>CM062844.1:30544080-31955276 GCA_031772345.1 Himalopsyche anomala | reverse complement strand
TCAATTTTCACAAGCTCATCGTTTTCCAAACTTAAAAGCTAAATTTAGATACTAATTCGGCATTTGCAGCTTGCATCCTTCTAGTAGAGCGTGTATCATGTTGGATACATTATGAATATCGAAAAAAAGCTGTTTTGAAAAAACTGTGGGTTACGTCCTTTTTCCTTTCCACAGTCGATATGTATGTATATATTGTTGGCTGAATAAAAACGTAAACGAAGCTGTTATAAAAATACAATTAAATTTGATATTTTTTTAATTCTACCTGTTGTACTACAAAATGTGACACGAGTTTTACCTCTTTGAGAAGCATCATCAGACGTAACGTTGCAAGGTTTGTTCAGTAGAAAAGGACTAACCCGGAATTTTTATTTTGATTTTTTTAACTTTAACCTCAAAGAGGCGAAACACGTGTAACACAACAAGTGGAAGTTGATAATTTGCATACAGCCTAAAATCATCAAAGCACGTTTATTACGCCTCCTGTAAAATTTGCTATGTGTGGGTTACGTCTCTTTTCCTTTCCACTGTCGATATAAAAATGGTAATTTTTCGATTAATTTAAGAAAATGTCATTATTTTTTATTCCAGCTGGAGTAATTATTTTTAATAAAATATCATACAATATAAAAACAAAACAGTTTGCGAAACCCTGATTTTTTTACATTTTAGCTGCCAGCGCTGTAAAAAAAACTTGAGAAGCACCGGTTTGTGGCGTGTCCTAGAAAAAATTGGCTCTTACACCTCATAAAAATCAATTATTATTATATTATGAACGTCAATTTTTTTATACACTTTTTAATTAATTACGTACAAAAATTTGAATATTGCACATAACATAATATTTGCATCAGATATTGTTCTCGAGGTGCTTAGTAAGTATGCGATAATTATTATTAATTACACCGACTTTACCTCTTACTCGATTTAATTAATTATAATATACGTATTTAAAGATTCAACCACTCAAAACTATTTTTAATATTTTTTCAACCATACAGAAATATATCACATGCCTCTTGCCCATGTCCGCTTCCAATATGAAACATATGGCCTCCTAATGGAAGTATTTCAACGGATTTTTTTTCTACGAGAACTGTTAGTCACTCAGTCACTCAACCTCACTTTTTTTCAAAGTGAGTAGTAAGGAAAGAAGGATAAGGCTAGAACAAGACTAGTGGTTGATTAATCGCTATTGTTACTACACCCAGTTATTAAAGGATCTGCTTAACACTTATAATTTCTACACGTACTTTTATAAAATAACATATTGATGGCCTAGTTCAGAGTGGGGAACCTTTTCATTTCTAAATGCCACATTCAGTTATCTGATTCAACATAAGGCCGCAGTAAAGAAAACGTTGACACTTGGGTATCCAATACCGGATTATTTTCCCGGACGATTTTGGTAAAAATCATGGGATTTTGAAACAATTTCATATAAATTTCTAAAACCCAGAATTTTGCGAATTTCTCAAAATTACCAGTGTGGGACACAAAAATTTCGAATCCAAAATCCCGGGAATTACGGATTTCCAAAAAATACCAGAATTGACCGATCAAGTCAAAAGGCCGCACCATAGTAGCCAAAAGGTTGCAAGTTCTCCTCCACTGGCCGAGCTCTATGAAACGATAAGTCAAAAATTTGTTGTTTTGATTGATATTACCAATTATCTTCGAATACCTCTTTTCTATAGTTACACAAAAGTACAACAGAAAAACTCACAAGTTTTCTTTCCGTAGATAATTATTTGCATGTTATGCAAACAAAGAAATACATATATCCATTTATTTATTTTTTTTCATATACATATATTCAACTTGAAATATCTTTTTACGGTCACTTGTCATCGTTGTTTGAATTGACTTGAGATAGTGACTAAATAATTCACTAAAAATATGAAACAAATAATAATGACTTTTTCACAACTCAGCTTACTGGTTGTTGTATTTTTTAGAACTAAACCATCTTGTAAAAAATAATTAACTAGAACTCGTGCAGTGACTAATTTGTATATTCGGTTTTGATATGTGGATAAGATAAGGACAAAAAGATTGGTTAGCAAGTCGAGAACTGATTTCTCACATTTAGAAAGAAAGGCAAAATTATACATCGAATTCTAAACGTGTTCTTTTGAGTGATTCGTGATTATTTGAATTGGTAAATATGTAATACTATGACTGAAATTTACATCATTTTTGATGCGTATTTTAATGTGATTTATATTGAGCCTTCTTCTAATTTGCATTGTTTAGACATATAACTAAACATTTCAATAGCTATCAGCAGTGGTGTAGTGGGGCCGGGTCGGTCCAGTTCGCGACCTGGCACCTGAAAATGAAAAGGTCGCTCTGCCACTTAATTTTCAAGTACATACATATATTAAAAATCGTTTTTGTATTGATTTAATTATCAAAAACTTTTTAAGTAAAGATGGATATAAAAAAGGGAAGAAATCAATGACCGACCTGGTACCTATTTATTTACCACTTCATCACTGGCAATCAGTCGTTCTGCCTCCTTTTTCAGATAAAATAAGAAGAGGAAAATAGAGTTAAGTGAATTGTAGTAATTAGCCTAATCAATTTTCTTTCCGTTTTCAGTACCTGAGTTTTTTCGAATGAGTTGACAATATCACATACATTCACGCTTTACAATACCATTTTATAATATATATATATATCGACTGTGGAAAGGAAAAAGGACGTAACCCACACAAATTTTACAGGAGGCACAAAAAACGTGTTTTGACTATTTTTTGCCATATGCAAATTATGAAATATCCACAATCTAGAAATGCACGGCAACTTCTAAACTGGTGTTTAATTAACATAATCTAATATTCGTTTAAGAAATTGTCTAGGAAAAACCAATTTTTCAGTCTTTTTTCTTGATTTAAATTTTCTCAAGCTAATTTTTTTTCAAACTTAAAAGCTAAATTTAGATACTAATTCGGCATTTGCAGCTTACATCCTTTTGATAAAACGTGTATCAAGTTAGATACATTGTGATTATCGAAAAAAAACAGTTTTGAAAAAAATGCGGGTTACGTCCTTTTTCCTTTCCACAGTAGATATGTTATATATTAATTTAAAAGTCACCATCATAAAATCGACCCACTGGCTGCGTAACCTAGTAGGCTTTTAATCAATGTCTGCTCTCAATTTGGAGCATATGGCATTCTAATGTTTGAAATGTTTATTACTCAGTTGATCAACTTCTATTTTTCGAAGAGAGTAATATTAATAAAAGGCTATGGATAAGACAAGACATGTAGTTAAACAATCGTTTTTAATACGCTCCGTTCTTTGAGGATTGTCATTTTGAGAGGTAATATTTAGACATCACAAACACCCATGCCTTCAAACAGAAATCAGTTAAAAATTCTACTGGGACCCAATTTGTAAAATCCATTATATTTATTATACATGTTGTCATCAATCGTGAAAAATAATTAAATATATTTAAAATGTTTTCATTCGATTAAGTCACAAAAAGAACGAATTTTATTTCACTTTTCAATTATTTTTTACATATTATTTTGTATTTTTAAAAGCAATTCAATGAACGCAAAACTAACACTACTTTTTTAGTTATTATCAGTATAAAAAAATAACATAAAAAATCAATTATGCTTGTGAGATATGCCATCATAAAGATCAACCGAGATCAGCCACGAATAAATAAATTTAACAAAATGACAAGTCGTATAAATCAACAACCATAATATTCATATTAGTTCATCGCAACAAATAACAATTGGCTCTAGATTTATTTAAGCAATAAATTTTTCAAGATGATTAACATAATATTTTACACAATTTATCTTATTAAAATACAAAAACAATTGATTTTTACTGGCTTAGAATGTAAAGTAATAGCAATAATTATAATTGTATGCATCGTGGGAGCTTTGGCAAGCGAGAGACAAAAATACATTAATTATTTATTTTGCAACATTATTTCTTCTCTGAGAATAACTTTAATTAATAGAGATTTGATTTTTGTTTCGTACATAGCAGCTGTTTAAAAATAAAATCATTTTAATCAATCATCGTATAATATAATTTTAAAAAGAAACACTCTGCGCTTTGGATCTGATATCAGTAACACAGCAAGTAAATGTATAGACTGATACAGACCCTCTATCTTTCAATAGGTGTTTCTCTAAATGTTGATAGGTGGCGCTACCGTTTTGTTTTTTAATGATAGTTAGTTAGGTATATCATTAGGTAGGCGTTATGTTTTATTTCGGGTAAAAAGTTTAAAATGGTAGCAGGTCTATCGACTATTCTTTAACTCTCAAAATATTAATTATCAAAATAATAAAAGCGTTGGTAACGGATGAAAGTTAGGATACAATAATTATCTGAATGTATAAAAGTATCTATATTAAAATATATAAATATATCTATATTAAAATATGTTTTCTGCCTAAATTTCTATTTCAAATTTAACAATATAGTTGTCTTGATTTATCTGTCTGCAAAGTTAGGAAGATCAGCTTGTGTATGAAAGAGGTCTTGGACGTGAGGGTTGAGAAAATATTAACAGTTCACGCTGCAATTCGACGTATAATAATACTTATTTAATAGTATTTATGATTAATAAGAAAAGAATTAGTATGTTTTATTATATGTAATGGTTTCATAACAAATAAAATTTTCTTCATTGTGTTTAAATTAACGACCCAGCTCGGAATTTGAACTATAGCTATACTTGCTTGTCTTGATGTGTCATATGTAGGTATCTGTTTGGCTCACCGGATGATATATATCTTGCTCTACCGATCACGCAGGTCTGGGCTCAATTCCCGGTAAGATCATAGTGAATTTAATGAAAAAAAAAAACTTCCGTTGAGATACCTCCATTGGGAGGCCATATGATCCACATTGGGAGCGAACATGTATTAAAAAAAAATCTGAGAATATTGTTTTCTCTTAAATTAACAAAGGTATTGCCGGCCTTAGTAAAAATTAATAAGAGGCACCTGCAAGCCTCATCAAGCCCACTCCTGTTTATTAGTATACACGATTATCTTATGTATACATATCATATTTTCAATAATAAAAAAACTCACATACAGGCGGACCTCTACTTTCGAAGATTCTACTTTCGCGCAATTCGCTATTTCGCACATTTTTATAAAATCGTTATTTTTAGATTTTTTGGCTATAATGCAAAAAATGTTTTGTTTCGGCAAGTAACGGCTGGTTTGCCAAATTTAAAACGAGATATTATTATTATTTACATAACATTAAATTCATTGGAGAATCGGCTTATGCGGATTGAGATGCTGGAAAAGACTTTATTTTCTAATTTTCCTAATTATTGAAAATGGAGAATATATCTCATGTCAAATATTCAATGTATATGAGACCAACGTTCCATCTAAGCTGCGCGCGTGCGCGGCCGCACAGCAGTTGCGAAGCCCTCGCGCACTCATTCCGCACTACATGACAGTTGGTCAATTAATCTTTGATCGGTCCGCGCATCTTCCGCGCAGCCTTTGAAATTTCCGCGCAACTAACTTCTTGCCTTAGAGGGAACATTGGATGAGTCTAGTTTATTTTGGAAGAAAATGCTTAATCGTACATTCTTGTCAAAAGGAAAATCAGTTTCCCCTGCGCACAAACCTTCTAGAAATCAATTGACATTGCTTCTTGGTGTACATTTACCTGATGATTTAAAATTGATGCTAATGTTAGTTTATCAAGCAGATAATTCTAGAACATTGAAAGGGAAAGATAAATACAACTAACTCTTGACAAATTCATTAAAAAAACATAATTTTTATCAAATACATTAGTAAATTTTGATAAATAAAAATTTTTGATGTTTTTTTTAACATCCCTCTACTTTCGAACATTTAACATTCGCACACGTTTTTAGAAACCAATTGTGTGCGAAAGTGGAGGTCCGTCTGTATTTAACATTTTTTTTTTTAATTACAGACTGATTGTTAGACTTGCGCGATGGTTAGACTTTTTTTGATACTGCTTCAATTGACTTCGGATTTTGTATAATATTTTTTCCACAATACAAAAAAAAAACACATTCATGAAAAAACTTTGTTTTTTTTTTATTCAATTAAAAAAAATATTACCATGCGTATGCCACATGACCTTTAATCGAGGATAATAAGCATCAAACTTATCTTAGTTTTTTTTCGATATTATTTAAAACTAAAAAAAAGGTTATAATGATGCAATATTAGTAAACATTATACCGTATATAGTAGCTCATTGGAGTATCATAGCAACTAACCCGGATCTTTCGAAAATTTGTGATTTTTTCCGCGAATAGTAACAATCTCGAGCTCGTTAAAATTGAAAACGTCATTACGTACTTGCTCGAATATAAAACAGTTTGTAATAGATACGGAATATATTCAATGATTTTCGCACGGGGTTTTTTTTTAAATTTTGTTTGCTTTGAAATTTACATAGCATTGCGGTTTTGCTGTCTATACTGAATTCAGATGTGCTCAACTTTATATTTTATTTACTACACAAATTAAAAAATATTAATATCGCAATAATTGCTATCGCAGGGTAAAAATAGCAACGTATTTAGTCCTACAGTTTTTATATTTATTAGTTGATAGCTTTTTCCATCGTCAGAACTGTCTAGTTCAATTTAGTTCTAGTTATAGTATATATATTATTTAATAATATTTATGATTAATAAGAAAAGAATTGATATGTTGTATGTAATGGTTTCATTACAAAAATAAATATCGCAATAATTGCTATCACAGTTTAAAAATAGCAAAGTATTTAGTTCTACAGATTTTATATTTATTAGTTAATAGCTATTTCGGTTTTCGCCATCGTCAGAACTGTCTAGTTCTAGTAGCTACTAACTCTACCAATTAAATGTCTACCAATTAAATGCCAAGTCAATCAATAAATTGCTTTCGCCTTATCAAAATAATATGATTTCGCGCGTTTATTTATTATTTTATAAAACCTTTTTGGTTATCAAATTCAATGTTTAAAAAACAATAATGAATGCAAGGAATCTGCTTAAAATTGTATCTAACAATAGAATTATCCAAAAATTTGCAAAAGTGTTATCTAGATTTCGGTATGACATTGCTTAATTTTTTAACTTTTGACATGATTTTTTTTATGCTAAGTTTTAGTAAATTAGATGCTTTAATTAAGAATATAAATGTATATTTATCTTAATAAATTCGCTGTTATTCTTTATAAAATACTAATTGGCTATGTATAATAGTTTACTTACTTATTTATCTTTCGACGGCAATTAAAATTGTATTTTTAACTACCTATATAGGGGGTGGTTTGTTATTTAATCATTTTGCTGCTGAGTCCATTTCAGCATTCTTTGGCAAAATTATATACTTACTAATTTTGAAATGTTGAAGTTCACTGACATTCAAGTTCTTATTTTTTTTCTGTTTAAAGATTACATCTAATGAGTGATAAAATGTCGTTCTTCGTGCAAGATATCACAAATATTCATTAAGTGACTGAGAAAGTGAATATATTTTTTTTTATTCCGAATACTTTTTAGAAATATTATTATTATTTGCAATTTAATTCGTTATTCGGTATTCCATAACGAAAAGTTTATTGTTTTTTTATTACTCAATGTGTTTTTTTTCTTATATTAAATTCAATTAACTACTAGTTTTTTATAAGACTTATCTGATATTTATAAAATCTAACGACAAAATACCATTAAAATTTATTAATATTTTAAATTTACTTTAAGTAGTAAAATTGTTATTTTCAAAAAATATTCAGAACAACGCATTGCATCGGTATTAGCAAGATTACTTTGTCATTTATTTGTATTTAAAAAAAAAACCGCGCTAAATAATAATTATGTGAGTAAAATAATATAAATTTGGAACATTAATTTACAGTTAAATATTAGAACGAGAATTCTATAATATAAAATAGCAACGCTTTTTTATTAATGTTTAATAAATACTGTTAGCAAAAACAATTATATTTTAATGTTTAATAAATATTAGTCGGCAATATTCGAGTTACTAAAATAATTGCGCAAAACGTAAGAATATGACAATTAGACTGTTATGTTGGTATGTTTGCAACATTGCCATTTTCCGCGAAAGCAAATGAATTTTTCCTGAAATAATGTGTAGCAGATGTCATGATGAAACCAGTTGTGTTGAAATAGTGTATTTCATTAACTCGGCAAACATTTTTAAATATCTATCGCTAAGCAGGTAACCTTGGCATTTCATAATTTGTTGCATACAGTGTGACAGAATTTAAATAATCAAAACATATCTTTCAATACCGCCTGTTCCATTTTTATGAATGTTATTTTGCAAGATGGTGTGTTATCGTGAGATTTTTTGATTATTTTATAAAACATAAATATGAATGTTGAAAAAATCTGTAAAAAAAACAGTTTTTTTTCATGAAATTATCTTATTTATTATTGATTTTCGTTTTTAAGGTATCTTATTAAAAATTACATTTCATTGAAGTATTAACCATTTCATGTTTGTTAAATATAACTGCGTTTATGCGGGTGGTCCATATGTCTCGAATTCTTTAGTATTCAATCCCAGACTAGATACCAATGCTTGGGCATCATCGGACTCATCAGTGCTTGCACTAAATCTATTCGCGCTGCCACCACTCGTTCCGAAACTTTCTACTGAGAAACTACTGCCACTTGAACCCGATGATCCCTTTGATGACCCACTACCGATTACTCCAAAACTTCCAGACGATATTCCACTGGTCCCCGAGCCGGTTGAACCTTTAGTTGCGCCACTTCCAGTTGATCCAAAGCTTGTTGACGTAAGACCACCAGAAGTTAATCCAAGACTTCCCTTAGATGCGCCACTACCGGTTGCTCCGAAACTACTGGATGACGATCCACTGCTTCCTGATCCGGATACACCTTTTGATGCTCCTTTTGATGCACCGCTGCCAGTTGCTCCAAAGCTTGTTGACCCAAAGCCACCAGAAGTTAATCCAAGACTTCCCTTAGATGCGCCACTACCGGTTGCTCCGAAACTACCGGATGACGATCCACTGCTTCCTGATCCGGATGCACCTTTTGATGCTCCTTTTGATGCACCGCTGCCAGTTGCTCCAAAGCTTGTTGATCCAAAGCTACCAGACCCAGATCCTGTTGTTCCTTTTGACCCGCCACTGATTCCAATTGTTAAGGTACTAGATTTTGATCCAGACGATCCTCCGCTTGATCCAAGTGATCCAATGCCTGATGATCCACCGGACAGTTGTCCAAAGTTCCCTCCGGCAACTTTTTTCAGTCCTCCGGCTGCTACGAGCTCTGCATTGATTTCTTCTTCAGTAATTGATCCACCTCCAATAAGTGATACTCCGGAAATTCCATCTACGTTGTTTATTTTTTTATCGTTCTTGTATTTTACGAAGAATACTTCTGGTTTGCTTGGCTTAGCTGGAATATGAGCAGGAATCGAGATTTCATCTCCTTCTTCGGGTTGCTTAACTAATACATATACGATAGTCTTTTCTTCAATTTGTGGGCCTAGATTGACAACAGCAGAACGATGCGAGTCGTAAGATGGAGCCTTTACGAAAATGATCTTATAATGCTTTTCTGGTGGTGGTGCAGCAGCTTGTCTGAATTGTGTCTGGATAGCTGGTTCTTCAGGTGCAACATGTACGTAATAGGACTTCTTTATAATAGGTTCTTGCTGATAGTTTGCTTGTGAAATTGATTGACTTGCTCCAAATCTGCTAGAAGATGAGCTTCCTCCGGATCCAGAACTAGAGAATCCAGTGTTGCCTAATGTTGCACCTCCGAAATCAGCGTTGCCTCCTACGGATCCAGAGCCAGAGCTTCCAGCACCTGATGTGGAAATTCCAAAGCCGGTTTTGCTACCTCCGGATCCAGAGCTGGAGAATCCAGTGTTGCCTGATGTTGTACCTCCAAAACCAGCGTTGCCTCCTACGGATCCAGAGCCAGAGTTTCCAGCACCTGATGTGGAAATTCCAAAGCCGGTTTTGCTACCTCCGGATCCAGAGCTGGAGAATCCAGTGTTGCCTGATGTTGCACCTCCGAACCCAGCATTGCCTCCTACGGATCCAGAACCGGAGATTCCAGCACCTGATGTGGAAATTCCAAAGCCGGTTTTGCTTCCTCCAGATCCAGAGCTGGAGAATCCAGTGTTGCCAGAGGTGGCACTTCCAAATCCAGCATTGTTTCCTGCAAATCCAGAACCGGAGGCTCCAGTACCAGTTGTGGCAGCTCCAAAACCAGTTTTGCTTCCTCCAGATCCAGAGCTAGAGAATCCAGTGTTACTTGAAGTTGAACTTCCAAATCCAACATTGCTTCCTACGGATCCAGTACCTGTTGTAGAACTTCCGAAGCCAGTTTTACTTCCTCCCGATCCAGAACTGGAGAATCCAGTGTTACCTGAGGTAGCACCTCCGAAACCAGTATTGCTTCCTACGGACCCAGTGCTGGCGAATCTATTAGATGATGTGACACTTCCAACGTTAGTTTTGCTTCCTCCTGATCCAGTGCTGCCTGATGTTGCACCTCCAAAGCCAGTATTAGCTGTTTGGCTCCCAAGTGAAAAACCGCCTTGTCCAAATTGTTGAGAGCTTCCAGATAACCCAGATGTAGCAGGTTGTGCGTTGCTACTTCCTGAAGTACCAGTATAAGTCTGGGTAGCAATGAAAGATCCTGTGGTTTGGGTTCGGCTCCCACCAGCACCTTGAGCTGCGTTTCCAGCGCCAAAACCAGCTCCAAAAGCGCCCACTTGCCCACTGCTGCCAAGTGCACCTCCAGCATCTTGGTAGCCATTTCCACTAGTAGAAGTCTGTGTGAAACTGTTTAATCCTTGATTTCCACCACCGGCATTAAGACTTCCAGATGTTGTTTTAGAATCGTATTGATAGTTCTGTTGGAAGTCATTACTGCTTACAACACTAGGGAGCTGTTGACCACTAGCTACGCCTCGAAACCCACCACCACCACCCGAAACTCCTAAAACACCTCCGCTGGAGAACACGTTTTCATTTAAACCCCCTGAAGTTGGTACATCGTACTGATAGCCTTCCTCTTGACAAACTACCGCTGCTACAGCGGTCAAAAGCTGAAAATAAATATTTATTAAAAACTTACATAAATATTCTTCAAAAATTATTTTAAAAACTGTAGTGAGCGGACTTTATTTTTTATTCTAAATAGTTTTATTTTTAGAGAAGATACAGAGTATTAATATTCTTTTCTTGTATGTATTTTAGGAAGGTACTGTATTTATTAAGTCTTGTCTCAAAACACATTTAACGAATACTGATAGTGGGTGTCCAGAAGTTCTTTATAAAAATATTTTTTTATAAAAATAAAACACAATTTTATATCTTGATAATGAACACTCGAGCAATATGGATTTGAACATTTTATTAAATTGTTCAATAAAAACAATAAAATATATTGTTTTAACAAAAATATTTTGCCTTTCCACCAAGAATAAATTGCAAGTTACCACCATACAATTACTTTCTTTAAAAAAATACTCAATATGTTTTATGATATTATATAGCAAATTATAAAAAAAATAACCGCAACTAATAATATTAAAACTTTCAAATTGTGTACATTTATCTGCATTTTATCACTAACAACCAGCGTTTCGCCGTTCCGCAGTTCATTTGTCACTTGACTTGCACAGTGATTTGAAAGTAGTTGTCAATACTTGATGATACCAAAAGGCGGAACCTTGGTCGTTACTGACAAAACATGTAAAAATGTACTTAAATTTTGTATTTAAATTCTATCAAGTAGCTTTAGTAAACATCCTAAATTAATAATACAATAAAAAATAAAAAATTGTGAATGGTTAATTTTACGTTAATCAACTGATTAAATACAATTTTAAAATTTTGATTCTGGAAATATAAATGTAATGTTTTCATAAAAAATGATTTTAACTGAATTAAGGAGACAGTAAACATATCAAAATGTATTTTATGAAATTATTCCGCGGTGTTGTTCAATGATTAATATACTATTTTTGTCATCTGGGAGAAATTACAAAAGTGAGTTCCGTTTACCTTACTAATTATTTGATGGTTAAATAAAAAAAAAAAACTAGAATATATTCCTCATTTTTATGAATTTAATGTCTATACAATCAATTGATGGTATTATTTACAAAACCGGGCTCATCCCAAAAAAAAAAATGAACCATGCATGTAATTTAGTAGATAAAAATATTTTTTTAAATTAAAGTATTTTTTTAAATAGTCTCAAACGTGGGGCTTGGTAACATACAAAATATCATTCCAAAGTAATATAAAACTAAATATACATTGTTTTTCAAAATAAAATTCAAGTTATATTTTTACCCATTTTGGAATAAGCCGTGTTTACAAGTAATACTTTCAATTACTAGTTAACATCAATCAAAAAATAAACAATTTTCTATAAAGCTTTATAAATATGTTTAATAAATTCTAAGCCACTTGATTTAAAAACTAAAAGAAACACAACGTAACCACACTTTTATCACTATATATTATAAATATTTTACTATGGCTATTTTTCTTATTAAAAAATAGTATTTAACAATGTTTATCACTTAAATTATGTTGAGTATAAGACAAATGTTGTGTACATACCAAGAATAATCTCATTGTTCTAGTGTTGGAAAAGCAACCTCCGCTGCTATGGAAAACTTTGAACTGATTGCTAAACGGACCCCGACACATATTTATACAGAAAAAGGATAAACAGTATTGATTAAACGATTCATTCCAATACACTTGTATTAAACCAGAAGAACGCTAGAAACATATGACTTCATCAAATGTCAAGTTTAGAACACAAGGACCTTTTAAATGTTGTTGACCTTCAATAATAATTATTATTTTTCGTTGATTTCATGTTTCGTATAAAAATTAGCACATTTTTCTGTGGTAGGAAGAATCACAACAACTTTTTAGTGATATAACATCTATGCTTAATTTAGATCCATTTATTTCCATCAGCGTTCGCTTACATTTCCATAAATTTTCACCTGTGTAGATTTTGTAGATAAATTTATTTCAATGTGAAACTGCTCGTCATTTGCGAAACCAGTCCTAATCATATTAAATAAATGTGAAATTAGTACAAAAGAGTGTTTTTTTTTAAATATTTATTTTAGTTTAATGCCTTACCACAAAGTATTTACAGTGAACAATCATTGCATTTCTACAGGACTATGTTGTTCAAAGCCGCAAATTGAAATCGACTAAATTTGCAATCGTTCAAATTACGTACATTCACATAGATTTTGTCACTAACGACCCGGGTTTTGCCTTTCGGCATCTTCGTGCGTTCAAGTGCACGGATGAACTTAAACTGAGTTCAATTTGAATCGTTCAAATTTAATATCGAAATTCCACCAAGCACCTTCAGTCGAAATTCTAAATGAAATCGACTAGTCAATATTTCTTTTAAATAAATAAAAGAAAAGCAAAATTATTTTAGAAAAATACTAAATAATTATTTTTCTAACAAGCATTTTATCAATCGGTTTAAGTAAGTGACAATAAATTTCAATATAATATTTATTTGTAAAAAAAAATCATATAGAAATTTTCTTAATCTGTACCACTCGGCTACGGCGATTATTATTCACTATGGTCTTAATAGACATGTAAAAGTTTTACGTTGGAAAATATTTCAACTAAAGATGTCAGTGAATACGTATTCCTATATTAATACATAAATGTACATACATATTATGCAAAGTTTCCTAAATGAGGATTCAAATCCCGGACTTCTAATAGACCTGTCAGTACGTACTATCTTGCTTCCGTATCGTAAGTGAAAAGTCAAGGCAACAGTCTGGTCATGGTGTACTGCTTACACGTAATGGAAAGTCATTACTGTTGGATACTTCATTGACCATCGTTCTGTTCATTTAATTGTGAATGAAATTGATTTCCCTGATAGTTTAAGTCTGCACTATAAATCAAACATTGACCCAAAATAACAACTGCTAAAACGGAAATCATCTTCACACCCGATTAGGCTAATTCGGAAGTAGATTTTCCATTTAAAATTGCATTTATTATTCATCATGCCATTACAACAGAAAGCTTGATTGCAAAGTTCTGTAAAACGCCCTGCTTCGACGCTAAATTTGTTGACTCGAAAACTTTGAAAGTTCTACTTAACTCAGCCACACCATCGAGGTGTACTTTAAATAACTTAAATTATTCTACGATTATATAGATTTTCCAAAGACGCCTCTGAAAGAAGCGAAATACGTGTCACAGTTTGTAGCACAATACGTGGAATAATCTAAGTTATTTTATATTTTATATTAAAATGAGCTTCCACAAAGTTACCGCCAAACCATCAAGAGTATTTATTGAGTAGTTTCACCTTTGTCATTATAAGCCTTCAATTAGTATCCTTACACATCTAAGAATCCTGATTTTAATCGAATGGAAAGTGTTCTCCATATTAAACAATAACTTCCCAACTCTCCTTTTTGTTTGTTTTTTTTTAAATATATAAATGTATATTTCAGCCGCATATTATATATATATAATATTTTTTTTATATCTCTAGTATATACAATTCTTGAACTATATTTTATTGAACATTAAAATTCGACACACCCTAAACAAAATAGTATCATAAGATTTCATATAGCGGACTTTTATGGCCGTATTTCTCAAAATATTAATTTTGTAAAATGTAAAATCTTTATATTACTAATTATTATAACGCCACCGATACTTTATCTGATGGCCATGATCGAAACAGTTTATTTTAATTTATAAAATTAAAATATAAAACTTGTAAATGATGCTATCGTTTTATTACATGGTATCAATTAAAATCTCATTTTTTTATAGGCATTACGTAAAAAAATACAATAGCTTTCGAAAGATACTTTTATTTTGGTTTCAAATGTTAATAATTAACTTTAATGTGTCTGCAGTTTTAATTTTAAATCGTATTCAGTGATATTATATAAAAACGTATTTATTTAGATACTACATTTTCTTTATTAACGTTTACCGAACATCGAGCCTTGTTATCATCGTGATACTCTTCTGCTACGGTTTCGAAGATTTGAACCTCAATGCATAAACTTTCATGAATTGGTGTAGTTATCGATAAGCTTGTGAAAGAGTACAGTCAAGAGCTGACCACCGAAAAGCTTGTGAAAATGCATTGTTTTTCGCAGCAATAAGTTATGGAGGAGAGTTTGTTAGTGGAGAAGGAGGAAGTAGCCGAGCAAAAATCTTCTGGCGCAATAAGAGAAATGCTGAAAGCATGTGAAACTGTTGCATAGTACATTAAGAAGCATCAACTAGTCAATCAAATCAAAAATCACCTTCTTTATTGTTGTTTCTATCTGAAAAATCGGTTCGTAATAGTTGTTTTACCAACCACCTCATCATTATCTCTGTACATGATGAAAGACCCACCCAGTAAGCAACCAAGACGTTATTATGCTGTACTAGAATCTAATGTAGCGTGGCAACGTCTTGATTGCACTTTGGAAGTGATAGGTGTATGTATTCTGAAATACTCTTCATAATTAACTCAATACAGCCAAATTATGAAGTGCTGCACTCTGGAACAAATGTATCGATCGATGTATTCATTACTAGTCACTTGAGTGAGATGTAATTGAATATAAATTATATTTAAATTATTTGATTTGATAACTTTTTTACTGCAATTGTTGGGTTACAAATAGTGACACTTGTTTCGCTTATTTAGCCTTTTGAATGCCGTAGAAAAAAAATACGTTTCTACCTAGCACACCGGCTATAATTTTATTAGTTATTGACAAGGTAACTCGTCTCTGGCGTGTTGAGCACGAAAAAATTTACGAGATACTTCGTCTGTAGCAGTCATCCAGTTAAAAAGCATCATCAGACAGAACATTACAAGGTTTACAAATAAATTTACCTTACTTTGATTAACCTTGCGTCTGCTAAACCTTACAATTGTGACGAATAATAAACTTTAATATTATTTGATAGATTTGTTCAGCTGATTCATAAACGTTGCGACAGTCTGATGATGCTTCTCAGAGGCAAAACACGTGTGACAAGTTGTACCATAGCAAATGAAATAACAAATTTACTTATATATTAAACTTTGCTCAGATCATCACATCAGATTTAATTTTATAAACACAGTGAATTTCCACAAAGTTACTACCGAATCAATCGAAGAGATTCAATTTGTTTACTTACGAATGATGTTATTTTTAAAAGCTTATTGACAAATAATTTGACCTTAGTCAATATTAATTTACATAAACAATTTGACATCTACCGAATTTATGTAACAAGACTATACAGAATCCGGCATTATTGAGTCATGCGGTTTCATTAATACTACGATGAATTGCAATTATTGAATTATAAAGTTTTTTTTCAAGAAAATTATTAACTTATCAAGGTGATGTTTTCAAATTAAGGCCATGCATCACCATTAATTTATAATTTCTTACGACGAGCATTATATCCTACAAAGACAACCTGCCGACTGTTTTTGACCATCTTTTCAAATTAATCAACATTTTTGCATTCATAGTATAATGAGAAAATGAAGTCGTATTAATAATGGATCGATTAATAGACTATTATCAGTGATTCATTGATTTTGTTAATACCATTGAAACATTATTTTAATCCTCTATATTTTTTTATGAAAACAACTATTCAGATTCGATAATGATGTTCCTTTGTAATTCATAACATATATTGCTTTCAATATATTTGATTACAATAATAAATATTTATATTTTTTCTTTAAATATCATAATATCAAATCAAATAAAAAAACATCTAGCACAGGGATGCCTAACTGAAATCACTTAATAGGCTAAGTAAAATAATGCATGTCTCTGATGGGCTACACATAAATATTTTAAACGTTAATAATAATACGATATTTTTTATAAATAAACAAACACCTTACCTTTTCTACGAGAACTTTTTGTTACCTAGTCGCTTAGTTAATTTTATAACATCACAAATACCCATGCCTTCGAACAGTAATCTATAAATCGATCGAATAAATGCAATTCCTAATGGGACTCAAGCCCAAATACTTACTTATTAATCAACAAAATATCTTAGTCTTTAAATTTATGATTCTACCCATTATTTTAGGATCATTAAAAATCGGCATTACTACAACCTCGAAAGGGCCATACGTGGCCCGGGGGCCAAGGCTTGGGCATGCATGATTTAGTATAACAGAAGGTCACCATTCGCTATATATTTTTTTAAAACCTTATTTGTTTTCTACTCGTAGGATATGGACTCCGCATAGACTCTTCTTCTCCTAGTTCATCATAGTTCATCATGTCCAGCATTCGGTTACGGAAAAATCTTACACAATGGGGAAAAGAAGTTTGGCGACTGATTAATCACCAATCTTTGCCAAATACAATTGAAGCACAAAAAAATGCGAATTCTATCTAATCAGATCTGTTCTAACTCGTATGATATAATAGATTAATACATATGAATCCGGTCTTAATAATGTGTATTGTAAACAAAGGGATAAACACATTGGTTACGGATGACTCGTATACGAGTCTTTTCGTCGGTCTGACTGGCGCGTTGAAATATGTACATTCAATGCGACAAATGTTTTAGATTCTCTACGGAGAAGGCGTAAAAAATGTTTGATGCATCATTTAAAAAATAAAATATTAAAATATATACACAAATATTTTTTTTATTCGGTGATTTCGGCGATGAAAAATCAGCAGACAGTTAACATATAACTTACAAAATAGGCCACCAAAATATAAGCAACTGTAGGTTAAAAATAAACTTTCATGTTTTTTAATTTTCTTTTGAAATAAAATAAACAGGAGCAAAAGTATATTTGGCTTGTTATTTATTACGTTTTCGATGAAATATATAATTCTATGTCAAATACCCGATTTTCTATATTAAAAAATACAAAAGTTGAGTATCGCTAATAAAAGCACGCTAAAATATATCCAGTATTATCCAAAAAAGTGTTGCACAACTGGTGTCCAAATTATTGTTTTAAATGTCAAACAATTTTTAAGTTATACCCTTTTTTCAAAAGTACCTAATTTTTTGCAAAATTTCGCAAAAATGCCCCGATGCGAATGAGTTAAAACAAATAAAAAAGCTCACAGTAAATTTCATTTTATTTTGGAATACTAAATAATTAATATATTTACTTAGCTTATTTCCAGCTATTTAACAATGTTACAAGCCAAGCATTGTAGGCAGGGGCTGCTGGGCCCACTGAGACAAAGTTCGATAAACTGGCGAATAATAAATACATTATATTCTTTATTTTTTGCAATGCAATTAGTAATAAACTAATTCAAATTTTATGGTATGGTATGGATTTAAATTTTATGGTAAAAAAAGATACTGTCGAATTGTATCGTTTACAAAGATTTTGTAATACTTGCCATAATTTGTTATGTAAATTATATTTTTATTATCTTTCTGGTCGTTCGATATTTCCATTTAGAATTCTTTTAAATCTATTTCAACACTTTTAATTTTATTTTCCTCCACGAAGCAGTTATTAACACTTTATAAGCGTGCGTTTTTTAGTGATTAGCGCAAAAATATATTGCATTCTTAAAATCAACACAACTTCTAAACCAAACAATATTTTTGGCTGAAATTTTCAAAGAAATCATATGTGACATTTAATCATAAAAAATAAAATGAAAACATTTTGAATACATCATAATTTGACTACTTTTCTAAGCTGAATATAAAAACCTGTTATTAATTTAGTAGATAGCACTCCACTTGTTATCAATGTGAAATATTCAAAATATTCTGTATAAAAAATAAAATTAATCCATACCATACAATTACATAAATAATTATAGTATATACTCTTCATTCCTACAAATTTACAATCACTGGAAATATGAAATCTGATGCCCTAAATATTCGAGAAACATGTGCGCCTTTTTAAAAAAATACTATGCGTAAACGAACATTCAGGGCATAATAAATTATGAGGTTTTTTGCTTATTGTCAAAAAGGGTCACTTGCCGCGGCAGTCATTTTGAAGAAACCATTAAATACCAACAAAACCGACAGTACGCGATAAATGTATTTTTACGTGTACCGCCTATAATGTGTTAATTATTCGTCTTTCATTTGTTTTAGTAAATAAATATATTTGAATGCATGAAAAGTTGATTATAATTATTAACTTATCAGCACATTTTTTATTTGGCTGAAAATTTACTGCTCACAGAAGTTGATGGTCCGCACACACAATAGAAAAATTAGAGGGAACGTTGCTTATCAGATTACAAAATGGAGGTTGAAGTAATTCCCTTTCTACGAAGCTCAGGGTTTGGGAAAAAGTGTATATACTTATTTTATTAATTACTTATACGAGGATGGGTAAATTCCAAAAAAAATACAGTCAAAATACATATACAGTGGAACCTCCAATTACACTACCCTGAATTACGCGCTAGCTTGAAATATTCGCCGCATATCCCCCAATTGCACGGTCGCATTCCATTACCGTTACTAAGAGACGGTCGTCTGTGACGCGCATACAGTCAAATGTTGGCTAGCGTATGTGTATTCAACACGGACGTCTGTCTGTGTGCGGGATATTTATTACTACAAAAACTAAATATTTCGTCCATATTTTTTTTTGTAAAACTAAGGGAAATCTTAGTTTAGCGTTTTCCGCGGAAAAAATACAAAATCCTTAATTTTGTATGAGATTCACACCCCCAATTACACTACCCCCAATTACACGGTCCCAATTATAGTTTAAATGGAGGTTTTACTGTATGTACATAAAATGGTTCATATCTGTTAATGTTTTCATGAGCTCTAAGCTGTTCATTCTTAACTTTGAATTACTTACTCGATGGAGTGTTTCAAAATTTATATTTTTATTGAAATAATGATTATTTTCTGTTAAATGATTTGTAAATTCTGAAAAAATATTATTACTGAGATATTTTACGTTCTCTTTACTATTTATTTATGTATTGTTAAAAATCAAAAGTACAGTACATGACATAACAGCTGACGCCAATTCGCCATGTACTTGACAAATATAATGAGACAAAATATAAAATAAAACTACATAATACATCAAAATTAACATACAAAATCAAGAAATAAAATAGTAAAATTTAACAAACAGTTAACAAATACTGTCTCTAAAAATGTCCACTTCTCTAGGCAATGAGTTGATCAATCGAACGGCCCTTGGAACTGGTGACTCATACTTCCTAAGCGAGGTATAAGTTTTTAGAAACAAAAGTTTTTGGTTATAGTTTCGCCCACGTAAGAATAAATTGGGAGCATTAAATTAATAGTCATGAGAATTTCAGGATTATTAACTCGGCCCCGAAGAAGAAGAGAAAAATGCTTTTAACTTGAAAACAATCTTTTTTTCTGCATAATAAGCTTGTCTTTTTTTATCCATGGCCTCTCTCCATTTGGATCATATGATCTCCTAATGGAGGTATCTCATCAGAACTTTTTGTTACTCAGTCGATCAACCTCTCTTTTTCAAAGATAGTAGTAAAGATAGAAGGATGCGACTAGTGGTTAACCAATCTCTCTCACTACGCCCGGTTATCTAAACATCAGAATGATGTAAGGGAGTTTTTAGACATCACAAATACCCATGCCTTCGAACAGAAATCGATAAATCGATCGAAAACCGACAACGCTAACCGCTGTGGCATAGCACCTGACCATTCTTACTACAAATTGTTTTCACTCAGTGGCGAATCAACCTATAAGCGAATGAGGTACAATTTTGGGAGCTCCGAATCTTAGGGGCCTCAAAAATAGCTTATTATGTATAATGTAACCAATATACTTTTTTAGAATTTAATTTATTTGTATTATTTTACGTGGAATTTTGTTTTTGGAATGTTATCCGAAAAACAGGGCCTCCAAATTATATTGCGCCTTTGGCCTCTCATGAGCTTAATACGGTACTGTTCTCACTTTGTTATAAAATTTATACTTACTCTACTTTTTTACTCAAAGTTACATATCGTGTAGTTGTATGAATCATTTAAAATTACGACGACTAAAAAGAAATCATCTAGAGTTTGAAATTTTCAATTCGCCGCTGAATGTGACATAATATCTCAAGTTTATACACTCGTTCATAAATTTATGATGGAAATACCTACAATAAATTAGTGTGTTCATAAATGCAAGGTGGGTGTTAATTTATCCCTATACGTGCTGTAGTATTATGAACATGACATTTAAAGAACATAGACTGCATTTTCCTTGGACGATATTTTAATCGTTATTTTGTGTGATTCGGGCTCACTTCTTGTGAAAAAAATGACATTGTGGAAATGTTAATTTTGTTTTCGGAAATTTCGAAATAAGAATTTCGATAATGCATTTCATTAATTAATTAAACTGGTTCTCATGTATTCAACTAATAACTATGAGTATTAAGCCACGGTAGAATAAATACTTTTTCTAGAACAAACATCTTATTATACATTACAATATCTTTTTGTTTTGGTTTTAATAAATATGTTTCATCGTTAATAGTACCCGTAGTAGGGATTCTGAAGTCTCGAGGTTTTCAAAGTCCCGGGACTCAAGGCGTGATAAAGTCAAAGTCCCGGGATATCCCGGGACTCAAGACTTTTATTTCCCCTTCAATAAAATTATGATTTTATTAAAATTAAATATTTGCATGTATGTATTTATGTATTACATACACTCGGCGCCTTTTAAAGGAACGGACTAGTAAAAATCGCGTTTTTTAATAAAATGGTTAATAATTATTATTTTTCTTATGTAATGGATGTGTGCAATGCTTTCGGCTAATTTTTAATAAGAAGGGATGATAACGGTACATTTAATAAAAACATATCAATGAAGCCGCCGTCAGGAGTAAATTTATGACCGTAACTTCACAATACAGCTTTTAGACCTTTTTTGTCCTATTGAGACATTGGTACCTTTGTGAAATAGTGAAAAAACATCAGTTATGAACATTTAATTTTAATATTTTGTAATTTGCTTTTGCTACAGTTATATTACAATATATAAACACATGGTATTTGAAACTTCTACGAAATTATAAATCCCAAACATCTGTTTTTCTATCTTGTTAAACCCCCGGGTAAGTGTCACGTCCCGACCATGTCGTGTCCGTTTTTATTATTGCTCCCTTCTTATACCTCCTTTCATTCAATACACATCAGTTCTTTTGAGGGTTTCTTAACCACAAGAATTGTTTTTTTTTTAAATAAAATGTACATGTTATTAGTCAATTATAAATCACAGTCACAATTCCCGGGACATTTTCCAAAAAAGTCCCGGGACTTAAGACAGCAAAAATCCCGACAATTCCGGGTCTTTTGTTTCGGAACGTCTCGACACAGAATCCCTAACCCGCAGTACTGTTAATTGGGTACTGTGGCGTAGCGGTTAGCGTCGTAGGCTTACGTGCCAGATCTCACGGATTCGAGCCAAATACGAACAGCATTTTTTCGATGGCGTGATGTCTAAATACCAGGGCTGTGAAGTCGGAAAAGACGACATCGATTAAGATTTTGTGAATTTTTTTAAATAATTTAATTTTAGCTTATATATATATATGTATTCCATCTGATCACCTTAAGTCAGTCATGCTATATCAACGATATTTTAATACTTTTGATGGATTCGGCGGTAGCTTTGTGAAAGTTTATTTTAATATAAAATTAAAAATAACTTAGATTATTCCACATATTGTGCTACTAACTGTGACACGTGTTTCGCCTTTTTCAGAGGCATCCTCAGACAGTTTTACTTTGACAAATGCTTGTTTAAGTACGAATGATTTTAATTTGAATATTCTAACATGATATTATATATTATACAAATAAAAACGGGAAGCAAGGAGGGGGGGATAGAAAACAAACAAACAATAATGATACCATAAATGGCATTAACATTACTAATGAGTTGTATAAATTTGGAAGAGTTAAAACATTGGAAATAAATTTAATATCCTAAATAGGACAGGCTGCTTCCCACGAACTATTTTGTTTGAAAACACATCATTAAATTATTATTTTTTTAATTCGAGCCGTTCATTTTTAACGACTCCGACTCCAATTCCACAGCCCTGCTAAATACCGATCAACGATATTTTATCGTTGGATCCTATGGAGCAGCGGTTAGCGTTGTGGGTTTCCGTCTCATGGGAACAGCATTTTTCGATTTATTGATTTCTGCTCTAAGACATGGGTGTTTGTGATGTCTAAAAATTTCTTCCCACCCTTCCGATTCCTTAATAACTGATCGTAGTGAGAGCGATTAGTAAACTACTAGTCCTGTCTTAGGCTTATCTCTCTACCCCTACTATTCTCTTTAAAAAAGCAAGGTTGAGCGATTGAGAAAAAATTCTGTTGATATTCCTATATTAGGGACCATTTGCTCTACATTGGGGGAAGACATTTTTTTTTTTTAAAGTACCACTTTTGAAATGAAACAAAATGCGTCCAAACTTTTGTTGAATAAACCAGAAGATCTAAACGTAATTAATTCTGTAAATGGATTTTTTTAAGAATACACCCAGTTCTCTAAAAGAAATAAAATGCACCGGGAACTGAACTGTAAATAATCAAAATTTACGTCCAAACCAAATTGATTGAAATTTATAAAACTGCCCGTACTGGGATTCGAACCCGTCCCCTCCGTAGCGGTAGCCAACGATGTTGACCACTCGACCACACAGGTGGCATAAAATATTACCTGATGTTATTTTTTGTATCCATATTCGCTCCCAATGTGTAGCATATGGCTTCCTAATGGAGGTACTGTTTGTTACTCAGTCGCTAAACCTCTCTTATTCAAAAAGAGTTGTGGGGATATAAGGATAAGGCTAGGACAGGCCTGGTGGTTAGCTAATCGCTCTCGGTACACCCAACTATACAAGGATCGGAAAAGGAGGGAATTTTTAGACATCACAAACACCCATGCCTTTGAACAGAAATCGATCGAAAAAAATGCTGTTCGTACTGGGACTCGAACCCGTGAAGTCCGGAACGGAAGCCTACAACGCTAATCGCTGCGCCATAGGACCCGATAATCTGATTTTTAATACGGAATAATAATGTCAGATATAGTCAACTGTTAAGGCTTAAAATTAAATTTGTGAATAATTTGACCAGTATAATAACAATATGTCTTTGGCTTGGCCACTTTTGATAATAAAAACTTTATTAAAAATTGATTGGTATACACTTGTTGTACGATTTTGAAAATGAGACATATACTGAATTGTAGATATTTAGTTTCTTCGATGGGGTTACTAAAAAAATGTTCATCGGCAAAAGCGTGAATTGGCCTCATTTGTTAATTAAAAAATAAATTGATGAGTTTGCATATATTTTTTAAAGAAGAATATATAAATCTAATGAGATTTATAAAACACTTTATAAGTTTCACACTTTTATAGATATTATTCTGAACAGTCTATAAGTAAATCAAAAGGCGTTGTTTATTTAATAACGTTTTTATTTTATTTTTTTACAATAAGTAAAATACGTATAGCTATTAATAACTTCACACGAATCATAAAAATTATAACGCCTACACATTAGCAATACATTTAAACAGTATTTTTAAACAACAAAAAATATATAGAAAAGAAATACAATATCAAAATGCAATGCTATTTTTATCATTTTTCAGGTGCCATATGAATGCTATCGCGCATCGTCTTATTCAAATTATTTTATTTTATTCAATGCCATACAATATTTCGCGCGTGCATCAGAATATAATGTGCATTAAGAATAATAAATCTAAAATTAAATTTAAAATGTTAGAATGCAAAATTTTGAAAAGGATTTGCAGTTTTATGCTAGTAAGACGTCATATTTCAGATTTAAATTTACAAATTACGAAAAATTGACTAATAAATTGAACACTTTTCCAACAATTTAAACAGTTAACTGTTTATTATGTAGATTGAAACTGTTAAGAAAGTGAATTAAAATTTAAGCGGTGGTCCATACTCGGCGTGTCCCAATTGACTACCAGACGAAGGCGCATTTCCTGCTCCAAGACTTACGCTATTCAATGAGCCAATATTGCTGGAACTACCCAGTGATCCTAAATTGTTTAATGACCCAAGGTTTCCAGACCCAAGTCCAACATTAGACGAGCCAGAACTTAATAGAAAACCACCTTCATTTGATTGAGCATTGTTTTTTTTCGTATTGTATTTAATGAAATATACTTCAGGTTTCGAAGGTTGTGTCGGAGCTGGAGTAGGCAATGGTTTTGGTGCGTCAGGTTTGTTGACTAAAACATACACGATAGTCTTTTCTTCTTGCTGGGGCTGTTGAAGTAACTGAGTGATTGCTGGAGATGGTGCAGCCGGTGCATTTGGAACTTTAACGAATATTATTTTGTAGTGTTTTTGTGCCGGCGGTAAAACAATTGGACGCGAAGGAGTCTGTGGTTCTGGTGGAGGGATGTGAACATAGATATGTTTGTGTACTGTAGCGGGACTTTCAACAAAGCTCGGACCGAACGACTGCACATTCGGAAGACTTTGTTGAAAACTCGGGCTACTAAAAGAGCCCGAACTTAATGATCCAAAATTATTAGACGATGAACTCAATCCGGGGATACTGACTGACTGTACGAACGATGTTATTCCTGATGATGCGCCGTTGAAGAGATTATTCTGCGGTCCTGGTGCGTTTTGACTCTGACTTATTGATGATTGAGGAGCCAAATATGTATATCCCACGTCTCCATTGACAACGGCCACTAGCCCAGCGAAAAACTGAAATAACATAACGAAAATAGGATGAATATATTTTTATTGCTGTACATGAAAAATATTTTGCATTTATTAAATAATTTACTCAGTTTATTAGCAAATAGAATGTTAATTAAGAAGTTAATATCGTATACATTTTTCCTACAAATGATATCATCGAATAAAATCCGGTATTTTTTTTGTAAATAGTGGTAAAAATGTTGCTAGTGTAAACTAATTTATTTTAAATTTAAAAACGTTCCTACATAAAATGTCGGAATAACAATATATTACAATAATCATCGAGAATTTATTCTTACTTTAAAAAAATCGCTGTTTTATTTCTGTGGATAGTAAAAATAAAATTACTTCAGTGTGAAATAGTTTTTATCGTAAACAATCGCATTTTAATAGATTTCGATATTTGACTTTGAAATCCTTAATTACAATAAACAAACAAATAACCTCGCCATAATGTTTGCACGCAACGTTTGGTAAAATACTGTATAAAGTTTTATCACGAAACATTTTATAAAAAATAAATATTTTAACGCAAAAAAGTCTTAAAATACCATATTATTTTTTGATATAACACGTAAAATTCATAACTCTACAGACAACAGCTTAGTCTAAAAACGTAATTAGTTTGATAAAAGTTTTCTTTGCAAACTTCCAAACATTCACACGATTTGAGGATCAATATTATTTTATTTTGTGTATTGTCAGTAATAGCGAAATATTTTTTTATACTTGCAAAAAAAAATCAATTTTGTTTTAATACAAAAAAAATATTATTTTTTTGTTATTAATTTTTTTTTCTTCTCTCTCTTTTACAGAGCTATATAAACAAAGAATATTTTATGTTTACTTGCAAGCCGTGAGCTTTTTTAATGAAGAATTATTGTATGTTTGAATAATCATTATAAATCTGAAATAATACTTACTAAAAAGCACCGCATTACTATTTTTTTAAACAATATACAAAACCAAAAACTTCTTTATTTTTTTGATTATACCAAAACACTAACTGATAGCCTATCAAAACGGCCTTGTATCTTATATAGTTATTATGAGGCATTCCCCTTCTTTTTATTTCAAATATTGTGTCACAAGGGCCAAGTTATTATTTTGAAAATATCTCTAATAGTAATAATGAGTCGAATATCAATAACTAGCCGGTTGAAATTGTCATTTAAACTTATAATATCGTACGCATTGTATGTGTGTTTCGTATCCGAAAGACTAGTTACAGTCGGAGAGCTATATCGCATGCATAAGAAGATGAGACTGAATAATAATTATCATAAAGCATTGGGCATAGCGTGCCGGGTTTCGTAATATTTATTTACTACAAGTTCTCTGCGCATAGCATTATCATTTCTTTTACACAAATAAGGAAGTCGGGCGAAAATTTCGTCACACTTTCCGACAGTGGTGTAGTGGATAACGTACATATAATATATTGTTTTAAATAATCAATTATAATATTACATACTTTTTATTACTATGAAAATTTTACATATTGATCATATCATTACATATTAACACTTCTTTGTACTTATTCACAAAGTACAAAATAATGTTTTTTATTTAATATACAATATATAAAACACCCTAAAAATGATAAATGATGCTAGTACAGCTAAACATACTGTCATATTTAAGAGACATATATCGTTTTTTTAATATACACCATATCCTTTTTTATGCGATACATCGGTTCCAGGAATTGGTGCGTATAAAAAAAATCTTATTTTCATATAATTTGATAAATTGGTTCCGAAAATCAAAATATCACGTAAAAAAGTATGAGAAATGTGTGAAAAAATCAAATTTGCTCTTAAAATTCGCGGTAAGTTTTTTTTATATATTTACCATTTATTAAATATAAAAATGATAATGAGAAACAGATACATACATATGTATACACGCAAAATTTTATTTACTTTTAAATGTAGGAATTATTCGCTGCTGTCATTGTCGGTTGCAAAATATAATCACTTTCAGGGTGCTCATTATACTTGTTGGAAAGGTATTTTATTTTTTTAAAAAAGTATTTTTTACTAATTTCACTTTTATTTAATATGATCAGGACCAGTTGCGCTCATGACGAACATTACCAACTGATAATAGAATTCAATATCACAGTGTTGTTTGTATAAAACAAATAACACCCTAATAAATTTATTTTGTTCATTCGGCTATTTTTTTAAAGAAAAAACCGCGTAACAATAAGTAAATCGCGTAAATAAAAGAAACGGCGCGTAAAAGCGAAATCGAGCAAAAAAAATCTATTATTGACAGTGAACACCTCAAAAATGCTATTATATTTTACTATGTTTTTAATTCAGTATTTTAATATACAGGGTCAAAATTACGTAGTGTTGATATTATTGTACATTTCTTGTATTTATGTCATGCAATAAATATGATAACTGTGTCTTATTCCGACATTATTTCTGACGTCTACCTATTTTGAATGAACAGGTAAATCTGCCAAATTCCCCACTCTTGGTAGACTATTTAACTGTACCCGATTTAAAATTGGTAGAACACCTGGCGAAACCTGGGTAGTCAGTGACAGAACTTGTGTACATGTGCATAATTTTAACGATTCAAATTTAATTTTGAAATTCCACCAAGCGTCTTCAGTCAAAATCTTAAATTTAACATAAAATTTTGTATGTTTATTTTCTTTTGCCGGATTGAAATTGAAAACTTAATTTAAGGAATCTACCATTATTACGTTGTTCTATAATCGACAAGGAAGGGAAAAAAGGCGTTACCCACAGTTTTTTCAAAACAGCTTTTTTTCGATAATCACAATGTATTAAACTTGATACACATTCTATCAAAAGAATGCGAGCCGCAAATGCCGAATTAGTATCTAAATTTAGCTTTTAAGTTTGAAAAAGATGACTTTGTGAAAAACTAAAATCAAGAAAAAAGACTGAAATATAAGATTTTCCTAGATTTCTTTAATTAATATTACATTACGTCAATTAAACACCAGCTTGGAAGTATCCGTGCACTTCAAGGCTGTTTATAATTTTTTTTTTTCATATGTCCCAAAATCACCAAAATAGTTTTTTTGCGCCTCCTGTAAACTTTGATATGTGTGTGTTACGTCCTTTTTCCTTTCCACAGTCGATATACTACGAAACGCGTATTAGGAAAGAATGCTAAATGCTCATTTAACTTAATTAGTAATTAAAAATGAATTTTAATGGAGGTTTTTGATGCTATGGAACGAGACACATATGTTGTGTTTGTTGGGGAATATATTAAGATTGTTTTTCAATAGTTTTTTTGCGCCTCCTGTAAAATTTGGTATGTGTTGGTTACGTTCTTTTTCCTTTCCACAGTTGATATGTATTTATTATAAATTTCTGCCAAAAAAAACTCTTAGCCTCTCGTTAGTTTTTTACTCGGTGATAATACTAATGTCAAGAAAACTAGATTTTTTTTTTCGTGTCTTAATAATTATTATTCAAAAATGTTTAACAGGGACAAACATTTTTGTATATATTACGCTTATTTAAATATTAAATAAATCAACGTCCTAATTCGATTGAGATAAGATTTATTAAATCAAAGAGTCGAATCTGACTATATCTCGCAATAAAGCAACTTTTTTTATATTTGGTCTTACAATCTTCAACTTGCTCTTTTTAATAGTGTCATCTTTTTTTTTTACAAAAATCAATATAATTATAATAATATATAGTCTATACGAATTCTGAAACTATTAAGGATTTTTTTTCTATAAATAACTATTAATGTGATATCTGACATCATATATAAATATTAACATAGGTCAGGGATGGCGAACCTAGGACACGCGTGCCCGAAATGGCACGTTTGATAATTTGGATGGTACGCGAATGATTTCCAAGTTCAAAAAAATTAAAACTTCTAAGCTTAAAAAAATAAAATTTTGATGAAATAATCATTGAATTACTATTTTTCAAATGGTGTTGTTGTATAAATTGTAATTTTTAAGCTTATAAATAAAATCCATAAAATATTTTTATTTTTTCTATTTTGTTCATTTTTTTACTGCTTGGCCGCGCCACACAATCGAGAAATAATATTTGAGGATGTCTGGCACGCGGACCCAAAAAGTTTCACCATCCCTGACATATGACATTTAATTGATAGAATAATTATAATAGTATGTGACAATAATAAACCAACTGTTATATAATTGAGCCTTTGATAGTTGAAGTGAGCCAAATATTACACAGGTAAAACTTTTATATTGTACTTTTAAGTACACTCACGTCTTTACTTGGTGTTTTGATGGATTGCATATTTTTATTTTAATGAGATAACACTATTGCAGTGTGTATTTACTGGAGGCATTTCATTTTTACGATAATTTAAGACAGGAATACTCAACCCTGTGCCCGCGGGCGCCATGGCTACGGCAGACCGATTTCTGTGCGGCCGCCAACATTGGTCCATAATATATATAATTACTTAGCAGAATTAGTGATATTATTATTATATACAAAATTTTCTCGAGTAATTACAAAACGTTTCTTAGCCTCTTAAACATTAAAAAAAACAATATAATTTATTAAATTCGGTAAAACTATATTATATATTGATGTTTTATGACATCACACTAACTATAAGCGTATGCTTGGTCGTCTTTATTAGTTTTGGATGTGACGAGCTGGAGGGAGCTCGGAGGAACAAAGGCGAGCCTCTTGTTAAAATTGATTTAAGATGCCCAGCCCAAATCCATGTGCTATATAATGTATACTGTAATGTACATTACGAATCAATTTAATACCACGGTAATGCAGTTATATGTGTTAAGAATGTATTTTAAAAATAGAATTTTAGCGAAAATAATATTATCCATATATGAATTGTCGCCTGCTGTGGCCCAGTTGGTTAGAGCTTACTCTACCGATCACGCAGGTCTGGGTTCGATTCCCAGTCTGACCACAGTGAATTTGAGAATTATTCAATTCAAAGTTTTGATCGAAGACTGGGTATTTGTGATGTCAATTTACATCATTTCCTCTCCTCCCATCCTTCCGATCCTTTAATAACTGGGTGTAGCAATAGCGATTAGCCAACTACTAGTCCTGTTCTAGCCTTATCCTTCTGTCCCTACTACTCACTTTGAAAAAGTGAGGTTGAGCGACTGAGTAACAAACAGTTCTCGTAGAAAAAACTTCTGTTTAGATACTTCCATTAAGAGGCCATATGCTCCACATTGGGAGCGGACATGGATAAAAAATGTTTGTGTCAATCTTGAAATCTAAGGTAAATAATAATGATAATTATTATTTTAAAGTGTACAATGTGTTCTTAGATAATATAAGTATATTATCCAAAAATTAATTGAATACGTATATAATTATAATGTATAAGAGTGGGACAAAGCCATCTCCCTTTTTCCTGAAACACTGCGAATAGTTTATTAACTAATTTCCATCCCACCGCTGCATTGTAATCAATTTATGTCGGTATTAAATAATTATTTTACGACACTAAATGATGGTCAAACATTTATTTAAAATTATATAAAAACTTCACAAATATTCTGACAAAGTTTTTCTGTCGTCCATTTATTTAATAACGGCGCTACTGTATTTGTTTATTGAAACCACCAAAAACAACCCTGTTCAAAAATTGTAAATTATCATTATCAAGCAGTGCCACATCTCAGACAATGTAATAAATATAACCAAAATCCGGCTTATCGGCAATTCCGTTTGAACATATTTTACCATTAAAAATGGCGACAGCAGCTTTGTGTTAAACCAGTGATTTTTGCGTGTTTTCAACGTATACTGTTTATTCATTTATAAAATCCTATGCAGCAGTTTCATTCCCATCAATAAGCATCTTTCAACATTACATTATAATATAACATTAAAATCTATTTAAATGCGAAACACGATGCTTTTATTTTAATTAGATCAGGGTTTGTAAAAGATGCAATGCTGCAACAAAAAGCATTAGTTATCTCCTGTTGGATGGTTAAAAGTAATTCTGTTTCGAGACATCCCGAGAATAAATTCCCGGGAAATCGACTCCAATCTCGATTCACAGGAAATTTAAATAAAACAACTCAAGACTTGAAACGTATTTATTAATAAAAATGTGTATAAAATAAATTTTATTTATGCAATATAAATATAGTTTAAGAATCTCTATACCTTGGAAAAAACATCCATTAAATGAATTATATAAATTGTGACCATTACTAGTTTGTAATAATAACCATAAAATTACTAACCTCATATTTTTTTTTAATGAAATTTTTCCATCGGAATAATCAAACGAATCTCTCGAATGATGTGTAAGAAGAAGCAATATAAAAATTTATAATGCAATATTTTCAATTTTTTTAAAAGTCAACATAAAATTAACTTTGCGTGTGTTTTTAGTTACCAAAATTGTTCATGTGTATAAATATTTTTTTACAAGAAAATCTACAGTACTGCGGTCTCGGTACAAAAACCGAGACTTCAGAAGTCCTAATGGATAATCTACTTAAACAACTTATCCGTTAAAACTGCATTTGCATTGGTATACATATCAACATTAAGAAAATCACTTTTATGATTAAAACTATTCTTTAACTGTAGATTACGTGACACAAATTAGCCAAAAAGGCCATTCATTTATCTTAACTACCATTAATATTATACCTAATTGTTATATTTTATTGTTTCTATATTGAAAAACATTGTGTGCATACGAAACTTTCGCAAAAATGAAAGTGATTTACTGGGAAGGTAGCAAACCAGTATTTTGCCAAAGTATGAATACCAATCTTGCTACACTCGGGCATCCTGCCATGCTCTCGTAGATTATTGACCATTTATCTATTCAGTTAGCAAATTCAACAACGTTTTTTGTCAGTCATTACTAACGATTATAAAAATGCTTACGCATGCAATATCCTCACATATTTTGGCAAGTAGGCCATCACATATAATCGATTATATTGAAGCATTTTATGCATTGCAAAAACAATTGTATTAACAGACACTTATTTTATATCGTTTAAGTCAGGGTGGGGCAAACTTTTCGGATGAAGTGCCAAATTCGAGAAATCAAAATGCGCGGCGGGTCGCAGGTAAAATACCATTTTATATGTACACTATTTATTATCATGAAAAAAAAATCAATCTAATGAGCGGAATGGAAATGTTTTACCTCTTTTAACATTTTTTTTCAAATTAGGTGTTAATTTTTTAGTTGAGATTCTTAAAACTGCTTGTAAATGTGCATCGGTGATGTTTGATCGTAAAGAGGTTCATGATTGAAAATGTGTTCACATATTTGATCCAAAAAAACGATTATTATATTTATATTCAATCTTTTTTTTAAAAGGCGTTAAAAGATGAAAACGTGAATCTTTTTCAAAAGTATAATATTGCTCGCTGGCCGCGGTTAGCCCGTGCCTGGTTTATGTCTTTTTTTATCGATGTCCGCTCCCAATGTGGAGCATATAGTCTTCTAATGGAGGTATCTATTCTACAATAACTGTTTGTTGCTAAGTCGTTCAACCTTACTTTTTTTCAAAGTGAGTAGTAGGGAAAGAAGGATAAGGCTAGAACAGGACAAGTTGTTAACTTATCGCTATTGCTACACCCTGTTATTAAAGGATAAGAAGCATGGGAGGAGAGTCTTCAATCACAACTTTGAAATGGATAATTCTCAAATTCACTATGATCTTACCGGGAATCAAAGAATCGCGTGATCGGTAGAGCAAGCTTTAACCAACTGGGCCACAGCAGGCGACAAGTCCTACTCCACTAGCTTTTCTTGAAAAGTGTATTTTTTTTGAGGTTTGTTTTTTTTTTTGAATAAGCAACACTTTTCCCAGCGACGGCAAATATGACATTTGTTTTCTCAGTTTGGTTTGCCATTTCAATATGATAAGACTTACGCCAGAACAACGTTTGCGCATTGTGAAAAATAGTTTTAATATTTTATGATTTGTATATAACGTTTGTTTTTCGATTTAGCAACACTTTTTCTTGCGACATCCAATTAGACAGGTGATTTTTGCTCAGTTTAGTTTACCATTTCGCTATGAAAAGACTTGAGTTCAGATGATGCAGGCCAGAACGTTACCATTGATTACGGACATTTTCGTTCCCCCCACCTTGGCATTAATGTGGAATAACTGTGATTTCAACAAGACGGTGCAATATGATATGCGCGCATCACCATCATTTTTTTAAACATTCAATAAGCACATCAAATATTTCCTTAAAAAACACCATTGAGATTGGAGGCCCTACTAAAAACTTAGAGATGAATATTTAAAAAATTATTTCATTCCTAAAAGTGTAGAGCATTCAAGATTACATCAATCAGATAATATGAATTTGGTGAATTTTTAATATAAACAAAAATCTAAAATAACTACAGTGATTAAACAAGACAAACTGCATTTATAGCTTGTTAGCTGATATTGATAGCATACATTACTGATTAACGAATACATTTACGAATCAACGTTTAAATTATATAATAAATAGTGATTTTTTAAATATATTTAAGCTTCACCACTGAACGAAATGAAAATCTGCCGCATTGTTACCACTTTCCAAAGATTGGCAAGATATTGTTATGTTTATTTCACGGAATGACAGCTTTGAATGGCAAATAAATTATGATTCAAATTAAAAATATTTAAAATGGTCGTAAAACTTGTACTTGCATGATTTCATGAATATATAATGTAACCTACGATCTACGTTAGAAATACTTTGACACATCATCTAACGGACGCACGCTTTGTAATTGTACGTCTCTTTGACTGTTTCAATAAAATTTTGTAACGCTATTCAAGTATTAATGCTAATTTAGAAATTCCAATAATATTTTGAAATGAATCGTATTTATTATAAAATATTTCGTACATATATAACGCTGCACAACTTCTATTACAGGGCTTCTGAGAAGTCATTCGACATTAGTTTTATTCGTAATAAAACATTGATAACAAAAACCTTGATTTGCAGTCGAATTTTTGCCAACCAATATTAGCAACAAGAAATCTGGCGCACAGCCAATGTGGTACATATTATGGACTTATAATTGAGGATCTCAGCAGAAGTTGTTTTGTCAGAACGGGTTGTTTATCAATAGCACAACCTTTCTTTTTTGCATAGTGTAAGGATATAAGAATAAAGATAGGAAACTTTAAACATTCAGATTATTGCTTTCTCTTCGTGGATGTTGATTGAAATATAACAGTTTTTGGTCACGAAACTCATTATTCCATTCAAAAATCAATTTATTATATTCGAATCAATGTTCCCGCTAAAGTGTGCGCGTGTGCGCGCGCACACTTTTTAAAATGTGGCCGCACACATTTTTCCATCCCCGCACAGGCCGCATTCAGAAATATTCTAAAAAGAAGTTTGTTTCACCAAATTTTATTTTTGCTCAAATACTTATACTAAACTCACCAAATCTTTCACATTTTTCTTCCACTTCCGTCAGTGAGTAAATCTATGCATATTTGCGCACATTTTTTATTTTGCTGAAAATTTACTGCTCACAGAATTTGATGGTCCGCACACACAATAGAAAAAATATAGGGAACGTTGATTCGAACCCGTAGAAATTACAGCACTTACCACTCGGTAACAGTCCTACATCGCTTTGAGAGAATATCAAAAAAGATGAAGCTATTAACATACTTAAAATACTTAAATAATCATTTGCTTTTTATGATATAATACACTTAAAATATGTAACAATATGCAATTTACTGTAAACATATCAATCTAAATAGCTAAAAATGTACTACAGTGTATACTGAAGCTGTCGTAGATAATATATAAGTCAGAAATTGCAGTTATATGCCAATTTGATCTAATAATATTGTTTTCTGTTAATTTAACGAGGAGCTCGCCGACCATAGTAAAATTTATTATATCAGTGCAATCACTAGAAGATACCTACACGACAATCTAAGGATTGAAACATTATTTTTTTTCGTCTAATACCTGTATCATGTTCAACATTTCACTTTAAAATATATTGCTACGTTTTTGATGACAACAAGCAACGTAGTTAAATTTCAATCGGTTGAGTAATTACGATATGTGTTATATGTACTAAAAAAAATAAAAAAGTTTTTTGACAGTTTGATGAGAGAATTATAGGATTGAAAAATCTAACTATAAAATACAACTATACAACTACAAATACAACTACAAATGCCGAATTAGCATATAAATTTGGCTTTTAAGTTTGAAAAAAGATGAGCTTGTTAAAATTGAAACCAAGAAAAAGGGCTGAAAAAAAGGTTTTTCCTAGACAATGTCTTAAATAAATGTTAGATTATATCATTTAAACAACACTTCAAATCTCCGCGCACTTCAAGGTAGTGTATTTTGCATAATTTTCCTTTGGCCCAAAATCATCAAAAATCGTTTTTAGTGTCTCTTGTAAAAAAAAATAATGTGTGAGTTACGTCCTTTTTCTTTTCCACAGTCGATGCATACGATTTAATATAAAAATATTATCTTTCAAAAATTATTATTATTTACCACATAACCTAAAAACTGCATTGCTTAATCGTTCGAAATAAAAAGTTTTCTAGTTGCTTTTCGTAATCGGGGATTTTTTGAACATACGAAAGGGATTATTTTATTCGATTAAGCAGAACACTCAATCAAAAGACAAAAATATCTTCTATCTGAGCATCGAGTGGTATGAAGTAACTTATTTTTCACAATAACTTGTTTATTTTGAGGAGCACGTATTGAATTTCGGAAAACCCCACTATGTAACGTTGAGCTAAATCAAATAATGTTGGTGATCGGCAACCTACTACCCGCGGGTAATTGAATTACCCACTTCGCATTTTGAGTTACCCGACAAGAAATTATGATAATATTTATTTTATCAAATTACTTATTTAAGAAGACCAATAAAGCCACCAATAACAATAGTATATGTGTGTTTTGTATTTACACATATATATCATGCAAATATATTATGTATAAATAAATGCATTATTTTCTAAAAGTGTTTTTTTAAAAGAATAAATGGTAGAAAAATATATTTAACCTTTACCCATTTACCAATTTTTTTTTTCAAAACATTTTTTTTTACCCAGTTTCAAAAAAGGTTGCCGACCACTGTACTAGAGTTTTCACTTCCGGTAATTTACTGGTAAACAAAAAAAGGAAGACTTATAGGTATGTTACTTCGTTTTATTAAGAGCTGGGTACTAGATTGCAACTGAAATAATTTAAAATATTTCTGAGATGAACAATAATACTCTACGGCAGGCACGGGCGAACTGAGGCCTGCGAGCAATATTATATTTTTGAAAAAGATTCAAGTTTTTATCTTTAAACGCCTTTTTTAAAAAGATTGAAAATAAATGTAATAATCGTTATTTTTGAATCAACCTATAAATGTGAATAAACATGTTCATGAACCTCTTTACGATTAAACAACACCGATTAACATTTACAAGCAGTTTTAAGAATCTCAACTACAAAATTAGTGCCTGAATTTTAAAAAATATTAAAATATGTAAATCAGTTTCATTCCTCTCATTAGATTGTTGTTTTTTTTTTCATGATAGAAAATAGTGTACATATAAAAATGGTATTTTACTTACGGCCCGCCGCTCATTTTAAATTCCAGAATTTGGCCCGACATCCGAAAAGTTTGCCCCCCTAAAAATTTACCTTAAATATGTATTTGTCGCCTGCTATAGCCCAGATGGTTAAATCTCTCGACTCTACCGGTCACGCAGGTCTGGGTTCAATTCCCGGTCGGATTACAGTGAATTTGAGAATTATTAAACTCAAAGTTGTAATCAAATCCTATCCTTCTGATCTTTTCATAACAGGGTGTTTTCAATAGCAATTAGTAACCACTAGTCTAGTCTTATCTTTCCTTACCTACAACTCACTTTGAAAAAAATGAGGTTGAGCGACTGAGTAACAGTAACAGTTCTCGTAGAAAAACTTCTGTTGAGATACCTCCATTAGGAGGCCATATGCTCCACATTGGGAGCGGACATGGATTTTTTTTAAAAAAACTATTGGTCAACCATTCGGTCGTTTTTTATAAATGTGTTGACTTAATACATTTGAGATGTTGGGCTCTTTTATCCGACTGAATTGCACTTTGAGCTTAATAAAACATCAATGAATAAAATACTATGTTGACATAAATAATATTATGTCAATAAATAATCGTGTTGACACTCAATGTAAAACAATTATAAAAATACGCGGCTGCAAATTTTGTGTGTCGAACATTTATTGGTGTATTAATGTCAATCGTGTTTTTATCGATTTACAAAACACAATGATAATGAATTAAAAATAAGTTAATAATAAAATATTATATTGAATGAAACAAGTTGTAAATTGATGAGCAAGTATAATGTACCGCAAACGTGACAGTAAAAGTGAGATAAAAAGAATAAAAAACATTTTTTAGATAATTATGCCGATCGATAGCTGAAATCCAGACCTACATATATCAATACAACAGTTCATGGCAGCAACATATCCAAAAATTACTTTTTTTAATTATTACCAGCATTAGATTCGTCATTATAATATTCATATTTATTCTATAAATGCAAATACTCATCGTATCAACACACCTTATCAAAACAACTCTTGAATATCTATCATAAATTTTTTTATTGCCGAAATTAAAAAAAATACATTTTTAATGTCATTTTAATTACAGCTTTAAAATAAAGATATAATTTTAATAAGATAAAAGTATCATTACTATTTTTCTGCTTATTTGAAACTTTAAAACGTTAATATCTCAGTGTCACATATTTTGACTTATTTTGAACTGATGTGTCAAAATACACAGAAATTTTGTTACAAGCAAAATTTCTGTTACTTTTATTAAACAACCATGTAACTAAAGTATAATTAGGATAAATAGAATATCTAGATAAAAAAAACGTATAATTATTTTCTATCAGAAACCGCAAAAGGATCTTAATATATCCATAAAAATATGACACGATTTTTAAATTATTTTTTTTTTGAACTGTTTTTTAATTTATCTATGTTGCTTTTAGGCAGCGATATTATATCGACTGTAAAAAAGAAAAAGGACGTAACCCAAAGTTATTTCAAAACAGCTTCTTTTCGATAATCACTATGTATCAAACTTGATACACGTTCTATCAAAAGGATGTATGCTGCAAATGGCGAATTAGTATCTAAATTTAGCTTTTGAGTGTGAATAAAGATGGGATTGTGAAAATTGAAACCAAGAAAAAAGACTGAAAAAACGGTTTTATCTAGACAATTTTTTAAATTAATATTAGATTATGTCAATTAAACACCAGTTTAGAAGTCACCGTCCACTTCAATGTTGTTTATATTTCATAATTTACCTTTTACCCAAAATCATCCAAAAACTTTTTTTGTATCTCCTGTAAAATTTGTTATGTGTGGGCTACGTTCTTTTTCTTTTGCACAGTCGATATATTTATTCATATCAAAATGATAAATGTCTCTCTAAAGCTACTTGGCAAGTATTGACATGGTCATTAGGGATTCTGAAGTCTCGAATCCCGGGACTCAAGGCGTGATAAAGTCAAAGTCCCGGGATATCCCGGGACTCGAGACTTTTATTTCCCCTTCAATAAAAATACAATTTTATTAAAATTAAATATTTGCATGTATGTATTTATGTATTACATACACTCGGCGCTTTTTTGAAAGTACTGACTAATAAAAATCGCGTTTTTTTAATACACTGTTTAATAATTATTATTTTTCTTATGTAATGGATGTGTGCAATGCTTACGGCAAATTTTTACTAAGAAGGAATGGTAACGGTAGATGTAATGAAAAAATATCAATGACGCCGCCGTCAGGAGTAAATTTATGACCGTTACTTCACAATACAGCTTTTAGACCTTTTTTTGTCCTATTGGTATTTTTGTGAAATAGTGAAAAAACATTTATACATAAAACAACATCCGGTATGAAAATTTAATTTTAATATTTTGTAATTTGCTTTTGCTACAGTTATATTACAATATATAAACACATGGTATTTGAAACTTCTATGAAATTATAAATCCCAAACATCTGTTTTTCTATCTTGTTAAAACCTCGGGTAAATGTCACGTCCCCACCATGTCATGTCCGTTTTTCTTGGGGCTCCCCTCTTATACCTGCTTTCATTCAAGACAATCAGTCCTTTTGAAGGTTTCTTAACCACAACAATGTTTTTTTTTTTTTCAAAATTAAAATATACATCTTATTAACACATTATAAATAAGTCACAATTCCCGGGACATTTTCCTAAAAAGTCCCAGGACTTAAGACAGCAAAAAAACCGATGAGGCCCGGGACGTCTCGACACAGAATCCCTAATGGTCATATTACATATTTAGTCACCAGTTCAAAAAAAAATACTATTTACATAAAATAACGATTTTCAGCAATACATCAACTAGGCAGCTGATTTATTTTTCTAATTATTTTATGATAAACATAATATCAAATGAAATATAACAATAATAAATTAAGTATTTTTTCATGTATAGTAAATATGCGTAATAGTATGTACGATATTACATTTTTATTTAATTTGTGACATTATAAATTGAATATATAAATAATACATGTTTAAATAAATTATCTTTTTTTTAAGAATAAGACATTTAGAATAAGAAATACGCATCAAATCGGTTGAAGATAATAAATATTTAACAGAGTTTCTCGATTTGTTTATTAGTGCTCTCAACGTTTACTACGCGAAATTAATATCTAATATATAAAAAGGAATGTTTATTTGTTCGTACTCTATGTGCCACACCGCTCACCCGATTGCAATAAAACTTTAACAAACTTTCTGCTTGCACTTGCGCGAAGATTATAGCCATATTAAAATTAGCTTACAGTAGGTCTTAAATATAAAAATCAATGTTTGTATGTCTGCCATACCGTTCATGCAACTTGCGCGAAGGTCATAGGCGTTGTACAATTAAATAAAAGTAGGTGGAGCGTGTGTCGTACCATAGACAATCAGCAGCAAACACCAAACGTCAAACAGACAGAAAAAGAAGACATGCACTTCAATAAACACAATTAAAACACAAACACTTTCTTTCTTTGAGTGGCATTGCAACGCTTGCCGGAAACCGGCTAATAATATATAAATTTTAAACATCTAATTAAGTTTTTGCGGAAGATTTGGGTAAATGAATACATTTTATATTGATATAAATACAATTTTAGATACAGTTTGTATGTATTTTTTTAATCCATGTTCGCTTCCAATGTGTAGCATATGTTTTTCTAATGAAGGTATCTCTATGAGAACTGTTACGCTTAAAGAATGATTAAAGATTTTAGGTATCGGATTATACTCCAGAATTGAGCTTTATGGAATTCAATGACAGTACAACCTTAAACAGATAAAAATCTGAAAAAGCCAAAAAATATCGGAAAATATATAATGTATGTATGTATATGTATTTTATTTTAAGAAATGTTTGTATGCATATAATATTTTACTATCGAAGCTTCAGTGAGAAAGTTAAGGACAATTTATTTTTTGTGAAGCATATGTCCTATTAAAGTATAGGTATTTTAACATAAGTTTTTTTACGATAACTATTTGTTACTCAGTTGCTCATCCTCTCTTTTACAAAGAGAGTTGTAGGGATAGAAGGATAAGGCTAGGACAGAACTATTGTTTAACTGATCACTCTCGCTACGCCCAGTTATTGAAGGATCGGAAGGGTGGTAAGGAATTTTTAGATATCACAAACAACCATGCCTACCAAAACAATCGGACGAAAAAATGCTGGTCGTACAAGGGACTCGAACCCGTGAGCTCCGCACGGAAGCCAACAACGCTAATCGCTGCGCCATATACCCGACCCGACTTTATAAAACCTTAATTACTAATAAACAACTTTTAATATTTACACTATTGGATGTAAGGAAACAAAATCTAGATATTCTAAGATTCTCCAAAAATCGAGTTTTGAGAAAACTGCAAAAAAACTACTGTACCACATATTTTCGTAATTGGAAAAAAAAATAGCAATAGCAATATTATTATTTTCAAAAAATAAATTACACATTTGTAATTTTTTTTATTATTTTTATTTAATATGACCAGGACCGGTTTCGCTCATGACGAACATTATCTACCGATGGGTATTTTATTTTTTTAATATATGTAATGCCTCTCCTTTTCAGTATTGACAGTGAGAGATAAACATTTTATATTGATAAAAATACAATTTTAGATAAATCTGATACTAAATTCTTAATTATTATTTAACAAATTTTCATATTTACACTTGTGGGTGTAATAAAAAAAAATCTTGTTAGAGGTAATCGTGTAAAAAAGAGTTAATTAATTATAAACGCATATTAATAAAAAATATTACATAATAATACAAAATGATGATACCAGTTAGAAAATTACTTCAAAAATATAATATTTTAATAAGTTGGTTAAAGACAATAAAATCTAGTTAGAGGTCATTAAATAATAAATGAGGTAAAAAATATATTTCTTCATAATACAAAATGATGATACCAATTATTAAAAAAATTACTAACAAGCATAAATTATCGCATATAAAATGTAACCATGAATCTCACTATTAATATTTATAAATAGACACGACAATGTCAGATTGTAAAACATAATAACAATATTTATTATTTAGAAATAGAAATAGAAATTGCATATAAAAAAAACATTATTCGATCCAAAAATGTATGTATGTTTTTACTACTACGGATGAAAGAAAATAACTATTTTCAAATACTCGTACAACATTTATAAAAAAAAAGATTTTAAAAAAATACAATATTTGTGTTTATTTCATATTTATTTATATTAACGTCTTTAAAATGAATATGTTGTTTTTGTGTATTTTAATTAAAAGACGTTAATAATTAACCGATTCAGTAATTCGATTCATTTTTTTTTTTTATAAACATTAACTTTTATCTACTCAAAAAAACGATAATTAAAATCCTAAGTAGTCTGCAAATTGAATAATGTGTAAAAATTGACGAGAATATATTATAATATTTTTACATAATTTATGTACATGCATTGCATTTGAGAATTAAATTTATTATTTTCAAAAACAAAAAAAAAATGAAGTTTTATAATAAATAAAGATAATCGCTACTTAAAATACGTTCCTGTATTTTGTTATATACAAACATTTTCATGGTGGGCAACAATTCTTTTTTAATTAACAATAATCGAAGGATTTATAAAAAATAATAAAACTTAACATAAAACAAGATCGTCGTATTCTGTGACAATTTCAACTAAAATACCATCTGGGCTTACTAACAGTTTACCATACGCATGATTTCGGGGTCAATATAATGATTTGAATAATTATATATGTTTTTAGCGTTCATTCATCTCATATTTAAGTTTTATTTTGAGTCGTTTATTAAAATAAAATCTCTTTTCCATAAAACATACTCAATAACAACCACCATTTAATGTAAAGCAATAAACTGACAGGTGATGACAAAATATGTTGTGAAAAATTTTCAGTCAAACAATTATAAATGTATGATTTGATCATGAAATTAAATTCACATAAAATGAATATTTCGTAAGCTTCTAAGATAAATAACAACGTAGATAATAGTTATACGCTGTACAATAATTATACATATTTTAAAACTGATAATTTTCAACGTATAATAGTTGTTTAAAACTCTCAAAGGACATTTTAAATAACTTACTGAAGGAACATCCGTCTTGACAATAATTATCAATATGTAAACGAAAAAGTCATGCTTTCAGAAAGAAGAGTTCCGTCTTTCATTTACCCGTTGCAGGTCTAGTCACTGTCCAAACAGAAAAACTAATCATAAATAAAACTCACTTCTAAAACATAATATCAGCGATGGGCTGCCAATACGCTAGCAAGGGGCTCGCAACCCTCCAAGGACGAGCGTGACCATATGTTTTTTACCATAAACTTATCAATTTAAATGGCTAAAAGTGAACTACTGTGTATACTGAAGCTGTCTTAGATTATATGTAACTCAAAACTTGCAGTTATTTACTAATTTGATCTGAGAATATTTTTTTTCCTAAATAACAAGGGGCTCGCGCGAGCTCCTCCGAGCCCCCTCCAGTCCACCCCTGCATAATATATGTGTGCCAAATTCTAGCAGAAATGAAAATACATGTTATCTAAAAAAAATGAAATATAATCTACATGTAATTGTTATTGCTAAAAGCTAAGTATTGCTTTACTTTTATACACATATAATTTTGAACAGTCGTTTCTTTATGAGATTCACATATTTGAAACATATGTACATTTAATCAAAAATTAAATTGAACATCTAGCCAGAACACGACTCAAAAGCCTGTTTATTTTTTTATAGCTTAATATCCAACAATTCGATAGATTAAATTATTAATAAACCGATCTCATATTTCAAATCTTATCAAACAATTTAATTACTAATTAATAGAATCACAGTGACAAGATGTAGGTACTTCGATTATCGATTACGTTAGATTTTTGATTAATTGTTAATGTTTTTAAAAAACGCAGATTCTGACATTTTGTTCTTATCTCAAACACTTTTTATATGCTATAAAAGAAGCCTCTGGATGGCCTTGTCAAAATATTTAAATGAATGCATTAGTGGTTACTATTAAATACAAAAAAAATCAGTATAAATATATATTCTCAATTATGCCTGCATAAATTATTTTTAACGGGCACAAAAAAAGGCGACAAATATTATTGTACATGCTCAATAATCTTTTTTTTTATTATTTCAATATGGAGAAATAGTTATTGATAATTAAAAATGCGATGCAGAAATGCTAACGAATAAATAGCATTAAAATTATTTCTAAAGAGGTCTTAAAACGAAAATAATACATGTTAAATAAAACACATCTGCTGGATTCGCCTAAATTTATTACTCGACAGTTTTTTTTTACAATACTTCAACGCTAATCTGTCAAATTGTATATGCAATAAAGCAGACAAATATTCAAAATCGATTTACACGAAACAAGAAATATATTTCCGATAACACGAGGTTTTGACTTCGAATAAGACAACTTTGAATCCAGTATAAATATATTATGATTCAATTGACAAACAAGAGTGTAGATATATATAATTATAAGAGATGTGCGTCTTTGCAATAATTAGACAATTAATTAGATAACTGTGTTGAATTCCGTAGAATTCGTTCGAATTTCGGAAGATAAGAGTCAAATTAGAATGTGTCTAACATAAACAAGATTGTAATGCTGTGTAAACCACTGACCGGTATGTGAAATGTTGTCTTCTTTGCGCAGGGCCGCATTCGTAAAACATTCGTTCCTATTAATTATTATACAAAATAAAAAAAAACGAAAATGATTTCAGCGTCCAAGTAAGTACACACATCGACTGTGGAAAGGAAAACGGACGTTTATCACAATGTTTATAACTTGATACACGTTCTATCAAAAGGATGTAAATGAAAATGCCGAAATTAAATTTAAATCGTTAAAATTATGTACATTCTCACAGATTTTGTCACTAACGACCCGGGTTTCGCCTTTCGGCATCTTCAGGCGTTCAACTGAGTCAGTTCATGTCCATCCGTGCACTTTAACGCCTGAAGATGCCGAAAGGCGAAACCCGGATCGTTAGTGACAAAATCTGTGAGAATGTACATAATTTGAACGGTTTAAATTTAATATTGAAATTCCACCAAGCACCTTCAGTCTAAATCTTAAATTATATCAATATTGCCGAAATTAAGCTTTTAAGTTTAAAAAAGAAGGGTATATGGAAATTGCGATCAGGAAAAAAGACAAACATATTAAATTAATATCAGATAAAGTCAATTTCAACCCAGTATTAGTTTAAGTCTTTTTATCTTTCAACAGTTGGTTATTATTTAAGACATTGATTTGACAATGAAAAATTTGTTTCTGATAATCGCTTTGTGGCATATTTCACAAAGCGATATATTATCAAAAGTAAACGTTGTTAACGGAAAATTTTGTTTTAAATTAATTGAAAACTGTTTGGTTGCTTAAGTCCGCCTCCAATTTAATATGTGCATATTTTACTCATAAACTATTTTCAATAAAATAAATAAGTGTAACTGTAACTGATCGAATGTCAGTCACCTATCCTCTCTTATTGGAAAAAAGGGATAAATATTGAATTGTTCTGTCTCTAAGTGAATAGACTTAATGATAGTTTCCTGTTTTCCCCCCTTTATTAATGTAGCATGTTATCACTTTCTCAAAAATTTCCCAAATTTAATTATGTTTGTAATTACTTTCAATCGCCATTCTAAATTTATTAATCTGGGATGACTTTTTAATTATATGTTAGATGTGTTAAACATTTTAATTTTGTGTTATTTTAGAATCACTTTTAATGTAATTGGTAATTTCTTTTCAATGCCAATTGTTGTTTACAACTTTTCATTTTTGTATAAATAGCATTGTTTAATTATATTTCTTATCAGTTGACAATGCTCGCAATGAGCGAAACCGGTCCTGACCTATTAAATAAAGTGGAATGAAGTACAAAGGAATATTGTGTTTTTATTAATACAAGGCTATAGAGTCGGAATCGAAGTTAGTAGTCGAGAGCTAATTTTACGGAGTCGGAAAGTCTTACGATTGCAATCCATTTTTTAAAAAACTATTTGATGATGTGTATTCAAACCAAAATAGTCTATAGTGTTGCTACTGGATGCTTGGCTTACTAAAGATGATTTGGTTGGATACAAATAAGTAGGTTAAATAAAAATGATTTGTAAATAATCAATTCAGAGTCGGACTCGCTTTTTAGCTTAAATCCGGAGTCGGGATATGTTTTTTTACCCGACTCCACAGTCAATATTGTAAAGTAACAATTCGAAGTTGCAGTGCAATCGAAAAAGATGAATGTTCAATAATGTTAACTATTTTGGTCCTACAATTGGATGCAAAATTATTTTTCTTTCAAATATCCTTACATTATCATGAATACTTCTGTTTTACTCATTAGAGTTAGCATATCACTAAACATAACAACGTATTATTACACTGTAGAATACATTATATTTTCGTATTTTTAGCTCTTACCCAATCGTTGATACCCGTTAAAAACAGTTTCATGTGAATCCAATTTGAAGGTGTTTGGTTTTGAATTTGTATCCGTTTATTCTACTCTTATATGGATGTATTTTAGCTTGTACTTTACTCGGAAAAAAACTAACAACTTTGACTATTTTTAATTTGTTTGTGTATACAAATTGCTAGAATCAAAAGTGGCGCCACTGCATGCTACTTAGCCAAAAAAAAGAGGTCCGAACACATTAAAAACAGCTAAACAGTATTTTGCAAAGTAACAAAAAATCACGGAAGAATTTCTCAATTCATTATCGAGATAATGAGCTAAAATACTGACATGAGAATTTCACACCAACGTTCACCTCGAACAGTGGAAGGGAACCTGCGACCTCTTGGGTATTCTGATGCGGCCTTTTGACTTGATCAAAATATTCACTTTGATCAAAAAATTATGAACAAGCGTTTGGAAAAATAATGTAATCAACTCATTACATGTTTGACAGTCAATAAAAGAGTTGAATCAGATAAATGAATATAGCCTTAAGAAATTAAAAGGTTCCCCACCCCTGCTCCAGAAAGTTGTAGTCCATATTCATACATATTCGAACATATTCGAAAATAAGCCTTTACCGTGAATAAATAATGAATGTATTAACTATAAGAAAGGGAAATTATTGACAAATTATGGCCATATCAAGGGAGGAAAAAAAATACTATTTTTTCAAACCGAGTTCAGAGTCGGATTTGTGTTTTAATTTATCACATTAGTTAATATTAAGGAATGTGAATACACCGTGGTCAGTAGGCCGCCCGCCTTAGACAGAATCATCGAGGGTTCACGGATTTGATTCGATTTCCCCGCACGCTGATTCGCTTCTGATTCCGCTTCTGCACGTGCACCTCGGGCGTGAAGAAACTGTCTTGAAAACTTTGGACATTTTATATTATGTTTAACGGCCAAACGAAACCAAACATGCCCCCGGCAAAATTCTTATTATGAAGCAAAACTTCTCATTCTTCTTAAATTCAATCAGCGGTATCATACCTTTTCAGCATTGTGTTAAAAAATATCACTTTTAGGGTGTTCACTGTCAATACTTGGTGGAAAGGCATTATATTAATAAAAACACAATATTCTTTTGTACTTCATTCCACTTTATTTAATATGTCAAGACCGGTTTCGCTCATTACGAGCATTGTCAATTGACGATGTTCAGATCAGTTGAGATGATCAGTTGACGATGCTCGTACTGAGCGAAACCGGTCCTGACATATTAAATAAAGTGGAATGAAGTACAAAGGAATATTGTGTTTTTATTAATTAAAAAATATCTCTACATTTTCTATCATACTTTTACTTTCAACTGCGTCCACTTCCAATTTGAAACTTATCGACTGTGGAAAGGAAAAAAGACGAAACACACACGTATGAAATTTTACAGGAGACACAAAAAACATCTTTTGATGATTTTAGGCTAAAAGTAAATTATGAAATATACACAACCCTGAAGTGCACGGTGACTGATAAACTGTTTTTTTATTGACCTAGCTTAATATTAATTTTTTTTCAAGAAAAACCTTTTTTTAGATCCTTTTTCCTGGTTGCAATTTTCACAAACCTTTCATTTTTCAAAGCTAAATTTAGATACTAATTCGGTATTTTCAACTTCCATCCTTTTGATAGAACGTGTGTCGAGTAGTATATATTGAAAAAAAAGCTGTTTTGAAAAAACTGAGGGTTACGTACCTTTTCCTTTCCACAGTCGATATGGACTTTGAATAGATCATTTCAACAGTTTTTTATACATTAACTGATTTTTATTCTGAGGAAGGTAAAAATAAAAGAATTTAAACTTGAAAATTATTCGTAGTCAGCTGTCCACTCATTCACATGTTTCTTATTGAAAAGACTTTCTAAATGAAAAGTGCAAATTTATTTTAGGAATAATAATTATGACAGGCAAAAGGAGTTTTTTTATCTTTATTTTCAGAGTTCGAAATGGAAACTTTGAGAAACCATTACAATTGAAAATATTTTATATTCACAAAATCTATTTATAATAGATTCAAAAATAATAAAAATATTTTTTTTTGTATTTATTAATCGGTGCAGATAGATCATTCATTGATAAATAAAAATAGAAAATACAGTGTTGTGTTTTTTTTATAAAAATCATATAAACTACATTATGTACATTCACAAATGTTTTGTCACTAACGACCTGGGTTTCGCCTTTTGACATATTCAGGTGTTCTAGTGCACGGATGTGCTTGAACTGAGTAAATTAAAATTTAATATTGAAATTCCACCAAACATCGTCGAAATCTTAAATCGTAATCGCGACCCGAGTACTACGAGGTTCCTTCTATGTGAAAAAAATTGACGAAACAGTCCACTTATTGATATCGATTGTGGAAAGGAAAAAAAACGTAACCCACAGTTTTTTCAAAACAGGTTTTTTTCGATAATCACAATGTATCAAACTTGATACACGTTCTATCAAAAGGATGCAAACTCCAAATGCCGAATTAGTATCTAAATTTAGCTTTTATGTTTAAAAAAGATGACCTTGTAAAAAATTTAAACCAAGAAAAAAGACTGAAATAAAGGTTTTTCCTGGATACTATAACTTTAATTAATATTAGATCATGTCAATTAAACACCAGTTTTAAGTCTCCGTGCACTTCAAGGTTGTGTATAATTCATAATTTGCATATAGTCCAAAATCATCAAAACACGTTTTTTGTGCCTCCTGTAAAATTTGATACGTGTGGGTTACTTTATGGAGAGACGTTGGAACTGGCTGGGTCACATGCTGCGGATGCCTCCGGAAAGCCTCAATCCTGCCTGCTTCTTCTTTCGACCGGTGGGATTCCGGTCCATAGGATGTACTCGGCGGAACTGAGGGATGCTGGCATGTCATGGGAGGAAGCAAAGCATTTGGCGGGAGACAGGGAAACATGGAGGTGCTGCGTGGCGGCCATATGCTCCACATAGGGAGCGAACATGGCCAAATATAGAAGAAGGGTTACTTTCATTTTCCTTTCCACAGTCGATATATATTGTTTATTTTGTTTGTTGTCAAAAATTTTCACATAGAACCTTGTAGTACTCGGGTCGCTTAATGTTTATTTGTAGCACATAAATTTTATTTCTCAAATATATATTGGTTGACGAACTCTGATGAGAGTCATCTTGTTGTCCGCTCCGGTCCCGAAAGATCTCGTCCAAAACCACTTTCATCTTCGTTGATAGCCGGCTCACTGTTGCCGTCTCGAAATACCACGGCCGCGCTGTGAGAGAGAGCGGGACAAAAAAGAGTTTTTAGTAGGTCATTATGCATGCAAGTTACCTCTGATGCGGATTGCCTCCACTTATCCTTTCCAAACTTTTTTACGACTACACCCTGTGCAAAAAAAAACCATGAATATTAATAAACTAAAACTATTAAAAAATTATCATATTTTAAAATTTAAACAGTAAAATCATAGTCAATCACTTTTTTTAAATACTTCATCAATTTTATAACTTATAAGACTATAATTAAATATTTTACGTAAGCATATAAATAAATTTTATTTGTTATTGTTAACAACTTAATTATTATGAAATATCAACGAAAAAAAACAATATTTGAACATTAATCATTATTTCTTACCGTTAAATTAGTCTGTTTTTTATTTAGGATACTTACTAACATAAAATATTTTTATTTAATCTCTTCATATTTAATTCTTTTGCGTGTATATTTTTTATAATATAATTCAAATTTAATTGAGAGTGAAACTTAACTATTACTTTTTTCATATTTAAATCATATTCTAATATTTATTTCGGGGGCCTAGCTAGGACCAAAGGGATATATCTACAAATACATAGTTTTAAGTTCACTTGTATAACACGTCATTTATATGTGAGTTTCTAATACTATAATGGTTATATGAGCCCATGAGAGGTGAAGTGAGCCAACTGGTATTTCAAGGAAAATTTATTTGAATGCGTTATAATATTCCACATGTATTGAAGTATCGTAAAAGTGAAGAGGGTTTGTAAAGTAAATACTCACTAAAATAGTGTTATCTCAATAAAAAAAAATTGCAATCCACCAAAACATCAAGTAAAATCGTGATTGTGCTTAAACTTTTAATATTTTTTTTACCATATTACTACTTGGCTTGTTTCACCTCTTGAGGGATCAATGTGCGAGACATAACTTTGTGTCACTGGTAAATATGAGTATGTCTGTCAAAACCGAGTTTAACCTAAAACATGATTTTTTTTGTAATTGGGCCTATGTGACCCTCGATTGTGTCATTCGTTTTTGCTTGAAATAATAAGCAAATTCTAATTAATAAATATAATAACATGAACGGAGAAATTTATAGACACTTTTACTTTTGCAATCACTGTATGACAAATTATATCGGTTAGATAATTCGATGGATAGAGAAATGTCTTCACCGTGATTGTCATATTACATTGACGAATACACTTTGAGGGCTTGGTAAACAAAGGCGGCAGTTTTTATAATCCTAAAATGGTGGCAAATCATTCAAAGCGTTTTTTATAAATAAAGCACATTAAAGAAGTAATTTTGCTATTTTAATAAAATTTACACTTTTATTCTGAAATCTGTTTAAAAACTGCCGTGTTTGTTTTACATGACTATGTATAAATGCTGACTTGGTATCTAAATTTATCTTTTAAATTTGAAAAAATAAGGACATATAAAATTGCAACCAAGAAAAACGGGTTTCTTAGACAATTTATTTAATTACTATTAGATTAAACAATCATAATATATTCCCCAACAAACACAATATATGTGTCTCGTTCCATAACATCAAAAACCTCCATTGAAATTCATTTTTAATTACTAATTAAGTTAAATGTGCATTGAGCATTCTGTCCTAATACACATTTCGTAGTATATCGAATGTGGAAAGGAAAAAGGACGTAACACACACATATCAAATTTTACAGGAGGCGCAAAAAACGTGTTTTGATGATTTTGGGCCATATGAAAATTATGAATTATACACAACCTTAAAGTGAACGGAAACTTCTAACCTGGTGTTTAATTGACATAATGTAATATTAATTTAAGAAATTTTCTAGGAAAAACATTTTTTTCAGTCTTTTTTCTTGGTTTCAATTTTTTACAAGGTCATCTTTTTCAAACTTAAAAGCTAAATTTAGATGCTAGTTCGGCATTCGCAGCTTGCATCCTTTTGATTGAACGTGTATCAAGTTTAATACATTGTGATTATTGAAAAAAACCTGTTTTGAGAAAACTTTGGATTACGTCCTTTTTCTTTTCCACAGTCGATATAAAATGACTATTGTGTTAGTATCTTTTTTTGTTTATATTTTATTTTAAGTAACGTATTTTTTTACAACAACATGTGGCGTGTAAAATTAGTGGAGGCATGTCAAGTAATTATGTCGGATACGTTTTCTCGTTGTGGCAGTATGATTTTATTCGTAAAATAACGTAACATATCATTAACAATAAATACATACTTAAAATAAACTTATTTGATGAAACTTGCGTGCAAAACTAACCGAGAAACTATTTCAAGAATCATAGACAATTATAATACTAATACATAGTAATTTTCTTTATTGCATAGTTTCATAAATATACATGGGTACATTTTTGCAAGATAGATATTTTATTTCGTTCTCAAGATTTTTGGTTATCCACGAGTATAATATAAAATATGAAAACATTTTCTTTTTTATTATCGTTGTTATTTACTGTAAGATTCTTGAGTAAGTTATTCAATATACGTATTTATTTTACTGAAAAGAAATACCTCTTTTATGTTTTCTTGGCAGCATTATTTACTTCAAATGTTGAAGAAGTATATTTCTTGAATGAAAACCATTTAATAATAGGATAAAAATAGCAACGTATTTAGTTATACAGTTTTTATATGTATTGGTTGATAGCTATTTCAGCTTTTGCCATCGTCAGAACTATGATTAAACTAACATTTTTCTCAGCTATATACACTGGCTCCGAAGACACACAATGCATATTTTATTCACTCTAACATCCTAATTCAAATTACATATTCAAATACAAATAATTTGAATTCGAATTATTACAATTATTTGTATATGTAATTTTAGGATGTCAGAGTGAATAAAATGATGCATTGTGTATCTCTTTGGAGCCAGTATATATAGTTGAGAAATGTTAGTTAAATCATAGTTCAACCAATAAATATAAAAACTGTAGAACTAAATACGTTGCTATTTTTACCCTATTATAATGGAGTGCTACCAAGTAAATGCCAAGTCAATAAAGAAAACCATTTAGCTATTAATATTAATTACCATATCTGATCAGCTATATTAAGTTATCTTATTGAAATGCCTACTTCAGTTAATAGTTTGACACGTAATCATAAAATATAGCATTAGGAAACTCTTACGTAAATACACAAAGCTTTTACATAATATTATACCGTAGCAAATGAATTCATTTCAGCCCTGCTACGCAGCGTAGAATAGCTACGCTAAACACGACAGATTTGCGTCGTAGGTATGTTTACACTCTCACTGGATTGTTAAATTAAAAGTGATTAATACTCTTTTAAATTTGGGTGTCAAAATGTCTTCCAAAATAAGCTAACTGATATAGCCCGTCATCATTATTAAAGTGAAAAATTATGCATTATTTAATTTATAATAATAAAATTATAATCTCAACAATAAAAATAAAGACTTCCTACATTATGCTATGCAAAGATAATGAGTAATTACTGTTTTTTTCGTATAGTATAACAATTAATATTTACCGGGTCCTATGGAGCAGCGGTTAGCGTTGTGGGCTTCCGTACCGGGTCTCACGGGTTCGAGTCCTAATCAACGTTACATCTAAGCTGCGCGCGCGCGCGGCCGCGCAACAGTTGGGAAGCACCCGCGCACTCATTCCGAGTTGGCACGCACTACAAGACTTATTCAACTAATATTTGATCGATTCGCGCAGCTAACTTATTGTCTTAGAGGAAGCATTGGTCTCAGTACGAACAGCATTTTTTCGATCAATTCATCGATTTCTGTTCGAAGGCATCAGTGTTTATGATGTTTAAAAAATCCTTCCCACCTTTTCCGATCCTTTAATAACAGAGCGTAGCAAAAGCGAGTAGTTAACTACCAGTTCTGTCTTAGCCTTATCATTTCATCACTATTATTCTCTATAAGAGGGGTTAAGCGACTGATTAACAAAACAGTTCTCGTAGAAAAGATCTGGTTAGATACCTCCATTAAGAGCTCCACATTGGGAACAGACATGGATAAAAAAATGTAATAACCGCGGCTACGTTCACTATTGTTATAGTTAATCTGCCAAACACCAACGATCAATCATTATAAAACTATTTTTTTTTTGCCACAATGAATGCGAAGAAAAGAGTACTGGAATAAGTCATTTGAAAAACGTTATGAACAGCAAAAATAAATCGCTGCATTTTCAGTGATACCCATTTTGAAAATTGCTGCCTTGCAAATAATAACTCGTGAACTTAAAAAGCTTTAGTCTAGTGATCTTCAACCTTTTTACATCCGCGGACCGGTAAAAATTGGAAAAAATATTTCGCGGACCGGCTTCAACCAGATACACATATTTACGTACCGTCAGTTTTCAACTTATGACTTTTCGCGGACCGGCAATAAGCTATTGCGGACCATATATTGAAGAACACTGCTTTAGTCGATATTATATTATGCCGATTCATTTTTGGCTATTTTTTATCATAGTTTTTTTTGGTCTAATAACGAGTAAGCAGCGTGGGCGATAGAAAATACGATCGCTCATCGAGTGAAAGAACCCGAGGTCGGCTTTTGTTTGTAGCAAAAAATAATCTATCTATAGAAACATACAAACGATATTTATAGATAATATAACACTATGCTGTTTTACTTTGTACATCTTTTCTGAACTAGACTAACATCCTAATTTATATTGCAAAATATAGTTATTATATTTAATAAATTGACTTACGTGTTTCTCGGAACGATAACAAATACAAGATTATTTATTAGCTTAAATGTCAGTGATTATTAACCTTTATCCGCTCGCGCGCTGTGCGCAAAAGGAGTAAGTAGCACACTGCCCGAGCATTTTTTCGCGAAATATTCACGACAAACGCATACGTTAAAAAATTATATCTCTAAAACTAGTCATCCTGGTTGAGTAAAAAAAAAAGTATTACCAAAATAAAAGATTGTTTATTATTTACTAAAGCTTTATTTGTGTCCGAACTGATTTATTACGGTCTGCTCAAAATTACAAAACGGACATATTATTTCTTAAGAGTCGGACCTTGTAACGCAGATTTTTATATTACTCGTATGACAAAAATATTTATCTCATTATTTATGTAAGCTCATATTGATATCTTGAATAATATTATCATAAATCAGTGTAATCCGATAGCGAAATGAACCATAATCAACGGTCCCGTACGGGACCGCTGGGCGTATAAAGGTTAATAATTCAGTAGTCGCCTGCTGTGGCCCAGTGTGTTAGTTAGAGCAGGCTGTGTGTTGGTTAGAGCTTGCTCTACCGATCACGCAGGTCTGGGTTCGATTCTCGGTAAGATCACAGTGAATTTGAGAATTATTCAATTCAATGTTGTGATCGAAGACTGGGTGTTTGTGATGTCAATTCAAATTATTTCCTCTCCTCCCATATTTCTGATCCTTTAATAACTGGGTGTAGCAATAGCGATTAGTCAACCACTAGTCCTGTTCTGACCTTATCCTTCTTTCCCTACTACTCACTTTGAAAAAAAGTGAGGTTGAGCGACTGAGTAACAAAAAGTTTTTGTAGAAAAACTTTTGTTGAGACACCTCCATTATGGGGGGCATATGCTCCACATTGGGAGCGGACATGGATTAAAACAAAAAATAATAATAAATTACATTAACGTCTTGCAAGGGTTTTAGCAATTCGTTGTATTGAGTATGAAGAAATTTGGGGGCCTTTTCGCTGGGCCCTCGTGCATTGCATGACTTTGCTATGAGATGGCTACGCCACTGTGTGATTTTTTTAGATAGATAATGTTTGTTTTCTTAACATAAATCAAACGATTTAAAACGTATCATACTTTACTAACATTTGTGTTTTTTTTTTGTTTGTTACAGTTACTGAAAAGGAAATCCGGCAATGGTAAGTAAATGAATATTTTATCGCATTTGTATCTAGAAAGCTTTGTTTGTTTAACATTAAACTAAATTATTGAGTCGTACTTTAAGCCCTTTATTCAAAAACTTTAAAAAGATATCGCGACTATTTTACATCGTGAAAAAATGAATAACTTAAACTGAACTCGTATTGACATAACTCGTAATTTATTTTAGAGCGAGTTTCATTTATTGTGAGAAATTTATACTCCAAGAATAAATCCCCACTAGTAAAATTCATTAACACCAACAGCAGTTGAATTAAACTTGACGTACAACAAGTAGGTAGAATAAATAAAAACATCGCTCACTGTTACGGAAACGTTTTATTAGATTAAAGTTTAATCACACACAATATTTAACAAACAAAATTTTAAATTATTACAATTAATACCCAGCATGCACAAACGATTTTATAAAAGTTAAGAGGAAATTATACTTAAGTTAATTTTCGTCGAGATGGAAAAATATCAGTTCTTTCATCTTGGACGTCTAGCCTTTCGATACGCTTTTCTGTGAATAACGTATCGCACAAAACCACAAATGAAAAAAAAAACACAAGTGACTCTAAATTAAAGGTCACTGGAAGCAAGTTCCAAGACCGGGAAGTGTCCCCCACACACGTTGTGTTCGGTTCGTGTCCCAAAAAGCAAGAAAGAAAGAAACAAAAATCGCTTTGCGTATCGCAAAACAGTGTTGCCATTTAAGGTCATAAACAATCAAAAAATCGATATTACTGGTTACATGATGAAAAAAATTAAACACAATTAATTTAACTAAAAGTTTTAAATGTCTGCCAGTTGTCATCCCAACAGTGGTAGTAGGAGTTTATGCCTATAAATCATATCGTATCAATATAACAATAAAATATATTGTCTTTAATTCAAGAAATATTTGTATGTCACATAGTATACTCAAAATTTAACAAATCAATTAATCCAATGTGTTTTTTTCTAGGCACAAAGGCTTTCTTAAGGATTGTCCAAACGGCCTATTAACGGAGCAGGTAAGTTTCGTACAACTATTTTATTTTGTTGTAAAAATTAAAACGCAAAACCAAATTATTCGTATAAGTTAGATTTTTAAATAGTATACATCTTAAATTCAATAGCAATACACAGTCAGTTGCGGATTAATCACATAAAAGGCTCCAGGCGCAATAAAATTTGGAGGCCCTGTTTTTCGGATAACATAAGAACGTAAAAAAGTTTCATGTAAAATGATAAAAATCTGAACAAAAAGTATATGGGTTATATATTTTAAACTATTTTTGCGGCCCCTAAGATTCGGAGGCCTCAAGCGTGCACCTTATTAGCCTATATAATAATCCGCCACTGAATACACTGTTTTTGTATGCATAAATAATAAAATAAGATCGATCTTTCAGTTGAATTCTCAATTATTATCGTTAAATAAAATCTGTATAACTTGTTAATACAATTTCTTTGTTTAATATCAAAAAGTATATAGTATTGTTATTTCACTAGTTGATTTATTATATTATATATATAAAATGTCTTGTTTTCAATAGGGATTCATCAAAATCTACAAGCAGTTCTTCCCACAAGGCGATCCTAGCAAGTTCGCTTCGTTAGTTTTCAGAGTATTCGATGAAAACAACGTGAGTATATTTTGTATTACAATTGATTTTCTACCAGCGGTAACCAGCGGTGGGCTGCCAATATGCTAACAAGGGGCTCGAATAATTATAAAGCTATTCGCTGTATTAAAAGATGGATGTTTTTATCACCGTTATATAATTACAAGTCGTCATTATTAATTAAAGCAATCGCATATTTATTATTTTTGACGTGAATACGTCCTTAAAAATGCTTCCATAGGGAGGCAATTAAAAAAAACAAATGATAACGAAATCGGGGGATACAGTTTGGTGTTGCAGCTTCATATCTATCATTGCTATCCGAAATTCAATTGCACCACTGGATAGCTAAAGAATCAAAGAATTTATTGCGCTATGTAATGACTGTGATACATCGCGCGGAGCGGAGGAGTAAGCGCCGCTATTTTGAGGTCATTTTGCTGCGTATAGAGATTTCTATTTACTATAACTTTTGACCCGAAGACGTTACGATGTTCGTTCCAGTTTCAATCGTTAGCCCTTGACATAATCTACCGATGATATGTACAACATTATTGTAATATTGTGACTGTGACTATAATTAGGTGTTAAAATATAATATATATATATAATATCAGGCTATACGCGTCAAAAAGTCAAATCGAAATACAGAGATCGTATACAGTTGGAAAGGGCTTCTTAAGAGCAATCGAATGGTACCATTAAAACACCATATGACCGAGTCAAGCAGTGCCGGGAACGTAAAAATGGGGCGTAATATCACCTATTACGAGACGTATTCACGAACAACACACGGCCGTGTCCATGACACAGCCACAGAGTTTCAAACTTAAATTAAACTTAAATCATTGTGGACAATATAAATTTCAAAAAATAATCGTCAGGGACACCAAATCACCGGGTTCTTAAATTTAAATATAATTCATATTTATACATTATCTTATAATACATAGATCTTGGATTATTATTCTTAATTTAACAAAGGGCTCGCATAAATTACCGATTTTTCCGATTCCTGTGTATGATAATTAAGCATTTTCCTATTTGTAATTAAATTTTCTGCAGATCTGCATCGTTATTAGAGGCATTAAGTTAATTTTCAGGTAGAAAAGAACAGGGGTGGGCTGGAGGGGGCTCGGGGGGGCTCGCGCGAGCCCCTTGTTAAATTTCAGCGCGGCCGGCGAGCCCCTTGTTAATATAAGAAAATCATTCGTTTTAGATCAAATCAGCACCTAACTAATTTCTGTACATGGTTAAATTTTATCATGAAACAAGACTTAGAAGCCCCTTCATTTTTTCATTCAGCGTTGTGGGCTTCCGTGTAGGACCTCATGGGTTCGAGATAATCACTAGTCCTGTCTTAGTCTTATTATTCTATCCCTAATACTCTCTTTGGAAAAGAGAGGTTGAGCGACTAAGTAAAAAACAGTTCTCGTAGAAAAAAAAACTTTTTTTGAGATACTTTCATTAGGAGGTCAAATGCTCTACATTGGGAGCAAAAATGGATACAAATGAATGGATGAGATTTACCGAGCCCCTTGTTAAGATATTGGCAGCCCACTGCTGGAAAAGAAGTAGCATGTTTACCAAATATACGAGTGCAGGCGAATTTTTATAGTAAAATTGTCATGTAATATATCGACTGCGGAAAGGAAAAAGGACGTAACCCACACATGGCAAATTTTACAGTAGGCATAAAAAACACGTTTTGATGATTTTTGGCCATATGCAAATTATGAAATATGCACAACCTTAAAGTGCACGGACACTTCTAAACTGGTGTTTAAATGACATAATCTAATAGAGGTCTGCACGGGCCAAAATTTTACAAAACTACCCGGTCCGAGCCCAAAAAACTCACACCCGACCCGGCCCGGGCCCGAGTCTCAATTGCGCTTACTCGCCCGAGCTTAATCCTCAATTTGCTATACTTTTTCCCAGATTCTCCCCGAAAGTCCTTTTTTTTTTTTTTTTAGCTCACCGAGGAATTTGAAATCCTCGATTTGCTATACTTTTCCCAAGATATCCCTAATTCCAAGGCCCGGCCCGGCCCGAGCCCGACTCTCAATTGCGCTTACCCGCCCGAGCCCGGCCCACGGGCCGGGTTGGGTAAGAGCCCGTGGGCCAGGCCCGGGCCCGTGCAGACCTCTATAATCTAATATTAATTAAAGAAATTGTCTAGGATTAACCTTTTTTTCAGTCTTCTTTCTTGGTTTCAATTTTCGAAAGCTCATCTTTTTTCAAACTTAAAAGCTAAATTTAAATACTAATTCAACATTTTCAGCTTACATTCTTTTGATACAACGTGTATCATGTTTGATACATTGTGATTTTCGAAAAAAAGCTGTTTTGAAAAAACTGTGGGTTACGTCCTTTTTCCTTTCCACCGTCGATATTAATAATATCCATCAATTCATTACGTAAAAAATAATAAAATTTATTTTATTGAAGACTTATTACTGAATGAAAGCCTCCGCGTATTGTTTTTTGTGAATTATTTGAAGAATAAAGTCGCCATGTTAATTTACGATACGACGCCATTTTAGTCGTCCCTCATATCTCACATATCACTGAATTTCACGCCCGTTAAGTGCCTGTCTTTCTCACAACGTGACCAGCCTAACGCCATGGAGAAATTATTTGTGTAGAAAAATAAACCAATAGGTTTATTATGCAAATATCCCAGTGTTCATAATAATCAATATTCTACGTCATACAGTCATAACATATTTTGAATGGGTAATAATTTCGTTGTCCATTAATGCCTAAATGGAAAAAAATTACGGAATCTCTTAAAATTTATTGATAGAAAATATGATAATTTTATAATCAATTCTTAATTTAAATATTTGGCCATTACTATTACATCTTTCTTTTCTCTGTTACGACTGAAGATGTCTTTTATATGCGTTTTTTCTCACTTTTAGCCCAGAGCCAAATTTACGTCAAAATCTTTTGAAATATTTCAATCTACGTACCTGTAAACGGAAACTAACTGAAATCTTTGTGTTAACAATCCAGCTATTATCTCTTTGGTACATTTTTTTCTACACGTCGCTAAATTAAATTTTATATTTTTCCTTTACAGGATGGGTCGATAGAATTTGAAGAATTCATTCGGGCACTTTCAGTGACGTCAAGAGGCAATCTGGATGAAAAATTACATTGTAAGTACAATTTTCTTAATTCAATTGAATTATTTAAAAAATACTATTTCTATTAGAGCAGGTATAACACTATTATAAGATTTATTTTCATATGTAGCTAGTTTGGAAATGTTATTCTTTTTTGCAACAGATGTCAGTATATATTTTTGATCTGAGTAATAAAATATTATGTTCAATGGATTTTATTTTCACATTTAAAAGTGGTTTACAAAATCTGTTTTGTGCTATCAGTAAATAGAAAAAAGATGTGATTAGTACTTGATCACTTGGTTTATAACAATGCAATGTTATTTTAGTAGGAACAAAAAAGATGTTTTATGAAAATATTGATATTTACAGGGGCATTCAGATTGTATGACGTAGACAACGATGGCTTCATCACCAGGGACGAAATGTACAACATCGTAGATGCTATCTACCAAATGGTGGTATGTGAAAATCTTCTTTAATGTGTTTTATAAACGTTACAGAAATTCAATATAATTCTCATTCGTCAGCGAATAAGTATTGATCATTCTTTAAATAAAGCTTAGTTCAGATTTAAAAAAAAAACTCTTTTGATTAATAGTCACTGTTAGTGCATTTAATATTCTACTTTAAAATCAAATTTCCTTGGCTAGAAATATCTAAGAAGAATATTTTACTTTCATGAATTTATTATATCATACATTCAAAAAATTATATATACATTTTTACCAATTCCCAATTTTATTTATTAATATCAAGATTGGTTTCGCTCATGACGAACATTATCAACTGATAAAAGATAACAAAATGTTAGTGTTGAAAATTAAACTGTAACATAATTCAACTGTGGAAAGGAAAAAGGACGTAACCCACACATTTTACAGGAGGCACAAAAAGTGTTTTGATGATTTCGGGCCATATGCAAATTATGAAATATACACAACCTTTAAGTGCACTGAGACTTCAAAACTGATGTTTAATTGACATATTCTAATTTTAATTCAAGAAATTGTCAAGGAAAAATCTTTTTTTTAGTCTTTTTTCTTGGTTTCAATGTTCACAAGCTCATTTTTTTTCAAACTTAAAAGCTAAATTTGGATACTTATTCGGCATTTGCAGATAGAACGTGTATCAAGTTCGATACATTTTGATTATCGAAAAAAAGCTGTTTTGAAAAAACTGTGGGTTACATTTTTTTTTCTTTCCACAGTCAATATGTATAAATAACACAGTAATATTTTATTATCTTATCAGTTGATAATGTTCATCAGTCATGAGCGGAACCGGTCCTAATTTTAATAAGTAAAAGTGGAAATTAGTACTAATTTATACTATTTTTTAAAAATATAATGCCTTTCCACCAAGTATTGACAGTGAATACCCTAAAAGTGATATATTATATAGCCTACATAATGTACTCTTATGAAAATTCAGGGACAACAACCACAAGCAGAAGATGAAAACACACCACAGAAAAGAGTCGACAAGATCTTCGACCAGATGGACAAGAACCACGATGACAGGCTTACGTTAGAAGAATTCCGGGAGGGCAGTAAAGCAGATCCTCGCATCGTACAGGCATTATCTCTCGGTGGAGACTAGATTTATTTAGACTTCTTACTTTAAAGTAGATACACCTCTTTTCGGGGGTAGAGCAAATATTGTACTTTTAACATAATGCCAATGTTTTTTTTAAAATATGACAGCATTGCACAAGTGACGTGAATGGAAATTTTCAATGATTAACAAGCCTACCTAACACAAGGGCAATGTATTGTAAATAAGACTAGGAATATTTTTGAACAAAATGGATGTTTGACATCACGCGTTAATGGCAATTACTAATATTTTACAAATAATGTTACAAAAAACATTATTAAAAAAGTTTGTTAACAATAATTAAAGATTTTATTTTTATTATAAATTATTCAATTGTACTATAAAAATAAATTCTTTATTTACCTCATTCTTGTAATTCAATTCATTCCTAGTAATTTTGCAATTCATCCGCAGTAAATAAATTTTATTATTAATATGATAAAATATAAATATTTATTACCATAATCTATCAAAAATGAGTTATTGAATGTGTAAAAATAGTGTGTCATAAATTTATTTTATCAAAAATATTTCCATCTTACCATTATCAACATTAATTACTGGCAATTGTTGTAGATTTTGCATTTGATTTACTATATTGGCATATTGTAACACTGCAATTTTTGAAATAATTGTTTGTAAACTTTCAACTTCATATTTAAATTATTACGAGGTTCAAAAACTCAATTACAATAAATCATTGTTAAATTTAATAACATCTGTCACAGTTTGTTTACCTTTAGTTTTATAATTGAAATGCAATTAAGAATATTTGGACTCTTTCCCATAATTAGCTTGAGATCAATGTGTGGAGATATTTAACTCTCATTATAAATATTACTATTACATAAATAACATATTCGTTTAGAAAATAGATGTCTGTATTATTTTCAAATTTCATTTTTCATCTTTGACATGACAATTTTCCTTGTTTGAATAAGTAATAACGGATTAGTCCGTCAATGTTTGAGAAATATTTGAAATACAAAAATGATATTCACCCATCACCATTTTTTGTCACACAATTTGTGTGTTATTCAAAATAATCTATTTAAGAAACGTTTCAAAATTCTGAATACTTAGTTACCATCATTGAATTCCTTAATCAGGTGAATCATCATAGGTTCTATGGAATTTTGTCATTCTTAAGGTGCAATCTACACTACTGTAGTAATGTAAAATCATCTTATGACTTTTATCTAATTATAGTGTTTTTTCATTGAAAAATTTAGTATGTAATTTCAAAAGTATATTAATAATTTCATGGTGTAAATTAAATATATATAATATTATGTACTTAACAGATAAAATGGCTAAATTCATTACAAATAGGTACCTACTTACTAACAGTAAATAAGAACACAAAAAATGAATTGATGCTAAAAAGGGAAATTCCCATTTTTCAGTATTACGAAAAGTCTGAATATTATTGCATTTATCATATTTCAAAGGCGTAATTTTTAAGAAGCTTTTTAAAAAAATATTATTTTTTTTGTAAAAAAAATAGCTTCGTTTCAAAACTGGCAGGATAAGTTTCTTTAACAATAAACAAAGAATGTAATACACTAACAAAAACATTATAATTAGTATGCCTAAAGGATATAAAAAATATAAGTACGTTTATGGTATATGTTGTAAATAAGCATTCAATTAAAACAAATGAAGCCATTCTCAAGCTTCACAGTAAAAGTCACTCAAGAAAAATTATTGCATACGCCACCTCTGGATACTCATGTGGAAATTGTCAGAATAGGGTTATGTAATTTAATACTATTTACTTCAGAATTCTGTAGAAATCAGAAACGAAATATTGAAACAAATTAAAATTATGCTAAATGAATTTTTGGATTGCGGGTGAAAAGGTGATATCTAAACACCTTAACCAAAAATAAGAATATAATAAAAGTTCACACTCCAGTCCAATACCATATACTTACCTTGATTATCATACACTAACCTAGAAATTTTGATCAGATTTAAAAAAATAATTTTCTTCATAAAAGTGAACTAAAAACATTTGTTGATTCATAGCTACTGTGAAATTATTTTCTTTTAAGTAGGTACCTGAGGGTTAAAAATTAATTTATGTTAAAGTTTAAGGTTAGAAGAGAATTAATAATATAATTGCTTTCTTAATATTAATTACTATAATCACTTCAAATAAATAAATCTAAGTTTATAGTGCCACGTTTGCATAATTTAATATTTTGATTATCGTAATTGCATTCTGGTCACCTAAATGTTGAGCGGTATTAATTATATCCACTTACATATTTTTTCAAAATAATGCTTCATTCCTCGCCGAAACGTTTTGTTATTATATATTATTGTATATTTCCTATGATGTCGCTGATGTAAACATCTTCAACGTCAAATCGAATGTGGTTAAGGTAATATAATATAGAACTCTTGTATCTTTCAACTTGTTTTTGACTTCTTTCTGACTTCAATTGAACTTCACTGTTAACTGTTCTGTCATTTCATTTCACCCATTGTTATAAAAAGATGGATAATACTAATCGCAAATAAAAAAATATTAATTCTTATGCTGGTTTTTTTTATTTAATATATTGTGATGCTTTAATTCATGTTAAAAATCAATTGCCATCACATCATATAAATAAATGGTAAGTTAGAGATCTGTAACAACATTATCTTCAAAATTAAATGAAAATCTTGCTATAGATATTTCTGATTTTCTATATCACAATTAAAATTGATTCTTATACCTGAAATTATATAAAAAACAATATCTTCATTTCTGCAAGTGAATATATAATTACGAAGCACAAAATCGGACAGTTAATTATGAACTAAAATTATTAATAAAAGATTTGATTGCAACCTCGGAAACTTCACTGGATCAATAATCTAATAATTAAACTGGCCTATAATAACAGTCCTCTGGCAATCACAGTCCATGTGTGTATTCCTTTTTCCAGCTGACATGAAAAGTAAATATTTTGATGAATCCAAAGATAATTTCAAGTAAAATTTAATATTAAAAGTTTATTCATATTTTGAATGATTGTAAAAAATTGGGATATTAATTCTAAGCAGACATTCATGATAAAATGAATACAACACTCAACAAAATATATTAGGGAATTTTTCTGGAGTGCCCGAAATAAAATTTTAAAAAAAATGAATTAACTGTTATTAGATAACATTTTACATAATTGGCAATACATAGAAATGTAACAATACATAATAATTACAAAATTTGTAAAATATATATTTTAGTGTTGTTCTCAGATACATTTTCAATTGACTATTGGTAAAATTTTATTATTTTGGATTGTTCAAAATTTGCTAAATTCTATAAATATATTTAGAATATATATATATATATATATATATTGCTCCTTCACCAGATTATATAATAAGCTTGTTATATACTTTATTATTAGTTTAGTGTAAGATATTATTGAGATGATTGTAAATTGAATGAATATTTTAATACAGATTGTGCCGTTGAACTTACGGTTTTTCCCTTAGAAAACACATTAAAAAATTTAATATAACAGACAATAATTAAAAAAAAAAAAAAAAAAACTATAAATTGATAGAGCAATGCCTAATATTGATTATTTTTAAATGATGCAACATTTAAATTACATGATTCAAAATATATCTTTGATTAATCTATTCATCTTAGAATGAAAACTGTTATATATTTACTATACTAAAAGTAGGCATTGTGTTTTGTGTTAGAATTCAGTAGTATATTCTAAGGGTGGCCAAAAGTTCATTGACACATAATATATTATCTTTAATTGATTTAAAAAATTGTTCAATTTATGCCAGAATTTGTGGTGTTCAGGAATGAAAGCCCATTCTGGCTTAGTGATAATAATGTGCTTATGCGGATGACGCATCATTAATTGTTAATTGTTTTGCCTATGTCTGGTATATAAATTAAAAATAAATATTATGATAAATTTTGTCATATGGTTGAAGCATTAACATTTGCATTAACATTGCTGTGATAATTACAATCATATTGTAACATCTTATGGAAAGTTCATTTTTAGTTAGTGAGTGAAATGTGATTGATTTTTTTCAATATAACACGTAAAAAACAAATAAGCAAAAATTAAATCTTACTTCAATTAAATTACTTTTTTCACTGTCTAAAACAAATGAAAACATTAATGAGCGGAGCTATATAATGTATAAGTAATCCGTGTGTATGGAATACCAAATTAACTTAATCTAACTTTTATTTCATTTTATGCAGTCTATATATAATTTAAAAAATATCTGAAACTTGTAAAAGTTATATGCAATGCAAATTTGCATCAGTTTTCTATGGATAGTGATAAAATAATAATTTTGATCAGTCAGAACCTTACTGTAATGATTTATTGTAAAGATTTCTTATCCTGAAAAGTGTCATACTAGCATTTTAAACTTCATGGGAAATAATTTCCAATTGATGCGAAAGAAGTCAATAAAATCAATCTTATGGTTGTTACACGGTCCGTATTCGCTTCATTTGAAATAAGATTAAATATCAAATATGCATACCTTCAAAATTTTTGAGAATAACCAAGAATGCATTACAAAAAAATATTTCATTTAATATTCGACAGCCCAACTACCAAACCAAATTTATTTTAATTGTCTATGGATTAAGATTCATTGCAAGCTATATTAAATCTTCAATAAACCAATAATTATTTGATATAGTCAAGGTTATTTGTAAACTTATAAAGCAAAAGAAACTTTCATTATTTAATTTGACTTTCTCAATCTGACACTTGGCCTATATTTAATGAAAAAAGCACAGCTTTCCATACAGACTGTTTCAAATAGTAATGATCATTTCTGTTTCAATGCAATAATCAACAAATCAGAATCCCCTCACCTGGACATCATAGTAGCATACAATGCCAAAAAAAGTCTAATAATTAAGTTTAAAATAATTGTAATGGTCAGATGTTAATCTCTTTTAACACTCATTATCGCTAAATCCACTATATTCACGAGTTTTTGAAAGACACAGTGTTTTTTGTAAATCCCGAAATAAATTCTACCGCCGCAATAGATTCATTTTGTTTTTTTTTTATGAAAGTACCCCAATGCCAAAAAGCTACTGTCAACAAAAAATAATACACTATTTCTTATTATCCCCATAACTTAAAAGTAACCACAAACATTTTAAAATAAGTTACCATTTTTTTTTATTTTAGATAAAATTCGTGACTTTTAATTCTGCTACTAGTAAGATAAGAAATATTTTTTATTTTAAAAATGTGTAGTGAAACAAATCTATTTACAATATTCAAAATTTAAATATATTTGTCAATATGTATTTGGTCAATAACCATAAAATATGTGTAACTTACTGAATAAATTGGTAATTAAAAAGTTCTTGCTTGTTATTTACTTTTATCATCTCGTGTAGCAAATGAGTTTTAATATGTAACACTATTTTTGTTCATCCAGTCAAACCTGTCACGATTTCATAACATAATAAACCAATTGATATTGAAATTTTCATAATTCTACTTGAATATATTTCATAGTTTCAAGCCTAGGTAATATTCAATAGTGATTTCATGATTTTATTAAAAATATGTCAGTATGGCAGAATTCCTCTTTGACACAACAGCAGACTCGTACACAAGTGGTAATACTATTCTTACTTCTTCATCTTTTGCCAATCTCTTTGTTTCCTACCAAGTCACAGTAGAATTCTTTCAATATTATTCTATTGATCATCATGAGTGACTTTTCAGGATGACGGAATCTACCCATCACTTTTTAGTTATTTCTTGTCAATTTTTAGTGCAGGCAATACATTTATAAAAATAAAGAAAATTTTCATTCAGTTAAAAGAAAAGAAAAGCTTGATTAAGGCCTTCATGGTGTATCTGTATATAACAGGTAATACTTACTTTTAGAAGTTAAAAAGAGCTTCTAAATCCATTATAATAACTTTATATTTCTTACAAAATCAATCTGTTAACAGACATTGTTCAAAGTTTAACGCTTTTACAATTGGAAAGCGAAAAATTATCTCGTGGTTATTTTCGCGAAAGTACAGCAAGATGATTTTGCACTCCGCGGTTGTAAAAGGGTTAAACAGTGAATAAATGGGTTTAAAAACTTCCCAGTCGCCAAAAATATACATCTTGAAATATAAAGGAATATTTTATGATTTAAGATTTCGACTGAAGGTGCTTGGTGAAATTTCAATATTTAATTTGAACGATTCAAAATTGAATATTTTATGACTTAAACAAATTTCTTATGTATTCGTCATTTTCAACAATATAAAAAACAATCCCTCGTATGCACAAAATCGAACCCGATTAATTATGATTACACATAATTAAATTCATTTCGACTTTATTGAATACAGTCTAACACCTATCATTATGTACAAAGTGAATCTCTCATAAGTGTTAAATAAAAAAAGGTTATAAAAGTTTATTAAACGGTAAACATATATAACTGATTTGATTCAGATATATTATGAAATATGTATATCAAATCTAAGTACTAACACTTAATCTAAATATGATACAAAAATATAATAATTGGCAGCTGCTTATAAGAGGAGGCCAAATACTATTTCTGGGTAGAAGTTTCTTAATGATCATTCATCAAGTCAATGGCGTCGTTCGGAGCGGCATAATGTATAATGGATGAGTTCTCTGTCAAAAAACCAATAAGCTCAGTAAATAAAAAGACATTTGAGAAACTTACAATTACTATTAATATTATTATTAAGAAGATAGGAAACAATAGAAAATACACACAGAAACGTTCTTGATTATCAAAAACATGGAAAAAAAGATGTATCTATCTATTTTTTGTACTATGGAGAAAATAAAGATATAACTAATGCTAAACGTGAGGTTATCGCATGCGCATGTTTTGGCATAGTTTGTATTCTCAGTTAGTACCTTCATTTCTGTTGATTTGAGATTTTCGACAGAAGGTAAACTGTAGTAAAGCGTTTAATAGGCATGCAGTTATGGCAGCACATCCAAATATTCTAAATGTTAGAGCTCCTCCTAATCTTGCGTACAGAGCGCCTCCAATAAAACTTCCTAAAGATGTCCCGACACCTTCAAACACAGCTCCAACCAAACCCTGTGAAAAAAACATACTTACTGTCACATATGCGTAAAAATTCAGTATATTTAGATTAGGACAAATTTATTAGATATCAACAAGTTCTCAGTAAAAGAATAATAAACCTTTCATTTAAAAACATGTATGTACCCTTTTGTTTAAAATATATTATCATCAATAAATAATATTTTATGTAATGATTTATTTTCTATTTCAATGAATTCGGAAGTCACAATATAGTAGTTCATTTTTTAATATAAAATTAAATTTGATAACATTGCTGTGTTACAAAATGTGATAGGTGATTCGCCTCCTCAAGACGCATCATCAGACATAATATCAGGTTTACAAATAAACTAAAAATTGATTTTAATTCATAAATCACAAATTACAAAATAAATGTCGGGGTTTTTTCCTTTTCCAATGGACGCATCTTTTTACTATTCTATTTCATGCAACTTAATTTGTAAATGTACCTGCATCGTTGCTTCAGCACCTTTGGGAGCAATTGAGCTTGCATAAGAAGCCATTGTAGCATAAAGCATTCCGAATGTTAATCCTTGGAAAAACTCTATTGGTAAGACCCACCATGGATTGGTCAAAACTGAATACAATATAAACCTTACACCAAAGCCAAATAAGACTAAAGACATTGAATTCCAATGACCGAGCTTCTTGAGTAAGGTTCCTGAAATGAAAATAAACGTTAACTGATAAATATAAAATAAGCAATTTGTTGCTAAAATTTATAATGAAAAGAAAAAAAGAAAAATGAAGAACTAGGTTTGGTAAGTAATAATTAACTCACTACTTTAATAGGGCCCATACATTTAGGAACAAAAGTCCTGGGACATGACACTCAACATCTACGCAATGTCCCAGGATCTATGATCCAGAACATGTTCTTGAGCACACGATGGGTCACAGAAATGTCACCTGTTGAGATTATGTTGTCAGTCATGTCAGTGTTGCATCCAAACAAACGTTATTGGATTTCATTGGAAGCAAACAATGCGAGTGTTAATTACTAATGTTTATGAGCTTTCTACGTTGAAAATACAATTATTTTATCATCCACAATGACAGCTTATACCATAGATAATTCCAATATAACTAATTATTGTCTATGGTTTATTTTGACAGCTGTCACCATAGGAAGACATTTCAAAGTAGAAAATAGATCTCTAAAATGACGGACGATGAGTTGATGTCGATGAATGCTGCTTGCGTATATATTTTAACAAGTAGTATTCGGTTTTTATAATTATAATTAGATGTATCCCACAATACATTATGGCTTTGGTATGAAGTCATGACGAAATATACTTGAACAGTGACAACCTATCTCGGGTCAAGTGAAATGTTCCACGATACGGCGTGAATACGTGAATTTTGTGTTCCAGGACATGTTCTAGAACCATTTGTTCCTTGATGTATGGCCACCTTAAGAGTTAAGAATGATTCCTAATATCAGTTACTATGAAAAGCAGCTATGGAATCTTTATTTGTATATTAAAATAATTCAAAAATTACCTGAAAAGAAAAAGAATGGTAACTCTCCACAAAAACATTGTATTCCATTGACGAGTCCCTGTAATGTTTTTATCCAACCAGCTTGATCACAGCCGTAAACTTTAGCCAAATCTTCCAAGTACCAGAATAGGAATTGCCACAACAAACCTGTACACATTCCCACTAACACTATCCAAACGAAGAAATGAATAGTTTGAAGCGATGAAAATAGCATACCAATATTTCGAACAATATCAATTGATATGTTATTTTGTTTATACTGAAATAAAATACAACTTTATTATTTGACTTGTAAAAAGGCGCATGTGATTATTTTACAAGACATTTAGTTTAACCTTTTTACTGCAATTACACTAAACAGACTACTAATTCAATGGACCCAGATAAAAATGGGTATAAAAAAGGTTCATACACCAATTTTAATCTGTTTAAAATAAAATTATGCATCGAGAATTACTATGAAACTACGAAACTTTATATGTTTTTGAGATAGCTATTGATTATCTCACATTTCACACATCAAAATTCAATGGTATCCAATTATACAAAACATATTTTATTTTCATTTTAAACAATGATTATATATGACTAACATGCATATAAAAATGTTAACTCGATGGCTGCCAGGAGACGAGTTTTCTCTTCAATAACTAATTAAATTAATAATTGCAAATTATAGCCGGCGTGGTAGGTAAGGTTTTCTACGGCAGCTTAAAGGTTAATTAAATAATGTTTGAATTTCATTTTTCTAACAATGATCAAATTGAAGTTGTAATCCAGTTGTAGTATTGAGGTGGCGAAATAAATATACACGTTTCATTATTACAATCTGATGATTTAAATTTTCAAGCCGCCAATGTCAAAAAATATAGTGAAGTGAAATGAAATAATCGATGTTTAATTATCAATTTGTAATAATATGTCTCAATCTACTTTTTTCAACAAAAATTCTCTGAGCGTTTTGAAATATTATCTTGTAAATTCCTTGATAGTAAAGGGGTTCGGGTATTTAACCCTTTTTAGACGACATAACTTTCAATACCTGCGGACGGGCAGATTTTTCGCGATTTATAAATCTCATTTTAATTGGATATAGTATCACTTTAAAAATATTCAATGCTGTAGCTGTAACCTAAACTGTTCAAAGATAACAAATCAATCCGACAATCAAGTATTTCTTTATCTAAACAATAATAATGACGAATATAATGCCTCCACACAAGAAACAAAGAACCAAAACAACTGCAGCCATACCTCACTCGATGCTTGCGTCATCTCAACCGACAAGGAGTGTGCGCCGACAACTGATCCTATGAGTTTTTACACACTACAATGAGCACTTAAGATTATATTACACAAATATACGATTAAGATTTACGGTTTTCATAACTGGGTTTGTCACTAATGTTCACACTTCGGCAAAGATAAAGGTTTATATTTGAAAAGTTTTTTTAAAAGAGTTCTTTAAACACAACACACTACATATTGTTAACAGGGTTTCTTATGGTAATTATAAAAACATTCCAAGGCACACAAAGGAACGTCACATTCGTAACACATAGCATTAGTCATTTTTCGAATATTATTTTTGGAGCAAAATCTACACCTGCGGTACGGCTTTTTATTATTTTCTGTTGGTGGTATGACTCGCGGCATATGTTTTATTTCCATCTTAAGATGTCTATGAGGATTATCCTCAGCATGATGGTATGCAGAACTGGGCGATTCATAATTACCATATTTTTCGATGAGTTGACGAATAACATGTAATTGGAAATCAGCTAATCCAGGATTTTTTCCGGTTATTTTTTGAAATAAAATATATGAGTTAAATAAAAATAAATCTATTATGTGGAATCCCACTTTTTTGTACCACTTCATGCACTTTCTCATACAGGACAAGCTACTTATCATCATGTCAACCTTGTCTACAGAACCCATATTTTTATTATAATCTATGACACATGATGGTTTTTTTATTGGCTCCCCTGTAGATCGGTTGATTTTTTGAGTGTCTTTCATAGAATCGTCATGAAGGGTGGTTAGCATGTGGATCTCCCGTCTGTCATGCCATTTTATGACTAGCAAAGGTCCACTGTGTTGCGATGCCATCTCGCCTTTTTTTAGTTTTTTGAACTTTGGCATGCGTTTCCGATTAGATCTCACCGTACCGCAAGCATTAGTTTGATTTTTGAATAGGGTTTCAAAGAGATCGGGGCTGCTATACCAGTTATCACAAAATAACGTGTGTCCCTTATGGAAATAGTCTTTCATTAGTGTCATCACTACAGATCCAGATATACCTAATGACGGATTTTGAACAATCTCTGTCCCATCACCACAATAAACAATAAAGTCTAAGATGAATCCTGTCTCTACATCACAAATAACAAATAACTTAATACCAAATCTATGCCGTTTTGATGGGATATATTGTTTAAAAATCAGCCGACCTTTAAAAACAATAATACTTTCGTCTATACAAAGATTTTTATGAGGTAACATTGTTTGTTTGCATATTTCCCGGCAATGATCCAATATTGTTCTTATTTTGTACAATCTATCATTGGTATTCGGGTTTTCTGCATCAGAATAATGAACCATCTGGAGTATACTTTCATACCGATCCCTAGGCATAGTTTGGCCAAAAATTTGACATTTTAATAGAGGATCGGTGCTCCAGTGCTCTTTGATGGTTAGGTGGCGGTTTCTCGTCATTAACAATGATACAGCATAAAATATGTACATATCAGCTACTGTTGTATCTTTCCAACTATGCATCCGTGAGTGCGATGCTAATTCTTTGGATTTTTTTAGTAATCTGTGGTAACCATTTGTATAATTTGAAATTTTGCTTACCAAAGATGTATTCAAAAAATGAGTGAAATAGTCAATTTCTTTAGAATCTTCATTTAATGAGACAGACGGATTAATGCCAGAGTTGAAGTCATCAAAATCAAATATTATTGGTACAAATGGGCCTGTATTCCATGATACGAAATTTGATGAAGATATTCCAGAAGCGACAGGTTGTTCTGTATTAGAAGTTGAATAAGAACTAGACGGTTGGTCAATATTTGAAGCAATGGGTTCACCACGAGTGAGTAAAAATTCGTCGTCAATCAGATCGCGAATATTTACAACCTCTGTAGGTTCTTCGTCATTATCACTATCCATCTCATAATCGGAATCTAGAATAATCTCCATTTCATCATTTGTCCTCTTTGCCATTTTAATTGATGGATGGAAAAATATTTATACGAACTGTACACAAATTGCTTGCACGTTAAGATAGTCTTTACATACACTTTATATCAACTAAATTCACAATTTGTATGCATTTATTTTCGTTGACAACAATGAAACAATGCACTAAACATACAAAAACACAAAAAAAAATACACCGCGATTACTAATTTTATGTATCAGAGATAAAATGTATATATGTTTCGATTCAAAATTAAATCGCAGCCAATATTGACGATTGAAACGAAAACACTGATTTAAAACAATAGGAATCGGCGCAGTTATCTTCCAGCACGTAATATGAATAAGCTTACTATGCACATGCGCTCTAGGTTCTCATAATGCGCGGGAGAATTTAAATCAGTTGCGTGATTTTCGGAATATTGACATGGTTCGCTTCTTTGATTATTTAAAGGGATTTAAAATGTGGTGGGCTGGCAAATAGATAGATGTCGTGAAGAAAAATGTATGGGCATATTATTCATACGATTTTCGTCTCAATCGAGTATGAATTAACTGAGATATTAAGGTTCAAAATTCGGTGTAACGCTGTGGCATGTACACATGACGCTCGTCTTTTTGGCACGTCATAAGTTGGCATGTCTAGATGACGGTCGTCTGGATTAGGTTAACGAAAGACCAAACTTTCAATAAACTGGGCTACTGAAACTAATATACAAGTGTCACTAATAATACTCCTCAAAATTTATACTAAAAACTATTCACAGGAACAACTTATATATCGGCACCTCGATATTAAAACATTAGATATCTCTGATTTAATCATTGTTGGGTATATATAATTCAAACATTATTTAACTAACATACACTTAAGCTAAAATCGTTGTAATACAAACGAAAAACACTATTTTGTATAATGGGTAACAATTTGTTTACCAATTAATTGAATTTTCTAGAGCTATCTCAAAACCATTAATATCTAGTTATTTGACATACATTTAAACTATAATAATTGCATTAAAATGAAAAATTAAGTATTCTATAATTGAGAACAATTTGATAATGTTCAATTGACTTCTGTGGAAGGAAAAACAAGATCATATTCAATGCGTATCTCAAAACCATTGAAAATCAAATTATTTACAGTAGAATCTGTAAACATTTTTAACAATGAGATGCAAGACTTTAAGATGATGTAATGTCACCGTCCCTTGATAGTTGTTCTATTCAGATTCTACTATAGTTGTATAAATAAGCATTGAAAATTTCTTGGGTGAAAACTGATATTTACCTTTAGTTTCCATGATGTTATCACAATATTTGTTGTGAGGAAAAGTAACATAAGTACAAATGCCACAGTATAGTCTTTTTTTTCCTCACTATGACTAAATGTGTCTATTAAAAATCCAGTAAGCAAGGAGAATATGCCCCAACCTACTGAGCCCCATAACCTTTGCAGTCCATAATCGGAAGCATTGGCACCTATAAACAAACAAAAAAAACTTGAATCTCTTCAAAGCATTAATTAATATTAAACTACCCATTTTTATATCATTTAATATCGGAGTTAATAGAGGCATTAGAAATATATGTTATCAACTATTAACACTTCTTAGTCGGGCGGTCCAAACAATAGACTCTAGCCTGTAGCGGGCGTGTTTTAGTGATTAGCGCACAAATATATTACATTCTTAAAATCAACAGAACTTCTGAACCAAACAATATTTTTGACTGAAATTTTCAAAGAAATCATATGTGACATTGAATCATTAAAAATAAAGTGAAAACATTTTGAATACATCATAATTTCACTACTTTACTAAGCTAAATATAAAAACCTGTTATTAATTTAGTAGATCGCACTCCACTTGTTATCAATATGAAATATTCAAAATATTCTGTATAAAAAATAACATTAATCCATAACATACAATTATGTAAATAATTATAGTATAAAATCCCCATTCCTACAAATTTACTATCACTGGAACTGTGAAATATGATGCCTTAAATATTCGAGAAACATGTGTCACCTTTTTAAAAAAAATACCATGTGTGAACATTCCGGGCATAATATATATTATAAGTTTTATTGCTTATTGTCAAAAAGGGTCACTTGCCGCGACAGTTATTTTGAAGAAACCATCAAATCTATGAGTCAATCTACCACACGTTTATTGATTATTATTATTTTATTGATTATTATTATTTCATGAACGAACTATCTGATAAATTGTGGCGTAATCTTCATAGTCACTTATTATTATTTAAAGACATTATTGTTAATAAAACGTCTCATAAAATATTCGAATAATAAAATACGAAACAATAACGCAAACAGAACAAAGCAAGCGGTATGAAAAATAGTCCAATCTGTAAAACGACTCAAACTAATGTAGCAATTGAGATTGCGTAATAAATCTATAACACAGTTGATTTTTTGTTTCTTAGCTTAAACTTCCACTCTAATAATATAGCAAAGAAGTTGGACTAGCGGTAATTAATTACGGCATTTTATTTCACGCCAACAAACAAACCCGTGATATTTGTCCCACAAACAACCGTCAGTAGAAAAAAACGTATTATTACGTGACCCGCATTCTACCGACAGTACGCAACGGAAAATCAAATGAGTCACGCTTTTTCCCAGAAAAATATGATCGAACACATGGCTGAAGTAATATGACAAAAAGTAAATTATATGTATATGATATACTAACCTAAAATTTGAAAGCATATAGCGTCAGCGATACTGACGACCACTGCCATTCCGATCCAATTGAGTGCCATTAACACACAGAATAACCAAAGAAAATCAAAGTTAGAGTTTTCTTTGTCTTTCTCTGTGCTCATAGTTGATGACAGAAGTTCATTTACCTAAAAATTATTATATATGTTAAGTACATCAAGCATGATTTTAAAGGCAAAATGCAGTCTGAATTGTATTTTTTCTCAACGCAGAGATGTCGTATGATTTACATGTATAAAGTATTTGATAAACCCTCCAAATATAGATGACCTACACAGCACGCCAAAAACATGCTCTATTTTGATGTCCATTTACAAAACAAAGGTTCACCGATTTCATTCAAATAACTTGATTTCTTATAAAGATTAGATTGAAGTTTTAGATATTCATACTTTTTTAAATAAAAAAAAACTGTAGATTTAATTATTCAATTGATAGTTCGGTATCTATTTAAAATTCCATCAGTTGATAAAATTGTAATTGTTGAGTAAAACCAGTCCTGATTTTTAGTAAATAATATGGTATTAGTACAAAAGTGTTTTATTTTGTTTAATCTAAAATATAAAAATTAATTTTTACTTTGAAAAGCTTTAATTAATCACCATGATATTCAAATATTTTATACAGGACAAATTAATCACTGCAATTTGAAGTTGCATCAATAAAATTATAAAATTCTAATTGGGAGAAAATGCTTTTAACAAGTATTAACCTTAATTTGCTTCTAATGAAAAAATATTGTAAGCAAACATAAGTATTATTTTAATAAATATACATGATATATCACTGATGTAAATATAAAGCTGCAGTAGTAATGAATGATTAGCATCAGTTTTGAATGACTATGAAATATGAATATAATATAATAGGTCAATAAGATATGTGTTTCAATAGTGGTGATTCTTTTTGTTTAGAATTATTTCAAAAGTAAAGAAAAAAATGAAAACCCAAAACCTCTCTAAGCAAAAAAATCAAACATTTCCGCTCCCAAAGAGCATATGGACTTCTAATCGCAGTCACACGAAAACTGTTCATTATTCTGTTGCTCGACTTCCATTTTTTGGACAAGGCACACTTATAAATATAAGGGTTAGAAAAGGACTTGTGGCTAACTAATCACTCTCACTGCCTCCTATTTTTAAAACTGTATAGTGAGAGGGAAGGTAAAAATTGACTGAATTGAAAGTTTGATTTTTGCAAAATATGATTCTATTGAATCCTATCATAAATATGAATCTAATCATATAACTCAAGAAACAGCTTATTTTATTCAATATCTGACGTATTTTTAATTTTTGGTCATTAAACGTTCATTTTAACTGAATGAACAAATTTTTCATGAGGGTTATAAATAAAAGAAATTTAAATAACTTTTATGATATCAATACCTGACAGCAACAATGAGATAAACCGAAAATACTAGATTAGGAATAATTGAACTTTAAGGTTTGTGTGATATCTTTAAAATAATTGATCAAAGTTTCTTTTACAGTTTCTGAGAAGGAATTAAAAGTAGGATTTTTGTATTTTATTATTTGTATCTAGTTATCCCACTGATGTTTTGAAGTAACATGGAAATATCAATATGTTTTAAATATCCCGGAGTTTCATTGTCTTGGTTTAAGTTTTACCAATCGATTGACATACTAACATCAAAATTGACTTTTTTCATTATATCTCACTGTTACTTTCGGTAGCTAGGTAAAATTAGCTTAAAAATTAGCCTAAAAGATACATCAAGTATGCTGTTTCAACTAACCTTAAAGTTATCACAGTGAATATCACATTTTGATTGGAAATGGTTATTTTTGTAAGCAGGTCCATTAGGACAATACGGGTAATGAGTTGAGCCTTAAAAAAACATTTAAAAAAAGAAACATGAATATATTACAATGATAAGTTTTCAACAAAGTATGACGTACACCAGTGTTCTTCAACCTTTTTTACATTCGCAGACCGGTAAAAATTGAAAAAAAAAAATACAAAAAAGCGTCAAACCAGATACCCATATTTCTATTTTGTTTTCGCAGGTAATAAACACTTGCGGACCGGTGCTGGTCCGTGGACCATAGGTTAAAAAAAACACTGACATACACATCACGCCCAGGGACATGAAAAATGCCCTGTTTTATTATCCATTTATACCAATTTTATTCAAATAGCATGATTACTACAAAGATAACTAAGCCATACTTTTTACCATATTAAAAAATTAAAAAAGTAACATTCTTAAATTTTACACATTCTGACTAAGGAATAAAGAATTATATGTATGAGGTTATATTTAATCGTAAACAGTGGTTTAGTGGTAAATAAATAAGTACCAGGTCGGTCATTGATTTCTTCCCTATTTTTTTTTTTGGTTTTTTTATATCCGTCCGAAGTTAAAAAAAAAACAACAAGTTGTAACAATTAAATCAATAAAGAAAACAATTTTGAATGTGTATGTACTTTAAAATCAAGTAAAGGTGGCAGGAAGGCGCCCAGGCTCATTTTCAGGTGCCAGGTCCCCGACCTGGAGCAACCTGACCCTACTACACCACTGATCGTAAAATATTAAAACATACTCTATCTTTTTATAATGATGCAAGAAACACAACAATATAAAAATTAGATAATTTCTTTTCGAAAACTGAAATCCATAAACTTACGAAAGACGTATAATAATTGACATCTGTGGATGATCTACACAGGTAGAACTTTTAACAACGCATAAAATCGAATTACACAATTCACTAAATATTACAAATTTTATTTATCACAAGGTATGTTGTATTATTTTCTAGATGTTGTTTGTTATTCATAAGAATTTATAAAAAGTAGCCCAAAATCAGGTATATGTTGATATCTTCACCACATCAATTATTTTTTTTAATGACTCATGATAATGCGTTACCTTACTTTGAAAAGGTTCTAACTGACATTTTGGCATAAAATGACCTTTTGGTCGGAAAATGTTGTATTTGCCACAATCTAACATATATTAATTTCAGTCATACATTTTTAAATAAAGAAGTCAGCAGGATTCAAGAGTTCTATCTACACACTTTCTTTCATACAGTAATTTTACAAGCTTCTAAGAAACAATAGGTCTTTTTATAATCGATTTATAAACAAAATTCGTACGATCAGTCAAATATTCAAACGCTCGTATCTTAAAACATGGTAAAGTGCAAATAGAACCTTTTCAAAGTAAGGTAAAGAATTGTAAAAAATTGTCTCATTTCATAAGAATGCATTGTTTTGAGTTTCCTTCTCTTTAATCTGTCATAGGTATTAGTTATAATATTATGTAATGCTTATGGTGATTTCAGCTTTAACTTGGTATTATTTAAAACATTTTATTGTTAGTTAATAAATAATATTTACCGTCAGACATAATTGCTTGATAAAGTTTCATATATATACATTGTCCTTCTTGTAGAGTTTTGTCTAACGGAATGATACCAGTGAAATTTAGTCGGTCTGGAAGTTTTACACCTGCTGGACGACACGAAAGGGATTCATCAGCCCCCCATCCTACACACATTTCCATCCAATTTAAGGGATTTTCCATTTTACAGATTGCCTGAAAATAACACGTTCCACATGGCTGACAAAATCAAATAATTTAAGATATTGGTGGAACCTCAATATCAAATTCGAATTGTTCAAATTTTATACACTTTCATAAGCTTTATCTTTGTCATAAGCAGGATTTGCCTTTTCGACATCTTGAGACATTAAAGTGCATGAATAATCTCAAACTGTTAGTTGAAATTTGAATGTTTAAAATATATCTAAGCATTTCAACTCCCAATAAGGAACAAGTGAACTCCTAATAGAATTTATTTCAACAGACATTGTCTACAACAAGGGTGTCCAACCTTTTTTGCCCTGGGATTGACTTTTCAGTCTTATGTTTTCTCACGATCGACTTCTTACATGATTCTTATAAGAAATTTTATTTAGGATTTTTTCCCTTCTTCAAACTTAGGAATGTTTATTTTAAATGCAAAATACATATCATAATTAGATAGGTAATGTGCTCACAAAATAATTCAATTTTAGTATTTTTGTATATTTTATGTTTAAATTATATATTTTTTCGAAGCTTTCGGGATCGAACAAATTTTGCTTTGGGTTCGACTGCTCGATCACGATCTACCAGTTGGACACCCATGGTCTACAAGCATGCATGTTACTCAGTTGCTCAAAATCTCTTTTTTAAAGAATAAGAATAGAGCTAAGACCAGACAAATGGCTAGCTAATCGCCCTGGCTAAGCTCCATTTTAAAAATCAGATGGGTGAGAGGCAATTTTAGACATCACATACATCCATGCCTTCAAACAGAAATTCATAAATCAGTTTACGAAACCGTCCGTACTGGGATTCGAACCTGTGAGCTCTGTAATCGAAGCCAAAGTCGTTGACCACTTAACAACTGATGCCGACAAATATACAAATTGGAATTTAATATCCGTTGATACAAATGGCTCGCACCATGCAAATTCCATTGAAAAAATATTGAGCTGAAGAATGAGAAATGTAATAAATTAAATGTAAAATGGTTTTGAAACAGCACTGGTTGTCAAGGTAGAATCATCTTCTATTATACTTATCTCTTGTTCTGAAAATCCTGTACCTTCGGTTGTTGCTTTCTTGACATAATTCAATTAAATAATGTAATTAACACTAATAAATATCCCATGTATATTTGTTTACTTACATGACAATCTGTATCATCCGTTTCATTGTCAAATCTATTGATGAATATTTCAAGTTCTTTTGAAGAATGAGAACATGTTTTGAAGAATGTATTATTATTTTCGCATAGAAGGTGTGGGAATATTTTTTTGCCGCTATCTGGAGACATAAGTGTATTAATTCGTTTATCTGAACAATACAACTCACATGTGGTATCCAAGTTTGGAATTTTACCAGCTGAACAGCGAGGTTTATACGCAAGATCTGAAAAAATAAAAAGGTTATTTTTATTATAGAGCCATTAAAAAATGACAATCTAAATCAGCGTTTCCCAAATTATGGGTCGCTACCCAGTACCGGGTCGCAGAAAGCAAAATACCGGGTCACCAATTTCCTAAAATAAATCTGTATATTTACTATATAATTTCGTAATACCTCTCATTAATAAATTATTGGTACATTTGATTTCTATATAGGTTTATCAGAGTAAATTATTTTGTATTATAACATATAAAGACTGTATGGCCATAAATATACTGTTTTATTTTACCTATCGGGCGGTAGTATAGGCCATAACAAATTTAGTGAGTCACAAAGGAGAAATATAAAAATAAACTGGTAGCGGGGGGAAAAGTTTGGGAAACGCTGATCTAAATGATTCATATATGTTTAAAAGGTTAAATAGTATTTCAGTAGATAAACTTTTTTTATTTAACTAGTAAAAATAACTAAAGAAAGAAATCATTTTATTTTATTAAAATTTCAAAAATCTGCAAAAGTTTGCAGACGATTTATACATTTTTCTTCCAACAGGAACATTACTATCATGTATAGACATAATTTTCAAGTTCTATGGTGCAGCGGTTAGCGTTGTTGGCTTTCGTGCCGGATCTCATGGGTTTGAGTCCCAGTACGAACGACATTTTTTCGATTGATTTATCGATTTCGAGGCATGGGTGTTCCTCCCACCCTTCTGATCCTTCAATAACAGGGCGTAGCGAGAGTGATTAGTTAACCACTAGTTCTGTCCTAACCTTATCCATCTATCCTTACTCACTCTCTTTGAAAAGAGAGCTGAGCGACTGAGTAACAAAGAGTTGTTGTAGAAAAGACGATTATTTTGAAAATAACATTTTAAGTTTATTAACAAACTTTTGTTTCCTGTTTTTAACATTCTTATCGTGGGAAGGGGGAGGTGTTACTTGTATTTATAATTAAATAACCTTTATTGACAATTATACACTAACATGGCAATATGTAGAAAAATTGATCAATTATTACCTGGTGGCATTATTACTGTATCTATTTTGAAATATACACAGTCATTCAATACGGTGATTTCTTGTTTATGAAGTTTTGTATCAAAGTTTACTTGTGGTGTTTTATTATAACAATATTGAGGAACATTCCAATGTTCACACACCATCTGCCACATTAACGGAGTACTCATTGAACAGGACATCTGTAACAAATAAAATGTTTTTGCGTAATGTTATTTTCGATTAAATTATTACTACACAAAAATATATGAAACAAGTCGAACAGAATGGAAGTTTCACACTCAAGATATACTGTCATGTTATCTTTAATATTTGTTTCTAAATATTAACTTTTTTGCAAAATATTTTTCTTCATTCGAGACGAATAATTAAAATAGCCTAAAATACCTGATAGATTTAACCCTTTGGGGATTAAATAGATATATACTGACCTTGCCTTACTTTACTGACTTTTCTTAACATGATAATTGTGTCACTTTTTCCAATGAATAAACGCTGAATGAATAAATGAAATAAAGCATATATATGCTCACAGATAGACACTCCTATGTTGAGTGAAAAGTACGTCCATACTCATTTACAGAAAAGTGACGCCGACGTACATGTACGTCCATACTCCTCTAAAGGTAAAGTAGTATCTATAGCAACTGATACTAGATAACAAAAGGTTAATGATAACTATGTAACACAAATATAAAAGTTCAAAATATACCCCTATAGTGGAGGTAGTTCATAAGCCTGTTTTGTAGACTTCTCTATTTGAGGGATTGTAGATATTATCCATGGTTTTATCCAAATAAGTAAGTCTGAGGCATTCTTTTTCTACATTGAATAGTTTAAGCACACAAAAAGAAATGAATCTGGTCACATATTTCTTTCGGCTTACATGAAACCAGAATGATAATTCTGCCATTCTTGAAAATGCCGTACTTCATGTTTCATATGAATAAAACATGAACTGTCATGCCAATGAAATGGGGAGAGTTTTAGAAATGTTTTACGCGATTACTTTGGATGTCAACATAATCCATGGGGTCATAAATGATTTCAGAAAAGAACTATTTTTTTATATTTTAAGCAGGGCTGTGGAGACAGTCGTAAAAAATAGGCTACTTCTGACTTATTTTTTTTAATTAATTCAAAACACAAAAAGTTATGCATTTTAATATTTTAAAAAAGAAGAAACCAAAAACACTTTTTTTTATTTATTTTTATAATTATTTCGTAATATTACAAAGCAGATGTTAATTTAAAACCTAATATAATTAATTGTGTACTGTATGTTTGTATTGAATATGGTGATAATATTTTTTTTAGGTAATATATTAATGTGAAACTTTACTGGTGATTTAATAAGAAAAGATTGAGATGATTTTGTTTGACTATCACATGTAGCCAAGAATGAAAAACTAGGTAAATTTGTAGATAACGTTGTTTGACTTTATATTACATAAAACTCCACAGATTTTCTAGTAATAAAATAGATTTTATCAAAACCTACTTAGTTGACTTACTAATACCACTTGCTAATTTTTACTGCTTTTATCATATGTCATGTTGCAAAAGTAATAAACCAATAATTTGTAATGAAATAAATTGGAATTATAAAATAATCTGTGAGAGGTGAATTACTTTTTAGGAAAAATAATACTGCCACAACGATTACTGTTATCAGTGACTGCTAATATAATTATCACTTTTAACAAACTATATACTAAGCATTAAATGTAATACAATACCTTAAAAAATATGATACAAATTTAATTCAAATAGTTCAAAATCTTATCAGACTGAGCTATACTGACATTGGTAAATTAATCTTCCATAAAGAAGCTTAAATAAGTTACATGTTTGGATACATCATAGTATCATAGTCTTAAACTAATTTTGTTTTTGAATTGGTAAACGTGGAAGAATAAGTCAGTATTTCTTAAAATTCAACTGTTTTAGGAATTGACATAATTAAGGGTAATTTATTATGGAAGCCAATTTTTTGATAACACTTACATCTACATTTTTACATTGCAAATTGATTGCTTACCTCACATTTTGCTGTAGAGTTTTCCTGTGTTACATGCGAGGCTGTGCATTCATCAATTGTAGATTCATTTTTAAAACAAGTGCTTAAGAACGTCTCCCCATCACCGCAGGATAGGTCAACTGAGTGGAGAGGTTGAGACTCAGGAATAAAATACAATCCAGAGAATGCAACTACTGTTAATATTTGAAATACTACAAAAACTGTTTTATGTCTTTCATATCTGCCAAAAAATAACATAATTTTTTTAAAAATTTCACACTTCTAGATATAAATTTTCAAAGGTTTTCTTCGCATCCAAGACACATTTTATAAAAATATTTTCATTAAAGGTCTAAAACAGATCTGTTTGCAAATACCAAATATCCAAATGATAAAATATTTATATTCTGGGCATGTATTTTCTGATAGGTAATGCAATGTATGCATTTTATTTTTTTGTGGGTACATTTAAATATAAATGACATTCAAATTTATAGATTACATTAATAATATTGATTACTTCCTCTTATCACTGTTTATCAGTAATACATATAATCAATTATTTTAACACACTCTTTTCATGTGTCATTGTCCATTATTTAATTCCATCTGCTTTTTAAGAGATTCATTCTAAAATAATCATTGGAATAAATGAGGATTTCGCATTTGACTAATAAAATACTCATGGCAAGCGATATGAACTGCAAATATACAAACGCAATAGAGTGGACTTATTTTTTCACACAATCATTTATATGCAACATAGCCACAAGCAATATTCATAATAGAAGCTTCAGTTTTATATTACAATGTCAGCAAAAGCGCAGTAAATAATAGCAAACAACAATCTTTAGTCCCATGTATTTTTTAAACGGAACCTTATTTTTATAGTATTGCATACAGAACTTAACAAGTGTAAAAAGAGTCTGATCAAAAAAACATTTACCTGTCTCCGATAGCTCCAAAAAGTGGTTTAGCAATCAAACCTAATATTGGTAGAAATGTGTATAAAATTCCTACCATATAAGATGAAAATCCTAATTGTTTGGCATATGTTGGTAAATAAGGAACCAAAGGTGCAGTACCTACAAAAAATACAAGGCAATTAAAATTTAAGTTTTTTATCAACAAAAAAAAATGTATAATGCAATACTCGAATTTGTTTGATTTGAAGTTCACTGGATGTATCACCCATAAATGCATAAAATTCGTAATATTGCAAGGTTGCAAGATATACTAGTCATGGATGAAAAATAATAAGCCGATCCAAGCATTGGTGCAAACCAAAGGTGTCGATTTTTCGATAATATTAAGAGCAATATCAATCGAGCTTTTTTATTATGTAGCTTACTTAAATTCAAGCCATACGTTTTCAATATTGTTCTATATAATTCTTAAGTAACTATTCAAGAGTAACTTACCAGCATTGAAAAAGAAATAATGGCTCTTCATAGGAAGAGTATCCCTATTAACCTCAAAATTTACCATTTTGAGTTATGTGATACACCGGTAAATATTCGATAAACTATAGTTTTGAAAACGATATCAAAAACTCTCGTCACATTTGTTTCCGCACAAAGTTCAATTGATGAAGAACCAATAACATCGTTCCATAGTTGATTAAATGTTATTCTATACTGTATCAATTAATAACACTGACATAAGTTATCGGAATATAATTGACATATATGAACCATTAATATCGATAAATCTGCTTTCACTTTTTAAAATTGGGATTATAAGACATTGAATATATTAAATTTAAGACACTGCTAATCAGCTGCACAAGCTACTGATAGCCATTTGTCTCTGATCGTCTCTGATACAGACACAATACTACTCTGATAGTCATGAGATAGCACAGGTAGATAATGTACTGTCGGTACTGTCAGATTATTACCATAGACCTAACAACTGACTTTTTTTCGAAATTATGTATACCCATCATAGATATCGGTTCTCATACGACAAACACTAATATATTAAGTTACACTATTTTTTACGTGTGTAAAGTTTAGATATGAATAGAAAATACTGTTACTATCACAATACTTTAAACTGGTTAAATATTCTGTTTTTAACGCTCGGTGTTGAATCTCAAACCTTGACGGATAACTATAACACAGTTTCATAATGATATACAATACGTAAAGGCCATGTTAAATAAAAAATATTTTTATTTCTAGTATGTTTCAGTGAGACCAAAATTCCTATTTATTTACACTCTGGACCTAAAAATATATTATCATAAAAGAGCCATGAATAACACAATAAGTAATAGTGTTTATTCATTAGTTATTGGTTTTGGAGAATTCGTTTTTTTATTATTATTTTTTTTGTATTAGCAAAAATATTTTATCAAAACAATAGTTGTAAATTTATTTAACCGTTGATCTTATTTTAACTAAAAAAATAATGATCTTTCAATTCTTAATATTGATGTATTATGTACCCAAATATTTAAAAAAAAAAACATTTGTTTGCAAAATAATATTCCTTCCTAAAACAGTTCTTTACGGACTGTAAACAGATCTGACGGAAAATAGTAAAGAATAGTAAAATAAGATGTATCGGATTTTGGCAACCAAAAAGTTTTTGTTTGTCTAAAAACTAAAGCCTACTCAACACACAGTCACTTACACGCGAGATTGGATTACGTATATACTCATAGCCCTCTACTTCCACTCCACCACTTTGTTTCTACTAGTTCCACGGCGAAATTGAAAAAATATCAAATCAATATTTTTTCTCAAGAAAACGACCATTTTATTATTTTTGCTTCTAATCGTATAGTATATATTTTAATCCTTAGATGTTAATTTTCTTATGTTTACTTTTCAAAACAGACTCCAGGATGGAGTGCGATGTTTTGTCAATTTTGAAATAATGAAAAAAATAATCAAAATATCAGCTTACATTCCCAACTGAAAAAATGTAGTACCAAGTATGTTATCACCCAAATTAAGTTGCAATTCATTTTTGGAAAATATTTTTTATTATTTTAGCCTTGTGACATATAAATTTTTCAATAAAAAATATAGTAAACGTATCAACTTCTTTAACCCTTTAATTTCCTAGCAAGGTAGTTACATTGGAATTTTTTTCTTATTTCAACTATTCACTAGATATCAATGATATCCAGCTGATAATTATTGTAACCTTCAATGGTATCATTCAATAAATAAATGTCAATAAATGCAAAGTAAATATTATGCAAATTTTTCTGGGGTCAGCCTATACCCCATCACTTGATCATATTTTAAACGTTTTTGTGTCTCATTTTTGATATCTATCATTACCGCCTCCATCCATGCTATGAATCTATACATAAAATTCTGGGGCTGGTGGAGCTGAGCTCAAATTTCCCTTTCATCTGGTGTATTTTGATGTTGCTTTTCCCGCGTAGCGTCCTGGATTTACCTGGGCGTAGGCAGGTACGAGGTTTTTGTGGTGGTATTAGTTCTCATTCGTAGGCATTACAGGTGACACTGGTGGTTGATTCAGTAACCTCGAGCTGCAATTAATTGGGGTTATGCTTATCTGATCAGTTAATTTTTTTTTTTGATCTGTTTTTTTTATAATAATTCTTTTAATCTTTTTTTTTGTTCTTTACCCTCGAGAGCAGGTCAAACCAACAGTGTCTGCGGCGGTCGTTCGTTGTTTCTCGTGTGTTAAACATACTGTTTTGAATCTATCAAAGAAAATGAATCGCTACCTGTGTTAAATTTTAGACATAATTATGTTATAATTCAGGTGCACACTGAACTATCTGTTGTAAAATCTCATTGAATTATTTTTTTATTAAAAATCTGCCAAACAATACACTAATGTCGCATACACGTACATTAACATTTGGCTGCTACAGGATGCCATTAGCGGAAACGGTTGGTAAAGTATTCTACAATATTTTAATTCTTACCCATCACAACCAGGACAAGTTTATTAACTTATTATGTTTTTAAAAATAATAGAAATTTACCTTGGCGTATTTTGTAGGTGCAGGTGCGTCACTCTTGTACAACCTGATATTGTTATTAACACTCCAGAGACGAGAGCTTTTTTTCGATAAAAAAAATATTTTTTAAGCCATATTGAAGTTACGGATAACTTTTAATCCTAACAAAAGTTACAAAAAAAAAACGCAGTCGTTGTATAGAAAACCCGCATGACTAAATGGTTATGCTCATCTTTTTATTACTGTGTAATATTGCGTACAGACAGTAGTAAGGACGAGCGTGACCGTATGGGCACCCAAACATTCGGGATTGAAATATAGCTAAACGTGAAATTTTTTAAAATATTTACAATTTGACCTCTTTAGATCAACATAATTTCAATACAAATGTATTAGCAAAAGAACTGTAAATAATTTGATGTTTTGATAAAAAAATAATTAACATTTTAAAAAAGTCAATTAAAAAAAACGGAAATTCAAAAATCGCATGTGCTTTTGGTGGCAGTTTCTGTCCCCGCGGCTGATGACTAACTGAAGTCTGTACCCTTCTTAACCAAATATGAGTGAAAGCAACGATATTCAGGTAGAAAAATGATGAATAGTGGAATCCATAGACAATGGTGTTTACTGTGACCATATGGTGACGCTCATCCTTGGAGGGTTGCGAGCCCCTTGTTAGCGTATTGGCAGCCCATCGCTGATATTATGTTTTAGAAGTGAGTTTTAATTATGATTAGTTTTTCTGTTTGGATAGTGGCTAGACCTGCAACGGGTAAATGAAAGACGGAACTCTTCTTTCTGAAAGCATGACTTTTTCATTTACATATTGATTATTATTGTCAAGACGGATGTTCCTTCAGTAAGTTATTTAAAATGTACTTTGAGAGTTTTAAACAACTATTATACATTTCAAATAATCAGTTTTAAAATATGTATATTAATGTAAGTAAGCCTGAAATGTTTTTGAGTGCAAAATGAAAAAAAGTATTTTTTTATAATTTTTATTTATAATATAATAAAACCTCTGACATCACACATTATTTGTGTTAAAATTTTCAAATTTACATAAAATTCTTCTGGTACGTAAACCACTTGTCAAAATGATACAATATGCGAATAAAAAATATAGTATTTTAATGTTATAAAATTGTATTATTTCCTGTAAGTCATATTTGAATGTACATATCCTAAAGTATAAAAAAATGTCAGGTTGAGCAGATGATCATTTATTTGGATAAAAAGGAGTTATCGTATTTAACATAATATAGCATGCATGTTTGTTTTACTTTCTGCAAATATAAAAATCGATCACATCCTTTTCTACACTGATGTTTACAAATGTGTTAATTTTTAAAATTTCAAAACTGGTGTCCAATCTTAAACCTGCATACTTTAAAAATTTGTTTTGGAAAATTGACTAATGATATTACATACCAATGATTGTTTGTGCTTAAAACTTTCAAATGACAGATAATGCATTTGAGAGCTGTTATATACTTTTATTTATAATCATCACACAAGAGCAAACAAATCAATAATTACTTACATCGAGACAGAATTGATGTTATTTGAAACCAGAAATATCAAAATTCTCACATGCAATTTCAATGTAATATTTTAAGAATTGGACCATAAACTGTTTTAAGTTTTTTAGACAATAGTAGGGTCACAACATAAAGTGCAATTAACTATCAATCATTTTATAAATTTATAAGTAAATATTTTAATATATTCCTACTATCTTCCCTGTTAAATATCATGTAATCATGTCCACAAAATAGAGATAGTTGTTCTTTGGCTTTTTCTATAATTTCTTAAGAATTATTATTAAGTTTATGACATTGATAATTTATTACATATTTAAAATTAGGCATATTCAATAAATTTCAATCTGATCCTTGTAATCAAAGAGTGCTTCACTATATCATATACAAATGAAATAATAAATCTCCTTAATACTTTATACTTAAGGATTGAGTGTCCTTTATATTGAGGGAACTTTTTTCATTACATTTAAATTGGACATTTATGCAGTTTTCATATTTTAGAACCTTCAAGCGTTAAAATAAAACAGATGTAAAAACTGTGATGTACAAATTTGATTAATTCAAATATATAAATGACTAGCCGGTTACCGGCAAGCATTGCAATGCCACCCAAAGAAAGAAAGTGTTTCTGTTTTAATTGTGTTTTATTTTTCTGTCTGTTTGACGTTTGCTTCCGATTGTCTAAGGTATGACACACGCGTCACCTACTGTAAGTTAATTGTACTATAACCTTCGCGCAAGTGCAAGCATACATTTTCAAAATATGAACTTTATGGCAGATATACAAAAATTGATTTTTATATACAAGACCTGGTAAGTTAATTTTACTATGACTATAACCTTTCCGGAACAGCAAGCAAAAAGTTTGTCAGTTTTATTGCAATCGGATGAGCGGTATGGCAACGCATAAAGTACGAACAAACAAACATTAGTTTTTATGTATTAGATTGTGTAGTATCAGTGCCGGTGTGAGGTTATTTGGCGCCTTAGGCAACACTCGCCAAAAAATCGTGTAGAATTTCGAGATGCGGGATTGAGAAATTTTCTCTTTCGATTCTCGTTACATGTTGGTATTCTGATGCACGTGATTGGGTAGCATGTAAACGTACTCTTTTAATTCTTGCTGCATATCGATCTTCTGATTCTGATGCACGTGAATAAGCAATTTGTAAACGATCTGCTTCATTGCTTGCTTGTCGTGAAGCTCGAATTTGCTCATTTCTAGATCTACTAAGTGACAAACGTTTGGGAGGCATATTTTTTAACGAAGCAATTAAAAAAAATTAGCGCTTGCGATAAATAATTTCAATTTAATTTCACTCACATTGGATTTCACTGATGCAAATGACATGTGCCGTTGTCTATGGTACAACACATGCGCCAACTACTGTAAGTTAAATTGTACTATAACCTTCGCGCAAGTACAAGCTATGTTGTCAAAATGGACTGTATGGCAGGCATACAATCATTGATTTATTTACATGCAATTTTAATACGCCTATAACCTTCCCGGAAGTGCAACCAAAAAGTTTGTCAACGTTTTATTGCAATCCGATGAGCGGTGTGGCAGCGCATAGAGTACGAAAAAACAAACATTCATTTTTATATATTAGATTAGAATTTTTAAGCACTAGAAGGATTGATGTGTTTAAGTAAGTCATATTCATTTAGATTTTTAAAAAATATTTCACTAAAACTATTCATTAGATGGTGACTAATATGTACAATTATATGAAAATTATCAACCATTTCTTATTTTAGTTAGTGGTAAAAACTTAGCTGCAAATGTTCACTGTTCAAAAGCAATATATATGTAATTGTGAAAAAGCTTTAGAACAGGGGTAAGCAAATAGTGGCCCACTTTGATTTTCTATCCGGCCCATGGAGTATTTAAAAATATATAATTTAAAAATTGTACATTTAATGGTTACGGTAAAATTTCTGCGAGTTGGAAATTCTTAGATGAGTCAACAGTCAGAAAATCACGGAACAAAATCTTGAAAAGACTATAAGAAAGTTCAAGTAACACACTAGAAATTGCTATAAGAGACATTGTGAAAGCAATAGCAAATATTTCAATTTGTGCTGAATGTGTCGAAGACGATGTAACCGAGTGGTTAAATTGCATTAATAAAAACACAATAATCCTTTGTCCTTCATTCCACTTTATTTAATATGTCAGGACCGGTTTCGCTCATTACGAGCATCGTCAACTGATGCTCGTTCACTGATGATCAGTTGACGATGCTCGTAATGAGCGAAACCGGTCCTGACATATTAAATAAAGTGGAATGAAGTACAAAGGATTATTGTGTTTTTATTAATATAATGCCTTTCCACCAAGTATTGACAGTGAACACCCTAAAAGTGGTTAAATTGCGATGCGAACGGTCGTGGATTTGAAATTTTGAATGATGTGAAAATAATTAAAGAAATATTTCTCTCAGAGAAACGAGATCGAGAAGACGAAGAAGAGATTAGCAAAGAACGAAATATTGGTCATGTTCATTCTAAGGCTTTTCAGTACTTAGATATTGCCATGAAATGGTTCGAGAGCCAAGAAAAGTGTAACTCAGGATAACTTATGTCTTAAAAGTATTCGCGATTTGGTAGCCTCAAAAAGAACAGTTAGTTACGTTAACTAAAAATCAATATGTGAATTTTTAAATAAAACATAAATTAATACTGAAGCTATATGTATAAATAAAAAAATATTCATACTGAATATACATGTCTTTCCTTGTCAATTATGTTTTTTTTTTGATTATCCGGATTTTTTCTTATCCGACCTACCTTTATTCTCAATTAGTCCGGATAATCGAGGCTCTACTGTACATGTTTTATATATATATGTAATTCAAAAGTTAGCGTGATTTGGTCTTTGTTAATTTTAAACTAATTCTTTGAAAATATACTTCATATTTGTAGTATTAAGCTGCACAATCAAATCCAAATTTTCATCAGTAAGCCTGTAAGAACTGATTTAGTCTGGGTCATGAAAGAAAAAGCTTGCTTGCTTTTTACACGAAAAAATATGTATTATGTTACCGTTATTACAATGAACATGCATGAAGGATACTTTTATAATTTTTCATAAATCAGCATTTTCTTTTGTTAAAATACAGAATATTGAATCAAATTTTATTTCCCATCTTAAACATATTACTGTACTTGGACATAAGCTAATATTTAAGCACAGAGTTTTATCGACATATATGATTTCTTTTGGACTAATTTGGTTATATTTTTATTACTAGTAAGGCATTTTTTTGTGTATACATATTATGTCCATTAATATTATGAAAAATATACAATTATAACAGGTAGAGGTTTATTTTGCTAAAATTCTAAATATTATTGAATTATTTAGTGAAAATTTAATCTCAATATATTTACATTGTAAAATTATATTTTATAATAACATGGTAAAACATAGTGAGTGAATCAAAAAATAAAATACTCATACTATGGATATCAACTGATCAATCAGTTGATAATACTCGCCATGAGCAATGTTCCCTTTAATTTTCCAAAGGTTATGTGCACAAAATACATTGGATGTGCAACTTTGAAAGGAAATTAAAAAATTTGTGCGCCACATAACAGTATCTAGACCTGCTTAACGAAATGGTTATTCTTTTATAATGACAATTAATTTATTCGGTCGGTGGTAGAGCTGATGTAACTTTTGTGCACTCTGTTCTAATGCATTTGCACGCGTTTGGCGAGGTGTGCGCGCGCACAGCTTAGAGTGAACACTGGCCATGAGCGAAACCGGTCCTGATCATATTTATTAAATTGGAATTAGTACAAATGAGTATTTTATTTTTTGAAGGCAATGCCTTTCCGTCATGTATGTTTTGAAAGTAAACACCCTAAAAGTAAGTGAATCACAATACTATAGAGAATTTTGGTAGATATCTCTCTCGTAATGATATTATGTTTGTAGACAATATTTAAGAATATTAAGTGCTATGTTAAGTAAAACTTAATTTATAACAGTGTATAGGACATTTCGTGAAGCAAACAAAGCCCACTTTATATTATAGTGCTGCTGATTATCATTAAATTATAATATCACATTCTTGCATTTAAAAAAATTATGGACAACTGTTATTAAAGCTACTTGGTGTTATAATAAAAATAATAAAAGATTTTTAGTACTTTTTCTACAGTGATCAGATGATAATGCTCGCGATGAGCGAAACGGGTCCTGATCAAATATTTTTTTTTGTGGAAAAAGTACTAAAAATCTTTTATTATTTTTATTATAATGCCATTCTACCAAGTATTGACAGCGAACACCTTAAAAGTGACTACTTGGTGTTATTAATTTTTCCATTTTGTTTTGCTAACCGAGGATTTAACAACTGCATGATTTTCTATGAACATTGTTCTATATTTTATAACAAATTGTTGATCGAGTTCATTAAACTTTAAAGCCAGTAACAATATTTGTACCAAAAAATACATGTCAATTATAAAAATTTGAATTAGATATTGATAGGAAATAATTTTTGTTAAGTGTCTCTCTATTATAACTCTATGACATATATACATTATTTTAAATATATATATTGGTACTATAATCATTATTATTTGAATTCACAATTATAGCCACATTACAAAAGATACAATTCTGAAAATGTAATTTTGAAATGATCACATTTTTACAAATAACTTTTTTATTATTCAGTGGTATAATTAAGATTGAGAATTTGAGATGTAATTTGTATCCATTGAGAAAAACAGACTGTTGTCTGAAAGGCAATGTGAAAATGTCACACCTGATTATCCGTGTGTGGTGAATACAGTTTTTGACAGCCAATTATATTTTCAAAATTCAATATCATTAGGTCTTTTTTTCAGCAAAATTGGTCTGAGCGCTGTTGCATATTATACTCCTATAAAACGTTCAGGTAAAAGAGTTAATAGCTAAATCTATTTTTAATGAATATTCTGAATATTTATTAATAAGAAAAACTCTCAAGTTTAAATATAAAGTGATATGTTTAAATGAGAAGAAACATTAGATTCAGACTATGAACGTTTTATAAAGCTATGCTTCAAATTAAATTAATAAAGAAGAAAAAACAGAGCCATAAACAAGCGCATTGAACATGAATAAAATCACAAGGTAATAACTTTTCTAAATAAAATATCATTTGGAAAAATAAGTTTAAAAAAAAATGTTAAATCTGTACATAATGATGGGCATGTAAACTACAAACAAATTGAACTTTTGGATATTCTTTAAACTATTTAACTGCCCAGAATTTTCTTTGTGATGTATTTCATGTGGCGTATAACATTTATAAATGATTACTTTCCTTTAAGAGTAAAATTTGTTTCCCAATACATTCCATTACCAGGCAAAGCACTAGGATAGAATGGTGAAACCCATGTCATGTACCAATTTTTACCTAAAACATCGATTAAATTTCTTTTCCACCCACAGTCGTAAGTGATATTACCTTCTTTCTTAGATTCGGGAGTAATTTGGCCTTTTACAATAACTTGAAAATGGTATATCAAAAGAAAACCACTGAAAAGGGCGATAAGTAAATTTACTATAAGGAACAATATATAAAAACTCTCAATATTCATATCAAATGCAACTGCCGCTAGAGGAAATAAAAACCTGATCAAATGATACCAGGTAGACCAATTGATGTTGGCATAATATATGATAAAAAATATATTAAATAAAAAGGAGTAGAAAGTGGAGACAAAAACATGAAGAACAAACATATAGAAGTATCTATGATTAAAGTAACCGATGCAGCATCCAAAAAAATTACAGTGGTGATCCCTTTTCAGTATACACACATCACATGTAGAGCAATGCCAGGAGCGTGGTGGAGCTAAGCACTCGCAGACAGCGCAAAATCTCCAACCGTCTTTGTTAGGAGTAAGTATTCGGCCACGCACACTTCCTGGACCGTGCACACCTTGGAACATATTCCCGACAACGTTATGCAGTAGAAAGAATGACATAAATAAATGAAATAAATACCCATAGCTCCACTTTTCAAACAAGGCCGGTAATACCACACATACTTCAAAATAGTAGAATAATGGAATGAGTGTGAGAGTAAGTATTATATGAAAGATGTCTTGGCGGTGAGGAAGATACCTTCGAAGCATGTCTGGATTGCTGAAAATATATAAAAAAGAAATCAACCTATTGCGGAAATCATTAAAATTTATACGTTGTCTATAATAAAGTATTTTTTTTTAATTTTTGAGTCAGAAAAGAGATGTTATAACAAATAATAATGTATTCTTTGTATCACATAATAAATGTAGAACTTTAGAAATAATAAATTTCATTGTCATCATCACATTGTTCTTTTGTAAAAAAAGTTAAGAGATGGAAGCTTCGGTAAAGTGCCATTGCACAATATAATATAATATTTGTGTAAAAATAAAATAAAAACTGATCAATACGTAATAAAGTGGAACTCTCATTTAAAGTACATTGTATTCACGTTTTGCCAATATTTGAGTGCAAGTTCTGCAGGGCAGGGCTTGAATTCAAATGGCGCTCTGGTTGGAGAAGCTCGCTACCTCAATATTTGGCAATATTGATGAAAAAACATGGAGATATTTGTTTTTGCTACTTATTTCAAATGTCGGTTTGGTGAGACTGAAACTTGCATTATTACATTGCTTATTAAAATATCCTGAATTTTTGGACCTTTCGCATAGAGATAAAAAATAGTTATTTCGCAGAGCAACTCTTTACTTTTAACATAGATTTCAATGACAATATTTTATGAAAAATTATAGTGAAAAATATCAAAGTACAGTGAAACCCTAAATTTTACATGTTATGGGACCTACTCTGCTACTAGGTTGGGGGGCATTGATTTTGAATAAACTGTGTTCAATAAGTTTATTTTGGTCATATACGGATGGTAAAACCATTAGGCACACTATTTATTATCTCTCGTCAAATGTTTAGCGAGAGAATAAATATAGTCAAACTAAGATATACAGTGAGCATGTAATTTAATCATTTAAATAAAATAATGTTCACGATTATCCATCCAACTTACTTTCATTCGGCCGTCTATTTATTTCAAGTTGATTTTTTTTTTCTTTTTTGCCGCTATCAACAATAACACGTGTGCCAATATGTATGCTAGTAACGATTCAATAAAAAATATTGTAAATAACGTCTAGGCCGTCTAGGTTGACAACTTTGATATATACACTATCTTATACTTGACATTTACTTCTTTTTACTCCTCTTAAAAAGTGTCTATGGCCAATTTCTTACTACCTTCTACTACCATAGACAAAATAAATTTATGGCATATTTTATAGTTTATTTATCCTAAAAACATTATATTTATATTTTATTGTGAAAGCACAATAGAATTATTTGATAGTTGCATTTTTTTAAATCTATCAATTTACTTTTTGAAAGTAATTTAAAAAACCTTTTTTTCTTAATTCGTGCATGTACTTTCTTTTTGCTTTTTTTACAAATAAAATATTTTTAAACTGTTTTAATTGTTTTTATTAATATGCTGGGCTATGGCTCAATATATATAATAGCTCATTTTAAGCAATTTATAAACACTGAAATTCAACTTTCAATTTTGATTTTTTTACTTTGAGATTTTATTTTAGGAATTCGAAAATTTTATTTTCTTGGTTTATTTTTTAACAAAGTTCAATATATTTTTAATATATCCTTTTTTTGTCAATGTTAAAATACTAAAAATGGCGAAAATATATTTTTTTTTTTTAAAATTATGAACCTTGCAAAATTGTGCTGTATCAGAGATCCTATATGGATGAAGGCGGTAATGGCTGTATCCAAAAGATTAATGCGATCAAACAGAAAAAGAATCAGTATGTTTGACTGATTTCAAAATGTTTTCTTATTTGACGCACAATACATGTTAAAAGACGAGTTTTAAGACTGGTATTTACTATTTAGACTGATGGTGATAATGATTGCCAAATAATTTACTCAATATATTACGAAACAAGCTCAATTAATAAATGTGATTAAAAAATATTAGAAAATTCTATCGCAATGTAGATTCGCATTGAATACGAAAACATACATATATAGTTTTAATAAAATCGGCTTATTCAGTGACGTTCATAAGCTGTGTGCTGCTCCTTGGTAGAACCCTAAAATAGAACCCATTTTTTTCAATATTCCCCATTATTCTAGGAATAAATATACAAATCTAGAAGTTAAAATTCTTTTCTCATCTACGTACTCAAAAAGTGTTTTGTCACTTATTCCGTTTTGGTTTTAGGTGATTCATAATATATATCGACATTGGAAAAGAAAAAGGACGTAGCCCTCAGTTTTTCCAAAACAGCTTTTTTCAATAACACAATGTATACCGACACACGTTTTATCAAAAGGATGAAGGCGGAAAATGCCGAATTAGCATAAAAATTTAGCTTTTAAGTTTGAAAATAGAAAGGCGTGTGAAAATTGCAACCAGGAAAAAGGACATAAAAAAAAAGTTGAAAAAAAAAATATTATTAAATGAAATTGCTTATTTCAATTAATAATAAATTACACAAATTCACATGATATGTGCCTCTAACCAGGGGTGGGCTGGAGGGGGCACGGAGGGGCTCGCGCGAGCCCCTTGTTAATTTAAGAGAAAACAATATTCTTACATATTATAAGTATATTCAGTAAAAATCGATTATTTATTTAAGTATTACATATAATTGCACAGGAGTGATAAAAAAATCATTCCTTCCCCAGAACACCGATAATTGCTTTTAGATTGAGCGAGCCCCTTGTTACTGTATTGGCAGCCCACCGCTTCCTCGAACACTATCATTACCGCCTCCATCCATATAATATAGGGGGATATGGCACTATACAATACATTGCGTTCATAGTTGACATTAGCTATATAAAATTATATTACCTAAAGGTTTCAGGGATGATAATTAAAAATTAAATATGTTTATTGTTTTTCCTATCCTTGAAATTGTATACCAACAAATTACCGGTTATAAATCTTATTTTCATTTAAAAGCTTTCAAACTTTCTTAGTCAGTAGAAGTCTTTTATAGACTCATTCTTCTATCACTTCTAACTTCTATTGAGTTATCACTGCATGTAAGCTTTAATGTAAAAATATTCATTTATGGTATTAAAATCATTAATACAGTAATCTACTTTCAAACGTATTCAAAACAAGTTCTAAGTACTTACTATCTGTGAAATTTTGAAATTATTTTGTCTAAATTTATTTTCTATTTAACAATAAGCAGATTGTATAAATATTATTTTGAAAATATGCCAAATCATATTTTGTTCATCCTGACTGCTAATCTAATTGTTTTGATAATAAAAAAATTGATAAGAATTGTTTTGCATTTTTTATAACCAATATCTCATAATTAGGGAATCCAATCCCGGGATCCCGAATCCCGGGATCCCGTCCATTTTTCGATACATTTCAATCCCGGGATTAGAAGATATAATACCGAAAATTTCGGGATTGATTAACTTAACAAACAGAAACGTCTTGGTTTTCAAGTCGAACGGATGTTCACGCACATAATAAACAAAGCCCATTTTAAATCCTTTTCGATAACAATTATCGCATAAGAAAAAGTAATTTGACACCAAGCATACTTAAGTAAATTATAGTTGAATGCATTTGAAGATAACAAAAACGATATTTATCGGTAAGCTTCACATTTCAATATTCTTTCTTATCTTAATTTTTATTTTTTATTTTCAATACCTTAATGAATGTTATCAGATTTTTGCGCGATTTATTGTTCAATTTTTATATGTAAATTAGTTTTGTATTAAGACACGTGTCAACTTAAGTTTATTTCGGTCAGTTTCTATATGAACAGTGTGATAAATATCAGTGGCGTGCGAAGAGGGGAGGAGAACAATAACTTTAATTTTTTAATTTATTTTGTTCTCTCCCCCATCTTACAAAAGTCATCAATAACCGTATTTCGTTTAATATATTGTCTAAAAGATTTTTCAAATAATATTATTGCAAGAGTTGAAAAATTATTTTCACTTTGACTATTTCTATTGAATGTTCTTATTATTTTCATTGTAAAAAATGATCATTCTCCATAAGCACTTGTCGCCGGATATGGTAATTATAAAAATATGTTTTATTGGTTTTTTGCACAATAAAACCGTATATTAAATGGCGAAACAATTGATGATCTTGTATTAACTTCGGGCATAGCTTAAAATAATATTTAAATTTCTTAGTATTTCATTTTTATGTTTCTATTTTTTAGATACATTTACTTTACTTAAATTATTGAGAATGTATGTTCACAATAATCTGAGAACTTTTCAATTTTGCAGTCTGAAGTAGGTAGATACTTTTTTCAGCTATCGACATTAATTATTTTAAGTTATATTGCTTATTTTTACATAATGTATGCATTTTAAGTTTGTTTAATAATTGTGGCGCATATTTTTTTACGAGTTATTAAAAAATTTACTCATTCACAGGTACATCGCGAATAACTGCGATTAAGAGAGCTTTTTGCTTACGTATTAGCAGCCCACAGCTGGTTATATAATATAGAATAAATTGTTTAATTTATTTTTCACCGATATTATCATTTTTTATTTCTTAAAAAAATGTACTGATCCCGGGACCAGTCCCGGGATCCCGGGATCGAAAAATTCTAATCCCGAAATCCCGGGATCAACATTTTGGCTCGGGATTGGATTCCCTACTCATAATGCATAATGCGTGACCATCTGCAAAAGTGTAATTCTTATCTTTGCATTCAATTCAGATATCTACTATCACACGGGCTTCCAACCTATGGGTCGCCAACTTTTTTCAATTATGGATTTGAACAACAAAACTCAAACTACAGTCAACTAAATTACCTTATTGAAAAAAATGCCTTTTTCAATTGCACCGGGGCCGCGGGTCACATGGCTTTTATAAAAAGGGGTCGCCACCCGAAAAGGTTTGGAACCTATGTACTATAGAAGTAAATAACTTCATATTCTTAGAGCAATGTGTTTTGCATACACGAGAATAGACAAAATATGATTTTTTTTTTTTTTTTATACTGCGTCCCTTTTCCATTGTGGAATATTTGGACTCCGAATGAAAGTTAGGAGTTTTTCTACGAGAACTGATAGTTATTTATTTTCTCAACCTCTCTTTTTTGGAGTGAGTGAGAATATGTTTATGGAGCTAATCATTAACAATTTCAGAGGTAGAAGTTTGGGCTTCCGTACCTTAGAACACAAATCCATAAATTGATTGAAAAATCAATTAATGAAAGTTCATATGCCGGGATTCAAACCCATGCGAGCCACAACCGAGGCCAAAGATTTGATGATTGCTTATAGTGTGTACATATAATTGTTTAAAAAAAATGTCACCTTAATAACGATATAACGATAGTCATTTTTTAAATTTTCACAAGAATGTATGACAGGAAATTCATGTTTTCTTTTAGAAAATAGTTTTTATGATATAATAATATTATAATGTTACACATTTCATTGTAAGATCGATTTTCAAATAATTACTGCTTATATGCCCGAACCCGGCCCGTGCAGACCTCTACTATGAACTATCCACAATGGATAATCTAGTAGTGAGCGGTAAGAGCGAAATCAAACAATCCCTTGAATTGAACGATGTGTAACAAAAAGTCATATAAGTATGTATTTACAATACAATGTTATCATCTTTTGCAATACACCTATCCATCGATTTACACGGTACTTTTTTACACGTTTACGCTTTTACACGGCTTAAAAAAGTTAACTTGAAAATTTTAATTCTTCATATTCGTAAGTAAAAAACGAGTACATAATTTTTAATTACGTGTTTTATATCTTGAATAATATTTGTGGCCTTATTATGTCGAAAGAAGTAAAAAGAAAAGTTATTTCGTTAGCAACCAAAATATTTTTTTTGGATCGTTTACAAAACGGAGAAAGAGTTGCTAGATTATATAACATGAACGAATCTACAATAAGAACCATTAGAAAAAATGAAAACTCAATTAGGTAGACTTTCTCGAGTAATCACAATTTTATGCCCCGTGTCCCGGGACATGAAAAAAGCCGAAATTTCAGAACCCCTTGTCTTAAGGTGACTAAATAGATAGATATAAATTCAGCACGAGCAGAGCCATTGATAACGAAGAGAATGTTTATAAATAAGGTTCATAAATTAATGCACTAAAATTTGACAATAATATTTGTTTTTATAATAATGAGAATTATATTTTGGTTTTTTTATGTTTAAAGCTTGCAAGCATATTCTAATTATTTTATTAGTCAAATGTATGTAATTATTCACTAAAACAACGTTTTGAAATGAAAATATCCACTGGCCCCAAGCAATTTCTTAAAAGTCACATTTTGGTTGACTTACTGATAGCCAAGAAAAGTTTTTGACGCCTATCGGTTTTGCAGAAAAATATAGATAAACATTTTTACGCATATTTTTCTTTGTGGTTATATGACAAGAATTGTTTTTTTGTGGTTATTTTAGCAGTGGAAAATCATATATAATTTGGGACCTAAAGTTTGAATTTTCAGTAACAAATTAAATAATAGCAATCCCGTTTGACTGCTGAGCTTTGTTTAGATAGCAAGAAATTTGTCGGGTAAGTTATTTTTTTATATGTTAAATATCAAAGAAAATACATTATATATAATTATTTTATAGTTAAATAATCTATTTTTATGTAAATTCAACTGATTCTGACTTGTTCATTTGAAACGAATGACTTTACAGAAAACTATACTAACTTTTTACCAAAAACTTTTTCCTTGGAAGGCACAGTTTTTGAATTCGGCCACAAATTATAGAATTGCTATCGCTTCCACCATTTTTCAGATAGTTTTCATTTGTCACTATTACGTTTCCGATTGCATTATAAGAGGGCTGACAATTAGAATTTGCAAATGTTGTGGTATTGTGTGAGTTGAGGTATGTTTTTTTTTATCTCTCAGTTAGGCATAAAATAACTAACATTGAGTTGCTGCTTCGATTCACTACAATAAGCGGATTGATATTTACGAACAGAACTGGTTGGATTGTTAATAATTAATGTAAATTAGAATCGGAACTGACCCTTAAACACACTAAGCACATAATTAGAGAACAAGAATTTTCAGGAGGAACATAATATAACATGAAATAATATGTAAAAAAATGTATTTTTTCCTATTATGTATAAAACAGTAAAATGTTTTTTAAGAGGTTTGTTTTTCAAATTAAAAACACGTTTTCTAGCGACAGCCAATTTGACAGCTGACAGCTGATTTGATTTGATCAGCTTAGTTTGCCATTTCAGTCAACTGTCAAATTGGCCGTCGAGGGAAAAAGTGATGCTTTTTCAAAAAAAACACCCAATATTTTACTGACAAACTTTTCATCTTATCATTTGAGTTAAATATCTTGCCCTTTTAATGATAGATAATATTTCCTTACTGTTTCATGCTCTTGCCTACAATTTTGAGACAACAGCAAATTATTATTTTAATGATATTATAATTTTCTATTCAAGGTGTTATCCTAAAGTTTACTTTTACAATATAATATCTAGATTTGGAAAAAATATATTTTCTTTAGTAACACCAGAGTCTTTTAGGTGCATTTCGAAGTCTTACTCTGGCCCCATTACCTCATATATTTTTTTGATCGGTTATACAGCAAAAATATCGAAAAAACGTAGCTGTATATTATTTATTTTTTTCGCTCATTTTGAATTCTTGAATTTGACCCTTCATCCGAAAAGTTTGCCCCCCCCCCCTGATCTAGTCCTTTTAATTCTTTTGTTTTTTTTTTCTGTTGCACGTTTCTTCTCAATCTTGACTTATGAGCTCTACAACATCATTTTCTAATTCTCAATTATATCTATTATATCTACAATTATATCATTTCAATTTCAATTATATCTACACTGTCAACTTCCAGATTAAGTTTATTTACGCATTATTTTTTAAATTTTGGTCTCTGTCGTAAGTCCGAATGGTCGAAATTCGAGGTGGTCGTATGTCGAGAACTGACGGTATAATAAAAAATGTATTTTCGTATTTGTTATTAAAAAATATACTACTGCGGTCGGCACACTTTGTTTTTTATGCGCCAGAGGCTTAATCGTGATTATCAACCTCAAGGATCTGTAATTTAAATATAATAGTATAGTTCTTCCCCCCCCCCCCCCACCTGCCGCTTGTGTGGTCGAGTGGTCAACATCGTTGGCTACCGCTACGGAGGGCACGGGCTCGAATCCCAGTACGGGCAGTCTTATAAATCGATTTATGAATTTATGTTCAAAGGCATGGATGTATGTGATGTCTTGAATTCCCCCCTCCCACCCATCCTATCCTATAAACGGGGCGTATCGAAGGTGATTAGCTAACCACTAGTCCTGTCCTAGCCCTTTCCTTCTATTCCTACTCTCTTTGGAAAAAGAGAGGTTGAGCAACTGAGTAACAAGCAGTTCTCGTAGAAACATTTCTGTTGAGATAAACTCCATTAGGAGTCCATATTCTCCATATTGAGAGCGGACATGGTAAAAAAAAAATAGTTCTTCCTGTATTTTAATAGAATTCACCGTGATCTATTTGCTTTTTTCTATAACTTACATCGGGAAAAAAATACTTTCCTCTCCATTTTCCTGCTTCCTCTTAATCACAGTATATGCGAATGCTTTTGTTATTTTAATAAACTTCCTATTGACATATTAATGACTTTTATTTATTGCAAAGATTATAAATACATTTTCTAATAGTAATGAACCTTTTGATTTCAGCCAGGACTTTTAAAGAGGGCTTTTTAATAATAGCTAAACATTCAAAGAATACATTGAAGGATTTTAATTGGAAACAGCTTAACAATGTCAAACGGTAATTATTGTGGACCAACATAATAACTTTAATACAATAATGATTTCAATTAAGATGCCAAGGATAAGAGTTACAGTCTACAGAGAGACACTAATTAACGCAAAATATTAAATTGCTTTTATACAAAAATCGTTTAATTGCTAGAATCTAGCTTAATAAGGTTTTCAAATCATCTGAGTTGAGTAAAGCATTTCTTATTATCATATAGTAATGAAGTTTATTTGTAAAGAATGAACAGGGAGCCAGCCAGTGGCGTACTTAATCGCAGACTTCCTATTTTTTCAATAAAAAACCGCATCTCATACAAAACGCACTATATATAATAATTTCGAAAAAAATATGAAACGTTAACAAAATCAAATATATCGATAATTACATTACGTTTTTATTTCTTACGTTTTGGGCCTCAGAATGTTAGGGGTCTCAAAAATGGATTGTAACCCATATGCTTGTTGTTCAGAACTTTAAATATTTTTTCGACGTTCTTGTTTTATCCGAAAATATGGCCTCAAAATCTTATTGCGCCTGGGGCCTCTCATGTGCTTTATTCGCCACTGATTACCAGAAGGAAGTGTTTCGCCGAAAGAAAATTCAAAATATTAAAGTTTTGTCATGCAACGCGGAGGATACAAAATGACTTTAGACGGAAACATACTGCCTACACCCGACGACACGTAAGCGTGTTGGATGAAATCATAGCTACATATTTGCCATTGTATTGTATGGGACAGGAACGCACTGCCAACATCCAACGCGACGCGATGCGGTCACACCCCACACGATCCAAGCGATCCAGATATTGTGTTGACAGTGGTGGGAATAAACAGCCCACCAGTCATGACCAGTGTGTTCCAGTGTGTCCCTGACAACACATAATCACATGCGTCAGTTACTGCCGAACGCTTGAAGAGTGATGTTGAAGTTGTTGTTACTTTTTGTTTGCATATTTTATACAAAGAAACATTAGACAGATTAGGCTTTCGGGGTTGCCATTTTTACATGAATATGTATTTAAGCTTAAGCTGGATTTGTTGTAACAATAAATAATGTTATTGCGTATTTTACTTAGCTAAGACTTATGGCTGATTTTCTCGTGTATGATTATTCCCACGAACATTTATACACTTTTTAATGATGTCAACTTTAATATATTCATTTATTTTCTTAAATTGCAATTAATGTTATTGTTATTTTATGGAATCGTTTGTTATCTGTTACCAAATCGTCAAAAAGAGTATGAAATTTACCGAACCTATTTCTTTTTTATTTATTTCGTGAATCCAATATCTTCAGTTCTTTCATTTTGTTATTTACAAGATACAGAAGATATTTTCATCACGTCTTCTTCTAAATCGTCATCAAATTCATTGGAAAGTATGTCCATAATTTGTATTACGAGAGAGGTCACGAGACCAGACGTTCAAATTCACTGCCGTAAACTGAGTGGCGCCGATGTATCGTGGCGTCTCGTGTTACAAGTGTGCACGGTTTGCATCGGGTGTGACCGCGTCATGTGGCGTGGCGTGTTAGCAGTATGTTTCCACCTTTAAACTTGTACGTTCACTTAAGTTTTTTTTTATTTTTCAGCTACATGTAAGTATGACGATGAAGCGATTGCACAGTGCTTGCAGAACAACATGGGAAAATTGTCACCATATCTCTCTGCTGGTATGTAAATTAAAAGGGTTGAACAAAGTTGGGAACGCATAATATCTGTAAATTATCAGTCAATAGTAGCTATATCAATTTCGATCTTTGCGGTTGCTAATCGCAGTAAATTAGAAAGAGATTTATCTGTCCAAGAACATCTGTGTTTTGATTAAATAAATTGCATGGTTGAAAAAGTACTTTCGCAAAGATATGTACTTCCAAACATTGAACACATTTCAAGATCAAAATTCCTCAATTTAGGATATTTCCCATATGGTAGTAATTTGAAGAAATCTTCTCCGAATTCGTTTCGACTAGTATAAAAAGAGTCTTTTGCAAATCACACAACTCCAGTTTCAAAATCAGACTCTATCTGTCTTTGCATAAAATATTTTAAATTTTCGCATAAAAAAAAAATTAAAAACGAGAAATCGGCCGCGGGCCGTATACCGTACACGCAGTTTGAACAACCCTGATGTATATGATCATTTTAAGTTATAGCGAGAAGCCGTACAAAGAGAGGTATGGACGATGTGGGTATATTTACAAAAACTTGCTAATATTTAAATACTAGCTTAACCAAAAACCGTAACTGAACCGATATTTTCCGAACTGGAACGAAAATAATAACGGTTCGGGTTTCTGGTAAACTGTGACACTCACCCTTTAAATAAAAAACTTTTTAAACTAAAAACTTTAAAAACTAAATAAAATCAGTTGATAATACTCGCGAAGAGCGAAACCGGTCCTGATCAAATAAATTTTAAGTGGAAAAAGTACTAAAAATCTTTTATTATTTTTATTATAATGCCATTCCACCAAGTATTGACAGTGAACACCTTAAAAGTGATAAAAATACTTTTGGTGCAATATTTCAACCCTTTCATCTGCGTTGGAAGAGGGTATCTTATTATGCAAAATGATAATCAAATGTTGGCGAGTCCCTATTGGGGAACATAAACTATTTTTTCAACAAATTTTTGAAATAAATATTTCACAGCTTTATATTTTTTTGTTAGTTAATTTCCGTAATTCCGATTTTTGTGCCATTAACGTAAGATAAGATGTGAATAGGCTTTGTAAAATAATCATACATTTTGCTTATAATTTAATATTCTAAAAACTCCGTCCAATTTTTATCACACCTTTTAGCCTACTGCTTAAAATAAGTATTTCTTTGCTCTTCTGACACTCTCTCAAATACCATCAAATGAGCCCCCTGGCCTTTGCGCGCGGGAATCTTGCGCGCCGATGTTAGCGCGCCAGCAATAGCGCTCCGGGATTAGCGCGCAGTACAATCCCGACTTCAACGCGTGGACAGTAGCGCGCAAAATAATATTATTTTGTATTGCTGAGTGTTCATTTTAAAGACCTTTAATTTAAAGTAACCATGTGTATCCTACAATATATAAATTATGCGAGCAACTTCTCACGGAGCAAGACCATACAGAGCTCATAATTCAGGCGTCCAAATTGCTCAAAATCAAAATACGCCAGATTTAATAAAAGATTGGAAGCGATAATTCCAACTCACAATGTTGTTATGTCAGTAAATTGGATTTTTAAAAGTAGAATCGCTAATATTATTGAAATTGAAATTTGTATTTATGTACCTATATGTGTGTTTTAAACTGTTTATACTTGTGTATGTTTTATTTTGATTTTAATTTTTCTTATGTTTTTTTAAAAGTAATTTGTGTTTTTATTTATTTTTTAATAGTTTTTTTTGGTTCTTTTTCCATGTACTTACATATATAATATAATATCGCACATTTCATGTATGTATATAATAAATTATTATATGTACATATAAATGTAATATATACATATGTCGCCGCTCCCATAAAATGATAGTCGACTGCACGGACCTTCTGACTGTCAGGAATTACTAAAATTTACAGATTTTGTGAAAATTCACTTGCATTTTTTTGTTAATATAAATTTTGATTAATATCGTCTGAGTTCCTAGACAGTGGTAATAAAAATACTTTATTTTATTAATTGTTTTACGCATAAACGATACAAATTGCTTACAAATAATTGACAGCAGTAGCGGCCGTTCAATGTGGCATTGAATCAATGCACCCCTTGTATATGCAGGGGCGGTTATATTTCATGAAATAATATTCAAACATAATATGTATATCATTCACTCAATTAAAATTCTTCATGTATTTATTGTAAATATAACCGCCCCTGCATATACAAGAGGTGCATTGATCCAATGCCACATTGACGGGTCGCCACTGATTGTCAGTACTCGTTCATCCGTGATTTTGAAATTGAATTTCCATCAAACATCCGAAGCCGATATCCTTGATCAGGTATTATATTATTTCACAGTGGCGTTAAAATACAATAAAAGTCACGTTGCAAAAAATTCGACTCTAAGCTTTTATAAATAATAAATCGTCCAAAATCTTCAGAAGTTTGGAGAAGAACGTTAACTTTATAATATATATTTTTCAATAATAATCTGTTTCAGGTATACCTAAGTATGGAGTGCCGATATTTGCTCCATTCACCGCGGAAAATGTGATCACTAATGAACCAATCGGACCCGAAAAAGGGGTATTTCTTTCAGTCAGCAATACGAAGATTGATGGATTAACAAATTACATTCTTCAAGAAATGGAGTAAGATCTTGCATTTTGTATATGTATAAATTATAATAAGCATATCGATGGCCATACGTTGACAACACGTAACCGACATTTTTTTCATGAAATGAGTTATGCATATCATTTTATTTGTTTTTTCAAGCTCTATTAAAATATTGAAATCTCGTAACTTACAAAAAAATATTTTTCATTAAAATTGTTCTAAAGTTGGAAACACGTAACAGAAAAAAAGACTCACCCAACTGCCAAAAGTTAGTGGAAGAGCTACATTCTTTTCTTACTCTTTGAAAATTGGTGAGAAAAAATTCCATCATGTTTACTGCAACATTTTGAATTAGAGAGTGGACAATCCGTAACTGGATAAAAAATATGACAATTATACATATTTTTTCTATTATTATATGGATGTAGTTAAAACAAGTGCATTGAATTGATCAAAATACTTATTTCCTCGTATCATCATAAAATAAGAAGAAAAAAATGTTAACCCGTATCAAACATTCTTTTTAACAAAAATTCTATTTAATTAATATTGTGTCAACAGATTGTTTTTAATATACATAATAATTATTTGACTCCAAAGCGTTTTTCATTTTCATTGATTTCCCGATACTTGTTTTTTTCATACAGATTTTTGGCTTTCCTGTAAAATTGAACAAATCTCGGTTACGTGTTGTCAATTTATTTATGACCATCGATATGTTATATAATAGAAGTAATTTCCCAATTCACTTGTGAACGATTGGTGGCTTACAATAAATTATTAAAATATTAAACGATTTACTGTTCAAAATGCTCCGTGTTAAAAATGGATGATTTCAGAACTAAACTTTAATATTATAACATTTTACGTTTTGTTAGTGTATCATTACTTGAGAAAGTGCAAGAAACAGGTCCGAATATTGCTCATCGCCATATTTCGATGCGTTGACTATACACCAACTCTACTTTATAAGACAATTACACTTCATTCTTCCGATTTCCTGTAACTGACACACTTAGGTGAATTCCATCAAAAATATTTTTCAGATCAGTCAGATATATTATAAAATACCGACTATAACAACAGTGAGCATAGCCGCAATGATTGCATTTAGGTTATACATTAAAAACCAAATACAAAATTCAGGGTATTAGAAATTTTCGTTAATTAATGTGTAGAAAGTGGTGTTCACGTACAATTTTACTGTGGCCGCATTATAAGCATCGTGGTCGCACCAAATTTTTGTTTTGAGATATTAAAATGGATTAACTTATAAGTTTATATTCAATAATAAACATTTTTTTAAATACCAATACAATGAAGCTGTTGGTGGGCACAGTAAAATCCTCTGGTGGCCATCAAAACCGCACACGAGAACCACTGGTCTTCACTGGTTTAAAAAAATGAGAATAACCCCGCAGGGTTATTATAAAAAGGGCCACTTGTCACGGTACAGAAAAATAATAATATTATATATACGTGAAAACAACCATACAATGGATATTCAAGAGATATTTTTTGATCATAGGATCAGCATTAGAGAGAAATGGCTAAAGTTTGACGTATTCTGTCCCCAACTTAATATCGATGGACAGTACGTCATCACGGGAAATTATAGAGATGCACCACTAACAGGGCGCGGGATATTGAGAGCTAAGTATCGTAAGTCCAATTGGATAATACAACAAAAAACTAGAAATATATCTTGATTTTATTTTCCGTTGTGACTAAGGAAAACAAAACAAACATCAAAATAACTTAACAAGAAATCTTAAAAATGTAATAAATACATTGAAATTTTGTCTTATCATTTATATTCAAAATACTACAGAATTGTAGAATTTTATTTTGTATCCCAAAAATCATTATACTAAAGAAATATCTTTTTAATGGAATTTGTAGAAGAAAATCAAAATGACACTTTCTAAGCAATCAACGAGTTTTTCATTAGTCAAAGTATATCGACTGTGGAAAGGAAAAAGGAAGTAACAAACAGCTTTTTTTCGATAATCACAATGTATCAGACTTGATACACGTTCTATCAAAAGGATGAAAGCTGCAAACGCCGAATTAGTATCTAAATTTTGCTTTTAAGTTTGAAAAAAGATGAAGTTGTAAAAATTGAAACCAAGAAAAGACTGAAAAAAAAGGTTTTTCCTAGACAATTTCTTTAATTAATATTAGATTATGTCAACTAAACACCTGTTTAGAAGTCTCCATGCAATTCAAGGTTGTGTGTATTTCATAATTTGCATATGGCCCAAAATTATCAAAACACGCTTTTCGTGCCTCCTGTAAAATTTGCTATGTGTGGGTTACATCATTTTTCCTTTCCACAGTCGATATGCAAAAATACTTATATCGTCCATATAGTCATCAAAATTACAATAACACACTTCGATAAAAGACAATTCGACAATTACAATAATTTGTATGTTTATTTTTTTAGTACGATGTTTGGCAAAATGTACACTCAATTGGGAAATAGTGATCAGATCTGGTCAGAAATACGTCCATTTGACATTTTGCGAAACTAAGTCAGAAGTTGGTAAATCTACAAATATATTTTTGGAGAACTTTAATTTCCCAGGTAAGTTGAAAACTACAGAACTTGAAGTTGAGTTTTTTCCATTGCTAGAACACTGCTAGCAGTGCAGGCGCGAGGTTATTTGACGCCTTAGGCAACGACTATTGGCGCGCCTCCTTTTTAGCACATCGTCTCATTTTTTTCGAAACAATGAAAAAAAAACAATTCTGGATCATTATGTATTTTTTTCATTTATATAAATCCATGTCCGCTCCCAATGTGGAGCATATAGCCTCCTAATGGAGATATCCGCTTTTTTGCGGCACTTGTATAATATATTTCAAAACAGTGATCGAGAGATTAAAAGCATCACATGTTCCAATAAACTGCGATTTGAAAATATTAAATCATATCTGAGGAACACTGTCAGGGGATAAAAATCTGTATTGTTGCAAGTACTCGGCTAGCCTAAGTATTTTGTAGTCGCATTCATTATTTTCTTCGTTGAGCTGTTTATTTACGATAACGTTGGTTATCTGTAGTTATTAATTAAGATCCATCACACTGTCGCAGCATTTGGTGTGTTCCCTAATTTAGAAATCAAAAATTAATATTTAACTTTTCCGGTTCTAAGCTCAAGAAATGCGACCCCAACACCCACATTTTCTTAAATATCTATTTTAATATGGGTGATGTTCATAATTAAGGTATTCTTATATCATAGTTTTTTGGACCTTTTGTAGTTTATATAAATACGCGATAACGAGATAAGCGCCCGCTTATCAGCGATCGTTCGTAAGATAACTAGGCTGAACGCATCAGTTGCAAATACATATTTGTACTGAAATGACGTCTTTTTTACGCGCAACTTAAAATATGATTATTTATTAAAAAAACACGGATTTTATAAAAAAAAATGCACGAGGAATGATGCACAGAAATATTTAAATTTTTTTTTTTTTTGAAATTCATAAGAATAAGACCAATAATGAGGAAACCACTGGGGTCCCTAAACGACCCCCATCGGCAGAGAAGTATTTTTCTAGTCTTCGAGCCACGAGAGTTAACAACGATGATTTCAATGTGTCAAATTGTATAGCGGTAATAACTGAAAAAAAAAACATTATTTCGTCTTATATTACTTTTCTATTTTCAGTCATTATTGATGAGAGGATGGGAAGTGAGTCGGCATCCACTGGCGACGAGTTCTGGGCGCTCGTCAAGCAAGACTTAATCACAATAGCAAACGGCAAAATTGCACTCTCGATGAAAACAATTCTTGACAATGTATTCAATGCCATCACTTACGATTGCTTTTTGTCATATCTTCGATCATTAACCGCCAACAACATGGCTGGCACCTGTTTTGAATAAATGGCAAGAATTTGGAGTTAGAGTAGGGCTGCCATTCGTTTTGTCCCAGTTTTGAACCCCTTGTCCTGGCGTCCCGAAGAGACCTTTCGTAACAGCTAAAAATCCTTGTATAGTATCAAATATCATTATTCTATTATACAGAGTCCTCGCAGTTGCAAAAAATATTGTTATTATTGTTAATCTTTTGAAAAGTTTAATAATCTACCTAAAAAAAATTAAAAAATCTGCAAGCTAATTGCCAAATTCGTTTTCGGCTGATATATATCAGTGCTTCCCAAATTGGGGATGCGCAGGCTATCAGATTTAGATGGTCGAGGCATAAAAAGTTTGGGAAATAATAGCCATGCATTTTCTCGTCCGATCACCGAAATTATTACCAGGGCTCTGCGAGCAACTATCAACAATTTCCCGTTTTTGATGTCTATAAATCTGGCAGCCTTAAACTAGAGGACACATTCCCTTGACATTCTGTTTATTTTTCTGAATTAATTTAACAATGCTGAAACTGATCTATTCTTGTAATTTTTAAAAAAGTCCAGTTCATAAGAACAGGGCAGTGGAAAAATTTCTTCAAATTAACCCTCCAGGGACGAGAGCTTTTTTTCGATAAAAAAAATATTTTTTAAGCCATATTGAAGTCACGGATAACTTTTATTCCTAACAAAAATTTAAAAAAAAAAACCCCCAAGTCGTTGTATAGAAACCCCGCATGACTATATGGTCATTCTCATCCTTTTATTACTGTGTAATATTGTGTACGAACAGTAGTAAGGACAAAAGTGACCGTATGGGCACGCAAACATTCAGTGTTGAAATATAGCTAAACGTGAAATTTTTAAACATATTTACAATTTGACCTCTTAGATCAACATAATTTCAATTCAAATATAATAGCGAAAGAACTGTAAATAATTTGATTTAGTTTAGATGTGACTCATTGGGACTAAATCTTTTTGGCCTAATTACCAAATAACATTTGTAGTGCTATTTAAGAAATTATATTTTTAAGTAATAAAACTCACATCAAGTTGATAATTTCACTGTGTTGTTGTATTGCTTCTCTCATCTCCCATGTGCTTGAATGCCAAATGACAAATAATGCAAGGCACAAAGCGTGCAGTTACAACTTTTTAATTTTAAATTTATTGTGATACATCAAACTAAGCTAATATGTTACTCAAAAAGCATTTTTTATTTTCAAAACACAACCTTTCCGCATAAGTAATAATGATGAATCAATCAATTGAGCCAACCAGATAAACATAAGCATGTTATGGTCAAAATACACAAGCAACATGAAGCTATCGGTGTTGGCAAGAACAACCGACCGACTACTTGGAGTCCATATGTTGGGTCAGATGCCGCTGTGCCAATGAGTTTTATAAGAAAAAACGGGTATCGCTGAAATACCGGCTGCAGCAGCTAAATGTTGCTTGAGTATTTCCGGTTTAAATTATTCATTTGAACTATACAAGAATTTGCCAAAACTTGTAAACTAAATAAAACAACATTATTTTCCAATTATTGATATTTATTTATATATTTCTTTTGGTGAACAATTGTATATATTCATAATAATAATAATAATAGACTTCACAGTACTGATTGATTGCTAATAATTGAATTATTAAAAAATATATGTTTCTTTAATAAATCGAAGGATGGGAGACCTGTGGCTGGGGATTGCAATACTGGACAGATATATATCATATATGCAGATTCCAATAATGGTATTACAAAAAAAAACAACCAATTGTAGTAAAATATTTCAAAACCGTTGTATCGAATATACAATACAAATACCGGTAGTAAAAAAATATGTATATCATAGTCCCAGCATAGTTCGAGCGGTTGTTCTGCACATGGTCCGAGTTCGAATCCATGGTAGGGTGGATATATTTATTTACTCCAACCTAAATTCTGGACTACCTACCTCCTCCTTAGTAACAATTCGGAGATTTGTCTAGCCATTGACAATCCTTACTAGTAAAAAAATAATGTCAGGAAGAACACCATTTCAGGAGACCATGTACAAGTTGCGGCGCCAGTTGAAAATAAAAAAAAAACATTAAAGCATAATCATAAAAGGTAAATTTTCATAAATACCTTAAATTTATTGATTCTTTAAATGAAAATATGACCTTAAGAAGGCCAGTTCGTCAATGGTGGAATCATTCAATCTTGTAAAATAATAACTGGAAAAAAAGCTTTCTCAGATTCAAAAATTGTTGGAAAACGGTCATTAAATGACAATACACTATACTCCATCCAAAATTTTATAGAAATATGTGGTGTCGAATAAACTAAAAATATAAAAATTGTTAATGAACGATAACAGTATTAAACACAATATTATTGATGAGATGAGCGTAACAAACCATATTTTCAAATAATCATGACATTTAAACATTGAAATTACGAGTACGATTTCAAACTTGATAATAGGTAGGTGCAAGAAACTTTTTTATGCATCACTAAACATAAAATAATAATGCTTTTATCTGTAATGATGATAAATGATCTGCGTCTTCAAAGACAATATACGTGCTGATACGCATACAAAAGGAAGCTATCTGTCAAATATTTAAAACTGCAATTCAACCGCCCTACAGGCTTGACAACCTGAAACCGATTTTCAGTCCCAGGGACGTAACCTATTTTCTTTTACGGAGATAGCAGTTAATCACTATATGACTAATGTGACCAGACTTCCTGTTTTCAAGTGTTGTGTCCCGTTGTCCCGTTTTCAAAAAGAGAAAAACTCGCAGTAACAATTGAAAAAAACGCGCAAAATCCTGGCGGTAGAATCTAAATATTGTATTTTTTTTATAATTTCAAATAATATATCTAATATGATATGAAAAAACATTACCATCTAGTCAATTGTATTGTATGAAAGTGTGAGACGCTTAAAACGACACCTAAAAGTAACATTTTTTTTTGGGTATCCCTGATTGGGGAAAAAAATAAATGGTCATGTTATGTATGACACCAAGGTTGTCAAGTACAGTCAATCCTGTTTTTATGCGGTAGATGCGTTCCACCAAATATCGCATAAAAAAAAATCGCACAAAAAAAGACATGACTTCCATACAAACAGTGGGGATGCGTTCCATGAATTTTAAAATCCGCATAACTTTGAAACAGCGAGTCAAAATATACCCAAAATCGCATAAAAAAAACTTGACTTCCATAGAAAAAGTGGGGATACGTTACATCAATTTTAAAATCCGCATATCTTTGAAACGGGGAGTTAAAATATACACTAAATCGCAAAGTATAGAAAAATCACTGCGTAAAAATATTAAAAAATATTCAGTCACTGTATGACAATTTTAAGTGTGGTTTAAAGTATGTGGTTCTAAATCACTCTTTTTCGGAAGAAATAGTCTGCGCATCAATTTCATAAAACTATGGTTTTTTTCTAACAATGAAATTAGTGAGTAGAGTTTATTCAGATTTTCTTTTTCGATAATTAATTGGTTATGCAGCTTGTCACACCCATAAACATATTTTTTAAGCTATCATTGAAACATTTAGAATGAATCATACTAATTTACTGAAAAGTTGGAGACCTCTTGAATTATTTTCGCAGTGAAGGAACTGGAATTTCTTCTAGTACGTCATCGCTTTCTGGCTTTTGTCAATAGTTAAAGTTAAATAAATGACATCATCGTCACTTATAGCATTATCCGTAAGTAATTCGTCGATATGATTTTCGCTAAAGGTGTCAAACCTTTCTCCGCCAAGTTCATGTACTATGTGTTTATGATTCATTCTCTATTCTATCCAAAAAACAACGATACATGCTCTCTAAAAAATTATATATCGTAAAACATAGTACATTTTTAAAAATTTGCATTTCTAAAAAACCGCATAACTTCAAAATCGCATAAAAACAGGATTGACTGTATTTTTTTTTTAAACTAACACTCAGACCGTTGAAACGGTAACACTAAAAAGCTCCGGCCACCGACACATAGGCGCTTAAAAAAACATTCAATTTATCAGTTGATAACTTTTACAGATCAAATCAAATATGACAAAAAATAATCACAACGAAAATTTCAATCTATTCTTTGTAGTAATCAATTTACTTGATAAACTACAATGAAATCGATAAACTATTGCTCTTATAAGTGGAAGATAAAACAGGGAATTGTTTGGCACGCAGAGCACAGTTCTGACCATGGGAGTAGTTTTTATCCAAGTGCACATCACATCAACCGGACATAAAGTGTTAAAGATATTATATAAAATATAACATCAGTTATATTTACATTTCGATTTTGCTTCAGTTTTATAACGAAAATACCGGTATTTCAGTATCTGAAAATCGGCTGAAATACCGAGATGCCAGTTTCGGTAATACCAGTATTGCAATCCCAACCTATGACTATAGAGCAGCATGCACGAAGCAAATACGAAGATAATTTAACAAAATAATGTTCATTAAGGTTTTTTTTATAAACAAGTACTAGTTTAATTATAATGACGTTTGAAATAAGATTATGTATTAACTACAATTACGTTACTGCAATAACTCGGCAATAACCCATCACTTGGTGACCATTGTGATGGAAAGCATTTATTGTGGCCATGAATGTCTGAATCCTAACTGGGAAACAGATTCTTTTAAGAATATTTAAAAAAGATGTTGATCATTTGCAACAATGAAATTAACATGAAACTAAAACACCAATGTGTAATAATACTGTCTAACTTTTAAAGTTAGCTTTGATTATTAGTTTATTAAGTATTATATTTTTCTTACATAAGAAAGTCCTGGGTACCTTCATAAAAGAATAAATAATATAAATATGTACTTATCAGTTCTACGATAAATAATTATCTGGTGTAATAAATATAATATATGAATAAATTACAATGGAATGGCGAAAGTCATATGTATGCCATGATTGTCAAAATATTATTATTTCGCTTATATTTATAAAATAATCAAAGCATTAAGTGAAAATCGGTCAACTTGATTAGTTTTCAACAAATATTTGGAATTCCTAATCCTGACTACTCCATTTTTCTATTTTTAATATCTTCAAAAAAGAAGGTTTGCACAATTGAGTGACTAACAGTTCTCGGAGAACAACTTCTGTTAAGATAAACTCTATTGGTAGTCCATATGATCCATGTTGGTAACGGACATGGTTACAATATAAAATAAACATTCAATTTACATGTTTAGAAATATTACGAAGATCAAAAAAGAGTTGAATATATTCAATCAGAATCCATAATAGATGGGTATTGCAATATTATCAGATCATTGCAAACAAGGGTCTGCGAATATATTCTAGATATTTATTTTAAAGGGACTGAAAATGCAAAAATGTTACAAAAACGCTGTTTTATGTTGTTTATAAAAAATCATTACCCAAATCAATCTATTGTATAGAGGTGTATTACAATGTGTAAAGCACTGTATAGAATCAACTTATTCTTTTTGACATCATAACCAATTTTCACTGAATTATAAATATTGCACGAATGACTTCTCTCTATACAGTTAATGTTAAATTGTACTTAAGATTTTACCTTAATATAAGATAAATAAATATAAATATGAAAATTTCAATTTTTTTGGAAGCTCCATTATGAGGGTAAAAAACTATTTAAAAAAATTGACAAGTCAGATGTATGAAGATACATGATTATTCTCTCTCCAAATCTTTTGGCTCCACAGAATGTATTTGCCTCAAATGGCGGTTGAGGACACTCTTCTCACTATACCTGCAAATTGATTGATCGTTTAAATAAATATGAGATTGCATTAAAACAATAAAATCTACAATAGATGAAAGAATCACCTAGTAATTAAGTCACGATCAATTCTTTATGATTTTCATAGACAAATCAGGAAAAACATGTCAAGCTTAAATTTTGCTTCATTGCGAGTTGTGGTACTTAATAAAAGTTCAGAGCAGTGGCGTAGCGTGGGGGGGGCGGACCGCCCCGGGCGGCACATTTATGTGGGCGGCATTTTCGAAAATGAAAAGAAAATTTTGAAAGTAGTATGAAAATAAAGATTGATATGTATACAGAACCAATGTAAGCAATATCACTTTCACTATATTTTCTTCCGCCCACTGACAATATATACTTTTTTGGAGGCGGCATTTTTTAAATTTTCAAAGATAAAAAAACAAATACAAATTGTTTTGGATATAGAATCAATGCGAGCTTTATTTCAATATTATGCCTTCTTTCGTCTAAGTTGTGCTTTGTAACTTACTGATTAAACACAACATTTTGGGGGTCGCTTTTTTAAGAAATAGAAAAAAAACTTCAGAGGTTATAAACAAAAATTGTTTTGTATGCAGAATCAATGCAAGCGATAATTAATTCACCATTTTTTCCTGGCATGATTATGCTTTGTAAAACACTAAAAACAAGATCATGGTAGCATTGCTTAGGAAGAATTAATTTTTTTGTTGCTGTTCCTGCTAAGCAAACAGAGATATGAAGAAAAATTGAAATACTCTTATAATTTTGCAATTTATATAAAAAAAATCTTTCTTATTTAATTTGCATTCATACCAGATCGACCAGTGGTGACTTTTGACTTATGCGATTTGTACACTCAAAAAAAAACATTCGGGGTCGTTAGTTTTTTCCGACTACGGTAACGACTCCAACTCTACAACCATGTTTTTAATAAAACAGATAAAATAGATGTTGATAACGTTAATTACAATTTTGTGAAGAGAAAAGCCAGAAAATTAAATTTTAAATATGTTTTTTTTCCCTAATGTTATGTTTACAAAATAAAATCTGGTACCTTTGGTTATGAATTAACTTTATATTCGTTTACTTATTTGTAAAACGAATACTTATAATAATGGCAATAATTTGTCACTTTTCCTCCAAACATAATAAAAAGACAAGTGACTAATATTTTTTTTGACACGTTAAAAAAATTTCATGCTCTGAAAAAAAATCAAAAAGAAAAAAAAATGTATTTATAAATAAAAAAAAAATGATTCACCTGGAGTATCAGCAAAAAAAATATAAGTGATTTTTAAAAAAAAGTGGACAAATTATTGAGGGGGGGGGCGGCAAATTCAAGAAACGCCCTGGGCGGCAGGACACCTTCCTACGCCACTGGTTCAGAGTAATCATATACTGAGCTTCGATAACAGAAGCAGAGACTGTCGGAAGACAGTCTTGTAGGTATCATTTTGTGGCCATATTATCCAAATAGGAAGAAAATTGTATATATATATCGACTTTGGAAAGGAAAAAGGACGTAACCCACAGTTTTTTCAAAACAGCCTTTTTTCGATAATCACAATGTATCAAACTTGATATACATTCTATCAAAAGGATGTAAACTGCAAATGCCGAATTAGTATCTAAATTTAGCTTTTAAGTTTGAAAAAAGATAAGATTGTAAAAATTTAAACCAAGAAGAAAGACTGAAAAAAAGATTTTTCCTAGACAATTTCTTTAATTAACAGCTTAACGACCGCTGGACGCATATTTAAGTCTTTGAAAACCAATGGTTGCTGGCCGGCGGACGCATATACGCTAGAGGTCTGCATGGGCCAAAATTTTGCAAAACTACCCGGTCTGAGCCCGAAAAACTCACGCCCGACCCAGCCCGGCCCCGAGTCTAATACCATACTAGTTACCCGAACCCGACCCGAAGCCCGAAACTCCTTATTTTAGCTCGCCGAGGAATTTGAAATCCTCGATTTGCTATATTTTTCCCCGGATTATCTCCGAAAGTCCTTTTTTTTTTAGCCCACCGAGAAATTTGAAATCCTCGATTTGCTATATTTTTCCCCGGATTATCTCCGAAAGTCCTTTTTTTTTTAGCCCACCGAGAAATTTGAAATCCTCGATTTGCTATATTTTTCCCCAGATTATCTCCGAAAGTCCTTTTTCTTTTTTAGCTCACCGAGAAATTTGAAATCCTCGATTTGCTTTATTTTTCCCCAGATTATCTTCGAAAGTCCTTTTTTTTTAGCTCACCGAGAAATTTGAAATCTTCGATTTGCTACATTTTTCCCCAGATTATATCCCAAATTCCAAAGCCCGGCCCGAGCCCGACTCTCAATTGCGCTTACCCGCCCGAGCCCGGCCCACGGGCAGCGCCGGGTAAGAGCCCGGGCCCGTGCAGACCTCTAATATACGCGTACTACGTCATACATTCCATTCTATTAAAAAGTATCTGGAAGCTAGAAAATTAAATTTGGTAAAGATATCTCAATTGGCTTACAAATTATAGTGAATTTAGTAAAATTACAATTTTTTGCGAATTTTTGCAAAATTGCTCGGCCGCCATGTGAAATTCCATAAAAAAGTCATTAAGCTGTTAATATTAGAATATGTCAATTAAACACCAGTTTATAAGTCTTCGTGCACTTCAAGGTTCTGTATATTTCATAATTTACATATAGCCCAAAATCATCAAAACACGTTTTCAATCCCTCCTGTAAAATTTGCTGTGTGGGTTACGTCCTTTTTCCTTTCTACAGTCGATTTATATATTTATTTAATTGAAGAAAAACTAAGCTCTTTTAAAGAATATACTTACATTTTGCCACATATGTGACAAACTTCATCACGGATCTGTGTATGGGCAGATTTTACATGAGATCTTAAGTTTTGGCGGCTCAGATACGATTTTGTACACTGTTCACATGGATAAGGCCTTTTATTAGTATGTTTCCATGTGTGTCTTTGGTAGGTAGAAAAAGCATAGAATCCTATTAAATAGAATACAATAAAAATCACACTTATATCATTTAGAATTTCGACTGAGGTGCTTGATGGAAATTTAACTTTAAATTAGAATTATTTTCATAATGTACGTTTCCATAAAAATTCTGGTCGAATAAATTATTTTATTAGGAAATATTGGAAATAAATAGGGCGCAGCTTTCCAGTTTTCCAATGTTAAATCTCCCAAATTCCCCATTGTTATACCCCTTTAAATAATTAATATCAATTAATTCTAATAATATGTCGTTTTTTTTTTTTTAATTATTTCATTTTGTTTTATTTTATTGTTATATTTATTTTTCACGTTTACATTTTATTGTCTGGCAATTCATTATGCCCATTATTATAATCTACCCACTTAACTCACAACTATATTTCATATCGTAAATTCTCGCTATCAATTAGGTTAACAATACGTTTAGAGCGAATGCACTTGTGTGTTTGTATATAGACAACACAAAACTTCCGCTACCTGTCAGTTCGAGTGCATTCGCGCACTGAGTAATGCTGGAAGATGCCGAGAGGCGAAATCCGGGTCGCGTTCGACCAGAATTTTTATGGAAACATACATTATGAAAATAATCATTGTAATAATAAACTTATATCATTGTTAACAATAAAGTAAACTTATATCTAACTGCGTCCACTCAGAATTAAAAGGAAATGGGCTCCAAAAGGTATATAACCCTTGGAGTGGTGATTAGGTTTTTTGAATATTTTTACTATGAATAAACATGTAAAACATGTAAAACAAAATATTCAAAAATAATAGATTTTTATTTATCAGTAAATCTGGGAAAAATTCGAGAGCTCAAAGTCAAACAACGTTGTTAAAATTTTGTACATTCCCACATGTTTTGTCACTAACAACCAGGGTGTCAGCTTTCGGCATTTTCAGACGTTCAAGTGTACGGATGAACTTGAACTGACACTTGGTAAATAAGTGTATACATAAGAAATAAATTTATTTATCATCACTAATTTAAAAGCTATTGATGGTTATTTTGTTAACAGCTTAACGACCGCAGACGCATACTTGAGTCTTTAAAAAACAAAGGTTGCTGGCCGGCGGACTCATATATGCGTATAGGCAAAGTATCTGGAGGCTAAGAAAATTAATTTTGGTAAAGATATCTCAATTGGTTTACAAATTATAGTGAATTTAGTAAAATTACAATTTTTCGCAAAATTGCCCGGCCGCCAGGTGAAATTGTATAAAAAAACGGACGGGCATTAAGCTGTTAATTTGAATTAGGAATTGAGAATTGTTAATACTAAGCCCTTAGAGTTTTGTAAATAAAAGAAAATATGGCCCGTGACTTAACCAATTTAAGCACGACAGGAATAATTAATCAAATAAAATATCAATCAACCTTTTCCGCAGCCTTCGAAGGTGCATCGGAATTTATTTTCTCCAGTGTGCCGTCTCAGGTGGGCACTCAGAGTAGTCCTCGCAGCAAACAGGCGATTGCAAAGCTCACACTCATAGGGTTTCTCGCCAGTATGAACTCTTTCATGCTGCCGCCGTTTTCCTGATACAGGAAATGCTGCAAACAACACACCTATCAAAATTTGAAGAGGAAAAATGATAACCCAAGCCTTTTAGTTCAGCCAATAACCACATTCGCAAAAGCCATAAATTTTAAACATTATAATGCTATAAACTAGCACTACCATAGAATCAGGCTTAATGTCAAAAATTAAACAGTTAATAAGGTGAAAAAATATCTGTGATTTAGCTCTACACATATTATTTTATATAGTACATGGTCGATAACTATTTCTGCTTATGCCCTCATCACAATTATGTTTAAACTCGAATTGTTCAAACTATGTACATTCTTACAGATTTTGTCACTAATGACCCGGGTTTCGCCTTTCGGCATCTTTAGGCGTTCAAGTGCACGGATGAACTTGAACTGACGCTTAGTAAATGAATGTTTCGTGTTAATATAAGAGATAAATGTATCATTGAGTTTAAAGCTATTGCTGGTGAAAAGGATAAGCTCATGGGAATGCCCACAGATTTGAGTAGTGAGTAGTTTTAAGAATTATATTTATTTGTTTGTCGGAAAAGGTTTTATGATTATATTTATATAGGGTATAGAAGTGGAGATCCTGCATGTTTAATATTTCATTTAAAATCGGAAGGCTATGCAATTGTGCTCTGTTTATTTCCATTTCAAATTTAATATTGAAATTCCACCAAACACCTTCAGTCGAAATCTTAAATTATGTTTAAACTCGTATAAGCTATATATGCTGGTTAAGAAGAGACATGCAATACGACGAACGACCGCCGCAGACACTGTTGGTTTGACTTCCTCTCGAGGGTAAATAACAAAAAAAAAGAGAGCAAAAGATTAAAATAATAATTATCAAAAAAAAAATGTTAACTGATCAGATAAGCATAACCCCAATTAATTGCAGCTCGAGTTACTGAATCAACCACCAGTGTCACCTGTAATGCCTACGAATGAGAACCAATACCACCACAAAAACAAAACAAAAACCAAAGACCACGCACCCGCCTACGCCCAGGTAAATCCAGGACGCTACGCGGGAATAGCAACATCAAAATACACCAGATGAAGGGAAATTGGAGCTCGGCTCCACCAGCCCCAGAATTTGATGTAATACATCTTGTCATGCAAAAACATACAATACATCTTCTCATCTACATAATCATTTGAATTTTCTCTATGATATTGGGGAAAGCAATAATCATTTTCAAGTAGGTTCAAACCAACGGCTCTTAGTGACCTGGTTAAGAAAATCTAGCAAGTAATCTAGTTACAAATACAAATTCAAGTACGAGGATATGATCACAATTCATCAACAGGTTATTTAAAACATTCACACATAATAAATAAATACGCAAAATATTTGAATCATTCAATACTTTTTTGAGAATTATTTTCTATAGTTCACTTCCATAAATAAATTACCCACGAGCCCGAATGTGTGAAAATCCCCGCCATAACTATTACAGACCGTGAAATTAAAATAAGTGGATGAATTTCGCAGCTAATGTTTTACGATGGTTCGGTCATGCACAAAAAAAAATATACAAATCACATTCATTACAAACAGGTGAACTTATTTCAGTGATTACTAAATGAAACATATTTACTCTCGTAGCTCAATATAAACAATGTGTAGATGCAAATCCTAGGTGTTAGGAAAATATTTAAAAGATATAAAAACTCATCAGATAAGTTTCATTTACTTAATGAAAGTGAACTGCAAAGAACTGCATATTTGTGTTTCTTTAATTTAGTGAAATAAAAGTGAGTTTCAATATCTTATTTTTATCAACGCTTAAAAAAAAGTTACAGCCATAGCAATATACAATAGTTTATAAACATAATATATGAACCCCTGAGAGGTGAGTGAACCAAGTGGTATTTTTGGAAAAGATGAATTGAATGAGTTTTAATAATATTAAATTATAATTATAACAAATTTTTCTGTCAATCTATCTTTTGTCAGTGGCGGATTACCCCATGAGTACAGGAGGTGCGCGCTTGAGGCCTCAACAATTCATATATTATTTAAAGCCCGTTTATTTTTAATTTAGTTTTCAATATTTGTTCATATTTTAGATTTTTTTCAAATAACAGCCTCCAAATTTTACTATGCCTGGGACATCCCAAGTACGTAATCCACCACGGATTTCTGTTCAACGACATGGATGTTTGTGGTGTTTAAAAATACCCCCCGCCTCGCAAATTCCAATATTAAAATCACGAGGTCTAGCAAGAGTGATTAGCCAACTACTTACCCTGTCCTGTCCCTATTGTTTCTATCTTTACTCTCTTCAACAAAAAGAGAGGTTAAGCAACAGAGTAACACTTTTCGTTGAAAAATTTCTGTTGAGATGCTTCCATTAGCAGGTCACGTGCTCCAGATTGGGAGTGGACATGGATAAAAAAACATTTAGCACTCGAGAAATAATAGTGTAATGATTGTTTTAAAAGAGTGCCACAATGTTTGTAATCACTACATATGAGGGAAGAGGTTCAGTATTAGCAATATGTCAAAATCAAACATGTCTAGTTACCTTTTGGACAAAATGAACACATGAAACGTTTCTCTTTGGTATGAACAGCGGTCACGTGGTTCAATAACCCACGTTCCTCCCGAAAAGATTTACCACACCATGAACAGAGCGCAGGTTTTTCACCTATCAAACAAAAAATAGTGCGGTCAACGATTTCTCTTTGTATGAAGCAAATGTGATTTTAATGAATAAGAATACCTGTATGCGATCTAATATGATGTTTAAGGCTTCTGGCACACTTATACTCTCTATCACAAATATGGCAGACAAGCTTTCCATGTAAGGATAACACTGGCTTAGTAACTTCAACAATATTATCACCAGCATCTTTTACAATCTCAATAATCTGTAAAAAGACAATTATGATTGTGTTATTTATTCAAAGTAACAAACAAGTTTACACACTAACCTTTTTCATTTGTAATTTAAATAGGCTTAGGATTAAATGATCTTTCGGTTAGATAATTTTCACTTATAGTGTAGCTCCCCATAGAACTCTGTTTGGCTACAATATGATATGCATGGATAATTTAAAATATAAAAAATATATACATATTGTATATGTATTTTGTTATATTTTCAACAAAATCAAATTCACTTGTACCAGTGAAAACCATCCAATCCACAAGCGCAATTATTTTTAACCCATTTTAATATTGCATAAACTTCATAAAAAAGCAATACAGTAACAAATGTGGTATGATCACGAGTAAAATTTTTGACAATTCATATAATTTTAAATATACACCAATCCCTCGCTTAACACGATACTCGCTTAACACGGTTTCGCTTTAACACGGTTTCAGTTTCAGTGGAAAAAAATGTTTTTCGACGTTTTGTAGACGTGCACACAGCTGTGCGAATTTCTAAGAATAACGGTTAGGGTATTCTTAGAAGGCAACTGCCCATTTCAAATGTAAAAAAAATAGTACATGAAATACATAGACAATACATCAGACATTTAGTCTCTCGTTACCCACTGTGTTGATCACTCGTTGAATCTGAGCAGCTGATAAAATAATTACTGTTTATAATTTCACAAATATTCAAGGTATATTTTTCTTATTTCTAATATTATTTAAATAATATTAATTTAACATATCAATTTTTTAGACCTATAATGTCAAAGCCGAAATTTAGTAGAAAAATAATTTCTCTGGAGACAAAAATACAAATTTTGGATCGTCTTCGAGATGGACAGAGTACGGCCGATATTCTATAGGAGGCGAGGGATTGGAGGATTTAGCAATCAATGAAGTTAATGAATTGCTTGAAGAACAAGAGTTAAATGAAGAAGGATTAATTGATATGACCATAAGTGTTCCTCCTGAAATCAGAAGCGATACCGAAAGCAACACCGAAAGTTCTGGTCCAATTTCAACAAGTACTAAAACAATGAAAGATGGGTTGCAAATGGTAAGAAATATAGAAATGCATTTCTTAAATAATGATCCAGATATGGATCGAGCTTTGAAATTTCAATGAGAAATTAAACAATGCGTTGCCAGATATGAAGAGATTTACAAGAATATCAAAAAAGATGAACAATCACGAATTACCGATTTTTTAAACGACGACAGAACATAACAGTGATGATGACATTCAATAAAAAGAAAGAAAATTCCTTTATTAATATCTTCTAGTGATAGTGACATTGAATAATATATTTAATCCGTGTCCATAACATTTCAATAAATTTTCAGAAGTTCAACATACCTATTTTTTCTTAATATTTCTAAAGAAAGAACCTATCCTCTCTTTTTCATACATTTGTTAGTCTCGCTTAACACGATTTCGCTTAACACGGTGGTCTAGCAGAACCTATCTTCCGTGTTAAGCGAGGGATGGGTGTATTTACAATTTTATAGATTTTTCAGTTAATTTGCTACGTAAAGAGGGGTATTTTAAATCGCTCAAACATCTAGTAGTAAGGATCAAAATAGTAGACAATTTTGAGCAATTTAATAGACATAAGATGTTTTTAGATAATGAAATATTTGTTACAAATTTTAAGTATGTCCAGCAGTTTCGTAACATTATAGTAAAACTGACATACCACAAAGCCACTACTGAAACAAGTAGAGCTATCCATAAATGATAAATAAATGATATGTGGAAAAACATGCACAATACAGGTGCTTTAAGTATTTTGCACCGTATAAGAGATAATGCATCTACCTGAGGTTTGAAGAGTGTGTATGCTGATTTAAGATGCACTGCTTTACATTGGTGTAGTCTTAGAGCTTTAATGCTTTTGCATCTACAAATAAACAACCAAAAAACACACTGTTTCAATAAATATCCTCGCAGTAAATGTCCTTTCCCCAATCAGGGACAACAATAAAGTCCACAAAGACGAATATCAGTGACCGTACAAGCCTGATGCCAATGTATCAACACTATATTTTGATATGGAGTATGTCAACAAGTAACAGTGGGAAGAAGTCCGCCGGAAGCAACACAAATCCGCCCGGAATAGCGCTAGCCAATACGGGACAAACCCGTTGACAAAATATATACACAACCAGTGCTTTTTCAATTCCTTATCAATCGAAATTTACAAACTCACAGTCATAAGCGAAATTTGAGATTTAATCCATATTTCAATAGCATCAAAGTAAACATAACATATAAAATCAAGCAAAAGACTAAAAGAGTAAATTAATGCATTTGTATGGTGGGGTGGTATTTCTAATGCAAAATATTTCAGAAGGTTGGTACACAATATTAAAATTAAATCACTTTTAAGGTGTCAACTATCAATTCTTGGTGGAAAGACATTGTATTGAGTCTACCGGAAAGTTCTGTCCATTTTCGAATTGAAAGGAAATAACCCGTCCACATTAGGCTATTGTATTGAGGTTATACTGTAATTAATTATTTTATGGAAAAAAAAACACCGTCTTACCGTTCTTTGCACTTTTTGCAAGAAATTGAGTAACTTATGCATTTGTGAGTGTTCAACTGTTCCTTGGAAGAGAAACTCTCTCGGCAATCATTGCATGCAATTTTCACTTCCGTTTGAAACTTGAAAAGTCAAATAAATCAACATTTTAAATACATTTATTGTGTCCAGCTAGAATACATTCACTCAAAATTCACAGCTCCATTAACACTAATATTGTAAATTTGAATCGTTCAAATTATGTACACTTCCACAGATTTTGTCACTAACGACCCGGGTTTCGCCTTTCGGCATCTTCAGGCGTTCAAGTGCACGGATGAACTTGAACTGACGCTTAGTAAATGGATGTTTTACATTTAGTGTTTAGACTACATGTTTAGACTCAGTGATACATTTATTTAATATATAAACACGAAACATCCATTTACTAAGCGTCAGTTCAAGTTCATCCGTGTGCTTGAACGCCTGAAGATGCCGAAAGGCGAAACCCGGGTCGTTAGTGACAAAATCTGTGGAAGTGTACATAATTTGAACGATTCAAATTTAATATTGAAATTCCACCAAGCACCTTCAGTCGAAATCTTAAATTATACTAATATTGTAATCAAACAGAAATGGGAAATAATAGGTTTTGGAAATCTGAAGAGAAAGGATCCAATAATTTAAATTGAATTTAGCTGGGAACACAGATTTAGTTAAAATGCATGTGCAGTATGTTGCTGTCATATTATTTCTCTCATTCCATATTTTCCTTATTCAATCAAAAACTGCCTACAGCCGAAAAGGGGATAAAATATGATACACAGCTATGCATCAGTAAGAATAATGCTGTATGTTAAAAAATTAATCAACTTATACGTCTACACTCTATTAAAATCTTTTCATTTGTTTCAATGCAGAGGGATTGGTTGGCATACGAATTAGTCCAATGCTTGAGTAAAAAGTTAAAGGAGGCGTAAAAAAAACATTTTGAAATCACTGTTATATGATCAGTCTCCTGGCGTTGATAGGATTTTTGATGATACAGTGATATTGCAGTCAGCATGAATTATCAGTGAAGGAATTTCAAGAATTATAAAATATTATACATACTTCATTTTCAGTGTATGTTTTTTCAGGTGGATATTTTCGAGGCCTGCCTCGCTTGCGCTTTACTTTCTGAAATAAAAAAATAGGTACCTAAAAATATTTTGAAACAATTTTTCTTTTGATATTATTGACTGTCTTTCACAAGTCTAAGTTTAGTATTCAACACTTAAGGCGACTCAGTAGGAATGCAAAACTTAAATTTGACCTACAGCATAAATATTGCACTGACTTAAATAGGTAACCACCACTATACGTATTTTTACAGTATCAAAACAAGCAAAACATTTTTACATTTCATTACAAAAATAACAATACCACCCAACACACGAATGGGTATTTAGACAGTAATGAGGTATTGCTACATGGTAGCAACAGTAAGCTATCGTATTTCATAAATTAACGGTTTGTGACGATAAGCAAAACAAAGCATACAATACAAAATTCTCAAACTTTCTCTAATATATTGAAAGAATTATTTTTAATTTTGTATAACCTATTTTTATGATATTGATTTGATATGATTTTTTATGATATTGATATTGATGAATACAGTTTTGAAAAATAATTTTGTTGCATAAAAAAGATTAAAACATAAAAAAAATATTGACATAATAAGATTAAAATAGAAAAGTATTGAGTAAAAGAATTATAAGTTGCAATTGATAGTTATTTTTGGTTCGCGTTTTAGTTTTGACAATTATTTAATCCAAAAATTATCTTAACTGACAATAATTAAAAAACTTCGATATTTTAAAATTATTGTAAGTTAAGTAATCGTTCTATCAAATCGATTGAACATTTCGCACAGTGACTTCTTTACGTTTTTTTAATAATAGCATCTAAAATGTATTGCGGATTCCATATTTCTATTGACCTTTTGAATCTAAGATCAAAAATCTCAGGATGATACATTGGTTCCAGAAAGTGGTGCGTAAAAAAGACTAATTTTCATATAATTTGAAAAATCGATTCCAAATCCGTATAACAAAGTACTAAAAATGTATGAAAAAACGTAACGGTGCCATCCAAAAAAAATCGCATTAAGAAAGGATTGGGTGTACATTTTACTAAATGTAAATATTTTTACTTCAAGATTCTATATAGTCTAACTCGATAAGGAAGAAACTAAATGAATATTAGACCAGATCAAAAGTAGTTATTCAAATAATTTATAGCGAATGCATAGATATATTCGTATTTTTTAATAAATGTTTGAGAACGTTCTTTATTGCCCGCTTGCGTGTTCGACGATATACAGGGCTGTGACATATTAAAATCTTACCTTTTCAAATATTTTTTTGTTTTTAATAATAATTTTTTTTTTACTTTTAGACGACGAACTTTGTTTTTTTTAGCGAAAATCTTCCCCATCTGTAAGCAGCACATTACTTTTGAAATATAAAAATCCTTTTATTCAATCATTCTGTTTTGTTCAATTATAAGTTTAAAAAAACACGTTTGACGGTAGAAAAATGTATTCAATTAAAAAAACTTAACGTTGCAAAAAACATGGTTTACCATCTGTATATTATGTAAAAAATATTTACTATTAACATCTTAGCTTCTCCGATAATTTTGAAGTTTTTTTTTCCATTTAGATGACTTTTATTCAACTACTGTTACTATTATATTGAATAGAATCTCTTTTTAAAACCATTGCAGAATAATTATTTCAAAATGCTTATCCATAAACTAAAGTAATACTGGTCTTTACAAGTATTTCGACTGAACAAGACATTATTGTATTATAAATAATAATATTATTTATCAGCGCTTTGCGCAACCCTAACCCCAACCGATATTTAACCGTTTTTATGGTAGTGTAAAAAATACATTGCTTTGATTCATATCTCTAATGTTCGTTGACCAGTGATTTAAAAATATCTAAAGAAATTTTCGACACGTCCACTCCAGACCAAGCCTCATCTCAAACTGAGCTCAAACTGAAGAATGGTAGGTAAGAAAAAGACATCCCCGAAAAATGGTTACCATTTATTGGTATTATTATTATTTTATTTTTTTTTGCTTTTAAATGTAAACAATAAAATGTTTTATCATTACAATTTTTTGTAGAAGTATTTATGATCCAATTATGCTTTAAAAATCAGTCAGAAAAAGTGGGAGAAATGGTACATTTCAAATGGATGTACAATCATTACAAAACATAAATTGGAAATTCTGCTCAATTCACTTTCTTAAACAAACCTTTATCTGCATTTCTTTCTAAGACATTAAACTTCGGTATCTTATAATAATCTCTAAAAATGATTTCAACGTAAAGCAGTTTTTCAAATTCCGTTTTTTGTGTTTGCCGTGTTTCCTTTAAAATATGACTATTCTCATGAAAAAAAAATGCAATAGTGTAAAAAAGCGTTTGGAAAATGTAATTATTGAAAAAAAAAATTTTTGAGTGAACGGTTCACGAGATTTAGTCGACGGCAAACGATCGATTTACTCTGTTTTCAGGCGAAAAGGTACTGTATCCTCTTAATAGACAGCAGTGGCGTATGGTGAGTGTTAGCTTTGGGTGTGCTGTGTATGAAAAAAAGGTTGACTAACTAAATCAGAAGCAGTTCTCATCGAAAAACTTGTATCAAAATACCTCCATTCGGTGGACATATACTCCAAACCAAGAGCGGACATGGATTGAAAATATATATATCAAAATGTTTTGAAAACTATTTGTAATTATAAGGGTAAAATAAAATAAAGGTGTATAAATATTAGTAATAAATTATATCACGCCAAAATATCAATGAAAAATGACCTGTTTGAATAATCTAATACAAAAGTAGACGTGAAATTTTCGAAAGAACGCCTCATACATGACGTGTGAGCTGTCAAGAAAGAGAACGACTTTGGACCTTAAAGTTGCATACAAAAATATTCACTCCACGCTACGCGTACCTAGACTGCGCGTTTGTATGCAGTTGTATGGGAAGGCAGGTCGTGCGCTTGGGACAACGCTCGCCTTTTCAAATACGGTATACTACCGCGCAACAAAATCACTTGTTCAATATCGGTAAAACATGGATCATTTCGTGTATCTAAGTAAACCTTAAAACAATCTCATCTTTTTAGAAAGGCTTATTCTAAGCCAATATTTAAACTAAAAAATTTGGCAAAAAAGCGCGCGATACACATAAAGCATGTGCGCAATTAGTAGCATTTTTCAATATTCGTCAATCTTAAAATAGCATTTTATTAGATTTAAGTAAATATTTTGCATTTGCAATATACCTGATCATCCTCGATGAGCGGGTCAGGAAAAAGGTTCTCGCATACATCATTTTTAATACCACTCTCCCTGAAAAAATATTTTGATATATATGAAACAACAATATTATCTCAATCGGTCACACAAATTGAAAACTTAGCGGTTACAGGTTCGCGAATATAGTAGGATACTGGCCATTAGAGACCTCCCTTAATTAGTGTTTAGATTATAATAAATTAACAATAGCTCCACAGGTATTTTTAAGCTCACTAGAGATTAGGTACCCCAAACACGCGCTCAATAGTCACATATCAATTTGAAAAAATTAAAGAAGTGTTTTTACCTTGCCAGGAATCTTCTAATTGGTAAAAGTTAACCTTAAATGTAAGCTACAACATGGGTACAATCGAAATGTCTAGTAATTTTAGAAAAGTTACCAATAATCTTTCCAAAACTCGTGTAATATAAGACAGCCAATGCAAAACAAGTTCATACTAGTTTTTGAATAATAAACTGACATTTTCTTTTTTCACTTACCACATTTCCTCTTTGACTTCCTCCAAATCGACATCTTCTGCTGTTTCATCAAAATTAATAAAATACTTATTTAAGTTAATGGACTCATTCAATTCCTTCTTCACAATGAGACTTCGGTCAAAAGTTTTCTCAGAATCAGCCAACACACATAATAGTAGCTCGTTGCTTTTCCTTGACTTTTCCCGAAAATTGTACGAGGCATACAATTCCGATATGCAGAGTGCGCACACTTGTTTTGGAAGACTATCTTGTTCAGAAACCTTCAATTCAAGAAAACAATCATTATCTCAGCATGTGTTTTGTTCAAATAATATACACAAAAATTGTAAGCAACAATTAAAAATAATTCATACAAAAACAATTTAAATTATTGCACTAGTTAAACCTATTGAGTCTATAATGTCACCTTTCTGGAAGAAGTTGATAACTTACAAAACAGACAAAAATGAGTTAAGTATACAAAGACGTTCTTTGATATCAATTATTTGTCCGGAATAACTCAGCTGGCCCAATTATTAATGCTGGTTTAAGGGCAGACAATTGTCCATCTATTAATTTTAAACTCTTACTTGTGTCAGATTGGCATTAATGCATTTTTATTTTGGTATTATAATTATACGTTTAACATAAAATATCAATACTAGAGGCTCTATCCTAAAAGGTGATTTTTTTCAGTTTACTATCAATTTGTTACTTACCAACTTCTATCAGAACAGTAACGATAATACCTTTTTTGTTTGTATACTATATTACTGATTTTGTTTAGTAAAAATGATTATTGAATAACTGCAAGGACTCAATAGGATAGAGCAGGGGTCGGGGAATATTTTTCATATAACCATAAAAGAAACTAAGATTTTTTCGTTTTTTTTTTATTATTGGAGGTTTTTTACTTCTAAGATTTTTTCATGTTTACTCTATCGAAATTTACCCGCTTCCCTGGCCCCTATGTTTGAAGGAAAATCATTATCTAAGAAGAGTTGAAAGAAAATTAAATTTAATAAATAAATGCATCACAATGATGTTCGCAAACCGCGACTTCAATATTATGTTTGGGTCATAAAGTAATATAAAACTTGTGAAGTACGTTAGACCATTTTACTTCGATGCTGAAATGGTTATGCTATTAAATTGGGCTAAATCGTAACAATTTTGATATGAAAATATTTCTTTTGATCAGTAGGTTTTCCGGCGATTTTCTACTCAATCATATAATTGATTATCGAGAATCATCGTCAGAAAAATCGTCATTATTTCTATTGATACTACATACTTTAAAAACGATATTACTACCTCTAAATCAGCACAGGAAGACAAAAGCTGAGAGATGCTTTTTTCATGTTGTTTAGTAAAAATGTTTACAAATTCTATCTGGGAAGCCAGGCATGTTCTACATATTGAATTAAAATCCGCCGGGGTTAAGTAAACAACTTCAACTTCATCTTTTATCGACATCATTTTAACGTATAAATACGGGCACCAATTATTATTTGTTATTCGTTTGTTGATTATTGTTGTACGATCGTAATATTTCTGTCAGTACTAGTTTATGGTTATTGACTTTTCGACCATAGACGCAATATGTTTTACTTATAATGCTATAATTCAAAAAACTACGGGCACATAAAATATAATAGAATAGGATTCATCTTCGGCAAAATGACATTTATATTCATAATCAATAGGAAAATGACGTACACAATGAACAATATTTTACTATTCATTTTATATACATCATTTGATTTAATAACGGCTGTGCTGTGACTAGAGCCGAATAAAGAAAGGCTTTATTATAATCCAGAGATTCTTAACCTTGTGCCCCCGGGTGCAGATGCTCCCGCAAAGCTATTTTTATGCGCCCTTACAAAGTATGTCATAAAAAACCATTCTTAGATTAAAAAAAAATGGTAAATGAATTGCAATTTGCAATGCAAAAGATCGCATTTTTGTGGTTAGCTAAACTTTCAGATATTTTTGAATTCTGTATTGAATTTTATATATTTTTTATTTTATAAATACTATTATAATTATATAAATGTATATTTTACCAACTAATAACAGTAAACACATATTACTAAAATCGTGTTTTTTTAGAAATCTCAAATGCGCCTGTTACCACAAAAATGTAAGGATCCCTGCTCTAAGCCATGTTACTTTTGAGGCTTGTTTGAAAAAATTTCACCCCATCGTTCAAAAAAATATCCAAAATTACCTCCAAATATTTCGTATTTCGCATAATTTATCAGTGTTCTTCGTAATAATGTGTGGTTTTAACGCGATTATCAAGCTCTCAAAAAATAATTTTAAATTGTGGCGTTATTTTTAGCTTAGTTTGTGAAGTTTTTCGTCGTAATAGTCTGTGTGGTGAAGTATGACAAATTTCCCAAGAAAAGAGTGCTCACGGACAGTGGTGTAGGAAGGGGTCCTTGCCACCCTTAATATTTCCTCTAATTTTTATCCATGAACTAGGAGTTTTTACTAGTAAGTTTAGCACTTGCTAGACATGATTTAGAAGTATTTTCAACTACTCTTAATTATGTTTATTATTCCTTGAAATCAGGTTCTAACCTTCTAATTTTAGTCAGATCCAGATGTTACAAACATAATTAGTCAATTTTTTCTTTTTTATTTATTATGTTCAAAAGTTTTTATTTTTACACACAATTTGTAATTCTTCATTTTTAAACATTTTTTAAGAATGTTACTAATTAACACAAACCCATAAAGAACGATGAATGAAAATGTCGCATTTTCTCAGTTTCTCGAAAAGTGGATAAAACCAAATATGAAAATTACTTCCTAAATTGTCTATCGCCTTATAATTTTTGCATTTATGTTCCAGGGTATTGATTGGAATTCTTCAATGGTTCTTGCCCCAGCCTGCTGAATTTATTAGTCAAGAAGTTTTTCATATTAATTATATCTGTATAAATCGGTACAAAAGTGTGAAATATATCACAACAAAAAAATAACAATTATTTAATTCTATATAATCCCCTTCCATGTTCTTTTTTAGTTGACGAATAAGTTTAGATCTTATTTTTTGTTTAATCGGGTAACAAGAATAGACCTTTGGAAGAATTGAGCACCCAGTGCAAATCTCACATCAGGACTGTTTAAAGGCCTCAATGTGATCTGTCTGTGAAACACAATTTCATCGTACTGATTGGTCTGGAATTTGGGTCACATACAGATAGACAGATATCACATTTATTAATAACATTTTGAAATTACAGTTGTAGGAGTACATGTTAAACAATACTCTTTCTCTTATAATAAGAACAAACTATTCCATGAACATGTAAAAGCTACATGAATATGTCAACTGTGGAAACAATACAAACTCTATAATTTGGATGCTTATGAACATACTTATGCATTGGTAATTTCAATGACTACTGCAATGCTCTTTTTAAATTACATGCTGTTGACTGATTAAAAATTAATCCGTTAGTATGGGTGAGATTACTCAGTGAGTTTATTTTCATTTAAAAATGAGAGCTATTAATTTTACAATCCATGCATAACCTGTTGGCGCAATTGATGCAGTAAAAAAACAGTTGTTTCGGCAGATTCTTCGATGTTATCCTACTTATTTATTATTAAGACTATATTTATAACTTACTTACGTAAATACGTTGTTTTCACACATTAATGTGAGTGTTTTAAACAAAAATTCCGATATCGTAAAACATGCGGCAGTAGAACTCAAAGTGATGATCACAAAAAGGATAATATATATTTTTTTCTTATACTATAATAAAGAAAAGGTAGGTACCTATATTATATATTATATTATATTCACAAATTTTGAACAATTATTTCCCACTACTTAGGGTAAAATTATGATGATTTTAAGAAGACCGGGCTTTTATCAAGTACTTGTGGCGTATTCGCCCCGTAACCAATGTGTTTATACTGTGATTATTAAAAATAGACCAAAGATATTTTTAAAAAAGTAATCAATTTATTAATAAAATTATTCTTTACCATACTAGCAAGTGCTTAAGTAGAAAAATCATTTTCTATAACGGAAAGAATAAAATCATTTACTAGAAATAGTCAGAGTGAAAATAGACTGTCACCTGTTGCAATATTAGCCCTTTGATTATAGTGTAACTTCGCAAAGTATGTGCGAATAAAAGTAATGTTTTTTATTTTCATGCATTTTTCAAAAAAAAAAATATTTTGAGCATCTTTAGTATTATTACATTGAAAAAAACGATATATATAAAAAATATAATGCAGTATGTGGAGCCACAGTACAGTTAAGGGCGGCCACGGGCAAATTTTCCAAAACTCTTGGGAAGAGCTAAAAAAAACAAAGTCCCATGCTGGAAGTTTTGGGATATTCGAAAATTCTTGAGTTTTTGAAATTCGAAAACAATGGTATGGGGGCCACAGTAAAATAAAGGCCACGGGCCCAAAAAGGTTGAGAAACACTGCTGTAGCGTGTTAAGATTATGATTTTAATTTAACCGAACATTCACTGTGTAAGACAGTGCCGAAGCTTGTGAATTAAGAGCTTAACGACCGCACGTTTTTTTTATAAAATTTCACCTGGCGAAATAAAATTTTGCGAAAAATTCGCAAAAATTGTAATTTTACTAAATTCACTATAATTTGTAAACAAATGGAGATATCTTTACAAAATTTAATTTTCTTAGCTTCCAGATACTTTGCCTATACGCATATATGAGTCCACCGGCCAGCAACCTTTGTTTTTCAAAGACTCAAATATAGTGTAGTCCATCTCATTGTTACTATTTATGCAGTAGGAAGAGGGTGTAAGCATATCGATACAACAGTTCAAGACGGAACAAGTCGAAATAAGTGGTTTTGATATATTCACATTTTAGAATTAGAATGAGCGTATGATATATACTGAAAAGTTAAAATTCCACATAGGAACTTCTGCGATATCTTGGCTACAATATTGAATACGAAAAATAGAGAAATGTAGATCTTGGCATGGCGAATCCAATGATGTTAATAACTAAAAAGTTGCTTTTTGGACATGTTCCAGTCTTGAACTGGTGTATCAATATGTATGTTGCTATTATCAAAAATACCTTTTCAACAAAAACAAAAAAAAGGAATTTGTTTATTGACTATTATGGCTAAAAGTATATTTTATTTTGCGTATAATAATTTAATATAATAATCGAAAATTCTCTCTTCAAAAATAACTTCAAAAAGCCAAACACTTAAAACTCTTATTGAATTTATTATAAGTAACGAAATTTATCGACATTTATCGGTTTATTATTTTTAACTTACAAATACAAATACTTTTCGTTTATAAAATTATAAAGAGTGCAAAAGCTTTACAATTCACTTTTTATAAACGAATTTCCTTTTAAGAAAAGCCACTAAATAAACCAAATCGTCTTACCACTTCTAACCACTGACAATTTATAAATATCTACTGATATTTTACAATAAAATAATTACCATTTTCTAATTAAATCCTGACCAAAACATATTTTTTTACCGATAACTTATATTTTTTAATAACCTTTTATAATTTTTAATTGACCGTTTTATTTATTAATAACTGATAATTTCTTTAATATTTACTGAGCAAATAATTAGTTGCCTTAAACTTACATTCTTCAATAAAAAATAGTGGGCATTAAGGTGAAAGGCTTTTGTAATATTGCAACAAGCTTAGATAGGGAAATGTCAAGTCAGTGATATGATATCCCTGATCTGGTTATTCTGTACTACAAACTGCTACAAATCCTACAAACTTGAAAGGATCCGAATTGTTATAATTATTGTGCCTAACTTTTACTATTCAATTATGAACATTTTAACCGTGTAGGCATGCTGTTATTGACTAAGCATCCCACTTACATAATATGAGTGTGAAAGTGCTATATAAAGTTGTGTCAATATGCGAACTCGACAAAATGTAAGTAATTTACTTAAATCTCATTACATTGTTTTCTATTTTACCATCAATACATTATTATGTATAACTATACTATTATATTATAAATTGATGAATAACAGCAGCACTTTAAAAGATGTGTTAATTAAATCAACTACATATTATATTTGTATGGGTCGTAATAATTGGGCACCTGTCATTTCAGCCAGTATAATGTTGTTAAGTAGTACCTGCTATCTGGTGCCATTCATCACCTTTTGTATTATTGTATTGTTAATTGAACTATAATCTTAATTTATTGCGACAAAGGTGAAGGGCACTTTAAATGATTTATTTTCTCACACTCAAACTCTTCAAAATAATAATTATTAAATCAAAACATTGTGGTTGGGTATTCCGCATTTACGAGTTGACATTTCACATCGCACTATGCCAATTTTTCTTATTTATCATCCATTATGTATGAGTTAAACATTGTTTTAAACGTGTACCGGTCGTAATTAAATTTATGAAAGAAAAAAATATACACAACAATATTTTTGCTTAAAAATGTTACAATTTAAAGTCTTACGATATTAAACATCTAAGCTGATTTTTTGAAATAATCACTAAGTATTTCCATACTTTACAAATACGTATATAATTTCATTCATCATCATAACATCCTCAAAATTACCACCGAATCCATCGAAAACTCATTTTGCTTATTCATATGCTCTACAACCGCCTGTTTCTCCGTCAACTTGATGTTCTTTTTCTGATAGGAATTTTTTGTGACAATCCAGTAATATATCTTAAGACGGCGCACTTTTTTTACGTATATAAAAAAATACTGCAAGATTTCGTCAGCATTTGACCAATTTTTTTTATCATGATTAAATTAACATCTATGTCAATTAAGATGTTAAAGAACTTTTGCACCTTCATTAATAATGCATCTATCAACTTTTATGCAGTGATTAAGTACTGAAAATTACACTAACTTTATCATCTTGAAAAAAAATTTAAACTTTTATTTTATTAGTTGTATGATGTGATTGTCGTTCAGTTTTCAATGTATTGTGTACAGGTCAACATTAATTTGATATCAATTGATAATAAAAAAATAAAAAAAATTGTAAAAATGATTGAATACAGTTTTATTCGAGCTCTAATAACAAGGTTAGAAGTCATTGATAATGATTATTATGTAATACTTTCAAAAATAATTTAAAAATACAGTATTGTAATTAAGAAGTTGTCAGTGTGAGTGTATTATAATTTCGTAACGAATTCATGTGAAACTTTATAAAAATCCTAAATCAAAATCTAAAAACACGAGCATTTTAGTTTTCATATTGTGAACTTTTTACGTATCGTCTGCCGATTATATAAACTTGAATTTATCACATAAATATCTTTTATTACACCAAACAATAAAGTCCTTTTGCTCAGTCTAATACTAGCACTAATAGAACACCACTCTCAAGCTTAAGGGATCAGCAGTTTCAAATGATATTTTATATTGTTAATAAAAGCTAAAAATGTGTTTATAATAATATTAAGTGTTTACAAGTTAAATGCCAGTAGCAGGCTTTGAGGAAATACCCCAAGTTCGCACAACTGGCTGAAAGAAACGTAAAAAAACTCATCTTTTTGAAAAACCAATAAAAGTATCATATCGACTGTGGAAAGGAAAAAGGACTTAACCCACAGTTTTTTCAAAAAAGCTTTTTTTTAGATAATCACAATCTATACAACTTAATACACATTCTATCAAAAAGATGTAAGCTGAAAATGCCAAATTAGTATCTAGATTTAGCTTTGAAGTTTAAAAAAGAAGGGCATATGGAAATTGCGATCAAAAGAAAATACTGAAAAAAAGGTTTTTTTTTTTTTTAAATATTTCATTAATATCAGATTAAGTCGATTCAAAACCAGTTTATCAGTCTTCAAACACTAAAAGTTTGTGTATATTGCATAATTTGCCTTTGGCCCAAAATCATCAAAAAACGTTTTTTGTGTCCCCCTGTAAAATTAGTTATCTATGGGTTACGTCCTTTTTCCTTTCCACAGTCGATATGTTTTTTTACTGATTTTCTTACATATACGTGAAACCTCGATTCTACATTTTTCAAGGGACTGCAAACCTTCAAATAATATCAAAATAAATGTTTAATTTAAAAAAAACCTATTTATTTATTTACACTTTTTTATTAATGAATATATTTTTTTTATATTTAATTAACTTATTAATTAAGTTGTTTATTTGTAGTTTGGCACATACATTTTAATGAAGACTATTAAAACTCGTATACTTTTCTAAATTGACCATTTTTTCTATGTCGACTCGTTTTTCTCGTGATTTTTTTTTAACGTCGTGAATTGTTTTCAGTTTCTCAGCTACAGTTCTAGTTTTATTCATTTAGGGATTTTAGTGGTGAGTTAGAACAATTCCCGAAACGAAATGCAAGGCAAGACTATTTCTTCTATTTATGAACGAATAGAAGAAATATTCAACAAAAACGGTCAATCGGGATAATATTTATGACAGGACCATAATATTTAGACAGTAAATTGGGGAACAATCAGCACGGGAATATTTAACATTGTTCTTATGGGTGTTTGGCTGGGACTATGAAAAATAAACGATCCATGCGGGAAAACGAATAATGCGAGAACAGTAGATTTAGGTTACACTGTACATATAAGAATTCTTACCTATTAGATTTTGAGCAACTGACATACAACTTACATAATAAGTTAGGAATATATATTGAAAGCGACGGTTAAAATATATAGACATAGTACAGTTAATCTGGTATACATATTCTAGTGATCAGTCTGTCCATTGTGATTTGATATTAATATTACAATACTTATGCATATTTGCATTTTTTTAATCTATTGCATGCATCTATTTAGTATTATTTGAATTTTTTGTTTGCGAAAAAATCATCACTGCATGATAATACGATAATAAATATGCACCGTCATGGAATAGCATGTTATAAAACACATTTCATTGTTAAATGTTTGCTGATGGCAATGAGTAGTTTATTCTAATGAATTGTAAATGTTGCAGAATAAGGGTAGATGAAAAGTAGGTCATAACAATCATACAAGCAAACAACAAACGGTTGGAAGTAAACCTGTATTAATTTTTAAATTGATTGACTTTAAGAATAAGTTACCTTTCTTGAATATTCAACATTTTTTTCTTCGATTGTTTTTATGAAAGTGTGTATGTTATTTATATTCGTAAAAAATCTTCAACTATTGTCATTTTCTTTTAACCACTAGCACACCAACGACTCGCCGGTGCGTCTCATGCTTATTGACTCCATACGCCAGCGTGTGCCGCCCCAATGTGTTGCGATGTTTTCTCGTGGAAAATAAATATTTTTTCAATAACTAAAAATTATCATTTATTAATGAACCCAATAATAACAAAAAATTAAAAATTGTCTTAGTTTTTTCCGTATTATTTTAAAATAACTTCAACATCTATCACAGAGGCTAACCACCGATCTTTGTCTACGGCAGGGTTTCCCAAACATATTGTGCAATGGAACACTTTGTAAATCTGGAAATGTTACCGGAACATAGATTGGTTTTTTAGGTCGGGTAATTCATAATAGTAGAAATATTAGGAATGCCTACAGATTTGTACAATACAATTTCAAGAATTATATAAACACGATACATTTATTTACAAACGTCAGTTCAAGTCCATCTGTGCACTTGAACGCCTGAAGATGCTGAAATGCGAATCACGGATCATTAGTGACAAAACTTATGTGAATGAACATAATTTGAACAATTCAAATTTAAACTATTTATGTCTTATAAAATCGGAAAAATACAGATTTCTTTTTATGTTCATTTTTCATTAGCTAATGTGATAATAATAAGATCCGAGGTGATGCCATTCGTGTTTCTGAAAATCTTTGTTGATTTGTGTATGTGCTGATTGTTTAATATGATAGTTTTTGCAGTAGACACTCAATTAATGTCAAGTAAGTCTTGTAATTGCTGAGTAGTTGGCCTTCACAGAAATTACCTATAATATAAAAAAAAATACCTCGAATCATTATGCAGTGAATATTTTCGTTTATAAACTTTAACAACATGTCCTTAATATATCCGATAACATATTATATTGCAATATCCTTATTACAATTATCGCAATATTCATTGATTCAATGTCAGAATCATAAATAATTATGTGTTATAAATGACTTTTCTTTCTGCTCAAATCTAATAAAAAAGCCAAAGAAATTAATTGTATTTAACTAAAAGTAATTTTTCGAGCAGAGATAATGATTTTGCGATTGATAACAATACATAATAACAAGGTTATTAATTCTTCTTATGTGGATCATATGTCCGTTAACTGGCACCTCCTTGTTTCTTTATCTCCCGCCAATTTCTTCACTTTCTCTCGTGACATGCCAGCATCTCTACGCATCCTATGGATAGTATCCGACGGAATCCCACCGATCGGAAAAAGAGGCACGCAAGGTTAATCCGTAGGCATTCACAGCGAATGACCCAATCAGTTCCAATGGTTCTCCATGACCACTGACGTCACTGAGCACTGTTTTGTACGTTCCCTTATTTTTAAATTCACAAAATCAAACCACCTCTCCCCCATTATCTAACGCAGATATCTATTCTTGACGCTCAGTATACGGTTTTTTTCTTACGGAGTTTTTGCCAGGTGCCATAATTCGCTGCCACAAAGGAGCACTGGTAGAATACAAACGTTGAACAAATGACATTTGGTTTGAATCGTGTACAGCTGTCCCCCCCAGACAATCCGCATTGAATTAAATGTGACTTCAGTCATTCCTAAGCGAATCGGGTGCTCTTTCTTTATGCTACTGTCTTCCGGGATATGTACACTGAGGTATCTGAAGCTGTCGACCCTCTCGATGATCTGTTCCGCGCTAATCAGGGTCCTATCAGAGAATCATAATATTCTCATTATTATAATATTGTATGACAGCGGTTACCAAACTACGATCCTCTAAAGATTTTCATCTGACCCCCGTTTTCTATATAAGTATAAATATTTTATTTATACAAATTCCTTCCGTTTTAGTTAGATGTACATATAAAATGTTTACATACAAATTTTAATAAATGTATATTAATATGCATGTATAAAGAAATATTGTAATAGGTTTCCAACAAAGATATTTTCTTCCGGCCTTCCTATTTTTAAAAAAATCATTCCGTTTTTCGCAGCGTTTGGTCTCCCCTGTTGTACGATATTCTAATTATTCCGACAGAATTATTAATATTTATTGAATACTCACTAGTTTGATCAAAAACCGACTGCACCTGGTGCAGTCGTCATCAAATAGGCAATCTAAGTTGTTGCCTTTCACCCCAAATGTGCAAAGAACAAAGAAATATTACCTTCACTATTATAAACTTCCAGGCGGGGTGTCAGGTTCGCAATTTGCTTCGGCTCTTGAAAATTGTCACTATTTAAAATTGAAAATTTTATGTTTCGTATTATGCCTATCTATCGTCTTTTCATATTTAATTATTTATGTTTGCAGGTTGGCGTTGTAAAAGACTTAATATAGTCTACAAAAATGCAATCTAAGAACCGATAAGCAAACTAGAGGAACTGGAGTTCTTGTCAGAAACAGATTTCCAATTTGAAGATTATATCAATAATGTGTGCCAAAGTTTATGAAGAAGTAACAGAAATTTAATGAATTCCTATATGTTGGTATTTTTAAAATATGGCTTCAAGTGAAATCTATAAACAATTACTTAAAAAACACATACAGTAAATTGTGTAGCTTTCTTTCAACGCATACGGACATTGGAATGCTTACAACTTAAAATCACTGTTTTATGGATTAATTTTTTTAAGTTGTCAACATAAATTACTGTCAATTCGGAAGGTGTTGCAATTGAGAATATATGGTTGATATCACTCCACACTGCTTCATCAATCGCGGCACGACGAAGGAGCTGATGTGGTGACGCTAGGAAAGTGGTGCAATGGTGTGGACAATGTTACGACCAAAATGGGCTGCCGGGGGTGGTCTAGCCGCAATGTTGCTCCTAGCTTATTACTATTCTGGTCTCGGCGCTAAATCTACACCGCACCGTCCTCCGTACAGAGGTGAGTGAATAACTTCACAATGTGTATGCATCTGCGCAGGCTATGAATATTTAAAAAAAATATATCCAATCGCAATATTTTATTCTCTTGTTACTTTAATTTTTAAAGTGTTATTTGTGCTGCAGGCGATTTTTACATTTTACTTATAAACTTGTGATGTGTTCTATTCCATGTTTATAATTTTTAAAAAAATCATAGTACTTACGACAATCTTTTATTATTGCTAGTTTGTGTTTCAATGTTTTATAATTCCTATAATATCCTATTCCTATTATAAAGAGTATATTTGCAATTTTGACAATAAATATTTTGATAAACATTGCGATAGGTATATCTGTATTTATTTTTGGTATAGAATTTTGTTAAAACATTTTTAATATCCATGAGTTAATTGCCAAATATAATTACTGTATTTTTTCAATTATAGACACAATAGATTATTGGACACTTATTTTCAAATAATAATTATAAAAAAATGAAAACTTCACATTAAAAAAGATGTTACATAATGATATCATTACAATATAAAGCATTTAAAGCAGGCATGGGCAAATAGTGGCATGCGGGCCGGATCCGCTATTTGCCCGGCCAGTAGAGTATTTTAAAAATTAAAAATATGTTATCACTTTGATATATTTATTTAGTTTAATATAATAATCTGTGCACCGATAAAATTGCGGCTTAAAAGCTGAAATATCAAGATAATTTAAAAAATAGTGCGGCACCAATTTCTAAGTTTGACCCTAATTATGTGAAATTGTTTATTTTGCATTGATACAATATTTAACATGTAAAATGTGTGGGGGGTTGTAACAAGATTAAGCACTCCGGGTGACTCCAACCCCAAGTATGCCACTCCCCTTCCTAATTTAAAAAAAACTACTTAATTTTGAGGTTTTTTAATGTACCCTGTGGCCAAACATTATTTTTAGCCTTATTATATATATGTACATGATTTCTTAACATTAATCTCAGGAATTCAGTATATGATTTTTCTATATCATTGTTTTTTCCAAAATATGTTAAATCGTTTGTCTTAAAATCAAAAAACTAATGTATTATTGGACCCAAAAGTTATCTTGATTCATAAAAGTACTCACAATACTTCATAACATATTGCGCATGGCACTGCAGTCGTTTTAATATGTATTTACAATATATTTAAGCAAGATGCGCGTTTTTATAATACGAAAATCGTATCTAAAATTGATTTGTTTTCTTATTTCCAACTATGCTTATTTTCAGAATTAAGGTTTGATCAAAATGGTGATACAGGAAGACTTCTCTTGCCTAATGATCAGCACGACGCCCACTACCCATCATTGGTAAATTGAATTTATGATTAGTAAACCCAGTAGATTATAATATGACCTTAATTAACTATTGAATGCATAAATTTAATGAATGATTCAATTACTTGAATACTGGAGCAAACATATTTTGTTTCGTAGCGTAATAAAACTGTGTTGTGAAATACTCGAATCAAGTAAATCAATATATGTCATCTTTCTGGCAGATGTTGGTAATTAAGAGATTCTTTGATATAACAAATGTTGAACAACGACTCTGTTGGTGCATAATTATACCAGTTTGTCAAAGAAGCATTTATTTTTATAGACAATTATTATTTAAAACAGGCAATCGTCCGTCTTATCAATTTTAAACTCTTATTTTTGTCAGATTGACACTAATGCACTTATATTTTGAAGTTATAATTGTCTACGTAACATAAAATATCAACGCTAGAGGCTTTATTCGAAAAACTGATATTTTTCAGTTGCTGTTTACCAACTAACAATCTGTTAATATAAAATAAAAATAACTTAGATTATTCCACGTATTGTGTTACAAAATGTGACACGTGTTTCGCCTCTTTCAGAGGCATCCTCAGACAACTACTTTCGCAAATGTTTGCTTAAGTACGAATGATTTTAATTTTACTATTCTGATATATTATAAAAAAAATCAAATAAAAATGGGATGCAAGGAGGGGATAATAGAAAAACAAAACAAACGATAATGGTAATACAAATGACATTTACATTAAGAAATGATTGTCTAATGAGTTGGATCAATCAGGACGGGTTAAACCGTTAGAAAATATATTACTTTTCTGATATATTATAATAAAAATCAAATAAAATAAAAATGGGAGGCAAGGGGGAGATGATAGAGAAACAAACAAACGATAAAGGTAATACAAATGACATTTACATTAAGAAATGAACAATGAAATGATATTTACATTATGAAATTAACAATCTGTTACTTACCAACTTCTGCCAGAACAGTGACGATATAATAACTATCAATAAAATACAACCAAAACATTTATTATTCAATAATCGCATTAATAAATACCTGCCGAGTTTTTTCTTTTCTTATTTCACATCAAATGATGTATTTTTCACTGTTTTTTTGACATAGCTGTTTTTATGATTTATTATAAACGTATGTGCTTGCCAGTTTTGTCAGAGTGTGAAAAAAATAATCAATAAACTTGCACTCTTTCTTTATCTTCTGATGTATGATTTCTTTTTGTTTTCACACTTGGCTGTGTACTTAGCTGTTAATAATTGGTAATCTGTTTTCAGTTGAATTCTGGTCACCAAATGAACTCCTGGAATTACTCGCATGAACTGCTTGGTAATGAAAAGATTTGTAGTGTGATGCAACCACAGGTTACTGATATCGACACACTGAAAGAATTCCCTAACTTTGAATTTCAAGTAAGTTACTACATAATACTGATTAACAAATAGTTCTCGTAAAAATAAATCTGTTGAGATACCTCGATTAGGGTGCCATATACTCCACATTGAAAGCGGACATAGATAAATAAAAATGTAATAACTGCGGCTACGTTCACTATTGTTATAGTTAATCTGCCAAACACCAACGATCCATTGTTATAACAAAATATTTTTTTTAGCCACAATGGATGCGAAGTAAAGAGTACTGGAATAAGTCGTTTGAAGATCGCTATGAACAACAAAAGAAGGACCCAAACAGACCACCGCTAAAGGTATATTTTAAAACATATTATTACCATATCTATGCTTCAGGTATTTACTGTGCGATGTATTTATTTGCTCGCGTGTCTGAGTGAAGATACAATCTCACCAGTGTTACATACGTTAGGAGGTTGATATGATATTACGAATGCAAAAAAAGTATTAATTCAAACATATGTTTGTTAAGGTGATAATTGTACCACACTCTCACAATGATCCCGGATGGCTGATGACATTTGAGCACTACTTTCAATTGGAAACAAAGAAAATTCTCAATCAGATTGTGGCAAAACTTCAACAGTATCCGAAAATGACATTCATTTGGAGTGAGATATCATTCTTGACAGCGTGGTGGGATTCCGCTCATCCAACTAAACAAAAGGTAAAAATCTTGTGGTTTTTGTGTATAATAATATGACACCAGGTAGCAGTTCCGCGTGTCATCATTCATTAAAAACTCACATACTGCTGTGCATCGTGTGCTAGCATAGTATTGAGCTTTGCGTTACAGTCAAACTATACAATATATTTTTTTTTTGTGCAGATGATATAAGCGATTGCACTAAGTTTTTTTGAGGTCTCTAAATATATATCCTTAGGGTTCCTGTGGGGTAAATTTGCATTTAAAAATTCTTCTTATTTCAATCAACCATTCGCTAAATACCAATAATATCTAGCTGTTATTTATTGTAATCTTCAATGATACCTCAATAAATACAATGCAATTTTGTCTAGGGTCACTTTGTACCCCATTGTTCCTCGATCCTATTTTTAATGTTTCGGTACTGGAGTGTTATGAAATATTTTCAATGTAAGGCAAGCTGATGACTATGATATTCGTTTTTGTAATGTAATAAATGATAACATTGCTGAAAATAGATTTGCATCTTGAACTGTAAATAAATTTAGATATCTCTAACCAATGTTCCCTCTAATTTTTCTATTGTGTGTGCGTACCATCAACTTCCGTGAGTAGTAAATTTTCAGCAAAATATAAAATGTGCGCAAATATAAAAATTTGGTGAAACAATTTTTTTTTACAATATTTCTATGTGCAACCTTGTGCGACGATGGAAAAATGTGTGCGGGCACATTTTGGGAGGTGTGCGCGCGCACAGTTTGCAAGATGTGGCCGCACACTTTTTTATTTAGCGTCTTGAAATGAAGAATTAATTTATTTGGTGTCAGTAAGTAGGTCGGAGAATAACTATCAACATATTTGCGCACATTTTTTATTTTACTGAAAATTTACCGCACACAAAAGTTGATGGTCCGCACACACAGTAGAAAAATTAGAGGGAAGGTTGCCTCTGACACTGCCTGGTTGTTTATTTTTGGGTCATAATTTTACTCTTAGAAAAATAAAATAGTGTAAGAAAATTAACGTGGCTGTGCCGACAGTGAAAAATATGAAAAACTGACATTCTGTATTTCAAATTTGAATAGTTTGATGAGTGAAAAATGAGGTAATTAAATAACACTATGGAAGATATTACCAATTGTTTGTGGAAATCCAATGATGTTATTTTTACCCTCAAACTTAACCTGCTCAATACTGGAATAACTAATTTAAAAAAAACATGTTTTTTTACTTGCGTGTCAGCTCAGTATATAAATCAAATAGACTCTCAGTAGCTCAACTGATTTTATGTTATTAGAATGTGTGTAAAGTAATTTCTTATCATGTTTTACAGGCACTAAAGAATCTGATTCGATCCGGGCGGCTCGAGATCACATCTGGTGGATGGGTTATGCCAGACGAAGCAACGACCCACATATATGCTCTTTTGGATCAATTTATTGAAGGTGAATTGTTTGAATGATTCCAGTTTCAATTGTATAAAAGATGGGAAAGTGGTTTAAATGATTAATGTGACTTTCGGTGACAATGATTATTATTTGTTTCTTTTTAATGACACTTCATATCAAATCTATTACACAATGAGAAATTTTGAGTCAAAATGATATATTTATGTCACAATTTGTAACACAATCAGTGGAATAACAAAGTTGTTAAAACTTCTTTTATGCTATAATAAAAAATTGAGTTGAAGGCATATTTCTTAATATTACTTTAAAATTTTATTCACTTGGACTAATAATGATCCACTGTTCTTTCAGGACACCAATGGATGAAAAACAATATTGGAGTAAAGCCCGAATCGGGCTGGTCGATCGATCCATTTGGCCATGGAGCAACAGTACCTTATTTATTAGCCAGGTCTGGAATACAGGGTACGGTAGTGCAGAGGTTGCACTACGCGTGGAAGCAATGGTTGGCGCAGAGGCAATGGGGAGACTTCATGTGGTTACCGCCGTGGGCATCAAAGAATCCAGCAGCTCTGCTCACTCACAATCAACCTTTCGACATATATTCAATCAAACATTCCTGCGGTCCCCATCCGTATATATGCCTCAATTTCGATTTCAGGAAAATCAAAGGCGAATATACAGAATACTCTATCAAGGCGGAGTTTATTACTGATAAGAATGTTAAAGCCAAAGCAGAACTATTGCTAGAGCAATACGCCCGTACAGGTTCTCTTTTACCCCACAATGTTGCATTGATAGCACTTGGGGATGATTTTCGGTATAACCATGAAATAGAATTCGATCAGCAATATGTTAATTATAAAAAATTGGCCGACTATATAAATTCACACAACCATATTTACAATGCTAACATTACATTTGGTACACCCAAAGATTATTTTCAAGCGATTCGAGAACGTTATGATAGGTTTCCGACGTTCAAAGGAGATTTCTTTGTCTATTCAGACATCTTCACAGAAGGCCGTCCAGCTTATTGGTCTGGTTATTTTACCACCAGGCCATTTTTAAAAATACTTGCTCGTGAACTTGAGCACAATCTCAGAAATGCTGAGATTTTATTCACAATCGCATTGAATTCCGCTAGGCAATATGCGTTTAAAAATTTATTGAGACTGTTAGAGAAAAATTATGAGACATTAATCAAAGCCAGAAGAAATTTAGGCCTCTTTCAACATCATGACGCTATAACTGGTACTTCTAAAGCTAACGTTATGCGAGATTATGGTTTAAAAATGTTTGAAAGCTTACAAGACACAATCAAGTTACAGGAATCGTGCTTAGAAGCTGTTTATATAAATTCGACTAGTTACGCAATGAATGATCAATTACAAAATTTCATTTTGAATGACTTGGAACGTGAAAACTATGATAAGTTACCACGAAAGCTTCCCATGCTTATTGATAAAGATAAAGAACTCGTATTGTTCAACTCTCTTGCACAGAAACGCTCTGAATTAATCACAGTTCGTACGAATACAACTAATGTTAAAATATTAAATCATTTAAAAGAAACTGTAACCTTCCAGGTAAATCCTGTCTGGACATGGAATGTGTTCAATAAAATTGAGATTTCATCGAAAGAATTTCAAATAATGTTTGTCGCTGATCTTCCACCTCTCAGCATTGTGACGTATTATATTATAGATTTACCTCGTTCAAAGAACATCTCTGCTCCTCTTGCTACTGTTTATTGCAGTAGTTGTATACCTGACTACCTTCAAACGACTCCCAATCCGATGCGAGATGGTATCAATCCAGGAAAGCTTAAGTCGTCGATATTCTCCGAAAATATGAATTTTGGAAACAAAAACATGTTCCGTATTAAAAATACTCTGCCAGGAGATATACAGTTGGAAAATCATAAAATGAAGCTTTTGGTTGATGGTATGACAGGGTTCTTAAAGACTATTACGAAGAAAAAAACTGGTAAGATACGACAGTGTGCAATTGAATTCTCTGCTTATCAAAGTGCTCAAGCTCATTCTGGTGCTTATCTTTTCATGCCGGATATTAACACCCCTGAGAAAGATGTTCTTGCACAATACTTCAAAGGAAGCGATGCAGATGAACCAAGGACTAATATTATTTTTATCACATCAGGTCCTGTATTTACAGAAGTCACTACAATATATGGACCGTTTCTCATTCATACTCTGCGCATTTATAACACTGACATTGGATCTATGGCAGATGCCATTTATATAGAAAACGAAGTGGACTTTGAAAATCCACCAAAAAATAGAGAAACAGAGCTATTTATGAGATTCCAAACTGACATACAAAATGGAGATACTCCTGAATTTTACACTGATCAAAATGGTTTCCAGTACCAGAAGCGAGTTAAAGTTGAGAAAATAGCCATTGAAGGAAACTATTATCCTATTACAACGATGGCCTATTTGCAAGATAAAGATTGGAGACTTACTTATATTACTGCTCATGCACAGGGTGCATCAGCCTATGAACCTGGCCGACTAGAAGTCATGTTAGACAGGCGAACGTTATATGATGACTCTCGGGGTATGGGGGAAGGTTTGGTTGACAATCGTAAAACTCGTTTTCGATCGTGGATTTTATCAGAATCATTATCGAAAGAAAATGACAACTACAATAGAATCAAAAGAGATAATGGAAATACATACGATCCCATTACATTTCATCACAAAGGGAGCAAACGATTCCGCCGAGAAGTGTTTAAATATGGAGAAGATGTACAAAAAGAAGAAAATCTGCGACGGTTTGTTTTTTCAGAATCTCCCGACTCATATGAATTACCTAGCTATTTAGCAGTTCATCTAAGTCAAAAATTAAATTATCCAGTCAATATTTTTACTATTGACTACCCTGAAAAGTTTAAGAAGAATACTGAACCTATATATCTTTTGCAGTCACCGTTTCCTGATGACGTTCATTTGGTTACCCTTCGTACATTAACTGACACACAGTTTTCACAATTTCCCAGCAGAGACGCACTTTTAGTGTTTCATAGAATGGGATACAGATGTACTAACACGAGTGAACCGAAAAGCAGATTGCACTATTCGCCTCCGTTCTCTGGCCTACAAGTTCAGTCTTATATTGCAACCTCTTTAACTGGACTTCATTCCTATAAAACATTAGATTCTCTACAGGATCTTGAATTAGACCCCATGGAATTATATACTGTAAATGTTACATTTGTGTAATATATATATATATTTTAACATTTTAAGGAATATCTGAATGATAAAAATATTTTCTTATTGAAGAAGATGCCTCACAAGAAGTAAATTAATATTAGATACTAATTCTATTGTAAAAATCTCTCTTCGAACATTATTTCAAATACCCTTAGGCTTACAGATTATTTAAATACTAAATTTGCAATATATTGCCACCAAGGGTATTTTTATTATTAACTTATATAGTGCTTCATAAATTATACAAGAAAAACCGTACCTTTACCCATTTATCTAAAATAAGTAAAAGATACCTTGGTAATACGGTCTATATCAGTGGTTGGCAATCTTTTGAGAAACTGGGTAAAGTAAACATTTTTTTATTGTTTAAAAAAACAATTTTATTTTTATAAAATAACATATATACATAATACGTGTATTTGCATATGCATATGTAAATAAAAAACATACAAATAACATAATTTTAAATTTTGACAAATGATTGAAACACTGAAATTAAGATTTTCTGGTTCTTTCTTTTCTGAACACATTTCATCCGAGAATATGTTAAACAGAATGCTGATAATAAATTTGATAATAAAAATATCATCATATTTTCTTGATCGGTAACTCAAAATGTGTTATTGGGTAATTTAATAATCCGCAGCTGGTAGGTTGTCAACCACTGGTCTATATTATTATTCTCATTTATTTTTTGTTGTGAACTTTTCTATGAAATACATTCCTACCTTTATTTTTATAATGGTGACGTCTAGAATAATAATAAGTAATTGTTATTTTGTAATTGAAAGAAGGAAAATTAATTTACTTGTACACTTCACGCAATGAGAGTAACTGTCTTTTAATTTTCCCACAAATTGGCTTATTTTGTAGATATTTTACTTCCTCACAATACCTCTATTGGGTCAATTGTATTTTCAAACTAAAGCCGCATTTTCCAACTAGATATACGAGATTTATTTGTGATTGCATAATACTCAAATCATGCATAGAAACAGCATTGTTTGATAATGTTGCAGTTTAAATCATTTAGGCCAAAATGTCTATGTTTCTATGCCTATTCACACAAAGCTTTTGCTGGTGCTTGTGTGCTAAGTATGAATGCTATGTTTTTATACCAGAGTAGGATTGTCATTCTATTCATGTCAGATAGTTTCTGCTTTGTAAGAAAAAGTATGCAATTTTAATTCGATGCTTGTACATTTTTTTCCAGAGACAGGTTGAAAACATGTATTTAAATACTAGCATTGTATAGGTAACTCAAACTCAACACCATCCTGCTTGCTATGTATGAATATTTATCTCATATTCTCTATATGTACTTCTGTTAACACCAGAATAATTAATTAAAAATCCTCATTTTCCATTTTAGTGCCCTATTGATGCAATTATTTATTATAAATAGTTTTATATTATAATTTTATAATGGACTTGACAATTCAAAGTCTACTCTGACAATTCGTCAGCCCATTATTGGATTGTGGTTTATTTTTCGTGTGCATTTGAAAATTCTTGGAATCTAAATGTTTGAATGCTTTATTTTCATTTAACAGAATAATTCTTTCCACCATTAACTGTGAAAAAATGTACAAATTTCACAGCACAAATGTAAAGAAAAATTCATACATAACTTTGCTCTTCACTTCTCGCATACATAAATCTATACCACAAAAAAATCCAAAGCTGATATTTTGTCAAAACTAAGAGCTCAGTTTAACCATGATAACATTGCATTTTCTTTTGACAATTATTTTATCTTTTTTATTTACATTAATAGTTGACAATTGTTTTAAATATCGTCTATTTTTTTAGGCAGCTGTACAAATCTTTTTAAATTATTATTAATTGCCACAATTTTTTATTGTTTTTTGTTTATATTATTTTGTTTTTGAGATGTAGTGAACATTCCTGCCTTATTTATTTATGTCCAATTGGTTTTTGATCATTCAGTACTTTAGTGCCGCCTCGGGCTCTGTGCAAAAGTCAATTATATTTATTTTTTATGGTTTACGTAGAACTCATGTGAAATTCTTTTCTATGATTACCTAGTTATAACACCTCTTGAATAACAAATAAAAAGTCCGTCTTACTGGTAAAAAGCTCATTTATACAGTGATATACTATTTAGTTATTTTTTTTGTTGTAATAATTTATTTTTTACTGAAATTATTATCAATTTTAAACCATTACACATTTTACTAGTAAAGATGGGCAACATACTTTGTAGCCTTAAGTACTAATAAAAAAACATGTGAATATCAAAGAAACCCTCCTAAGCCTTGGTGTATTTTTACTGGTTGTACGCTAAGATAGAAATTAAAAATTATAGTGTCGTTGTTGTGGTGAACATTGTTTTGTTGGAAATACTTGTTTTATGTGTATTGATTTTGATTATCGTGTACAATTTATCGTTCAAATTCATTTTGGTATAAATTAATCAGTCTCGTACGACAACGATTATTGCCAGAACAAAGACAGTATTATTTGATATATGTGTAGCTATTTTGCAGTATTTCAAATAGCACATCTTGCCATTTATTAATTCAATAACCCTCAAATAATCATGCGGAGCTATCCTCAAGTTTATCAGGACCTAAATACTAATTACGGGGTAATACGCTATGATCAGTGATGTTATGTCGATCTGTCCAACGCTAACCATTATCAGAATTTTGTTTTATTTCAAATTTTTTGTGTTTGGTCAATCATGCCCATTCGCTATATGTATTAGAATGTTTGCAATGAGATCAATTTGCTTTACAACATGCTACTTGATGAGCTTGCATTAATTTTTACAGTTTGTTTCAAAAGAACTTCTTTCTAATGCACTCTGGTTAAATATATCATAAATTGACTTTAACAGTGAACGTATTCTCAATTATTACATTTAAATAATACCAATCATAGAAAACCAAACTCAAAAAATATGCTGGGTATTAAAGAACACCCCATAATCAGTGTCCGGCTCAAGAGTGGGGAACCTTTTCATTTCTGAAGGCCACATTCATTTATCTGATTCAACATAAGGCCGCAGTAAAGAAAACATTGACAACCCCCCTTTTTTTGACTCAAACATAAATGGGTTGGTTACGCTCTTTTTCCAAAAGCTTGCGTATAATTTTATGATCAAAGTAAATATTTTGATCAAGTCAAAAGGCCGCAGGTTCCCCTCCACTGGTCTAGATCATAATAAATGTGAGTATAGCCCCGATGGTAACTTTAGTTTAATCAGTTTGTATCTACCTCCACAACCAAAAGTTTTCTCGTTATGTTTAGTTTACTGGGTGTTGAATTTTGTCCATATATTGTGCATATTGATTTTTTTAGTAATATGCATTATAAAGCACTTAAAAATATGTTTTTCTTTTTACTTTTTACATAAATGAATTTTATAACGAAAGTACTAAAATAGATAAATAAGTCACATAAAAGATGATGTGTTTTTTTTATTAAATAAACTCTTTAAAACAGAGTTTATATAGAGAGAACAAAACAATACTTTTATTTTATATTTTTGGGTTTGTTTTTTGTTCATTTATTTGTGTAGTAATTAATATCTAATTCTATTCAAATAGAGTAAAAATTTTGAAATAAACATAAATCTCACCTGTGTTTATTGCCAACTACAATGTAACAATTACTAATATTATTGTTGGTGAATATCTGATAAATAAAAATGTTCCAAATATTTGATATGCTGAGTCAAAAATTATCCAAAGACTTCTTCTTGATACTTTATAGAATTTTTATCTTGAATGGTTTATAAATTAATATATTGTATTAAAAAATGCTTGAAATCTAACAATAATATCCATATCTTTTCCGATATATGGTTAAAAATTAACGTGCAACTTTGTCAGTGAGTTAATATTATATACTCTACCTATCTGCAACCAAATTCTTGCATTAAACAATTCCTTAATTTGACACTTATTTAAACTCAATGAGTTGCTGGATATTTTTCACACATTTCAAATTGTCTTATAAAAGTCTTTGCCTTGTCGTTTCTAGTAATTAACTATTTTATTAAAATATTTATTTAACTAATAATAGAATAACTCTTTCGGTATTTTGCTTCAACATCTCATAAATATTTTGTTCAATTTTAATCCGTCTTACAAATTGTTTTTTTGGGATTCTCATTTTAGTGGTTAGTTAAGGCGTGGAATTGGGGCAGTCCATATAAGACGTCTTGTGATAAAAGGGGTGGTGTTCTAAGATAATGTGATGATTTGTGATTGTGGGAATAACGTCGAATGTAGAAAATATGTTTTAACAACATCCGAATTTTTATGGACACTATTTGAAATTATTATTTTCAACCAACCACAGGAATCTATCTTTGAAATCTGTTAGTAATACAACTTTAGTCATATTGCTTTTTTTCTGTCGAGGTTAATCCAAATTTTTCGATGTGCTCATTGATGTGGTTAAATAATACATGAACCTGATTTGCACGCTTTAATTTTGAAGCATAAGAGTTTTTTACCTAGACGTCAAATATATATTTATATCAATCTTATTTTGTCACTGGTAATTTTATTCTATTATGAGGTAAATATATACTCAACAAATATTTAAATATTTGTAACAATCCTAGCATGACGTCATCAGTGGTTGTCACATTGTGTAAAATATAAACTGATACTTGGAGTGTAAAAATGCTGGTCTGCAATAGAGTAGAAAAGTAACGATATAAATTTCTAGCAGTTATAAAATGCGTGTGGTTAGTTTTTGATTTGAGTGTATGTTAATAATTATGGTACTGTGTACTTGATTTAGTATACTGCTTCAAGTAAATTTTTTTTATTCAACGAATAACAAATATATTTTATCAATTGTTAAAAGAATAAATTCACATGATAGCTTCAGTTTTATTCATGTAAAGAGATTTTTATAAGTCAAATGTGTGTTAAATGAATTGCAAATTGGCATTTACAAAACTTTTGTATACAATTTTATATTGGTCTAGTGATTTTGTGAAAAATGTATAATTTTTGCAATATGATAAAATGTTTTTTAAAATATCTCATTTAAACATTACTACAATATACTGTCGCCATAAGTATGGTAGCAGCAAAAGGCATATTCTGAGTGAATTTCACTTAAAAATAGTTTTTGTTTTAAGTTTAAAGAAAATGGGTAGATTTGTTTGGCAGTTATACTGACTTCTTAAATATATTTTGAAACCCTTCTGCTATATTTTTGTATGGTTGGTTCCGTCTTCTACTGAAGGTTAGCTTCAAAATTCCAGTATGTCTATATTCTGGGTTAGGCTCTTGGCTTATTGGTTGTCTTAAAACCTATGGAAAGATGACATGATCGTCACCAAAAATCTTTATCGGATGGTGTTACAGCCATATCTTGATAGCCTCCCCTATAACCCATTTGTCTCACTAGTGAATGTATCTATGCAAAACGCTTGACCCATTACTAAAACTGCTACATCCGTGAACACATGTAATTAATTTAATAGCACATCTATCTATATTTTTCACATCCAAATGATTAAACTACATAATCCACAATGTAGAAATAAACAATCAAAATAAATTATAACAATGGTGCAAAAGGGTTTAAAGTCTTGGCTGTTATATTTATAAATTTTTGTTGACCGTATATCTAATTTTAAATCTAATACATAATAATTATCAAACACATGACAAGATGGTGGTAGGTTATGTTAAACCATAGAAATATATTGTACTTGCAAAGAAATGACATACATCGCAGGATTCCTGTGATGATACAATTGCAGTGTTTCACTATTAATTATTAGCATGCCATTATGAAGAGTTAGTTCTACTAAATACTAAAGAACTTAGTATATTTTTTTTGTATAACACTTCGCACCTACTCTTATATTGCACCTGTCCATTAAAAATGATTAACCTCAACAATTGATACTTCTTCACTATGAAAATAACACACAATGCGTCAGACATTATTTCCCAACGTTAAACTACTGTTATGTTTGTATACTAGATGAACGTTTTTCTTAGTTGAAAAATAATAAATACTACAGGGTATTTAAATGAATTAAAAACATTCAAAGAATATCACCCACTCGATGAAAGCAACAGAACAAATTAGAATTATGTTAACTTAAGGCAACTTTTATTATTTTGTTTATAATTTAGATGATTGTTTTTTTTTTTATTATGTGTCGTTATTTTTTTGTTAGGCAGCTTCGTAGACTTGTAAATCATGAGAGGGTATGATTACCATGTCAATTTTTATTGGCTGCATGACAATGCCAGTGAATTGTATAACATTGTCGCCTGCTCTACTCGACAGTGAAGGGAATCATGTTTTCCGATTGCCCTATTTTACCTTCGGTGATAATTTGGTGATATTCTTTACAATCTATGTAAATTATAGATATAATTTGTTTTCTTGGTTGTCTTTATTTTTAGATATTTATAATTTTCAAATATATCCGAGATTTATGTCAACAATTAGGATATCATTGAAGTATTAAATTATTTTAATGTTTCATATTGTATGTATTAAGAATAAAAACATTTTCAAAGAACATATATTTTATTTCACAAACCTTTTATATAGGTACATACTACCTAACCACCTAATCACATCTTCAAAATGGTGTGCTGAAAATAAAATCTCTTGGCGAGCCTTCTCTAACATTTCATGAGTTTCTGGCATGTTGAATGATTGAATACTCCACTGAGAATTGTTTTGCTGCACATGCAAAAACCAATATCCCTTGGATTTCATGTTTGTGCAGGTATCAACATGTTTTAAATCATGTCTGCTCTTATTGTGGATCATAATATAGACTTTTAATAGAGCTTATCTTAACAGAAGTTCTACAAGAACTGCATGTTACTCTGTACAAATCCTCTCATTTTTGTAAGTATTAAGAATATAAGGATAGGAAAGATGTATTATTAATGTTATCCAATTACCTACAACACCCTGCTTTAAGAACCTGAGTTACATAGATTGTAAGACATTTATGACTTCTAGACTGCCCGTACTGGGATTGTAATATGTGAATAAAGCAATAGAAGCTAACAATCACTCGGTTACAGGTCTGACAATTATTGATATCAACCACATTTATTTTGGATAAGAGATTTTTTTATGGTGGATATTTCATCTTTAAAAAAGTCCTCAGTTTTATTATTTCCACTGTGCCTTGAAACAGTATTTTTTTGACTTGTAGATATTCAAGAAAAGCATTTTGCTTCAATATGTTATGTGAAAACGTAGAGTCCAATTCATTTTTAGCAAGTTTGATTCCCATGCTTCAATTTTTATGCATTTGCAAACAAGAACGTTGGAGCACGCCACTTTTGAAATTGGTCCGCTCCGGACAAAAAGTTTTGACAATAATGAAATGTACACAAATGTCAAAAAGTTTATGTTTAAAATAGGCATTCATGTGTTGATGTCTTACTGTTACATTATGATATGACATCTTTTTATAATTATAATTTATTAATAAATATTATGTTATGAAAATTACTTTATTGTAATGTTTTCGCGCCTCCCTTAGCCATGGTCCATGCCTCCCAGCTTGGAAATCGCTGGGGTAGATAGTATTAAGGCGCGAGAATTTGAAAAGAATGTTTCAAGCAATAACAAACGTCAAAGTATGTGGTTCATGAAAGCGCCAACGTATGCGCTAGCTACAAAAATATATCTAGCTATAACAAACTTTGATTATTATATAAGGAAGAAATCTATTTAGATTTAAAATTTCTTTTCGAAATGAAGCTAAATTTGAACGTTTCAGCCAGCTTTCCTAGCCTTATTTTTTTGCTTCCTGATTAATAGTCATTCCTGCAGTCGACTGGCCAACGCTTTTGACTTCGGTTGTGGAGTTCCCTTATTCGAATCCTAGTAGGAAAATTACATAAATTGGTTTTTCAGTTCAATTATGGTTTTGCGATCATAGGCATGGATATCGTTGATGTGTGAATAATGAATACAAAGAATTAGGTATAGAGAAACCAATTAACTAATACAAATCCTTATCCCAGCACCAGTGCCGGCGCTATATATTTGACGCCCCAGACAAGATTATATTAGTTATAAAATTCTCTTACCCGATGCCCACGATGTATTACGCTCTATGAAATTCTATAAGCACTTAACAAATTTGTTTATAGTGTAAAGTTTCTTTGCCTTTGAATTAGGCGCTAGACACTTGGCTGCCTCTCTAGATTTACCGCCAGGGATCACCTACATTACAGGCGATCACCTGCTCCGCTTTAACGTAGCGCCGGCACTGTATAGCACTTCCCTTTTACCGCAATAGAGGTTAAGCGGATGAGTATCAAGTATTATAATTTCATAGTTCTACTAGAACAATTTCTGTTGTGATAATCTGTACTGAAAACATGAGCTACATTAGGAGTGGACATGATTAGAAAAGTCTTTGTGGTTTTATTGAATTTGCAGAAATATTGTATTTAAATACTAGACGTACACAACAAAAACAACATTGCTGTGCAAGTTCATTCGCTTCTGGAAATTCTACTTACAATTTGGCGCAGGAGGAAAGTAAAGTAGTACTTAGTTTTACAATTTTCGCTTGAAGCTCGGTTTTTTGAAACCGGCTTTTGATAACCGACAATTCTTACCGAGTAGGTGTCTGCACTTTACAAAAACGATTTACTCTACATCAGTGATGCACAAACCGCGGCCCGTGGGCCGCATGCGGTCCTTTTTGAATTTTGTGGCGGCCCTTAAATCTTTTTCTCAAACATATTTATTTCATGTAAAATATTTATTTAATAAATGTGAGCAAGCTTTTTCTTCAATGAAGGAGAATAAAATCGGTTCATAGAAACAGGCTTACAAATTTATGTCAAATTAAAAAAAAATAGTTAAAAATTAACAAAGACCAAGAACGCATTAACTTATGACTGCATATAAATGAAACATTAATATTTCACAATGAAACGATTTTTAATAAGTAAGTACTCATAATTCTTTTTTTGCATGGCTTATTTATTTTCGAAATAACACGGTCAAAATAATATAATGGAACCTATTACTCATTTATCTAAATTCACTTAATCATTTGTACACGATTTTAAGGCTGTTTTACATAGAACTTACATATGTTCTGTATTAAAAAGGATTGAGCGTACTTTAAATCATTTTTTTCTTTGCGGCCCGAAACCACGATAATTTGTTTTATGCGGCCCGCTAGAAGGTAAAGGTTGTGCGTCACTGCTCTACATAATGGTATAATGACGTACACTATGCCCCGTGGTAGTAGTATAAATCATAAAACGCTTAGAAAAATGTTGAACTTATTTGAGAATTGATGACGTAAATAATTTAAGAAAAAAACACCAAACACATTACATTTATTGATAAATATTGTATTGTACAAAATTATGTTTAATGTAAAAACTGAATGAATGATTTTGTTACGGTCGAAAAATGAAAAATGTTACCAAAAAGCAAATTTGACGACAATAAATTTGTTCAACACGTTATAGAGAAATTATTATCTCCCATTTTCCCACAACTTCATATTTTCACGACTATTTAAGAATTGTTATTAGAAATTACAAAAATTTATTTAAAAAAATTGTCCGATAGACATTTGAAATAAAAGCGCCGAATTTAAAACATCCCTTCTACTCTAGCTGCAGCCCTTCTTTTTACTTGTCCGTGGTCATATTTATTGATTTCCCATTCCTTTCCCGCCGTGAGTGGAAAGAATTTGTTGGGGTACGATCACAGACTAATAACATTGGTGAAACCGTTTGTTTTATATCTGGTTGGTGAGTTGAAGAATATTCTGATAACGTTCCTAAATAATGACATTGTTCTATTTTTAAAAACATATTTATATACAATACGCGCGTCGATATATTTTAATACCTATTTTCACTAATATTGAAATTTGTAGTTATAATAAGTGTTCCTACATACATATTTATCAGCTAAGAATATTCTAGATGTGCAATCCAATTATCACTCTCTTCTGATTGTGAAATATAGTCATCATGGTCTATCTACATATATATATACGGAAAATGTGTTTCAGTTGCAAATAGCGATAGGAATAGCCTACCAGAAGGTAATCGTCAATAAATTAACCTTACTTATCTTTTAGCGACGTAATGAAATAGATATATCAAAATATACACACAAAAGTAAGAATAATGTAATCCGAACATAGCGTTTGAATTAAAGTATAATAGTAATATTTTAGATTCGTTTTCAAACGTTTTGTTTGTTTATCAATTACCCGTCGATATTTTCTTGTTGAGCATACGAAAGAAAAATTCTATTTTTATGATCATCTAAAGCTTTGTACGTCGTATATCAGGATATAATATAAAGTAATACCAGGATTGCTGCAATTATGAACATATGTTTTTTTATTTACTTTTAAATATATTTTTAAAATAGCATAAATATACCAATACCACAGATTTATTTGACATATTATTTAAAGTATTTTTCTTTTTGTAATGAAAATACTAACACAGTAATTATAAATATCTAAATAACGTATAAATAAAGATTAAAAATCAATCGATTAATGGACCGTTCGTTTTTAAACAGTATTAGGTATGATGTAAAAATCGCAAATTGTGTTTGTAAACCATTTATTATTATTAGGTACCGTAACAGTGGGCTATCCCGTTTGGGCTTTTCAATGCAATTCCCACCACCACCCGCCACGACCACACGTTTGCTTCTAACAGACGTTTTCCGTGGCGTAGCAACGTTATGCATATGTTAAGTTTTTAGTCTTGAGATTGTCTTGAGAGCAGTTACCTACGATTTGGGGGCTTGCGATTTAGTGGGTCTCTCGATTGGATGTTTTATTAATGCCCTATATTATTCAACGATGTATCTACTACCGCTCGATACAGTTTCACACTCTTCTTATTGGATGTATTCTGCAGCGTAACAACGTTATTTGAGTGTAAACTTCTGTTAGGGATGTCTGGAAGAGAAAATTATCAAGACTTTGGCTGGATGCACTGCAGTGCCTGGACATTCCCAAAGGATGTATCCCGAATCATATTGCCGCATTTATATGTTGGTCTATTTGTGTCTATATGAAGTTTCCTTTTTGTACTTAAAATCTGAGATATCGAATATCATAAATGGGAAATAACAGTCGTAGACTGATTGTTTTATTGATAATTTTCGACCAGTATTCAATAAATATTTATAGCTTTGCGAAAATTTCTAATAAGCATAATAATCAACTCAAAAAATATAATTTTGTTTTCGAAATAGTTTCCTGTTAGCTTAACCCATTGGCGGATCCAAGGGGGGGCCATGTGGGCCATGGCCCCCTCCTTGGGAGAATTTATTTTCCATTTTTATAATTTATTAAAACTTTATTTTGAAATAGGCTCTTCAATTGTTTAGTTTACTATGTTTTATAGAATACATACTTACTTAATTATGTATTGACTATTTTTATGTGCACCCAATCTTTTTTTACGCGATACATTGGAAGAAGGTGGCGCGTAAAAAAACCTCACTTTCATATGATTTGATAAATCGGTTCCAAAAATCAAAATATCGCGTAAAAAAGTATCAAAAATGTATGAAAAAAAAAATTGTTCCTCAAATTAGTGCAAAAAATATTTTTTACGGTGCCGTCCAAAAAAATTGCGTAATTTCAAAATCGCATAAAAAAAGGCTTTCATCTATTTTTTAATTTATTATTTATGTATCATGCTTATTTTCAAATTGAGTGGCCCCCTCCTGGGACAATTTCTGGATCCGCCACTGGCTTAACCCTCTTAAATATATAACGCGAGCGTGTGCATTTACGTATTACAATACCAATGTTACTTGAAAACAAATTTATTGTCATGTTAGCTTTTTATGACACTTTGCAACCCGAAAACTACAAGGTTCTAAGTGATAAAAAAAGCATTACAAAAGACACAATGAGGTAGTCTTTCATGAATAAGTAGTATTTATTGTTACTATTGTTTCGATAAAAATCTATACTTAGAACCTTGTAGTTCTTGGGTCGCGACTTGCTGTGAGCGTATTATTTTGTGGCGAAAAATATGTTTATTTATATTTTATGTAAAGGTAAAGATAAAAAAAATAATTGAATCAATGATGTCCAACCGATAATATTGTAAAGTGGAAACCTGATATATCGTTCTGGCATTCACCATTTTACCGTATTTATTGTTTTATAGGGCCCCTTAAAAACGATAATTCAGGGCTTCACTGTTTTGATTTCAAGCTTGAAAAAATCACCGAGATTAGTATATAGTATACAAAGTCGATTTGTGTATATACTGGAATACAAATTAATAAGCACCTCTTTAATGCCCAGCATTTTAATACTAAATAAACAATTTAAATCTATGATTTCAATCAATTTTTTTGAGTTTATTATGGTTTTATAATATGTTTATTGTGGCGAACAAAATTATTTTTGATTAGCCTAAGCTAAGCGATATTTGCAGTTTGCTTTATGTTTATTGTTTCTTCAAATTTTATGTAAAAAAACATTTCCTCCTCTCAAGCGATTACAATATTTGTTGGAAGCATTAACATTCTATAGATGTACCAGCGTAACTTGACTGCCCGCGAGGGCGCCACCATCGCATCATTAACGTTGCCATAGTCAACACATCCTAGTTTTACAATTCCGACAATTTTAGTTCAGAGTTCTGCCACAGTCAAGTTAAAATGGTACATCTCTAGTTATACTGCAAATGATCAAACAGATGACTGAAATTGTTTTATAATGTGTATGAACATACAATTTTAATTTATTGCTTTGATATTTCACTGGTTATGTAGCTAGCCATGACATGTGTTTTGCCTATGTGATATGATTATTGTTTTTAATTTTATTTTCAAGTTAAAGTATACCTACAAAGTAACCGTTGAATATTTTGAAGATATTAATGTATTAAAGATATTAAATACATTTTAATAATTTGTTACAACGTCCCTGTCAAATCTTGAGTGCAGATTTTTCGGCTCAAACAGAATATTGTCTGGAAAACCATTATAGAGTTACAGGGATTCAAATTATAATAATAAATTTATTGTCTTCCGATATCGTCAATAGAACACAATCCACTGTGACTTTTTTTGGAAGTTTTGATTAAAAATAGACTTTTACTATTTTTTCACAGGAAGTGGTGGCCTTGTTGTATTAGCATGTTTATCTGGAAGAAGAGGACATATTAAATTGACAAAATGAGCTACGTAAATGATTATCCGGACCGAGACCTATACAGAAAATACTATCACAATCTCTTTACGAACTTAGCTGATTTTAACAGGTAATTTTATCAATCGAGAAATGGAGTCTTTGTCTCAAACATATAAACATATAAACAATATATTCCTAAAATCCACCAAAATAGTCTTTAGTGAAACAGAATTTTACTAAATTAACCGTTTGAATACCGGGCAAATAAATCATTAATATGTCCCACAGATACTGCGTGTTTTTAAGAAAAATAATTTTGCCTAATATACACTCGAATTCGATATTTTAAAAACCTATATTGACTCAGTATAGATGGCACTACAATATTCATCAAAATATTGCTTATATTCTATTAGAATACCTAGTATTTTTTTTTTTTTAAATGTCTTGGACATCCGTGTTCGCCTGCATATGTTCCGGACACATGTTTCCGCTTGGGATCCAAGTGGTTAAACGCTGAAAAAAGATTGTATCGAATAATATAATTATTATTTTTTCTTTAATCCATGTCCACTTCCAATGTGGAGTATATGGCCTCCTAATAGAGGTATCTCAACGGAAGTTTTTCTACGAGAACCATTCGTTATTAAGTCGCTTAACCTCTCTTTTTTAAGAGTGTAGTAGGGATACAAGAATAGGGCAGGACAGGATTAGTGGTTAACTAATCGCCTCACTATACCCCATTATTTAAAGACCAGAAGGACGGGAGGGAGTTTTTATACATCACAAGCACCCATGTCTTCGAATAGAAATCGATAAATCAATTGAAAAATGCTGTTCACTTGAGCTGTGGACTTGAGCCCGTGAGATCCGACACAGAAGCCAATGGCGTTGACCGCTGTGCCATGGACCCTACAAATTGTATTATATTATAACTATGATCCCTAATTGCCCACAGTAGCAATTTAAAGGATAGACAACTCAGTCGTTGCCTCGTAGATTCTACTTTTTTTCTGTTAGCATATATAGTTCTGTCTATAAAACATTTCGTTATAAAATTTAACGAGTAATAAAGGGATTTATGAAAAGATGTAGAACGTTTGACAACACAACAATGACAAAATAAAAACCTTTATTTATTTAACATATGCCTTACAAATTCTTCAATGCTGTTGCCAAGAATCAAAAATTAGTTGTAGTTTAGTTACATAGTAAAAGATTTTGTGAAATGTAACTGGAGGAGAAGAGGTCACAATTTTTCTATTAATTATAAACCACACCCTTATTATGTCATACTAACCTACAGCTTAAAGCAGTCACTCTACCTTCATTACCTTTAAAACAAATAAGTATTATAATTTTTATAAATCACATTGAAAATGATATCCTGGTATGTTTTCAATTTAATAATGGTAATAGAAGAGGAACAATAACAAAAAACCAAGATTTACAAAACATCATCTCCATTGATATTACACAGTCGATTTTTATTTTACAGGAAAAAAATTAAGGTTGTGCGAAGAAGTATCCCAAGCGTTCAAGTTGATCCACCAGCACTTTTGAGAAACCCATCTCAGTTTTGCGTGTTTGCCACAGTACGCAGTGCAATATTGAACAGATGGAGTCATATTTACCTTTCTCAATTGGACGCAGTTGATGAAAACGATATAAATGATCTAACTCCAGTATCCAGAAGCCAATATGATGGAGGTCTTCCAAAAGTAAGTATCGATGCTTTGCAAACCAATTTAATTTTAAATTATACTTTCACATCTGCCAAAACATATTATGTTACATAATTTACAACTCTACTGAATTTTCTGAGGTGCATTACTTGGAATATAAATAATGTATTGTCTATATTTTATTTTTTATAATGTGTATGGCATTAAATACTTTACCATTTTACCTTATATAAATAATTTTGTATGAATAAGATGTGACAGTAACATGGACATTTTGGCGTAGCAATAAAAGATGATATTGTTAATCTATCTTTTAACATATAACATTTTGAAACAATAAAAACTGTTTATATCAATGTGATGTAATTTAGCCACTGATCATGTCCAACTTGTGCTGTTATCGCCGCATCCTTCTATCCATTCTCTCTAAAAAAAAGAAAGATTTCATATGCTCCATAAAATAAAAATGGTTGAACAAAATACACTCTATATATTGCATGTGTCGCTATACCAGAAAACTTAAAAAGCCCGGAATTAAAATAGGATTAATTGAAGCAATAAAATTACAGTTTAGAAATTTCACATCTTCTTTACAGTTATTTATTTGAAAACAGGTTTAAAAATGAAGGATCTTTTCCAGTAAACAACATTATTATTGAATTAATAAAAATTTTTGTTACTTTAAAATCATATTTATTACAGGTGGTTGCACTTGGGCTTAAAACAATGTTCAGCGTTATACTGGACTCGAGGACAGTTCAACCATCCATGTGCAAAAAAGCTTTGATCTCGCTTTTGGAAGTTTTACAAAATTATGCACCCGAAGAACTTCTGAGTGAACCTGGAGAAGTGAGTGAAACGAGAAAAACGCTGAAAGCTTAATATTCATAATATAACAATACAATTTACAATTATGAATTTCAGGTTTTAGACACTGTTTTCACAATCTTACTGGAAATATGCTGCGGCCCTGGGCCTGGACCAAATGCTCCAGACGACGGATTACATCTCACATCACTTGCATGCTCATGTTTAGTTTCGTTGATAATAGCAAGAGGCAATACTACCCAAATGTTGAAGGCAATCTCTGCGCTGTTGATGTCACCTGAAGCATTAGCTAGGCAAAATATTTTGGTAAGCATTATTAATGAATTTAAACTAAATAACATTATATTTAGAGATACAAATTAGTTTATCTAAAATATTGTCCAAAGGGAAAAGTTATAAGGTACAACAAAAATGTCTCCCCTAAAAAATTACTCTAGAGAGCCTGTTATTTTAACTGCATTTGAAAAAGATGTTTAAAATTATCTCTTGTATCATCAAGCAAATGAGACACCTTTTGCGAAACATTTGGGATTATCATATTATTTCCAATAGATAAGACCATTTTTAATACCATATTGGATATTTTTTTCCTAAAATCTAATTTTCTTTTAAATTGTCAGTGTAATATTGCAACCCGAGAACAAGCTTTGAAGTGTAGATTTTTGGTGAAACAAAAGTAACAATAAAACTCTCGCTTTGTTATCATTAATGGCATTCATTGTTACTTTCGTTTCGCCAAAAATCCATACTTAAAATCTTGTAGTTCCACGCATATATACCACAATTATTCTTGTTGCTAGTCTTGATTTCATAAAAAAAATACAGAAACAATTAAGTGTCTTTTTAAGTGTTCAATCAATATGCGAAAAGTTTGCTTCATATTTTATTAGTTCATTAATTTTTTCAGTTACCAGATATCCTCATAAATTACCAGCGTATAATACAGTCATTGGTACTCGGTACGACCAGCTCTCCCTATTGGATAACGCATGGCATTCCTCAATCATCATTTGCTAATGAGTTTAGTATTTTGATGCCGAAAGAGTTGTTGACTCAAGAATGTTTATATACTGCTTATTCTATGACAAGTGACGGACAGTACATTTATTTGACTACATCAAAAGGATTTATAAAAATTGGTACTGGCTATGGAGGAACAATTAAATCATTTATTTTTCAATACAATAAAGATACATTTGGAAAAAATCCGAATGCTTTATTACTATACTACAAGGTAAAACACATTATATTTCTATATTTTCGATGGATTCGGCGGAAACTTTGTGGAAATTCATTTTTAATATAAAATTAAATTTGATAACATTGTTTTTCCTCTGATTGTATTACAAATTGTGACACGTGTTTTGTCTCTTTGGGAAGTATCTTCAGACTTACAAAAATAATGATGATGTTATTTCTATTTACAGAACAAAATATATGCAAGAGTCCTTGGAAAGAGTTATTTGTATATTATTGATAAAGATAAGCTAAAAATTTCTGGTAAACTTCACATGGACCCTAGTTTACTTTCAAAAAACACCATATTCTTTTCTGACTCTCACAATATAGGAATAATCACTCCGATGAATGAGGTATGAGATTTCCCTTTCATTTTTTAAGCAAAAAGAATTTTACACTCTTTAATAAACTGTCTTTTTTTACTCACAAATGCATTTGACAAACTACTAAAGCAAAATATAACAAGTGCAGAAGCACTAGTAAATGATTAAAAGATGTATAGTTGTATATATTAGCAGCAGTGACGGATTAAGCAATTAGGAGGCCCTAGGCGCAATAAAATTTGCAGGTCTTATTTTTCAGATAAGAGGATTTCATGTATATACAATATAAGCATTTATGAGGCTCCTGGGGCGAGCCTCGTGCTCTTATGGGGTAATCCGTCACTGAATAACAGCTATATTCACCATATACATGTAAATATTACTTGTTTGAAATTAGTATTGCGAATCGAGAGCTTAAGTCAAACAACATTATTTACAATACAAGAAAGTGTTTTCTGTTTTTTGTTAATAATATTATTTTTTGTGCTCGGCTACATGATAGTCAAACAGCGTTTTGTCAATCTTTTATAATTTATTCCTAAATCTCCATTAAAGTTTAACGTTAACTGCATAAAGTTGTCATTTTTTAATATTTTTTATGATCATACCTAAAACTTTTTGCATCTCCATTTGCAATATAAACGCACAGTACTCAATAAATTATAAAATATGAACATTAGTTTTCAAATTAACATCTGTTTGTAAAGTTACAAAATAATAAAATACGTTTTTTTCCTGTCCTGAAAAGTTAGAATTTTGTAGGTAGTGTTGTTTGACTTTCAACCCTCCAAATGCTACTAACATAAAAACTCACTACCGACTAAGATGTTATATTAAATCGTTATATTTTATGTTATTTGCCAACGAAAGAAACTAATATAACTTTTCATTTTTCAGGAAGGTCTTTTAGTAAAGTTATTTGACATTGCAGCAGATGTTAATGGTATAGAAACATTAGAAGCTGTCAAAACTATTACTTTAAATTTGACAAAAAGGTATACATACGCCTTGGGCTGGGCAACATATGAAGAGCCCGTACCACAAAAACTTTTAGAGCCACTAGAGCTGGAAAATTCCAACAACGAGTACGACGAATCAGCAGCCATTGTAGCTGGACAAGAATTTTCATTGATGAGAATGATTTCTGGAAAGGTAAACAGCTTAAGTACACATATAATTCTTTATGGTAACAACCACTTAGTTTCATTAGAGTATTTTAAAGCTCAGTTGAATATTTAAAAGTGTGAGTACCTTGTAAATTGTATTCTAATATTGTAGAAACTACTATGTTATTCAAGTATTAAAAATGATTAATTATCCTCTAGGTTTACTTCACCGGAAAGGCATCAGCTCTTGCTTATAAAGGTACATGGTCAAATAAAGCTGGTCGTTGGACAGAGTTAGCTTTAGGTAAAAATCAAAGAATAGTCCACATAGCAGTCGGGCATGAAGGGCAGCATGCAGTTCTCGTTACGGAAGATGGGCAAGCTTTATTCACAGGTACTGCTCGTAGGGGAGAAGACGGCGACACTCCAAAATCAAGACGACAACCAAAGCCTGTAAAAATCAAAACTTTTTCAAAGGTAATTGATTCTATTTATTATTTATTAGGGATATATTTGTTATTTTGATTATCCAAAAATTATTAAAAAATATAAGTCTAAATATAAACAATCACGTATATTTTTTCAGTTAGAAAATGAAACTATTGTATTTGCTGCATGCAACTATGGCACCTCCGCCTTTGTGACTAGAGAAGGACGTCTATTTATGTTTGGAAAAGATACATCTAACTGTGATGCCTCTGGCCAATTAGAGCTTTCCGATGAAACTATAATACAGGTTTGATTTGTTTTCTTAATTATAAAATTGATTGATATCTATACATCAAATTATGGGGCTGGTGAAGCCGAGCTCCAATTTCCCTTTCATCTGGTGTATTTTGATGTTGCTTTTCCTGCGTTGCGTCCTGGATTTACCTGGGCGTAGGCGGGTGCGTGGTCTTTGTTTTGTTTTCATGGTGATATTAGTTCTCATTCGTAGGCATTGACATGTGACACTGGTGGTTTATTCAGTAACCTCGAGCTGCAATTAATTGGTGTTATGCTTATCTGATCAGTTAACATTTTTTTTGATCTGTTTTTTTTTTTTATAAATATTATTTTAATCTCTTACCCTCTTTTTTTTTGTTATTTACCCTCGAGAGGAGGTCAAACCAACAGTATCTGCGGCAGTCGTTCAGGTTTTGGAGATCGGGGTTTAAGCAGATGTTGATAATCAAACATGTGAATGTGAGGGATCGAGGGGGAATTATAAAATAAAATTAAAATCATTATTAAAGTTTTTTTAAGATTAAAAATGATTGTGTTAACTGTGTGTAATAAAATAAAATCTTAAAAAATACTTCTACAGTTGATTTTATTCCTGGCTGTATTTTTGCAACATGACAGTTAATATATGAACTTGGTAATTAATTGATTTGTGAATGTACGTTATTCAGGTAGCTCTTGGGAAAGCGCATGGTGTGGCTCTTAATTCTGAAGGCGTAGTCTATACATTTGGAATAAATAATAGAGGACAATGTGGAAGAGATTTTGGACAAGCTAAAGACGGTAAGAATTTACTGTATTAAATATTGTAATTAATCTATTAAGTTATTTACTAATAATTAGGTTCAGGTAAATCAGGGAAAATAAGTCAGGAAACAATATTATTCTATGTAACTTAAGATATTTAAAAACAATCATTTATATTCAAGCTTTATCCGTATATTGCTAATTTGCTAATTTTATATGTACGTGTGATTTTAGGAAATGACCAAATGGGAATGTCCTCTCCTTGTCATTCTCACGCGATCCGAGAAAACTTAAAAATCTGTGATGCAGGAACACATAAATGGAAACAAGAACTATGCATGATCTGTGTGAACTGCAATCAATGCACGGGATTCTCTGGTAATTGCACTCACAAAAGTTCACCAAAGAAAAAAATGGAGATAGGCCAGTAAGTAAAATATTAAATTATGTCACTCAATTGCAGCTGTGCACATCATATTCTGCAGGAATAATCTGTATGGCTTCAGTGTTTATAATAAACAAATACACAAATATTAATATTAATTCACAGTAAAATAAATAAACAAATCATTAATATATTGAGAAGTAATATTGTAATGATGGTTTTAAAAGATAACTTATGGCTTTCAAAAAAAGTGCTGTGTTCCTTTGTAAATCTATATCACAAGCAATAAATGGGCATGGTGCGTTTGCTTAATTTTTCTTTACTTATTGTTCCAGAGTATGTGGTTGTGGTGAAGGCGACAGTGGATGTGAAATATGTGGAATTTGCCGAACCTGTGCTAAAGATTGTACTCTTACATTGAACAACATCCACTTGAGTCATTTGTCAACCGGAAGTCGAGTAGACAATTCAGTGAAAACAAGTAAGTTATTATGACACTCGATAACTTTGTTTAACAACATTTAATAACAACATTTCCGCTGTGGTTTAGTTGGTAAAAGCTGGGCTCTCCAATCAGGTACGTGTGAATTCAATTTCTGGTAAGGTCTGTCAAATTTCGATTGTTTCTTATAAGTATAATTTAGCTACAATTTATTTTGAGCAGTAAAGTTTAATCTCATGTTTTGTTTGCAGCAAGATTATATACAGATGCCTGTGCAAGAAAAACAATCCGCAAATCGTCGTCTTCCACCCAGGCTCTGTCAAAGTATTCATCAGTGGCAATGAGAGTAAAATATGGAGTATTACAGGGAGCCAAAGGGTCCGATGATAATACAAGTGGTTCTGAAGCGGAAAGAGAAGGAAACAGTAGAATTTGTCTAGCTCCAGATGCACTTGTGTTTGATAAAAAAGTCGCTCAAATTGCTTGTGGTTTGCATCACACTGTAATGCTAACTGACTTTGGCGAAGTGTACACATTTGGATCTAACCAATTTGGCCAGCTAGGAACGCGCGATAACAGTGCGCATGGCATTGTTAAAGTTAATGTTCCACAATCTATACAGGTTGCCGCTGGTAGTAACCATACTGCAATTCTCACAGCTTCAGGAGAAGTTTTTACAATGGGTTCAAATAATGTGAGTAATAAAATTTAGAAAATACCAAAATTATATAATAAACAACTACTACATTTTTTTCAATAGAATTTATCTGGTTCATATGAAATGATGCCATCCTCTAAATTTATTAGTAGAACTATTTAATGAAAACGTCTCCTTTTCGTTCATTTCAGAGAGGTCAATTAGGCCGCATAATATCTGATACGTCCAGCTCTGAAATATGCCGCATCAGCACATTTGAGCCATCAAATGGATGCAAGGTACGATGGATTGGAGCTTCGGGTGATGAATCATTTATTAAATTGGACCAAGCATTAATCAATATAAGTAATCTACTATCAGCAACTATAACTGGAAATAAAGATTCTCTAGGTATGATTCATATTTCATTAATAATTTTGATTAATAGTATAGCATGGTTAGACTCATAGCCGACTTTCGTTAGAATTGAAGGATATATCTAAAGGCGCATTGAAGTATATAATATTTTCATACCATTCCACGCACCTTATTTACTTGAGCAAACAGGTTTTAGGGAATAGTTTGATAACACCTTCCTTCACATGAACATTGCCATAATTGATTTGAATCATTATTTTGTTACTAATTTGCATTTGTTTCCTGTCTTTTCAGTGATTCTACCCTGCAAAGTTAGTGATTCATTCAAATGCATAACAATAAACAAAAGTGATGGATCATGTAACTCCTATAATGCAAACGATCAAGTTGACTTTCTTGGAAGCTTAGGATGTTTAGATCCTGTATATGATATATTTTGGAAGTATGATCCTGAAAACAATGTTATGAAGTGTTATAATATATTAGCCCTGAATGCCACAAATCTCCAGCAGTGTTCAACTGTTCTTCCGCTTGAGGAAAACTATGAAACCAACCTAGCCAATCACGGATGTGAAGATGCTATACAAAGAAGTATCGATGGGAAAACCCATTCAAAGTCACTGTCGATTTTGAGTAGCGAATTGGCTCTTCCGAAGACCCAAAACACTTTTATTACTCGAAGTCATGCTGCTTTACACTTACTTGCATGTTTAGATACATTGTTTTTATTCAACACTCAAAAGTAAGTTTCAATAATATTTATTTTTACCAAACAATAACCTAATAAATTTATACTGAATTAACATGTCTTTAAGCAGTGGCTGATTAACAGTCCTGGGAAATTCACTTTTGTATCAATCATGCCAACATGAGATTATTAATTCATTCTTTAAACAAGAAATAAAAATGACTTACAAGGAGGCAAATGAATGAAAAATACCAAAAATGTTAAGCCAAATCTTGAATTTGATATTTTTTGTTGAATATTGCTCAGTGTGTAAGATAATAAAAAAATAATAAATACAATGTCTGCAGTAACATCTATCGTGATGTATTTACATATCCTTCACAGTTAATTTAGTTACCGAAAAATATATTTATATATAATATAAAATATATATAGATGCCTCTATTGAAAATCATATAGACTAGTAAATTTTTTGAAGAAGTATTAAAGACAATTTATTATGTATGTAAAGACAATTTATTAATCATCAAAGATAAATATTTTTTTAGGCTTCCGTTCATAGATGATTCAATCATTGATGATATTTTGCCGTTGCCGAAACCTGTTTCAAAGGAAGAGTATCAATCCGTGTACAGATTTTCATGCCACGGAAATGGATGGGGATATCCTAGTCATGCTATCGAAGCGATTCGATTTATGACCAATTGTGATATGATTCTAGGTAATTTTTAAAATATTAATTACTACTATATTACTACAGCACGACAATGCTAACAAAAATTCATTTGATGCCTACAGGCTATGATAATAAAAGATAGAAAGTAATGTACCCCAAACAAAGCGTTTTTGCAGTTTTTAGGGTCATGTTTCCCTATGAGAAGCACTTAAACATGTACAGATTCTATACAAATCACAATTTTGAATGAGCAATACACTAAACTAATTGTGAGTTACATTTACACTTTGCATCTTATAAATTGATAATAATAATATCCTACATGTAATTTTATTGATCGGATGATTCCAAATGCCAACCCAACCCTATTATTTTAATGCACTATGCATGGCAATTTGTGCACTACTTGTTCAACTGTTTGATACTGAATGTATGTATTGTTTCCTTCTTTATAACCTTCTATGTTGTATTACCACGGCTATATTGTTTTTCCTGGTAGAATTCAAGTCAACCACTGAGCAAAACCAGAAACTCTTTTATGAATGGAAATCAAGTTGGCAACTTTGCCTAGCACATATTTATATAGGCGCCTTGATACTACAACTAGTCAATTTGATTTTCAAAATTTTTGTGATTTCTATTAAATATAATTTCACAATACTTCCCAAAAAATTTGAATTCAAAATTATTTCGTTGATCCCAAATATACAAAACGCCATTTTCATTTAAAACAATGATTGTAGCTTAGCTTAGATGTATGTTAATTAAAAAATGTTTGAATTTCATTTTCCCAACAATTATCAAATCAGAGTTAGGTACTTAGTTGTAGTATTTATTAGACAATATAAATATATTCTTTTTAAATTTATGACTTCACATTAAGCCTTTTAAAATATACAAGTTATCATAATATTTAAACTCTTTTTAATTTGTTTTCACATGGTATATTTGTTTCAATATTTTTTTTTAGGTGGATTCGCTTTGTTTGGAGGGCGTGGAGAGTATGTAGCAAAGATAAAACTCTTTGACATTGGATATGAGGGAGGTGAACAAGAAGTTGACGGAGAGACACTGAGGGAAACTGATGAAGTCTTGTATCAGTGCCCAGCTAGAGAAAAATACCCAATATTTTTTGATATTCCTGTTAAAATAATGGTATAATTTTTAAAAAGCTAATAGTGACTCGATTAACTCAGAGTAGAGTGATTGGTCCAGTGATTCTTTTTAGTTCAATTCTATATAAACTTTATTCTATGGTGTGATGGCCATATTATGTTACATTATTCTTACAAAACTAAATATTATCCAGTTTCATTTTTTCTTTGTTGATAGCTAGCAAAGAAAATTGAGAAGATGATTATTTTGTATCATTATTGAATATGAACTTATATAATTGTTATATTTCTTTTATGTATTTTAGGCTAACAAATGGTACGTTGCGTGGGCTCGAATTACTGGACCATCTTCTGATTGCGGATCACTAGGTCAAGCATCAGTTGCCACCAATGGATACATATTTCAATTCAAAGCATCAAAAAAATCAAACAATGGAACAAATGTAGTTAACGGTCAAATACCGTGCTTGCTGTTTAAGAACATTATTCTATCAAACTGTACAAAGAACAATAATCCTGTATATGATCCTGTACAAATACTATCATTGAATTTCGGGAAGAATATAAACCGGGAAGGACTTGAATGTTTACATTCCTTACTTCAATGGAGTTGGAATACTATAATAAACGGTGCTATGGAGAAATACAGCCAACGACATCATAATAAAATTTACGCAATAAAGCATGAAGAAAAATTAGCGTTCATATCAAAGGCGACTTTGAAATTAATAAGATCATATCTCAATGAAATATATCCACTCAGTACAAAAAAGAAGAAAACTGAAGAATGCGAATATCTTGTAGAAGGAATTTACGAAATTCGGAAGCTATTGATGAACATTTTATCAGATGATATCATATCTAGTAGACATGATGTTTCGCCTAATTCATCTCGAACCAAACTTCTTATATCAATTTTAAAAGAATGTCATCAAACCTTTGAAGAACTCTTCCATGTATTTTTTCCAACGTCATACCTGAAATGGTCAATCTTATGTTCACTTCTTTCAAATGTTGAGGTAAAAATAAATCTTATATTATAAAAATCAGTTTATTTTACCATAAAATACATATAACATAATGCATAAAACTATGAGCTGATACTTCTAAGAGATAAATTAAGCTTTGTGTTATTACAATTTAATGAATATATTATATATTAAGAATTATGACCCAATATAATGTTTGTAATATATTTTTACTTTATCAGGCATAACAAATGGTAAAACAAAATGATATTTCTGTGTCACAATTATGTAGTATCAACCAATTTGGTAATATGCGTTGGTAGAAAGCCATGTATCTGATATCATGCATCTTAAAACATTTCATGACATTATAGCACTACAATAAATTATTAACATTTCATATTATAAGGTAAAAGTTTGATGGTTGCAAATATTAAGTTGGAAATAAAGTTTCTCCTAGTCTTCCTTTATCTTCACTACTTCCATGTGTGACAAACATTATCTTACTTCACATTTCTATTTCAGAGTGGAGTTTGTAAAAGTAAACCATTACTTCTGAGTGCAGTTCTTGCCTCGCTGAATGGTCGTGTTAACTTACGACAGATTCTACCGATATCAGGACCAGTAATTCCTGATGAATGCACACCAAATGTACGTCATAAATTTCCAACACTAGTGGAAAAAATATGTTCTAAAACTTTGGTAAATATTAATTATTTAAATTGATCACTAATATAATAATTCAAGTATGAAACTCTAAGTCATTTTCTTTTATATTAGGAAGAAGGAATGAGCTATATTTCGACATGGACACTTGACAGTTTACTAAATTGTCTTTTGGATCTTATTATTGCTCCTGTGAAAATGTACCTTAAACTTGAAGCATCTGCCTCATTAAGTAATGAAACATCAATAACATCTCTCATCAAACATTGCAGCCATCTCTTAACAAGAATAGTCGCTGAACTTACGTTTAATGCTGTCAATCCAGAGGTACTATAATTCCTTTCATTAAATGGTAAAACCCCTCAAAATAATAACAAAACAAATACATTTGTTGTGGCTATTATTGTTGAAGGAATCTGAAGATCCTGGATCAAGTGGAATAAGTCTGTGTACGCCAAACCGATTTGTTCATTTTAATCCAGCTTGTAACTGGCATACAAGTAAAGGATTCCCGGATGCTATCTGCTTTAAAGTGGATAGGGCTGGAATATTTATTGTTGGTGTTGCAGTATATGGAGGTGTGGGGAATTACAATTATGAGCTGGAAATATTATGTGATGTAAGTATTTTAAAATTAATAAGTATATTTAGAAAACTTAGAATATGAATGTTATCATAAATCTCTGTTGCAATTGGTAATGTAACCAAATATACTTACAGTTGACATTATCGACGAGCAAGAATTTTCCACATGTGACACAATTCAAATGGTCACAATGTCTTTTGCAATTAATTATTGCGTTCCTAAACAAAATGTGAATTATTTTCAATTAAAATAGACCAACATAATTATTATAAAAGTCTTAACTGTGGCCAAAAAACAATTGATCACTTAATCAAAATTCGTCAAGCAATCCATAAAAATTAAATTTGTTAGGAATACAATATTTTTTTAGGTTTATTAAATAACCATTTGAAAAAGATATATATTACCATTAATAGCTTGTAAATAATTAAAATAATTCCCATAAATAGATGGAGAATGATTCTATTTGTTTATTTATAAATCTATAACAATTATTGTTTCTTCAAATATCAATTATTGTTTCAATAAGAAAAATGCAAGGAAATGTGTTTATGAATCAAACAGTAACTCACTTTTTGTCAATTCGCAGAGCTTTAAAAATTTTCAATTGAAAAATAAAAGCTTCAATAGAATTCAATTATTAGTAATAACATTTCATTTTGTGGAATATATATTTTATTTCCTGTGTGTGGCAGTTTATTGTCCATCATTGCAGTCTATTATGGCAAAACTTAATGCAATCAAATTTTCTTATGAGTCAATAAGCAATCTTTGAATTGAAATTAACAGCTTAACGACCGTGGACGCGTATTTAAGTCTTTGAAATCCAACGGTTGAGGACCGTGACGCATATACGCGTCCTATATCATACATTCCATTATATTGAAAAATCACTTGGTTAGGATCGAGTTTGATATCAAATGTTAACGAGAGATGGTAGTATACATATTGACGCATTATTTGACAAAAAATAAATTATTTTTATGCAAAACTATTTCGTGAAAAAACACCCCTAGACGGTAGACTTTTTTTTTTCGTATGTGATTTTTCATAATATTATTTTACGTTCTGTTTAAATATTTGATTTATAAATCGTGTCTGGTTTGTTTCCCCGATTAGCGACGATATACATACGTAATATTAGCAGGGTATCCTGTCGTCCAGATGCATTTTTGGGGCGAGGCCCTTAGAGGTACAAATTGCTTAGTGATTTATTGCTTGGGCGTGCGATGCTGTATTTTTATGACGGCCGAAAACAATTTTTGATTTTTTAAACGAGTGGTTGATAATATTATGACCTATTCAAACTTAGTGACAGGGGTTCTCAACTTATGTTTACGAAATAAATTAAAAAATATTCCTTTGAAATATATTCTTTTATGTTACATTACTATAGCAAATATAAATTTGCTATAGTAATGTAAATTTATGTATTTACATTACTAATGTATTTTAATGTAAATTAATAATGTAAATTTATAGTATTATTATTTGAAAATATAAATTTGCTATAGTATGTACACGTAAACAATGTGAAAAAGTAGGTTTTGCATATTTTAAAAGAAGATCTTTTAGTAGATTTAGGTTTATTCAGTACACAACATAAGTATGCAATATACAGAAGAAGAACCACTGCTCAAATGGCATTGATTTATGCGGTAAAGTATCTGGAAGCTAGAAAATTAAATTTGGTAAAGATATCTCAATTGGTTTACAAATTATAGTGAATTTAGTAAAATTACAATTGTTTGCGAGTTTTTCGCAAAATTGCCCGGCCGCCAGGTGAAATTCTATAAAAAACGGGCGGGCGTTAAGCTGTTAACAAGAAATCCTGTTTTTGCCTATTGTTAACATTTTGTAATGCAACTCATACAGGTAAATAATTAAACATTACTGACAATTTTTCAGCAATCTGGACCAGCGAACAATCAATTACATCAACCAGCACCGCAGAATTGGAAAAGCTTGGAATATACTCGAGGAATTTTCAATGCCGATATGAATGATTTAGTTGAAATCAAATTTGTTAGACATGTTCCAATAAAAGTAAGCCCTCAATGCTATTGTTTCTGTAAAGAAAATAAAATGAATTCATTGAAAGCAAATAATATCTCAAAAGATTACGGATGATAATAATCAAAAATTGGTATTTACTAGGTATACTTAATAAATATAAATTACTATATGCATTCTCAAAGCATACTGTAACATACATAATTAAAGCCATTTTTTAACGTTTTTATTCTACCAGTGCTCCTTATGGTAGCAAATTATGGTAACCAATGAAGAAGGATAGATGCATGCATCGAATATTGAGGTTTAGGTGATTTCATGTGTTACTTGGAGATTATGGAATATTCATGGCAATGCCCTGCTATGTCAGTGGTCACGGAGAGACGTTAGAACTGATTCATATCATGATCCGGAGAATCTTAATCCTGTTTGTCTCTTCTTCCAACCGGTGCAGTTGATTTGGTCCACTTATCCAAGCAAAAAGAAATGGTCAATAGATTGATAAATAACAATTTAGTTTACATTACAGGTAACTTTTTTCTTGAAAGTAGTTAAATATTGAAACAAAAATTACAGGAAACTTCTTGATAAAAAGTACCGATATTGCATATATCCAAAATCATGAAGAGAAGAAACGAAATAGTGTGATTATATTTAATAACTATGTATTTTGCATAAATATATCAGTATAAATGCATATTTTAACAGGAACATGTGAGATATGCAATAAGATTATGGAATTTTGGGGGACCAACAAGAAGCGGTGATCAAGGAGTACCATCGGTGAGGGGTCCTGATGGAACAACGTTTACATTTTCACGCTGCACCTTGAGTATGAATGGTACAACACCAATAAGAGGACAAATACCATCATTGCTCTATATTAGGTGAGAGTCCCGTATTTTTATTTATTGTATAACACAAGAAAGTGTTGATTTTTTAAATAAAAGTCTTTAAATAATGTGATTTACATTATTGAAAGCAACATTTATACCATTAAAAAATATTGTAACCTTGGTTTCACATATAGATCCAAGATTTTTGTGTACCTAGACAATATTTTGTTAACTGTATCTGTGATCATGAATAAAACAACACGTGATTGTCAACCAAATCAAAGTAAAGCAAGGATTTATCTAGTTGCTATTTATGTGCGAAGACATATTGAATGTTAACAGCTTAACGACCGCACGTATTTTTTATAGAATTTCACCTGGCGGCCGGGCAATTTTGCGAAAAATTCGCAAAAATTGTAATTTTACTAAATTCACTATAATTTGTAAACCAATTGAAATATCTTTACCAAATTTAATTTTCTTAGCTTCCAAATAATTCGCCTATACGCATATATGAGTCCTCCGGCCAGCAACCTTTGTTTTCCATAAACTCAAATACGCGTCCGCGGTCGTTAAGCTGTTAATAGCAGTATCTATTTGAAAAGGCCCTGAAGCATTCATTATAAAGATAAAAACAACATTACAATATAATTTAACTCACAAATATTATTATTTTTTTGTTCGAAAAAAACAGAGATTCTCAGGTAGCCCCTTCTAATGACACATGTGAAGCTGTGAAGAAAGTTCCACGTGCTCAGATAATACATGTGGCTCAATGTATCATAATAAAATGTGCACAACTGCTTCAAGAAATACGAAATGAATTCTCCCCCGAACACCTGAAGCGGAGTACTGCATTGGAAAACTCACCTTGCCTCACATCACTGATTCCACTTACCCTGGCTCATCTTTCTAAGCTCACTGACCCAGAGGTAATTTTTTTTTATTCTGTATTATAATTTTACACAAAAATGTGTCTGCTTTTGGTTGCTTCTTAACCTTTTCACCGCGTATGACCGCTATGCATGTCCTAGCGAACATGCCCTCAGCGCGTGTGACACGTATAGATGTCATGGAAATTTCAAACCCTATATAAGAGCTATCTATTGTGCTAAAATTGTATAACTTGGTTGAAAATATTACTAAATGTATATTTTACCAAATTCCATTAGTCAAAAAGATTTAATATAGGCTAAAATAATTTATTTCTGGAACACGCCGTGAACATACGTCACCAATGCAAGATGGCCGCCGTTGATTCATGGCGTTTCTCGTAAGAACTGTGCGCCACGTGGTGACGTCACGTCGCAATTGTATGAAGAATGATTATTGTTGAATTAAACCGAAAATACAAGAAATATATTGTATTTTATTATTGAAAAAGTTATTTTGGGTGGCAATTAACATATTTGATTAGTTAAAAAAATATTACAACCTATATTTATAATCGAAAATGCGATAACAAAGTCCACAAAAAAGTAGCCGCGTACAGGGCATGTTAGCTAAATTTGGTGACGCGGGCAAAGGGTTAGCTATTCTTTTTTTACATAAATTTATTTCAATATTTAAGCACATTTAACAGTAAGGTATATGTTTAAAATTACCAGGGCTGTGGAGAGTCGTGGAGGCAGGCTTTTTTTGATGGAGTCGTACTCGAAAAAAAATTAATAACTTTCAGTCCTTTAATTTAATTGTGTATTGAAATCGCTAGGGACAAAAATGGCACCACTGCACGCCACTAAATCTAAAAAACAATTAAAGTCGTGTTTCAAGCTAAGGTCGCAGTTATATTATTTCTTAACAACTCTAGAATTACCCATTTGATGTCTGAGTAAAACAAACAATCTTTTTCATTTTCAGAGCTGTGTAGAGATTCTTAATCTTATTCATCATATATTACCAGATGTGGCTGCATTAAACCTTTTCGAAAAAGAGAATTATTCAGATTTATCACATCTTCTAATGACAACAAGTTCGCACTATGTGTCTGTAGAAAGCCAGCACCCATACAAAGCTGCATCTGTCAAGAATTACAGGTATATTGTTTTTTAATGATTTTATGTATAAGCCTATTGCTATATCTTCTAAATTAGTCGGTACACAACAAATATGGATATCTTCATAAAATGTTAACTGGAGAAATTTTTGATTACAAATTGATGTGCTCAAAAAATCTTAAGATACTAAAAAAAATACTTTCAATGTCATAACAAAATATGATGTAGAAAAGATTTCACTGATAGATTACTTCAGTAGGTTATTTAAGCAGTCTCAACAAGTTGATAAATAAATTACTCTGGTTATAGAAAGTTTTTCGTCTAATAAATATTTCGAATGCTTCAGTTTAAATTTCCATATTTTTGAATATCACTCCTTTACATATCTGCTCATCTTTGTAAACCCAAACCATAAAACTGTTTTCAGAGTCTCGTTCCCAAAAACTGTTGCATGGATGGTACTAGAGATGGATCCGCAAAGTGGTACAGCTCAGCCGGAGGATTCTCTGACAATATATATACAGCGAATGCCCAATGTTTTGACAGAAAAGAGTGATGGCAATCAACCGTCCATTATGGATGATATGCCAGTTTGTGAGAATAATTCTAAATTGACTGAATGGGACTGGATGACTTTTTATAAAAAGAAGAAAAATGTTGAAAATGAAAATGCTGAGACCAATTCTTATGTATACAAACAAAACACTTACGTTCCAATCACGCATAAGATGACAAATTTGTAAGCATATTTGAAATTAATTTTTATTCCAATAAAGTCAATCTTGAGGTTGTCATATTCATGCAAAATGAATTTATCTAACATTCATTGAGTGTAAGTTATTCATATAAATAATAATGAATAACAAAATCATTTAATTATCATGAAGTGAATTACTCTTCCGATTATTAAATTCCTGTATTATGCAATACAAAATAGATACTATCTCCAAATATTATTTGATTCTTTGTGAGTAATACTGAATCTTAAAAAAAAAATATTTTAACTCTTCTACGTATCTTTATTCAATTACAGAAAAAGTGAATGGCCACAAAAAGCAATTGTTGTACCAGGAAATGAAGTAATCTTTTCAATGGAAACAGCTTCAGATTATTTGAAAGACGAAAAAGCAAATAGGTAACTATTAGATCAATGAATAAACCTTTCACGTTAAAGATTCTGTGTAATCATATATAAATATGTAATATTGGGCAATCTCTTTAGAAACTTAAGTGTTTCTTCTTAACACATAAAATACAGGTGATCGCTGCGTACCATTATCAGAGTAATATTTTCAAACTTGCATGAAAAAAACTTTTAAAATATTCGAGTTATTTTTATTATTAAATCTGTGTATATTTTATCTCATGATATCTTAGTATTGAAGTTAAATATAAAGTGAGTTTGGGATAGATAAATTACCATAACAAATATTAATGTACATTCATTAAAGCATTCACAAGTCTCGTTAAAAAAAAATAGGAAAGGACAAAACCAAAGTTGTAAAATAATAATCCAATAGTCCTGTCCTAGCACCATCCTTTCTATCCCTGCTCTCTTCGAAAAAAATAAAGGTTGAGCAAGTGCGCAACAATCAGTTCTCGTAGAAAAGTTTCTGTTGAGATACCTTCATTAGAAGACCATATGCTCCACATGTGATTGTGAAACAAACATTCAAGTGTAAAAAATTATACTATGAATGATGATTCTAATGTATACACTTTACAAGAATGCATATTGTATTTGTTTCAAACCAAATTTGTCAAGAATTGAACAAAAAACATTCTAATACTAACCATAGATTTTACCACTAGGCTAAAACATGGTCGATATTCCTGCAACCAGAGCTGGACCTACTTAATCTACGTTAATAAAGAAAGGCACTTGTGACGCCTCTCTGATTTATTTTTTCTAAATATCGTTCAAACACACCTTTAGGATTAGCTTAAGAATGGTGCTAAGACAGTTTTAGATTTTTTCACAATGGTTCATGGAGACTGTAAAAAGTTAAGGATAGTTAGCTAATAGGTAAATCCGGCTACACCTGTAGCACAAATGTCAAAGAAACAAACTATTGGTTACATAAAATTTATCTTCAGTGTATATTTTCCCTAGATATGGATTCAAATGTTTGGTGGTGGCTTATGAAGACATCTCAAATATTCCGACTGAAAACGCCCCTTCAATGCAGAGCAGTGTTTTGTCAAAATTAGAAGCAGAGCTCTCCTACTTGGGAGGGATGTGCGCAGCGTCTCTCATTAGTCCCAGCATCTCCACTTTCCCGGGTGAGTTAAAATATAATTAATACAAAAACAAGTAACCAACAGTTTTTATCATTATGACAATTTTGTGATAAGTTTTTTTTTCGGTCGTAGCTTTATTATTTATTAAGTATTCATCATTGGAAGCATTTGAAAAAGAATTTCTTATTGTGATAGTATGTATAATAATAGTTATGTTATTGGCATTGAAGATTTTACAATAAACTTATTGAAAATTTTGTAGAGTAACTCACCTGCAAAAACTTGATGCAGATCGAAGAAAAAAAGAGTTGTAGAGTAAAATAGAAGAAGAACCAAACAAATTGTAATAAAAGAAATGAGAAAAGCTCTAAATCAGAGGGTATGCCACACAGAAAGCACTTTGTGACAATAGTTTTTAAAGTAATAATAAACAAACTGCTCAAATCAAATAGGAGCTACTTTTTTGAAATGCACCAATGGATATCATTAGCGCAGGTAACAGATTATGTGTACTATATCTGTAAAAAAGATTTATGCAGTTACTGTGTGAAAATATTTAATCTGGAAATTATATGCATCTTATTGCGAAAGGAAATCAGAAAGAAAACACAAAATAATAAATCGTTCAAAACTTCTTTATTTTTCTTTATAAATATATCTTGTTAAGTCTACTTTGACATTTAAAAAAAACATATTTGGTCGTTGTGAAAGGAACAAGCAATTCTAGTCATCCTAAGATTAATGTTGGCGCTATATAAAATTTATCTTATATTTAAAACGGTAACAAATCCACCAATAATTGAAGAAGTCAGAGTACCACTACAATTCAGTACAAATGTATGGATGTCAGATTCAGTATTAAAGAAATAAACTTGACGATATTATTGAAAAAATCTGTTAAGATTTAAAATTTCATTTACAACTGCGGTTTTGTATTTGCATCCTTCCTTCATAACCATTATTGCTCCAACTGATAGCTAATCAATAAAATGTCATTCGATCTATATTAATATACAGTCAGTCTAAAAAATACACAGTACATACTACCAGTACATCTTCATCGATGCAAGTACAATTAGTTTAATACGGTGCCTGTGTGTTTGTTCAATCTATCGCTTTTTTTATGTGGCTCTTTAATAGTTCTGCTTATTTGATAGCTTAGGTGTTTCAGTAAAATCTACATAATAAATAGATCAGAAAGATACAAAAGAGATGCATTTTTGCCCAAACTACAAATTCCTACAGATCCATCAAAAGCGATAGACTGATAAATCAACTAAACTTAGTTTATGAATAATAAATACTATATAGAATGCTTTCAATGACATTTTTATCACAAATAAATGCCTACATATCATCAGTATGTATCTCATGTAATTTTTTTATTTTTTATGAGGGGTCACCATACCGTATGGTTATGAGTTCCACCAATAATATTGTATGTAAAAATAAAACAAACGTATGTTCTGTGTATCATTCCAATGTGTTGTTTCAATGTTTATTTCAATTAAATTTAAATACAGTCAACAAAAGATTGTTCTTTTACACTCGAGTTGGCTAGTAATAGCAGTTTTCCTACCAATGATATAAAGAGTAAATTGAGAAGCAAAATAACATGTGAGATGTTTGAGTTAAGCCTAATGTTACCCTTATATGGTTTTGCAAGGAAAGCGCAAGGTCAATTTGGCACGATTTATTTTATACACGTTTGCAATGTCAAACATACCAAGAAACATATTTTTATTTCAACATTTCCTTTAATTCTTTTTTCATTTACTGTTCTTAAAATCAAATAATAACTTGTTATCAATTCACATACATCAACCTCACCAGCAAAAGTAAATTTAGGGCTCTCGAAAAAACCTAAATTATGTTGCTTATATATTTCTCTCATAAACTAACAATTTGATGACCCCTGGTAAAAGCATAATAAATATTCATGTTTAATTAAAATAAATTATAACTAGCATGGGAGAACAAAGCACAGCCTGGCTATTTTTTTCTTTCTTCTTCTTACCTGAATTTCAATTCCTATTATCATCTCGTATTAAAACTTCTTTTTCATTTTAAACATTGAATCACTGTACAAACTTAAAGCTTCCTATTTTAAACCCCGAATCAAAAATTTTCTGACACAGTAGGAATTATTTGGTATGTTTGAGGAGAAGTGATACATTTACTTAATTTATATGATAGTTTTTAGTTAGTGACATATTAAATGCAGTTACACTTAACTAGAATTCAATTACTTACATATAAAGCTCGATATCCACTAGAACTCTGATCATCTAGGCTAATTGGGACTTATCCATATAATGGATAATCAATCCATTAATTAAAAAAGTATTTTTAAATTTTATGATATGGTTTTGTCACTTTGTATAGAAAGACAGATAATCAGAGTTCTGCTGTATGTAGGGTTAAAATATATGTAAAATAAACCATATTTGGAATAGTGAAATGAAATATGACTAGCTAATTTTAGAATAAATAGTAAATTAGTATTTTTCAATTCCTTAATAGTTTTTAAACAATAAATAATGAAACAACAATTTGAACTTTAAAACAACTGAAAATAGAATATTTTTAGTTTTTTGGTCTGTGCTATAAGGTATCATTCTAAATCTGAAATTATCCAATGACTTATGAACTATATATTCTATATTTTTATTTTGCAGATGATTTTTCAAACATTCCGGCATTGCGAGACGAAGAGTGCGAGCACCCCTCACCAGCTACGCCCCATTTGAATCGTTATTTCGATGACTCCGAGAATGTGATACTTTCAAGAGGACTCGCTTTGGCACATGAACCGACAATCAAGCAGGCTCTCAGTGGACAAATATCTTACAGGTGAGTAATATTATTGTTATTCTAATATAAATTGAGCACACAATACAGAATGCATTTTTTTAAATACATTATTTAATGAGGCGAAGTCGGCAATTTATCACACAGATAAACGTAACACAAATAAATAAACATTAGAATAAGCGATGACTTAATTCATAAAATTAAAATTACAAGTCAGTTGTAAGAAGTTGCGCTTTTTCCACAATAACATGAAGTTCTGTTTCTCGATAAGTTCTGCCGTCTGGCAATATTACAGGTAATTTTCGCTGTGGCTTGTTTTTGGATTTAATCCCATTCACCCAAGCTACTTGGCGTTTTTTTCGCTGTTGTAGAATAAAAATGATAATTATCGCCACAGCACAAATGATGACTATTACAATAACGACACTCGATATAACAACTATTTTACTGATGCTGTTTGAAGCGCAGTTTTCTTCATTGTAGAGCTGCAGAGTTACAAAGTTCTGTACATCAGATGAGTTCTTATTAATACACAGCACATTACTTTCATGGAATAAGACAGGCAACATCTGAGTTGTTTCTGAACAATCGCAGAGTTTATTTATTCTTAATTGCTTGAATAATAATTCAAAACTGCTTTTGTTAACTTTCCAAGAATCTTTTTCGTATATTGTTACAGTGTTGTTATCAAACAACAACTCCAACTGTCCACTCACTGCAGTGATTTCCTTTTGTACTCCTATCCCAAAAAAGGCACCAGCATCAATATGTTCTATCACATTGTTGCGAATTATCACATTTCCTTTAGTCACAGCCCGTAATGCATCGCCTTCTATAGTTCCAATATGAGAATTTTCAATTTGAATTTTCTTAGAACCGGTGATCATAAATGCACTGCTTCTAATTCTATCAATAGTGACGTTAAATAATCTAAACGATTGTTTTATTTCTATATCCGAAAGAGTTCTACTTGGCAGTATTTTGAAACGACATCCATTCACAAAGAAGTAGTCCAGTGATAATTTTTTGAATGCTTGAATCTCAACACTTGGAAAATAACTATCAATCAATTCTATTTTCTTTGTACCAATTAGATTCGAAAATGCAAACGGTTTTACGTTAAGTACTGTTGATGCGTTAATTAAAATTTCATCAATGTAACCTTTAACAGAATGGGACGGAAATTCGGATATAGTGGTATTTTGGATTTTAATCGTAATACCTGCATATATCGATTGTTTATCGTCTGAATAGCCAGCCCAATACAGAGAATTTTCAGATAATGTAAGACGATCGACATTGGATACTCTTATAGATCTCAATTCATGCAAATTTTTAATCGCATCCGTCAGGAAGAACACTCTTTTACAACCGCTTACATCTAAGTGGACGGCTGTAGTCAACATCTTATATGCACCATCCTGCCGTATTGTTAACTCCTGAAAAAAGATAAATCAGCTTGACAAAAATAAAATATTTACAGTGTAGATATGCAATATATTTTGCAAATACTTGATCTAGCTTTGTACAAAAAAACCCGCATCGAAACGTTAGCTATGTTACCCTTGGAAATCATCATAATAGCGTAGGCAAACAGTAATGTTTATACAAAAAATCTACAATAATAACACTTATACAATTAAAACATATAAGTACGTAAAATAGGGAGAGAATTACTGCAATTATAAATTAATTATATTTCCATAGCAAATAGTGCAAGAATATCAAACTACATATGAAAACTTATTATTTTCGTCTGCGCAATAAGCCAAGAATGTTAATTTTAAAAATTCAAACGAATATATGGAAGACTTAAAATTATATTTTTTGAATTTTTAAAACTTTCAATCATTGGCAAATTTATTCTTGAGAATAAAAATGATTACATGTAAATACGAGCGCAAATACAATGACATGACGCAAAATTGTGAATTGGCTGCTAGACCTTTGAACTTGCCTATTAAAGATTAACTCATGCTGTGTTAAAAGGGTAATAAATTGACATCTATTACTGGTATGGACATTCAGACATAAACGTTTAAATGAGTCGATTATAAAAATTATAAATGTTTACATACCATGCGCGACTTTGCATTAACATTAAGTGTCTGCTTAATGGACTTTAAAAAATAATTTTAAAATCAAATTAAGGTATTTATAGCATATTGATTTTTTTCAAACTGAATAATTCAACTACGAATATGCAAATGAGAGTGTAGATTTAAGAGTTATTAAAATTAATTTAAGCTAATATTATATAATATAATTGTTTTCAATTTCCAATTTCATCTAGATAATGAATTGAATCATTTACTTTAGTCCATTAAGTAACTAAAAATACATTTCCAATCAATGTTAGCAATAACTCAGGCATATATTCCATATATTATTCAACAGTAAAAATATTATCACATAAAAAGTAAGATCCCTTTTAATGGTCGAGCAAGTGAATCCAATACTCCTTTCCTAACTGGTGGAAATTTATGAATAGCATTTTATAACTGCGCTTAGATTAAATATACTACTTCAAAAAAGGTTGAAAAGGTTAAATATTCCTGAGGCAGATCTTTTGATTTGGATTAACATAATGATACCTTCTTTAAAAATCAAACACAAGACTTAAGATTTCCAGGTATCGCTTTTTGACATTTTAATCAGGTAGCGATTTCCAACCTGGGAGGGTAGGTGTGGACAATTGCAAAGGCGCGAACAGTGCAAAATATTTATTTACCCTTTAAAACGTGTCTTTTTTACTATATGAAATAAAGGATGGGGAGTCGCAGATATTTTTTCTTTAAAGGGTGGCGCTGTAACATAAAGGTTGGAAGCCACTGTTATAAGGTGTGTAATAATAAGAATGAACTCATCTAAAAAGCAAAAAAATTGTCTATAACTATTTAAATGTCCAACACATCTAATTTTCCATTTCTAGTGATTTACATAGATGGCAAAAATTCTAGTTCTCATTGGTCTAAAGGCCAGTAAAACAGCATTGAATCATTGAAATATCATTTATAACACGGAAACAAACGCATGCAAATTTGATCATAAATAAGTATTAAAAATTACTATTCATAAATCCAATATGACCACTCTTCAAACCGGGCGCACGCATTAACGTTGCAGCTAAGCTGGGAGATTATACTCAAACATAGTCAAAAAATTTGATCAATAATTTAGTATTACCAGACCATAAAATTATTGTTGGTTTTATTCATTGTCATAATAGCTTCTATGAATACATTTAAATCCATTGTAAATTATGTTTTCCTTCGTAAGTGTACTTGCTTTTTACACTATTGGAATGAATTGAGACCAATGTCCCCTCTAAGCTGCGCAGCAGTTTGAAAACCCCCGTTTGTACTCATTTTAGGTTGGCGCACACTCCAATACAACTACTCAAATATTATTTTTTAAATTGAAATAACTCTAATTGACTGAAATAAACAATAATTTGAACATTTAGATAATTTAACTAGAATTCAATTGTTATCTATGTATAACCAGAAAAAGAAATTGATCTTAAGTATTAATTGTAAGGAACGACTAAAAACTAAAACATTTAAAATAAGTTAATAACATTATTAGCGACTGATTATTTGTTTTGTTCCGTTTATTTTTTTAATTTGTGCTTGATATTATTTTTTGTAAAAAACTAGAATTAATTGTGTTATTTCTTATGTTTTATTTTACAATACACTTATTAGTTAAATTTTTTTATAAATTATCAAATGATAATATTTTTTTATGCAAATTAAAACAAAAAAACACTATTTTTAATATCAAATATGACAAATTATGCCGCGCATTTGTTGGATTGGTTCATACAGCCTTTGAATTTTCTGCACAGCTAACCTCTTGTCTTAGAGAGAATATTGATTCAAACATATCAAGATTAACTTATTCGTAACAACGTATAATCAAAATCCATTTACCATAAAATTTAAAGCGTATTAAACACTAAGCCTAGTATGGAAGGTTCAGAGTGAGTTTGTAATACATGGTAAGGAGTAACTAGCAAACTAGAATACATATTATGCGCGTTATTTATTATAGAATATATTATTATACTATGTAACATTAGATATTCGTTTCAAAAATTGTCAACAAAAAGCAATAAAATAAATATAATGATTGCTGAAAGGTTGCAATGCAGGATTCAGGTGAATTTAGAAAAAGAACAAGATGTTCATTAAGTATGTGATCACCATGATTATTTTTTTTGGCAACTTGTAATCATGGGAAGGTGACTGTTAAAAGACGATTATAAATACAGCAAAAACCTCAAGGGTGAATATGTTCAATTCGGAAATTATTAACATATTATTTAGGCAGTGTTTTGTTAATCACACATTGTTCTTTCTCATCCACGATAGATTATATACAATTATTGGAGAACGGATTTGTAAACATAACCTATAATAATAAAACCAACCTGATAATCGTGAGAACATTGGCAAATGACTTTTCCAAAGCCATCACAAATACACATTTTGTCGTTGCATATTGTCGGAAAATCCTGGTAAGATTGACATGGAACAAGAAGGATCAATAAAAACAAAAATATATTTTTTTGAATAATCATTTTAGTGCGCCGTTCCATGTTTACACCTTTGTTTAATCTATAGTCTGAGTAATACCATCTAGTGTAAACATCCCTTATCTATCATGATACACACTCACGTCGTCATGATAAGGTTCCTTTTATATTATAGATATTGAGAAAATTTCATTTAAATATATTATTAACTTCACATGACTACTTTCAATATCAAATCACGTCACTTGTTCGAAATTATTATAATGGAATAATTCCTACAGATCCAATGAAAGACTCCTCTAATTCTCTGCACAATTTTTCACTATCTATAATTACGGCGATAAGCGAAATGATAATAAAAATAATCATCACCTGACGAAAAACAAGACTTAAGTGACAGAAAGGATAAACATGGGCTCAAAGTAACTAGTAACACTCGATATTGAATAAAATTTAGATAACGACTAACTGACACACTGACATTGGTATTGCGAATTTCGAATTACGATACAATTGTTGGTCCGTAGGTATTATAGGTATTGTTTTATAGATAGTAGGTATCTTATTTGCGAGATTTATGAGAATATTAAAGCCAATACAGTTTAAAAACAACTTCGTGAGATATTTCTTTCCTCGTTGGTCAAATTCAATTTCTTCATTTTTATATTATTATTTAATAATCGGTCAATAAATTGTATTACTGAATAATAAAAATAGAGATTTCAGAAGCAGAGTGAAATAAGTTCACTTTTTCGAAAATTATGCTAGGTAACAATTTTCTAACGAGACTATTATTTACATTTTACAATATTCCTATCTACTTATTAAATGTCCTTAAAATTTCTTCGGATGAATAGCTATGAGTTTAAGTAAACTTTATCAAATAAAAATTTCATTTTAAAGTGAAAAAATCGGTCTTTATTTTTTAACATAAGTTAGGAAAAATTATGAAGATCGTGTTTATTTTCACTTATTTATCATCTGAAATTTAAATCGTAGAATGCAGTACATTTCTCGTTTTGCAACTAATGTAGATACAACTTAATTGACTTAAAACATTTTTCAAATTTTGATAGGAAAATTTTATTTGTATTAGAATAAAAAATTCTATTTGTCTTATTTGCTATCCTAGATATTTTATATTCAAATATTAAAAATTGTTCTCCTGAACATTTTAGGGTTTCGGGTTTGTGACTAACCAAATTCTGCTTTTGAGCCAACTTATGGGGCTTATGAAAAGTACCAAACGGTTATAAAATGGCTTACTTTTCAATATTTGAGTTCACTTTACCGAACTCTGTGTTGTCGATTTGTATATCGTGTAGGCGAGAAACTACTGTATCAGTCTCAGAAACAATACATAGTTGGCACATCTCTAAAAGCTTTCATAATCGTAAAAGACCGATACCTGAATAATGATGTCATTTTTAGAATTATCAGCTGCATAAAATATTTAGGCGGATATGTGCAACTAGCGGGAAAAATCTATAATTTAAATTTAAAGTTATATTTATCTGTCAAAAATCAGTTATTCAAATAAATATCTGTAGACGCTTCACTAAATAGTTCACCACAATGCACACATGTTCTACATTCCCTTCTGAGTATAAAAAAATAAACAAGTGTATCTTCAATGGGATAGTTTATATTCCTTCTCAATCATTGCCTCTCAATTTTACCTACTTATCAGGGTTCGTGAACATTTAAGTAATCATTTATATGGGTTTTTTTTTATATACCTATTGATTTGTGGCAATTAAAGTATTACAATAAAAAAATAAATCCCTGTGTGTTCCAATGCTTGACACGCGGTTCGTTTTTTTTAAGAACTACGTGTCACGCATAATAAATAACACTACTGCAAATTATCAACCTAGTTAAATTCCAGTCGTCTACTAAGTGTTCAACGCTTTTGTGAATTCGTCTAATCAATTGCTGTGGCAAAAGGCTCGAATCGTATAACGCTGTCATAGTCAATAAAGTATATTGACTTCTCATACAATTTATGGATTTGCGTTCAAAGATTTGGATTTCTGTAGTGTATTGGCATGTCATCGAGATTTGAAGAAACTTTTATTTATAAGATCATTATTCTCCACAAAAAATAGATGTTGAATATGAGTAAAACCAGTAGACGATTTACTAGTCTCGTTATAGTTTAAAATGTTTAAATGTTTAATTAAACCAATAATATTGTTACGTTATAATTCCACGCATAATTATTGAAAACTATTCCACAAACAATGCAATTATTTAGTCTTTTCACTAGTGTAAAGGCATTGCCAAATTGAATTGGAAACAAAAAAAATGTCGTGACATATTATTTTGTCATGAGAATAATGATTTGACCCAGAAACATTCGGAAACTGCGGACTTAAACGAATGCGGCTCATATGGACGGAAGGTCCAAATAAGGATACATTATATACATATTTGTTTTTAAACAATTGAAATCATTCGTTATCCGTATGTACATACGTCTGACATATGACTTCAAATAAATGATATCTACATTTTAAGTATTACAAATATTGAATCAATAAGATTGTGTTAACTGTATTCTGTGTGTCTTGTCTTTCACGTTTCGGTGGACTCAATTCACAGGTAAATATGTTAATTTTAAATTGCGTCGGGTTTAAATATAAATTTCAATGAATATTGTAAAATCCGTAATAAATATTTTGCTGTCATAATAATTAAAAAATATACCTAGCTGACCTAGCACTAAACGCCACAATATACACTCTATGCGATCGAACGATTTTGATTTACTCATCGGCAACATTTTATTTTATTTTATATCGACGACGTTGATTACTCGACTACTACGGAACTATTTTTTTTGCACATCTAAAAATGTCTCACTAAAGGTAATAAAAGCCATTCCGCCGGATATTATATTTTTCGATCGAGATCAACTCGAGAAAAAAAGTCTACACTAATACTTATATAAAATATCTCAAATATAAGCTTGAAAAAAACTAATGTTCATTACATAATATTAACCTTCCTACTTGAACCTATGGGTTCACTAGGGTAAAAAATATATTGTATAAACCAGAGTTACCCAAACTGTGCGCCGCGACTGTTCTATTGGGGTGCCGTGAAAATTTTCCTTTACAAAATATTATTACTTTATAAAAAGTAAGTACAAAGGCTCAGGTTCGAGATCCTGAATATATTGATGTTCGAAAATAATATAGAATGAACAAAGTGGGCAAATCGGTAAATTCCAGAGAAAAACTATACAGTAAGATAAGGTTTGCCATGAGATAACCAATGTTTTGACTTAGGGCGCCGCTAAAAAAAAATCTGGAACCCGAAAAAGTCTGGAACCCCTGGAATAAACCTACATTTGGATTTAGCCAAACTTCAGACTTAAGAGCCTAAAAGACGGTAGCTTTTCCTTCTCACTTCTGGTCTAGTTGATAAAAAACGTCGAGGGAAGAAAGATTTGTAATTTTTCATTCAAATGCCGTTAGGTTTTTTACCCATGATGCAGATGAAGATAATATATTGTTACATTTTGAAATTATAAATAGAGTGTTCTTTGCAGACTGTTATTGAATTGAGTGGAAGCAACCGTCAATAAATTCTACAAATATGTTAACTGCTTAGAGATACGAGTGTCGGGTTGATATGTAAAAAAGCACAACATCTTTCATAGATATGCGTTTCCGGTTGTCAAAATTTAATCATAGATACTTGAGATAAATTCAGTGACGTCATTGAGAATTTACTCTTCGTTACTACGTTCTTTTTTTACTCTCCGATGACTGTTTCATGCTCTTTGGTAATTGGTAACAAGTAACGACTCGACGAATTACACTCATTGCACTTCCTTTCCTCGTCATCAGCCCAGACAAAATAGCACCAGTTCCAAGCCGTTATCGTTTATCTAGGACTACGTAGAACACTATTTTTTATACCTTCAAGTACCTTCTATATTTTGAATATATTCTCAAAGACGTTGAAAGGACGATTGACTATATACTAGTCCTTTCCCAACCGTACCTATTATCTTTGTACTCGTGTGAATTAAAGTTTGATCGACTGAATTATTTGTCATACAACCTTTTATCAAAATTAAGAAGTCTTATGTTAAAATTCTTTATTACAAGTTCATATACGTCACATTGGGAGCGAACGTGGATAAAAAGTATAGTGAATACATAGCGTTTACGAGCCGCTATCATTTTTTATTTGTTTTGTGTTGCACGCAGCTAACAATATAAAACATACATACACTTTACTCTCTGTGCATATTTAGGATCTTCTTCAACTTCGAGACCAGTTTTACTAAAATTGTATTTATGGCGTAATTTATAAATTAACTATTTTATTCTAATAGCCCCATATAAGCCTAGTTGGGTCCGTAGCGCAGTGGTTAACTTCGTTGGTTTCCATGACGGATCTCACGGGTTCAAATCTCAGTGCGAGCAGTATTTTTTCAATCGATTTCTCTTCGAAGGCACGGATGTTTGTGATGATCTAAAAAATCTCTCCCACTAGTCAAATTAGGCAATTGGGAAGCCCCGAGCGCAATACGAATTGAATGCCCTTTTTCTCAAATGACATGATTAATTACATGTTAATATGATTTCAAGTGCGAGGCTCGTGCGCTTATGTGTTAATCCGCCGGTGCCTCCCATCTTTTCTATCGCAAAACAGCGAGGCGTAGCGAGAGCGATCATCTAACTACTTGTGCTGCCCTAGCCCTATCGTTTATATCCCTACTCTCTTCGAAAAAACGAATGGTTGGGCAACTGGATAACAAGCAGTTTTTGTAGAATAACTTCTGTAGAGATACCTCCAGTATTAGTCCACAATGCTTCAAATTGGGAGCGGATATGGATTTTTAAAAATCTTATCACCCTATATAATTTAACAGCAAACCCATAAATATGGCTACGTAGTTCAAGTACGGATGTATAATTTAAACTACAACCGACTACTCATGTTGGTTCCCAACGTATTCCAGTAAGTTTAGCTTCGTTTGGCGTAATGGTTCTGATTGAATCAAGGGTTTAGGGTTGGTTGCTCTTTTCCAGTGATCCACAACCTGTTTCGCGTCGCTGTAAGCGATTACATTAAAAAATATCGCTACAAGAATACTTTTTTTAATATTTCACAGATAACAAACAGCTTTGGGCTGGCAATGCGCTAACACAGGGCTCGCTTAATCTCAATGATCTTGATTTTTGTTTGTATCTAGTGTAAGCAGCCAAGAATTTCTCAACCGGTGTTAAAAGTCTATAGTTATAAATTATAACAATAAATAACACTTATTTCCTGTCGGGATCCGTGTTCGAGATGTCAACATTGATGTCTTCAATTCATTTTACAAAGTTCAATTGTAAATTCTGATACAGACAGATTCATAAACCAATTTTGGGCAACTTATTACTAGAAGGTATAGATCATGGATGCATATCATATCTTATATTTCCTGCCACCCATGCGATTCTAATAATTGGAAGTAGCTATTCTTTCCCTTCCACCGTCCTTTAATCCATACTTTTTAACTAGATGGCTGCCACACAGTAGCGGATTATCATATGAGCGAATGAGGCGCGCGATTGGAGCCTCCAAATCTCAGAGGCATTAAAAAAAGCTTATTTGATATATTTTTACAATTCTACTTCGAATTTTCTGATGTTTTTATGTTTCGTCATTCGTAAAACAAGGCTTCCAAAATTTATTGCGCCTGGGGCTTCCTATGAGCTTAATCCGCCACTGCTGCCAGATACGAGAGACCTCGTCAATAACTAATTAAATTAATAATCGCAATTATAGCCGGCGTGCTAGAAACAGATGTACTTTTTTTTACGGCAGCCAAAAGGTTAAAAAAGGGAGTAACAAACAGTTCTCGAATAAAAACTTATTGTCAAATAAACTAAATTAACGGTAAAATATATATAATGCAATCATTAAAATAAATGGTGATATGTGCCCGTCCCCTGATGGTTAAGTAAAAAATCGTGAGTGGAAGATTAAATTCGATTAGGCAGCGCAGCAAGCAACCGTGTGTGAGAAAAAGATAGAACATCACTTGAACCTCACTTCCTGTCACCACAACACTGTCATGTTAAACATAAAGCTATTTGTCAAGTTGAGGTATTTTGACTTATTACTGAGTTGAAATTTTCTATAATGTATATCTTCGATTATATGACAAATAGGTTCGTCCTATTTTGGTGCCATTATCTTAGCGAGATATTCTAGATGAGAATTTTTCGAATTTTAGAAGTCACTCAAGATCAATTTAATGAGAAATGGCATGACATACACCTATGCCCAAGATAGCAAATTCGATATTGGGCTTGTCGGGACATGAGTCTAAAGAATAAAACTCTATTATTATCTAATCCAGGGCTTCCCAAACTATGTTCCGCGGAACACTGGTGTTCCGTGGGACCTAAATAGGTGTTCCACAAAAATTTGAAACGGTTATACACGCTGTTACACATTTAAGCATCTTCTACTTCATATTCAAAATTGAGTGATGATATATCTTTATTGATGTTTAAGACGTCAAATATTATGTTATTAAATATTATATCTAGGTAAAGGTGGAGATTTTGAATAACTAAGAGCTTTGTTGACTCATTTTTTTTAACATGTTTTAAAAATAATTAATTTATAAATAAGAAGTGATTTAATAACATATTCTTACTATGATGAATTACCCGACCTAAAAAATAAGCTGTGTTACGGTAACATTTCTAGATTTGCGAAGTGTTCCGTTGCACAATAAGTTTGGGAAACCATGATCTAATCCATCTCGCTACACCCGTATTAAGATACCTATTCTTTCGACCAAAAATACATAATTTTGTAAAATACATCAACATACCACACTGCTACAACCACGGAATATTTTGTAAAATACTTCCTGTAAATGTTTTATCCTGCCGTTGTATAACTTAGTTTGTTATTATATTGTTGATACCTATTGAAAATGAAGTACGTTCCAAGATTGAAGAAATGCATACCTGTTTGCATGAAAAATCAAAGCATCTATTACAGTAAACTGGAAAATGTGTTTTTAATCCGAAAAATTTTACTAACATTTAGGTACACATCGTTTATTTGAAATTGAAGATCACGCAAGCTATTCATTATTAAATCAATATGTAACTTTACTGAAAATATTCGTACGTATAAATAAAAAAAAACGTTTATTTACGTCATTTTAATGGAGTTTCTTATATGAGTCCCTAAGAGATGAATTGAGCCAATTAAGTTTGATGCACTATAATACGTGTTCAAGTATTAGGAATTACATACATACCGTAATGATATCTCCATAAAATAGAATTATAAAATCCACCAAAACACTAAGCAAAGGCGTGATTGTGCTTGAAAGTCGAATAGAAAAGTTTTTTAATTTTACTACTTGGGTCACTTCACTGCTCGAGGGCCCATATATTGTTTACAGATCGGTCCTTAAGACATATACCGTGTGCTAAAAGAGAATCAGGTGTTTCAGAATCAGTTGCTTCCACGAAATAATAAATATAACTGTCTCAGTCTGCAAATGTTTAGCCGCCTTAAATAATACAAATGATTTCAATAATGAATCCACTGCATCTTATGTTTTTTACGTTGTCTAAAACTTGATCAACCAGTCGTGAATGCATTTTTTTTTAAAATAATGTGATGTGTGTATAAAGGTGTCCCGAATTGTATCCACGTCGAATTCAGGTTTCTGTTAAAACTAGTATGAACAAGTTGAGAGCTGTTTTCGCACCGAAGTACCGCTGTCCGCTAGTAAAGATTCATTTAATGTGCGATGATTCAACAACATGTTTGAGTGTGGCCAAGAACCAAAATAATGACGCTATATTGGGAATTATTAGTCCTTTGCAAGGTGTACAGTGTGTACACTAGATATGTGTCGTTCGCGTACAAAAAAAGTCAACTTACCTGATCGTCAAAGTGAACAAGAGTCACTCGTTCGCCTCCATATTAACGTAAGAATCCCTCCGGATAACTTACATTCCCACTTCAACACTGCTACATCAATAGCAGGATAAGTGTGAAAATAAATAATGATCTTATTAGAATTAAGCTGCAAGTAATTAACTTGTTCTCCCAATCAAACACTGCTTCGTCAAGAGCTGACAGAGCGGGAAAATAAATTACTTGCGGAGAGTCCAATCCCAACTTAATCACGATTAATTTGTTATTGTTACGCAGTGAAATGCTTCAAAAGAATAATTGAACAAGTGTTTGATTCGCGCCCCATCTGTCAAATTGACTTATTTCTCATGTTTAGCGTTTCACACCAGTGGATGATCACCGAGTTACACACGGGGGCATTGTGAAACCTCTCATAACGAGCATCTCTTATAACGAGTAATTCCCATAACGAGCAAAACAGATTGTGAAAAAAATACTATATTTTTTTTAATGCAACAATCCGATTTTGTGAAAATATGCACATAGAGGATTTTGAAAGCGTAACGACGACATATAATAATATTGTATTCAAAATCCCAGTCTTCATAGCTATACTGTTATGAAGTGAGATAAATCAGTAAAACATTATTTTCGACGACATTACTAATTATTATACGTTACTCACAGTACCCAGTATCTTTTTACAACACCTGTAGTTTTTTTTGGACCAGTAAAAAAGTTTTATGAAATATTAGGATGCTTAGAAGAATGGAGTAAAATTTTATATTCACCTTATAGTTAGATCCAGAAAATAAATTGTTGCTGCTGAAATGTTTTCTCAGTTCTATTTTTAAAAGTAATTTATTTACTGATATTCCCATCCAATTGCCTCTAGGAAGGTCGTAGCAAAATTTGTGTGCTTGTTTTGTTGTTTCCACTAGATTTCCAAGTGAGTAATATCTCGTCATAATCTACAGTAGAACAGCTTCTGATTATCCTCTGATAGACGAGACTTATGACGTGGATATGAATGAAAGTAATTATAAATCATTAGAGTATTCCCATATCGATTAATTTAAACCGCATGCGAAATGAAACCGGGAGACCTTCATAGAAAATGTACATGATAACTCAATCTATAATAGCAGCTTATATTTTTGGTCTGAATATCATAGCTGTGGAACCGGAGTCCAACTCTTTTTCAATTAAATTTGAATCTTTCAAATTATGTACACAAGTTTTTTCACTAACGACCCGGGATTCGCCTTTCTGACGCTTAGTAAATGAATGTATCGTGATTATATTAGAAATAAATGTATCATTAAGTTTAAAGCCATTGCTGGCGAAGAGGATTAACACATATTTTTCAATTATATAATACATTCAATTATTTACGATAAATAAAAAATATGTGCATCTGTGAATAATAAAAGTATAAGATTCCCGCTTAGACGTAGAAAATGAACAAAATATCTGTTTATTTTTCACAATGTATTTGTTTCAATGTTATTTGCGTATATCAATACCAACCTTTTTATCTGTCACTAAAATTGTATTATGGATGTTGAATCCAGGAGTTATAGAATGTTGTTGGATTGTTTCGGAGACGCGTTATTTTTCACTTCTCTATATTCCCGCTTAAATTAATATTCATTACTATATTACGAAGGTTAGTTATCATTTTAGTAAAGAAGTAACGTTATTTATATTCACATTATGTTCCCGGTAGATTTTCTTTAACGCGATGTTTTCATGAAGGACAACGCGTGGGCGATATGTGCTTAGAGAAGTTGGCAATCGCTAGATGCCAAGAATTACCTCTGACTCATATTAGCGACTACGGTGAAATTCCTCTTATGTGTACGTTGACAAATTGTGCGAAACTAAAAAGAAAACCATCAACACCTTTCACCTATTACGCTAAAAATGGTGTCACAATTTTGAAATTATTTCCAAACCTTTACGGTGTTTGTTATGATTCTTCGCAAAAATAAAAAATCCGATATGTAATTAAAGTACAGTGGAGCCCCCAATTACACTACCTCGAATTACGCGCTGACTTGAAATATTCGCCGCAAATCCCCCAATTGCACGATCGCATTCCATTGTCTTTACTAAGAGACGGTCGTCTGTGCCGCGCATACAGTCAAATGTTGGCTAGCGTCTGCGTATTCAACACGTGCCGGACTATACACGCATAGCTGGACGACTGTCTGTGTGCGGGATATTTACTACTACAAAAACTAAATATTTCGTCCATATTTTTTTTTCAAAACTAAGAAAAATCTTAGTTTTGCATTTACCGCGGAAAAAAACCAAATCCCTCATTTTGTATGAGATTCACACCCCCAATTACACGGTCCCGACTATAGTGTAAATGGGGGTTTTACATGATAATCTGATCATTTTGACATAATTTAATGATTAGTTTGTTGTTTTTTTGATCGACAATAATGGCTAAAGGAATCTAATAATTTTTAAATCTAAAAGGAATACTGGTATAAATTAATTAGGTACAGCTAGGGGTGGGCTGGAGTGGGCTCGGAGGGGCTCGCGCGAGCCCTTTGTTATTTTTTACTAAGGCTGGCGAGCCCCTTGTTAATTTAAAAGAAAAAAAATATTCTAATATCAAATTTATTCATAACTGCAATTTCTGACTTTTATATATTATCTACGACACCTTTAGTATACACAGTAGTACATTGTTAGCCATTTCGGTTAATAAGTTTACGGTAAATTGCATATTGTTACATATTATAAGTGTATTAAGTAAAAATCAATTGCTTATTTAAGTATTGCATATAAAAAAATTACTCTTTCTCAGAACAACGAGAATTGATTTGAGATTAGGCGAGACCATTGTTAACGTATTGGCAGCCCATCGCTGGGTACAGCCTCTTAAGGATTCCTTTCATATCGACTGTGGAAAGGAAAAAGGACGTAACCCACACATATCAAATTTTACAGGAGGCGCTAAAAACGTGTTTTGATTATTTTGCGACATATGCAAATTATGAATTATACACAACCTTAAAGTGCACGGAGACTTCTAAACTGGTGTTTAACTGACATAATCTAATATTAATTCAAAAAGTTTTCTATGAAAAACCTTTATTTCAGTCTGTTTTCTTGGTTTTTATTTTTACAAGGTCATCTTTTTGAAACTTAAAAGCTAAATTTAGTTACTAATTCGGCATTTGCAGCTTGTATCCTTTTAACAGAACGTGTATCAAGTTTGGTACATTGTGATTATCGAAAAAAACTGTGGGTTTCGTCCTTTTTCCTTTCTACAGTCGATATATTTTCACTTAAGAAGTATTCGCGCGCGAAATAAAGTTTGTATACATAATTATAAATACAGTAATCGTTATTATTGCAACATTTCGTGTTTTACTGAGAATAAGAAGTTGATTGACCTTTATCATAATTTAATGCTAACAACATATTGTATCATCGTCGTATAAATTTAAAAACCACTTAACTTAATTAAATATTTTACCAATACTAAATAGGGAGGGTTTTTTAATATTTTCATTGGGCCGTTAATTCAATACATCGATACTTTGCTAACAATCTTGATATCGACAACTATTAGGTATATTATACTCGCCAACTCCTTGTTTGAAAATATTTGCGTTTGATTGTGTATTCGATGTATTCGGATTCAAATTCCCTTATAGATTATTTCATATATATTAATTTTTCAATCGATTCATGTACTGTATTAGTTTGAATATAACAAGCCTCGAATGAAAAGCGTTTTTTTTTTTAAATTTCGAGTCTGATTAACACTTCCCCTACGGTGGTGAAAAAATACTTCCGATATGCTGCTGGCCTTTAAGGAACCAAGTGAAAAATATACGTCCTGGGTTTTTACCGTCCGTCAAAGGGCGGTAAATGCTATGTTTTTTCACTTGGCTCTTTAAGGGCCAGCAACATATCGGAAGTATTTTTAGAACCGTAGAGAAGTGTAAAAAGGAAAAAATCAAATACAAAATAAAAAAATGTTTGTAGTCAAACTGAAACTAATATATTTTTATCAGCTTTGAATATCTGAATTGATTTGACTGTGTATTGATCATTTCCATTTAATGTGATCAAAATTTACGTTATGCTCACTTTGTCATAATTGCGAGAAGGCTGCAGTTTGTTTGTTACTTTACCCGAACGCGGCAGTCAGCGTTTGACATAACTAAGATACGACATGTAAGAGATCCATTATTATGCCATGTATTGTTTTCACTAGACCCCGAATTTAACACAAAAGTTTTTAAAAACATTATAATTAATGTAAACAATACAACGCATTGGATCAGTGTCTGCCAAACTGTGTGTCGCATGAAGTCTTAGGTGTGCCGCGGTGGAAGAAGCTTCAAATTTACTACAATTTTAAATAAATTCAACGTTTACAGATTCAAACAAATATTTTTCACATTCATACATAGTTCACTTTTAGGGTGTTCACTGTCAATACTTGGTGGAAAGGCATTATATTAATAAAAACACAATAATCCTTTGTACTTCATTCCACTTTATTTAATATGTCAGGACCGGTTTCGCTCATTACGAGCATCGTCAACTGATAAGAAATATAATTTAACAATGCTATTTATACAAAAATGATTAAATTAATTAATTAAATTAAATTGTTAAATTATATTTCTTATCAGTTGACGATTCACGTAATGAGCGAAACCGGTCCTGACATATTAAATAAAGTGGAATGAAGTACAAAGGAATATTGTGTTTTTATTAATTCATACATAGTGGTCAACGCGACACATTTTCTTTTTTAAATGTACGTTTCCTTCTTTAAAGCATTTTTATTTGGTGTGCCGCGGTACTATTCCCATTCACCAGTGTGCCGCGACGTAAAAAAGTTTGGCAGACACTGCATTGGATGAATTATTAGGGTACAAAACCATTGATGTTAGAATGTTGAAATTACTTTCAACCAACCCGATCCTTAAACACGAAGCGCAGCTAGCTTATTACTACTGCTTTCTCCAAGCTTATATCTTCATTGTCTACGACAAAAAAATAGCCATTGAATAATAGTAAATTCCCGAAGACAACTAATTCTCTTGAGACGATCATTGGGAGTGGATATAGCTGGACAAATGTTTGTTAATATATTTACTAACACCGCTCATCAAAAAAATTAAATTTAATATCATTAAACAAATTCATTGATGGCATGTGATACAGAAATATCCGCGGACATCTGGCTATGTGACAGAGAAGAAATATTAGTTCCATTGATAAAAGAGTCAATGTTGAAATCTCTATTTCGGTAAAGCATCCCTGATATTATAGTCACGCCCACACAATAAAATTAAGAATTATTTTTTTGCTGAATTTCGATACGTCTGGCAAAAAGCCAATCGATAATATTTCTGTGACTGGTTTGCCTTCATTTAAGAAATTAGTTCTTCAACATAACACAACACGTAATAGCAGAAAATAGATAAGGAGCATAAAAATATCTTTACATATGTTCATATTGATTACGTTAACCCAGCGTTTCCCAAACTTTTCCCCCCGCTAACCGGTTATTTTAATATCTCTCCATCGTGACCCACTAAATTTGTTATGGCATATAACTACCGGCCATATAGGTAAAATAAAACAGTATATTTATGTCCATACAGTATTTATATGTTATGATACAAAATAATTTAATTTGATAAACCTATAAAGAAATCAAATGTATTAATAATTTATTAATGAGAGGTATTACAAAATTATATAGTAAATATACAGATTTATTTTAGGAAACTGGCGACCCGGCATTTTGCTTTCTGCGACCCGGTACCGGGTCGCTACCCATCATTTGGGAAACGCTGCGTTAACCATAATAGTTAGGTTCTTGTTTGTTTCATGGTCCCTATGATAATCTTTAATTATACTACGGTCTAAAGAAAGATTGGATAGACAAATGAGTGACAATCCTTAATCATATCTGTTTCAAAACTAAAAGTTGTTTCATTAGTGCCATTAACTATCATTCTTGCTTATTATTATTTAATTATTTTTTTTTACTTGTAGTTATACCAATTCAATGTATTTAATTAACCTTTATTAATATCTTTTTATGTTTAATTATTATTATTGTTGCCTATCAAATTGTATCTAAAAACATGTATCTTAACTGTATGTGATGCAAAAAGGAAAACAAGTTTATCGAATAAAAAAAATTAAAAAAGACAAATGAGTGACAGGTTATATCAAATAAAACAAAAAATGTTTATTTGACTCAAGGTCCATGCCCGATTTTACAATCTTCAGACTCTCTCTCCAGTCGTTCGCATCCATCTAGATCAGGGATAGTCACAGTATTTTTTTAGGAGCGGCCAGTTGATAAAATCATTGCTGACGTACGACTTGATATCGTTTGTAATTATATCGTGAGAGAACAATAAAAACTCACCATAGGTCCATCATCGATCAAAACTTACCTTCGCGATCGACCCATTGGCCATACCAGATCTTGATATTGTATGTTCATCTTCTGCGGGGGCAAACTAGGGGGTAGGTTGCCTATTGCGGTTCATTTATAAACCTTGTGAAAAACTTAAGATTTCTCGTATCCTACATCAAGATCTGGACCATCCGAATCTTGCTGAACTCAACACTAGTGTGCGTTAAATGTCTGAATAACTCGGCGGAGTACGGATGGGATACCTACAGTTATCACTTACCCAGTGGATGGGGAACCTGCGGCCTCTTGACTACTCTGATGGGGCCTTTGACTTGATCAAAATATTCACTTTGATCAAAAAATGAACCGCAAGCGTTTGGAAAAAGAGGATAATCAACCTATTGTATGTTAAACAGTCAAAAAAAGGAAGGGGTGTCAAAGTTTTCTTTACTACGGCCTTATGTTGAATCAGATAAATAAATGTGGCCTTTAGACATAGAAAGGTTCCCCACCCCTGAAATAACCGGTTAAAGTATTTTGTTTTAAAGTTTTTTGAATAGCCTTTTCTTGATATTCCTTCAGACTCAAGATCAGAACAATAATTTCAGGAACGTCAGTATAAAATAATTAATTCGTTTTGAATCGTTCAAATTTGATATTGAAATTTCATCAAGCACCTTCAGTCAAAATCCTAAATTATTTATTTATGAATATGTCTGACAATTCAAGGTAATGCTAATAAGATACAATGATAACGAAACCAACAATTTCAAAAATAATGGTGCATTTTATTAGACGGTATTATTTGAAAACCGCATAAAAAGAGATTCAATTGTATATTCAACTTACCGTATCACCAAATATCTGTTTATTTTATAATTATATTACATCCTCGCCTCGTGCATTGGATATTTATTTAGGAATGTAAATACATGACAAGAATCAAATATAAAAAAAGACATATTTTTTTATTCAAAAAGTATAATACACGTTATTTTAATAAAATATTAATACAATCGACGCCATTACACTATGTATGACTAGTAAGTATGGCCTCATACTTACACTCACCAGACGAATTGCATTGAATATAGATGAACACATGTCAAAAAATACATTTTTCTAAATGATTTTTCTTATTATATATACCTACTGTAATCAGTGATGGATTAAGCATTTAGGATGCCATTAAACCATTGTCCGAATAATATAAAATTGTTGCAAAAGTCTACGTAAAATAAGAAGAAATATTGAAAACTGAATTAAAATATACAATATATGTGCTTCTCTTGCGCTTATGAGGCTATTGTCTGTGTTAATGTATTTTGTGAAATTGGCCCAACAACAATATAGTTTAAAATAAAATGAAACAATAAAATAGTTCTGACGGTTTGGCTATTTTGTCTTTTCTTAAAGTATATTTTTTTTAATATTTAAAAACATTTAATTATTATTATTGTTGCCTATCAAATTGTGCCTAAAAACATGTATCTTAACTTAACTGTATCATTGAGGAGATATCGTCTTCGGTGTGATACAGAATGGAAAACAAGTTTATCGAATAAAAAAATTAAAAACACAAGGATAACTGCCTGTAAATCATTAATAAACTAAAGATTAGTTTAGAAAAGATCTACTAGTCGCTCATTTTATCCCTGCTTGCGAGTTACGTCAGGATCAAAGAGGATGTGGGATAAAAGGGTTGAAACATCACATGCAACCATATCTGCGGACACAAATCCATACATTAATCGATAAAATGAAAATGTCTACTCATAGATACAAAGAGAGCAATTTAAGCAACCATTCGATAACAATAAAATATGTTTTTTTTTTAAATAACAAACGAACAAGTCTTTGAAATATACACTACACCAAATTGTTAAATGTGTATCAGCGTACTGATTCACAAAATCATGTCAAACAAAGAAAATTTGATTCGTCATTTTTTGTTATATTTCCCCACACTGCCAACGTGATGTTAAGTAACATGTGTAATCATAATAACAATGAAAAAAAAAAACAAAATATTATTTCATTTGAAATTTGGAAGTAATCATAAATATTTACTAAACGATGAATACAATGCGAATGACATTGATCCACTTCTTATGGTGATTGTGAAATTTTTGGCACATGCAAGACTTTATGTATGCAAACGAATTTATATGTTTTATTACAAAATATATAACTACACCCGATTATATTTTTCGTGGAGGATATGTTCCAGGCGAGAAAAAAACGTGCAAAAACTTACATAGTTAATGTAGGAAATTTAATATATTACTTAAAACAACGTAAGAATAAAAGTTTTTTTTATTATAAGCATATTTTTGTAATTAAATACATTTATTCAGTTTTCTGACTATACTAAATAAACTAAGAATTCTGTATTAAAGAGTTTTTTTACGTTTCCATAGACCACGTTATTTCGAACCCATACAAAATAAAAAATAGGTTTACATTTAGCATAACAGGTTTATAGTGCTATTTTAAACTGTATTATTTCTCACTTTTAGGGTGTTCACTGTCAATACTTGGTGGAAAGGCATTATTTTAGTAAAAACACAATATTCCTTTGTACTTTATTCCACTTTATAAGAAATATAATTTATCAGTTGACGATGCTCGTAATGAGCGAAACCGGTCCTGACATATTAAATAAAGTGGAATGAAGTACAAAGGAATATTGTGTTTTTACTAATGTATTATTTCTTTATTTGATATCTCAAATATAAATCAAATGATATTTATTTTTAATATTAATCGTTCATGTTGAAATGTGGCTTTTGTAAGAAAGATTTAGTCATGCTTCGTATGGTGCAATAGCTCTTGCCTTTCTTTAGAATACTGAGTCATACTTGCTCGGTACTCCGTATCACAAATTGCGTTGTTTGGACTTAATCTCATATCAGTTCACATTAAGTCTTTCCAGGTATTTATACCAATGTATTGTAATTATTCCTGCTTCATGTTTCGATGACTGGTTGGCAATCTTTGGTATAATATGCTATACAATGCTATCTCAATAAATCGTTTAAAACCAACCCCATAAATGCGGAAATACGGATGAATTCGATAAGACTATAAAAACGCAATGTTCGCGGGAACATGATACATCGGCGTTCTATTGTACACCGTTTTTTTAGTTGAGTCATCAATGTTAGACTTTAATCCATTTTTGTGTAGGTAATGGTTCAAATTCCCGGATGAATAGTTTCACTCATGTATTCACGTGAACAACTTCACCCACTCCTGAAAAAAAAGAAAGTCGAAAACGAGCAATTATCTATCAATAAGACCTTATTAGGCCCATCCATTGTGTCGCACCTACTCTCAAAATAGAGGTATTGCATCTGACTCAAAACTAGTCTCGTTAAACAACTTCTGTTCGTGCTACATTAGGTAACCATTGTGTTCACTTGTTCCCCAAAATTAACAATATTCTTACATTTTTGCATTTTGACATAAGACTGAAGCACTTTTATTGACACGTTTAAAAGTAATATTAACATCATTCACCAGAATGCAACCGGGTCATCTCCAGATCAATGGACCTCGTAATCATCACCGGACACGGCGCCTTTAATGCCAAGTCGAATAGGTTTAAAATCAAACCATACACACACTGCCCTGTTGACAAAAGCAATCAAGATTCAGAGCATATTCTTTAGGATTGTCCGATTATGTGCATTGAAAGAGATATTTTGTTTTGTTTTTATCCTGATGAAATAACCGCGTAATCAGATGTCCAGATCTAGTTTATTCTCCAGAAATTGTCTATCAATTCACAAAATTTACTACTTGATTACTTGTAATGATACAATGAAAAGTTTATCGAAAAATAAAAAAAGTAATATTCACATGAGTTAGGAAACTGAAACTCCGAGTGTCAATGACTAAGACTGTGATATTGTTTGTTCTAAAAAATTGTGCAGATGTACGGTCAATGCATCGTTTATTTATTAGTGCTTATTTTTATAAGGTTTAGTCATAAGTTCACTATAGCCAAGAACAGTTACGTATATATTTAAAGTCTGTCTGTACAGATCTATAATATTAAGTTGATGTAATCTAATTCAAGAATACAATATATTTTGTAACATAAACGTTTGGATACTGCCGAATTTACCGACCAAATATTTGGCAAACATGATGGATTGCACAACCAACGGCCACGCGTTTTACGAATAGTAATAAAATCAAAATACTGTAATGCATAGATAGATTCGGTGGTAAATTTTTAGCATACAGTTTAAACCACTTCCTTCATCCTTGTGTTACTAATAAAAGTATAACCTCAAATATTATGGTTTATAATGCATGCATAAACTAATGATGTATAAAATATACTTACTGAAAACGCATGAAATAGTATTTTGGAATGCATTTCGTTGTGTGACTTTATCTGCTTACCTTCAGTGCTGATCTTTACAAAATGAAACGACAGCCTAAAAGAAAAAAAAAACTAACACCATTTTTGTATTTAACATATCGACTGTGGAAAGGAAAAAGGACGTAACCCACACATATAAAATTTTACAGGAGGCGCAAAAAACGTGTTTTGATGATTTTGTGACATGCAAATTATGAATTATACACAACCTTGAAGCGCACGGAGACTTCTAAACAAGTGTTTAATTGACATAATCTAATATTAATTCAAGAATTTATCTAGGAAAAACCTTAATTTCAGTATTTTTTCTTGGTTTTAACTATTTTACAAGGTCATCTTTTTCTAACTTAAAAGCTAAATTTAGATACTAATTCGGCATTTGCAGCTTGCATTCTTTTGATAGAACGTGTGTAATACATTGTGATTATCGAAAAAAACATGTTTTGAAATAACTGTGGGTTACGTCCTTTTTCCACAATCGATATAATTTGAAATGAATATAATGGGAAACGATTACAGCGTTTGTCTATGACTCTATGGTCTAATATGGATCCCATATAACTAAGTCTCTTTACCTTTGTCATATATAACTGACAACTTTTTTAGACAAACCGAGTCGATATTTCTCAACTATTTTTTTTCCTAATCTATCCTATTACCTGTCTTTAAATTGAAAAAAATATCATTTGTGACCAACATCGGTAGTGTTTTTTTTTTTTAAATTTTAAACAATTTTCAACAATTATGATCTACTACAAATGTGGTTCGCGCGAGCCCCATGTTATGTTTAACCAAGGCCAGCGAGCCGCTTGTTAATTTAAAAGAAATCAATATTCTTAGATAAAATTAGAACACAACTCAAATTTCTGACTTATACAGTTTAAGTATCCACAGTAGTACATTTTAAGCCATTTACATTGATTAGTTTACGGTAAATTGCATATTATTACATATTATACGTGTATTAAGTAATAATCGATTGCTTATTGTATTGCATATAATTGTATAACATTTAATTAAGAATTTCGACTGAAGATGCTTGATGGAATTTCAATTTCAAATTTGAATTGTCTGAATGCTGTACTCTTCCATTAATCTTGATGTTAATGACCCAGGTCAAGAATATTCGTGCAATTGAAAAAAAACAGAAGATGCCGAAAGGCGAAACCCGGGTCGTTAACGACAAGATTAATGGAAGAGTTCAGCATTCAGACAATTCAAATCTGAAATTGAAATTCCATCAAGCACCTTCAGTCGAAATTCTAAATTAAATGTTATACAATTATATGCAATATAATAAGCAATCGATTGTTACTTAATACACGTATAATAAGAGTGATAAATAGTCCACTCCTTAGCCAGAGCACCGCGAATAACTTTGGGATTAAACAAGCCCCTTGTTAACGCATTGGCAGCCCACCGCCGCTGTTAAGTCTTTGTCAAGTAAATATTAGGCACCGTGTCGTCAATTGAAAAGTTAAATGTTTAAATGGCTCTCCTACACAATTTACGAAATGCCATTTAACCTAATTTTAAATTTGGCTCAGATCTTTGACAAATATTCGTGACACGCAACTGTGATGAGCATTTAAGTGGTATTCAATGATAATTCATTATTGCTCAATGAACCGTCGACGCGATCCGGGATAAGTGAGCACCTTCGCAATGTGTGCTCGCGTTCCCGGAGTTTACAGTCACTCCCGGAGGTTCAAAGTTATTTGGCCGTGGAATGACGAGACACAGGAAAAAAATAAACGCCATGCTATTTCGGACCGAAGATTCCACTTCTCTTTCCCCACTTTTCACATTTGTCCCGCGATATGCACCCACCGATATCGCCTTGCTGATACTTCGCATAGTTTCGGATCGCCAATTCGCGACATCATATTCTCAATTGTCATCGATTAAGGGTAAGAGTCACGGTCGACAGAGACATATAATTAAGAGAAAATATTAAAATGCTCATTTACAACCATTCACTCATTTTAAATTCTTCATGTTTTTATTATCTAAAATAAAATAAAATGTTCTAAAATATTTATTATAGACAATAAATACACGAATAATTTAAAATGAGTGAATGGTCTAAATCATAGGTTCCCAACCATTTCGGGTGGCGACCCCTTTTTATAAAAGCCATGTGATTGGCGACCCCCCCCCCTAGGAATTTGAAATCCTCGATTTGTTATATTGTTCAAATCTCCAAAATCAAAAATGTCGGCGACCCCCCCAGGAAACCCTTCGCGCCAGGTTGGGAACCCGTGGTCTAAATGTTATGTTTGAATATTATTTCATGAAATATAACCGCCCCTGCAAGGGCCCCGCCCCTAACAAGGGGTGCATTGATCCAATGCCACATCGACCGGCCGCCACTGGGTGTTTGTAATGTATTTTCTCCTCGAGTGACTTTAATAAAAAAAAAATATGAATCGAGTTCATTTCGCGTGATTTTAAAATATCTGGCGCCTTGGTTGCGATCCAAATACTTCATTTTAAATAAATTACAGTTTTCATCTCTTCCAAGCAGTGGTGTAGTGCTAACAAAAAAAAGTCTGGGATAGCTGATTAATTGTAATGTTTTAATGCTCCCTAACCGCAGTGATCCAATTTCGCCACCAACAAGTTTCCAACTAAACGTTCTTCCAATACATTATTACAAAAATCATTTTATTGTATTTACATACAGATAAATATTTATCGAACAATTTCCAAATCGTCTATTAAAGGTGTGAGAGCGTCGACCCCACGCGCCCCCGCCCCACTACACCACTGCTTCTAAGCCTATATAGCAAACTAAGTTCTGATAATGGTCTGAAACCGCCGTTGCTATCAACCAATTCAAATAATTCTTCATTAAATTTAATGGTTTTGTTATTTTATCTGATTATAATTGAGTTCTACAATAATATAAATTCAAATAAATAAATGTAAATTCGATCAAATTAATTTGTATTTTACCAAGATCTTTTGGTTGATTTTAGATAACGGTTTCATCATATCTGCATACAATCAATGTTTATATTTCACTCTTCAGCGTACACTTGTTATGATAACTGGTTGTCTTTTACTTCAATGTGTGGGGAGCAAATAGTTTAACATGTGTAGGAAATAAAAGAGTTCGTTGAATATAAAAATTATTTATTTTCATTATCACTATTTACAATTCGCAAAACAATGGTGCGGAAAAAGTCCGATAAATTTCTTATCAAAAGTGAATAAATCAATATTTTATTTATTCACTGAAAATGCACGTTATAATATTACATAAATTTTACAATACATAAACATATATAGGCGAAATTATAGAAATTCTTAGTTATCAATTTCAGCGGGTAAGAAAAAAAATATAACAATAAAAATATGACAATAGATATAACATACAAGGAGGAAATACTGAAAAATGTTAAAATTATATTGGCGCCATAGCTGTACACATCAACCCAAGTTTTCAACTACTTTCTGATTATTAATACAGTTCTCACCAGTGGTATAAGCATATAAGCAAATTTTCTTCAATACATCAAAAACCATCCCCTTTATATACAGGCGGATCTCGAGTTTCGTACGTAATTTGTTCCTGAACATATGTACGAATGTTGAGTGAACGAAAATAAAACAATATAAAAAAACATCAAACAGTATTTATTAACTTTTAATTAAATATTTTGAAATTTTATACTAGTAAATTTGTCGTTTTAGCCTTTACTTACATGATTTAATATTATTTTAATGGAGTCTTCTATTGTATTTTCGATAAAAATCTCAATTTTAAGACACTGAAAAATAGTGAAATGTACGAAAGTCGAGGAGCACATGTATAATATAAACGTAACAGCGATGTTTGTGAACTTAAATGTGTATTTTTTAAAAAATTCTTTGACGAACTCTGTTTATGACACTGTTGACTATTGAGAGATTTTTGTCAGATCTGCAGAGATTATTACTTAAAATAGTACATATACGGTTGTATGGTTTTGTTTATTTTTTTTAAATACGTACTATTGATAAACCTTTAGGTGCATTTATTCATAGACATTAGATTCAAACACCTTTTGACCAAGCTTAGGTGGTAATGCAATGAAAAGCGTTTTGACAAATGGCGCCAATTTAATATGCGCAGTGAGTACTCGTTAGTTATTTCTTTATCATAGAAAAAATACTTGACAGTTATTGTAATAAAAACTAAAACCTTCATTTGTATCGAAATCGGACGGTCACCAAAATCGATTTGCAATAAATAATATGGCGTAATAGATCCGAAGATGGCGGCACTCTCGTGTTGGGTTTTAAATATTATATAAACAAATAATACCAGAAGCACAATATCGATTGAGTATGTAGATCGACATTGCGAAATGTGATTTTGTTATTGAACAAATAAAAAAAACCGCTTAAAGCTGCTCTATCAAACTTAATATAACAATGAACATTCATCCCTCGATTTACGCTGTAGATAGGTTCCTCGAAATTTCGTTAGTTGAGGTATATCACGGATACGACAGTGGAATAAGAAATTCAGTTAAATGGAAACTTATCCTCTGAAATAGGGAGATGAGTTTAAGAAAATTGTGTATAACGAATAAATACCCCCTACATGCACTCGATCAAGTTGTATAAGAAGCTTGGTAATTAATCCTTACAGTTTTTAGCGATAGTTACAACTAGTGATTGCAATACAGTTTTTACACTCCAAATTGGACATTTTACAAACCAAATTGGACATTTTACAAAAAAAACATTTTTTAAGCAATTGGATAATTTCTTAATTAGGTCAGGAGTTACAAACCCCGTGCCATGGCTCCCACCGACCGATTTCGGTGCGCCCGCCTACTAATTTGGGCAAATCGCTAAATTTCTGGGATTTTGGATTTTAAAATTTTTGAAAGAGCTAAAAAAAAGTGTCACGCTGATCATTTGGACAAATCGGTAAATTCCCGGGTTATGTAAATAACCTTAAAAAATGTGGTACCCGCCGCCCTAATTTTAGAATGCACTCTAGGGTCCAAAAAGGTTGGTAATCCCTCAATTAAGTTTATTTACGCACATTTTCATGAAATATTATTGTACCTACATTCATAATATGTACCGCGGACACGGGGTGGATAACCCCTGACCTAATTAATAAATTATCCAATTGTTTAAAAATTGATTTTTTGTAAGAAGTCCAATCTGATTTGTAAAATGTCCAATTTGGTTTGTAAATGTCCAATTTGGAGTGTAAAAACTGTATCAATATCGGTTTAAAAAAATCTGAATCCCAAAATCCCAAGATCATAAAAAGGGTTCGTGATTGGTTGGCCTTGTTACAACTGACCCGGAAGCAAAAAAAAATCTTGTAGACATCTTTTTACTGACGGTGGAATTATATATTCCATTTTTTGATCTAGAATTGAAACATATCCAAAAAGAAGTATTGCAAAACGATTTATTTTTTAGTATTTCTTTAATTTAAACGGCAATGTTACACATTTGAAATCAAAGCGTTCATAAAACAATGCTTCAACTTGACCACGTTAAGCGGAAACCGTGCAAATCGAGGGATAATTGTTTTGTGGTCACGTTTATCAGAGCACGCCGATAAAGGTAGGAATTCATCACATACACTATTTCTCTTCTCGACAATGTGAATAGTATTAGTTAAACGACACGCCGTCTTTAAACAAAAGATAAAATTTCTTATCCTGTCTAGTCTTAAAATACTTACCGGATGTATCCGAAAATAACGCAGTTATTAGATCAAGAAAAAAGCATATCGAAACATAACAACAAGGATTGATGTGGACGGACAGTGATAACTTATTTAACCACTTGAATACTGAGCGGACACAGGTGTCCGGAACATATGTAAGCGAACACGGATGTCCAAGACATTTAAAAAAACAAATACTTGGTATTCTAATAGAATATAAGCAACATTTTGATGAATATTTGTAGTGCCATCTATACTGAGTCAATATAGGTTTTTAAAATATCGAATTCGAGTGTATATTAGGCAGAATTATTTTTCTCAAAAACACGCAGTATCTGTGGGACATATTAATGATTATTTGCGCGGTATGCAAACGGTTAATCATTCTGTTGATCCGGGTTATTTATTGAAGGATATCCGATATTGCCAACTTAAAGTGTCATTTTTTTTTATCTCAGCACACCGGGAAAGTGGAATTCATTTCACGGCCTAACAGATACAAAGCTTTCATGAAGTTAATTATAACTTAAAACTGAATAAGTTACTTCTACTTAAAAACTCTACTTCATAAAATTGAGCATATGGCAAACGATTGTTTATCAAGTGAATTAAATTTGCCTCTTTAGTTACATTATTGTGACGTTAATTCAAATAGGGTATTTTTCAGAAAATAATTAAAAATATTTAGTAAATCGAAATTGCAAAACTATTAAGAAACAATGAAATATAAAACAGTATCAAGGTGCGTTAATTTCGGATGTATACGGTATTTAAAAAAAACAAGATACAAAACTGTACATTAATTAATATATCTCAAGTATTTTAAGCTGTGCAAGAGAAAATAGTTTAAATTTCTTTGATACATAAGACATAATATAGTATATATTTTTTATCTACAGACATTTATTAGTTAATTACAATAATCTCTGAATTCACATAACACCTTAGACTTAGAATAGTGTGGTTATCACATTATAAATTACATTACTGAATACTACTGCTTACGTTCGAATTTGGTTATAAGGAACTATCACGAAGTTTTGCGTTGAAAACAATCAAATGGTATGTGTAACTTTGAGATGAACGTAGTAGTCTTAGTTTTTGCTGTATTTTATGTTTTACTCGTTCTTTTTTAAGTGTAGAGTAAGTAGATGGAAATGTGAAAAAATTGATGCATTTAAATTTGTTTGCCACTCAAATGCCAGCTGCGAACACAAGGAATATGATTGCTTGATTGTATTTAGCTGCATGTAGCCACTTACGGGCCTCTAAGCACGACAAAGTGAAATTAAACGATGTTTAATAATAATACAAATGATAGCTACTTTTTCATAAATCCAGTTAAATAATTTATAGGTGTAGTAAAAAAAACTCGTTTGGTTTATGTATATATATTCACTTAAATACGCCGTGTGTCAATTGTAATAAATAAATAAAAAACCCATTGTTTATCAGTTTGAGTCATCTTCATGAAGCTTTTGGTGGAATATATATATAATATACAAGATGGTTAAATAACACAACGTAATGAAACAAATGTATAAACTCTATAATACGATATCAATCACGACGTTAAAATATAGAACGTCGATTGATGTTGTCTCCACCAAACCGTTAATTATATCGATCCAATGTAGAACGTAGTGTGAAAAATACGCGTCCATTTCGTATTCAGATTATAAGTAATTTAAACGTAGCAGATAGTCCACTTTATAACCAAATTCGACTGTATTCATATTTTTAATCCGTATGCTTTATTAATTATTAATTAAATTATCGTACGTATATTTTTAATATCAATCATTTATATTGCAACTTTCATTACATCCACGCACTCTTTAATCACCTAAAAAGCAGGTAGGAAGCAATAATGCACATTTCGTTTGCCGACTAGTAACACAGTGCTTTGATTGGGCGCAAAATCGGAAAGCGCAATTTTCTTATAAATAAACATTGATTAGACTTGTCTTAATTATGCATTATAAAATTAATAAATGGACATATTAAACTATACATATATCTACAATACAATATGATAACTATCTCACTTTCAAAAAAAAAAATTCCACATGACATATTAAATATTAGGATGGCGTAACTTGTCTACCTTTCAAAAAGAGATATTTTTCAACGACAATAAAATAATGGTTGTGAGGAACTGTCTAGAGTTTTTTTTTCAACTGGACAGACAGCGGGTTAAGTATTGATGTGAAATGCCAGTATCATGAACTATTTTATTTTATTTTTTAAGCTGATTTATGATTTAAGCCATCAATTATAAAACAGGCCCTTATTTTTTTATTAGCAATAATAGAAAAATCTAGAAAACGAAGTTTTACAATGACACGAAAGCAATGAAATTTCGGATTCAATTCCTGAGAAGATTCATTGTATTTGCATTTTTGAAAGCGATTGTACGTCTCAACCTGAAGCGAGATTTCAAATGAGGTAAAGACGTGTCTTATAATTGAAGACAAATGTATTTTCAACGGCTATAAACGTGTTATAACAAAATGTGATTAATATTTCGAAAACCGACATTTAATATGCAAAAAATGGCATTGAAAGAATAATAATTAATGAGTTCATCACTGTAAGGCAAAGTTACATTGAATATTATCGGCAGATACTAACTATTGTGTGCTATATTTGTGTATGAGTCGTTATTAAATATAAAACGGGCTAAATACTAACATTAAAATACACCGCTATTTGTATATCTGGCAACAATGATATTACAATAAATTGACAGTAATAATCAGTTGAAGAAAAAAACAAAAGACACCGTGTGTTGCTGTCCAATATGACAAAAAGTCCAGTCCCTACAACATTTTTAATAATGGCATTTGAGTGGGGTATGTATTATGCCACAACTAATTTAATATCGTTCATATAGTAATTTTTTAAAGATCAATTGGCTTAAGCTTTATCTCGTAAACTACGCAATTAAGTGCTAACTACAATTATTCGAAAATGAACGAAAAAAGTAGTCTTGTGGTTAATATCACAGTGAAGCTTGTTCTTGAAGCGAGTTCAGATCTTCAGCGATTCGTTAATATTTATTATATTGCGCGTGACCATTCAAAATAGTTTATTTTGAATATTTCTTCAATATAAATAAGACTTTCAAAACACGTGATATTCGTTTTAAATATATTATATTATGTACAAGATTATGGCGTTCAAGATATACATTTTCATGTTTTTTATCGTGATAAGTTATTAATGGCCAATATTTCTCACGGACTTTCATCATTTGCAGTGATATAGAATATTATTTCGCCGTTTTTTTTAACTGCCGATCGAGCTACCAAAAAAATTATATTTGGAGGGGTTTCTTTTACATACGTTGCCATTTAAAAAAAAAAAAAACCAGTAAGTACACATCTTTGAGATTCACTTTTTAGATTAAAATGACCGTCCGCCGAAGCGAAAATAAAAACACTATATCACGAGGAAATGAGATTTAAAAAAAAAAAACGTATTAAAGGATTAACGTTTGAGAAAAGATGTTCCTTCTCCGGGATCACCAGGCTTGGCAGGAAGAGGACGATTTGCCATCTTATTGGCAGAACTAGATGAGCCAGATGATTTACTGGACTTGTTAGATTTCTGAGTGCCACCTGCGCCGAATGGGAAAAATCCTGACGTAGACGGTTGGTTTTCGGGTGGCGCTTTTGGGTTATTGTCGTATAGTTTTTCGCCGATCACTCGAAGAAAACTCAAAGGCCGAGATGTAGGTCTCTCTGTCAATACGTCCGGCATAATCTTCGCCGTTTTGTCATCGGGCAGCTGTGAATACAAGTGTATGGCACAGTCCCGTGGTTCAAAATATTCATGGCTCAATGCAGTCGGTCGAGTGTACGGAGAAAAGGGAACGAGTTTATCCAGTGATGGTGTTCTTGTGCCAACACTTTTGCGTTCCTTATTTCTACCAGAGCGGACTGGTGTTCTTTGTGGTACTTGAATTACGTCGTAAAGATCATCTTGCTCTTCTCGAGGAGTAACAGCTTTGTTTGCTGATGTAGAATTATTAATATTTGCATTACAATATTCTTCCACTGTTATAAGATCGTATAAATGTTCTATCATCTCTCTGGCTTCTTCGTATGTTTCGGGGATATCCAATTTCATTCTTAGACTTTCGAGTAAATCTTGTGTAAGTTCTTCAGGCAAAGTCTGCGTCCCTTTGTCAGCCATGTCTACCAAAATTTCGAGTGACGGATCCGTCTCTGCGGGCGTGTCTTCAATATAAAGTGTTCTCATTTCGTTCAATCGATGACTTTCCGTATAATCGTTGATAGGAACTCTAGATATTGACCCTGCCGTATCTATGCCGTAATTAATATTAAACAATCTATCGCAGAATGTGCCGCAGGACGAATTCGACGACATGACTGCGTTTGCTGCATTCGTGCAGTAACCTTTACGCCGGCCCCAGGCGATAACATTATATGTGATAATTATGACTATTCCACAAACACTTATTATTAATATTGACCACACAATCTTCTTATTTGTGTTTTCGGCTCTCTTATCATCTTCGAATTTATTTGTCCTATTGTGGAATCTAGTATTGATGACTTCGCCTACCGGTCCTTTGGTGTTCCTGGTAGACGGTTCACAGTTTATGGCACCCAGACTACCACACACTTGTTCAGTGAAGTTTTTGACTAACATGTTTCCTTCATTGACATTGAAACATACGGCTATATTTTTTTTGACTGAACAATAACTTTTATTGGCGATACTCTCGATTTGAGAAGAATTGTTATCGAACACAGAGTACAACCAATTGTTAATACCACAGTAGCATTCATCGGCAAAAAAGTTATTATTGTAAACGATGGGATTAATGAAATGTTGCACATTACTGATAAAATTGAGACTTCCTTTGTCGACCGATAGAAAAGCATTCTCTATGAAAGTAAACTCTAAATATTCTCCCTCCTTTTCATTTCCGTTCTCATGTTTGGGTCGTGCAGCGGGAGGACAAATGAATGCGTTCTCTTCGAGTTTGTTAAAAAAGTTTCTTTCTATAAGCATTTTATTCCAGGACTTTAGTTCGAATCCCCTCGAGTGAATTTTCCCGAAGTCGTTATCGGTAATCGTGGCGGTGGCTAGCGTTACATCAATAGCTTCCGACGAAACTTCATTGATGCTGGAAAAAAAATCCTTAATTAAGGTTAAGAAGAAAGCACAATTGCAATATTCTATCAAAAGACAACATTGATTTTTTAAACACAAAAGTATAGTACTTTAATAGCACACCGTCCCTCACTTTTCACGGTAGATTGCTTACGGTGGAATAAAACTAACAACGAGCGCAATCATGGCTTACATTCCGTCGCGTCTATTCAGTTTCCCTAATATTGAAAATGATCGGTTACATAGAAAGTAGATTTAATAATATATTGAGATTTTGTTAGCCAAAGATAATATATTAACCCTTTTAACGCCGGACGATTTTGCTATGCATATGTTAAAATTGCCAAGCGTTTTTAATGGAAAAATTTTACAATTTTTCAAAAAAAGTATTGAAAAGAATTTTTTTGGAACTTAAAAAAATACTTGTATTCTCAATGATCTATGGAAATAATATTCGAAGAATTATCTGCATTTTACAAACATGATACAACAATACAAAATATAAGCGTTGATTAAAGAAAATTTAAAACAAATAAAACTAAGTTCCTCTTAACAAAAACAGTTTAAAACCTATTAATATTGAATCACTTTTCATGTCATTATGTAGTAAACTCTATTAGTAGTCATTGAATGAAAAAAAATGGATATATTATATTATTTTACAAAGCACCAAATTTTTTCGCATATTTGAAAGCAAGTGAAAAAGTGAGTTTATCTATATCGTGTTACATTGCGAAAAGATTGATATGGGCCGATGGGATATATTGATTTGTCGGGCTGAAAAATCATATATACATAATACAAATAAAAATTTAATAGGTATAAATTTGGTATCTGAAGCGCATTTTTCGCGTAGGTAGGGAGGGCCGATTTTTCGGCCCTCCGGCATTAAAAGGGTTAAGCTCGCAGAACCACAATTTCCTGTGTTCATTCAATGTATTTTTTTAAATTTGATTAGGATCCGTTTCTTTAATCCAAAAAGCGTTTTCAAGTTATAAAAAAACGCCACCCGACGAACAGGTTAGTCCCAATCTTATTGAAAAAAGTAAAATAATGTTCTCGTCTTTTCACCGAGAATCGATGGACGTAATAATTTGACCGCGAAAAGCGAGGGTTTGGTGGGCCAAATAAAACAGAGAGAACAGTCACAAAAATAAGAAGAGAAAAATAGTTGTAAAAAAAACTCACCTGGAATGTTTTATGGTTAAATTAGTGGCTGAAGACAGTAGCGCCCTGCTTTCAATCATGTTAATGGTGCAGTTGTAGAATTCCAAATTTTGGATGAGAGTCTTCTGGGCGAAGGCCTCCTCCATTATCTGGTGGAAGGACGAGTTTATGGCAATCACCGCGATTATGGTGTTGGCGTTGAACGCGTGCCGGTGAACTTTCTTCACGTCGGTCATCTGGAGGTAGATCTCATTCGCGGAAGAACCGAAAGTGTTCCTCGGAAAATCCGCCACCGACACGTTGTTGAAGTGGATCTGTGGCGGAAAACAAAGCCATGAATTGAATTGGCAGAACTGAATTACACTTTAAAACCAATTCCACTCCTCATGTGAAACATCTCCATTAGCCTAATGAAACTTGCTGGTATCTGTAGTTTTACCTTATTGATCAGATGGTTCCGGGTAGGGCTTCCAATCCCGGGATCCCGTCCAATTTTGTGATCCCCAAATTCATATGATTTTAGAATGTTGCGCGAGAGCAAAAAAAGGTGACCCATTTTTTTTCATAGCGAAAAAGTTCTCGTGTCTATTTATTTTAGGAAATACTTTAAGATCCCGGGACTGAAAAAAAATTGTCAATTCCGAAATCACGGCTTTACAAAAAGGGTCCGGGATTGGATGCCCTAGTTCCGGGTGCATGTATCAATATATACAATTTATATTTTTTCAATTTTACATCCGTGACCTTGGGTTGGGTTGGGTATTACTGATTAAGATTTCTTTACTTCTCGAGTAAATAAATCATTTGAGACTTTGAATATCTGGAGCATTGACAATTACTTAAAAACAAGTGTTAATTTTTCGAGAATTGGTTGTAGGTATTCCACTAGACATCTATCAACATTCAGAGGTCGAGAACGAGGTTCACCACTACGCCAGAGGTTCAAAAAAAAAAAGTATACATACGCAATTATAATGTTTGACGTGACTAAAATAACATCACATAAAATAAATAAACATACAATAATTGTTAATGAACTTTGAAGATTAATTCGTCTGATTATATTGATAGCTAATAGATGCAAAAAATAATTATTCTAAATACATTTACGTTACGTTTAATATGTACATTTGAATTACCCATAATATTCATTGCATCATAAACGATACGTCAAGCGGCAGTCGCATCGGAAAGCATCGAGTATGGTTCCATCACAATATAAACGATTTTAATCGTTAAGAGATATGACGCCTGTACGCCAAATACTCTACCAAACACTACTGATAAGAACTGCGACCACTGCTTATATATTAAACGAATTGCGAGAGCAATAATTACGCACATTCCCCGCGGCCCTTAATGCAAGTCTGTGAGAAAAACGCGGCAGCAACTGACATCTATATTAAAATTCGCGCCATGTAGGGTTGCGAACATAGTACCGATAAAAAGTAGTTTTGACATGGATATACATGGTTGATTATAAATATACATATTCACACAATATTTTTACGCCATTAATAAAACAGAGGAAGCAAGTATGAGATCTTACAGGTTATATTGCAGAAGAAAATACTGGAAAAACGCAATGCAAGCAGAAGAAATTCATGGGTAATCAAAATAAGAGATTGTTTCCAGTTAACCCACTGACCTGGAGACTGTTTTTTATTGAAAAACCTGAGTACGAATAATGACGGGTGGGACGAGAGGAAATAATGTGAATTAACATCACAAACACCCGGTCTTCGATCACAACTTTGAATTGAATAATTCTCAAATTCAATGTGATCTTACCGGGAATCGAACCCAGACCTGCGTGATCGGTAGAGCAAGCTCTAACCAACTGGGCCACAGCAGGCGACAAGAAACAACTCTAATACACACAATTTTTGTATTTGTTTTTCAAAGTTGGTATAAATTAAATGCAATAATTACACTTTTAAGGTGTTTACTGTCAATACTTGGTGGAATGGTATTATAATAAAAATAATAAAACATTTTTAGTACTTTTTCCACTTAAAATGTATTGGATCAAGACCGGTTTCGCTTATTGTGAGCATTGTCAACTGATAGGAAATACAATGAAACAGTGATATTTATACAAAAGTTAAGTAAGAAAAGTAAGAAGTATTGTTTGTCATACCTTGTTTTTCTTACTTAACTTTTGTATAAATATCACTGTTTCATTGTATTTCTTATCAGTTGACAATTCTCACAATGAGCGAATCCGGTCCTGATCCAATAAATTGTATGTGAAAAAAGTACTAAAAATGTTTTATTATTTATATTGCAATAATTACATTTTAACGAAGACATGAGCTCTGACCACTCGGCCTTAGGCCAGACACAAATTATGTGTGTATACAAAAATACATTTTCAAATAATGAGTTTTAGATAATCAATAATTGTCGACGACATTTTCAGCTCGACGGGTATTTTAGTGTGTCGACAATTATATATATAATACAATAACATAATTAATATTATAAACAAATGTATTTATTACGCATCAAGCTACAAGCTTACCACTACAAGCTTACCAATTGGGTTTTTTCGAGAGATTATGTGCAGCGGATATTAATATACAATTACTCGATAACAAAATAGTTAACAAACGCAGTATCACAAACTTAATTGAAGGCCTGTCTGATCGGAAGATATTTTTTTATAAATGCATTACCTTTGCAACCGCTCCGTGATGATAGTCCCCAGCGACAAACACGAAGGCACCTTCACCAAGCTCGAGTTGGGGTACATGGCTGATGCTGATTAAGATTGGCTTGGAAAACGACTCCTTCCCAAGATATACTTCGTTGCATTGGCTTATGTTCACTGTAACTGCACCTTAGGGAGAAAAAAATAATACAATACTCTATATAATTTCCTCAAGCAGCATTCTTGATATAAATACCTTTAAAACATGTTTAAATAATGTTATATTTCAAGGCTATTGAATTGCCTTAGATTTACAAAAGAATACAAATGATGATTACTGCATACGGCAAACAAGTTTACGATACAATTAACAATTTTGTACTGGAAACCAGATTTCAAGTATAAATTTTCATCTTATGGGTCCAAGCTAGTCATTGTCAACATTTAAACGACCACCGCTCACTTTAGTTAATTTATACATAATATTTAATACAGTATCAGTAGTAACTTAATAAGCGGTCGTCCACCTTTCGGACATCACGCACTACTAAACTCAGTTACATGATTTTTAAAAATATACATAAATATAGCATAGCGATGCATCGCACGCATTGGCGGATCCAAGGGGGGGGCCATGGGGGCCATGGCCCCCTCCTTGGGAGAATTTATTTTCCATTTTTATAATTTATTAAAACTTTATTTTGAAATAGGTTCTTTAATTGTTTAGTTTACTATGTTTTATAGAATACATACTTACTAAATTATGTATTAACTATTTTTATATACACCCAATCTTTTTTTACGCGATACATTGGAGGAAGGTGGCGCGTAAAAAAACCTCACTTTCATATGATTTGATAAATCGGTTCCAAAAATCAAAATATCGCGTAAAAAAGTATCAAAAATGTATGAAAAAAAAAATTGTTCGTAAAATTAGCGCAAAAAATACTTTATTACGGTTCCGTCCAAAAAAATCGCGTAATTTCAAAATCGCGCAAAAAAAATCGCATAAAAAAGGCTTTCATCTATTTTTGAATGTATTATTTATGTATCATGCTTATTTTCAAATTGAATGACCCCCTCCTGGGACAATTTCCGGATCCGCCACTGATCGCACGGTACATTCAATATTAATAACATTAAACAATTGCGTAGCAATTCTTAGAAATTAATTTGATATCGAAATGAATAATAAAAATATAACCAAGCGCACGGAGTATTGAAAATAACATTAAAATAATTAAACTATGGAAAATAATCGTGTTAACCGTTTGAATACCGCGCAAATAAACCATTAATGTCTCAGAGATACTGCGTGTTTTTGAGAAAAATAATTTTGCTTAATATACACTCGAATTCAATATTTTAAAAACCTATATTGACTCAGTATAGATAGATGGAACTACACATATTCATCAAAATATTGCTTATATTCTATTAGAATACCAAGTATTTGATTTTTAAATGTCATGGACATCCGTGTTAGCTTGCATATGTTCCGGACACCTGTGTCCGCTTGGTATTCAAGTGGTTAAAGTTACATTGTTTTACAGTGCGAATAAAACGCGTGGAATACAAAACAAGCTAATTTTGGTAATTTATTGAATATAAATAGACTCGGATATAAATATATGTTATGTTTTGAATTGATAACCAACTATTGAGACACTATTAAGTATACATAACACACGTAAAATATTGCTGAAAATAATTATATTATGCTTAAGCCTGCAGGTACTGTTGTGTTAGATATCGTAATATTTTTTTTTAACCACAGCGATTTAAATAAGTAGTTGACACGAATAGTATACGAAAGTATATCAAATTGTAACCATAAAAAAATTATAAAACCATTGCGTTTCAATCGTTCCCGGATATGTCATTTATTTTCTTAACTATCAAAAAAAAAAGTTAAATGAAGCTGCATTTAAATCAGAGCTGTGAAGTCGGGTTTTTTTCCAGATGTGGAGTTCAAAAACCCGGAAAAAAATAATTCAAAGATAGAGTGGCGGATTAAGCAAACGAGAGGCGCAATAAAATTCGGAGGCTCTGTTTTTCGCAAAACATAAAAATGTCAGAAAATTCCATGTAAAATAGTAAAAATATATAGAAATCTGAACAAAAAAGTATATGGGTTTTATAATATAAGCTTATTTTTGCGCGCCTCATTTGCTGATAGGATGGTCCGCCACGACAAAGATCATTTATAGGGTGTCAATAATTGATGGAAAGGAATTAATTGTATTTTAAAAAATACGACACTCATTTGTACTTATTCCCACTTTTATCTTATAATATCAGGACGGTTTCGCTCACGAAGAGCATTATCAGCTGATAATTGATATTCAAAGATATTGAAAAAATATTGGTCTATTCACAGTTTATTGATTGGTGAAATCTACTAGAATTATTATATTAACTAGAATGATCGGATGGTATGCATGAAACATATTTTATATAAGGGTATTACTTGCAAACCCAGCTCATTAAAAAAATATAGTATTTTTAGAAATCAGTGTCAAACATGGCTTGACAACATCCAAAATATCATTCCAAAGTAATGTAAGAATAAAAATACTTAAAAAAATGTACATTTCTTAACCATTTTGGGATGAGCCGTGTTTGCAAGTAATATCCTAATTTTAGTTAAACGGGAATGTTTGAAAAAATCAATTCAGAGTCGGAGTCGTCTTTTTTTTACCTGACTCCACAGCCCTAACTTAAATACATACATGAATCTTTTTTCAATTTATATCTGCTACAAATACGAAATAAACTAATCATTGTGTTTATATTCCGGACATCGTGCAAACGATAAATTGCTCGAATTAGTCGAACGGTGGCACAAACGATGAAAGGCAGTAAGTATCACATGATAATCTGTACACGACGAAATACAAATATGTAAAACAAGTAAGGTTTCTGGAACAGGCGTGTTTAGCAAGACAACCTTGAAGATGTTTATTTGCGGCCATTTAGAATTTACCATTCGATGAATGAAAATTATGTTGTACTTTAATTTTGAATGGAGTTTAAAAAAAAATGTAAATAATTGATAAATAATATTTTACGGAAGTACACGCTGTTAATGATTTTTTTTGAAACGTCGTTGTTGTAGGAAAAAAAAACATAATTTCGAATTAACATGACAGTTTCCAACAAAAATATTCTAAAATTTTCTTATCGACACCCCCCCCCCCCCCATAAAGTATAACTAAACGAAAAGAGCAGTTTTTTTCTTTTAAACATATATATATAGATAGATAAAAAATAAAAGCTTCAATAGAAGTCAATTATTGGTAAATAACATTTTCTTCTTTTACAGTTCAATAAATAATTTGATTATTATTCATTCACATTAAATATGTACGTATATCTAACTTGTAAGTTACAAGTTGGTTTAATTTAAGATATCGACTGAAGGTGCTTGGTGGAATTTCAATATTAAATTTGAATCGTTCAAACTATGTACATTCTCACAGATTTTGTCACTAACGACCCGGGTTTCGCCTTTCGACATCTTCAAGCGTTCAAGTTCATCCGTGCACTTGAACGCCTGAAGATGCCGAAAGGCGAAACCCGGGTCGTTAGTGACAATATCTGTGAGAATGTACATAGTTTGAACGATTAAAAATTTATTACAAGTTGGTTGTTGAGTATCCCACCACCACCACCCGTTATGTGTATGCAGCCGCATTTTCACGGCCGCCTTCCATAACGCAATGCGATCAAGAAAAGAATTTATTCCTTAAGTTATTGGCCCGATACAGAGCTGCACGGGACCTATCTTTAAGCCATGCGCTGTTAAGTTGTTCACTATCAATATTGGTGGAAAGGCAATTTTTTAAAAAATAAAACACTTTTTGCTCCTATCAGTCGATGCTTGTCTATGTTGAGCCAGTCTTAATCTATAATAAGTAATGTGTAATCTGTATCTACAATAAGTGTATTATTTTTTTAATATCTAACTATTGGGTTTATACAGAAAAAATGCCATAAGGTATCTAAAGAATCATTCAATATACGTGCTAATAAATAGTGACCAAAATAGTGTTCGAATACTGTATCTTTTAAATATATAAATATTATATATTTTTCCAACGAGCTATTTACTTCTCCGACTCTTAAAACGAAATGAGAAAAAAACAATAAAATGTATCATTATTGTTATTAAAAGTTTGAAATAATTTGTATATATTCGCGTTTAACGAACCGTAGATTCGTGCTGTGCCATTTTATCCTTCGCGGATGTATTGCCCCCTGTAATAAGGACATCAAGGATGAATTATTAATGCGAAAACTTAATGAAGGATTATTTATGGTGGGCGGCTTGAGTAGACTTTGTCTCCGTTCAACTTCGAATAAATCGCGCATTCATACTCACGTTCGTGTTCTAACAGGCGGGAACAAAACAGAATAAAGTTTAAGAAGGTGCATGACCCAATGACGCCCAGAAAACACTCAATCAAACAAACTGCACATATAAAAGACCATCGCAGTAAGACCAATTATATCAGGTTGGTTACGTTTTGGTTTTTCATCTTCACATTCAGTAGACATGGAAAATTAGTGAAAATGGAACCTTCAACGATTTTGATTTGCGGCAATTGAAAACCGCGAAACGCAAAACAGTTCTATAATATATTATGTGAAAATACTCTGTAAGATCTTGTAAGTTCAAAATATTTTTTCCTTTTTTGTGTCAGTTGTAACGCCCATTACTTTGCAGCATGAGGATACAGTGTTTTGACTTGCAATAGGGTAGCAATCTGACAATATCTTGAAAACATTTTTTCATTTATTTAAACTTTTTATACTCATCACATTATACATGTTTTTCAAAACGGTGTATTTTTACTTAGCAAGGCAGTATTGCCATTCTCATTCAATTAATTAAAATTATTTATTTATATATAATATTATGGATACTAACAAAGTTCCCTCTAAGCTGCGCGCGCGCGCGACCGCGCAGCAGTTTGAAAGCCCCGCGCACTCAATTTGGGTTGGCGCGCACTCTAACACCACTATTCAATTATTATTTTTTTATATAGGAATAACCATAATTGACTAAAATAAACTAGAAATATCGATAATTCAACTAAAATTAAATTATTATCTTTTTTAATAATAAGAAATTGATCTTAATTTGGAGTATATTTTTTAAGGATTAGTTGTAAGGAATGACGTAAAAAGCTAAAAAATTTGTAAATAAAATATGTTAATACATTTATTAGCGACTAATTATTTGTTTCATTTTGCTTATTTTTCTAATTTGTGCTTGATTTTATTTTATATATAAAAAAATAATGAATTCTGTTACTTCTTATTTTGTATTTAATACACTTGTTAGTAAAAGATTAAAATACGTTATCAAAAACAATATTTGTTGGATTTTGCCGCGCATTTATTGGATCGGCCCGCGCAGCTTTTCTCTTGTCTTAAAGCAGCGATTCCCAACCTGAGAGGCGCGCCTCATCATGCCTGGATCATTGCAATCACCTGGATCGCCTGGATCATTGCAAAGGGAGGCGCGAACAGTCCAAAATATTTATTTACCCTTTAAAACGTGTCTTTATTACTATATATGAAATATAGGATGGGGAGATGCGTAGATATTGTATTCTTCAAAGAGAGGCGTAGTAACGTAAAGGTTGGAAACCACTGTCTTAGGGAGCATTTTGGTTATTTATTTGTAATACGTTTTCATACAAACTTTAAAAAATTGGTATATATGTAAAACTGAAAATTAAAACTCATTTTAAAATCAATGTCAACAGATCAACTCAATAAACATCTGGACCCAATTTGGAACTAAAGGCGTCTAGATAAATATTCGGAAATAATTAATAAATTTACATTAATAACTAACTCAAAATAAAGTAATAATTATCGCCAGACATTTTCAATCGTCTATCGGTCAATTCGTGCCGTTCGCGTATCATTACATATTGGACTACTAAATTTGTCTACCGATCGTCTATACTTCTGGCGGTGTGCCCATCCCATTGCCATTTAAGCCTCTTGTCGAGTATTATTACGTCGCAAAATTTGGTGTGCCTCTGACTCAATGGTTCCATGTTTGGTTTTTAATTGTGAACCCTGAATTGGCACAACCATCTTTGCAGGTCATATCAAATAAGTTTAAAATGTTTATATTTTGTAATACACAGCGAATAAATGCGATGTAAGCGAAATCATTTAATGGAGTTAATTGTTTCATTTGATTCAACTTTTCATAGTACAAATTAATACATGTGTGCTACCCACGATTCAGTCGTGTAAATCAGGGTTTCACAACGAGGGGGCAGAGTTTTTTTTGGGGATCTACAGTACAGTTTAGTACTGTACAGGTTTATTTTTCCGAAATCCGTAAATTGTAAGAAATGGGATTCGAAATTCTTGGAAAAGCTAAAAAAAAGTCTTGCAGTGTTAAATCAGCAAATTCCTGGGATTTTGAAATTCTAAAATATGGCAAGACCTTAAAAAAGTCTCGCGTCTTATCGTTTCGGTCACAAAATTCCTTGGGGGGCACAGACAATTAAAGACATTCAAAAGGGGCCACGGGCCCAAAAAGGTTGACAAAGACTGGTGTAGATCATACTTCCGTGCCCCCCATACCTGTTTTGTAATATTGAAGTATAAGCTTTATAAGTAATTTTGGGATTTCCCAAAACAAAAAGACATGAGACCTTTTTTTCCAGCTCTTCCGAGAATTTAAAACACCAATTTACGGATTTGCAAAACTGTACTGTGGCTCTCCTAAAAAAACACTGCTGTAGATGATAATATCTCAACCCTGTTGAACCCGCGGCTTCTTTTGAGTCTCACATTTTTCCGTACCCTCCCATACCTGTTCTAATTAGATTTCCAAGACTCGGGACACAATTATTAAGGGATCCCGGTATTGATGACTGGGGAAAAAATAAGATTCCAAAATATTTTTCAACTCGAACACCTTCTTTTTGATGCTTAGCTCGATGATTTCAAAAAGTTGGGAAATGACAGATTCTACAATTATTAACCTTTTTTTTTTTAAATCATTTACTTACGTTTTTTTTAATCGAATGCTTTTTTCGAATACAAAATGCGCAATTTCTGTTCAATTTCCGTGGCCCCCCAAAACTTTGATCAACACATTGCCTAGAGAAGTGGACATTTTTGTGACAGTATTTCCGAACTGATTGTTAAATTTTACTATTTTATTTCTTGATTTTGTATGTTGATTTTGATGTACTATGTAGTTTTATTTTATAATTTGTCTCATTATATTTGCCAAGTACATGGCGAATTGGCGTCAGCTGTTATGTCAAGTACTGTACGTTTAATTTTCAACAATAAATAAATAAAAAAAACGCTTGAGAAACCCTGGTGATTGTGGTAAAAAAGCAATAGACAAACGAAACACTTCCGCGCTATAACAATACACGCGCGCACATTGCACTATTATCACAATATAAAATTAACAATAAAAAAATAATTTAAACGGGAATAAAAACGTTTATCAATGCAATTATCGCTGCCCTAGAACAAGCATTCGCGTTGTCATGCTGCTTGAAATCTCGGCGTCATAAACAGCAATTTATTGCTAATGCAAAAACAAAATAAAGCAAAAAGTAATTGGTACATAATATTGCGACAATAAACAAATTTATAACGCATATAATTCCAGACTCGCAAATCATCGCAAGATTGAGGGTGGTTGTCCTCGGGACGTCGCTCGCTTTGCGTCGACATTTTGATAGGCGAAATGTTCGCGGACGATGACTTGGATTGCCACGTCATATCTAATGCCAAATTATAATAGTGCAATAAATTATTGATTGAATTGGCATATACTTGGTAAAAACTACATTACAATAAAATCAAAATAACACTAAGTGTTAAATACGAATATTTTGTTTTTATATAGTTTTGACGACGGAGTGAAGCCGAAATAGCTATCAATTAAAAATGCAAAATATGTAGAAATAGACAGTGTTATTTTGATTCAACTGTAATAAATTCCCATTATATTTTTTTTAAAGTAAATAAACAATACACTTTGGGAATAGAATGGTTTTTTTTAAATATATATCGGGAAGATGTGTTAAAAAATCATGTTCATCTCCATTCATTAAATAGATCAGTGCTTTCCAAATTGGGGGGCGCGGGATTTTTCCGGGGGCCACCGCAGAACATGTTTTGTATTGAGGGGGCCGCGGATTATTTTTTCAGATTTAGGGGGCCGTGGAATGAAACATTTTGGGAAGCACTGAAATCAACAACTCCAAAAATCTCAATCTGAGCTAATTATATAGTTATGTGTCAAATTTGACGTTTTTTTAAAGAGTTCAGTAATAATCAGATAATAAAAAAATTACACCTAAAGCATCCCAATGTCAAGAAACTTCGAAAGAAATAAACAAATGTTGGTATTGTCCGGGTAATTACACGTATATATCTTAATGTGCTGCACTGAACCCGACCTAAGTACTTTACCTGTAAATAACAGTTGATAAAATGAATACATCTCGGGTACGTATGAATAATAGTTCATTAATGGTGACCGTAGCATTTAAAAAATACTTTTCTCAATATTTCAAAATAAGTTATTTTGAGCTGTCTGAGTAATGCACTGGACGATCGAAGTTACGTAGAACGTCTGAGTTTATTATACATAAATTTTAATATCAAATAATTTTCTTTAATGGTGAGAGTAGTGGTCTACAGCGACACCAATAATCAAGACAAATTATTAAATGGCTTATTTAGAAACAATAGCTTGATAGGATTCTTAAAACATCCCAGTTGAGTTAGGCATTCCTTATTATTGTATTCTAATCAAATTTATCTGTAAAAATGAACAGGAACAGAGTCAGTGGTGTGTTTAGGCAGTAACCTCATACTTTTTTTTCAATAATCATTATTAAATATGCCATTAAATTATAGGTGTAGGTGTAGACCCACCCTTAAATAGCACATACGATTATACCGACTGTGAAAAGGAAAAAGGACGTAACCCACACATAGCAAATTTTACAGGAGACACAAAAAACGTGTTTTGATGATTTTGGGCCATATTCATATTAGTATTATATATATATTATTAATATAAGAAATTGTCTAGGAAAACCTTTTTTCAGTCTTTTTTTCTTGGTTTCAATTTTCACAAACCCATCTTTTTTCAAACACAAAAGCTAAATTTAGATATAGTTCGACATTTGCGGCTTACATCCTTTTAATAGAACGTGTATCAAGTTTGATACATTGTGATTATCGAAAAAAGCTGTTTTGAAAAAACTGTGGGTAACGTCCTTCTTCCTTTCCACAGTCGAGATGAAAGCATTTAAATCACGAGTTTAACGTTTCCGTAAGACCACGTAGACAATCTAACTAAAAACTAACGGGTATAATCGATATCAGTTATGAAATAGTTAAACTTGTCAATTCTTTACATAGTTCTAACGATGGCGAGAGCCGAAATAGCTATCAGCGTATAACATATAAAATCTGTAGAACTGAAATACTTTGATATTGTTACCCTATTAATTCTTTACAACGTTATTCATAATATATTATATGCATAAAAGAGAGGTCAGTTAGTTAATTATTGTGGGTTTTTGTAGCAAGACGCAAGCACTGGAATACAATGACATTCTGCTGCCAAATGTCACCTTTTAAATTCTTAAAAGCGGAAGTCTCGAAGTGTACGGATCCGCACGACAGCACCTCCAGTCGAAGGTTGAGGGACGTCAGGTTGAGGAAGGCGTCCTTCGCGAATAGGATAACGTCGGTGTCCTGAACGCGCAGCCTCCCCAGGTCCACGAGTGCGGTGAAAGCCCGTGCTAAGGCTCGTACGCGCCCAGCCCCGCTCAGGGTCACCTCGATCGCCGTCTCCGGGAGAAACTCCGCCGTAAGATCGACGTCCTGATGAGAGAAAGATATACGTATTAACACATTAGAGTAAGAAAGGTTCAATGGCCTTCGTTTTAGTATAATATCAAATATGTCACACAATCAAAACAAAAATCATTAGGAAATCGTTCAAGGTAATTGCTGCGTAAGTTGAAAATCCGTAAAGCGGTGGTTTCCAACCTTTATGTTATTACGCCTCCCCTTGAAGAAAAAAATATCTTCGCGCCTCCCCATCCTTTATTTCATATAGTAATAAAGACACGTTTTAAAGGGTGAATACATATTTTGGACTGTTCGCGCCTCTAAGTGCTAATCGTAAAGTGAACGACGTGTGGAATTACATCCAGCTGTATAGGTATATGATTCCTTTTTTAGAGTGTTCACTGTCAATACTTGGTGGCAAGGCATTTTATTAAGAAAAACATAATATTTCTTTGTACTTAATTTCACTTTTATTTACAAAGATCAGGACCGGTTTCGCTAATGGTGAGCATTATCAACTGATAAGAAATATAATTTAACAGTGTTATTTACAGAAAACAAATTGAAATAACATAATATATTGGCATTTTTCGGTATTGAAAAAACCATGAATACCGGAATGTCGGTTTCGGTAATACTGGTATTGCGATCCCTAAGTTCTTTTTTTGTATCCACGTCCGCTCCCAATGTGGAGCATAGCTAACCTAACCGATGCGCCATAGGACCTGGCAACCTAACCTAGTTCTAGGCAACCCTAAGTTCTACCTCTTATCAACTTTTTTTGTGTAGGTTAGGATCTAAAGCAGTGCCAGCGAACCTATGAGCCACTTCAAGACTTGACAAGGATTTCTCTCATCCCACTTTCCAATCGACCCCACAGACTTAGTAACCCACGCGCTGGTATTGGACAAAAAAAACATGAGCAAAATGTGACCCACTCCGCAAAAAGTTTCGCCATCACTGATCTAAAGCAATGGCGAAACTTTTTGCGGGAAAAAGAAGCAGTAAAAAAAAATACATTAGATCTTGCAAAAAAAAATGCTCACCGAGTGCTTGTAACTGCTCGATCTGTCGATGAGTCGCCTTTATATTAACAGTAATATGTTTTTAATGTGTGATTTGCAATTAAACCGCAAGATTAATTAACAAAATTTAGATTGCTAATACCATTCTCGGTATCTGTTTTATCAATCAGTCAGTATTAGCAGTCTGCTAAAAATGTTCAAAGAAAATATGTCGTTTCTCGAATGAGTAATCGCGGTGTAAGTGTCTTGGCAAAATTGATTAATTAAATGCAAACACACGACGTTATTTTTTCAATAATTTTGAGAAATGTATAAATTATTATGGACAAATAAATTTTGTCACGCTCTCCGCTTCATTTGCGATTCTTCTAAGCGCATTTCTATAGATAATTGAGAACTTTACTTATCGATATAATGGGCAACATCTTTCTAAAAAAAAAACACTAAAATCCCGATTCGACGTAACCAGAGTTCGAGTTTCCCAGCTATTCAGAGCAATCTTTGCAGTCTCGCTTCATTAAACTACATTTAATACCGGATTTAATAACATATAAAATAACTTAAAATATCCCACGTATTGTGTTACAATATGTGACACGTGTTTCGCTTCTTTCAGAGGCATAATCAGACAACTACTTTTGCAAATGCTTGCTTAAGTAGAAATGATTTTAATTTTACTAATCTGATATATTATAATAAAAATCAAATAAAAATGGGAGGCACGGAGGGGATGATAGAAAACCAAACAAACAAATCAGTTGATAATGCTCGTGAGGAGCGAAACCGGTCCTGATCAAATAAAAAATTTAAGTGGAAAAAGTACTAAAAATCTTTTATTATTTTTATTATAATGCCATTCCACCAAGTATTTATTGACAGTGAACACCTTAAAAGTGATGAATAATCTAAGTTGTTTTATTTTATATTAAAATGAACTTCCACAAAGTTACCGCCGAATCCATCGAACGGATTTTAAATTTTTATTTTCAACAATTTGCGTTCAATAAAACGATGTAAATGGGCTAGTGTGTCACGGTCTACAGCGACACCTACATATAATTAGAACAAATGATTAAACGGCTTATTTACAAACTCTCGTTAAATTGATAGAATCTGATGCTTAATAGGATTTTAAAATTATTCTATTTGAGTTAATCATTGCTTACTATTACATTGTTATAAAATTTACATGTAAAACATGAACAAGTGGCGTGCTTAATCAGAGACCTCCTATTTTTTTTTAATAAAAAAATCGCAACTAATAATCGACTCGTTGTCTCGAAATTTATGTGGAATATACCCAGGCGTGTAGTTTATAGGATTCAGTATTACTCCACCGTCATAATTATTCGTAAACTGATTTTTGTTCACTTGAAAAAAATTCAAGGGATAATATCGCTGTTGTTGATTATAACGAAGTGGTAAAACGGACGAGAACGGGATTTATTTCTTGTTCTTGAAGATAATTTGTAGACAGAATAATCATGCCATCGAACACAAAGCCATGAAACGTAATATGGAAGTTTTACTATCGGGATTCGAGCCCGCGAGCATCGCAACCGAAACCGACGACGTTGATCATTCGGCTACACGACCGGGTAATACATTATGTTAACGGTGTAAACAAAATCTAATATAAAAATCTATTTGTACCTATACTAGGACAATTTGGAATAAAATTTCAACCAAGTATTCATCTGCCAAAAATAAAACACTACGAATTCCACATTAATTTTGATCATGACCAGTTTCGCTCACCGCAAACATTTTCAACCGATTTTCTTTCAACTCAGTTGAAAATGTTCGTGATGGGCGAAACCAGTCCCGATTATATCGATTGTAGGAAAACAAAAATAATGTTACACACAGTTGTTTCAAAATAGATTTTTTTTCGATAATAACGACGTGTACAGACAGCTTAATACGCGTGCTATCAAAATACTGTGGAACCCCGATCTACCGTTCTCGCATTGTTCGTTTTCCCGCATTAATCGTTTATTTTTCATAGTCCCAGCCAAACACCCATAAGAACAATATTAAGTAATACTGCATTAATCGTTCCCCGATTTACCGTTTTCCTCGATCTATCGTTTCAATATTTTGGTCCGGTCACAAATATTATCCTGATTGAGCGTTTTCGTTGAATATTTCTTATAAATAGTCTTCGAAATATTTCGTTTTGCGTTTTTTTAGTGGAACCCCGATCTTCCGTTCTCGCTATCTTCGTTTTTTGGCATGGATCGTTTATTTTTTACTCGACTAAGACTTCGTAATAACAATGTTTAATAATTCCACGTTAATCATTCCCTGATTTACCGATTTCCTCGATCTATCATCTAAATATTATCATCCTGTCCTAATTACGATCCCGATTGACCATTTTTGTTGATAATTTCTTTTTTCACTCATAAATAGTTTTACATCGCAACTGGTTGCGCGAATTTTTCCAACTCAAAAGTCAAAACTAAAATGCCTAAATAAAGAAAACTAGAACTCTAGCTGAGAAACTGAAAACAATTCAAGGCGTTAAAAAATCATATCGCAAAAAAACTTAAAAAGGTACGCGTGTCTGTCAAAATGTAAGTACCCAACTACGAATAGGCAACTTAGTATTTATTAATTAAGCAATTAAAGAATAAATTTTATATATTCTTTAATAAAAAAAGTGAATTAATATATGAGTTGGTTGAAAAATAAACATTGTTTGGTATTATTTGAAGATTTCACGCATTATCGGTTTCCCGCATTATTCGTTGATTTTTTCCGGTCCTTTGGAAAACGTAGAATCGGAGTTTCACTTTAATGTAAACTGCAAATGCCGAAATAGTTAGAAAAAAGGAAGGCATGTGAAAAATGGCACCAGGAAAAAATACTTAGACAAATGTTTATCCTCAACAGCTTGTTAAATTAATATTAGTATTCGTGCACCTTAAGGTTGTGTAAATGATATTTTGACAAAAAATCAAAAAAACCTTGTTTTTACGTGCGTTACCTTTTGCTTTGCCTTACTTGTGGAACTAGTACATCAGTAACAGTGTTTTATTTTTTTGAATATTATATATATGGAGCGTTACCACTAGGCCACAGAAAGTGTATCGCTTTTAAAGCTCTCAATACAACAAATCCGGTTAACACCGCGCAAAATTGCATAATTTTATACTAGGCAGTTACGTAAACAAAAAAATGCAAAAGTGGCATTCATTTAATATTCCCATGTTGTTTAAATGCCAATTTTCACTCCGTTAAGCACGGCATTTACGGCAGACGCTTAATGGGATAATATCTTGTGGCGGAATGAATTTTTAACTGAATATTAGCACCGGTTCGTTAATATAACATAAAAAGGAATTGCACATTTTAAGTTGACTCGTCAACAGCTTGATGCATATTATATCGATGGGTCAACAATGACAACCCGTATTGATATTTTTTCCTAGGCATTTGTCTGACATATTATTTAGATATGCTTTGAAAATACATGAGAAATTTCTGTATTGCATGCCCACAGTACAATCCCTTTTCACACTCGAGTACCGAAAAGTCGAAAATAAATAGAATCGATGGGGTACAATTAGGGCTTCCAATTAACCGGACATTTAAACTAACCGGTTTTCGGTTTTTTTCAAATAAATAAACCGGGTAACCGGTTTAAACCGGATTTATTTTAAAAAACCAATTTTAGTACCACACTAACCAATGTTTCAAAAAAAAGTATTTTGATTACTTAAAAAACAGTCAATAAGTGCATAAAATTAGAAAGTAGATAAAAATATCGCTGTTTTTGTTTGAGAAGGTCACGGGTTCAAATCCCGGCACAAACAATTTTGTATATATTTTTTGAATGTATCAATCGATTTATGATTTTCTGTTTGAGGCCAGGATGTTTGTGAAGTTTGTGATGTTTTGAATTCTTGCACGAAGCGTAACGAGAGCGATTAGCTAGTCACTTGTCCTAATCTAGCCTTACCCTTCGATTTTTACTATCTTTAGAAAAAAGAGATGTTGAGCAGCTGAGTAACAAACAGTTATCGTGAAAACACCTGAGATAAACTCCACCAGGAGTCCATATGATCCACATTGGGAGTGGGCATGGTTAAAAAATATATTTGTATTTAAAGAATTTAATTAAAAAAAATGTTATTTAAGTGTCATCAAATAATGATTTTTCTGGTGTTTAGCTTTTTTTAAATAATAAAACGCTCCTTTATACTAATTTCACATTTTTCATTTTAGAAATCAGTTGAGAATACTCATGAGTGAAATATAACTAAAATAAAAAAACATTTTTTATGGAATAACTATGTAGTACATATTGTATATTAATATACCTTATTATACAGGCTTAGAATTAAATGAACTTTCTGTTAGATCATTTTTACTTATATGTATGTAGTGTAGCTTCCCATAGAACTTAGTTTGGCTGCAATATTTTATTTTTGAACTAAAATAAAATATAATATGCACAGATGGTTGTGATAGCATATTTGAAATATATTAAATATGTATTTTGTGATATTTTCAACAAAATCAAAAATCAAGTTCACTTTGTACCAGTGAAAACCATTCAATCCACAAGCGCAATTATTTTACAACCCTATAATATATATATCCTATTATAAATATTAGTAATTTTGTCAGTAACTACTAATTTTCACTATACGCAAACATGCATTCGTGTCCTTACGATTGTATGCCTAACATTGTCACATTTTTAAACAATTGTTTAAAAGAAATGTAACGCATATTCAGCTAGTGTTCAACTGTATAACACTTCAAAAACCTTTTTGCTCGTCTTTATTATTATTATTGTTTGCACATGTGCATATTGGAAAGACACCGACCCCTTAAAGTAGCCGATGATTTATGGCACCGATTGTTAGAAAATAAAAATAAAACGTTTTAAAATTGAATTGTTTTATAACTTGAAAGATATATTAAAACATGGGCTTAGTCACTTAACCTTTTTATGTATGAATGCTGCAAAAAAAGTGGATACAAATTGCCATCTTTTTAAGTTCAGGTACCTACTACTTTCTTGGAATAATAGCAATCGTATATATTTTACAATATTCAAGTTCCATATTCAATATTATATTGTTAATAATTATAAATAATCCGACTAATAAAGATCAAATGAATACGTGAAAAAAATGTACATTATAAATTTTTGTTTACTAATATTTAAATTGCTTTGTAACACTACAAGTTTCGGCTCAGATATTTTTTATTTAAAAGATATAAAGATTAACGTATTTTTGGTTCAATAAGGTTCACTTGTTTTATTATCATTGATATTTTAAGAATCCTTTCGTATTACAGATGTTTAATTGAAAGCAGTATAGTTGTCCATGATTTCGACTACATACTTGTTATTAATATGTCACAGAAATTAGACAATTGAACAGTAAAATACTTTATTATATTGTACTACTTATAATACTATTATTATATACAACATTTTTATATATTTATACTCTACACATGAATAGTTAAATAAAAGCTCGTGGTGTTCAAAGCAGAAAAAGATTTTTTAATTAACCCGGTTAACCGCCCAAAATAAACCGGTTTTCGGTTTATTTAAAAACACCCGAAAAACCGGTTAACCGGTTTCGGTTTAAACCGGTTTGGAAGCCCTAGGTACAAATGACCTCAGACAAATTTACGTAATATTTGCACGGTATTGATAGAGGTATTATTGTAGATTGCAATAAACATCAGCTAGATATTATTGGTGTTTAATGAATAATAATTAAAATAAGAAGAATTTTGTAATGTGAATGGACCCCATGGGAACCCGATTGTTTGTTTCATCGGGTCGCAGTAAAAAAAAAGTCAAATTCCAGTTACGAAGCGACGACGTTGAATCATTGATATTCTATATTATTTAAGATTTCGACTGAAGGTGCTTGGTGGAATTTCAATATTAAATTTGAATCGTTCAAATTATGTACACTCCCACAGATTTTGTCACTAACGACCCGGATTTCGCCTTTCGGCATCTTCAGGCGTTCAAGCGCACGGATGAACTTGAACTGAGTCAGTTCAAAGGCGAAAAGCGAAACCCGGGTCGTTAGTGACAAAATCTGTGGGAGTGTTCATAATTTGAACGATTAAAATTTTCTATGTTATTGATTGAATTGGCATTTAATTGGTAGAACTCGACTGTAATAAGGTAAAAAAAAAATAACAAAGTATTTGGTTCTACAAATATATTTTTTTTAATAATTGATAGCTATTTCGGTAACGCAATCTTTCTTCAATTCATCCATATTATTTGTGTTCATTCAATCTCTCTCTGCGCTTTTTTTTGCACGATTGTGGTATGTAACATATTACCGTGTATAAAGAGAATAGAGTGTATTTTGAAAGCGTTCGCTTGTACATTGTATTGTAATATGATAGTGATTGTTAATGTTTACTTAGGGTATCGGAGAAAACCTTTTGTGATAAATTACATGCAGGCTCAATATATATGCAAACATAACTTCGATTACTGTCGAATATATTTGAAATTAACACTTCAAATTATTACTAAATATAATTTAAGATTTCGACTGAAGGTGCTTCCTTGGTGAAATTTCAATATTAAATTGTGTAGATTTACACAAGTTTTGTCACCTGGGATTCGCCTTTCGATATCTACAGACTTCAAGTACTAAGTAAGTTTTCAAGCTGTGTTTCGCTTTCAATACACATGAGTTACTACTTTATTGATTGAATTGACATTTACTTGGTAGAACTCTATCGTAATAAGGTAAAAAAAAAAAAAAAGTATTTAATTCTACAAATATTCATTTGTTAATTAATAGTTGATAGCTATAACCAGTGGTGAAGTGGTAAATAAATAGGTACCAGATCGGTCATTGATTTCTTCTCTATTTTTTTTTATATCCGTCTGAAGTTTGAAACAAAACCACAAGTTTTAACAATTTTTAAAATATGTATGTACTTGAAAATTAAGTTACGAGTCAAAAAGGTGGCAGGGCGCCTTCCTCATTTTCAGGTGCCAGGTCGCCGACCTGGAGCAACCTGGCCCCACTACACCACTGGCTATAACGGTGTATGCCTCCATCGGAACTATATTTACACCTACATTTACTCGTACTCAGAAGAGATATACAATACTGATTTGTTTGTTGATGTGTCGATTCGTTCATTACAGGGACGGATATCATTTCACGTTTGGTATATATGTCGTATTCATTTATCAATAATTCACTAAGACACCACCGAAGAAACATAAATTATCCACGTATAACGAATCAAAAACTTGTTTATGGCATCGTCTTTCAATTTAGTTATCGTTTTCAAACAGAATTGCAATTTAAATTGATAATAAACGAGTCTTAAGAGACGCATTGCTTGCGCTTCTAAAAGTGTGTCAACACTGTCAACGTAGCGTGCTTTTGTAGCGAAAGCATTGAACCGTCAACGATTGACGATTACTATTCTAATCGGTCAATCATTTTACAAAACCATGCATAACTAAGTAGCTCCAAGGCAGCTTTAACTTTATTGTCGGATCACCGAAGCCTAGCTCCGTTAGAGACATTATTATACAAACATAATCTATTGTAGTGATTCCACACTTATTTAATATGGTCAGGAAATTGAAAATTAAGGTTTGCGTTGTACCTTTAAAATATTGAATTATGGTTCTATTTGTTTTCTTTTACGGTTTATGATAAAAATGTTTTTTGTTAACTATTTATTGCCGCCTGTGTGGTCAAGTGGTCAACGTCGTTGGCTACCGCTACGGAGGTCACGGGTTCGAATCCCAGTACGGGCAGTTTTATAAATTTATTTATGAATTTCTGATCAAAGGCATGGATGTATGTGATGTCTTGAATTGTGCCCCCTCCCACCCATTCTATCCTATAAACGGGGCGTATCGAGAGCGATTAGCTTACCATTAGTCCTGTCCTAGCTCTTTCCTTCTATTGCCTACTAAATTTGGAAAGAGAGAGGTTGAGCAACTGAGTAACAAGCTGTTCTTGTAGAAACACTTATGTTGAGATAAACTCCATTAGGAGTCCATATGCTCCACATTGGGAGCGGACATGGTAAATATATATTATCTGTATCTAGTTATTTTACTAATCTTGCCGATGCTTTAAAGTTACAGGGTAATATCAATAACTGTAAATGTAATATTTTTATTTTAAATGAGGTATTTTATTTTTAACTATAAAATATTTCAGGGTTTCATTGTAAAGGTTTATCATTCATTAATTTTTTTTACACATTATTTCACTGTTGCTTTATGGTGGCGATATGTGGAATTAGTAGAAAATAGTTATTTATTTTTTTGAATATACAAGTCAGCTAATCGCTCTCCCAGCCCATTTTTAAGAATGTAATCATCACAAAACATCCATGCATATAAACACAAAAGCTCTGTTCTTCTGCGTACTTCTGACGGTACGTAGAAGAACAGAGCTAAAGACAGTCGATTAAAGCAATCCATGGTACTAATGTATGTTCGGGGATTCGAGCCCGTGCACCTTAATAGGACGAACGCACAAGAGCGTACGTTGATCACTTGTTAAAACTTAAATTAGTTATGCGATAAATATAATATACACGCAGACATCATTTATCCGATCATCGCGATGGAGTGGCGTAGTGGGACGAGAGCGCTTGGGGTCGGCACTCCTACACTGTTTTCTAAATTTTGCGATATATTTTTATAAAAATGACGTATGTGAAGAACGTTTTGTTGAAAACTTGGTGCAGAAATTGAATCACTGCGAATATTAAAATAGAATAATTAATTAACCCTTCCAAAAAAAATAGTAATAACAATAAAAACACAACTGCCGCGATGTAATACGATTCATTTATACAAATCAAATTATATGTTAAAGCAAGTAAATTAATCAATGCTCACAATGCTTGCTAAGACGCAGGACTCTGGGCATTAATTAGCATTGACAATGTCTACCCAGTAGAGGTCTGCACGGGCCCGGGCCTGGCCCACGGGCTCTTACCCGACCCGGCCCGTGGGCCGGGCTCGGGCGGGTAAGCGCAATCGAGAGTCGGGCTCGGGCCGGGCCGGGCTTTGGAATTTGGGATATAATGTTGGGAAAAATATACCAAATTGAGGATTTCAAATTCCTCGGTGAGCTAAAAAAAAAAAAAAGGACTTTCGGAGATAATCTGGGGAAAAAGTATACCAAATCGAGGATTTCAAATTCCTCGGTGAGCTAAAAAAAAAAAAAAGGACTTTCGGAGATAATCTGGGGAAAAAGTATACCAAATCGAGGATTTCAAATTCCTCGGTGAGCTAAAAAAAAAAAAAAGGACTTTCGGAGATAATCTGGGGAAAAAGTATACCAAATCGAGGATTTCAAATTCCTCGGTGAGCTAAAAAAAAAAAAAAAGGACTTTCGGAGATAATCTGGGGAAAAAGTATACCAAATCGAGGATTTCAAATTTCTCGGTGCTTCGGGTCGGGTTCGGGTAACAAGTGCGGCATTAGACTCGGGCCCGGGCCGGGTCGGGCGTGAGTTTTTCGGGCTCGGACCGGGTAGTTTTGTAAAATTTTGGCCCGTGCAGACCTCTACTACCCAGTAATTGCCAACGCATTATACGCACGGATCTGCTCGAAGAAAATAGAGCACCGAACAAGAAATCCGAGTGGGGCCGGCTTGGATACCCCAGGATCGATTTCAAGTAATTAAGTTTGGTTTAAGTACGTATGATTGATACAGTCAGCAGTTCATAATAATTGAAACTTGATCAGACCTCACAGGTCATATTCTTAAGAGTCGAGTCAGGAATGCTTTTTGAACGCGTTCTTACACAATAACGTTTACATCGGAATTGTGCAGACATTGTAATACGACTAAATATGTCGATACGGGTTACTTGGAATTTGTACTTTACCTACACCATTTTCTTTGAATTGTGATATACGACAATATCAAAGAAATTAACGACTGAAGAAACATGTGCTCGCATCAAACAATACATTTTAAAACTTCCTTCAGTTCAGGACCGCCTACATGGAAATATTATCACAAATACTAAGTAATAGATGAATCGAAGTAAAATAATGTATCGTTTACAATATGAATTGTTACATTTTATAATATTAATATTTCTAAAAAAGCACGTCGGACATTATATCGGGTGCATTTGGATAAGACCAAAAAAGGGTTTTTTCGTAAATGTTGATGATAATTTTAGAACAGATTTCATTTGTTATATTTATATCGACTGTGGAAAGGAAAAAGGACGTAACCCTCAATTTTCCAAAACAGCTTTTTTCTATAATCACAATGTATACAACTTGACACACATTCTATCAAAAGGACGGAAGCCGAAGATGTCGAATAAGTATCTAAATTTAGCTTTTAAGTTAGAAAAAGATGACCTTGTAAAAAATTAAAACCAAGAAAAAAGACTGAAATAAAGGTTTTTCCGAGACACTTTATTTAATTAATATTAGGTTATGTCAATTGAACAACAGTTTAGAAATATCCGTGCACTTCAAGTTGTGAATAATTCATAATTTGCATATGTCTCAAAATCATCAAAACACGTTTTTAGCGCCACCTGTAAAATTTGCCTGCCTATTCATAGTATTTATTGGTTAAATAATTGACTATATATGCGCATACTAGAAGAAACGGAATGATTGAAAAAAAGATTGAATGATTATATCAATGAAGGATTAGAATATTTTTATTGATTGTATTGGCATTTAATTGGTAGAACTCTATTATAATAGGGCAAAAATTGCAACGTGTTTAGTCCTACAGTTTTTTTTATTATTAATTGAAAGCTATTTCGGCTTTCGCCATCGTCGGAACTATGATTAAGTTAACATTTTTCTCAGCTATATATACTGGCTCCGAAGAGATGCGCAATGCATATGTATATCTCCTACATGCATTGTCTATCTCTCCAGTACTTATACATATATAGCTGAGAAAAATGTTAATTTAATCATAGTTATGACGATGACGAAAGCCGAAATAGATATCAACTAATAATATAAAAACTGTACCTTTTAACTTTTACCCTATAATGTTTTAAATTATTTTACACCGAATTAAGAATCGGGGTCGTGTTTTAATTTAAAATCAGAGTCATTTTATTTTTTAACGACTCCACTGCCCTGGTGATTGGTAAAAATAGTAGATGTCTTATTTTCCGATGTACAAATATACACAAAAAATCTTTGAAAAGCCCGCAGGCCGTAATTTGGCTGCGAAGCTGCGGTAGGCGACCGTAAAACACCGGCCGAACACAACATACTCAACGGGTGGTGGTGTTAGGAGGCCGGGTTGTCATCGACGACACCTCAGCAATAATTGGGCTGAGTTTCCCATTGTGTGCGTAACACTGTGAAATTATTACAGTACAGTTTTTGTAATCGTCGTAAAAAGGGAATCGGTACGCGGTCTATTTTTAACGTGGATGTCTCATTTGCGAGCGCGGGCGTCTGAGACCTCTCTCGTTGTTTTATTGTGGCTGAAATCGTTCCGGATGCAGCGGGTTTTTGTCTCTTCGCTAGATTCCGATCCATCTGCTCTGGGCTGTGCACTCGATCTACATGGGCACGCCCGTGCAGCGTTTAGATATCCTGGACAAATGAATGGTGCGATCAGACTACGTCTTCGTAACACGGAGAGCTCTCTCGTAGCTCTGTTAGCGCCATGCCGGGCTTACAATTTTAACCGTTTGAATACCGCGCAAATAAATCATCGATGTGTCCCAGAGACACTGCGTGTTTTTGAGAAAAATAATTTCGCCTAATATACACTCGAATTCGATATTTTAAAAACCTATATTGACTCAGTATAGATGGCACTACACATATTCATCAAAATATTGCTTGTATTCTATTAGAATGTCTTGAACATCCGTGTTCGCTTGCATATATTCCGGACACCTGTGGCCGCTTGGTATTCAAGTGGTTAATATCGATTGTGGAAAGGAAAAAGGACGTAACTCACACATGGAAAATTTTACAGGAGGCCCAAAAAAACGTGTTATGATGATTTTATGCCATATGCAAATTATGAAATATTCACAACCTTGAAGTGCACGGAGACTTCTAAACTGGTGTTTAATTGACATAATCTAATATTAATTTTAAGAAATTGTCTATGAAAAACCTTATTTTCAGTCTTTTTTCTTGATTTCAATTTTCACACGCTTATCTTTTTTCAATCTTAAAAGCTAAATTTAGATAGTTATTCGGCATTTGCAGTTTACATCCTTTTGATAGAACGTGTTTCAAGTTTGATAAATTGTGATTATCGAAAAAAAAATGGTTTGTAAAAAACTGTGGGTTACGTCCATTTTTCTTTTCACAGTCGATATGTATACGATCGTCGTTATGTTCAACACTTGTTCTTAATATATTTGAGAAGGGTATTTTCTAAGTGAACTTATTTCCACTACTTGACGAAATTTAATAAATTGAATTGTGAACTGAAATTTTTTAAGTATACAATTTTGAACGAGTATTATTTTCAATTAAAAGGTGTTTACTGTCAATACGTGTAAGGACATTATATTCAAACCAAGACAAAAATTATCTTCTAATTTACCGTTAGCCTCCCACTTTAGCGTAATTACACTTTGATGAGTTTTGTAATTACATTTTAGAGTCTATTTAAATCCACTTATTAATATTTCTAAATTCTTTTAAATATCAATTGTGTATTACCATTATTATTTTTATTTTGGTGTTTATAATCAACACTGTAACATTGTATTCTTTTATCAGTTGATAATGCTCGTCGTGAGCAAAACCGGTCTTGATCTTATTTATTAAATGTGGCAATTAGTACAAATCAGTATTTTATTTCTCCAAGTATTTTTTTTTACGAAAACCTCAATGCATGCAATGCAGTCCAGTAGAAAAACAGGTGCTTGCAGTAACTTTGTTTTTATTCCAAATCGACCAATGGGAAAAGTGAATTTACAATGCTGTCTTGTCAGTTAAACATTAAATTCAGTTAAAACATATCCTATTGTTTTAAGTACATACACACAATTTGTAACAGAAATATCGAAAAAAAACAATAAAACGTCAATACGCTAAACAGTTTTTTGTGGAATAAGTTCAATTATGAAATACACCCTTCATAAATCAAAATATCAAAAAATTCGAGAATTTCACAAAGGTTAAGATAACCTGTTGAATGAATTGAAATATACATTAACAAAGTAGAACTGTATTAAAATTAAATCAAAAGAATTATATAATATTTAAATATAAGTTTAAAAAAAAGTGTAGGATATATTTGATAGATTTTCATCTTCACGCACGCGTCGAAACTAAGAACTGACGCGTAGCCAAGATAGTTCCAACGAGATCCTACAATTCATTGATATTTATTATATTAAATTAATATGAATTTATTTGATTAGTAATAACACTGCCTGGAGAGAAGTGTTAATATTCAATACAATAAACTGAAAGTATTTGTTTACTCATCTAGAAAACCACACGTCGCCAAACTTAGTGGTTTGATTAAAAAAGAAACGTGTTCACCGTATTTACGGATAATTAGGTCGGTTACAATAACTGTATCAAACATTGAGGAACAAAAACATATTCTAGAGCAGGTTTGAACAAACTTTTTGACTGAAGGCCATCGAAATGGACTCATGTTTTTTTTTATAATTTTCAATTAATTAAAAAAAAAAAACCGTTTTAAAAAACATTGTTATATATTATGTAATGTATGAACAAACGCACCATCGTACATTCAGGAACGTAAACAGATGTCGGTGAAGTGTTTGCGGCTGCAATGCACTACGAGACAGTGGGGCGACTGAAGTGAAATATTTACGTACTTCTTGTCGTTTTCATTGAAGTCTTCTGGAATTTTACTGCTTCTTATGACAATGAAAAAACATAAAAGTTTGTGCGGGGGCTACGAGTTGTATTTTAAACACAGTTGGGCAAATTCAATTTAAAAAATAGTTTATAACTTATAAGCTGTGCGATATAACAGAAAAACTGAGCGTTTTACTGTTACAAATCACATTATTAAATATCTTGAATACGGCCTTATTTGATTGGTTGACGAATGAAAGCGAATAGCCCATTGATCGATTGAAAAATCACTACAAAGAAAGTGTCCCTACAGGGATCCGTACCCGTGAATAACGCAACCGATTAGAACAGTGGTTTCCAACCTTTTTGTTACTGCGCCTCCCTTTGAAGAAAAAAATCTCTTCGCGCCTCCCCATCCGTTATTTCACGTAGTAATAGACACTTTTAAAGGGTAAATAAATACTTTGGAATGTTCGCGCCTCCCAGGTTGGAAATCGCTGGATTAGAACAAACGCTCAAGAGAGTCGACCACTTATCTACACGTCTGGGGCATGTTTTACATTTACATCGTTGAAATTTACCGTTCAAATCTTAACAAAGTAAAAAAAAAATACAATTAAAAAAAAAAACATAATTAGTTACTAATGAAACAATAATTGGCCAGCGGTGCTATTCCCGCATGCATACAGTCATTTTGGACTGACTGAAATACTCAATACGTGACTATGTTGGACGGTGTGTAAACTCAAAACGCACTGCAGGTAAAACACAAACGAAATTGATTTCTTGAATGTGACATGCAAGTTGATAAAGAATAAAATTTATTATCAGCCACTTGAATATTGTAGCATTATAAAATAAATAATGTATTGGACTAAATAGAGACAAGAGAAATTCGTTTGTCAATTAATACTGTTAGTATTTTGATAATCCCACATTTTATTCCCTAATGTATCACGGAGGTAGTAAACAAAATATTAAGGCGACTTGTCACGTTTTCAGCAATCCCATACGGTATTTTTTATACCTATATTGTAAGATAGAGACCTGGCTTTGGCAAACAACCAACATTCTAAATTCTTTGCAGACCGGGAAATGAGCGTTCAATTAACAAGGAAGTCTTTGTAAATAAATGAACTTTTAACCTTTTAGATGCCACAATGTATATTAGTACGACGGTAACCGGCACGTCGTGTTTTTTTTAACAACATAATAAACATCGAAAGAAGTTCTTACTTATGTCGCTTCAATAAGGATATTTCTTATGTTACGTCATATATTCAGATTTCTGAGAGATGTGACTACAAATTCAAAATCATCATAAGCACTCGAATCTTGGTATTAACCGTTTGAATACCGCGCAAATAAATCAATAATATGAAAAATAATATCGCCTAATATACATTCGAATTCGATATTTAAAAAAACCTATATCGACTCAGTATATATGGAACTACACACATTCATCAAGATATTGCTTATATTCTATTAGAATACCAAGTATTTGATTTTTTAAATGTCTTGGACATCCGTGTTCGTTTGCATGTTCCGGACTAGAGATTCCAACTATTCGTCATTTTCAACTATCCGGATATCGAATAGTAAAACTGAAACTATCCGGATATATCCGGATAGTTTCAGTAAGTTTGAAACATTACTATATATATAAATTTATGTACTAAAATAATACATTAAAAACGAGTTCATTTGTAATATGTCATTTATTCAGATTTTAACAATTCATATTTCAAAAAAAGAGAGCATTTAATGTATCAAATTTTAAATTTGATCTTAATTTAATTTTAATTTGTCCTGCTGTTGAAAATACTCGTTCCGTTGCTGTTGATGTTGGTTTTATTGTTAGAAGTGTTTTAAAAAACACGTCCAACTTTTCCGTCCTTTTTTAAAATTGATCTAAGTATTTAAAATCTTTTTTCAGATTACTTTTATTGTCATTTGAATTGTCGTCAGTTTCCGCGAGAGATAAAATAGAATTACACATTTCATGTTGCAATTGGCAAGTCGAAAAAGAGATAGGTGTTCTTTCTACATCAGAGTCCTGGGAGATTTCATCATTACTAGATAACAAATTTGGGTGAATTCTCTTAAAAATACTTTGTGCTAAAGAAATGGCCTCATCACTTTTAAGGTGTTCACAGTCAATACTTGGTGGAATGGCATTATAATAAAAATAATAATAAAAGATTTTTAGTACTTTTTCCACTTAATTTTTTTTTATTTGATCAGGACCGGTTTCGCTCCTCACGAGCATTATCAACTGATGATTATCAGTTGATTTTTTATAAACTCCCTCAGCCGTTAATAATGTTGCATTATTATTGCTTAGTTCTTTAATAGCAACTTCCATTGGAGCCAGAATATCAAGTAGATTTCTTAAAATTGTTAATTCACTTTCAGAAACAATATCTAAATTCATATACGCCTATGTTTTATTAACAGGGCCAGCTACTTGTAAAAATCGTTTTGTCATGACAATCATCGAATTCCACCAAATTTTTATATCCAACAATAGCTTTAATTTTTTTTTCTCCTGTTGAAAAATACTTTCTTGTAAAATTGAATTTTTGACGGGTGATTTTTTAAGATTCTTATATTTTTTCGAATGTTTTGTAGTACAATTCCGATGTTATTTTGCATCAAATAATTTTCTTCTTCGACTACTTCAACGTTATGAGATAGTAATACATCTTGTATTGTTTCTTCATAATTATTTTCAGCCATTTCCTCGTCTGAATCGTCGATATTATCAAGACTGTCTTCATCGCTATCGTTTTCTTCTTGCTGACAATGCCGAGAAATATTTTTCTTTTGATATAGACAATCCATTATTGCCAAATGAAATGCATGATTGAAACATAGTTGATTAATAATGTTTAATAATGTGAATTGTAGAACTCGCACACAAATGACGATGTTTCACGATCAAAGATTCACGATCAACTGATCCTAACTAAATCCTTTACGACTTCTGTAATGCCTTAGATAGAGACAATACAAGTTTCAATACTATTCCATCATATTAAAATATTGAAAATGTGCAGCTGCATTAGATTACTGCAGCGGCATTTCTTCAATGAGTGAAATTTCGGCATTAAAGGTTTTTTTTTGCCTCGAGTCCGAGCCGATTCGTCGAACTTTTAAGTAGGTATTAAGATAACAAGATAAGATAGTTATATTACCCGAGTTTGGGGAAGGTAATACAAAACACTACTCTTAAGTAATGGTTTCTCCCAGGTTGTAAATATCCCAGTATTCATATCATCTTTCGTCGATTTTGTAAAATATTTCTTTAAAAATTATAACGAATACTATCCGGATATTTCCCCAAATATCCGGATATCGAATAGTTAAAAAGGGCCGGATATATCCGGATATCCGAGTTGGAATCCCTATTCCGGACACCCGAGTCCGCTTGGTATTCAAGTGGTTAAGTAATATGTATAACATAAAGATGAGCACGTCTGTATGATATTTAATGGCTTAGAATTAAATGAACTTTCGGTTAGATGATTTGCACTTATAGTGTAGCTCCCCATAGAACTCTGTTTGGCTAAAATAATTTATTTTTTAAATAAAATATATGCACGGATAGTTTTGATAATAATTTTAAAATATACATTAAGTATGTATTTTGTTATATTTTCATCAAAATAAAAAATAAAGGTCACTTGTACCAGTGAAAACTATTCAATCTACAAGTGCAATTATTTTTAACCCATTTTTAACGCATATTTAACTATTAGAACTGGTCGCGTTGAACTGATGAATTATAAATAAGGACAGAATAACTCAGATACCGTAAGATACCGTAGACGTCGCTTATCACGGCTAAGCAACGATTGAGATATTCTTCAAATGTCCATGGGTTTAGAACAATTTATACAGACACACGCGGAAAAGATTTTAGAAGTAGATTGATGCTGGCTGCATGGCCAATCGCCGAATAGTTAATTGTCTAGAATGTGTCTAGTCTAGTTGCCACCAATTTGTAGCCAGCATGTTATTGATAAGCAGCTTCCGGGGAAGCAGTGAAAAATAAAAATAGAAACACATCACAGAGTAACGGAGCGCATGGATAAGCGCGTAATGTATAAATACGATGTATTTTTATTTATTAGACTATAAATTACCAGGTTGGCAATGCTACCTGTTAAAAATTATTGAATGAGAATTAATTTTGCAGTAGATAAGTCACAATAATAAGACTATATCAATCAATATTTAAATTTATTTGACAATATTAAATACGCTATAAATTTAAAAGGGTCAAAGTCAATGATACTCTCTTGTTACTAATATATAGGTATATACATATTATATTTCAATAAATTGGATTTTAAATTATACGTTCACAGTACTGCCAAATTATTTATAAAACGTTGCTTTTATAAATCATACTTACTTAATAGGCTTAGAATTAAATGATCTTTCGGTTAGATGATTTGCACTTATAGTGTAGCTCCCTATAGAACTCTGTTTGACTACAATATTTTATTTTTGAATTAAGATAAAATATTATAAGCACGGATGTTTGTGATAACAAATTTAAAATATAAAAATATGTATTTTGTTACATTTTCAACAAAATAAAAAATCAAGTTCACTTGTACCAGTGAACACCATCCAATCTGCAAGTGAAATTATTTTTAAACCATCCATAATATACTTAAAATTTGAATGATTTACAAATAATTTTTATATATTTTGTACTGCTCACGTCTGTACTGAAAAATAATAAATTAATATCTGTCAAGTTTCGTCCCATATGATAGATATGTGCTTGGGACTGTAGAAACCTCAACTCCGAAATTTACAAATGATCTGATTTTAAAAATGCATAAATATAGTATTTGCGTATTTTTTAATGCACTATATTTTGTATTTTATTCAATTTAAAAAAAGGAGTCGGAGTCGCCAGGTTTTTTATGATTCCGACTACGTCACCACGGCCCTTGATGGGACATTGACTGGAATAGAACCCATTTGTTAATCTCAAACAATCAATTGAATGACGATCGCATAGAATATAACATAGGTACGTTTTTGAATCATATAATCGATGTTCTAACTCTAACATGTTTTAACATGTTTTTCTGCCAAGAGATGACGGCATAATATATTGTCTTCAATTAGGACTTTTACAAATCCAAAGAGCCTCAACCTCTGAGAAAACTTAAATAAGAGGTGTGGCAAAATGAGTTACATACAAATAACTAGAAAACTTTAATGTAGGTAATCGGATTTTTATATTTTTATAAACACACAATTACCATAAGAGTTTGTATTTAAGAATAATCTTAAATTAATTCTATAATTATAATATATCATCTAGATTCGAGCCAAAAAATTAGTTAATTGGATATCTACATTATAAATTATTTTGTAAACATTTCCGAGATTATAATTACGTTCGAATTTACAATTAGTCTCCACTTTAGCTTAGTTACTCTTTGATGAGTTTTGTAATTACATTTTAGAGTTATTTCAGATGTTGTACCATTATTTGTAAATTTCCTTTCATTACCGATTGTTTATTAAGTACACCTAATTAATTTGAAACCATTGAAAAGTGTAGGTATTTCAAATGTTTTTTGAGAAAATTTTGATTTTGACTATTTTTATTTTGACCTAGTGTGTTATTCCGTGAGTTGGTATATGTGGCGAACAGCCAACACATCGGTTGCACCATTGCAAATAGTATACACCGTTTTATTTTGTTATATTATAACAAAATAAACTGGCAAACAAGTCGTAACAGGTAAATTTGTACTTTCCGGTTACAACTTATTTAACCTTAGGCGAAAGTTGTGAAAATGGTTCAAATTTGGAACATCGTTGTGGGTTGTCAGTGCAAATATTACGAACACAATGCATACTGTAGCTACGTATACCTACGTGTCGATATCAAGATAATTATGATGTCAAAATCTCTACTCGATTCCATTGGTAATTCAAATTCAAAAAGTATTCATAAATCTCCGTGACGTGAGATTTTTGAATAAACAATATATTTGATTAGAATATTTTGTACCGGTAAATTCAAATGTCTCATTACGCCACTGACTGAAGATAAGTATGTGAGTACTTATCTCTCTTCAAAGGGGCAAGAGTGGATATCAAAATGCTGCGTGTCATGTAAATAATATTTAAAAAATATGTTTTACTAGTACCAGTGCTAGGTTATAGCCAAGTGTCTCATGTTCAACACATGCCTATTGACACTGTTGCTTAACAGTTACGATTCATGGCACATTACGAAAGCGTACAGTAACTTTATAACTACTGTGCTTTGAACAGATACCTGCGGTGGATACTAGGGGTAAAGTTGTCTAACCTTGTCAGAAACACGGAGAAAGGAGAGCGAACTAACCAGCCCCTTATTAAGTCCAAAAGATTTTTTTAAAAAAGACGAAGGTCTTGGACATGTGCTAGGGATGCCCCAAGAGTCTGAACCCTGCCTGTCTCTTCTACCGATCGGACGGATCCCGACGTCGTGTAAGGCCACTGATGACCATCCATTGGATATACTCAGTGGACCTACGGGACGTTGGGATTACCTGGGAGGTATCAGATACTGCGGGGGATAGAGAATCTTGGAGGAGCCATGCGGTGGCCATATTCTCCGTATAGGGAGAGGATATGAAAAAAAATATCCTTTACAACATGCTTCTCTTTTTCTATCTGAACATTGAAAAATGCCCCTGATAACTGATTCAGTTTTCAAGTAAACGAATATTATGAATAGGAAAATTTCAAATTAACGTACATAGGAATCAAGGAAACCAATAATTTGCGGAATACAAATAAATTCATAGATTGAATCAGTATGGAAACGTCATAAATTATTATGATGTCAAAATTAATGGAACTTCCTATTACAAAACATAGATCAAAATTCATATGGCGACGAATTTTCGTACTTCACATCTGTTATTGGTTTTCTTTATACCGACTTATAGTTTTATGGCAATTTTTTCTTCGCAATGAAATTTTCTTAATGTATTCATTGTTTTTGCAGCTTTTAGAATATTCTTGGGGAGAAAAAGAATAACATGTTGTAAAGCATATATCAGGCGTATGGATTTCACATCTGAAGATTCGAAGGTATCTGCCTTAAATACGTGCGTTCACTACAATCAAAGTACGAAGAGCTTATCATATATTTTTTAATAATACAATACGACACCTGTTTGTTGTCAAACGAACAGTTGACAGTGATCCATACGGGATGTTTATCATGTTGACAGCTGCATCCTGGAATGTTACAAATAGTTTTATTCTTTTCTTCATTGGCACTTGCTGCACTTCGTTTAATCACTTGATGTGTGTCACTTAACTCTGACACTGTATTCCACCATCTTACTCTAACATTATCATCATTCACACCAGTGTCCCTAGATCCTGGGACACTGGTAGAAATCACAAAATTCGATAAAATTAGACACAAAGCTATCGAAAACACACTTTTCGCATCCATTGTATAGAACAGATCCTTGCTAAACACATTCTTCTTGGCTTAAAGGGATACTGGTAATAGAGATTTAAATTAATAAACCTATTGTTTACAATCTGGCGCGGCGTCCTTCTCTTTGCAAAGTTCATAAACATAAAGAGTAAATATCTAAGTAACGCACGACATCACTGTTTGAACGATATTTTGTAACTATTTTAATGACTGAACTTGGATGGTGCTGCCATTGTCAAAATAGTAACATTAAAAAATAAACATAATATTCATTTTGGGACATAAAGTTATATTTTACATTACAAACAAAATTACCAAATATATTTTTTAATGCAAACTATATATTTTTTAATGCAAACTAAGGGCTTTGCATTTGCAAACTATATTTATTTATTAACACTAATTTTTTTATTTCAGTAGTAGAATTTACCATTTTTTTAAATAAAAATGATACCAATCTTTAAACAATATATATCAATGATAATGTATTGTCTATATTGACATTGCGGAATCCATTAAGTATTTTTTACATTAAGTAAATTATTGATAAAAAAATATTTTTTGTTGGTTATGTTTTGACATTGCAAAAGTAAAAATAATAAATTTAGTATAGAAATTATTATTTTTCAACTAAAAACACTATTTTTGAAGTTCAATTATCAAGATATTTCGATAATTTATTTAAACGATGCATTTTATTTTTTATTGAGCCTTGACCGGCAGTAAAGTTTTCCCTCCTAAAACACAACAGCTATAAATTTTCAAAACACACCTTGGCATTATAAAGCTCTAAATAATATAATATTTAGAGAATAAGAATAAACCTCATTTTAACTTTATTTCAGTTTCGATAGTAAAGAGCATCAATTTCTCCAAGACCTCATTAAATGCACTGATGAAACAGCAGGTGGTAGACTTGCTCGTTGGCTCCAGCCAGAACCATATGTGGATCCAAGACGCTGTAAGCTCATTCAACCAGTATCAGCTCGATGTGGAGAAGAAGTGAAATTGACATTATTATTATATAATCAGCACGGAGCTGCAGTTTATTCTGATAAACTGAATGTAGAAATGACAGCATATCGCGCAGACGTAATGCAAGCTGAGGCAGCTGATATACCACAACAATCTTCATCTTATTCTGTTCATCCACCTCCGCCTTTAGATTTCCCTTACCAGGTTACAGTGAAAGAAAATATGAGATTCCAGTGCATCAGTATGATGAAGGTGACACAATTATTTATTATATTTTATTTTGCATTTAAATCTTAAATGATTATTTCAATCAGTTGAGCCATCAGAGGAAAAATATTGTACAATGTTGTGAAAATATAACAATCAACTAATATTTTTACAATTTAATTAATTATTAGTAGGTATATATAGTTATTTCAGCAGCATGCTCTCTATTCATGGAGTAAATGTGGAGCATGGCTTAAAATTCGGAAATGAATGTTTACTATGCTTAATTTTCATTTCATGTCGGTAACAGTGAGGCAAAACTGCTTACCTTATGATTTATTTTATCAATTAAAAGAGACCATTGAAAAGAAGTTATTTTGAAGCAAACTGTCAATATCAATTCAAACTAGTCAAGCGCCTAGCATATTTATTTCAATTCAAACACTCTTATACCTAAAGCGAGTGGATTTGAAATAATAAATCAAAATTCTGTTAATTATTGGCGTTTGATAAGTTGACTATAATAATAGTGAACATAGCCGTGATTAAATTTAAGTTACATCAAACTTAAAAGCAAAATACAAAAATCATGGTAAATATTAGAGACCACTCTAATTAGTTTGCAGATTCTGATAATTTTTAGAACAGTATCGAGGAATAGGCTCGATGCCAAACCTGGTATCAAAAAGATTTGCAATTCAAATATCCAATCTCAAGAATACTGGACTTGAAAATACTAACACAACCTTGCATCATTTAAAATTTTTGTGATAATGGGAAGTGTTACAGAGTAATCGATTTGCCACTGACTCCTTTCCTTCTTTCATTGCTTTCTGTAAATGTCAAGATTGAGTGAGTGACTTCAGGCAAGCTTATGTTATTGCATTGTGTGCGAAAAATCATAATTGTTATGATAAACTGCCAAGAAATTTTATTGCATCCACTACTTTCAATTTTCATTATGTTTTAGGCATTTCAGGGTTATTCCCTGGAAGAACTACGTATAGCAACTCCAATAGGAGCTAGACCGAGAGAAGTTATAACTGTGTTAAATGATGAATCTAAGTTTTACGATCGCCAAGTGACTGCAGTGTGGGTTCCAATGACTTATGGCCGATATTCAATACAGTGTATGATCGATGAATATAGTATTGACGAGGTAAATTTTCTTTTGATTTCTTCTCGATTATGTAGGTTAAAAAGATTTTATAAATTTAATGTAAAACCAAACTATTTAGACATCTTCCATAAATAATTATTTCATTTTGTAATTGTGATGCTGCTTGTAAATAAAGTAACACTAATTCAAGCAATCCTTAATTAGGACCGTAAATTGGCTGAGTTATACGAAAGACAGAAAAAGGTGAGATTTATTGTTCTTCTAGTGAGCAATCATTTTACGTTGGTGCAATTTTGAAATTTCAGCCGCTTATTGTAAACGTCAATGAACCCCTAGGAGGTGTGTTACCTTCCAATCCAAAAGTCATGGAAGAATCTCCAAAACCAAGCAAAATTCGAAAATTTATGGAAGATGATTCATCGGGACTTAGAATTCGAGCTCATCCATCTTTACAAAGTGAACAAGTTGGACTGATCCCTACCGGTTGCAGTATCACATTTGACAATGTTGTAAGTTTTTTTTCATAATTTTGTAAATAGCTTATATTTTTTTGCAGTGATAACTTATTATTTTTTTATTACGATAGGTAACGAACGCTGATGGAGTTTGGGTGCGTTTGAATTCTGAATCTTCATCGACATTCTGCAACTATATACCCAACGATGTTGAAGCTTGGGTTCTACAATATAATCACCATCTACGAAAGAGTCTCTTGCATCCGAGTGAACCAGGCTACGTTAAGCTATACGATGTTAATAAAAGGTCATCAAGCCAATATGGTGAGAAATTAAATACTGATCAAATTGATCCTTCCCTGGATAAATTCCAAATTGTCCGGCAAGCAGATGTTCACACAAGCTATAAAAAAGATTCTCCGGTCATTGGAGTCCTTGAAGTTCATGATATTGTTTATGGCAAGAAAACTGTAAGTAAAAGAACTTTTTTATATCTTATACAAGTGCTTACTCATAAAAATATTAAATAATAACATTGTTCTTAAATTAATGGAACGGAATAATTTTAATTTTAGCACACATCCATGTTAGAAACATGGGTAATGCTTGATGAAAGATCTGTGGAGAGATATGGCTATTTAAGTGACTCTGGAGAATGTTGGGTATTACGGCACGCACTTGAAACAATTGCGCATACTGGTTGTTCTGGTTAGTATTTTACGATATGTCTCAAGATTTATAACAAAACCATTAAAGCGATGAGTTAAAATAATTATATTTATGCATAAATATCAATTATTTTGACTACATTTAAAATACTATAAAATTGCCCTAATTCGTTATGTGTAAAATTGATATTGAATTTAATTTTAGACACAGACGAATCTGCTGAACTCTCCGACACAGATTTTCGAACCCAATCTAGGCATTATAGAGTTGAAAATACTGCTCATCAAAAAGAACGGATGGTTACAATGAAACAAAAATACAAAGAGAAACGGAAAAAAGATGTAAGTTGAGCCTTTTCCATGCATTAGCTTCAATGTGAAATCATTATTGACAAAGAAATCATCTTAAATTATTTTTAAATGATATGTTGAAACCTTATTTATTACAGAAAAAAAACTATTTGCGCTCTGCTGTACCAGAAGATGCCGAGAATCATATTGACGATTTGTCTGTATATTCAGATCCTGCATTTAGGTATTTATTGTGTATTGTTTTACTTTTCACTTCAATGGATCCGTGGTATATTGAAGTTATCTAATATTTTGTCATTCATCATGCAATACCATTAAACAACAGTTTAAATAAAACTTGAATGTACACTTTCTCCCAGAAATTATTTAGTATAATTATCGTAGAAAAAACTATATTTACTGTGTTTATGACAGAAGTTGCTCATCTAAATGAAATAATATTGACTTTACAGAGAAGGTGGAAATGGAAATGCTAGTAATTCTGCTTCTGCTATTCCAGGTAAAAAATACACTTAACTCATGATGACTATTCTAAATCCTGTACGGTTTTAATCATACAACTACTGTATTTTAATTTATGATTATAATTTTTCAGGTTATAACAAAGACATAGCTGTTTACTTCATTGACTCAACTGTAAGTAATGAAAAAAAAAAATATGTACGGAGAAACTCCAGAATCCTGATTTTATTTTTAACTGTGCAATTAGAGCTTTCAATGAACCATTCAAAAATACTACCATAGTTTCAGCATTCAAAAAAACTGAACAAATGGCTTAAGCCCACATAAAAAAATTGCTAACCTTCGAAGGCACCATTCAGAAATATTTCAAAAACAAACCCTGGAAAATTAATTGGTTTACAGTTTAAAAAAAGCAATACTGGTGTAAGTCGGGCTGGGAGCCCTCTGTGCAATCAATTAACATTATTTCTCTCTGTTTAGATGGTTTGAATCTTTCCCATGATAAATAAGTATCTTCATTGTATTCACAGACCAATGAAACTGAATCACGGGTCACTCAAATCGGAACCCAGACATCTCCCGAGAATTCTGTAACATCATTTGAAAATGCGTCATCAGAACCTTCTTCAAATACATGCCAGCAATCCCAAGTATTGCCTGAGGTATGTTTTGAATGTCTTGTTTGTTGAGATTGTAATATAGTCAAATGTATCCATGTTTAGTTATCAATGTTTTCCACTTTTAGAGTCCCGGAACAAATAGAAATAAATTTCCTCGTAAAAGAACCTATTCAACTGATTCTAACACAACAGTTCTTGAAGAAAACAAAATGATTCTTTGTGGTTATGGGAAAAGTCCATCCAAGGCAGAGAGTTTCAGAGCAATGTTTGCTGCTTTTATGTGGCATGAAGGTAATATATTACATCTCGTTATGATTTTAATTAATATACAGTTAAAATCGTTATCATTTAAACCTATAGTAAACATAAATTAACTGAGATGTTACAAAACATCTAGGGTGCTGGCCTTATGATTTAAATGAATATAAGTTTTTTAGCTTTTACCATTCTTATATTTATGAATATTATATTGCATTCACATCATGAAAATGAGGTACTTCAATCTCAAAATGGTTAATCTTTTCATCTTAATTGTTACAATTATCACGACATTAGTGAGTCTTTCTGTTTATGTGTTTTGTCATAGTCAGCTTTGAGTTTTTATAGTTTCCTGTTAAAATGACTGCTCTACATATTATTATAATAAGTATTTAGATGCATTTGAATAAGGTATATTACATTATTTTTATAGGAATCGTCCATGATGCTATGACATGCGCATCGTATTTGAAGTTTTATCCAAGTCTTCCAAAGCAGGGATCACAAGTTGTTACTCGACATTTGCCACATTCTCTTGCTACTCGTCAATTGCAAAGACATTCTGTTGAAGTTTCTAATGCTGGTATGTATTTCAGAGCAGTTATTGCGCATACATTTTAATCAAGTGTGATAAATTTATCATTACTATTTGCATATCCATCACACACAATAGATTATTTTATATTTTACGAGCTTATAATACATAGGAGTTTTTTATTAAATTGAATACTTAAACCACTGATTTACTTTAATAGGATCATTAGAAGAAAGAATAATTTTCATTAATAGTTATTTTGATTAATTTATTGAATTGGTTAAACTAAATTATCATAAATTACGATAAAAAAAATATGAATGCATTTAGTTCAAAAATTTAAATACAATAAGAATTGTCAAATTCATTTAACAATTATTTCACCATCACTATCGTGATAAAGTTATCAAAAATGCTTGCCTTTTTTTTGTAAAACTAATAACATTTGTAAGATTTTTTTATGTAACCTTACAAGATTTCTCTTTAGTGAGATTATTGGAGGAAGTTTAACTCTATTGAAACAAGTTGAACTAATTGACTTAAAAGTAATCAACAATAAACCTTTGGCTAAAACTTTGTTTAACAAAATACCAGAGGAAAAACAATTCAAGTTTAATATCTAAAACAATAATTCAATTTTTAGGTAATTATTTAAATATACAAGCATCAACATTGGAGTCTCTGACCAGATCTGCTTTAAATGCCAATGCAAATCGCGCACGCTCCAAGCGAACTACTAGTATTACAAATGTAGATGTCGCAGTGATACGGGAAGAAGACGGTGCAGGACCCTCTGGTGAATGCTCCATTGCAGACAGAGGTGATGTTGTTCGGGTATTGCCTGCAGCTTTCAGAGCTTTACTAGCTTTATGGGATGCCATGTCAGAAATGTTACCTGACCCAAAATACATAGATCGAAATGAAGCCCTGTAAGTTTTTTTTTAATTTTTGTAACAATGACTGACAATAATATATAATCACTTATATCGAAAGAAATTAATGAAAAATCCTTTTGTAGATTTACTGATAAAATGCCATTTGATGAACAAGGTCTACCAAGTAACAAATCTGATATATATGATCAATCAGAATTAATGTTATCCGTACCATCAAATTGGATTTATAAAGAATCAAAAAAATCCATTCAACGCAAAAAAGATCCCAAGCTCACAGAAAAAAATGGTAACTATTTTATTCACATTTTACTTGTATTTCTAAGTCAGATAAATTTCATCATTAAAATTCAGTAATATATTTATATTTGCCACAAATATTGCTCAGGTCAAGTAGCGATGCTCTACTATAGACTTCTGAACTTTGAAGTCTAAATAATCTTTGTAATGTTTGTATTTATCAACACTCAAGTACCGTAGTGTCGTAAATAGGATTGAGAAGCGACGGCGTACAAAGTGACCTCAGACAAATATGCTTAATATTTGCATTCCATTCATTGAGATATCGTTGAAGATTACAATAAATATCAACTAGATATTATTGGTATTTAACAATTGGTTGAAATAAAAAGAATTTTGTAATGTGGATGCACCCTATAAGAACTCAAAGGTTAATTAATATGACAATGTGTTCCAACCAAATGTTTTCAACTGTTCCTACTCTACCCAATCCCATTAATCTCTTTTTTTGAATTTTTCTCTCTTTATCCTCTCTGCCTTTCTCTTTTTTACAAATTCATTGGATTTCTAAGAGAAAAATATTATCTTAGCACACATTACTAAGATAGATAAGTGTGCGATTCCAAATTCACATGTTCTGTAATTTTTTCAGCTTTGACTAATAAATACTTATGTGAACTATGCTGTGAATCTGTTGATTTCCCAGTTTCCGAGCATATGTTGCGTTTTCATAAAGGATGTGGTGGCCCATCATCGGGCTTGGGATATAGTTATACAGGCATATATGTCGGTGGATGGTTTGGAATATGTGGTCTTCCTGGACACGGTGATTATATTTATTGTTTTACTCTTCAACAAAAAACTAAATATTATTTATAACTGTCAGATTATTGTTAAATGGTTCTTTCTAGAATTGATGTATATTTTTAATGTTTTCTTTTAGGGTATATGGGTCCAGGTTATGTTTTATGTGGAACATGTAGAGATAAATATCTAAAAAACAAAAAGAACAAAGAAACAACGGCATCTGTTGTTTCTTGCTCATTTTTGACTGAACAAGCTGAAGCAAATCTTCCCCAGCAATCTGATCAATTCGGTACAACGTCAAATTATCATTTTGTCATCAAAAGGAATGCAATGTTTCTCTTAGAATTAGCTTCTGCAGCTGGTACAGGTAATTCAAATAATTTTACTATAAACAATTGCATTACCTTTATATCTTCAATAAAGATTACAAAGTTTATAACTCCATAAACTACAACTACTGCAAGAAACGGGAATATATTTTACTGCCTTTATTATGAAATTTACATAATAAGTAATTACGAGGAAACAAAAGGAGATATAGTCAATCTAAATGGCAAGTAAATTTTTCAAAAGTGAAAACTTGTAAGCGGTATTCAAATCTAATTTCTAGTGTTTTGGGACTTCAGACCTTTGCGTTCTAGACAGAAAATCGGAAGACACCTTAAAAGTAAAGTATCAACACAACACATTTCATATTTTTTTCGTAGTATTCTTGATAGAAACAATGTTTTAAAACTGTTTCAGAAAAAAAATCTTGCGATCTAATAGGAGATAGTGATGAAGGTCAATATTTAACACCAAACACTCTTTGGTTGCCCATTCCTCCTTACCAATGCGTGGAAGTTTTGAGTCAACTGCAACCAGCAGCACAATCATCTTCTCCGGGTCTTGACAATCTTAATAGTAATAAGTACTCTCCATCTTCCACTAATATTTTGAGAGAAGTAAGTTATCATTGTAATATTATGTTATTACAATTATCAATAACAACAACATCTCTTAACTGCTTTACTTAATAATTTATGATATTTTTGATTCTAGGATTATCAGTATAGAGAGGACGATAATCTTGCAGACATATTCCCTGACTGCCGTCCATCTACATCAGGAATGGGGTCTAGGGTTCAACGATCAGTTTCTATGGGGCCAGATACTACTAAAGAGCTCAGTCATGATGTCAAAAGAAAAATGATAAATCAATGGAATGACCCAATATGTAAGAATATTTATTTTTGAGAATTAAAGTCAGTTGAGTTTGACATACTCATTATGGTGTGTTATTTGCTTTATCCTGCTTAAAAACGCTTACAATATTTTAATTTAATTTAATTTTTCAGGCAATTCTTCGCTTCTTTGTCAGCCAAGTGCCGCATTACAAGCCCTTGTTGGTATTAATTCGGAAGAATATTACAATAGTGAAGTGAGCTCTCTCACTCCGTTGAAAGTAAATAAAAAATTGTTAATGACCAGGCCTGCTATAGGATTTTTAACAAAAAAGAAAGACATAAGCAGAATTAAAAGCAATATGATTAACACTGTGAAGATTGGTGCCATGAGAAAATACGGTCTAGAAGTAAGTAACTTATATATTATTGCGACAATGTAAAATTTTAATTTCACTGATAGTTATGTATACTATTTTAAATTTTCTTTAAATGCAGGTTTATGTATGTTTTAAATATTCTTACAGTGTATGAATTGGATGATCCACTCAGTCACTCAACCGATATGCCTCCATGATTTAATGTGGTGGTTCAGCCATGCCATGAATCAATATCATACTTCGGTGCAGTTTGATGATGCACATTTACAAGAAAACGTAAGTTTTTACTTTCGTATATGCTGTAAAAATTCTTGTTTTTCTTTTCAATTTTGTCATTTTTACCAGCCCACCTATAAAATCTCACAATGTTAGCTTCATAGACGTAATGTAGCTTACAATAGATTATTTATTGAATGAATAAGTAAGATGGGGTGAATAAGTTTTAATTTTCACTTTAAATTTCATAGTAACGTTATTTACTGACTAAAAATCAGATTGAAAATTATGAAGCAAGGAAAGACCAACATTCTGAAGTCATCAATTTAGACCAGCCACCGTTGCTTGTTGTATTATTTAAAAACAGTCATGTGTTGATTCACTATAGGTTGATAACAAAATTTGATTATCGATACATTGTCGTTAAATACATCTTTTTTATAACATTAGGTTATTTAGAAACAACTGTCGCTTTTATATTGATCGATTTGGATAAATTGAGGAAGGCACTCTGCCTGATAACACAATGATAAGTAGAGCTCGACTAATCAACAAACCAGACCTATGCAAAAAAGTACACTTTTTTCCGAATAACCTAAAACATATTTTTGAAGTTAAAATTAATACAGTTATTATATTTGTGTAAAAGTAAATTTATGTAGAACTTTTGATGATTTTGTGGTGTCAAACAATTTATATTGAATTCTTTCAGGCTAATGGTGAAGGTCCGTCAAATGGAAATAATGTGTGCGGTTGGAAAGAGTCCATGGAGTGCTTAGGAAGTAGTATGAATGCAAAATTAAGACAATCTTTACATGCACTTTTACAAAGCATTAGCGATCTGATGCCACTTCTTCCTCCAGCATCCCCACTTCTTCTACAGGGAGTCAGATGCTGGGCATTGGACTTTACGGCAGCTGATCACACATTTTTACATAGGTTTGTTCCAGTGATAACAAATCTGTGTGTCTCTTTAAAGTCAAAGCACAACTGCAAAAATAATTGTTGTTCTTTACTGTTTGTTTAGGTCGCAGGTTTTCAATAATATAAGTACAATATTGTCCCATTCTGAAGATGATTATAATGAAGATAATCTAGGAACCTCGGTTAATGGACAGTTTGCCAGAATGACTGTATCAGTGAGTATATTTTTATATTTTAAAATAACAAATATACTGTCATTTCAAACTTTTACCAATTGCCAAACTCGTGTTACAGATAACTTAGATAAGATATGGCCACCTTAATACCATATCAGAAAATTAAATTCAAACATTATTTGATTAACATACACTAAATCTATAATCATTGCTTAACATACAAGCGAAAAATGGTGTTTTTAATAGTTGGGAACAAGGAAATATTGTTCAATTGAATGTTGTAGAAGAAAACAAGAGATCATATTCAATAAATATCTCAATAATATTGAAAATCAAGTTATCAAGGTGCCCATATGCAAATGAATTCTTATTATCGACTGTGGAAAGGAAAAAGGACGTAACCCACACATATCAAATTTTACAGGAGGCGCAAAAAACGTGTTTTGATGATTTTAGGCCATATGCAAATTATGAATTATACACAACCTTGAAGTGCACGGAGACTTTTAAACTAGTGTATAATTGACATAATCTAATATTAATTAAAGAAATTGTCCAGGAAAAACCTTTATTTCAGTCTTTTTTCTTGGTTTTAATTTTTTACAAGGTCATCTTTTTCAAACTTAAAGCTAAATTTAGATACTAATTCGGCATTTGCAGCTTGTATACTTTTGATAGAACGTGTCTCAAGTTTGATGCATTGTGATTATCGAAAAAAAGCTGTTTTGAAAAAACTGTGGGTTACGTCCTTTTTCCTTTCCACAGTCAATATTATAATGTATTTATTTTTAGAAATTTATTAGTGTAAATCAGTTTTTATTCTTGTAACAATAACTTTACGAATTCTTAACTAAGATTGATTTGGTGACAGTCAACTGCCGCAGCTTTGCTAACCGTCCTAACTTTCCCCGGAGTAAGTTACCAACAGAAAACGTATTATAAACTTTTTTTCAAGAGTCTGACAATACAGAAAAATTTGAGGTAACTATATAAAATATATATTTAGAGTAAATACTCAAACAACGGTGAGTGGCTACTTACTCTGGGCAAATTTAGAAAGGTGTTGTGGCACTTGACGATATCCGAAACCCAAACTTTACACACCTAGTGTGCTTTCAATAGGGTTGACCAACTTTAATATTTTCAGTAACATGAATTAGGTGAGTTTTTCTTACCAACAAAGATTACTATCGTTAACCATTAAAAACGAAACCAAAACTTTTTCATTGTATTTATAATATGTAATTTTCTTAATTTAATTATGTTACCATAATCTGGATTTTTTTTTAAGCTTCCAGATGAACAGGAGAAAGCACAGGTGTGGGGGTGTCGAGACATAACGAAATGGTGCGAGATAAATGTTTCATCAAGACAAGCAATGATAGAATCATTGACTGATGGATCTACAGAGACATTCTGGGAATCTGGAGAGGAAGACCGTACTAAGCCTAAATGGGTCCAAATTACCGTCCCCTTACACTTAGATGATTCACCCTCTTTAATATGTTTGCATATTGACAACACGAGAGATAATGGAGTAAGAAATTTATAAATGGTCCCGGTAAAACACCCATAAGAACGATGCTAAATAATTTTGGGTTTATTGTTGCTATTATAATTTTTTAACAGCAAAATATAAAAGTTAGAAATCAATCTGTAGACTGAAAACATTCAAGACTTTGCATTTTGTTTTTTAGGGTTTATTTAAAAATGAAGAATCGAGGTTTCACTGTATTATTATAATACTCTATGATTTTATTATTTCAGAATAAGATTCTTCTTATTTCATTTCTTTACGGATCAAATGCTGAAGATCTTCAACACATAAAGGATTACGATGCCACTGTAAAAACCAATGGTTGGATCTTCTGCTCTTTGCCATGTAAGATTTTAATTTATTATTTTTGTGTATCTATTATAAAAAATACTTATCGCCCAACATTATAAAAAATAGTTACACAAGTAAACACAATTCGACATAGAAACTAAAATATTTATTTTTATTTTAACAGATGTCGGGTATAATCCAGTAATTCGCTGTGAAGTCAGAGGGCCTGATGGATCTGTGCGTATAAGACAAATAAGAGTATTGGGACAACCTGCCCTATCACCGTCCTACCGTCCATATCCTCCAATTGCTACGTTACAGCATCATACAGAAGTGGAAACCTTGCGAGTTTTCAGACTTATCACATCTCAGGTGAGTTGATTTATAAACAATTATTTTATGAACTATCTGTGAAGGCAGTACCTATATTCAATAGCCACGAGTCTATAGAAGTAACAAAACGGTACAGTTACTCAAATGACAGCATAAATTCTTATTGAGGTTGTCTCCAGCAGAACATTTAACAGCATCTAAAAGCATATGTGGTAGAAAAGCAATGCTGTCCATTTATCAGTAAATGCAAAGTTATCGTCAAACTAATAAATGATGAAGGAGATATGGGAATTCTCTCTACGACTACTAAAGAAAGTAGTGTATACCTATATACTTCTACAACACAACTGCTTCGGTAGCCAGGTTCAGGTGTTAAGGTCAATATCAAAATTAATATTTTTCAATTCAGCATTTTGTCAGTGACCCTTTTTCACACTTGAGCACCAAAATGTCGAAAATAGGATCAAGAAGCAACGGGGTACAAAGTAACCTCAGGCAAATTGGCGTAATATTGGCATTGCATTTATTCAGGTATCATTGATGATGACAATAAATATTAACTTGATATTGAATAGACATTGAACGAATGGTTGAAATAAGAGGAATTTTAATAATATAAGTTAAATAATATTTAAAATATCGGGTATATTGCATAATGTTTCCTAAGAATGTAACACTGATGTTTGCATTTGGGAATTGCCGAATAGATTGTTGACGACACTACAGAGCTGGTCATCTTCAGTCAAGTCATTCTTTATTTTATCACAAATTAATTGAATACAAAAATGTTTGAATATTTCAGGTCTTTGGTAAGCTAATTAACTCTGATTTTGATGAGCACTCTGATTTTCAACGTTCTGGTGTAAACAACGACTTAAAAGAGCATATGGTTGGAATATTGTTTTCACGCAGCAAACTGACAAATTTACAAAAACAGGTATGAATGTATATGTTTAATTTATTAATATAATTGCTTCATATATAATGCTAACATTTTCTTTTTTTTGAAACCACTGGAGTGCTGAAGAGAGCAATGGTTTCCTTTTTTAATTTATTCAATAAGTGTCATTGTGACTCGTTAAATAGTTTTATCACATAAAGCTGTAAAAAATAAAAATATCTTAATTTCGCCATTTTACCAGAAAGATAATTGAATATCGTAAATTATACATTTCATGATGTGAAAACTGAAACAACTTATCTGCTATTTTTTTTACAATTTTTTCATTAGAAAACTTATTCTACATATAGTTCAAATGAAATATTTATTATAGGTTATGATACATATTGTTACGGCTATAACTTCTGAAGCGAAGCGAGCAAGAGAATCTTGGGAAAATATTGTATACTCTGACAATCTGTCACCTGACTTAGCCAGAGCTGAAAATGCAGAAGTTAACACACCTTTAAGCTTAGGACAAAGAGTCGACGAATACTGTTTTGAAATGCTATCGATGGTAAATCCAACTTACTCTATAAAATTAAATTTACTAACTTTGCTATTCTCTTCAAAGCTACAACTATATAAGTCTTTACTGGGTATATTTTATTATTATCTTCATTATTTAATTTAGCTTAAAAAATACTTTGAATATTTCGAATATAAGCCCATTCATTGATTCAATTATAGAAAAAATATAAACTACTTATTGCACAACAAAATACTTCCTTTATTTATTTCAAAACCAAATGGTATATTAATGAAATTCATAATATTTTATATAAATAAAACAACTCGTAATATTGGAAAAATCTGGTAAAGAATAATTTCTCATTATATTTTTAGGTTCTCGCTTTATCTGGAAGTCATTTAGGAAGAGCCTATCTATCAGAGCATCTGTTCCTCATAAGAGATTTATTGTCTCTGTTACATACAGGCAGTGCAAGAGTACAACGTCAGGTAATTCAAAAAACTTAATTTACCATTTATGTTTTGTTTGTTCTAAGTATTTTTTCTATAACTAGTTGCTATTTTATTTTTTACTTCCAATTTTTTTACTTTGGCTTGTAAAAAGATTTTGAACCCAAATTAATCAATAAATTTAAGAATTTTGAGCTACAAAAATCTCTCGTTTTATTTTCATGTGTAACTTTGTCATCCTATACCAGCTATTGTTTATATTTTGATCTTTTTTAGTTAATGAAAAACAGTTATAATTAAAATAAAATATTGTAATTTAATCATTATATATTTCTTTTAGGTTATCTCTGTATTACGAAGAATGATTGGAGAGGTAACACCGCAAAGAATGACACTTGCACTTGCAAGTGGATTACCATCATCGCCTTCGTAAGTATATATTTTGGCCACATTAAACAAGAATCTCGACAATCATTAAAAAGTTGTTGTTCTATTGTGATGGAGTTTATCACGTATATACCAATTCAATCAAGAAATATTTTCGTGTGGGTGCTATTTACTGTGCGTTAATTGATTGTTTTGATTTATTTTGTAGGATCACTTTCATCGATCATCTTGTCAGCTGCATAAGCAAAGCCCTCCGTGTTCAAATCAAGATAAAAATGACTGGAACCGGCCAAACTGTACAATATGTTCCACCAAGTAGTAGCCTTCAAATAGTTGAACAAGTACCAAATAATAAAACAGCAATGTACACTGTAGTTATGCGTTCGAGTCTGCAGGATATTCATTCAAGCTATTGGTTCCTGCGTGGTACCATGTCCCACAGGCATGCTCAGCTTGTATCAGACCTTCTCTCAGATATGATCCAGGTGAATATTACCATAATTTTTATCAGTGTCAAATATTTATGGTTTGAGTTATTTGTCATTTTTTTGTTTAACTTTTTCGTTGCCGTAAATAATTAATAGTAATTACCTAGCAGGCCGGCTATAATTTGCGACTATTAATTTAATTAGTTATTGACGAGATAACTCGTATTTGGCCTGTTGAGCACGAAAAAATTCACGAGATATCTCGTATGTGGCAACCATCGAGTTAAATATGTGTATTAAACCCTAACCTTGGTTATTGCCTCGCGATGCCTACCGGCTTTTATGTAATTAAATTATTTTAATAATAAAAATACAAATGTGGCAAAAAAATCAAGAGAAGAACTTACTCAATCACTGGCTATATTTTTTGATTGAGCATGCAATCATTTTTGAAAAACATTATTCATTTTGCCAACCTCTTTTGTCTAATCCTAAAATATTTTGATGTGATTAAAATGAGTTTACTTATATTTGCAGGGTAAAATGTCAAAAGCCTGGGCTCATACCACTAAAGTTGCGATTGCAGAAAACATTTTTACTTTGACTGTTTTGAAAGATGAAGACAGAGCTCCAGATACATGCATCGCCATGCCCAACTTGTGGCGAGCACTTGGATCCTTGTGTGTTTTAGATGAAGAACAAGTCGAAAGGTAAATTTGCTTAATACCATACAAAGCCTGGCCATGATCCATATTTTGACCCACACTTCTGTGGTGAATAAATTTGTTTTTGAAATCCCAAGATACTTTCAAAATACATTCATTCAAATAATAGTTGTATCATGAATTGTGATTTTATGCAGATTTTTTTAAACTCAACCCAATTCTTAAATTCAATTTTAAAAACATAATATAAGCTTAAAAAAAAAAAATACAGTTTAATCATCTTACTGTCACAGGGCTGATTGATTGATCTTCCATGTGTATTTGAATTAACGAATCCAGTTGGGGCTATGCAATGTGGATAGAAAAGCATCCAGTAATAAATACATACATATTTATTTGTTTTTTTTTTCAGGTTAAGCTCTCGTGGATGGACAGACTTGGCAAATACATTTGTTAATATTGAAAATACTATTAAAACTAAAGAGAAGCCAAATCAATCAATTGAATCTAGACCATTCTGTGTCAATCACGACGACGGTGAAACTTACGCCATAATGGAATGTCAAGTATGTGGAAAGATGTGTCAAGAATGTGATCGCTTTCTTCATTTGCACAGAAGAACCAGAAGTCACCAACGTCAAGTATGTACAGTATCATTCAAACAAATGTTGTTGTCTACCAGAAAACACTATTGAAATTAATGAAAAATGCTTAGAAACTTTAAATGAATATATTTGTTACTTCAATGATAATGTCATGTTCAAATTATTTTTTTTCAGGTGTGCAAAGAAGAAGAGAGTGCGATTCGTGTTGATTTGCATGAAGGGTGTGGAAGAGTGAAATTATTTTGGTTATTGGCTCTTGTTGACCAACGAACATTGAAGTCCCTTGTAGAGTTTCGGTCTGGAAGCACAAATGTTCAAAGAACCGATTCAGCATTGGCGGGATGGAAGGGAACATCTGGGATTTCTACTGGAATTTGTAGATTTTGCGGCACTCAGAGTAATATAGGCCTACTTGCCATAGGGAATGTGTGTGCTGACCACGAATGTCAGGTATACCTAATTCATTTTTAATATTCTTATATTATTAGTTTCTTTAGAAGTAAATGGTATTTGTTATTACACACAGCTCCAAGATTGTTATTGAATATTGGAAAAATTTGATTGTGACAGAAACAAGTGATTTAAATTTTCAAAAAATATACTGTAACATTTATAATATAATATTTTGGTTTCCTTGAATTAGGTAAAGTTAGCATTGTTATGTCAACCAACTGAAATTATTGTGAACAAATCAGTACGTCTGACAGTTGAGAGAGGTAGTCTGAATTTAATTTTAAGCAGATTTTTAACAATGTCACCTATAATGAAACTTTGACCGTTTCATTTTGTTATGATGTGAAAAATGTGCTCTTTTGTAAATGGAGAATACATATGACCGTGGAACAACAAACAAAAATACAGCTCGACACTAATCAGATGTCAGAGAAATTCAAGTGTGTCTTTAAATTAAAACCAAATAGATATTGGCAATCTGTTTTATGATCATGCCCCTTAAGAAAATAAAAGTAGGACACGTAAAAATCAAATAAGGCTGCCAACAATACTAATCATGTATTCAGTCATTAGTTTTTAACCATCAGTCTTCAACCTTCAGTCCACCAATTTCAGTTTCCGGTTAGACTTTCATTAGCAATTAAGAATACCCAAAAATAAACCAAAAAAGCTATTGGCATGCAATTATAGGCTGCTGTGCTTAGAAATGGACTAATATTTATATTATTTTTTGTATTTCTAGGAACATTCAAAAGATGCATGTGTTCGGATATTGACATGTGGGCATTTATGTGGTGGTATTGCAAGTGAAATTTTTTGCCTACCTTGTCTACATGGATGCGCATCTAATCTTCCGCAATCCACAATTTTAATGGACGAAGCCGCAGCCAATTCATCCATAACACAACTAAGACCTCCATTACGCCAGGATGCCGAAGATATGTGTATGATTTGCTTCACTGACCCATTATCTGCAGCACCTGCTATACAGGCAAGCAAAAATGTTTGTTTACCACGAAAATCTCCGAAAAACATTACAGTCGTTTCATTAACAAAATGCAATTAATTATGTGGTAACCTGAAAGATTGGAATGGGAGATAACTAATAATAATTGAAACAAATATGGAAATACATATTGTATGAAAATACTAATTTCAATTTGCTTAATTTTACAGTTGAAGTGCGGCCATGTTTTCCATTTACACTGTGCAAAAAAAGCTGTTATTAATAAATGGGTTGGACCAAGAATAACATTCTCCTTCTCTCAATGTCCCATTTGCAAGGTAATTTTTGACCAAACGTGTTTAGTTTATTATGCATGTATTAAAAATTTAATTTATATACTCATTTAATTTTCAAACTGCAGGAAGATATGTCACATGTTGCATTGGAAGACCTATTAAGACCAATAAGAGAACTGCAAGATGAAGTCAAGCGTAAAGCTTTGGTACGCTTAGAGTATGAGGGTCTCAAAGATGCTGCGGCAATTGCCACACGATATCAAAACATGGCTAGTGAATACGCTATGGATCGATATGCATATTATGTATGCTTTAAATGCCAGAAGGTATATTTCTTAGTGAATGTAATATGTCTTTAGTGTGGGTTATGAGAAAGCATCCAGGCAATATTGTAATTCATTAATTTTCCAGGCATATTATGGTGGAGAAGCTAGATGCGACGCAGAAGGTGGTGGTCCTAATGTTGACTTTGACCCAACTGAGCTTGTATGTGGTGGATGTAGTGATGTCGCACGTGCACAGATGTGTCCTAAGCATGGAGCAGATTTTCTAGAGTATAAATGCCGTTTCTGTTGCTCAGTGGCTGTATTTTTCTGTTTGGGGGACACACATTTTTGCAATGGCTGCCACGAAGAATTTCAACGGTTGAGAAAAATTCCCCTAGCTTTATTGCCACAGTGTCCAGCAGGTAAACGTTTTGATATCACATAAATCTGTAGCAGTAAATGAAAACATTGATGGGTAATCTGTGCTGATGTGAACCTTCAAAATGAAACCTACTTTACAAAATTACAAGCACAACCGCTCTGTGTCATAAAATGTTGTTCATTTTTTTTTCTCTTGCCATCTTATATTGAAAATTTATGACAGATGCTTTATCGAGTATACTGCTTTCCATTCATTTAAAATATCTCTAAAGCTTTTGAGAGTGATATATATTTTACGACATATTCTTTTTGTCAGAGAAAATTAGTTTGATAACATTTTGTTGCTGTCAAATAAACTATGATATTTTATAACACAGCAAGTGGAATACATTGACACGTTTATTTTTATCATTTACAGGAGCAAAAGGAAAACAGCTGGAAGGCAGCAGAGATGATTGCCCTCTACGTATAAGACATCCTCCAACAGGAACAGAATTTGCTCTGGGGTGTGGAATTTGTCGAAACTCACACACATTTTAGGCTGTGATTTTGATTATGTTTAATAAAATTTGTACCGCTGTTTAAAAAAATGCTATACTTAATTTTATCTTTTCAATTATTTATTATATGTTCAATGTTGACTACCTTTCCATTAAGAAAGCCTAAGAAGTTTTTTATATTTTTAATTTGTTTCCATTCCTATGTATAAAATTACAAATATCTATATCCGTGGCTGAGAGGCTATAGGTCCTATGTCCATTTTATCACCTTTACAGAAGGAGCAAAAATGTATTTTCAAAACAATTTTTATTTTGTGTTATTTCCCATAGTTTTTGTTATTTTACAGATGGATAGTTAAGAAGCTTTGACTTTCGGAGTTTCATTACCAGTTCAAATGATATTTTTTTGGCATTTAATGGACATAGGTTTGTTTTCTACTCAGAGAAATTTTAAATTTCAATTATATAACAAGTCTATGTCCATTGTCGAAGTACCTAGTTGAATAAAATAATTATTGTAAAGATTTTTTTTTATTATTTTTTGCTATTGACTTGTTTAATTAAGATTTAAAAAATAGGAAAAATCTGGGAGAGTAAAGTTCAGTATTTTTCAAAGTGGTTCCTACTGACCCCCAGTGCGTGGACAACGTCGGGGGTCTGCGAATGGCGTAATATGAAGTAAATTAATTTTGACGCATTTTGGTTATTATGAAAGTTAAAATAAACACCAATAAATAAATAAGTAGCGATTTTTACTCGGGCTGACTGCGGCCATCTGTTTATATATCTATAGAGGTTCTAACAGGACCCTTCACATCATTGGTGAAGAACTTATTATACCAGCTGTAAGTGAGGTAATACGACACAATGCTTCATAAACCAGCTTTCAATATTATAAGAAGCATTCCACTGAATAATAAATTAAACAATGAATGATTAACAAAATGTCTCAGTTAGTAGAAAATTCTTTATGTGAGTATTTAAAAACATCTAAATTCTCTATACAGCCCGATGAGTCAAGTCCGATGCCAGGAAACGAAGCTTTACTTTTTGCAGTGGTGTAGTAAGGGGGGTGCGGCGGGGGCAGACCGGACACATTTTTGGAGGCGGAATTTTGAAAAATAAATACAAAATTTTTCAAGAAATTATATTTATACATAAAAAAATTAAGCCACCTGTAGTAAAAACTCCTAGTTCAGTAGATAAAAAATAATAGAAGTGATTTAAAAAAAAATAGAGGAAATATTGGGGCTGGCAAATTTAAGGATCGCCCCGGGCGGCAGGACCTCTTCCTACACCACTGACTTATTGCTTATATGAGGCCACACCAAAAATAATACAGTTCATTTATTAAATTATGTACTTGAAAAACCTATCGTTGATTAAGTTTGAGAGTGCTTTTACAAATACTACAAATAAAAAGTCGCAGTTTTTTTAAATTTCAATTTAAAACAATTGACAAGGTTCAATAATTTAATATATTTTATTATAATGAGAATTTTTTGACTATTTTGTTTCCTTTACTAAGGTAGCTATATTAATTTCAACGTTTGTGGTTGCTAATCATAGTAAATTAAAAAGAGATTTCAAAGATTATCTATATTTTGATTTAATAAATTTCACGGTTGAAAAAGTAGTTTCGCAAAGATATGTACTTCCAAGCATCGAACACATTTTAAGGCCAAAGTTTTCCTTATGGTAGTAATTTGAAGAAATCTTCTCCCAATTCACTGCCAGCATAAAAAAAGTGTTTTGCAAATCGCACAACTCCAGCTTTAAAATCAGACTCTTTCTATTTTTGCTTTCTGAGACTGCTTTCTGTCTTTCGAATTTAAAAAAAATTTGACAAGTTCACCTTAAGTTACAGCAAAAAGCCGTATAAAGAGAGGTATGGACGGTGTGGGTGTGTTTATATAAACTTGCTAATATTTAAATACGAGCTGAACCGAAAACCGAAAACTAACTAAACCGACATATTTTTTTTTATACCGAACTGGAACAAAAATAGTAATGGTTCGGGTTCTTTCTGAATATGAAGTGTTTATAGCGTCATCTTAACAATGAAATTGGACACTTTTAAGGGGTTCACTGTCAATACTTGGTGGAAAGGCATTATATTAATAAAAACACAATATTCCTTTGTACTTTACTTCAACTTTATTTAAAAATATTTGAAATATCTCCTAAGTAAGTATTCTTTACGACTTCTGGCTCCGAAAATGCCTCCCCTTAAAAATAGATGGAAAGGATGTCGCCACTTAAAAAATCCCCATTCGTAAGTATTCTATCACCACCCTGGCTACATTTATTCCATTAAGGCTTTTTCCACCGTGGCACACCTGAGACTTCTTGTGGCACTGTACTAGAGTTATAACAAGATGCATAAAATTATTAGCTCTGTAAAAAAATTCAACAATCAGAAAAGAGATGCTTACAGCTAGTTTCAATCATACTTTCGTTGAGAAACTTGCCCACTGCAGAATATTGAAGAAAATAAAACATTTAATCTACAGTAAGTAACTTTTTGCAACGGGATTCTCTTTTACTCATCAACATTATAATAAACTTGAGAATTGACAGTCCAAACTGATTTTTGAGTTTGAAGCATTCGAGAATGAAAGAATTGAGAAAATAAATTATGAACTGAACTAGTTGGGACATGTGCTGTGGATAACTCCGGAGAGCCACAACTCTGCTTGCCTTTTTTCTGATTAATAGGATTACTGTGTCCTGGACGACCATCAGGTACTCTTCATAGAATGAACTTAGTGGAGCTGATTATCTATTTTTCTAATTATTATATAGCTTATTTATTGAAAGTTATATTGGTTATATGCAGTGGTGTGCTGCTAAAATTTTAATAACCGGCTCGCACCTTGATCGGCGAATTTTTTTTTTAGCTCTTCTGAGAATTTTCGGATTCAAAATAACAGATATTTACTAAAATACTAATAACCTTGACGGGCTTAGGAACCGGCTCTCTGAATCAAGATTATTTTAGGAACCGGCTCGCAAGAGCCGGTGCAAACCCCAAAGTATACTAGTTTATGGCGAACTCATAGCAGCACACTACTTGTTATATTTAAAGTCAATCCAGTTTTTATGCGATTTCGAAGTTATGCGGTTTTTTAGAAATACAATTTTTTTAAAAATGTACTATATTTTACGATATATAAAAATGTTAAATATTACATTGAGAGCATGTATCGTTGTATTTTTGATAGAATAGAGAATGAATCAGAAACACAACCAACATTTTGAAAAAAATATGATTTTGGACTGTTTAAATTATGTTGCATCTGCCATCGATGAATTAAGTCCACCTACTTGAGTGTGTTACAGTCGATGAAACCATTGAAACATTGGCGATATCAGCTGAAATGATTACTTTAGCACATGAACTTGGCGGAGAAGGGTTTGATACCTTTAGCAAAAATTATATCTACGAATTACTTACGGATAATGCTCTAAGTGACGATGATGTCATTTATTTAACTTAAACTATTGACAAAAAAACCAGAAAACGATGACGAACTAGAAGAAATTCCAGTTCCTTCACTACGAAAATAATTCAAGGTCTCCAACTTTTCAGTAAATTAGATCATTTCATTCTAAATGATTCAAGTTCTGAACGCCCATTCAAGTTTCAACGCTAGCTTAAAAAAATATTTATGGGTATAGCAAACTGCATAACCAATTAATTATCGAAAAAGAAAATCTGAACAAACTCTGATCACTAATTTCATAGTTAGAAAAAAACCATAGTTTTATGAAATTGATGCAGATTGATGATGATTCTTCCGAAAACGAGTGATTTAGAACCACATGCTTTAAAACACGCTTAGAATTATCATACAGTGACTGAATATTTTTACGCCGTATTTTTCCCCTAATTTTCCTATACTTTGCGATTTAGTGTATATTTTAACTCGCTGTTTCAAAGTTATGCGGATTTTAAAATTCATGGAACGCATCCCCACTTTTTGTATGGAAGCCATGTCTTTTTTTGTGCGATATTTCGTGGAACGCATCTACCGCATAAAACAGGATTGACTGTATCATAGATTAATATACGACTGTATTATGACAGAAATGTCAAAATCAATTACCATAAACAACAGAAGCAGGTGCAACAGTAAATACAAATGGCTTTATGGTGCACAATAAATACAATTATATTATCAGTAGGTACATAAATTAAAGATATTAAGCAATATACCTATTACATACCTGTAAATGATAAATTAAATGTATGAAATGCAATTTTAAATAACAATGCGTTGGTTGATGGCAACAATTCACATAATATTCCCTTACAGATAATAATTATAAGTACAATATATGTATGAAAAATTGTTTTATATTAGAGTTGAGACTTAAAGACAATAATAGCAAAGGTTCCATAAGAATGATTTTTCTTTAATAAGTGTGTCAAGAGTACATAATATAATATGTATAAATATTTAACAATTGCGTAATATTTTAAATCAATGGCATTGAGGGATAAACTTTTTTGTTCTTTAACTGCCCACTATGTAGAATGTTAGTTGCCACCTTCAGAATCTTTATTAGTCTTTGATTATTACTATTTATACTGTATCACAATACATAAGAAGTTAATAACAAACAATTTTTAAAAATAATAGTTAAAAAACTACACATATGAAGCTTTATGAAAAACAATTTAAAGAGATGATGCAATACATTTTTTTACATAACAAATTAATATCTGATTCAATTTCAAAAAATGCTTACTCTCAAAGAATCTTCCAAAGTACCTGTGAAAAGGCTTGACCTATGCTTTTTTTTATTAAAAGTAATGACAAAATGCTGTTTTTACATAAGTATGTAGTCGCAAAAGAAATAAGGATTACCAAGGCTTCCTTTGCAACGACGGATATTTTAGCTGTTGCCCTATCCAAAATAGTGAAATATTGTTTTCATTAAATTCTGTTTCAAGTAAATTAACTTAAAATTAAGCAAACCTTTGCAGACCCCAGAGGTCTGCAAACCCTAGTTTGGAAAGCACTGCTTTAGGTAACCTTTGATTCTAACATTAAAAAGGCCTCTGTGATACTCCAATATGTTCTAAGTCTTCAAAAACTGTATTTTAGAAACAAGGTATTCTAAGCAGATAAACATTGTATCTACGCAAATAATGGAAATACGACTTTTTACCTATTGCTTTGTAAAATATTTGTTGAATATCAATAAGTAAGAGTCATTTTTATGTTTTTCCTTACTTTGTAATAGTATGTCTTGCTAAAATTATGAAATAGTATAAATTTAATTTTAAGAATCCTAGATTCAAATAGTAAAAAATCCCTTAACGACCTTTAGAATGTCCCACTCCTTCAAGTTGTATATATTTGATAATTTGTGAGTTCTAGTGAGACTATGGTGTTTTCTTGGTGGTTTAGTCCTATATGGATGTTTAAAATATAAAAACATTTTACTTGTTCTATCCACATAAAACATATTAACTCTCGAGTACCGAAATGTCAAAAATAGGATCGAGGACTGGTGCGGTACAAAGTGACCCCTGACAATTTTGTGTAATATTTGCATTGCATTAAGGTATATTGTAGATTACAATAAATCTCAAGTAGATATAATTGGTATTTAGCGAATGGTTGAAATTAGAAGAACTTTGAAATGCAAATAGGTACCCAGAAGGTTAAGGAACATTTTTTTTTGAAAAATCACCGGTTTATGGCATTGTTTGCAGATTTTTAAACATACATATTTATTCACCCAGCAATGATCAATGTAGTATATGCAGCATCCTCAATTCATGCCGAAAACGAAACTGAAAAAGCTAGGTGATAAGCAAATATATATTTGTGTACACTGTTGATTTCCTAGCAGTTCTTTCTTTTCCAAGATCAGAAAGGAACAAAATATTACTGTAAAAGTACCTCAGATGCCTGAAAATCTCCATCCATCTTGATATAGGAGTAAAGGTTAATCTACGATAAGTATAAAGATACAGTTGTGATTCCTGTGTTACGCGGTGTCTATTGGAAGTAACTATAATAAAGTACAAACTATCAATCCAGTTTGCCGATTATGTGGTTGAGTGGTCAATGACTTTGACTTCGGTTATGGTTGTCACGTGTTCAAATCCCAGTACGGACAATTTTTATAAATTGATTTCTGTTCAAAGGCATGGATCTATGTAATGTCTTGAAAACCTCACACTTAACTAACCACTATTCTTGTCCTAGACCTACTCTCTTTGGAAAAGAAAGTTTGAGCAACTGAGTAATGAACAGTTCTTGTAAAAAAAACTTCTGTTGAGATACCTCCTTTAGGAGGCCATATCATGTTTCACATTGGGAGTGGATAAGAATAAAAAAAATCATTTCAAAATTCTTGGGAAAATCTTCTGAGATGAATGAGTTAACATATCATCGCTAATATTGCATGATACATCCTTAAATTTGGGTAAATTTTATAGGAGACAAAAAAATATTGCTTTTAAACAACTTTTTACTTATGCTTGGTATTGCAATAATTTAGAAGATATGTGTAAATACAAAAATGTGCCAATGATAAAAGAGATTGCAACAAATAAAAAAGTACTTTCCTAAATATTGGCGACGATATATATCAAGCTCATGGTATTTATTTGATATACAGTACATTTCAATTCTTTCTGTGCTGTTAAAAACGAAATTTATCCACCATCGAGAAATAAAGCTGCCGATACCTTCGGATTATCATTTATTTATTCAAATAACACAGTAGTGTATTACTTTATAATTCCATTTCAATAAAGCTTTGACATACATCATTCATTGTGTTTTAATGCAATGTTGTCTTCTTTCAAACAATATGTTTGTCCATCCAGGGCAAATTGCATTGGAAGCAGCAGAGAAATGCAATGCATGAGGACCCAAATTTCTACATACTCAATCTAACAAATTAACATATCAAAAAAAATAGCTCATCGTATAATCATATTTCTTTGCACTAAATCAGGCACGGCGAGCAATATTATATTTTTTAAAAGATTCATGTTTTTATCTTTTAACGCCTTTTTAAAAACATATTGAAAATAAATATAATAATCGTTATTTTTGGATAAGCTTATATATGTAAACAAACATTTTCAATCATGAACCTCTTTACGATCAAACATCACCAATGTTCATTTAAAAGCAGTTTTAAGAATCTAATCTCAACTAGAAAATTAGCACTTTTAGGGTGTTCCCTGTCAATACTTGGTGGAAAGGCATTATATTAGTAAAAACACAATATTCTTTTGTACTTCATTCCACTTTATTTAATGTCAGGACCGGTTTCGCTCATTTGACGATGCTCGTAATGAGCGAAACCGGTCCTGACATATTAAATAAAGTGGAATGAAGTACAAAGGAATATTGTGTTTTTACTAAGAAAATTAGCACCTGAATTTTAAAAAATGTTGAAAGACGTAAAACAATTTCATTCCTCTCATTAGATTGTTTTTTTTTATGATAATAAATGTTGTACGTATAAAATGGTATTTTACTTGCGGCCCGCCGCGCATTTTGAATTCCTGAATTTCGCCCTTCATCCGAAAAGTTTGCCCTCCCCCAGCACTAAATCAATGTTCTATTATCAACATACTTGAAATTTGAATTATGTTTAGTCCACTACCATCAGCGCCGTAATCACTTCATAGTAGGCATGCAATGCATGATCAATCAAATGTATAAACATAATTAAGGGGCCTTGCGTGATATTTGCATGAGGGCCCCAAGTTTTGAGTTATTCAGAGTTTGAGTAGTCAAAAGAATCACTTCTTTTCTACAAATCTTTTCTCCTCTGTGGACTGAAAACAACAGGAAACCATACACATTCATTAACATGTCGTTAACATTTCCTTATAAAACCAATGTCTATAATGAAAGAGTCATTTAGTTGTTAATTACTTTATTAAGAAAATTCACATGAAATTACATAATGAAATAAAATAAACATTAATTTACATTTACAAAAATGTTATACATATATAGAAATATAGAATTTGATGTCAATAAAGAAAAATACAATATTTTTTTCAAAGAATATAAACATGAAAGTTTGACACGTATGGCTCTATAGGAAATCTTTTTACTTAATAATTTACTAAGATAAATTGGAGTATATATGTTTTTTTTAAACTCCTTAATATTATAACAATGAAGAATGTAATATAAAATATGTAAATTACAAAATAGCACACTAACCATTTGTTGTTTTTAAATTCAAAGTGTGCAAAGTATTGTAATTGTAATAATGGAAATTTTTATAAAAAGCAACATTTATTTTTTTAAATATTTCTATGAATAATTTTTTATTGTAACATATTGAAACATTTGGCAACTCTAGTTCTAGATCTAAATATTTTATGTTAATTATGAGTTAGTAAAAATAAAACATATTTTATTCTGTATTTGAATATATATTATGTGGCATATCTGTAGCTATAGTTTTTAATCAAATTAACTCAGAAAGTACGGTTTCAAATTTTTAAATAATGGTTGAACAATGAAACTGGAAAACTAGCAAAACAATACTTTATATTATTATGATTTAGTCAGTTTTGTTTGAAATTGAGAAATATAATTGATGATCCAAGACAAAGACTAAAAAGATTCATCTATGTGACTAGGTTTTCACAAGTGAAAAACAAAAAGTTACAGAAACTAAAATATATTTCAAGAAAAGCCTCTTATTAATATTAAATTTATGGAATCGACAGTGTAATTGAAAACTTTAAAATTGAAGGAAAAACCAATAAAATTATTTTCCGTGAAAAAGAAACGCATAAAAGTTTTCCCAAAACTGTATACATGTTTTCAGTTTATCAATGGATGTATTGTACAGCAGTGACAATAGCAAAAAGCCTTACATAATTATTCTTCTTCTGTATGCTTTAGGATTCTGAAGGATTAGATTCTGATCTTTTTCAGATTCAGGGAATGCCACTAAGTAAATTTGAGTACAACGATAACTTGATAATTTTATTGAACAATGGATATGTGCGCAATTTTATATATTATACTATATATAAACTTTTTGATAGTTTATAAACTAATTATAATTATCAAAAGAAATACTGTTATAAACAGGTGAATTTAATATAACTTTTACTGAGCTAATTGTTATATTACACAGCCAAACATATTACAAAATTAAACTTGAAACAAAATTTCGAAATCGAAATTTTATGAAACATTTAAATAGTAACATTAAAATGTTATAAACCATCTTTTGGAATTTATTTATTGTCTGTTTTGCGGATCCATCGAAGCCCATATGAAGCCATTGTAATCTTTCATAGGCCCAATTCCTAATTCAACGGGTGGGTATGGACTGGTTGTGCTCTTGTAGTAGTCAGAAGGTGCATGCATAATAAATTCCATGCAATCAAGTTTTCTTGGCAGTGTCTCTTCGGGACCTTAGAACAAAACCCATAAATAAAATTCATATTTGAGGATTGATTTCTACAACTCACATACCATTAAAAATTGTTTTTTTTTTGCATAGTTGACACAAGACTAGACAAAAAAGACAACTACATAAGTAATTAACCTTTCCCTCCCTGGGATATGTATTTACTACAATTCGACTCAAATAATGTGAATATTGATAAGAAATATAATAGATACGGTGCTCAGAATTTATGTATTCCTCCGTAATATAATTCCAAATATATAAAATTGTTGTTGTGTTATTCATCTGGAGCGAAGGAAATAAATAATTTATCGACATGTCGGGGATAGAAATGTTTGCCGGTGCACTTCGCTGTATGCGTATCTGTATGCACGTTTTTGACCTTGTCTGGCACGAAGCGTCGCAGCCGGCACACGATTCAGTAGCATGTAAGTTGTCATATGCGGCGGGGCGGTACTGTCGGATATTTGTGATGCTTTTTTCTCGTTTTCAGACAATTTTCAGCGCTAACATTACAACAATTGTTACATTTCTACTTGAAATATGATTAATAAAATCAATATTAATTAATACTCTAATTTTTCCGATGTAGTAAATACATATCACCGGAGCGCGCGGGATTTTTAGCACCGTTAGGAAAAGGTTAATATCTTAATACTAAGAAATATCAAATTTAAATCATTCAATTTTTTTACATTTCCATATGATTTGTCATTAACAATCGGGTTTCACCTTTCAGCATCTTTAAGCATTAAAGTGCACAAAAGAAAATGAACTGAGGCTTAATCTTAATGTACAGGTGTTTTCCCCATGCAAAAGCGTGCATAGTCACTGCATTGCAATCTATAAATAAGAGTAGTAACCATTAGTAAAATATGCTGAGAGAAATAACTTACCTATAATATATGTAGCAGGATCAAAGCTTTCTGCTGGTGAGGGGCTTGATTTAGTCGGTAGAAGCCAAGTGACAACAGCGCTCTTCTCGCAATATTGATCAGTCATGAAGCATCGGATTTGAGCATAATAGGTATCGTCTTCTTCATCCACCATTGACACGATATCACCAACTTGCATGTAGGAACCCTGCATCGTAAACCCATTATCATTGTGTGCATTACTGTTAAAATTAATAATATTTGGCAGCTCCAACTCTTTAAAACAGCTCAAAAACATGAATAAAAATATAATATATTTTTATTACTTGGATATATGCAAGGTGTACACAAAAAATAGAAAAACGATGAAAAAAATATAATGAACTACTAGCAAAAAAAAATGGATAAAAATTTGATTACTACATTTATAAATTAAGAAGACATATGCGCATAATGCAAATACAAATTGAGAAAAATGAACAGACGACACTCGCAGAAAAGATAGATGAGCTCAGTGAGTTATGCAAAAAGTAATAGAAATATACATGTAACTCTCGTTCATAGCAATCGTTGGGTCCAATACAGTGGCAGATTACCCTATAAGCAAATATAAGGCGCGCGCTTGGAGCCTCCGAATTTTAGGGGCCTCAAGCATAGCTTAAATTATTAGTATGAATGCAAATATTGATGAAGGTTTAAATGAGTTTTCTTGATTACGTTTGGTTTTATGATATTTTCCTATTCGCAATTAAATTTTTGGAAAGGTAAGGAGTTGTATATCACAAAGCATATTCCACAAAATAAGGAAGTATTTTATAAATGAATGAGTATAACTACTAGGGCAGTCGTTAACTGAAACATGGATACAGTAAAACATGGATATGCTTATATAAATTTTTTGAAATGATAAAACAAATGATGCGATTAAGATTGCAATAAAACCCATAATCAAGTGATTATATACACTAATCAACATCGCTATCGGTTTCAATACAAGGTAAAAGTGTGTTAAAGCTAGTCATGGATTATTTCGGCGAAAAAATTCACAAACTAAGCTAAAAACAACGCCACGATTTAAAATGTTTTATTGAAGCTTTGATAATCGCTTTAAAACCACACATTATTATGAAGAACACTGATAAATTATTCAGCCTCCATTATTCATTATGGTCGCGCGGCCATAATGAATAATGGAGGCTGAATAATTTATCAGTGTTCTTTGTATTAATGTGTGATTTAAATGCGATTATCAAGCCCTCAAAAAATAATGGTAATTGTAGAGTATAGCTCGTCATGAATTATTACGGCGAAAAACTTCACAAACTAAGCTGAAAACAACGCCACGATTTAAAATTATTTTTTGAGGGCTTGATAATTGCGTTAAAATCACACATTATTACGAAATCGCGCGGCCGTTTACGAAAGCTGAAGGGAAATGCTCTAAAATATTTCGTATTTCGCATAATTTATCAGTGTTCTTCGTAATAATGTGTGGTTTTAAGGCGATTTATCAATGCTTCAATAAATATTTTAAATCGTGGCGTTGTTTTCAACATACTTTGCCGCAATAGTCCATGTGTAAGTAAGAGATCATTTAAAAAGTATGGCGGTGTACAGTGAGAATATGTCATATTTTGAAAAATTTATTTGTCATTGTTTTTCATATTAATGTGTGATTTTAACGCGATTATAAAGCCCTCAGAATTTTTTTTTAAATCGTGGCGTTGTTTTTAGCTTAGTTTGTGAATTTTTTCGCCGTAATGATCCATGAAGAGCTATAATCTACAATTACCAAAATAATTTTAAATCTTAGCGTTGTTTTTCGCCAAAATAATCCATGACTGGCTTTAACACACTTTTACCCAATACAATCTTCTTGTATGTATAAAACATGGCGTTTGCATTTTAATATGATTTTTCTGACGTAAAACAGGCAAATTTACAATATGGAGGTTTTTGAAGATAAAAATCATATAGACCTATAAATAATGTATGTACCTTGAAATATATGGTATCGCTCGTCACAATCTTTGCTGTAGTCGACGGCGATTTTTGTGGAGTTTTTTTGAACAGCGATCGCCTACCACGTCCTTTTGGAATAGGTGGTCTACTGTATGTAGAAGTATTTTTCAGTTTGAACCTTGTCGTTCGTGTACTCTTCCGTAAAGGCTTTAATGCAGCGGGCACTGGCTTAATTTCAGGAGGCTTCAGCAGCATAACAGCTCCATTGATTTCCTTGTTTTCCGAGTTCGCGGCAACCGTTTTAGGCGATTCATTTACAAAGCAATCGTTGCATATTTGACCGTTTTCGGTGGGACGCCAAAGCAATGAGTCCTTCGAATTACACTTAATACAAACCGGTTTAGGCATTTTCAGCGTTGATAGTATATGTCTTATGGTATTTATAATTTAGTTAACAATTACAGTACAGATATTTTTGTGCTATACAAACAATTAACTGTCAAAGTCAAGCACGGTAGACGGAGTTTCATAGACTAATATTTTTCAGGTAGATTTCATGAGGCGGTGCTGCCAGATATAGTGCGGTGTTCAGAATAATACCAACAAATTTTGTTGTACCAACACTCGTTTAGTATAGATTTTGAATAATAATAAAGCATTGGCTTATTTTTAAAAATTGCACAAAAAACACATGAGTAAAAATTATGCATGTGTATTTTTTTAAAATAAGAATAATGAATCGATACATTTGAATAAACCTTAAAAAGAAAACAATGACACATATCATATCGTAATAATCAAACTATTTTTATGTTGACTTCAAGTGTCAGCAGATTTAATATGTATTTAATTTTTTATTGTGTAAATAATTCAATTGGAATTTTATTATGAATATATTGCTGTTTTTGGTAAATAATAACATAACCATGAAAATATTGAATCGATTATAAAAATGAATGTGTATACATTGCTTATTACGATTTATTTAGAAAATTCTTATTAAAAATAGTACAGTTTTCAATTAACAGATGTATATGCTTGGCCCAAAAATCGATATACTTTTAAAAAAATATCTTGAAGATATGTGTGTATGTTTTTATTAAATGGTTTACGCCATAAGTAGACTAGACAGATTTTTTAATATTTTTAGCATGAGTCAACTAAAATAATTACCGGCCAAAGTTTGACTCACAGATACATAACAATAAAAATAAATTGCTACCAAATCCGTTAAAAGAATATAAAGTTAACAATCATCAATATGATCTCAATAAAACTCGACTGAACGAAAAACCCCTCGAGTATTTAACCTATATCCGCTCGCGCGCTGTGCGCAAAAGGAGTAGCACACTGCTCGAGCATTTTTTCGCGAAATATTCGCTACAAACGCATTCGTTAAAAATATATATATATCTCTAAAACTAGTCATCCTGGTTGAGTAAAAAAAAGCTTTATCAAAATAAAAGATTGTTTATTATTTACAAAAGCTTTATTTGTGTCCGAACTGATTTATTACGGTCTGCCCAAAATTACAAAACGGACATATTATTTCTTAACCCGATCACTGCTAACGTCACAGATGCTGTGACGCGAAGTTTCAACTGACAATTATGCAAGAAATCTTTTACATACAGGACTGATTGTTTTATTAAAATATTGCCTGATTTGTCCTCTTAGTGTTACCTTTTTACTGTTGTCAAAACAATTAGTTCTACGTATTATAAACATCGATTTTTCAAACCCTTTCGATCTGTCGTATTTTGAAAAATGGCGGGCTTCTCGTGCACATGCGCCGTGCTAACCTTGGACATGCGCAGTGCTATTATTCTGCGCAGGCGCAATACCTACCTAATCGCCATTCATAAATAACAATGCACTGCTAACATTTTTTGCGTAAAAATGAATAATTCCGCGATCTTTATTTTTATGTTTTTATGCTCTTGTGTTATTTTTAAATGAGACTAAAATTATAAACAAACTATTGTTTGCATTCTTATGGCAGAGAAATGTGTTTTGCCATAATATATTTGAGTTGTCGGCAATTATTCACACTGTTATTGACATGTCTAGACGGTTTTGCATTGGGCTTTGGGTGAAACGGTCATAAATGTCAAGATATTATATAATTTATGTGTTTCCTAAATGTAAAAACAAGTTTTTAATGATATGCATTTTTGAAATAACAGTATATCATACATTGGCGGATCCAAGGGGGAGGCCATGGGGGCCATGGCCCCCCCCTGAGGAGAATTTATTTTCTATTTTATTAAAACTTTATTGTGAAATAGGCTCCTTAATCGTTTAGTTTACTATGTTTTGTAGAATACATACTTAATTATGTATTGATTATTTTTATATAGATATATTAGCTTAAAATCATTTATTTTTTGATGTATTATGTATGTATCATGTTTATTTTCAAATTTAATGGCCTTCTCCTGGGACAATTTCTGGATCCGCCAATGATATCATACTGTGATAGGTACGGAGTAGAGTTCCAATTTCTCAAACAATGGCAGCTAGTGTCAAAGGTGACGTCATAACATATTTGTATAAGATATTTTGTTAAAAGGATAACATCAAAAATACGCTGCTTTATCGTTTTTTTAGAATGTTAACACGTACATTATGCATTTGGCTTCAATATAAACCAAACCAATTATTTTTAAGTGATCTATTTATTACAGTACAATGAAAGAAAACATTGCAAAAAATCTGCCGCAGTGAAAAGGAGTCGGACCTTGTAACGCAGATGTTTATATTACTTGTATGACAAAAATATTTATCGAAACCGAAAATAAAATTATGGATCAGTATCTCAAAGACATTATTTATGTAACCTAATATTCATATCTTGAATAATATTATCATAAATCAGTGTAATCCGATAGCGAAATGAACCATAATCAACGGTCCCGTACGGGACCGCTGGGCGTATAAAGCTTAATAATAAACTTCGTAGGAAAATTAATATGTATAATATTATATTAATTAGCTTCACTATTATCTGCTTTTGAAAAGGAAGGCTACACTATGGAAATCAAAGGGCAATCAATATTTAAACAATATATTCGTCCAATTTTCAAAACTTTTGACATTGCATTGTTTGGGTGTATATCAGTAAAATTGAAACTTGTACCCCGGTATTTTGGTTGCCATATATACGTATATTAACCGCATTGCCATATTTGTCCAGTATTGCAAATCGCAATCCTTGGTTTTAGGTTATGCACGTGAGTACTAAATTACAGCACGATATTATAAATATCCACCCTTAATCGACATAACACCGTAAATGACAATTCATATTTTTTACAAGAATGGTCAGGTTTTAATCATAACAGAAGATTTTATTAATTTCTTCCCGTAATAAGTAAACCCGTCGTCAATGTTAAATGTATTGTTTTGGTAACCGAGCGTGTTTTCCGAACGAGGGCTGGTTGCGAAGGATAGTAGTTGTGCAAAAACGGGAACATAACAATGTTAACACAGTCATTAATTATTTAGTAAATGCTTTATTGTACCATTAAACATATTGATCGGTTGCTTCATCAAAAGCCATTGACCTTTAATATTTAACAACGTGATTTACATATGAAATTTCTCAACAATTGTTAAAAATCATCTGCTATATCGGCAAAACAGAAAGGACACTGAACATCAGAGTATTAGAACATATGGCAGCTATTAGATTGAAAAAAGACACGTCTACGTTTTCTAATCACTTAATTTCGGAAGGACACGTGTTCAATCAGGAACAAGGGATAAAAATGTTACACCCAAATACGGACAGTCATAAGCTCTTTTTAATAAGATTTAAATACAGCACAATTGCATAGTCTTCCGATTTTAAATGAAATATTAAACCTACCGGGATCTCCACTTCTATACCCTATATAAATATGTATAATCATAAAACCATTGCCGACAAACAAATAAATATAATTCTTGAAACTACTTACTACTCAAATCTGTGGGTATTCCCATAAGCTTATCCTTTTTGCCAGCAATGGCATCTACAACTCAATGATACATTTATTTCTTATATAAACACGAAACATTCATTTACTAAGCGTCAGTTCAAGTTCATCCGTGCACTTGAACGCCTGAAGATGCCGAAAGGCGAAACCCGGGTCGTTAGTGACAAAATCTGTGAGAATGTACATAGTTTGAACGATTCAAATTTAATATTGAAATTCCACCTTCAGTCGAAATCTTAAATTACATCTGCTATTCGTTCTTGTCTTTCAATTACGATTTTTGTATCGATGTCTCAATCTATAATAACTTATTCGTTTGTTTCTTGTCTGCTATAATATCTTCGAAGGGTGTCTTCAGCAGCATGTGTTGGCGCATGGGGTGCGTAAGCATTCGCGTGAAATATAGCCAGGGATGTTTTCAGCAGCTCAATGCCTTTCGTCGAATCCGTTTTGTCTCGGAAAAGCTTCAATCCTTCCTACATATTAATTATTAAATTATTGCAATATTTATTAGCAGAATAAACTGTGTGTTATTTATTTCATTTAATGTTTTTTAATTAAGAATTCATTTTTTACCTCGTAATTTAGTATGCACCCTTTGATGACGTCTAATTTAACTGTAACAATATTTTTTGAAACTATTTCGTTACATATTTGACATATGTGATCGACGGGTTGGTTGTTCGTCTTTATTTTCCCATCACATTCAATATTTGGACATCTGAAGCAAATAAATTGTCAAATTTAATTGTATATATTTGATCCGATATCAATTGATTAAGAAACTTTTTAGTAATCATTTAATGTTATAAGTAGAGGGAGCTGGATGGGAGCCTTGAAGGCAGTGGCGGATTATCCTATAAGCAAATGAGGCGCGCGCTTGGAGCCTCCGAATCTTAGAGGCCTAAAAAATAGCTTATTTAATACAACCCATATACTTTTTGTTCAGATTTTTAATATATTTTTACTATTTTGCTTGGAATTTGATGACGTTTTTAAGTTTTCCGAAAAACAGGGTCTCCAAATTTTATTGCGCCTGTGATTTAAAGATCCGCCACTGCTTGAATGGGCTCATGCGAGACCCTTGCTAATTTTTACTTAGACCTGCGAGTCCCTTGTTGAATTAAGAAAAAAAATATTCTCAGATCAAATCAGTACCAATGTATTACAAACCCCGGACTTCTATGCATTTTTTGCGAGCAGTTTTTTTTCTATTATGTTGTATTAATTTTAGGCTTTATAAGTTCAATTTTATACTTTACAAAAAGCTATGTATATGAGATACCATAGTTCTTATGGATGAAAATGTTAGATTCGTCACGCTTTCCTACTAGGTACAACGTTTTCCTTGAACCTCGTAAACGTATCATTTGTGGGCAGTGACGGCGCGAGGTTATTTGACGCCCTAGACAACGATAATTGACGCGCCCCATTTTTAACAAATTGTCCCATTTTTTTCGAAATAATGAGAAAAAAAGTTCGCGATCGTAGAAATATTTTTTATATATATCTATGTCCGCTCCCAATGTGAAGCATATAGTCTCGTATGAAGGTGTCTCAACAGAATTTTTTATACGTAATACATTTGTTACTAAGTCGCTCGACCTGTCATTGTCGATTTATATGGAATATGATACATAATTACAACGCACAAATGAGTCGTACAGTATCAAAAATAGAACTGTTCCATACATCATATATATACGTCTGCTTTTCTACTTTTGATACTATACGACTCAAATACAAACGACAAAATAAAATGAAGCTTATTATTAGAGTATATTAAAATAATTTTAATACTCCATTTATGCGCCCCCTAAAGATTTGCGCCCTAGGCAGTTGCCTATTTCGCCTGTATGGTGGCGCCGGCCCTGTATGTGGGGTGAGTGTGGTTTCGTAAACTGTACCTTAGAGTAATTTGTGATGTTAGCGGTGTTTCCCATGATTCTGAACATGCCTTGCATCCACATTTGAACCAATATCTACTCCTCAAAGCTCTCAGGCGGACATTTTTTGTTTGCCTCTCGAAACGCGGTCCATAATTATCGCCAATAGGACAACCAATTTTGCCAGGTCGTATTGCTCGGATGATCATAGATTTACCAACAAAATATCTGAAACGATAAATTTTTTGAAATATAATATGTAACCATGATTACTGTCTTGGGCCTTGGCGTTTATTTTTTAATATTGAACGCATTTAGAAAATCTCTTCACTGTCTGAAAATCGTATAATTTATTTTTCAATATTTTTCGTGGAGTTTTGCAACGCTTTATACTACTCAAATAACAGGTCCTCCAAATTTTATTGCGCCTAGAGTCTACCAAGTGCGCAATCCGCCACTGACCGTATTATAAAACGTCACTTTCCTGGTCTTTCAAAAATTCATCGACCTAACTTTCAGCAACATTTAAAAAATCGGTAATTTTTCCTTAAATTTTCCCTCAATCAGTAGCGCAAGAGAAGCGCGCTTGGGGCTCCCGAATCGAAGGGGCCTCTCAAATAGCATATAGCCCAGAGGTTCCGAACCTTTTTCGGGTGGCGACCCCTTTTTATAAAAGCCATGTGACCCGCGGCCCCGATGCAATTGAAAAAGGCATTTTTTTTCAATAAGGTAATTTTAATATAAAAATTAAAATAACTTTGATTTTTCCACGTATTGTGCGACTACCTGTGACACGTGTTTCGCCTCTTTCAGAGGTATCTCCAGACTTACTATCGCAAAATTTGCTTAAGCAAGATTGATTCTAACATTTAAATTATGAAATTACAAAATGGAGTTTGGGTTTTTTTCCTTTTTAGGGAAGCAAGGAGGGGGTAATATAATCGAAATAAAGCAAACAAATAATGATACTTATGAGCTGCAATCAATCAGATTGGGATTTTTCCCTTTTAAAGAGGGGGTTATAGAATCGAAACAAAGCAAACAAATATAATCATACTACTAATGACGTTAAACATTACAAACTATTAAACTAATGAGCTGCAATCAATCAGATATGTTGGTGATCACTCTATTAATTGGAAACAATGAAAGCAACGGCTAGCAACTCGTCCTATTTAGTTACACAATTACAGTTACACCCGTACAGTTAGTCGCACAATACGTGGAATAATCAAAGTTATTTTGAATTTTATATTAAAATGAACTTCCACAAAGTTACCGCCGAAACTATCGAAAGGTAATTTCAGTTGACTGTAGTTTTAGTTTTGTTGTTCAAATCCAAAATCGAAAAAAGTTGGCGACCCATATGTTGAGAACCCGTATTATAGCCCATTTATTTTCAATTCAGTTTTCAATATTTGTATTTGCCCTCAATGAACGAGCATGCTCATAAATGAACAATATGTAGGCCTCTTTAACCCGCGTATACAACAAAAAAATAAATTTTATTTACCGTATCACACTTGGATAGCAATCGTGATTAAATAGTGAAGATGTGGAGAAAACTGCCAAAGCGATTTCCTGACGCGGATGAGTACTTGAAGGTTCTTCAATTATCTCATGTGCATTAAACTGAATCGACTGCAGTGCGAAGAGTAATATAGTCATAACAGACACTTCATCTGATGTTACTGAAAATCAATCAAAGCCGCATATTAAATAAAACTTTTGTACATATTACATATTTCATTACTGTTCAATGCTGTTATTCTTTAAACAAATTGTAAAAAACTCACTGTGTATCTAATACATACATTAAAAATTAAAAAATCCTCAACCCATGACGGCTAACACTGACTAGATTTTTTTTTTAAAGATTTACTTTCCAGAATAATTAGCTTCACAGTTAAACGAGTGCAGCCCAGAATTTAACAATATTTAAGTATTTGTAGTGTTTATTATAAATGCGTGAGGAATTATAATATATATTATAGATATATGAATCATCGAGCTGGAAGCTTTTTCAAGTTGATGACGAAAAACTACTGTGCATGCATACCTTACATTTAGAGCACACAATAAAATTGAAATAAAAATGTTATTCTTTATTTAAAATAACATACAATAAATATGCTTGTTAACATTAAATTTAACGAAGAAAACTCCTATTTGATTACAAGAAGGCTATGCTATCAAACTATTCAAACTCAATGCGGACTGTCTGGGACACACAGCTGTACTCGATTAAAACCAAATGCCACTCATTCAACGCTTGCATTCTGACGGTACTGCTTTACGGTTGCGAATCATGGCATCTGACGAAGACTCAGAAAAACCGTATACTGAGCTTCGAGAACAGATGCTTGCGTCGGGTAACGGGGGTGAGGTGGTTTGATTTTGTAAGGGAGCGTACAAGACAGCATCCCGTCACGTCAGTGGTTACGGAGAGACGTTGGAACTGGCTGGGTCACGTGCTGCGGATGCCTCCGGAAAGCCTCAATCCTGCCTGCCTTTTCTTTCGATCGGTGGGATTCCGGCGTCCCGGACGTCCGTCGGGTACTATCCATAGGATGGACTCGGCGGAATTGAGGGATGCTGGCATGTCATGGGAGGAAGCAAAGCAATTGGCCGGCGACAGGGAAACATGGAGGTGACGTGTGGCGGCCGTATGCTCTACATAGGAAGCGAACATAGCCAACTTTCAAATAAAGCATTTTTCTTTTCATTTAAATTTAGTACTTTTATTATTTTGTGTGCAACTGTATGTGTTGTGAGCTTTTTGTAAAGCCATGAAGCTTTTTCTAATAAACAAAATATACGGCGGCAGTATATGCAGAGTATTATATTACAGAGCGGCAGTATATTACAGATTCGACATGATATAAAAGATACTTACACTTGTCATTTATTTTACATGTATGTGGAAATGATTTATTAAAAAACGTTGTTTTTTGTAGACACCTAAGCAAGAAAAATGCCATTATTGTTCTTCGCAAATAGTCGGCTGGCTTTCTCATATGTTTGTGGGTACAGAGGCTAAAGATTTGATCGGTCGTATCATATTTCGCAGAACTTTCATTACTTTGATCATTCTTTGTAGTAATTGAAGACTTTAAGTATTTTTCAAACAATTCTAGTGATGTTGACAATCCAGCCTGTGTCACGATTCGAAGAGCGCTGTGACAACCAACAGACATTCCCGATCCTGAAAGATATATTAGGAACGTTATTGTTACTTACTTTTTTAAACATACACAATACATTACAGTGGCGGCCGGTCAATGTGCCATTGGATCAATGCACCCCTTATATATGCTGGGGCGGTTATATTTCATGAAATAATATTCAAACATAACATTTATACCATTCACTCATTTTAAATTCTTCATGTATACACGAAGAATTTAAAATGAGTGAATGATATGTTTGAATATTATTTTATGAAATATAATCGCCCCTACATATACAAGGGGTGCATCGATCCAATGCCACATTGACCGGCCGCCACTGATACATTTTATATATATTGATATTATAGAACAACTGCAGCGGCGTATTCACCTCATAGCAGAGTCATGTAATGAATGAGGACTCAAATTTACACATACACCCAACTCTTTTTACGCGGTTTTGAAATAACAAGGTCAACTAAAATGTTATAATCAGGGGTGAGCTGGAGGGGGCTTGCAGGGGTTCTTGCTAGCCCCTTGTTAATTTTGAGAAAGGCCGGCGAGACCCTTGTTAAATTAAAAATTAAATATTCTAAAACCTTTACGTTATGGAATGTATTAATATGCAATTAAATTCTAGTACGCTGTGATTTATATCTGGTGTTTATGAAATATATAATACTATTATCTATGACAGCTTAAGTATGCTTAAAGTTTAAAACATGAACTTGCAATTTAATGCAACTGTTGGTGTTAATTAAATTACGGTAAGGATATACAGTCAAATTCAATTGTTTTTTTATAATTACTACATAAGATTGATGAAAAATTCACACATTCCCCGAACACCACGAATAACATTGAGATTAAACGAACCCCTTGTTAGCGCAATATCAGCCCACCGCTGGTTATAATACTATTTGTTTACAAAAATTATCTGTTCTAACACGAATCACAGAAGAACAAAAAACACAGAATCGGATTACAGATTTTCTAACAACAAGATATTCAAGCGATGAAAGCGATTTATGTCCAGTCCTTCCTAAAAGTCCCTGTATGTAATCAAGTAGCGATGAAAGGTATTATTTTTTTTTAACAATAATAATGTTTTGTGTAATTTACTTATTGAGTCTTTACTATTATCTATTATTAACATTTTTACACGGTTTTTGTGGAACGTATCTAACGTGTAAAAAAAGAGTTGAGTGTACTCAATAATATAAAAAAAATAAGGGTTGGGAGGCCTTCCGTGATATTTGCATTAAGGCCAAAATTTCTATCTACGTCACTGAACAATTAGCCTTTGTATTATACAGTTTTACGGGTATATCAAAACGTAATGCGATGAATATCCATGCTTTGCATTTCATTCAAAGTATCATTTTCGATTAAAAAATATACATATATATCAGACAATCCCAAATACTCCAACAAAAAAAACATAAAATTCTTTTGCGCCTGAGTTTGATTTGCCACTGTTTGGATGCACGAAAATATACGAGGGCAGAGTGCAATTCGAAAAAGTAGTCGCAAATGAAGAAGGCTTGTCATATAATACACAATCCACATGAAAAAGTGAAGCACACAATAATGTGTTTTTCTTAATTATACAGAAATGAGTCTCGGAATGACATAACATTTTCTTACCTATAAACAAATCCATAAATTTGCATTCGTATTTATGATAGGTACCAATGGCAGTATTACGACATTCCTGGCAACAAAATGCTACCGTACAACAATCAAAGCAACCAACTGAAGATGTAAGCCTGCAAAAAAAGTGGTGCGTAAGTAAATATTATGAGATACTTTTCAATATGATATAAGTGTTAAATCTAAATCAATATTATAAATCTAATAACGAAACTATAACTGAATGTAACAATTTTGGTTACGAATAAAATACAAAAAGGGTGCGGTACTTCATTTAGGGAAAATTCTTAAAGGTGTATAACATCATAACCAGAGCTGAAGTCTTATAAAGCGAACGGTTTCTTTTCTTTTAAATTTAATTAAAAAAGAGTAAAATTTGGTAATTAAGTAGACATTTAAAAAATACACAAAGACTTTATTTATCTCAACGTTTGCGTTTTTTTTTTAATCGCAGTTGGAGTCGCGGGTTTTTCGTATCTCCATGGATACTACTCGTAATTAGTTGTATAGAAAAATCTATGACGCAAATCCGCCTACATAAATAAATATATTACCAGTGGCGGTTCCTGGACTAAACCTTGGGTGGGCTAGAGGAAAGTTTAGCATTGTATACCATTTACGAAATATATGTTTTCACTTCACCTTATACATTAAGCAAATAAACAAATATTACGATACTACTGCAAAGCATAAATTATTATATAATAAAATCAATGCTAATGTAAGTAATAAAAAATTGAATAATAATACTGGACCCTTAAATTCGTCTCTTTCAAAGTGAACTAACCAGTACTCAAATCCTATCTCTGACAAAGCCATACAGAGCTGTCACATATTAATCTATGGCCGTCACTGAGAGACAATATCTGTCACTTTCATACAATACAACGATATTGGTATTTGTGTTTGAATGTATGGGCCATGGGCTGATTCGATTTAGCCCGTAACATATGACAGTAGCCTAATACTTTGAATCACAATCGTGTGAGTTTAGATGACGTTTCCGTAAATATAAATACAAAAATTCTAGTCGTGCTTGATTGCGCCCCAGTGTAAAGAAAGAACTCGGGCTTTAAAAGATTAGCCCCGAGTTTTGTTAATACGTAGGTGTTGCCAAACTGACTTCACGTTGCCTGTTCTCTGTGAAGTATTTATAGGGTTATTGTTTTTTTTTATGCCGGCTCGGTTTAAAATTGTAATACAAAACACAATCGAGAATATTATTGCAGGTAGACATAGCATTGTCTTATATTGACAGAGGAAAATCAAAACAAAGATATTGTATGAATTTAGGAAAGGTTAGTTACGATTATAAATGTATTTATTTTGTTCAGCGGCCGAGTTGCTGTTCATTTTTATTTAGCCATCTAAAGTTTTGGGTGAAAAATGCAGGTCGGGCTTAGCCCACCTAGCCCAGTTCCTAGAACCCCCACTGATAATCACCTTATTTAAAACGGAAAATTTGAGTGTGTATGTAATGTTTTCCTATACCTTTTAAAACAATGGTGACAATGTGAACCAAAATGCTGTAACTTTAAGCAGGATACATAAGGCTCCTCCACTATCAATGTGTCACCAACGGATATATCTTTTGCAGCAACTATGTATCTTCCCTAGGAAATAAGATTTGGTTAGCGAAACTAAAAAACAGAACATGAGTCTGCTGTTGGAAAGAAGATACCATTTAATTGATTTAAATACCTGAACGTCGTCTTCACACAAGTCAATTAAACTAGATGCGCCGTCTAATCTTTTATGTTTTCCACAAGCAACTTCTGAAATTGTGCCTAAAAAAACTCAATAAAATAGATTATTTTGTTAGTTCCCTGATGATCAAATAATTGAGCTTAAAAAGATTTTTATTTCTTAATTTAGATACTTCAAAATTAAATTTGAATTCTTTAAATTACCACACACAGTTTTAAAATTAATAATAAGCTACCAGACATTTAACTTGAAATTGGTATTTCAATATTTCATATAAAATACCGTCATAAAAAGATATATCATTTTCATGAACAAGTGATTTTGACATAAATAACTTACGGTGTCTTATATAGAAAATATCGTTGAAAAGCTCATCAATTCTGGAACCGTACAATATTGATACAACTTTTAGCAGATTATTAACATTTCAATTCGTCTCATTTTTAAATTTAAATATAAATAATTGCTTCTATGTATCAAAGTTTGCGATTTTGACTATTTTTTTATATCGGTATTTTTGCATTTTCAATACCACGAATAAACACCGTTATTGCCGGAATACTGGTTCCGATAATACTGGTATTGTAATTACTCATTGCATGGATGTACTGAAACTGATAGTTATTTTTTTATTAAAAATATTTATGTTCCACCTTCGCCTGTAAAATACAGCGGTCAATCTGAAATTGCAGTTTTTATTTTATTTTGCTGCAGATCGTAAATAAAATTCAAACTTTAAATTGAAAAATATATTTACCAGTTCTGGCATCTTTAGATGAAATGTTATATTTTTTTAAAGTCTCTGTCAACTGGCATTGTATATTATCTCCACTGAGGGGAGATTTTTCAGTCCCCAAAATGCTAAGAGCTAACTGTAGATCTCTTATAGCCAAATCTGTCATATTATTGCTTAGAAGACAATTTGCTCTCAATTGAAGTAGCGCTGTTATATCTATAAATATACAAATACAATACAATAAACTAAAAAAGCGTTATGTTGAAAAAATTCTCACCTCTTATAATAATTCCTTGATATATTTTTCTTCCCTGCCTTTGGAAAATTGTATCATTTATAATACCCATTCCAATAATTCTTATCACAAAAAAGGGTTTAAATGACGCCGAAAAGTATTTTATCAAAACAAATTTCGTATTGTAATTTTAATTAAAAATGCAATTGTTTGAAAATTTCCCATCCCCTGTTAATAATATATAGCTTCTGAACCTCTAAACTAATACAAATGAAAACGTCTCATAATGTATAAGCTTCGTACCCGTAGAATTTTTTCCTTTGAAGAATAAAACAGTTTCCCAGGTCCCTAATGACCCGAGAAAAGGTATAGCCAGCACCTTTTCTCGCATTGTTTATATAAAAATGGTAAAAAGAGTAACCAATTAATTATTTAAAAAATATCCAAGCAACGAAAAAACCTTTTCGTGATATTTTTTATATAAACAATAACATTTTATGAAAAGTTAATTATTATACACCGCTTCAAGCCGTACATAAACCAGACGTTTCTTAATTGAAAAAGCAATTTTGTTTTGATGGGCACTTTGATCAAACAATGCTTTATAAATAGTTGCAGGAAAAAAACCAACGACGTAATAAGCTTATTTGACATTTAACACACAAATATTCATAATTATAAATTATGACAATATCGTATGGTAATATATTTATGCGGGATCTTACTCTTCGAAGAAGATCTTATCACTGCTTGATTAAACAATTCGAGAGCCTTTACATGATCTTTACATTCTTCTGCTTGTTTTTTAAATTTTTCAGCAGATATGTCACATTTTTTACGGTATACTTCCTCAACTGAGAAAACGTCACACAGCTTAGTGAATATCTGAAAAATAACAAATAAGGATTGTAATATTTTGTAATGATGCATGAATGTATATATATATATATATATGTATATAAATCAGGTCGAATTGTTTTGAAAATAAACGACACTTAGACCAATGAGTTGTCTAAAAAATTCTATCATGATATCGTCAGGTCCCGGCGAATACGTTTCGGAAGAAGGTAGTACAAAGGATAGTCGTGACTTTCGCATAGGAATAACATCTCAATACAGACTGTCTGGGACACACATATGTACGGGATTAAAATAACGTTGAACAAATGTCATTTGACCAACATTACTGATTTACGGTGGAAAATTATATCACCTGACGAAGACCTATAAAGAAAAAAACAATGCATTAATCGGATATTGGGGGTGAGGTGGCTTGATTTCGTAATGATCTCGGAGATGAGGGATCGTAAAAGTCAGCGCCTTGTTATGTCAGAGAGCCTCTATCCTTCTTGGTTCTTTTTCTGACCGGTGGAATTTTAGCGTCTTAGCAGGGCCGGCGCTACCATACAGGCGAAATAGGCAATCGCCTAGGGCGCAAATTATTAAAGGGCGCATAAATTGAGTAATCAAATGATTTTTATATTCTTGTAACAAATAATAGTTTATACTTGTATCTGTTCGTTATAATTATGTATCGTTTTATATATACTTCGAAAAGGGTAGGTTGAGCGCCTCACTAACAAACAGTTCTCGTAAAAAACTTCTTTTGAGATACTTCCATTAGGAGGCCATGTGATTCACATAGAGAGTGGACATGCATATATATATATATATATATTTAAACCATGTCCGCTCCCAATGTGGAGCATATGGACTCCTAATGGAGTTTATCTTAACATAAGTGTTTCTACGAGAACTGCTTGTTACTCAGTTGCTCAACCTCTCTTTTTCCAAAGAGAGAAGGGATAGAAGGATAGGGCTAGGACAGGACTAGTGGTTAGCTAATCGCTTTCGATACGCCCCGTTCATAGTATAGGATGGGTGAGAGGGGGGAATTCAACACATCGCATACATCCATGCCTTTGAACAGAAATTCATAAATCGATTGAAAAATCAATTTATAAAACTATCCGTATCGGGATTTGAACCCGTTCCCTCCGTAGCCGAAGCCAACAACGCTGACCACTCGACCACAGAGGTGGCGCGCCAATAACCGTTGCCTAGGGCGCCAAATCTCCTCGCGCCGGTACTGCGTCTTAGAGACGACTGCCTCATACTGTCCGTATGATGTACGTATGAAGGGAGCTGGCATATTACAGGAGGAAGTTACAAAATAGTTGGCCACAGAGGCACCGCGTGGTGGTCATATCCTTCACACAGGCAGCGAAAATGGTGAAATAAGAATAAGAATATCACAATTTGGAAAAATAGCAAAAATGGTCTTAGTCATTTCGTAAAAATTATGGAATTGTGAATGAATAATAGATATCGAATGACTGACGTTAATTTATAATGAAAACATCATTTCGTATCCATCTTGACTTATGAGTTGATATGCAAACAATCAGGGGTGGTTATGAAAAACCACAAAATCGATAACAATTTACATTATTTTATATTTCAATATTTATTAATAAAACCATCGATAATAACATCATTCACTTACATCGTCTTCCTTGATCAATGCCGATATGAAACTATGATCAGATATATTTTGTTTCCAAATATCGTCGGCCCATTCTCTGATCCTAGAATTCGTGAAAACATCCTCGAGTAATGTGTTGAAGAACCCACGTTGGTTCTCTTGAATCGTGCGCTCGTTACAAAGCTCTGTTAGCTTAGGATCTATGTCATCTTCTTCCATATTAAGAAGAAAACTTTTGATCTAGAAAAAAAATCACCTGAAATATAATAATATCGCTTAGGTACGTTGTGAAGAAAGATTGCGTAACTGGTATTTCGTATTAAATTCAGATTTCACTAATTTCAAAACCGATATTAAAAGAATAGTTTTAATAAAGCAAAAACTATAGGTCAATTAGGGTCTCAATTAGGGTTGCCAGATATCTTGCAAGTGAATCCGGAACATTTGTCCGATTTGCTGACTTTCGAATCCAAAAACCCAGGAATTTACCGAATTGCCCAAAATACCAACATTTACCGGGATCTCCGAAACTCGTTTATTTTTCAGCTCACCGAGTAATTTGAAATTCTCAATTCGCTATACTTTTTTCCCAGATTATCTCCGAAACTCGATTTTTTTTAGCTCACCGAGAAATTTGAAATCCTCAATTCGCTCAAAATTTCCGCGACAATTTAGTACTCATCCGGAATCCGGGACAGCGCTTCCAATTCCGGGACAATCCCGACCAATCCGGGACAGGTGGCAACCCTAGTCGCAATACCAGACGAGCGAATCAAAATTTTTATTTCGGTGTTTCATATAAAATACAGTCATTAAAAAAATATACCGTAATCATAAATGGGTAATTTTCATAAATAACTTACAGTTTCTTAAAATCTTAATACATCATTGCAACTTGTCAATATTGGATACAACTCTTTTTAGATTCAAAATGTTTTAGTTCATCGCGTCATTTAATTAAATTAAAAATTTTAATTCATCATTTAATTAAACCAACAAATAAACGTATTGGCAGCCCACCGCTGATTTATATACACTCACGGGCGTCCGCACAACAACTCACCAAAGTTTTACCGCAGTCAGATGAACGGTACAGGAACAAATACGGAAAAAACCAACAAATTAACGTATTGGCAGCCCACCGCTGATTTATGTACATTTGTGGACGTCCGCACAACAATTCACCAAAGTTTAATCGCAATCGAATGAACGGTATAGGAACGAATACGGAAAAAACCAACAAATTAACGTATTGGCAGCCCACCGCTGATTTATATACACTCACGGGCGTCCGCACAACAACTCACCAAAGTTTTACCGCAGTCAGATGAACGGTACAGGAACAAATACAGAAAAAACCAACAAATTAACGTATTGGCAGCCCACCGCTGATTTATGTACATTTGTGGACGTCCGCACAACAATTCACCAAATTTTTATCTCAATTGAATGAATGGTAAAGGAACGAATACGGAAAAAACCAACAAATTAACGTATTGGCAGCCCACCGCTGATTTATATACACTCACGAGCGTCCGCACAATAACTCACCAAAGTTTTATCGCAGTCCGATGAACGGTACAGGAACAAATACGGAAAAAACCAACAAATTAACGTATTGGCAGCCCACCGCTGATTTATGTACATTTGTGGACGTCCGCACAACAACTCACCAAAGTTTAATCGCAGTCGGATGAACGGTATAGGAACGAATACGGAAAAAACCAACAAATTAACGTATTGGCAGCCCACCGCTGATTTATGTACACTCACGGGCGTCCGCACAACAATTCACCAAATTTTTATCTCAATTGAATAAATGGTATAGGAACGAATACGGAAAAAACCAACAAATTAACGTATTGGCAGCCCACCGCTGATTTATGTACATTTGCGGTCGTCCACACAACAACTCAGCAAAGTTTTATTGCAGTCGGATGAACGGTATATGAACGCATACAAAAAAAACTAATAAATTAACGTATTGGCAGCCCACCGCTGATTTATGTACATTTGTGGACGTCCGCACAACAATTCACCAAAGTTTTATCGCAGTCGGATGAACGGTATAGGAACGAATACGGAAAAAACCAACAAATTAACGTATTGGCAGCCCACCACTGATTCATGTACATTCGCGGTCGTCCACACAACAACTCACCAAAGTTTTATTGCAGTCGGATGAACGGTATATGAACGCATACAAAAAAAACTAACAAATTAACGTATTGGCAGCCCACCGCTGATTTATTTACATTAGTGGCCGTCCGCACAATAACTCACCAAAGTTTTATCGCAGTCCGATGAACGGTACAGGAACGAATACGGAAAAAACCAACAAATTAACGTATTGGCAGCCCACCGCTGATTTATATACACTCACGGGCGTCCGCACAACAACTCACCAAAGTTTTACCGCAGTCAGATGAACGGTACAGGAACAAATACAGAAAAAACCAACAAATTAACGTATTGGCAGCCCACCGCTGATTTATGTACATTTGTGGACGTCCGCACAACAATTCACCAAAGTTTAATCGCAATCGAATGAACGGTATAGGAACGAATACAAAAAAAACTAACAAATTAACGTATTGGCAGCCCACCGCTGATTTATATACACTCACGAGCGTCCGCACAATAACTCACCAAAGTTTTATCGCAGTCCGATGAACGGTACAGGAACGAATACGGAAAAAACCAACAAATTAACGTATTGGCAGCCCACCGCTGATTTATGTACACTCACGGGCGTCCGCACAACAACTCACCAAAGTTTTATCGCAGTCGGATGAACGGTATAGGAACGAATACGGAAAAAAAACCAATAAATTAACGTATTGGCAGCCCACCGTTGATTTATGTACATTCACGGGCGTCCGCACAACAATTCATCAACATTTTATTGCAATTGGGTGAACGGTATAGGAACGAATACAGAAAAACAAACAAATTAACGTATTGGCAGCCCACCGCTGATTCATGTACTTTTGCGGCTATCCGCACAACAACTCACCAAAGTTTTATTGCAGTCGTATGAACGGTATATGAACGCATACGAAAAAAACAAACAAATTAACGTATTGGCAGCCCACCGCTGATTTGTGTACATTTGCGGACGTCCGCACAACAACTCACCAAAGTTTTATCACAGTCGGATGAACGGTATAGGAACGAATACGGAAAAAACCAACAAATTAACGTATTGGCAGCCCACCACTGATTCATGTACATTCGCGGTCGTCCACACAACAACTCACCAAAGTTTTATTGCAGTCGGATGAACGGTATATGAACGCATACAAAAAAAACTAACAAATTAACGTATTGGCAGCCCACCGCTGATTTATATACACTCACGGACGTCCGCACAACAACTCACCAAAGTTTTACCGCAGTCAGATGAACGGTACAGGAACAAATACAGAAAAAACCAACAAATTAACGTATTGGCAGCCCACCGCTGATTTATGTACATTTGCGGTCGTCCACACAACAACTCAGCAAAGTTTTATTGCAGTCGGATGAACGGTATATGAACGCATACAAAAAAAACCAACAAATTAACGTATTGGCAGCCCACCGCTGATTTATATACACTCACGGGCGTCAGCACAACAACTCACCAACGTTTTATTGCAGTCGGATGAACGGTATATGAACGCATACAAAAAAAACTAATAAATTAACGTATTGGCAGCCCACCGCTGATTGATGTACATTTGTGGACGTCCGCACAACAATTCACCAAAGTTTAATCGCAATCGAATGAACGGTATAGGAACGAATACGGAAAAAACTAACAAATAAACGTATTGGCAGCCCACCACTGATTCATGTACATTCGCGGTCGTCCACACAACAACTCACCAAAGTTTTATTGCAGTCGGATGAACGGTATAGGAACGAATACGGAAAAAACCAACAAATTAACGTATTGGCAGCCCACCGCTGATTTATATACACTCACGGGCGTCCGCACAACAACTCACCAAAGTTTTACCGCAGTCAGATGAACGGTACAGGAACAAATACAGAAAAAACCAACAAATTAACGTATTGGCAGCCCACCGCTGATTTATGTACATTTGCGGTCGTCCACACAACAACTCAGCAAAGTTTTATTGCAGTCGGATGAACGGTATATGAACGCATACAAAAAAAACTAATAAATTAACGTATTGGCAGCCCACCGCTGATTTATGTACACTCACGGGCGTCAGCACAACAACTCACCAACGTTTTATTGCAGTCGGATGAACGGTATATGAACGCATACAAAAAAAACTAATAAATTAACGTATTGGCAGCCCACCGCTGATTTATGTACATTTGTGGACGTCCGCACAACAATTCACCAAAGTTTAATCGCAATCGAATGAACGGTATAGGAACGAATACGGAAAAAACTAACAAATAAACGTATTGGCAGCCCACCGCTGATTTATGTACATTTGTGGACGTCCGCACAACAATTCACCAAAGTTTAATCGCAATCGAATGAACGGTATAGGAACGAATACGGAAAAAACCAACAAATTAACGTATTGGCAGCCCACCGCTGATTTATATACACTCACGAGCGTCCGCACAATAACTCACCAAAGTTTTATCGCAGTCCGATGAACGGTACAGGAACAAATACGGAAAAAACCAACAAATTAACGTGTTGGCAGCACACCGCTGATTTATGTACATTTGTGGACGTCCGCACAACAATTCACCAAATTTTTATCTCAATTGAATAAATGGTATAGGAACGAATACGGAAAAAACCAACAAATTAACGTATTGGCAGCCCACCGCTGATTTATATACACTCACGAGCGTCCGCACAACAACTCACCAAAGTTTTATCGCAGTCCGATGAACGGTACAGGAACAAATACGGAAAAAACCAACAAATTAACGTATTGGCAGCCCACCGCTGATTTATGTACACTCACGGGCGTCCGCACAACAACTCACCAAAGTTTTTTTGCAGTCGGATGAACGGTATAGGAACAAATACGGAAAAAACCAACAAATTAACGTATTGGCAGCCCACCGCTTATTTATATACATTCACGGGCGTCCGCACAACAATTCACCAACATTTCATTGCAATTGGATGAACGGTACAGGAACTAATACAGAAAAAACCAACTAATTAACGTATTGGCAGCCCACCGCTGATTTATGTACATTTGCGGTCGTCCACACAACAACTCAGCAAAGTTTTATTGCAGTCGGATGAACGGTATATGAACGCATACAAAACAAAAAACAAATTAACGTATTGGCAGCCCACCGCTGATTTATGTACACTCACGGGCGTCCGTACAACAACTCACCAACGTTTTATCACAGTCGGATGAACGGTATAGGAACGAATACGGAAAAAACCAACAAATTAACGTATTGGCAGCCCACCACTGATTCATGTACATTCGCGGTCGTCCACACAACAACTCACCAAAGTTTTATTGCAGTCGGATGAACGGTATATGAACGCATACAAAAAAAACTAACAAATTAACGTATTGGCAGCCCACCGCTGATTGATGTACATTTGTGGACGTCCGCACAACAATTCACCAAAGTTTTAACGCAGTCAGATGAACGGTACAGGAACAAATACAGAAAAAACCAACAAATAAACGTATTGGCAGCCCACCACTGATTCATGTACATTCGCGGTCGTCCACACAACAATTCACCAAATTTTTATCTCAATTGAATAAATGGTATAGGAACGAATACGGAAAAAACCAACAAATTAACGTATTGGCAGCCCACCGCTGATTTATATACACTCACGAGCGTCCGCACAAACTCACCAAAGTTTTATCGCAGTCGGATGAACGGTACAGGAACGAATACAGAAAAAACCAACAAATTAACGTATTGGCAGCCCACCGCTGATTTATTTACATTTGTGGTCGTCCGCACAACAATTCACCAAAGTTTTATTTCAATCGAATGAACGGTATAGGAACGAATACAAAAAAAACTAACAAATAAACGTATTGGCAGCCCACCACTGATTCATGTACATTCGTGGTCGTTCACACAACAATTCACCAAATTTTTATCTCAATTGAATGAATGGTATAGGAACGAATACGGAAAAAACCAACAAATTAACGTATTGGCAGCCCACCGCTGATTTATATACACTCACGGGCGTCCGCACAACAACTCACCAAAGTTTTACCGCAGTCAGATGAACGGTACAGGAACAAATACAGAAAAAACCAACAAATTAACGTATTGGCAGCCCACCGCTGATTTATGTACATTTGCGGTCGTCCACACAACAACTCAGCAAAGTTTTATCGCAATTGAATGAATGGTATAGGAACGAATACGGAAAAAACCAACAAATTAACGTATTGGCAGCCACCGCTGATTTATATACACTCACAGGCGTCCGCACAAACACACCAAAGTTTTATAGCAGTCGCATGAACGGTACAGGAACGAATACATAAAAAACCAACAAATTAACGTATTGGCAGCCCACCGCTGATTTATGTACATTTGTGGACGTCCGCACAACAATTCACCAAATTTTTATCTCAATTGAATGAATGGTAAAGGAACGAATACGGAAAAAACCAACAAATTAACGTATTGGCAGCCCACCGCTGATTTATATACACTCACGGACGTCCGCACAACAACTCACCAAAGTTTTACCGCAGTCAGATGAACGGTACAGGAACAAATACAGAAAAAACCAACAAATTAACGTATTGGCAGCCCACCGCTGATTTATGTACATTTGTGGACGTCCGCACAACAATTCACCAAAGTTTAATCGCAATCGAATGAACGGTATAGGAACGAATACGGAAAAAACCAACAAATTAACGTATTGGCAGCCCACCGCTGATTTATATACACTCACGAGCGTCCGCACAACAATTCACCAAAGTTTAATCGCAATCGAATGAACGGTATAGGAACGAATACAAAAAAAACTAACAAATAAACGTATTGGCAGCCCACCGCTGATTTATGTACATTTGTGGACGTCCGCACAACAATTCACCAAATTTTTATCTCAATTGAATAAATGGTATAGGAACGAATACGGAAAAAACCAACAAATTAACGTATTGGCAGCCCACCGCTGATTTATATACACTCACGGGCGTCCGCACAACAACTCACCAAAGTTTTATCGCAGTCCGATGAACGGTACAGGAACGAATACGGAAAAAACCAACAAATTAACGTATTGGCAGCCCACCGCTGATTTATGTACATTTGCGGTCGTCCACACAACAACTCACCAAAGTTTTATTGCAGTCGGATGAACGGTATAGGAACGAATACAAAAAAAACTAACAAATTAACGTATTGGCAGCCCACCGCTGATTTATGTACATTTGTGGACGTCCGCACAGCAATTCACCAAAATTTTATCGCAATTGGATGAACGGTATAGGAACGCATACCAGACAGACAAACAAATTAGCGCATTGGCACCCCACCGCTGATTCATAAACCTATTCTGGCGTCCGCACAACACGTCACCAAAATTTCATCGCAATCGGATGAGCGGTATAGGAGCGCATAGGTAACAAACAAACAAACAAACAAACATTCATTTATATATATATATATATATATATATATAGATAGATAGATGTGTTTCCATTTTGACTAATTTTTAATAACTCTCTCTCTATGTTACGGTATACCGGTATTTCAATCCCTATTTTTGACGTCGTGAAAGTTGTGTTGGCATTTATTTATGATATAGCTTAAAATATGAAATATTTGACACAAATTCATTGAACTAAACGAAAAAAGATCACTTGAAATAATAAGCTACGTTAAACAAAAAATCATATTCGAATTATTCCGAGTCTATAATCGAGAGCTTTGTGCTTAAAAAATCCAAAGCTTTAAAAACGTTGTTTCTCTTGACAGCTGGACACGTAACAAACGTTGTCGAAAAAAGATGTATCAGATCAATTTATTATTTACGTTTTATATTAGGTATACAATTAAGTTGTATTTATGAAAAAACCTGACTTTTAAATATCATGTGTAAAAACAAAATAAACACAGCATATATTTATAAAATACATTCTTTGAGCTGATACAATTCAATGTCTTGATATTAAAATAAAATTTATTGCTTAATATATACTTAACTTGGTATTGTGATACAATATTTACAACAAAATTTTCAACTATGAACAAATTGTACTGTACACTGTTTTCTATTCTCTTACCTTTTATTTTATTTATTTTGTTCTGTCTACAGTTTTAAAAACGATTTATGAAGAAATTCCACTGATTATCACTTTAATTAAACACAATAATTGTTAATTGTTTACTGTCAATTGGACCGGTTTAGTTTGAGTTTTTTTCATGAGCTGAATTTATGTTGGTGATGGTATTTCTTCATCCGGGAACATGAACTTACTAAGTCGAAACGTTAACAAACGCACGACCATTCGTTTTAAAAATAGTCTTACATGAGGAGCTCCGTAAACATAGATACTTACTTCCGTGATATGTAGTGTAGCTATTTTAAGAATATCATATTTTTGTTTTCATTTTGTACTGTGTTAATTGTATTGACGTGGCAATCTTAATTTAATCTTTGTGACTGCAAATATATTCGAAAAACGTATACGAAGTATTTATGCTTCGACACATTCAATATTTATATAATTCCCCTAGAGTTGATCTCGGTAGGTAATGCAATCCCGGGATCCCGTCCATTTTTCGATACATTTCAATCCCAGGATTAGAAGATATGATCCCGAAAAAATCGGGATTGATTTACTTATCAAACAGAAACGTGTTGGTTTTCAAGTCGAACGGATGTTCACGCACATAATAAACAAAGCTCATTTTTCCTTTGCGATAACAATTATCGCAGAAGAAAAAGTAATTTGACATCAAGCATATTTTAGTAAATTATAGTTGAATGCATTTGAAGATAACAAAAACGATATTTATTGTTAAGCTTAAATGTTCTCAGATGTTTGTGTTATTTATTGTTATATTTTTATATCTAATTTATTTTTGTAATAAGACACGTGTCAACAAAAATTTATTTCGGTCAGTTTCTATATGAACAGTGTGATACATATCAGTGGCGTGCGAAGAGGGGAGGATGACAATAACTTTTTTGAAAATTTATTTTATTTGACGCTCCCTCCGTCTTACAAAAGTCATCAATAACCGCCTTTCGTTTAATATATTGTCTAAAAGATTTTTCAAATAATATTATTGCAAGAGTTCAAAATCTATTCTCACTTTGACTATTTCTATTGAATGTTCTTATTATTTTCATTGTAAAAAATGATCTTTCTCCAAAAGCACTTGTCACCGGATATGGTAATTATAAAAATATGTTTTATTGGTTCTTTGCAGAATAAAACCTTATACTAAATGGCGAAACAATTGATGATCTTGTATTAAATTCGGGCATAGTTTAAAATAATATTTAAATTTCTTAGTATTTCATTTTTATGTTTGTATTTTTTAGATACATTTACTTTATTTAAATTATTGAGAACGTATGTCCACGATAATTTAAGAACTCTTCAATTTTTCAGTCTGAAGTAGGTAGATACTTTTTTCAGCTATCGACATTAATTATTTTAAGTTATATTGCGTATTTTTACATAATGTATGCATATTAAGTTCGTTTAATAATTATGGCGCATATTTTTTTACTAATTATTAAAAAAAATCATTCATTCACCTGTACATCGCGAATAACTGAGATTAAGAGAGCTTTTTGGTAAGGTATTGGCAGCCCACAGCTGGTTATATCATATGGAATATATTTTTTTTAGCCAATATTATCAATTTTTATTTATTAAAAAATGTACTGATCCCGGTACCAGTCCCGACCATATTTGATGTGCATCGACGACATATTATATCGTTATAATCAAGCTATTTTTATGTTGACTTCAAATGTCTGGAGATTTAATATGTATTTATTTTTTTATTGTGTAAATAATTCAATTGGAATTTTATTATGAATATATTGCTGTTTTTGGTAAATAATAACATAACCATGAAAATATTGAATCCATTATAAAAATAAATATGTATACATTGCTTATTGCGATTTATTTCGAAAATTCTTATTAAAAATAGTACAGTTTTCAATTAACAGATGTATATGCTTCAGTGGCGGTTCGTGACCTAAATAAAATCTTGGGTGGGCTAGATTAAAGTTTAGTATTGTATACTATTTACGAAATTGTGCATGTTTCCACTTCACATTATACATTAATCTACAAGCAAATCAACACATACTACGACACTACTGCAAAGCATAAATTATTATATAATGTAATCAAAGCTCATGTAAGTATGAAATAATAGAATAGTAAAAACTGGACCTCAAATTCGTCACCTTCAAAGTGAACTACCGTGTTTTGTTTCATACAAATACAACTTGTCTCTGAATACAACGAACTCTGACGTTTATTTTTGAACGAACAGAGGTTGGTACGAGTGTTTTGTATGTATGGGCTAGATTTAATTAGCCCCTGTGATGTAATGACTGCAGGCTGTATATATGTAAACGCAATCGTGTACGATTAGATGACGTTTCCGTTATAAAATACACACGTTTCTAATCGTGCTTGATTGCGTCCCAGTGTAAAGAAATATTGCATGATATTGTCTGTGGTTACGGGCTTGAACGATTTAGTCCTTGAGTCTTTGGTGTTGCCAGACTGACGTGACGTTGCCTGTTCTCTATGAAGTATTTATAGGGTTACTGTTTTTTTTTTAAGCCGGCTCAGTTTAAAATTGTAATACAAAACACAATCGAGAGTATTATTTTAGGTAGACATAGCATTGTCTTATATTGACAGAGAAAAACCAAAACAAATATATTGTATAAATTTGGGCAAGGTTAGTTACATTTAGAAATGTATTTATTTTATTCAGCGGCCGAATTGCTGTTCATTTTTATTGTCATCTAAAATTTTTTTTCTACACATTTTGGGTGAAAAATGCAGGTCGGTCTAAGTCCACCTAGCCCAGTATCTAGAACCGCCACTGATTAAACCTTGTTAAGATTCTACGTTACACTGATAAAGAAATAACAATATTTTTTTCAACCCAATTGTTTGGGGCTCAGACAAACGATAAACGACAAACGACAAACGACAACCCAGAGATTATTTGGGGCTTTGACAAACGTAGACTCTATTCAAAATATGAATAAAGAAAATTCTATAAATCTACAAAAGATTTCAGTAGGCTTAATAATCTAAATACATTTCATTGTTTGCAGCTTCTACGTATGGTGTTTAATACATTTGTTTACTTCGAAGAATAAGACCACAAACAAATCTGAAAATAAATATTGGAACCTTGTTCCTAACAAAAATTCCAGAAATAATAAATAATCAATGTTGTCTTTATTTGAAGTGAAAATCTACCTCAAAATACATCAAGTAAAATGTTTTTAAGCATGTCTAACTGGTAACGGAAAATACAAATACACTTAATAATAACACAAAGAAAGTAGGCTTACGATTTAGTTATTTTTATATTTACATTAACGTCGTTTATATTAAGAAATATAAGAAAATTTGGTGGACGCCTATATATAACTGTGAAAAATAACAAACATTTAATATATTATATTACATCACCGTATGAACAAATAATAAATATTTCGAAACGAATGCGTCTTTAATTATTTAAAAGATAAACATCTTGGTGCAAACAGGGACGTCCCGTGGGCATAGGCGAGTAGGCAATTGCCTAGGGGCGGCAAGCCATAGGGAGCGGCAAACGATAGGGGATTTTTTTAACTACTACATTTTTTTAACACACAAATTTAGCATAAAAAAAATATGATGCCTCCAATGTTTTAGATAAAAAAAATCTAAAAATAAATTTCCAATGGTAATATCATTATGAACGATGGATATACGGTACATAATAAACTTAATACAACATTTACCGATGGCGGCACTATATATGGAAGCTTGGGCTTAAATTAACCAAAATCATGGGTCAAAATTTTATTTCAAAAATAGTAAGGGCACTATTTTAAACTCTGCCTAGGGGCGGCACATAGCCTAGGAACGTCACTGGTTTCAAAGTAGTTGTAGTTTCCTGGTCAATAATAGAAGGATTTCTACTCCACTCGCGTTGTTTCCGTTGCACATTTTCTTCCGAAAACAATATAATTCCAAGAGTCCGCTTCTCCGCATCTGGTCTCCGCATTGTAATACCCAGTCAAACATGATTTATTCCAGTTAGATTGGTCATGTATATTATTTATACATCTCAGATAAAATCTACACGAATTAATTAACGAAGTTATCATTTTTTTTCCGGGCTGTGAAGTCGCACCCGTAGTCGTGTTGTTGGATTGTTTTAGCTGGAGCGGTGTGTGAAAAATGGTGCCACTATGCAAGTCTAAAGAAAATTAAGTAATGATTTAACCACTTGAATACCAAGCGGACACAGGTGTCTGGAACATATGCAAGCGAACACGGATGTCCAACACATTTAAATAATCAAATACTTGATATTCTAATCAGTGGCGGATTACCCCATAAGCGCAAGAGGCGCGCCCTTGGGGCCTCCAAATCTTATGGGCCTCAAAAATAGCATAAATTATATAAACACTTATATATTCATTTCAGTTTTAAATATTCATTATTATTTTACGAAGTGTTTTGCAACACTTTTATGTGATTCGAAAAACAGGGTCTCCAAAATTTATTGCGCCTGCAGCCTCAAAAGTGCTTAATCCGCCACTGATTCTAATAGAATATAAGCAATATTCTGATGAATATGTGTAGTTCCATCTATAATAAGTCAATATAGATTTTTTAAATATCGAATTCGAGTGTATATTAGGCAAAATTATTTTTCTCACAAACACGCAGTATCTATGGGACATATTAATGATTTATTTGCGCGGTATTCAAACGGTTAAGCTAATGTCGGAGTCAGGGTACTCTTATTTCTTAACGACCTCACAGCCCTGGTTTTTGTTCTGTATAGAAAATTAACAAATATCTTACAATAAAAAAAATATACATTTTCAAACATATTTTTTATTTATATTTCAAATATCTTGTGGTGACATATCGGCTCCTTTAGACTCTTTAGCAAAATATCGCACATCTCTGGATAGAAATATGATTGAGGTCGGGTTCCTTTGAGTTCTGCAGTAGGTTTTTTTTCACTTTAGGGCATCACAACAAACACCACTATCTTCTCAATGAGACAACTTTCAAAATCGAACTTTGAAGTCGCTTGCAAGAATTATGTTTTCTCCAATAAATTTATCATACGTACTATTGTCAACTCTGTGCAAGTTTCTTAGTCATGAATTTTTTGTATATAATGATTTATTATTATTTGTCGCCTGCAGTGGCTCAGTTGGTAAGAGCTTGCTCTACCGATCACGCAGGTCTGGGTTCGATTCCCGGTAAGATCACAGTGAAATTGAGAATTATTCAATTCAAAGTTGCGATCGAAGACTGGGTGTTTGCGATGTCAATTCACATTAATTCCTCTCCTCCCATCCTTCTAATCCTATAATAACTGGGTGTAGCAATAGCGATTAGTTAACCACTACTCGCTTTGAAAAAAAGTGAGGTTGAGCGAATGAGTAACAAGCAGGTCTCTTAGAAAAAAAATATGTTGGGATACCTTCATTAGGAGGCCATATGCTACACATTGGGAGCGGACATGAATTTAAAAAAAATATTAGAATTTAGTGAAAACAAGATATATCGTTATTTCTTCAAATTGATTAGAACTGTGTCAAAAAATCGGCATTCATTGTTTTCTCTTGTTCATCGTTTTTTTTTTATTGAGCTATTAGAAACCATACACCGAAATTCCACTGTATTAACATTTAACACCTATACTATTTCGTACAATGTATACACCAACTAACGAAGAATAATTCCAAGTGGATACGTAGTCACCACTGCAGCGGTGGGCTGCCAATACGTTAACAAGGAGCTCGCTTAATCTCGAAGAAATTCTCAGTGTTCTGAGGAAGAAGTGAATTTTTCAATCGCTCCTAAGCAATTATATGCAATACTTAAATAATCAATCGATTGTTACTTAATACACTTATAATATGTAACAATATGCAATTTACCGTAAACTTATCATTGTTAATAGCTAAAAATGTACTATTGTGTATACTGAAGCTGTCGTAGGTAAAATATAAATTTGAAATTGCAGTTATATACTATTTTTTAGGGTGTTCACTGTCAATACTTGGTGGAAAGGCATTATATTAGTAAAAACACAATATTCCTATGTACTTCATTCCACTTTATTTAATATTTCAAGACCGGTTTCGCTCATTACGAGCATCGTCAACTGATCATCGTCAGTTGACGATGCTCGTAATGAGCGAAACCGGTCCTGACATATTAAATAAAGTGGAATGAATTACAAAGGAATATTATGTTTTTACTAATATACTAATTTGATTTGAGAATATTGTTTTCTCTTGAATTAACAAGGAGCTCGCCGGGCTTAGTAAATTTCAACAAGGGAATCGCACGAGCCCCTCCGAACCCCCTCCAGCCCAATGCTGGTCACCAGTAGCATTTTCTTAATTAAATAACATAACATTAAAATGGATTAACCAATAGCTACCACATATCCCTTATTTTATTATTTATATAACGGTTACGACTGTTATCAATTGTCTCCATGCTGGAGACAGTGATTGTGCTGATTCCAATATCTTGGTCGTTTCGTTTCCAATTATGTCGAAGATTCCCGCTGTATTTTTTTCCCATGAGTACATTTGGTTGTCTTTTGTTTGGTTCCGTCATTTTATTCTTCTGCTGCACGTCGAAGAAAAATCTCAGAGTAAAGAAGTATACCATTTCGAATCCGGACACAAGACTGAATCCAACAAACAGCCCAAGAAGTCCGCCGAATGACGCTGGAAGCAAAATAAAGTCTATCATTGTCTATGACAAATTAAAGTATGCACAATGGAGGCGTTGGAATTTGAGCGTTCGCGTATTTAGTTCGGTACATATTTAGAAACGATCCTAACTGCATGCTTAGTTATTTTACAATGAAGCAAAAATAAATGTACATAATTATATAATATTACATATAATGCATATCGACTGTGGAAAGGAAAAAGGACGTAACCCACAGTTTTTTTCAAAACAGGCCTTTTTCGATAATCACAATTTATCAAACTTGATACATGTTCTATCAAAAGGATGCAAGCTGCAAATACCGAATAAGTATCTAAATTTAGCTTTTAAGTTTGAAAAAGATGACCTTGTAAAAATTAAAACCAAGAAAAAAGACTGAAATAAAAGTTTCCTAGTCAATTTCTTAAATTAATATTAGATTATGTCAATAAAACACCAGCTTAGAAGTCACCGTGCACTTCAAAGTTTTGTATAATTCATAATTTGCATATGGCCCAAAATCATCAAAACGTTTTTTTGCGCCTCCTGTAAAATTTTATATGTGTGGGTTACATCCTTTTTTCCTTTCCATAGTCGATATGTAGGCTAACCATACGTCGCTAAGTTTTATAAAACTATCATTTTAAAGATGTAGTTTGTTTCGAAATTTTTTCACCATTATCGGTAGGCTACTATAAGAAAACGTGTTTCAGGTGCTATTATATATGTTTTGATACTCTGTACCTTAAGACTATTTTTTAAAAATACTTTACGAATATAATCATAATAAATAATAGTCAGATTGCAATACACGGGTTTATACATTTTGAATCAAATAAATCACAAAAACATCGACTATCGAATGGATTTTTTAAAAAATCGTGCATGAAAATGTTCTTTCGGGGATTTGAATACTTACACACGTGGTTGAGTAAAACAAGCGTCATCCATGACTTACTAGTCGGCTACGTAGCCGCTTAAAAGATTAAAAGATTTGAATGCAGTGTTGATAATCGAAAGATGAAGTCATTTTGCACTCGTGCATGAATCTAATAAAGATTGCCGTATTCTCGAAACAGAATATCATTGGCACAAGTAACACAAAATACTTGAGGTACTTGTGATGACCTAAAGCAGGGTTTCCCAAAATATGTTCATCGGAACACTGGTGTTCCACTCTGGCCTAAGGAATTACTTAAAAATAAAGACTTTCATATATTTATTTCAATTCTTACCTAGAAGACCATGCCAGGTCATGTAAACGTCTTTTCTGTACCGAGTTCCAACCAAATCATTGTAATAGATGTGCGCCAAAGATTGATTGGCTAGCGTCACTTGTTTACTTTACATGAAACGAAAAATGACCACATTTAAATTATTTTTATGGCCCCTCTTCACGATGGGTCATCTTGTAGCGAGCACAATTGTCTAAGACGTCGTATAATGATGGACGATACTATGTATTGGGTCTATATACTATGCATTAGGGCTTGTCGGTTTTCAAAAACCGGTTGTAAAAACCGGTTTTTGTTTAATTTTGTGACATTCGAAAACCGGTTTTTCAACTTCGTAACCGATTGTGCCGAATTTTCCATAAACGAGTCTATAAACAAAAGGACAGACAATTTGGATCTTTTATTTGATGGCTTAAAGACCACATACCCCACATCATTACCCAGCGAAAGGGTATTTTCGGTATCAGGAAAATTTGTTACAAAACGATCAGTGGACGCTTTGTGTTTTCTTATATAATATTTTCTGAAAAGTAATACCAAATAATTTCTTGTTGTGTATTACTATGTATATAAATGAACAACATAAAAAATTGAACTTTTCCTCGCTATTTTAATTGAATTATCCATTTTTTGTAAAGCTTCGAACAATATTGACATTAGAAAACTGGTTTTTTTCAAAAGTCGGTTTTTGTATAAGCCCTACTATGCATCCTTCATTATATTTTTGGAAGTAGAAAGAGAAAGCTCTTCCCAAAATTCAATTTAAGTAATGTCTAACGACCAAACTAGAAAGTTTGAAAAGCTTTGTGGTAAATAAACCAAGACATATCGTTAGTCAACAACAACACATTCAATCCACTTCACAGTTCCTCGATTAATATTATATGATAAGTGAAAGAGGAAGACGGTAACAAAAAAAGGATTTTTTAATTTAAATCTAATTTTGAATACAGAATGCAGGACACATTTCGCACGTTGTGCGAAACTATAGGCAACATAATTTATTGTATGTATACTTATTATGGCCAAATATCCTGCTTTTAGGTAAACTTTCCCGCTTTTTCAAGCTCAGCTTTCGGACGACGAAACATGCGAGAACAATCAAAGAATCAACCAACAGTAGCGCCAAGAATTTTATTATTATTTGATATTAATACTAAATATACTTAGAGGAACATTCATTGTATCGTGGTCAGTCTTGTTATTTACACTAATAAATACAAAAAAAAAAATGTACGTTTTTTTAATAAACTAAAAATAGTGGATATTGGGTATCCCGCATTGAGGGGAAAAATAAATGGAAAAATAAGCAGGAAAGAAAATATCGTGTGCAATATTTTGGTTGGTTCAACAGTAAGAACGAATTATTTCTGTGGTAGAAATAGTTCGTTCTTACTGTGCGCGGCCGGCGAGCCCATTGTTAAGATAAGAAAATCATTCGTCTTAGATCAAATCAGCACATAACTGCAATTTCTTTCGATGGTTAAATTTTATTATGAAACAAGAATTAGTTCCCCCTTCGTTTTTTCATTCAGCGCTGTGGGCTTCCGTGCCAGACCTCACGGGTTCGAGTCCCAGTACGGGTTTTGTGATGTCTAAAAATTTCCCTTCACTCAACTGGGCGTTACGTGAGCGATTAGCTAATCACTAGTCCTGTCTTAGCTTTAGCATTCTATCCTTACTACTCTCTTTAGAAAAGAGAGGTTGAGCAACTAAGTAACTAACAATTCTTGTAGAAAAAAAACTTTTGTTGAGATACCTTCATTAGTAGGCCATATGCGCGATATTGGGAGCAGACATGGGTGAACAAAAATAATGAATAAGATTTACCGAGCCCCTTGTTAAGATATTGGCAGCCCACCGCTGGTTGTCTAAAAATACATAATTATTAAGGGGACTTCTTTTGGGTGTGATTTGAAATAGTGAAGTTGTAATTTAAAATATATTTACAGGGAAAATAAGCTCACAAAAAACTGAGAGCGTTGTAGGCATTCGCTCTGGTTAACCTTCCCGAAGACTGCTCAATAGGATACGAAAAGTGTTGACAATCCGGCACACAGTTGCAGTCTGTTATATTTCCACCAGGATAAGAAGCAGCATATAATTCTGAAAGTATTTTTTAAAGTACATACATGGTCGGGATAATTGGTTAACACCAACTTGCTCCTGTGTTAGACGCTAGCTAAATTTTAAGTTCATGCATTTGAATATCCATAGATGTCAAAATGAAAAATCATTAGCAAAAAATCATACGGAATTATGTCAAAACATTTAAACTATTCGAAACCTCAATTTGTTGAGAGATATGTATTGATTTTGGAAATGAATTTTTAATTTTAACTAAATATTTTAAGAAAATCCAACATCATAAATTATAAATTATTGGCAAAGAAAATTTAATTTGAATTATTTATGGGGAAGAATCGAATAACATACTTACTTCTTGATTCATAGACGCATTTCACAGATTTAAAGTCACATATTTTTCTTGAACCTAAAAAAACGAAATTTACTATAAAAACTACACTAAAATGGAGACAACTGTTGTTTATGAACAAATAAAATAAATTTGGTGTTACATAAAGTTGGATGTTATTAAAAAATCATCAAAAAGACATCGAAGTTCTTTTAACCCATGTCCGCTCCAAACGTGGAGCATATGGACTCCTTATTAAGGTATCGGGTATCTCAGCAATGTGTTTCTACGAGAACTTTTTATTACTCAGTCACTCTCTTTTTCAAATTCAATGACAGTAGGTAGAGATAGAAGGATAACGCTCGGACAGGACTAGTGGTTAACTAATCCCTCTCGCTACGCCCAGTTGAATACCAAGCGGACACAGGTGTCCGGAACATATGCAAGCGAACACGGATGTCCAAGACATTTAAAAAATCAAATACTTGGTATTCTAATAGAATATAAGCAATATTCTGATGAATATGTGTAGTTCCATCTATACTGAGTCAATTTAGGTTTTTAAAATGTCGAATTCGAGTGTATATTAGGCAAAATTATTTTTCTCAAATACACGCAGTATCTCTGGGACATATTAATGATTTATTTGCGCGGTATTCAAACGGTTAAAGGACCGAAAAGGATGTGAGTACCCAGAGCGATTAGTTATAACCATTTAACCTGTGTAGCCCTATACTTTTATCCGTAATAGCTTAGAAAAAAAAGGGTTGACAGACACATCTTGTAGAAAAAATCTGTTCAGTTACCTTTTTTAGGACTTAAAAGGCCATATGTTTCACATCGAGAGTGTACTCGATAAAAAAAAACGCTAAACAAAAAAACTTATGTTTATAATTTTCAGAACTTGCCGTTATTGGGTAGAAAATATGGTATGCAACCGCAAAGCCGAAAAACTATATTTCCTCGACACTCCGCTAGACAGTTGTTGTAGGTATATTTCGCCAAAGTCCTCCCTGGCCTTTCCTCGGCAAAAATACAACGTCTTTCTGAAATCGGGAAACCGATGATGCCTGGAGTGGAGTAGGTCATTTCTGGGGAAAGTGCGAAAAACGTTTCCGTCCCAGGACCCACTAGCTTTGCCGAGGCGCTTTCGTCGGCGTAATCATAAGAATAATGAATGTATATCTGTAACAGGTAATTTTATCAATGCGTATTATGAAACAATTGAGTATAATTGAAGGCGGTTTCAAAAACGAGTAGTTCCAAATAGAAATGAAGAGTGACCATAATTTCTATCGATTTTGTTCGATGTGAATGATTGTCACGATGAAATATTAAATAAAAATTCCAAGCATTAAGTAAAAAAGACAGTTAATTTTATAACATTAAGTATCTAACGACAAGTTGAATACACACTTAAACCAGGAATGGGCTGAAGGGGGCTCGGGGGGACTCGCCCGAGCCCCTTGTTAAAATTCGGTACGGCCGGCGAGCCCCTTGTTAAGTTAAGAAAATCATTCGTCTCTATCAAATCAGCACCTAACTGCAATTTCTGTTAAATTGTAAAACGAAACAGAAGACTGTTGCCCCTTCATTTTTTTTCAAAAAATACATTTACTTCGGTTTCATAATAAATATATACCCTAGCTGTTTATTGTCTATTGTCCGGCAATGTTTAAAAATACCGATCTTGGATATATTATATAATATCCAGTGCCGCCCTTAAACGGAGTTTAAAATGACGCCATTACTATGTTTTAAAATATTTTTTTTGAAATTACATCACAAATAAATCTTTTAACGTATAAGTGACATTTTTCCTATTATTTTAGGAATACATATACAAATATAGACAGTCGAATCCTCTACTCATTTACATACTCGAAAACTGTATACCCATTGTTCATAATATTATTACCATTTAAAATGTATTTTTCAATATTGAAGCATCATTTTAATTAATTTATAACCAAATTGTGTTTCAAAAGTATTTAGTCAAAAAAACAACTGTGATCATTTGCCGCTCTCTAAGACTCGCCGCCTCTAGACGACTGCCTACTCGCCTATTCTCACGTGACGTCCCTGATAATATCTCACGTTTTATTACTCTTCGAATCTAGAAATTTCATTTTGATCGTAGTTATTGAATGTCCGTGATGTAACATATGCTTCCCGTCACGGATAAAGTGATTTGTATTTTTCTTCGAGCATGTTTAAGGTAAAGTAATAAATAATAAAATTTATTCTCACCCTGCTTCCATATGTGGCAAAGTTTGACGAGTGATAATCGACAGTATCGATTCTAAAGAGTATAGAAAGACCCGTTTGGTAACCACATCCTGCCACTCGCTTAGGATTTCGCTGCCTAAAGATGCCAACCTTTCTAAAATAAATGAAATAATTATTAAAGAATATTTGTGAGCAGATTCGTGTCACATGTTATTTTAAATTCCATTTTAAATCCATGCTACCAACGAAAACTCATTTGCCATTCTGTTAACATAGGCATAAATAGGCAGAGCTCCTCGTGTCGCACCACTAAACGACTAATATTCTAAAACAAGGGTAGCCAACCCGCGGCCCGCTGGGTGTCTACTTGTGGCCCGCGGAGCATATGCACACATTTTTTTCTTTCAGTATACATAAAACCACCAAAAGAACATTCCAACGTGCGTAGTTCGTATCATATCTCATATATGGAAGTATCTCAGTACATTGATTCAACTATCGTGACAACTTTTTGCTACATTTGCAACGCCATTCTCTGTAGACGTGAATTTATTGCCAGGAATTTTACAGATGGAACATTGTGAAATGTGTTGTGATGCACAGTTAAAGGAGATATTCAATCAGGTTGGTTTGGAAGAGTTTTACAAAACATATTTGGTCAAGGAGAAATATCCTGCATTTTACAAACATGCTCTATCGATTATCTCGCTATTTGTCGCTATCAACATTGATGCACTTAGTTCTGACAAACAAAATCAGACGTCTCACTAAAATTTATATTTTGTTTTGTTATTTTTGTATTGCCTGACTCTAATCTAATAAATATGTTTGATTCTCATTTTTGTTATATCTTCTTAAAAAAACGATATATTTCTTTCTTTTTTTTATTTAAGATTTCGACTGAAGGTGCTTGGTGGAATTTCAATATTAAATTTGAATCGTCCAAACTATGTACATTCTCACAGATTTTGTCACTAACGACCCGGGTTTCGCCTTTCGGCATCTTCAGGCGTTCAAGTGCACGGATGAATTTGAACTGACTCAGTTATATTATACTCAGAATATATTTCTTGTTTGTTTTGAATAATAAAAGAAATTTAGGAAAAATAAAACACTGCCTGGTAGGAAATCTCATTTCTAAAATTTGGCCCGGCTGCTGAAAAGGTTGACCACCTATGTTCTAAAACAAATGGTCTTATGAAGAACGTTATGTCTTAAGAAGTCGACACCTTCAAGTATAACCGTAAACTTTGCAAGGAGGGTATACGGTAACAAAGGTAATCATTGTTCACGGTGGCGGATTAACCTCATGAGACGCTCCAGCCGCAATCAAATTTGTTATGTGGACAGCATCAACGACAATGGAATACGACCGCGCAATTAGGGGATTTGAGGCGAATATTTCTGTTCGGCGCGTAATTAGAGGTAGCGTAATTGGGGGTTCCACTGTACACTTTGCTGGTTTACGATTATAGGTAATAGGAACTCGCGAATCCTCTGGCAATTGTATACTGATCGTAAATTTCAACATCATTCATCCAAGTTCATTCAGTAACATAATAATAAAGACAGGATAAACGGTTCCAATTAATGTCATAATAAATTGTCGTGGAATGAATTGTTTTCTTTTAAATTCCACTACCAAGTTCACGTTAATACTTCTTAATTTTATTTATGAGATTATGATTAATTAACGTTACTTAAAAGTACGTACGATGGAAAATTATGCTTTTCAAAAGCGTAGTAGTTGAATGAACAACAGTAGCCTTCGGTTGACAGTACCCGTTGAAACAATGTATCACAGCGGGTGGTGGTGCCTTTCCACGCACACCTTTCCAAAATGTCACGACAGGTGGGAGTCAACTATCATAGAAAATGGAAAACAATTATAAAACAAACACAAATTATGAGTATGTGTAGTGATCTACAGTGACACCTATTATTAAAAACAAATTTTTGAGTGATTTATTTACAAACATTCGTGAAATTGATAGAATCTTGCTTAAAAAGATTTTAAAAACATTCCAGTTGAGTTAAGCATTCCTTATTAATATATTCCAATACAATACATCTGTAAAAAAACAGGGAGCCAGGGGCGTGCTTAAGCAGTGGTCTCCTATTTTTTCAATAAAAAATCACAAGCAAAACGCACTATTGATTTTCGAAAATTTTGTAAATACATTGATATTAACATTAACTTTTTATCAGCTTTTATTTGACATTTAATCTAATTATATGTTGAAATAGTAACTGTCATATTGTAAAAAAATAAAAATTACATTTATTTCTCACTTATGTCTGCAGTACAATATGTATGTATATTTTTTTTTCTATAAATTAGTTAAATGAAATGATAATTTATAAAATAATACCTGATCTATTAGACTCAAAACAGTGCGGTTATTTATTGTAAGAAGCTTTTGTAGCAATAAAATGTGGGGCTCAAGTTTTTCATCCAGTTTTCTATTTCCCAGAAGAACTGTGACTTCTTTTAAAGCCTCTAGCACTGTATCAGGAGTTACTTCACTTGGCATTGTCCTAATTATCAAAAAATAATTCGACAATATTAATCACACCGACATGACAATTAACTTAATTTACCTTTACACCTTTAAATAAACAAAAAAAAAATGAATAAGCTTGGTTACAGCAACAACCATTATCACTAGATTTTCTTTGCCAATATCAGTTCCGATATTTGTGGACTTTTTACGTATTCGATTATCATATAATAATGAAATATTCTTTGATTATTTGAAAATTGATAATGTTTTTGTTTCATACACTGAAATTTTTGTTTTCATTTTATCATTTAGGAATGTCCTGTCGGGTCCATGGCACAGCGGTCAACGTCGTTGGCTTCCGTGTCGAATCTGACGGGTTCGAGTCCCAGCACGAATTTTTAATCGGCTTATCGATTTCTGTACGAAGGCATGGGTGTTTGCGATGTATAAAAATTCCCTCTAACTCACACTACTGTGCTGCAAGAAGTCTCAGGTGTGCCGCGGTGGAAGAATACTTAAAACTGCTAATTATAATGCCTATTCATTTAAATATTATTTAATGTGAAATAAATTTAACATCTACACGTTCAAATATTTGTCACATTCATACATAGTGGTCAACGCGACACATTTTCTTTTTTAAAGCATTTTTATTTGGTGTGCCGCGGTACAAGTCCCATTCATCAGTCTGCCGTGAAGTAAAAAAGTTTGTCAGACACTGCTCTAACTCATTCGATCCTCAAATAACGGGGTGTAGCAGGAATGATTAGTTAACCTCTTGTCCTATCCTGTCCAATCCTTTTATTCCTACAACTCTCTTTAAAGGAGAGGTTGTGTGACTGAATAACAAATACTTCTCGTAGAAAAACGTATGTTAAAATAAGGAGGCCATATTCTTCACATTGGGAGCACACATGAATTGAAAAATGACGTGCTAGTCTATTTTTTGATAATTCGTATTTTTATATTATAATATGTTTAATCATTAACTTTTATTTCAACGGAATTTTTTTCTTTGATTGAGAGATTATTACCTTCGTTAACAATAATAAAAATGGATTATTTTTTGATAATATTTGCGTATAATATTCGGATACACATTTCATTATACAATATAATATAATCATTATGCTTTTATTATGACTAGAATTAATAATAAAAACATTGTATTGTTGACACTATTGCTTGTAATATTCTTATGTCTATATACATTGTTGTAATAATATGTACTTACAGGTTGTGAGATAATTTAAGAGCCATGGATCTGGAAACTTTGTTTAAGCTACAAATGGAGACAGCTGGAAATGGATATTTCCATATTGCATAATGAGTGCTTTCAATAACCTGAAATTGTAACAATAATGATTTAATACAGTAGAGCAGGGTTTCCCAAACTATGTTCCGCGGAGCCAGAGTAGGTGTTCCGAAAAAAAATGTAATGGTTTTATACGCTGCAACAAAGTTTAAAAAAATCTTAAAAATTCAGCTAAGTGTTCCGTTATATTTTCCGGACTTGCGAAGTGTTCCATTCCAGAAAATGTTTGGGAAACCCTGCAATAGAGTAATTAAAAATTTGAGTCCGTCATGCAAACGTCACGCAAGTCACAAAATAATGCATTTCACAAGACCTAAAAACAAAAATACTATTTTAAATGAATTCATATTGAAACATTTCAAGGTATAAAAATAAATAAAATCGTTTTGTATGTATTTATAAGCAAAATAATCTAATCTAAGCGAACGAGTACATATATGGTTTGTTGAATAAATATTCACTAACAAAACTAATAAGGAAATATTTTGTAATCTTATCAAAATATATAACTACCGTTAGTGTTGGGTTACTTTGATTCCAATCCCATGCAATCAATACGAAAACGATCGCAGCGATTGAACAAGTCAAAACTGCAGTTGCCCAGCAGACCCTGAAAACAAAAATCAACACATCAAAACCGCAGTATTGATACTTTAAAACTATTTTATTTTAAATAACGGTATTGATCAGTGGCGGTTCTAGGTACTGGGCTAGGTGGGCTAAGCCCGACCTGCATTTTTCACCCAAAACTTTAGATGGCTGAATAAAAATGAACAGCAATTCGGCCGCTGAACAAAATAAATACATTTATAAGCGTAACTAACCTTTCCCAAATGAATATAATATATATAAAACAATGTTACGTCTACCTACAATCATATTCTCGATTGTGTTTTGTATTACAATTTTAAACTGAGCCGGCATAAAAAAACAATAACCCTCTAAATACTTCACAGGGAAGAGGCGACGTTACGTCACTCTGGCAACACCACTCAAGGGCTAGCGATATTTAGCCCGTAACCACAGACAATATTTCTTTACACTGGGGCGCAATCAAGCACGATTAGATTTTTATTGTATTTGTATGTACGGAAACGTCACCTAATACACACGATTGTGCTTTAACTTAACAAGTTTCTGTCTTCGTTGGGGGCTGAACTGATTTAGCCCATGACGCATACTTATGCATTGAAACACAAATACCAATATCGATGTATTGTATGAAAGTGACAGGTATTGACTCTCACTGACAGCTAGCTCTGTATTGCTGTTAGTACTTGTTTTTTCACTTTAAAAGAGACTTAAGAGAGAGATTTAAGATCCCGTATGAATTTTTTAATATTTCTTACTTACATTAGCATTGATTTTATTATATAATAATTTATGCATTGCAGTAGTGTCGTAGTATTTGTTAATTTGCTTGTAGATTAATGTATAAGGTGAAGTGGAAATATGCTTTTCTCTAGCCCACCCAAGATTTTAGGTCAGGAACCGCCACTGGTATTGATTATTATATTTACTCCAATCGAGTACTCTGCCGAGCATCCTCGACCGATCAAAAACCATCCAAGCCAGTGGCGACAGGTCAATGTGGCATTGGATCAATGCACCCCTTGTATGAGCAGAGGCGGTTATATTTCATGAAATAATATTCAAACATAACATTTATACCATTCACTCATTTTAAATTCTTCATGCATTTATTTTATAAATTCAATACATATTTTAGAAAATTTTATTTTATTTTATTTTCGACAATAAATAAATGAAGAATTGAAAATGAGTGAATGGTATAAATGTTATGGTTGAAAATTATTTCATGAAATATAACCGCCCCTGCATATGCAAGGGGTGCATTGGTCTAATGCTTTATTGACCGACCGCCTCCGTGGCAAGCGTACAAGTTTTTTTGAGCGAGCCAGCTCATTTCTATATGCATTTCGTTCAATTTCCGACAAAAATATTCGCCGTAAAATTCGACAATGAATATGTCAATCGATGTATCGAGCTACTTGAAGATGGGTTAAAGACGCGAAACAAGAGAATATGGGCTAGAAAATAGATCCCCGAAGAGACTCCAATTTATATAAAGAAATAAACAGATGCAGCGTAATTACAATGAATTCACTAAACGCCGAGTAAGTGAGCGGTTACAGTGTTGCAGGCCCAGGAAAAAATATAAAAACGGTTTATATGCAATTGCTCGTTTATTTTACTCTCCGGCTCACTAGACCGAGTACTGTACGTTGCTTTCAGATTGTTTTGTATCCGGTCGAGTTCACTTTCTCGGCAGCGTACTCGGTACGTGTAACAGATACACCTTCCCCAGTGGCACGGTGCCAAATGTACTGGTAAGTTATTATAATTACTTTTCATATATTGGAGTGTTGTCCATAACGATGTACTTGTAGCCATGGAGTCCAGTCGTACGAAAAAACTCAAACGTATGTTTTAGCCATAATGGTTGCTTTACAAATAGTGTATCTTTTACTTTTTTACTTAATCTTTTCCGTAAGTTCCCATTCTTAGCCACGCCTGTGTTTGTTTCGTTGTTTATCATTTTGCTTTTCTAGAAGAACTGGCCTATTCAGTTATGCACATATTGTTGATAACAGCATACTAAAAAAATGCGATACATTTAATAAATATTTAAAATATAACACTTTTGTAATAAATTCACATTGTTTTTTTAGGCCAGAGCATTATACTATTTAATGTTGCTGGTGAGTCACCAATGGAATGATATTTGATATTTTTAATGTATGTAATGAGTTTGAAACAATATATTTTTGTATTATTCAGGTTATGTCATTTTTAGTTAGGCTTTTCCAACTCAAAAACCTCGATCTAACCAGTAGCGGAATAAGCACATGAGAGGCCCTAGGCGCAATAAAATTTCGAGACGCTGTTTTTCGGATGACATAAGGACGTCAACAATTCCATGTAAAATAATAAAAATCTGAACAAAAAGTAAGTATATGGGTTATATAATTTAAGCCATTTTTAAGCCTCTAATATGCTGACGCCCCAAGCACTCGCTTTATTCGCTTATATCAGCTTATCTTTACCTTTTTAGTGACCCGCACCCCCTCGAATCCGAAAATATGTTCTCACACCCCCCTTGTAGATTTATTTACGTATTCGTAATACATTTAATATACATTTTTTTATATATGTCAAAATAGAAACTTCTCCTGCACCCCGGAAATGCTTTCTCGCACCCCCAAAGGGTGCGCGCACTTCAGGAACCTGAACTTCGCGAACCACTAGCTTATGGAGTAATCCGCCACTGGGCTTGACTTTGATTATTGTACTTGAAATATTTAAAAACAAATACAAATTAAGAGTTTCTTCAATTGTATGTTAGTGTTACAAGTTTGAAGAATCTCAACATTCTACATAATAATATAAAGATTCGTAAAGTTTTCGTTTTGTTTTGGATGCATGGTGCAATATTAGTCAATGTAAAATTCACATGCATTAATTACTGTAATATAAATCGAATATAAAATCAACATATAAAATATGAATACGTTTGGGGTTTTGATCCCGAGGAAACCGTAACAGAATAGGACGAGTGTCTAATAGTGTAGACCAGCTGTCAACGGGACCTTATTAATTGTATTCAAATAAAAATATCAATTTACCTGCTCGACATATTATACGCAGTCAATATTCAAGGTGTACGTACATTCCCAGTCAAATCTTTTACTTCAGATTACTTTTGGAATTTAAAAAACTAGCACAATACAATAAAACTACACTCAATTACATTTTAAACACAGATAAGATAGAAGAATTATTTTTATTTATTTCTTTTTGATTAAAAATTAATTTCAAAATAATAGGTATTGAGCATTCGAGTCTGATTTTAATACAAAATTAACTGGCGGAATTCTAGCACCTCCAATTTGTTAAAATCGATTTCACGCCATGTGATTTGTTGTCAAGTTTCATCTGATAAAATAGATTGAGTTCAGTGTAATGTAAGTTGAATGATGAACGAATTATGTTTTTCTAAAAATATAACGTTTTCAATTTAAATGTGATATACCTACCCAATTATCTTGCTGTTCCGGGAATCCTAAAATTAAACACGAAAATTTTGTTAAAATTTGGTATATTTTTTAATTATCTTTACTTTATTCTTTCACTTTGTTATGCTTGATTCATCATGTAATGCAGTGATGCGTACTTTGAGTGCCACTTGTAGCACTCGGAACACTTCTCGGCTGCACTTTGAACTTTTAAAGATATTTTCAAAAAAAATATGTTTAAATTAAAGCAAAAAAAAATAATGAATTTGATCAGATTCATTGTTTATAGTTGATAGAAACAAAAATATGTCTTTTTGCCGATTTTGCAGATTTTATCCCGAATTCACGCAGTCGGCATAAATAAGCAATTTCACCAATTCGGCGTAACACATATACTATTACTTTGGCATTGTTATGAAGCGAGCCGTTCTAAATTTAGTCTGAGTTTTGAGCTCGCTGCGACAGATAATCCACAGCTTGAGATACAAAATGTTTATATTACTTGTAGTTGAGTAATTTTTTTATTTTATTTAATACATATTGTGATTTAACTTCAATTTTCAAGTTGAACTTGTTTATACAATATGGCGAGCAAATAGGTAAGAAATTGTTGAAAAATATTCTTTTCTGTTGATTGGCACTGATTTACAGAATGCTACTTGACAAGATTGCAAAAAAGGTGGAGAGGAACTTTTGGCTACTCTTATGCGGCCTTTTGACTTGGGTAAAAACATTCACTTTAATAAAAAAATATATACGCAAGCATTTGGAGAAAGAGCGTAATCAACCCATTATATTTTCAACAGTCGAAAAAAAAGGTGGGTCAACGTTTTCTTTTCTGCGGCCTTTTGTTGAATCGGGTAAATGAATCTGGCATTTAAAAATGAAAAGGCTCCCCACCCTTGATCTTGATCCTAATAAATTTGAGAATAGCCACGCCTGGATGGTAGCTAGTTGTGCTTAATTCGGTTGTAATAAATAATCAGAATACATTGGTAGATCGATTTTATTTTTTGGTCTCCTTTTCAGACGTCAACATTTGTGGTTCAATCAACACAGAACGAACTTCCGGTGTTAATAATTAATAATCAAATATAGTTTGTTGGAAAGTGTACGTTTTTTATATGGGCTTGAATACATAATTTCATAATTTTCACATCGCATGGTTTTAACTGTTTTTTAAATATTTATTATTACGCATAACTTGACAGGTCAAGCATTCGTGCACGACCGACCAGCTGTAAAGTCCTCAACAACGCTTATGACATTGGATGGGGAACCTTTTCAGATTAAAAGGCCACATTCATTAATCTTAATCAAGATAAGGCCGCAGTAAAGAAAACGTTGACACCGTCCCCTTTTTTTCGATCGTCGAATGGGTTGATTACTCTCTTTTTCCAAACGCATGCGTATAATTTTTTGATCAAAGTGAATATTTAAATCAAGTCAGAAGGCCGCATCAGAGAAGCCGAAAGGCCGCAGGTTCCCCTCCACTGGTTTAGAATATTCGAATTATAACCGAAACCTTTGTATATTTTTTAAAGAATACATTTACCATCATCGCGATAAGTGTTGTAACTCAAACACGGCATTTTTGAGATATTTCTTGATTTAGATATCAGAATACACAACGTAAAGGCATATTTACTACGCTTGCTATAAGTTTTACATAAAAAAAAACTCATGAAAAACTGTTGCATTACAAAATGTGACACTATTCGAGATTACAGCAACGCCAAATTGCCACATATCCTTGATGTTTTTTTTTTATGGCTCGTATTTTTCTGGTCAGAATTTAAATAACATTGGTCAGAATTTATATTAAATGGTCATAACCAAAAAAAGATTTAAATTCTGACCAGTTAATTTGTTTCCTTTTTTTTATTATTTTGTATCCATGTCCACTCCCAGTGTGGAGTATATGGGCTCCTAATGGAGGTATCTCGACAGATTTTTCTACGAGTAGTAGGGATGGCAGGATAAGGCTAGGGCAGGACTAGTGGTTATCTAATCGCTCTCGCTACGCCCAGTTATTGATGGATGGGAGGGAAATTAAGACACCACTAAGATCCATGCCTTCGAACAGAAATCAATACGCCGACCGAAAAAAAAATGCTGTTCGTACTGGGACTCGAACCCGTGAGATCCGGCAACGTTAGGAACCGACAAAAGTCCTTAATGTGTAAAATGCTTAATGGCGAGTTGGTGAATTTTTAAAAAAAGGTACCGGAACTCACTTTTTTCCTAATCCATGTTCGTTCCCAATTTGGTACCCTTATGAAGGTATCTCAAAAGAAGTTTTTTTTATTACGAGAACTCCTTTAGTTCACTTATAAAAAACTTCTGTTGATCTAGATACCTCCATTAGGACATGGATATATAAAAAATATATTTATAATGTTTTCGAATTGTTTTTTTTTATTATTTCGAAAAAAACATGGGACGATTTGTCAAAATCGGGGTGTGCCAATAACCGTTGCCTAGGGCGCCAAATAACCTGACGCCGACACTACCTATGGACCTGGTATTGTTTTAAATCATTACATGAATTTATGAGTGTTATGCGGTTCATTACATTCAAAATACAAAATTTTCAGAATATTGATTTGAAACATTAAAAATGCTAAAAGGTGCCACAAAGCCGTTCCACCGCGTTACATGACAAAAAAGCATTTTGATATTTTTTAATCTAGCTACATATATATCTTAAAAATGGCGAATGAAACTTTTCTGTGAGGGCGTGATATTGTTTTTTAGGTAAACAAAAATGATACATCGGAATATAGTTTATAATATCATTGCGTGATCAGTGCAGACTTATGTCGACGGAAGCGTCAGAAAGTGTTGAAATGTATCTGCCAACATTAACAAAAACACATTGATGTTGACAGGACTCCATCTTTGATCTATTCAATGCTGACGTAATAATATTTTGAATGCAGACACTTCACGGAATAATTTGCCGTCGATATTTTGATTGAAAATAAACAAATAGAAACTGCAAGCTGTACGATTCTTTGGGCCAAGTATGTAAAATTAAGGACAATATTTTCATAGAGTAAAAATATCAACGTATTTTAGTTCCACATTTTTTTTTCATATTTTATGCGTTGATAGCTATTTCGGCTTTCGTCGTCATCAGAACTATATAGTTCACAGTGAACAGATAGTTCTGACGATGGCGAAAGCCGAGATAGCTATCAACGCATACAATATAAAAAAACTTTAGAACTGAAATACGTTGATACTTTCACCCTATTAAAATGGAGTTCTACCAAGTAAATGCCAAATCAATAAACAATATTTTCATTCCGAAAATAGATATATCTAGACCAGGATTTCCCAGCCTTTTTAGACTCGCGTACATAGTTGATTTTATGATTTTTATAATGTACATAAGTTGTTGTTGAAAGTTTATAACTATTTTTTTTCAAACTAACTCTTTTATTTATCTAGTTATTCATTGTATGATTCAAAAGGGTACGTCATTCAAACATTCCCACACAGTGGGGTAAGTGTAAACATCGATCTTAAAATTCTAATACAATAAAACTCCGATTCTACATTTTTGAAGGGAACGTAATTAAATATAATATTGGAAACCGATAATGCAAGGAATCTACAAATAATACCAAAACAATGTTTAATTTTTGAAAAACGTATATGTTTATTTCCTTTTTTTATTAAAACATACATATATATATTATTACGAGCCGAATCTACTGCCGCCTGTGTGGTCGAGTGGTCAACGTCGTTGGCTACCGCTTTCCGTAGCGGTTCGGTCACGGGTTCGAATCCCAGTACGGGCAGTTTTATAAATTGATTTTTCAATCGATTTATGAATTTCTGTTCAAAGGCATGGATGAATGTAATGTCTTGAATTCCCCCCTCCCACCCATCCTTTCATATGAACAGGACGTATCGAGAGCGATTAGCTTACCACTAGTCCTGCCCTAGCTCTATCATTCTATCCCTACTCTACCTACTCTCTTTGGAAAAAGAAAGGTTGAGCAACTGAGTAACAAGCAGTTCTCGTAGAAACACTTATGTTGAGATAAACTCCATTAGGAGTCTATATGCTCCACATTGGGAGCGGACATGGTAAAAAAAAACATATATATATATACGAATTAAATTTCTGAACACATACTTAGATGCCTATTTCCTGTTTGGCACTTAAATTTAAACAGACACCCTTCTTCGAACTAGCGTACTTTTCTAAGCCAACTCTTTTTTCTATGTCGACTCGTTTTTTTCCTGAATTTTTTTCAACGTCTTGATTTGTTTTTGGATCAAAGCTAGCTGGCTGAAAATTATGAGTTTTAGTTTTCTTCATTTATACATTTTAGTTTTATGTAATAAAAATTCACGAAACGAAATGTGAGGTAAGTCTTATTAACATTCAACAAAAACGGTCAGTCGGGATTATACTTGAGGCGGGACGATAATGTTTTTTTTTAATTTAAAAAAAAGTATTTGACATTACAGCTTACGCCAAATTCGTCAAATACTTTGAAGTTGAAAGATCGATCATACGAGATATACTCGATGAGAATTTTTTGAAAGTCACATGAGATTAACTCAAGGAGAATTGACTTCACAAACACCAATATCTTAGATCTCAAATTAAAATTGAAAAAAAAATAATTTGATATTGACCTTACCGGGAATCGAACACAGACCCACCTGATCGGTAGAGCAAGCTCTGTCCAACTAGACCACAGCGGGTGACCTATGACCCATCAGATCAGGTCTCGGCAACCTATGACCCATTTGATGATTTCAAGTGACTATAAAGTATGATATGAAAATACTCACTAACCAAAATAGACTTCTTATTAGTCACACATTTTTACTATTAACGCTGTATTATTTATTATTATTATTATTTAACATTGTTATAATGGGGAGTTGGTCGAGACTATAAAAATAGGCGATCTATGCGGGAAAACTAAGATAACGTGAACAATATATCGGGGTTCCACTGTATATATTTTTAAGATTTTCAAAACTTAGTTGCCTATTTGCAGTATGGCACTTCAATTTTAGCAAAAACCCCTCAAACTTATGTACTTTTCTATGTTTTTTTCTAAGCGATTTTTTTTGGAAAATTGAGTTGTATTACAAAAAAAAATGTCCGCCTGTTTTAAAAATTCTTTCATATTAAATTCTCTCCACCCCTGGCCTACCTGCACTTGAGTTTATATAATAAAAATATTGGTGTTTAAAAACACACGCAAATTTTATTTTACCAATTTAGATAAGCCATAAATATATTTAAAATAAAAGTGTTGTTCTTTTTTTAAATATTGTTTCGTATTGAACATAAGAATACTTCGGGATTTTTGTTTTTGGTGTACACAAACTCTTTTTACAATTTGATATAGGTGAATTTTAATTTAAAACAGTAAAAAATGTGCAGATTCTTTTTCGGTAAAAGGTGCGACGAAAGAACGCTGGGTGAAAAGTTTTTAGCAACGCTGACACTTATCATGACGATAGCTTTCATAATAACATGTGTGATGTTTGCAATTTGTACTCATGAAGAACAATTAGAAAATTATGGTTTTGAAAATGACATAGACTTCATTGACCCTAACGAAGATACAAACATGACTAGATCTGGTAACATACTTTTTTTTATCACACTCGCTATTTAAAAATGTTGTTTTTATTAATTACTTACGCAAAATCCAAAGTTTGCGTATGATAACTTAATTGGGGTAATTGTCAGGTCCGAAACAAAGTGATTAACGCTTTTACGCATTTGTCTACCTTATTTATTTATTTATTTAGTCTTCCTGGACGAACATTTTAACCAATTTATATTTAAATGCATGGATGTGTAAAATTTTTATATTTCCTCCTCATTCGATCATGAAAACGAGTCGTAACTTTTGTCTTTTTATAGAACCATAATATGAGAAACTTAGGATCAAAAATAGCCAGATCCACTTTTTCCTGAACAGAGAAAAACACACTCAATTGCATGGATTAACAACTCCGAGGTTTTTAGCGACGGTAAAAATGTAATCCTCTTCATTTGAATCAATACTTAAATATTGTAGCGATACCTTATTTTTTCTCAAAACTGGATTTTGATGTTTGATCCCAAGCTCCTCATATATCCTTATCCCCTCCGAAAAAAGGATGGTTGAGCAACTGAATAAAAAGCAATTTTCATAAAAAATATTTAAAAAAAAAAACACTTAACGATTGGTAAAATAACACGGCAATTATAAATTACACCAATGCCTAAGATATATTAATTCCTTATCAGCTATAAAAACAAATATCCACAGAAGAATAGTTTCCAAAAATTGTATTAGTCTGTTGAAATTTACTTACCATAATATCAATTTTTAGGTTTTAATGTCTATTATATAACTAGCATAGAGCGTAAAACGTGAAAATTGTTTTAAAATAATGTAAGTGTGTCAAAGTGTTCAGTACACCCGGACCACTTTTTAAACGATTTTTTTTGAGCTATTTCGCTATTAAGCAATTTTTTGAAGGACACCACTTTTTACTTTTTACCATTGTAATGCGATTTTTTCTTCGAAAAATTTAAAAAAAAGTAACAGCCATGTTAAATGCAAAAATCAAACCAAAATTTATAACGGAACTTATTATAAAAATAAATAATTCATCTTCGGACCAACTTAACAATGTAATAATAATCGACTCATTTCATAAAACGAACGGGTCAGAGCAAAATTCAATACGTTTATTCAAAAAATCGCAAACGATTACATGTACACATTTCGCAACCGACAGTGACAGCAGTGAATAACTTCTATAGTAAAAAGTGAATCCAAATTATGCATGTTTAAATGTGTATCTGTTTCTCGTAGTACTTTAATATTGAATAGAGAAACTAATGGTTATAATGTAAAGAAAATTTCCATTTAAGTATTCAATCCCTTGACTACACTCATCACCCAGTTACAGGATTGGAAAACCTTGTAGCTATGTAAAAATAATTTTAAATAAAAACGGATACATAAAGTATTGAATTATACTATTTCAAAACGAGGTTAAAATAAATTCATGAATAAGCTGTATGAAAAAAAAACTGTTTTCCGCTACCCCTGATACTCTTGAGGTATCCCTCTACATTGGGGTGTATGTATTCACTAGGGTCTCCAATCCCGTGATCCCGGATCTTGAAATACCGGGATCCCGTCCAATTTTGTGATCCCGATATTTTAACTCCTAGAACTCGAACGTCGACATATAGTCGACATCACGATTCGGGTCTACCACTCGAACGTCGACGTATAGCCGACATAATTTCAACCTCGTTTACTGGCCACAAACTAAATTATAATTGTTTATTTTCGTGGTATTTATCATATAGATACTTTGATCTTTATACACTCATCCAATTTTATATTATTTTCATGCATTTAATGTCAAAATATGCAATTTCAAAACATCGGGATGAGTACATTCCCGGCGTATTTATGTGCGCAAGTGCGAGTGAGATGGATCCTGTGCAAACGAGACAGCACAACATTTTAAATCTCTCGTTCTACTTTGCTTCGGCGTCAGTGATACACAACCATAGATGTGCGTACAGTTTGTTAATGAATTATTGCTTATTTACAATTAAAATAGTCCATGGTTTTACTACAATGATTACATACATTATGGCCAGAAAAATATTTTAACAATTATTAAAATTGTTGGTTATCTATATATATATATATAAATGAATGTTAGTTTGTTTGTTACATATGCGCTCCTATACCGCTCAACCGATTGCGATATTTTTTTTGGTAAGTTGTTATAAAGACGCCAGAATAGATTTATGAATCAGCGGTGGGCTACCAATGCGTTAATTTGTTTGTTAGTCTGGTATGCGTTCCTATACCGTTCATCCAACTGCAATACAATTTTGGTGAGTTGTTGTGAGGACGCCTGCAAATGTATATAAATCAACAGTGGGCTGCCAATAGGTTAATTTGTTTGTTTTTTCCGTATGCAATCCTATACCATTCATCGGACTGCGATAAAACTTTGGCGAGCCGTTGTGCGGACGCCTGCGAATGTATATGAATCAGCGGTAGGCTCCCAGTACGTTAATTTGTAATTTTGTCTCTTATGCGTTCCTGTTCCTATATCATTCATCCTTTTGCGATAAAACTTTGGTGGGTTGTTGTGCGAACACTCGCAGCGGTATCTGAATACATTCAGCCAGCGGTGGGCTTCGAATACGTTTATTTGTTTGTTTGTTTGTTCCGTATGAGTTCCTATACCGTTCATCTGATTGCGATAAAGCTTTGGTGGGTTGTTTTGTGGACACCAGCAAAGGTTTTTGAATCAAAACATACAACGATGGGCTGCCAATACGGTAAATTCGTAGTTTTTCCTTTATGCGTTCCTGTTTCTATACCGTTCATCCGATTGCAATAAAACTTTGATGATTTGTTGTGCGGACGCCCTTAAAGTTTTCTGAATTAGTACAACCAGCGGTAGGCTGCCAATGCGTTTACAAGGTGCCCGCTTTTTATCAAAGCAATTCTCGGTATTCTGGGAAGCAGTGAGTTTTTTATCACTCTGATGGACTACTTAAACAAGCAATCTATTTTTAAGTAATACATTTACAATACGTAACAATATGCAATATACTGTAAACTCATCAATGTAAATGGCCGAAAATGTACTACTGTGTATACTGATGCTGTCATAGATAATGTATGTAAGTCAGAAATTGCAGTTATGTACTCATTTGATTTGAGAATATTGTTTTCTCTTAAATTAACAAGGGGCTGGCCGACCTTAGCAAAATTTCACAAAAAGCTTGCGCGAGCCCCTCTGAGCTTCCTCCAGCCACCCCAGAGTGCAGCCATTTTATGAGAAATTTGAAATGAGATGAAGAGAAATTTCGCCGAATAAAGCGATCTGCGTGTCACGGCTATCAGTTTCATGGCAAATCATAGGTTGCGAAAAGTGAAATTTGGATCCGTTGATTGGCTATTTTAAGAATTCTCTATGGCGCATTTTCTAAGAATTATCGCCTTTTCTGGTGACTTTTCTTAATTTAGCAAATGTGTGTATTTCATATGGTTTAGCGTCAGTTCGCGTGTCTGTGGTGTGAATATTTTTGGATGGTGGTCGAACAGCGCATTCAGCACTGAAATTGCATTTTAATGCAAATCACTCAGACACTAACGTGCAATATCAAAAAAAAAAAATCGGAATGCGTGAAGTACTTCAATCATGCCAACTCATAATATGAGACAAATGTACTATGGCGCACAAAAAGGCATTGTAAGCTGTATAGTTTGCACTAAAAGATTTGAAAGGAAATGAATAGTGGTCTTTGGTGGCGCACTTATTTTATTGACTGGTGATTTTTGACAAATCCTACCAGTTATAACACGTTCAACAGCTGTTGATGAATTAAATGCATGTCTCAAATCATCAGTTTTATGCAGAAATTGGCTTTCAAGGCCAGCATGCGTGTAGAACTACAATATGATGCATCCGCTGAACATTTCGCAAAATAATTGTTTGATATTGGGAATGGAAAATTGGAAATACATGAATCCACACAATGTATTACATTGCCATCAAACTTCTGTAAAATTACAAAAACAATAAGAGAATTGATTCACAAAGTTTTCCCAAAAATATTGCAAAGAATTACAAAAATCAACAGTGGCTCAGAGAAAGTGTTATATTAGCAGCCAAAAAACACGATGTTAATGCCATCAACTTCAGGATTCGAAACGAAATACCAGACGAAGAGAAAACATATCAGTCCATCGATCCTGTAATGAATCAAGATGAAGTTGTCAATTATCCAACTGAATTCTTAAATTCACTTGAGCCAGCCATGCTGTCACACGTTTTAACATTGAAAATTGGCGTACCTATCATTCTTCTCCGAAATATAAATCCACCACTTTGCAAAGGTAAGCTTCTCACTAAAAAAAACTCATATTTTCCACTTTGTCCGTACAAAGTGGATATTGTGAGTTTTTTAGTGATAAAATTTGAAAATTATTTTTGGGCGTTTTCTCGTGCTAGTGGGCAATGTTTAATGTAAAGTATTAAAATATATATTCGTGTGTTCAAATTTCGTCCTTTATTTGTTTTAGTTCAATTATATATAACCCATTTATAATTTAGGCAGAAACACGTGTCTCAACAATTTCCGGATGGTTTATTTGTAATATCTAGTGTTATAAAGTAATATACATATTATTTTTATAGAAGAACTAAAATATTACAATTCAATTAAATGTGTTTCAAATTGTGCTGTGTATTTTTTGTATGTATACATTTTGAGCGACTGAGTAACAAACAGTTCTCATAGAAAAAACTTCTGTTGAGATACCTTCATTAGGAGGTCATATGCTCCACAATGGAAGCGGACATGGAATAAAAAAAAATATTTTTACTTCATGCAGAAAAACATGTGTTTCAACGATTTCCATATAATTTATTTCTTATCATATCTAGCGTTTATAACGTTATCTTTATTTATTAGTTATACAAACAAATAAATATAGTATATTACTTATATTATACAAATAACTTATATTATACATATAATATACAAATACTTATATTATATAAATATAGTATATTACTTGTGATATACAAATAATATAGTATATTATAGTATATTAAAAGGTCTTAAACCACTGACACACCAGCAAACGCGCGGTGTAACTAAGCAACGCGAATGTTTATTACGAATTACCTAGCTATACAAAATTGAGGTTAGGATGACATCGGCTGTCAGATGACAAAATTTACCTCGTTTTCAAATCTTAATTTGTGGACTTATTGTTACCTTTATTATTGTAAATTATTACAGACAATAAGTAACAATCCTTGTTTAAATGTTTTTCTATTCAGTTAGTATCTAAAGTAATGTCTCATAAGTCCTAGAAGGATTTTGATACAATAGGTGTAAAATGTGTGCAGCTGGGTTAGAACCTTTCAGAAACATATATTTGACTTCTTTATGTACTAAACAATATTTATAATATGAATTGAATATATTCTACATATTTATTTATTTTATTTTTGAAAAAATAGCCAAGGAAAAGGTGTTTTTTTCTTAATTTACTTTCAGAAATTATGTTCCGGAAAAATCTAAAATTAAATACGAGTTGGCGCTACCAACCTTTGAAAAAAATTACGAGTTTTAAGGGTTAATAGTACTAATCCCGGGATATCGGGATTGAGAAAATTTGGGAAAGTTACGCGAGGGCTAAAAGAAAGAACCCTTTTTTTCATTTTGACAATTCCGCAAATTCTTGGGGATTGGAAAAATTGTCAATACCGGACCGGGATCACAAAAAAAGGTTTGGAATTGGATGCCCAAGTATTCACTTGTTACGCCAATGAATCTCAAGTCAAACCGTGCACTTCAAATAAGTAAACTAAACACGTACTTTTGTACATTTATACGCATAGGGAAACCATTTTGCTACAGCGGTGACTTCACTGCTCTCTCTCTGTCGAATACATAATATGCATTTTTAACCAGGGGCCGGCTTGAGGATTTTTGCGCCTGTGTGCGAGCAGGGTCGGCGCCACCATACAGGCGAAATAGGCAACCGCCTAGGGCGCAAACCATTAAGGGGCGCATAAATGCCGTATTATTTTTTTTGTATATAATGAATAATGGTACATTATATTTTATTTTTATTGTTCGTTGTAAGTATGTATCTTTTTCTATATGATTCAAAAAAGAGAGATTGAGCGACTGAGTTACAGGCCACGAAGAAAAACTTCTGCTGAGATACCTTTATATTATATTAGGTTCCACTTTGTTAGCGGACATGGATATATTTTAAAAATGTTTCCAATGATCCCGATTTGTTTTTTATATTATTTTGAAAAAATAATGGAACGATTTTTTAAAAGGGGGCGCGCCAATAACCGTTGCCTAGGGCGCTAAATAACCTCACGCCAGCACTGTGTGCGAGGAGCCGAAGGCGCCACGCATGACTAAAACTAAATGAGTGAATAGAACTAAAATCTTAAAAACATTTTGCACACGTTTCGAGCCGGCTCTGTTTTTAACCATTCTGCATTATTAACTAAAAATGACAATTTTCGACTTGCGATAGTATGAATCTTAAACAAGGGGTGCGATTTATATTGTAGTACATTTTAGGTAGAATAAGATTAAAATTCTATATCAGCCGAGCTAACTAGCATGACGTGTAACTGGCAAGTATTTTTTCGTTTTTATTACTCATAGAGCCTTCAAACGTCTGCAAATTTCACATTTTTTAATGTCTACATATACGAAACAAATGCCTCGTATATCAAAGCAAAACTTTTCCCAATATTGCGATAAGTTATCGAAGGATACCTTTCTTCATTATTTTTTTCAAATACCAATCAATTGTTTTCGCCCATCTAAGTTCTAAGCAATATTTTCATTAGAAATTTCAACGACCTTGGACTAGGTCAGTGGTCGGCTAACTGCGGCATGCGGCTCTTTTACCCCTTGAATGTGGCTCTTTACAAAATACCACATGCGGGCGCGCACATACAATGTGATTGAAACCTCATGGCCCACGCGCAGAAGCCGGTTTCGGTGGGGATGCCGGACTAATAAGTTTACCGACCACTGGACTATGCAACCTCTTTATATCGTCGTTCATGTTTCAGAGGACGTCACGCGTAATTTTTGCATTGATCAACCACGTTAAATCAGGGATTATTGTATTGAGTTGTATAATATATACTTCACTAACACTTCCCCTACGGTGCTAAAAAAATACTTCCGATATGTTGCGGGCCCTTAAAGAACCAAGTGAAAAAAATGTTTTTTGAAAATATACGTCCCGGACTCTTGACCGTCCATCAAAAACAAAAAAACGATAATTACTAAATTGAGCATGAGAAAAGTCTCACATTTGCACACCGCTTGTAAGTGAATTTAAATAAATTATAACGTGAAAAGACTACAGGATAAGTCATATCACACAAATAGGAAGTCGAAAAAATGGCAAAAAAATCTCTATCGAGAGATATCCTAAATATTTAAGCAATTGAATTTAATGTCTGGATACCAAAGTGACATAAGATGACAATTCGATCAGTTGTTTATCCAAGAGGATCACAATTTTGCTGTGAGTATTGTCGCCTGTGTGGCCGAGTGGTCAACGTTGTTGGCTTCGGATACGGAGGTCACAGGTTTGAATCCCAGTACGGACAGTTTTATAAATTGATTTTTCAATCGATTTATGAATTTCTGTTCGAAGGCATGGATGTATGTGATGTCTAGAATTCTCCCCTCCCACCCATCCTTCCCTTTGTTATTCTTGGTGAAAGTCATCACTGTTAAGGGCTTGCAATACAGGTCCAGTGGTTCCAGTGTTAATCAAGGTATAAACTGTTGCATTATAAAAATGCCTGATTATTCTCAAATCCATTTGTTACAGGTTATTCAAATTACCAAAGGATTTTATCAGCGTTAATACTACTTGAAGACGAAGATGTCACCTTTTTATGCAATGTAAATATGATAACCAAAAATTGGTTTGTGACAACTGCAAATTGCCTTCAAAAAGTTGAAGATCCTAAAAATATATCACATCTTGTCATAAGGAGTGGCGTTGATGATTATAAAGACTATGGTGAGAATCATTTTCGACTTCAATATTTAAATCTAAAAAAGATTAACAAAAAATGCGATAAAAACCTATTATAATTATTTTTCGAATTTTATAGGAATTGACAGAAAAGTGGAAAGAATCATCAGTCATCCACTTTATAATGATACTGATTTTTCAAGTAACATCGGGCTCGTTAAAGTTGATAGCTTTTCGGATATTAGCTATGGGAATTGTAAGTATTATTAATGTATGATTACATTGTTTGAGACAACCGAGACAAAAAAAAGTTCTAGAATTTGGTATGTACATAAAAATACATTCTTTTGCACTGATTTTACATTTTTCAATAAAGACCGGCTTCGCTCATATCGCGAGAATTGTCAAATAGTTATCAGTTGGTAATAACTAGTAAAGCCGGTTTTTATCTGAAATAGAATATGTAGAATTAGTACAAAACAATTTGAATTTGAATGCATTTCTTTGTTACGAAAATTTCATCTTTACACCTTGAAGTAATATATAAATAGTTAATCATGTCACCAAAGAAACATTTACACATGATCTTATCGTGAAAGGTAATAAATTTAATTAATTTATTCTTATGGGTTGTTCAGTACTTATTTCAACTGAACTCAAGAAAACATGTTTTATTTTTTTAATCCTATCAATAATATTATATGTACTTACTGTGTGCCAAGATTATTTATCGTGTCAATAAAAGCGTATTCTTTTTGCAGATCCATATGAATTATTGTATGACAAAAATCCTCGCTTCACTAAAAACGATATAATAAACGTCCATGGCTGGGGAAAAAATAATTATAATGATGGTAAAGTGTTTTAAGTTTACTTTTCTTATGTTTGTTGTTATGATGCATTCTGACAAAAAAAAACTACGTTTATTGATTGAATTTAATGCTGCTCAACAACTTGTTTGTGATTTTCAAAAAAAAATACAAAATCACTTTTACACGCAATTAAATCTCCATTTAACCATTTTAGAGCCTCAGTGCGATTTTCTCAACAACAAAAAACGGCATTTATTTTGTTTCAAATTATCATATATTATTTACAAACAAAGCATACATCAAAAAAAAAATATTTTCCTACATAAAAAAATATGATAACAAAAAGATCATACAAAGGAATATAAAAGCGTCAATTAGAACAAAAATGCATGCTCAAAGTTTACACATGGTATGTTGAAAGTCGATATACATGACTATGTGATATTTATATTAGAATATAACAAAAAACATATCATAACCCATTTATATAATATGATAAAATACTCAAAACCATATTTATGGTTACAAAAGCATGGACCATAATATTCCTTCTTCACCTGCAGATTGTGCAGATACTTTTCGCTTTCCAGGTTTACTACATACACAACATTGTTTTTGGTTATTGTTAGGTTTTTCCAAGCCAACAGAACCTCAATGACTCTGATGAAAAATTTGGGATAATCTATATATCAAAACTATTTTTCCGAACCATAGGGTACTTGTGATGATATGGTAACTCCAGTGTAATTATGTAGGCCCTTTTAATTATTGTCATATTCAGTATACAAGCTATAAAGCATCGCATCACATCGATTGTCACCGGTTTTCATGCGGTGAGTTGGAGAGAATGTTAGACTCAAAATATAAATTTAAAAAAAAAACATAAATATCAGCAAAAATGATTTTTAAATGAGTTTATTTTGATGACAATTTGTTATTCCAGCGACTCCTTTTTTCACAATAATGATTCATTTGCCATTGCTTTCTACATTATACACCAAAGTATGCGCCTATAGATCGGCGCTCTGAGGCTCGAAGGGTTCAATTATTATCTGAAAATTTGAGTATATTTACATACATACAAGTGAAGTGGTGTTTCCCAAAAAAAAAAACATAATATTATTGAAAGTTTCATGGCGGCAGGTGTATAGATTTTCAATTAAATATTACCTGAAAAGTATGTTTTACTACAGGCATGGGCAACCTTTCCTAGGTCTGGTGCCAAATTATCATTCTGTCTCCGAGTCAAGGGCCGAACCAAATAAATAAACATAATAAAGTAGTATTAAATTAAATAAAACACGTTGCTACTAGGGTATCCAATCCCGGAGCCTTTTTCTAATCCCGGGATTGAAAATTAATCAATCCCGGGATCGGCCACTCATCGTGAAATCGTGTATAATTTGAAAGTTTCCAAAACTACTTTTTTTTAGTTCACCGAGGAATTTGAAATCCTCAATTCGCTATACTTTTTCCCCAGATTATCTCCGAAACTCTTTTTTTTCGCTCTTCCAATTCCAAAATAGTCTCAATTTTCGGGATTTGCTAAAAATTTCTCAATCCCGAAATCGCGACCATGTCAATCCCGGGATTTCGGGATCAGAAAATTGGACGGGATCCCAGATCCCAGGATTGAATGCCTTAGTTGCTACTTCTCATATATATATATATTTTTTTTTTATAATGAACGACATAACATTAATATTATATACTGATACAAAAATTAGTGTGAAGATTGGCGTTGGTATTGCTTAAGGATAATCAGGGCTGGACAAAAAAGCTCGGGGGGCCGGTGGTTGTTCATATATGTTTTACTACATCATAAAATAAGTGAACCACACACCCTGTGGTTATTTCTTGACACCAAATTCTACACACCTTGTGGCAGGGAACCATTTAAACGGTTTATTATATCGGAGGGAGTAATGTATTTTTTTCCTATAATTAATTATTCATGTTAAAATCCGCTTGGATATAGCGTAATTGAGTCAATTTGCATTTATCATGTCAACGAGATTAACGCCGCTTATTCCGCGACCCCCCCTCAATACAAAACATGTTCTGCGGCGGCCCCCAAAGAAAACCCGCGGCTCCCAATTTGGGAAGCACTAGTCTTAATGATTATTGCACATGATTATATTAAAGTGAAGAGCATCCCGAATAGCTCTTAGATTAAGCGATCCCCTTGTCAGCGTATTGGCAAACCCACCCACTGTTGCTCGCAGTCATTAGTCGACTATGTGCAGGGCCGGCGCCACCATACAGGCGAAATAAGCAACCGCCTAGGGCCCAAACCATTAGGGGGCGCATAAATAGAGTATTAAAAAATATATTTACTCAAATATTAAAAATAAATAATAGTACATCCTATTTTATTGTGGTGTTTGTAATTTTTCGTTGTAATTATGTATCGTGTTCTATATGATTCTAAAAAGAGAGATTGAGCGACTGAATAAAAAAACAGTTCACGTAGAAAAACTTCCATACTGCCATATGCTCCACATTGGGAGTGGACATGGACATATAAAACAAATATATATATCTCATAATTCCGAATGGATTTATTTTCATTATTTCGAAAAAAATGAACCATTTGTTAAAAAGGGGGCGCACCAATAACTGTTGCCTAGGGCGCCAAATAACTTCGCGCCGGCACTGACTATGTGTAAGAAAAGCAAAATGATTTATACTGTTCACAATATTTTTTTATTTAACGATTTTTAGCTATTGAAGATTCAAAGTTAAGAGCCGTACAATTTTACTTGATTAGTAAAGATGACTGCAGAACAGCTACAATGAATATCAATCGATTGTTTGTCAATCAAATTTGTGGATATCAGCTTGAGCCTGATAGTGAAACTTGCTACCCAAGTACTCATCATTTGCTTACTTATTGATATTATTTATTAAGTATGTAGTGTAAAATACCAAATATATGACTATGCTCCTTGGTTTTAAAATAACAGTAATTAAGACATGTTTAAAACAACTATTTAATTTTTAGGTGAAGGCGCTGGAGTGATAAGAAATGGACAATTGATTGCAATGAGCTCTTGGGGAGAACGTTGCATTAAAAAAAGTATTCCACATATCTTCACTAACGTCGACGTGCATATTCCATGGATTTTTGAGTATGTGTTAGAAGAATAGATATTTTACTTATGCGGCATATAATAAACCATATTGTTTTAAAATGTTGTACTCAAATTTTTGTGTCCTGGAGTTAATAAATGTTATGAGAATTATTATGCAATTTTATTTAATTTACATAATAAGATTCGGCAATGAATTGTAAATTAAAACAAGGCACGAGGTGCTTGAAAACGGTAGGTAATTAATTTATGAAAACATAGTAATGTTTAAAATTAATTGCAATTAGTAAAACTCTTCAAAGACTTAAAAAGTTTATAGTAGAGTCATAAGAAAACAGAGAAAGGCGGGTGATGGTGTGCTTTTCGAAGTTCGAGAGTTCATTATAAAAAAACGTGGCTTTCTGAATGCGTTTCATTACAAGTAATGAAATATAAAACACACAATACAGTCAGTTCTCGACTTACGACCACCTCGACTTACGACCATTCGGACTTACGACGGAGACATTTTACGGGATATATTTTACTCTATCCTGTCATTCTTGACAATTAGTGTATTTTTTTGTTTTTTTTTTAAATTGATTGACCGATAAATAATACATTTGATAGACAAAGCACGACATAATCCAAACGAACCGATACAAAAATCTTCATTAATTAACGTAATATATTAGATGAACTCAGTGGCGCATAAAGCACACGGGAGGCCACAGGCGCAATAAAATTTGGAGGCTCTGTTTTACGGATGATATAAAAACGTCAGAAAAATCTAAGTAAAATAGTAAAAATATATTCAAATCTGAAAAAACTATGTGGGTTATTGATTGAATTGGCATTTACTTGGTAGAACTCCATTGTAAACTAAATACTTTGATATTTTTAACCTTTTTGTATGGGTTATATTCAAGGCTGTGAAGTCGTGTAAAAAAAGACGACTCCCACTTCGACTCTGAGGATTTTTTTCAATAATTTCATTTAAGCCTTTATATATCGATTGTTTAAGGGGAAAAGGACGTAACCCACACATAGTAAATTTTACAGCAGACACGAAAAAGGTTTTTTGTTGATTTTTGGGCCAAAGGCAAAATTATGAAATATATACAACTTCAAGTGCATGGAGACTGATAAACTGATTTTTAATTGACTATATCTGATATAAATTGAATAATTTTAAAGAAAAAAACCTTTTTATAAGCATTTTTTCTTAATTTCAATTTCCACATTCCCTACTTTTTTCAAACTTAAAAGCTAAATTTAGATACTTATTCGGTATTTTCAGCTTACATAATTTTGATAGAACGTGTATTAAGTTGTATACTTTGTGATTATCGAAAAAAGGTCTTTTGAAAAAACTGTGGGTTACGTCCTTTTCCCTTTCTACGGTCAATATGTATTCCATCAAGTCATCTCTAGTCAGCCAAGCATGCAATGTCAACACTTTGGACTATTTTGTTTGTATACTATATATATTATACACATCATCAAATATATTTTACAAAAAAAAAGAGCCGCTCATTTATCACGACTCCGACCCCAGCCAAAATACCACGACTCCACTCCTGGTTATGTTATAAAAGCAATTTTTGAGGACCCCAAGATTCTGAGGCCCTGAGCGCGCTCCTCATTTACTCATATGGTGATCTGCTACTGCATGAGGATAGTAGATTTTCAGCTAGCATTCACAGAGAAAGTGTCGTCAACATATTGCCCGATGACGCTCTCAAAGCTATATTTCATTCATCATAATAAAATCATCAGTCTTGGTTTTACATAAAATGTGAATCACTTTTGCTTAGATTTTTGAAGTGAGATGAAAATTCTAACTCAATTATCTACAACTTATTTATGCGGAAAAGCTTTTTAATATAAAATAAAGCTTTTGGGTGTTAAATTATGTTTGTATTAAGAAAACTACTTGAGAGTAGAAGCAGCCGTCTAGATATGACGTCAAACGATTTTGGCTATTTTTTAAGCCTCCCCCCGCCCCTCCCATCGTCACATGTGCACCATTTTCACACTTTTTATCAAATCGTAACATTACATCATCAGCTGAGACCCTCTTTGAGCTTGACATCATATATGGATAGGGTTGTCAGACGTCCCGATTAATCGGGACTGTTACCGGTTTTGAGCCTTATGTCCCGGTGTCCCGAACAAGCCTCTCGTGACGCTCAAATGCAGGGCTGTGGAGTTGGAGTCGGAGTCATGAAAAAGAGCGACTCGATTTTTTTTTTAAATATATTTAATGATGTGTATTTAAACAAAATAGTCAAAAGTGTTAACATTTCATGACTTAAGATGATATGATGGTATACATATCGAATGTGAAAAAGAAAAAGGTCGTAACCCACAGTTTTTTCGATTATCAGAATGTATCAAACTTGATACACGTTCCATCAAAAGAATGCAGGCTGCAAATACCAAATAAGTATCTAAATTTAGCTTTTAATTTTGAAAAAGATGTCTTGTAAAAAATTAAAACCAATAAAAAAGACTGAAATAAAGGTTTTTCTTGGAATTTGATATGGGTTACGTCCTTTTTCCTTTCCACAGTCGATATATATAAGTTAAAATGAAATTATTAAAAAATTTCCTCGGAGTCGGAGTCGTCTTTTTTTCACGCGACTCCACAGCTCTGCTCAAATGTCCCGGTTTACAACTCACGCTGATTATTCGGGGAAATTGATAAATCTTGGGATATTGGATACGAAAGTTTTGGAAGAGCTAAAATAAAAAAAAAAAACGAATCACGCTGGTATTTTGGGCAAATCGGTGAATTGCTGAGTTTTTGGATTCAAAAGTCCTGGAAGAGCTAAAAAAAAAAACGAGTCACGCTGATCGGCAAATCGACAAATGTCCCGGTTTGACTTGCAAGAAATGTGACAACCCGATATGGACGACCCGGCTCCTTTACAAAAAGCTAAAGAAATAGTTTTTGTTTTTATCGCTACTTTTTATTTTTTTATTGTAACTGTTTACTTGTTTTGAAAAAATAGAACCCAAATTATAATTTTTATTCAACGACATGTTTGATGTTTACTTTAAATATTCTGGTTTTAAATATGAAAAAAAATCACCTTATACTAGGTAACCTAACACTAAATGTGAAACAGTTATCTAGTTATGCAAATATTGTACTTATCTGCGTTATAAAAATATCATAACCCACCAATTGAGAAATTGTTTGCTTGTATACCATACATCAGCCTCGAAATCTGATCTTAAGTGTATTATTCATAGAAAAGTATCTGGCTTAATATATTAATTTCTCTTGAATATGTTAGTTTCGGATAAAGAGCTATTATTATGATTTCAAGGTCCTGTCAGCTGTGACTATTACAATATCAGTCTATGGTCAATTCATTTTTCTTCTCTTTATGGCACTTTACATTAGGGCACTTTACATTGGGATTTCGGCGTGGACGCCAAAAGAACGTGGTAAATACTGTCGAATAAACCGTTCGGGCTATCCGGCATCAAAAAGTGTTGTCACTAAAAGAGGCAAAATAGTTGGCGTCCACAAAATAGGAAGGACAAATGGAGCGCGGGCAGAAATGTCAGTGTAATGTCTAATCGTGTGGGAAACGCGGTGTTTTGGCCTGTTGCGTGGAACGCTTGCAAGTAGGCGACTTTTTTCGAGAGTTTTCGTTCTGTCTATGCTCTTATCTGAAATGTCAAACGTCAAACCTCGTACGCAAAAATGGAAAACCGATTAAGTACTGTTAAATTGGCGATATTTTGCATTGGCCTCAGCTTAATCTAAAATTTAAATTAAAAAAAAAATAATAATTAACATTACAGCTTACGCCAATGCGTCAAATATTTTTTAAGTTTAAGGATCATACGAAATATACTCGATGAGAAATTTTTAAAGTCACATGAGATTAACTCAAGGAGAATTGACTTCACAAACACCCATGTCTTAGATCTCAAATTAAAATTGAAAAAATCCAATTTCGACATTGACCTTACCGGGAATCAAACCCGGACCCACCTGATCGGTAGAACAAGCTCTTACCAACTAGACCAAAGCGGGCGACTATCGTCTTCGGCATTGAGTATTCTGATACCAGAAACCTGCAAAGCTATATATGAGGTTCTCAAGACAGATTACATGAAACTAATTAAAATCTCGTTAATAAATATATTTGATATATTTTTTTAAAAATATTGAAATAAATAAATATTGGACTTATTAATAATCAACTTAGAGTCTTGTAAATAAGCCATAGTCGTTTAACTCACTAAGTAAACTTTTATTTCTATATAACACGGTGGAACAGCGTTCCGGCACTTTTTTTAACGGAATTTTTAATGTGTCAAAATAATATTTGAAAAATATTGACTGCGTCTCTTTATCTTGTGTACATTTTGAATGTAATGTACCTGGTGTCGTAACACTCATAAATTATTGTCATAAAACAAAACTAAACCGGGTTCATAGACTTACTCTGTACGGCATGATTTAGTGTACTTTTTGTATCACATGAATTCCATCTGCAATGGTTTTGTTACCTTTGTTCATTAAGCTTGTCAGTGCACCTTTGACACTTTTCTACCCTTCAAAATAAATTGATAAGTAGTCACTCATAGGAAGACAAGGCTTCCATGGTGGATATCAAAAATTCGAACAGTATTTACTTCAGTCGTTTTATGTTCGAAGGCATTGCTGTTTGTGCTATTTGTAACAAAGTCCTCCCAGCCTTCCAATCCTAAAATTAATGGGGCTAAACAAAAGCGACTAGTTAATTAACAAGCAGTTAACTTATTTTGAGATAACTCCATTAGGAAGCCGTATGCTCCACATTAAATAGAGATGGAAAAATCTCAAAAAAGCACTGTTTATAATTATATTTAATTCTTTATTCAGAAAACGTTGTTATAGTATATAAACATCAGACATATTATTTATCAACATAAAATTGTATTTACTAAGTAACTATATTTTTTTGTTCAGAAAACGTTGTAATAGTTTATAAACATCAGTCATGTTATTAATCAATTTAAAATCTTATTAATTAGTCATAATTTCATATATATTTTGTTTTAAAAAATGTTAAAGAACTAAAAATGAAATTTTCGTATGGGTATCCCAAGTGCATAAATCGAATGTAGAGAAAGAAATTACATTAATACGAAAGATTATCCTAAGAGAAATAAAGAAATTATATTTTTGAGTATTATTGCACCAAGGTTCGACCTGCAGATTTCTTTCTGACATTTAAGAACATTTGAAAGCATCGAACTGCAGTTTCGTCTATTTTAAATATGCTAATAGAATAACGACATTTAACTAAAATTAATATATTAGGTATACATCTAATTCTGATTATATTTATGCTTTTAAATAATTTACTTTTAACCTAACATATCTATTCTACAAAAAGTTACATCTGAAATTGCTTCTACTGCGGTTTTATTTTTCATGTGGAACCTTGTATACCCAAGGCGACGAAATAGAGCATAGATTGCGAGGCGATGTCTATGGTTCGCCTGGACGACGGCGTGCCATTTTGGCGTGCCGTACTTTTTTTTTTTTTAATTCCCTAGGGTACTCAACGTTGTACCCACCATCAGCCGCTACGGCTTCACACTCTTTATAAAGGGTGTATTCCGTAGCGTAACAACGTTAGTCGTGTTCAAAAATTTGCCAGAAATGTCCCGAGAAGAAATTCCTCAAAACGTGCCGTACTTACTAGACGCCGACCTATCGATTTTGGTAACAATTTACATGACACGATATCCGGCACACTTTGACCTACGTCATCGTATCCTGGACGCCGGCATCCCAGTGTGAGGGCTCCTAATAGTATAATTAAATATACTGAAGATAAAACAAAAAAAAGAATGACAAAATTATGATAGTTTCAATTTAAACAAAAACCCGTATTTTTATATATGATGCATTAAAATAAAAACTTTGAAAGAATACTTTGTTTTCCTTAAAATGTATATGTGAGTTTTTGAACGATGTATTTAAATTTAATTTGTCTGTAATTTCTTCATTTAAGATATGCAATTATAATAAATATTAAGAAAATTAATATTTTCATACTAGTAATCGTTGAGGTCATTCAGACGAGCGCTTAAAAAGCGTCGATATTTTTATTTGTATGTGGGCGTTTTTTCACGGTTGGGCCTCATTTATATTAAACAAATAAAAACGCTGTCAAGCGTTTTCGGCCGAGCATCTATATTGACCGAGTAAGTATCTTTATTATAATTATTCAAACTCTTTGAGACAGTAGCCATCTTTTGAATCTCAAATCATGATTTCAATCCCGCACACTTTATTTTTTATTTTTCGAGATCTGTGCTTTCAAAATCCCGGGATTGATCAATGGCCAAAATGTCGATTTTTTACCTCGCTTCTCCAGAAAAGAAGCGAGCTAACGGTTTTTATAGATATTCATAAATGTGAGAAATAATTTTAACTCCATCCTCGAAAAAAGTTGCGAATTGACAGATTGTACAATTATGCACAAATAACATTTTTTTAGCTCCTTCACTTTAAAAACTTACGTCTGCAATCGATGAAGATTTTCAAAATAAGCCATTTTTGGACGATTTTTGTTTATTATATTTAAACTGGCCGTGACCCCCCAATCTCTGCTGTGACTCCCAACTAATATTATCTTTGTGGCCCTCTTCGGACATACTGTGGATCCCAAGGAAGCCACGTGGACCCAGGTTGAGAAACACTGGTATACACGTATAAAAGTTGTTTAGGGAGTATTTTCATTTTAATGTGCGTTTCGCTTAAACTAACATCTTTCGAACATAAATAGTGGTCGCAAAATTGAAAAGCTCAAGGAATGTGTCAACTGAATTATCTTTACGATGATAGAGCTTCTTAAAGATGAGTTGAAGATCCGAAAGAAGTGAATCTGGACAAGAAAATAAATATGTATTATGCAGATAACTTTTTATTCTCTAAAAATAAATTGACAGATGATGAATAATCTCAACGTTATCAATAAACTCTCTACTCTACATTCGTCAGATGACTGTTAAAACACGCCGAGTACATACTACAATTGGTATAGTACCTACCACACCATCCCCCTTTTGTCCAGAAAATGTATACTGTGTCTATTCACTCGTTCGACTATTTCATTGTCGGCTGAGTACCAGGGCTTCGTATAAAGAAAATAACGGAACCGTTATTTTCTTCGTTCCGGTTCAAGTAAAAAAATATATATCGGTTCAGTTCCGGTTTTCGTTTCGCCAAAACTAACGGTTTTAACGGTTTTTGGTTTTCGGTTCAGTTTCAGTTCGAAGCCCTGATGAGTACTCGTCATGTTACGTTCGGGTTATTTGTATTCGGTTGAGTTACTCTCTCGGCAGCGCACTCGGCTGACCTAAAAGAGGCTTACCGTTTGGTATATGTATTGTAAATATGTATATATTTTGCCAAAGCCAGCGTTTTACAACGTTCGTCTGAATGACCTCTTACATAGCCCCCTATATTTATCAAGCCATGTTGCACGACCTGGCAATAGTGTATTAAAATATAAACTTGCCCTTTGACATATGTCAAATCTTCTTACGATTTATTTGCTATATTTATGTCAGACATCCATAATTTAATCATAGTTTATTGTGTTTATTTTGAGATCTCGATTTTTTAACAATGTTAAATTAAACCAAATTGAATCTGTATCTATTTAAAAATAAAAATGAGGGAGTGGGAAGGAAAAATAAGTGGCACTCTTTTTATTAAACTTCATTTTGTTATGACATTTTTCCGCAATACAAAGACAAATGCATTCATTAATTTCAACAGCTTAACAACAAAATTTTACGAAGTTGTTCATAATAATGAATGAAACCAATTTTGTTCGGTTTGACATTAAATGTATTTAGCCAGGCATGTGGAGTATGTAATGTATTTTTTTCATCTTTATCTACATCTTGATACAGGTTTTCTTCCATTTACCCACTGATGAGGTCTTGTACATAGTATTGAACTGGAATACTGAAATCTAGTTTGTTGTCTCATATTTCTTTAATACACCCGTTAAAAAATCATTACTTATTAAACATTAACCCTTAACTATGCCAACATGTTCCTTTTTGTCAACAATGTTGTTCGATTTTATAAAAACAATGCTAAATGAAACTTCAACAGTTGTTTGTTTTAAAAACTCCTCCGTTATAGTACAAACTAAAATTTATGTAACTATTTATTTTAGCTCCCAAAAACAGACGCTATCATGAAACTGTGAATACTTGCTAGTTCGTCGACATTATTGCTAGCTTGTCATTTGATACACTTTAGTACAAATGTGCTAGTTACCTTACTGTCATGAAAATGTTTGATACATACTACCGTATTGACTGTAGTAGGCGAATTTTGGTGTGTAATTGCTCTAAGCCATTTTCTTTTCATTATACATCAACCATCGGAAAAGCAAATGTTGAGACTGCACTGTTACTTAGCAAGGACGAGTTGAAGTTTGAATTGCATCCTGGAACACAGTACCGTCTAGGCATCTGAAAACATCACGTAGAAAATTACATAAGGTTAAAAATCAATTTCTATACAAAAGATATTATTGGTCGTCATGAAATGCAGCAACTATATGTTAAACGACAATAATTTTGCAATTTTACATATCTATATCTTCGGTAAATAATTCTAATAGCATGTAATAAGCCATGCCAACTACTTCAAGAAATATTGCTTTTCAATATAAGTTTAATTGAATACACACTCTGTTTTCAATTTGAAATGCCGGTACTTAGTATATTCCAACATTATTTTTCAACTAAATGTTAATGAAATTTTAATATAATCCCTATATTAATGCAAATTATATCATTGATACGACTCGCAAAGCATATTCAAAATGTCAAAACATGTCTTCAGTCTCAAATAATAGCATTTAAATGTAATTCAATGTATGATTTGCAAATTAAATGGCGAATTCTAACCTATAATATGGACGTATAATATATTACATTTCTACATGTTTTGAACATTAATTACGACAAATATTGATAAATATCAATGGTACTAAAACATGGTACAAGTAGTCACAGAATACACTGTTCAATTTTTTTAAACTCAAATACATTAAATTCAACGAAAACAAACTTTTAATGTGGATATACATAGAAGTAATCACTGGGTTTCCATACAAACTCTATGTAAATCGCTAGTCGATGACAGACTCATGACGGACGCAATGTAAATTGTGTGATGCTATATGTACGTGGCTTTGGATGAAAGCGGTAATGCTTCTTACTCTAATAGGAGCCCGCACACTGAGATGCCGTCGTCCAGGATACAATGACGTGGGTTAAATAAAGTGTGCCAGATATCGTGTCATGTAAATTGTTACCAAAATCGATAGGTCGGCATCCAGTAAGTACGGCACGCCAAAATGGCACGCCGTCGTGTACAGGCTGATAAAGGTCTGCACACTGCCCGCGCCTTCGTGCAGGCGAACCATAGACATCGCCTCGCAATCTATGCTCTATTTCGTCGCCTTGGGTATACAAGGTTCCACATGAAAAATAAAACCGCAGTAGAAGCAATTTCAGATGTAACTTTTTGTAGAATAGATATTTTAGGTTAAAAGTAAATTATTTAAAAGCATAAATATAATCAGAATTAGATGTATACCTAATATATTAATTTTAGTTAAATGTCGTTATTCTATTAGCATATTTAAAATAGACGAAACTGCAGTTCGATGCTTTCAAATGTTCTTAAATGTCAGAAAGAAATCTGCAGGTCGAACCTTGGTGCAATAATACTCAAAAATATAATTTCTTTATTTCTCTTAGGATAATCTTTCGTATTAATGTAATTTCTTTCTCTACATTCGATTTATGCACTTGGGATACCCATACGAAAATTTCATTTTTAGTTCTTTAACATTTTTTAAAACAAAATATATATGAAATTATGACTAATTAATAAGATTTTAAATTGATTAATAACATGACTGATGTTTATAAACTATTACAACGTTTTCTGAACAAAAAAATATAGTTACTTAGTAAATACAATTTTATGTTGATAAATAATATGTCTGATGTTTATATACTATAACAACGTTTTCTGAATAAAGAATTAAATATAATTATAAACAGTGCTTTTTTGAGATTTTTCCATCTCTATTTAATGTGGAGCATACGGCTTCCTAATGGAGTTATCTCAAAATAAGTTAACTGCTTGTTAATTAACTAGTCGCTTTTGTTTAGCCCCATTAATTTTAGGATTGGAAGGCTGGGAGGACTTTGTTACAAATAGCACAAACAGCAATGCCTTCGAACATAAAACGACTGAAGTAAATACTGTTCGAATTTTTGATATCCACCATGGAAGCCTTGTCTTCCTATGAGTGACTACTTATCAATTTATTTTGAAGGGTAGAAAAGTGTCAAAGGTGCACTGACAAGCTTAATGAACAAAGGTAACAAAACCATTGCAGATGGAATTCATGTGATACAAAAAGTACACTAAATCATGCCGTACAGAGTAAGTCTATGAACCCGGTTTAGTTTTGTTTTATGACAATAATTTATGAGTGTTACGACACCAGGTACATTACATTCAAAATGTACACAAGATAAAGAGACGCAGTCAATATTTTTCAAATATTATTTTGACACATTAAAAATTCCGTTAAAAAAAGTGCCGGAACGCTGTTCCACCGTGTTATATAGAAATAAAAGTTTACTTAGTGAGTTAAACGACTATGGCTTATTTACAAGACTCTAAGTTGATTATTAATAAGTCCAATATTTATTTATTTCAATATTTTTAAAAAAATATATCAAATATATTTATTAACGAGATTTTAATTAGTTTCATGTAATCTGTCTTTAGAACCTCATATATAGCTTTGCAGGTTTCTGGTATCAGAATACTCAATGCCGAAGAAGATATTCCTGCCCTGAATTTTGGGTCTTTAAATGAATGACCTGTTGCCAAAAATCGAAACCCTTGTTGGGGATTCTGTGCCTAACTTCGTCTAGCAAAGTGGCAAAACATACACTGTCCATACTTTAATAATTTTCAAAATCGTCTGGATAGTTTTCCCTTAATTCGTTAATTAACGGCAGGTGGGAGTAGCGCTGCCTGTAAAGTTTAACCCAGCAACTTCGTTTTTTTTCTTTTTCCTTCTTCATAGATTAAGCTGAGGCCAATGCAAGATACCGCCAATTTAACAGTACTTAATCGGTTTTCCATTTTTGCGTACGAGGTTTGACGTTTGACGTTTTACATTTCAGATAAGAGCATAGACAGAACGAAAACTCTCGAAAAAAGTCGCTTACTTGCAAGCGTTCCACGCAACAGGCCAAAACGCCGCGTTTCCCAAACGTTTAGACATTACACTGACATTTCTGCCCGCGCTCCATTTGTCTTTCCTATTTTGTGGACGCCAACCATTTTGCCTCTTTTAGTGACAACATTTTTGGATGCCGGATAGCCCGAACGGTTTGTTCGACAGTATTTACCACATTCTTTTGGCGTCCACGCCGAAATCCCAATGTAAAGTGCTTTATTATCTATGATTTTTTTTGTTTGGAAATACTTACTTGCTACAGGCAACATTTATTATTTCCAACAAGTGATATAAGGTAGCAACACAGGCACAAGAAGCCTAGCAAGCGAATCACAGCTCACTCTTCGTTTGAGGCCAGCCACGTAAGGTGAGTTAGGAACATAACCTTGCAGAAATTTTAAGATTGGATCGCTTTCTTCACAGTGTTATAACTATAAACAGTGAACTGATTCGGTGCGCGAATTCAACAAGAGTTTTACACAGTGTTCCTGACATGTTGCTAGTTTAATGCTCTCACTGCTTGTTTCTTGAAACTATTCTCATGAAGTTTTCAAAATGGCTCATCGTGTTATAAATATGCCTTATTCGTGCATAATCTTACCAGTATCGTTAACATTAAACTGGTTTTAAAGTGATTTGACATTTAACTACTGTCAGCAAAATAGTTCACCCATATTTGGCCTGCAGTAATGCAGTATAGTTTGAATAGGCGAGTGTATTTTTGTATTGGTCTGATTTTCGGTTTCACTTTTTCAAAGTAGGTGCATTACAGTGTTTATACGTAAATAACATACTCGTTCTAACGCGTGGTTCTGAAGATTTCAGTGTTTTATTAACATCTTATCTTAAAACAGAATTACTTGTAGAGTTTTATTCATGAGCTTTTTCATTATTGGCTTTTATCTGACAGGCACGCGGGGGGCTTCAACATATTTAGTAGTTACCTGGCACAGTTACGTTGGCCAAATACGAAGTAAGGAAGCATTATTCTTAAGTTAATGATTAATAATAAAAAATACAGAGAGAATTTTAGTTTGTGTATTGTAGAATAGCTATTTTAGATACGTGTTGTGACATCAGCTAATGTCGATAGTTGTTTTTAAATCGGTTCGTTCTAAGGTGTTATTTAGATTCAAGCTAAATTATTATTACACACATGTGATACGCCGATATTAGTCATATTATCACAACTAAATTACTTTCTATCTAAAGCATATGCTCCAGTCAATTGAATTTTTAACCTTTTGCTTAATATTTTGTTAGTAAAAGTTCAAAAAGTAATGATTACCATTCTCCATTAGTAACTTATGGAATTGTGAATTTACGGGTAAATATGTCATACAGTAGCACGTCGACTATTGCGGCGAAAAACTTCACAAAATAAGCTGAAAACAACTCCACGATTTAAAACATTTATTGAAGCATTGATAAATCGCGTTAAAATCTCACATTAATATGAAGAACACTGATAAATAAATTATCCAAAATATGACATATTCTCACTGTACACTGCCATACTTTTTAAATTATCCTTTACTTACGCATGGACTATTGCGGCAAAGTATGCTGAAAACAACGCCACGATTTAAAATATTTTTTGAGGGCTTGATAATTGCGTTAAAATCACACATTAAAAAGAAGAACACTGATAAATATTTCGTATCATTTATCAGTGTTCTTCTTTTTAATGTGTGATTTTAACGCGATTTATCAATGCTTTAATAAATATTTTAAATCGTGGCGTTGTTTTCAGCTTAGTTTGTGAAGTGTTTCGCCGCAATAGTCGACGTGCTACTGTATGACATATTTACCCAGATATGTTAGCTATTGAATTAAATATAGGCGGCCGCCAGCATTTTGCTAAATAATCTCTACCGCATTAATAAGTCATAAATATTTGATTGTATTGCTTTTCAATCATTATTTCCTCAGGCTTACATTATGAATGATGTACAAGTGGACTTTTTTGTAAATAAACTTTTTTGTTTTGTTTTCCAGATTGCTTGTGCTTCATTCACCATTGGTGATTTGCACGAAATCTTACCAACTACTATTGAATACAGAAGCCTGTTAGCTATCGAGTGCAAGACCCGTTCTTCAATTGAATTTAGTAAATTGTCTTTTGAGACAATAATAATGGCAGAGAAGAAAGGCGAAAAGTTTATGAAATTTGGCCCAGTTTGGCTTCATAACTTATCTCAAGAGACCAACAGTGTACCAGTGATGAATCCAACAACTTCTACTGGTGCACCCACATCTGCTGCTGCAGTTGTTGCTGCTACAAATGCTGCAGCACCTCCTGCAGCACCTCCTGCAGCACCTCCTTCAGCACCTCCTGCAGCCAATAGAGAACCAACTAAAAACACCTCTCTTACAAATAGGTATGTTCTAAAACTTTTTACTGTGATAAATAAATTCATCTGCCAACATCTATCTATGACTTGGCTGTGGTTTTGATGTTTTTCAACTTTCAAATGCTTGTCAGTGTGATTGTTCTCATGTGCCCAAGGATCTAGACTCTTATTTTGGACAGTGAAGAACGGAATGCTGTTTTGTGTAAGCTATACAACTCGTTACCTTACTTTGAAAAGGTTCTATTTGCACTTGATTATGTTTTGAGATACGAGTGTTTGAATGTTTGACTGATCATATGAATGTTGTTTATAAATCAATTATAAAAAGTCCTATTGTTTCTTAGAAGCTTGTAAAATTACTGTATAAAAGAAAGTGTGTAGATAGAACTCTTAAATACCGCTAACTTCTTTATTTAAAAATGTATGACTCTGAAATTAATATATATGTTAGATTGTGGCAAATACAACATTTTCCAACCAAAAGGTCATTTTATGCCAAAATATCAGTTAGAATCTTTTCAAAGTAAGGTAACGAACTGGTAAAATACGATGTTTACGATTACTCGGGCGTGATCGGGAAGAGGTGAAAGCTTATTTTTTTGCCAGGGATTTCAGTATTATTCAACCTGTTGCAGGCATTATCGGAAGCCCTTTGAGTAGTGAATTATTTTGTATTATGTTGGGATTTTTAAAAAAAAATATTGAACATTTATATTATTACCAAACAAAAACTATAAAAACATTTATTTTTATAGGTATGGACGCGAGGAAATGTTGGCTCTGTTTGATGGAAATGCAAGTCAACCTAGAGATGTGAAACCGGATCTAAAAGAACTTCTTTTCCTCACGAAAGTGCAACTACCCATCGCACTTCAAGCTCAGAATACTGGGGAAGCAAATGTGAGTAGTGTTTTATCAAGTTCAATAATTGTTGCTTATGCAATACCTGCATATTTATATTAATTAGTATAAATTATGCTACAGCTTGTCGGTGATATTCCCAGGCGGAGTTTAAAATAGCGTTAACTATTTTTGAAATTACCTTATCTGCCGCCTATAGTGCTGAGATCAGTAAATGTCATACATATTTAAGAAGATTTTTGCGATAAATTTAACTACTGTTTACCAGGGGCGTATGTTCAGGGTGTGCAAGGCGTGCACGGCACATCCGGAACATACACCTGCAAATTCTATAACATTAAGTAATATATTTAAAGTATATTCGTTGTGCGGTAACATACCGTATTTGCAAAAGAGAGCGTTGTCCCAAGCGTACGACCTGCCTTCCCATACGACTGCGCGCAGTGCAGTCTTGGTACACATAGCGTGCAGTGAATAATTTTTTACTCAACTTTTAAGTTGAACGTCCTTTTTATTGACAGCTCACACACAATGTATGAGGTTTCTCAGGCGTTCATTCGAAAATTTCACGACTACTTTTGTATTAGATTATTCTTATTAACAGGTCATTTTTCATCGATATTTTGGCGTGATAATACTTTTTATATAATTTATTACTATAATTTATACTTACTATAATTTATACTTACATTATTACAAATTGTTTTCAAGACATTTTGATATATATATTTTTTCAATCCATATCCACTTCCAGTGTGAAGTATATCTTCTCCAAATGGAGATATTTTGATACAAATTTTTCGACAATAACTGCTTGTGACTCAATCGACCCTTTTTTACACACCTAATTATTTAGTTTAGTTTTTTTTTATTATTTTCATACACAGCACACTCGAAGCTAACACTCACCATACGCCACTGCTGCTTACGCACCGGTCATAATATTATTATTATTTTTATTTTTTTTACCATGTCCGCTCCTAATATGAAGCATGGACTCCTAATGGATTTTATCTCAAAAGAAATGTTTCTACGAGAACTGCTTGTTACTCAGTTGCTCAACCTCTCTTTTTCCAAAGAGAGTAGGACTATTGAAAATGTTTTTTGTCTGATTTTTTTTTGTCAAATATATAGAGGCATATTTATTCTAAACCAAATTCGTGTGTCCAAAATATTTAGTCATTTAAAAAAAAAACGATTATTTGCCGCCCCTAGGCTGCCTCTCGCCTATGCTCACGGGACGTCCCTGCAGATTGTAGTCTGAATAGTAGTTTTAAGCTTATTTAAATATAATTCAGTAATATTTTATTTATGTTTTTTTAGTCTCGTCGATCGTGGCTTGCCACTAGGAATACAAATCCAAGAATGCTGAATCCTGAGATGGAATTTAACACAACTGGAGGGCGAACCAAGTTCCATGCTCCTCGTCGTGGTGTTTTTTACAATCCAGAGCATGCCAGGTATATAAAGAATAAAAATATATTTTGAATTACGATATAATGTGCAGCTTACCAAAATCTGTACAAGGTTATCAAGAGATACAGCTGAGGTGCTGGCTCGCTAAAATGATAGAAAATTTTATTTAGAATCATGCGAGAAATCTATGGAAAGTAACCACCAACTTTCAGACCTATTTGCGTGCCCGATGTGTCATAATAAGATGCAGAATGTATTAAAGAAAAATCATTTCTGCGAGGTACTAAACCGACAGCTTAATTATTATCTTATGTGTCATACTTCGGAAGTCAATTCCGCTTGTTTGAGACATGGCTATCCAGGAAACTTGACAGATTTGACTGTCTGAAATACCATACAATTGTATTTTGAGCTTTCAGACCATTCGAAATAAGTGTATGCACGAGGGATTAGCACTGCTGGTCTGAATAAAAATGCAAAAACTGATATGATATGTAACCAAACCTGTCATGATATCATCCGTTCTATAGGTTTTTATTGAAGATACATAAACAATAGTTTATCTCTAATGGGAATTTTAATTATTATGATTCTAGAAATGCTCAGTTCAATAATGGGCCAGGTATTCGGAGTGCGGGACGAGCACTGGAATATTTCGACATGCAAGGCTCGAGAAACGTTGGTAGAAATGCCTCAGTATTAGAACTTGAGGAATGGGAATTACCACCACACACTAGAGCACAGCTCCCAGCCCATGCGGGCAGGTATGTTGCCGCCTTTTCATTTTATTTAAAAGTTGATGAAGAATTGGTGAAAATTAGCTATGCATTAATCATATAGCATATTAGATTTTTGTATTATTTATTGGCGTAAAGATTATTCAATAAATTAAATTTCCAAATTGATTAGATCCGATTGAACTATTATTTTTTAAAAATCTGCCAAGATTGTTTGAAGTAGTTTATAACTGATAATCTCTGGACGGACTTCATTTATTTTATTTGTTTGTATGACCAGGACTGGAGACATTTCGACTGGATGATGTCAATCTGTAAAAAAACTTTTATCCCGATATTCTTCTAAGTAAAATGTTCTTCCGTTAACAGGTTGTCTGATTGCTTTAGTTATTTTGAAAACATGTTTTGCCACTATTAACTTTACTGCAATTTTAGTCAGTGCGCGCATTTGAATTTTTTTGTGTGCAATTTGTTTCATTCGTGTAATGAATTAATAACATTTGTTTTGTGAACGCACATCTGAAATATCACTATTGGATTGCATGTCGCGATTTGTCTAAGAAACCATTTAGTTATGTGTATAATTTGAAAATTGTTGGCGGTAGCTGGCTCTGTATTGATCAATTTTTATACAGTGTCAACCTTTTGGAATAAAATTCTATGTATCGCTGTAAAATGTGTTGCATTTTTTAATGTTTGCTTTTGCCATTAATATGTTTATTACTTAAATTGCACAGCTTAAATCTGCATTGATTATATCTAATCCCTGTATAATATTTATAATTATTGTATACTAAAAGAAATTTCAGCCCAATATTTATCTCTTCCTGACGAGCAAGATTTTTCTTTCAGGATCAAATATAATGCAAATGAATCCGATCCCTTTAGGACTATTATAATTGAATCAACCACTTCACAATGTATTGGGTGGAATTGAATTAATAAGCTAACTTCTACTGTGATTTTGAAGAGCCTATATAACATGCTCATGTTTATTTTTCTTTTTATTTTCAGGTGGGGAAATGATGCTAATTGGAGACGTACTTATCCTAAAGGACCCGAAGATGAAGATGGATGGAGAGGTGGATCTGGTGAAAATCCCAGAGCTCGACCGCACTATCTAGGTGATTATTATTTTTTTACATACCTTATAACATATTACATTATTATATCAGTACTAAAATATTGTAGGTATTTATGAATGTTTACTAGAGAAATGAAACTTAATGTGCTTAACCTATTTCCCTCTACAAAATTTATAATAAAAAGTGCTGAACTTTCGATTGAATATATTTTCTAGTTATCAAAAATGACCGCTGGTCACAATTTCATATTTTACATAAAAACAATCTATTCTTGGCTTGTATAGCAGTCATCTGCGATGAGTTAAGAATACCATAATACACTTAAAATGTACATGTTTAAATAATATAAACACTTTTCCTTAGGGTAGAATCAGTCATTATTTACTAGTACACAAAATTAATTTATTGTTATTTTTTTCTTTAAAGGCAAAAAGCTATCGTGGCGTGAAGATGAAGCTGAAAAAGATTTCCGCTTTGATAGAGAAAGAGGATTTCCAGGTAAAATTTTCTCACACGTCAACAAGCTATATTATTTACCAAATATCTCTTAATTGTTTGGACATTATGGGTGTATTATATGCCCATAATCACTGTAAATACCTATCTGTGCCCACCATTTATAAAATGGAGAATTGATTTATATTTCATTTATGTCAGCACGAACGACTATGGATTATTTGGTTTTATTTTGTGTTTAATATTTGTTTTGTTTTAGAGCGGGAATGGACTGGGGAAAAAAGGGAACGTGGTCCTGCACCGTGGCTAAGTAACCGGAAGTCTTGGGTTGGTGAGAGCCATAGTCCAGAAGATCATTTGCCAGAATGGTACGTAAAGCTTTGCAGTAGAGTGTAAGTATCTTGGATCTTCTCTACTTTATTTAAAGATTTAATTTAAGATTTCAACTGAAGTTTCAATATTAAATTTGAATCTTTCAAATTATTACACTAACAGTTAGTGAAAAAACTTGTGTGAATGTACACGATTAGAATGATTCAAATTTAATTGGCTATCTTTTTTTCTAGCTTGTATCATTTTCATTTTTCTTAGGGCCTATATAATTTACAAATATTTTGAAGGCTTTGAATGGTAAAGGTTGTTTATTTATCACTCTTTACTTACAGTTGCTTTCAACACATTAAAAATATAAAGCAATCTCTTAATAATCAATCTAGTTTTTTTTTTAAATTTTTGTAATAAAATTTTTAAAAGACCAATGTTCTTTCTTGATTGAATTCTTTTTTTACTATATGAATTCTTTTTTCACTATATATACATCGCTAACAAGAGTATTGTTTTCACACTATATTTATTTCTCTATATGAAGGGCTCACTCAGAAAACGCATTCGGAACAAGTGGAACGTTCGATTCATCGGGAGCTTTCCACGGAGGCGCTGACGATGGGGAACTGGAGGGTCCCAAGCACAATACCCTCACGCACTCCCAGTCTTCTACTGCACCGTTTTCAGCCGATAAGAAAGGTAATATTACTTAGTTACTAGTAATTTTGTTATCACTGACAATTATAAACATTGCGCGAAAATTTATTATCAAGTTTTTTAAAGTTTTATTTAAAATTCTGTTGAAAAAACAGTATTTGCTGCTAGCATGCAAGCGTATTCTATATAGAAGTATTCAGGATGAAATTAACCTTTAGAGGAGTATGGACATACATGTACGTCGGCGCTATTTTTCTGTAAATGAGTCTGGAGGTACTTGAAACTCAACACAGGAGTGTCTGTCTGTAAGCATATACATGCTCTTAGTATGAATTACTTATATTCATTGAGAAAAAGTCACGAAATTGTCATGTTAAGAAAAGGCAGTAAATTAAATTAAAGTAAGGTATTGTAAGGTAAAGTAAAAGTAAAGTAAAAGTAAAGTAAAAGTATTCACTCCTCTAAAGGTTAAGAGAAAATTCTAAGCAATTGGATTTGTTCATATTCTAGGACTGGTTTGACTCTGAATTGAACTCTTAAAAATTGTGTTCTCTTATAAAAGTTTTTTTAGCATAATTTTATTTATAATTTTATCAACCAGTATGATGAATACAAACATTTTCAAATATCCCTGCTGTCATTTTATGGACACTGTATCAGGTGTATAGGGTTAAAGTATACACTTAGTTATTCAGTCTCCGTTATATGTTCTTGAATGATTCCTAATGATACTTGCTCCGTCATGAATGTCATAAATCACTACCACGACTGACTAGAAATAACACCAATTAAATTGATAAATAGATATGTGTGTAGACTTGTACGACTTTTAAATAATATTTTTACATATTTAAAGCATTCTTATCTCGGGGACACACTCAAGGCAACATCCAGCTTCATAGAAATAAAGTTCAAGGTGGAGCGCCGGGACTGCGAGGTCCCCTCCTCCGTACGTCAAGCGAAGATTTTTCCGCAACCAACTATAAAAATGATTTCAAATCGTTCAAAGATACATTTGAAAAGTTCTTACAGGGAAAATATGGGGAACTTGAGGTATGATTTGAATTGTTTTCCATCTCCCAATCAGATCAATATACATTACACTTATTCTAAAGTCTAAAATCAAAAATCAAATTATTTTTATTGACCAATAAAAAATGGTTCATTTAAAGAAAGTAGAAAAAAATATTTTCTCAAATCGGGATGATGTAGCATGTGGATTAACGTATTCTTTTTTTTACCATAGTGTCCATTCCTAATGGAACCTCCAGTATAGGAATATACTTAATAGCATCAGTGTTTTGTAAAAAAATCAATTAACCGAAATGCTATTGTCGAGGAGGAGCTTTTTAAACTTCTCACAGCACTTTATGAATAGTTTGACAGCCAAATTAAATTTTTATATCTTGTCTTGAGGGTACAAAATATGACTTCTAAAAAAATCACTAATGATCTTGATTTCACTAAAATGAATGATTCACCCTATTTACAAAACACTGATGTTAAGGACTGCCACAAACTATTTTTCCTTTCACGTTTGTGCTGCCATAACAAGTAGATTTTATTATTCTACTGTAAGATTACATATCAGATCATTCCTTGTTTTTAATCATTTTTAAATAATTGCAGGATGAGCAAGATGGGGCTAAACCTGAAGAACAAAATAAAGAGCAACAAGTATCGGAAGTCCAAAGTAATGTGAGAGCATCTGATAAAATCCAGACTCCTAGACCAGCGAGTCAGGAGTCATTTGATGAGGTCATGTCGATTACTGACAGGTAAACTTTTATTATTATTAACTCCTTGACTATAGAGGCGAAAATTGTTAGTGTCCTAAAAATTGATTTTATATCCATGGCTCTATCTATGTATTGAAGTGTATCGAAATTTGTATGAAAAAATGTTTTTAATCTCAATACTAGAAAATGATCACAACTATTAATTTTAATACTGGTGAACTTTAAATCCGTTACTGTTTGTAGTGGTGATGTGACCCGTTATCACAGAAAATGTGAAGGATTGTGAAATATTTTGATAAAGCGTTCAAAAGACTTAAATGCAAATTATATCAGACTTGTAGTATGCGGTAATTCCTAATTGTCAAAAATAACAACGTTGTGGTATAGAAAATCATGTAAAAAGGTAATAATGAAGAATCGAGAAAAATAATAATATCTAATATTAGAAATCCGTTATCCAGCTTCTGTTAATCTGTATATAGTCTGCGAGTCGTGGTAGAACAAATAACTCTTGTAAAAATATTGTATGAGTTATTTTGTGTTATTTTAAAATCGTTTAAAAAAAGAGTTGGGTGTATGGGAAATACTAATATTTTATTGAGAAGTGCAAATGTTAACATGCATTTTAAATAATATTTTAAAGTGGATGCGGTAATCAAAGGTTTTGTGTTTTTTTTTTTAAATCCTTTGTTGTACTGTAAGTCCTCGACTTACGCGATTTCGGACTTACGCGATTTAAAAAAAAAATCCATTTTTGTCCTTTTTTATATATGAAGAACTCAAAAGGAATCCACTGATGTCGAGCAGAAGAGTGCAAAAAAAATGGAAGCAATCGTTTCTAAAATACCATTGTCCATTAATCCACCTGTGAAGACGGATTCCTCGCAACCACCTCCGTCACTCCCTGGTAATCCAAGGTAACTTTTAGTGTGCGTGTGGAACTTCTAGGATTATGTGTCATTCTGTAAACTTATTTAAAAAATTGAATTGTACTCTTGAATTTATCTGTATATATTTGAATCTTATATGAGTGCTTTATCTGACATAATATTCTTGAATTTTATTATAATATAAGCTATATTTTCAGCAACGCCGCAGTTTTTACTGAATATCCAATGATACAAGACATTGTTAAGATGTTTGTCTTGGAAGAGGAAGAAGCATCTGAAAAAGAAACTAACCCAACGGCGTCTGCGACCAATCAGACATTCAACCAGGAACAAACCCAAATACCACCGCTTGCTTCTGTCAACCCACCAGCGACCCCGTCAGTGCCTGTAAGGAATTTTCTCAATTAACTCTTAAGGTTGTGAGCTATATATTTTAAGTTTGGTTTATTAAAAAGTTATACTAACCATTTATTAATTTACAGAAAGTGAATGAGAGTGAATGGCAGACAATTTCTAACCATTTTGACCAGAAACATCAGTAGTACAAAGTGCACTTTTCAAAGTATTGAAAATTATGTATGGCAAAGATGATCCATTTGTTTATTTTCTTCCTGGAAATGACGCCAGTCGAAGAAAAATAATTTTATTAACTTTAATGATGCCATTAGAATATTCAGAATTGTTTCTCAATACTTTAGTAATCTGAGATTGGTCAGTGGAAAATAGGAAAAGAACCGCTTCGTTAATTTGAAAATCGGCTTGCAATGGAAATGAAATCAGGATTAAATCTATATATATACAACAAAGTTGGGTTATTTACACTAGGGTTAAAAGATTATCTCATAAACATAATATTAATCTCTAATCTCATCTCCAAGTCAGATACGCACATTATTTGCTATCATTATTTTGACATGCTTACCATGCTTACCACTGTTGAACCCCCAACAGAAGGAAGTGTACGATACGTTAATGAAGGCAATTGATGATGGAAATGGTGGCTTATTTTTACTCCGCATTGGAAGCACTCAACCGAACTATAAAAGATCTACTCAGTGACTCAAGATGTTTTGGAGGCGCAATGATTCTACTATCTGGCGATTTCCGCCAAACACTACCAGTCATTCCAAGATCGACCGCTGCCAATGAAATAAACGCTTGCCTCAAAACATCGACTCTGTGGCGCTATGTGAAGAAACTTCAGCTAACGACAAACATGCGAGTTGCATTTCTAAACGATCCATCTGCCGAAGATTTCTCCAAGCAATTGCTGACTATCGCCGGTAACGGCCGTGTTCCTGTTGACGAATCGAACGGATTGATTTCGATTCCGCCGAATTTTTGAAATTTCGTCTCAACGAAGGATGGCTTCATCAACAAAATGTTTCCAAACATCTAATCAAAATTGATTGAGTGAACGAGCAATTCTTGCGGCTAAGAAAAAAGATGTGGTACATTTAAATTTCACAATTCAAAATCAAATCGTTGATCTACTGCATTCCTTTAAATCTATTGACTGTGCCCCGTGAATTACATCATTTCAATGTAATTTAAATACTTTTCATTTTGAATTTTGCACATTTATTGAACTTAATTCATTTTGAGTATTCATTCAAACTGAATTTAATTTAGCCAATAAATTAACACAAAATTTATTGATTCTGAGGCGGTACGAAGTTCGTCGGGCTATCTAGTTATTATATAAAATAATCAAGCAAACAATATCTCTACTTCTAAATAAAATTTACTGTTGATAATTTTTGTGTTTTTAATTTGAATTCAAAAAACAGATATTACAATTAGTAAAACTAGAGTGAAATTGCTCAGCTTGTATTCAATAATCTATTTTAAGATGTTCGCTATCAATTCTTCGTCGAAAGGCATTCTACTGAAAAATAAATTATTCTTTTGATTCAATTCCACTTATATTTATGAAGATCAGGACCAGTTCTGACAAGAGAAACCACTTTTGATCTCCATAGATGTTTAATTAGTGCAAGAGTGCTTTATTTTTTAATACAATAGTAGTATGGCATAGCAATATTAAACTACGAGCATGGCTATAGGAAAATCAGCAATTTACAAATAGACTAATGAGCTCCAGTCTCTACCAAAAAAATGTATAGTGGTTATACGTACATCGACTCATAACATTGATATTTGGATTTGTTCTTAAAAACCTTAAACTAAAGAAAAGAACATCCTGAAATGAAATTGTTTAAACAAAACTATTCTGAACCAAAGAAAGTGGATGCAATTCATAGTATGATTGAAAAATTATCAGGCTACCATGAAAAAATATTCAGCTACGATAAGACATCATACATGTTAGTTAATTATCCGATTGAAAACAATTTTTTCAAAAGTTGAGTAAGAATTACTCTAAAATTATATTCAGCTTAATAAAATCTGAATATTGTTGGGTCCTATGGTGCAGCGGCTAGCGTTTTGGGCTTCCGTTGCGGATCTCACGGGTTCGAGTCCCAGAACAGACGGCATTTTTCGATTGATTTATCGATTTTCTGTTTGAAGGCATGGGTGTTTGCCATGTCTAAAAATTCCTACCCACCTTTCTGATCCTTAAATAACTGGGTTTAGCGAGATCGATTGTTAACCTCTAGTCCTGTCCTACCCTTATCCTTCTACTCTCTTTTAAAAATAAGAGGTTGAGCGACTTTTTAACAAACAATTCTCTTAGAAAAACTTCTGTTGAGATATCTCCAATAGGAGGCCATATGCTCCACATTGGGAGTGGATATGGATAAAAAAATATCAAAGTTGCAAGTTAACATAGGCTACAAAAAAGCTTCTCACCAGACCTTTGACTTTGAAAATAAATGTTACGAGAAACTCGAACATTAAAAAAATCCCTAACAAAATTGCAAACTTTCCACGGACAAACTCCAATTACTAAGAAAACAGTGCAGAAATATATCCAGCAAAGAAAAAGTCATTCTATAACACTACACATATCGTGACCCGAGAACTACAAAGTTTTGAGTGTAGATTCTCAGCGAAACAAAGTTACAGTAAGCCAGTCTTCCAAGAACCATTATTGGTATTCACTATTACTTTTGTTTCACCAAAGATCTACACTTGGAACATTATGGTTTTGGTTAGCAATATGCCATCAAGTAATCAAACCTTTTACGGAGGTATTTTTTTGCCGACTTACTAATTCAAGTGAAGCTGCTATTGGCCTGGATCAGACTAAAAGTGTAAACACTCCTTTCTCTGACTTCAACCAGCAGTTGAAAAGAAAGAGTGGGAGAATCGTTTCTACTCTCTCTTTCAAATGCGTCATAGCAAATCTACACGTATGAGATGTGTGTATATGTAGCATTTTCTCTAGCCACGGTATGAGTTGGCTTGATCGAGATGAGAATTGAAACGGTTCCCTATCTCTAACTCAAACCGGCAGTTGAGAAGATAGAGAGCAAATAATTTCTACTCTCTCCGTCACATACGTAATAATCAGTCTACACACATGTGCCGTGTGTACTGTACTAATATGTAGCGTAGGTTACCAGAAGACACTGGGCTTACTGAGTACGGAAATTGGTGACATTTGTGCAGCGAAATGTTAATTGGGAAATGGTCAGATAATTATGACGGTGGCTATCTGCATATCAAACAATGTGTTAATGATATCATTGAACTCATTCATGAAATCTTATCTAGAAGGTGGGAAAATGATTGAGTGGTGACACTGAAAGGTCAGTCTACAACCAGATCTGACATTACCACCGACGCAGTATTCTCTCTTTATTTAGAAAATTTACAGTCTAAATTATTTGTATCATAAACCCATAATTTCTTAGAGTATGAGTTAATGAAAATTGATGAATAAAATAAATATTTCATTTAATTAAGAGAGATTTTCTCTGCTGTCCTAATAAATTTAAGAATAGATCCACATGAATCAGGTTTTTGGTACTAAACTATCTTGTGCAAACTGTATTTTATAATTTATCCATACATTATGTTTTCAGCCTGGTGCCAAACTACCTGAATCCAGCAATGCTTTTTGCCCAGAACCGCTGCCTGAAACTCGATACAGATCAACAGAGACCTGGTATTACCGTGATCCTCAGGTAAATAATTTTGTTTTAATAAAAATAATAAAAGATTTTTAGTACTTTTTCCACATAAATTTATTTGATCAGGACCGGTTTCGCTCATCGCGAGCATTATCAACTGACTGACATTATCAACTGAATTTTCCACAATACGTGGAATAATCTAAGTTATTTTGTATTACTTTTTTATGCTTATTTTTAATAAACTCACATAAAATTAAAAGTTGATGACAGTTTCCAAAAAAAATAATTGAAAACGTAATTGCACTTAAAAGTCAAATGGAAAAGTTTCACCATTTTTATGTTTGGTTCACTTCAACTCTTTAAGACTCATATATTTATAAAAATAAGCTCCGTTTGGCGAATTAGTAAAGTTAATTTATTCTGATTAATTTGATAAATATGCATTATTTGATTGTAACATGTCGGAATTTTTTTTTTTTTTTATAATACGAAAAAATCCTCCAGTTGGGGCCAACGGGCTTACAGCTAGTTTATATTAATTCTTTTGACATAAATATACTATTCAAGTTTCAATAAAGAGCAACTTCGTCCTTAATTGTAGGGATTTCAATACCGCTAAAAAAGTTTAAATAAGGCAAAAAATACAGTCATTAAAAAATATACATAATCATAAACGAGTGATTTTCATAAACAACAAACGCAATTATAAAACAATTAAAAATATATACAGTGAAACCCCGATTCTACGTTTTCCAAGGGACCGAAATAAAACGACGAATAATGCGGGAAACTGATAATACGGGAAATCTTCAAATAATATCAAAACATGTTTAATTTTCAACTAATTTATTTATTTCTTTCAGTTTTTTATTACAGAATACATGCATTTACTATTTAATTGATTAATACATACTAGGTTGCCTATTTGTAATTTAGCACTTACATTTTGACAGACAACCTTCAAACTCGCGTTCTTTTCTAGGTTAACTTATTTTGCTATATACATATGTCGACTCATTTTTCTCCTAGATTTTTTTAAACGCCTTGAATTGTTTTCAGTTTCTCAGTTAGAGTTCTAGTTTTCTTCATTTAGGCATTTAAGTTTTGACCTTTGAATAAGAAAAATTCGCGCAACCAGATGCGATGTAAGACTATTAATGAGCGAAAAGAGAAATATTCAACAAAAGCGGTCAATCGGGATAACAATTGGAACGTGACGACAATATTTAGATGATAGATCAAAGAAATCGGGGAATGATAAACTGGAATCATAAAACATCGTTACTACAGGGTTGGGGTCTTGGTCAAGTAAAAAATAAACAATCCATGTAAAAAACAAAGATAGTGAGAACGGTAGATCGGGGTTCCACTGAAAAAAACGCCATACGAGATGCAAGACAAGACTATTTATGAAAAATATTCAACGAAAACGGTCAATCGGGATAATATTTGTGACGGGACCAAAATATTCAAACGATAGATCGAGGAAAACGGTAAATCGGGGATCGATAAATGCGGGATTCTTTTACATTGTTCTTATGGGTGTTTGGCCGGGACTATGAAAAATAAACGATCCATGCGGGAAAACGGACAATGCGAGAACGGTAGATCGGGGTTCCACTGTACATTATATCAATTGGTTTTTTTAATTAAAATATGACCTTTATATGGCCAGTTCAAAAATGCTGGAATTACTCAACCGTGATCAGATCTTCGTGTAAATAAGTCCAGTTGCAGAAAAGGGTCTATCTTTTAAATTGTAACAAGCAAAGGTGCCATACTTCATACTGCGTTAATTTTCAAAAAAAGGCAAAAGCATGTGTTATTGTAAGAAAATTAAGTAAACAAATATTGAATATAAAATATATTGTTATTCCACTTGCTGTGTTACAAAATGTGACACAAAATTATCAAACTTAATTTTATATTAAAAAAAAACTTTCCACACAGTTACCGCCGAATCGAATAATAAAAATATTATTTGAATGATCATTTCATTTGAATAGTTTCCATTATTTCTTATTGGTAAATCCGCTTTTGTAAATGAGTGATTATTATACTCGATTCAATGTTCAAACTTATGAACCTATAAATTATTTATTCAAATTATTATAATTATCCACAGGGAGAAGTACAAGGACCGTTCACGTCTGTGGAAATGACTGAGTGGTTTGAGACCGGCTATTTTTCAGATAATTTATGTATACGTAAAGGAGATGATAATTTCTATATAACACTCGGTTTCTTGAAGAGCATGTACCGAGGGTCTCCTTTCAATTTAGGGAGTGATGCTAATGACATTGTTTTTAAGGTATGTAAAGACTAGTTGGTTATCCTTTTTTGTAATAGAGCACACAAGAGTAATGATTTTATTTCAATATGTTCATAATTGACTTCAGGTTGCTGAGAGTATTTCCAATTATAGGAACAAAAAATCTGGTATGTCGCCGGAGGAGAGCGCTCTTTTTGATAGTCGACAAATAGCTTTCACTAGTCTTCAAGAAAAGCTTTACAAAGAGGTATTGTATTTCTCTTTAATCGTTGTTTATTTAATTTAAACTTATGATGTTGGAATAATTACACTTACTAACTTTTTGTACTTGAATATTCAAAATCACTATTATTTTTCAAATCGTAATGTAAACACTGACATTTTTGAGCATGCAATGATGGATCAGTACCAAAGGCACTAAGAATATTCACAAATATCACTGCCAAACAATTTCTAAGAAATACAATTATATCTTAAGTCATTGCATCGTAAAGACAAATGATCTAAGTCAGTGATGCACAACCTCTACCTTCTAGCGGGCCGCATAAAACAAATTTATCGTGGGTTCGGGCCGCAAAGAAAAAAATGATTTAAAGTACGCTCAATCCTTTTTTTTTACAGAAAATATGTATGTTCCATGTAAAACAGCCTTAAAAACGTGTAAAAAAGATTAAGTGAATTTAGATAAATGAGTAATAGGTTCCATTTTATTATTTTGACCGTGTTATTTAGAAAATAAATAAGCCATGCAAAAAAAAGATCATGAGTACTTGCTAATTAAAAATCATTTCATTGTGAAATATTTATGTTACATTTATATGTAATTCATAAGTTAATGCGTTTGTAGTCTTTGTTAATTTTTAACTATTTTTTTAATTTGACATAATATTTGTAAGCCTGTTTCTATGAACCGATTTATTCTCCTTCATTGAAGAAAAAGCTTGCTTAAATTTGTTTAATACATGTTATACGTGAAAAAAGTATTTTTGAGAAAGAGATTTAAGGGCCGCATGCGGCCCGCGGGCTGCGTTTGTGCATCACTGATCTAAGTTATAGACATATACCAGTCGATAATAAAAGATGGGTAAGCCTGTCTTACGATGCATACTTCTATGCTCTCGTGATGTCTTATTAATATAGCCTCAATTTGTTTTTGTAGAGTTTGCAAAAAGACATTATGAAGCAACAATTATTACATGAACAAATGCAACAAGCGCATTCTGGGAATATTCAGCAAACACCCATGGTAAATCTCTTGAATTTTTTTACTTGATTAATATTGTCAGATTATTGCCAAAAAATTGTCACTGTTGGCATTGTTTGTGAATTTCTTTTATCTACGTAAAAATATCTTATGAGTCGATAAGCTCTGCAATAGGAGTGTGGATATGATTGAAAACAATAATTTTGTTTTGTTTCACAGAATCTTATGGATGCTCCTCAAGTTCCTATAGACATGCAATACATTCAACACTTCCAACAATATCTACCTCCGGGTGTAGAACATCAGCATATTAATACTCACGATTTAGCAGTATGTATGAATTCAAAATTTTACTCTTATAACCACTGTGTGATGATTTCCTAGTATATTTTTATAATTTACTGATTCATCTGAAAAATTTTCTATTTGATATTTATTAAAATTTCTACCTACGTTCACAATATATTTTTCATTCTCTTAATTTTTGTCTTTACCTAGCTTCCCGAAGATGGAACTAAAGTAAGTAGTCTTGCATAAAAAGCTACTTGGATGTGATTGAATAAGTAAATTGGTTATGGGATAAAACTATTTGGTAACAATTGAATAAGTAAATATTGATATTATCTTTAGGTGGAAAATCAATGGATCCAAAGAAATCTGTCTAATGCGTACACTTGGAGAGGACCCGCACCACAAAGTAACCCCTCATCTCCGGTACAATTCCAAATGGCTGCTTCTCATCTGAACCAAATGCAGATTCAAGCGATGGTCGGCTCGGCTCACACAGCAGTGATGGGTAATATGAATCCAATGCCACTAATGCGAGCAGGTCCACCCATGATGCAGCCACCTATATTGCTCCCACCTGTACCATCAGTTGCCCCGATTCCGTCTTCCATCTGGGAAAATCAGGTATGTTGAATGTTTTACAATTGTATACATTTGGTGCTGTATGCAATATTGTAATTATATCGACTGGAAAGGAAAAAGGATGTAACCCACACATATAAAATTTTACAGGAGGCACAAAAAACGTGTTTTGATGATTTTCGGCCATATGCAAATTAAAAAATAAACACAACCTTGAAGTGCACGGAGACTTCTAAACTGGTGTTTAATTGACATAATCTAATATTAATTTAAGAAATTGTATAGGAAAAACCTTTATTTCAGTCATTTTTCTTGGTTTTAATATTTTACAAGGTCATCTTTTTCAAACTTTAAAGCTAAATTTAGATACTAATTCGGCATTTGCAGCTTGCATCCTTTTGATAGAATGTGTATCAAGTTGAATACATTGTGAGTATTGAAAAAAAGCTGTTTTGTATAAACTGTGGGTTACGTCCTTTTTCCTTTCTACAGTTGATATGTAACATAACAGTTTAGCGTGTGTTTCTCAAGCCTTTCACATTGCAGATCAGTATAAATATATGGCGGACCGTCAAGGTCAAAAATAAAAGAAATAAAACTTTTATTTAATAATGTTATAAATGATTCTTTATATTACAGGGCGAAACAAAGCAGCCCATTCTATTAGAGCAACTCTACTCTTCGATCAATCAGCAGCACCCGTCTACAATCATTCATAACCAAAGTCATAACGCAATGATGATGGAACTCGTAAAAAATAATCAGTACAAGGTTTGACCACGTCTCAATTTATACTTAGCGTTTAGATGAATTGTCCCTTATATTTATTTAAAAAAATGCAGCAATACCCAAACTAAATTACATCATATCTTTTGCCATTCCTTACTACAAGTCTTTAATTTTTCTAATAACATGTATGATGTGGTAAAAAATATTTGATTTATTTAACTCTCGCGGCTCGGAGACTAGAAAAATACTTCTCTGCCGATGGGGGTTGTTTAGGGACCCCAGTGGTTTCCTCATTATTGGCCTAATTCTTTTGAATTTCAAAAAAAAAAAAGTCTAAGGGCTTTAAAATATCTCTCTGCATCATTCCTCGTACAATTTTTTGTAAAAATCTGTGGTTTTTTAATAAATAATCATATTTTAAGTTGCGCGTAAAAAAGACGTCAATCCAGTGCCAATATTAAATTGCTACTGTCGTATTAGGCGGCGTTCAGCCTAATTATCTTACGAACGATCGCTGATAAGCGGGCGCTTATCTCTTATCGTATTTATATAAACTACAAAAGGTCCAAAAAACTATGATATAAGAATACCTTAATTATAAACATTGTATCACCCGCATTAAAATAGATATTCAAGAAAATGTGGGTATTGGGGTCGCATTTCTTGAGCTTAGATCCGGAAAAGTTAATAATTTGTTAGTAAGAAATCTTTCGTTCTTACCTGCCTGTTGGCGAGTGATAAATGAGATATTTCAGTTGTTATCGTGCCTATGACATTTTTATACCCAATTCATCATTCAACTCGGTCAATTCTTAAATGGTTCCCTTTGACTAGTCAAATTAATAAAACTATCCATACTGGGATTCGAACCCGTAACCGAAGCCAACAACGTTGACCACTCCACCACAATGGTGGCAATTAAATACCTACAATATAATATTAAATTTAGAAATTAATAAATAAACTAAAAGAATAGTCAAAAAGAAAACGAAAAAATAAATACAGCAAATTATATACAAGTAAGATTGTATAAGATAAGAAATTGTTTCAATGTGGTAGGTATTTAATACAGTGGGAGATCCATAAATTGTCCCAGGAACCCTTCTTTCCGCCATTCAATTTAAAAATAAACATGATTCATTAATTATACATTAAAAAATAGATGATTTTAAAATAATATATTCATATAAAAATAGTCAATACATAATCAAGTATGTATTCTATAAAACATAGTAAACTAAACAATTAAAGAGCCCATTTCACAATAAAGTTTAAATAAATTTCCGTTTCCGTATGTACCGTTTGAAAGGTAAATAATCTTTTCGATACGACGTTGATACATGTCACTTCTATACCTACCTGTTGTACAACAGTTAAAAAATACTCAGATGGCCTTGGTTTGACGCGATTCGATTCCCCCCTCAACTTTTTTGTATTCAAATTGATGAATTCTTTCTTGTTTTAGACTATAGTTGAAGATGCTAATAAGCAAAATGCACAATTGCAAACGCAGCACCTGCTGATGGCTCACGGACATCCACCAATGCCATCATCTAACCTAATTCACAATGCAATTCAACAAATGATGCTTTCGCAACAGCTTTCCAATCAAAAGCCTGTCATCCCTACTATTGATCAGACTTTTAAAATGCCTGAGACTCCTCAAATACCATCCAATTCGAAGCAAATGCAACTTGCACAGCGCCCTACTCCGAAACAGCAAACTGCCAAACCCACCCCAGAACCTGTGAATCAGAAAGAAACTCCAAGTCAGCCCAAAGCTAAGCCAAATAATACTGATTCAACGGAAGTGAAATCGACTTCTGTGAAAGTCAACCAAAATAATGGAAAACCTGCTGAAGCTCCAGCTACTCTCCCAACTCCTGCTGCTGCTGCTGTTAAAACAAAGCGTCCCGACGAGAAGGTATCTATTTTTCTTTCTTATGACCACCTCGAACGGTGGTTTTTTAACCTATCGTGACCCGAAATTGGGTTAATCGGTATTTTTAGTGGGTTGCGAAATATTTTCAGCGGTATTTGATAAGTTCTCAAAACATATCCAAAACCAAAGTCCACATTAATAAGATCTCATAGTCTTATCAATACTGTATAAAAAAATAATAATTTAGGTTTTGTTTGTGTTTTTTATTTCACTCGTTTTACCTTGGGTAAATACTTCACCAAATGGGTCATGGCTCCAAAAGGCAAAGAAACACTGACATAGAATTCAGGACGATAGATATTGATAAAAAAATCATTCAAATATATAGTAACTTTCTACAAAAAATGTATAAAAGCTTACTCTAAAAAAAATCTTTGTATTATATTTGGATTTTACTTTAGTGTTAATGAATTGAATATTTTCTGCTTTTAATGCAATATTTAATGTTAAAACCATTTTTAAACGTTTCATTGTAACATAGCCCTTTTTGTAAACATTTGCAGCAAAAGAAGAAAGATGAAACCCGAGGAGGAAAGGACCAAAAGGTAGTAATTTGATTTCACGTTAAATGTATTCAAATATTTTACATCTGCGTTCATACTTTTGAATTTGTTTATTTTATGTCCAACTGACTAAAAAGAATATACCAGAGCTGCTGATAATTTATTTCAGCTTTTGTATGGCTTTTTTATTTGAATAAATAACATTATGTTCTTAGGACAGTGCTCTCCGCGTGCGTAAACAAGAACCAACTGCCAAACCTACCGCTGAGACTAACGTGAAGACTGAACCCGAAAAGACAAAAAAGTGAGAAATTATTTTATAAATTAGTATCTTTGTGTCCGAAAATATTACACCAGCAAAAATATATTCATCCTTATATTTATTTTTTTATTATTATTTTCATCATACCACATTGAAAAATTTACCTTATCTTTTGAAATAAAATTAAAGAACATTTTATAGTTAGAACTTAACTTAATAGATTAACATTAGCTTTACTGCAGAGGAGTAATTTTTAATGTTTGTATATTTTTTTCAATAAAAGTATGTACGGCGGACCTCTACTTTCGAACATTCTACTTTCGCACAATTCGCTATTTCACACATATTTAGAAAATCGTTCTTTTTAGATTTTTTGGCGATAATGCAAAAATGTTTTGTTTCGGCAAATAACGACGGGTTTGCTAAATTTAAAACGAGATATTATTATTTACATAATATTAAATTCATTGGAGAATCGGCTGATGCGGATAGAGATGCTGGAAAAGACTTTATTTCCTCTTTGTCCAAAATTAGTGAAGATGGAGAATATACCCCATGTCAAATATTCAATTTAGATGAGACTGGTTTATTTTGGATGAAAATGCTTAATCGTACATTCTTATCAAAGGAAAATCGTACATTCGTATCATTCTTAGTTTTCCCTGGGCACAAACCTGCTAAAAACCGATTGACATTGCTTCTTGGTGTAAATTTAGTTGGTGATTGAAAATTTATGTTAATGTTAGTTTATCAAGCATATAATTCTAGAACATTGAAAGGGAAAAGATAAAAACATACGTAAATTTTGATAAATAATAATTTTAAGGACAATTTTGTGTTTTTTTTTACATATTTCTACTTTCGAACATTCAACGTTCGCACACGTTTTCAGAAACCAATTGTGTGCGAAAGTGGAGGTCTGCCTGTATTGTGATGTTTGAAATGATTTAAAAATAATTAAAAACAATATACGTTAAGTGTTTATAAAAACTCATTGCTTAATCCAAATAGTCGCTAACCATTCTATCATCTCCACCGAAACCTTGAATAATTATTTAAAAACTACTTAACACAACTTTAAAGATTTGACAGTCTACCTTTCCAAACTAACAATTATTCACCAAAAACAGATTCTCTCCTCTACCTCATCAGAAGAAGATTCATTGGTTTTGACGATATGACCATTATAAAAATACACAATTAGAATTTATTTACACATATTACATTTTTCTTATAAAATTTAAAATTGATGCTTGTTTGATTGTTTTCACTCTCATTGACGATATTTTTGCTTGGTGTGCCCGAGAAGTAGCTTGTTATAAAAGTGAATAAATGTATGGAGAAAACCATAAACTAAAATGTCAACGAATGTTTCCTCATTACATCTGAGATCTCGCTATTTATGTGATTGTAATAACCAAGTTAGACTGTATCTGATTTGAAAGAAAATTTTCAAGTTTGTCAATAATGTTTTTCTTAATTTCCACTTTTATTCTTTGTAAACTAACTATTCAAATGCCTTAATTTAATGTAGTACATATATTTCTTCACACGTAAAAAATATATCTTTAAAATAACAGCTAAATTAATTTTCCCAAAACACTAAAATTTTCAAATTTTTCTTTCGCAAATGCATGCGAAATTTCTCCTTTAATCAAAGGCTTGAATAAATTAAATTTAACAGATTAAAGTTGAAGAGTTTAGTTTGTTGTATTATTGGCATTGTTTTTTCTGCTCAATTTCATGTTGTTTAATCACGGCTCCCGTATCCATACACAAATTGCAGTGTGACGCCTTGGCTCACTGAAATCGTAACTGTATAGCGTTGAATATTTTCATAACTGAATATTCTAAAACATACGTTCACTTGTCTACTAGAAAATGAATTACTAATAGGACTTTTGTCACAGGAAATTCAATAAGCAATTGAACAGGTAATGCTGACGACGTTGTCACTAAATAATTGAATACAGTTGAATGTGTTAGTCATTGACAGTCAGTATACAGAAGAAATATGCGTTGCAAAATAGTAAAACCGTTAGACGCGGGAACAACAAAGAGACTTGGAAAAAAATATAAAAACACTATTGAGTACAACGTAACTTGAATGGAATTGACTTCCATAGTTAGATGTTTGCATATTACATGTGATAAAAAAAAATCAGACATTCATGGTGAATGGCTATTATTTATATTATTTTGAAAAGCCAAAAACACCCTTGTACGAATTCAGTCTTGGAGGAAATCCACTTGGCCCAACTCCACATCTTCAAAAATTTATATAGTCCATACCACTGGAAAGATTCAATACTTCCAATAAAGTAATTAAAGCAAATTTCTAATCATAAAAACTTTTAAGAGCTTAATACAATGGACAATATTAATTTGTATATATTTCTTATGTTGAGAGTTTGTATGAAAATTGGTATCAATGTCATAAGGAAGATGGGAATTTGATCATCACTACAAAAACAAATAATTAACGTGATTTTTTATATTTCATAGGAAAAGGGAGGATAAAGTTAAACTAGAACATGTTTTTGCTGAGCCTGCTAAAAAGAAGGTTTGTGTGATAGTATACTTATTAACAATTTCAATTTGGTTATGGTTTGATCTTTATTGCTCATTTAATATGTATAAGCCAAGTAATCTTCAATAGAGCAATTCCTCAACTTGGTACACTATTGGTTCCTACAGAGCCATTCTCAAAATTATTATGACTAGGTCATTAATTAATGACTCCTCTAATACTCGACATCAGTTTGTAAAACTTCGATGTTATATTGTGTCTATGATCACTGATGTATTCTACCGATTGAAAGAGGTTATTTTGAAACAAACTGTCAAAATTAATACAAGCTCATCAAGTAGCATGTTATAAAACATATTTATCTAATTACAATCACTCTAATACACATAGCAAATTGACATAATTAATCAAACATAAAATACTTAAAATGGAACAAAAACAAAATTCTGTCAATTGTTGGTGTTTGACAGATTGACTTCAAAAACAGTAACCAGTAACATCTTTTTGATACTGAATTGTACAAACTGCAGGCCGTCCGTATTGGGTGGATATTTTCCATGCATCTTTTAAAAATCATATAGGTGCATTCTTCAAATAATAAATATGATATATTTGTTGACATCATTAACTACCAGTAGCAGTACTAATCTAACTAAACATATTTTTCTCATGTGTGATTGTTATTTAAAATCTTTTTGTAATTTCCAGAAGACCCAGGTAAAAGAAACCCAAGAGAAGGTTGAAACTCCAAAGAAAGTGCCCAGCTTTCCAGCATATCCTAAAGAGAGTATACCCCAGCAGAAGAACGCATCGCGCGCTGCTCCTTGGTGTCCAAAAGATGTGCAAACCGAAGTTACATCTAGTTTATCTCTGGCTGAGATTCAAAGGTTCATAATACGAATTTACATGCTTTCCTTATCTTGTATGATTGAACATTATTGGTACATAATTTATTTCATCAAGCTTTTGCTTTGAATTGTTTTTATGCGGCCGGTTAGAAGTAAAAGGTTGTACATGTCTGCTTTAGATGATCAAGTCACCTGGTATAGATTAATGGCTAGAAAAAATAAACTTCATGTTAGTTCAAAACAAGTTTGATTTGCGTTCACATTTTTTTTTACCTAATTGTCATTTACTAACCATGGTCGATAAGTAACCTTTTCTGAAGAAAATAAAACTGATTCCAGAATTATATTTCACACTTAGAAGCAAATTTTTTTAACACTTTATGTGTGCAAAATTCATAAGCTTTATTATTCTAAATATACTTTTATATTCATCTGAATATTTTTAGATTGGAGCGTGAGCAAAAGAGTCAACAAACCCGGGACCTTGTTATGCTGCTCGCAGAGCAACAGGCAGCTGCAACGGCAAAGGTTTGTCAAAAAAATAATTCAGGTTAAATTTTTTTATCTGTTGAATTGATTTCTAAATGAAAATGTCTTATTATAAAAAGTCTTTTCAGGAGTTGAAGGAGTTTAACAAACAGTCAGCTTTCACATGGGCCACTCAGAAACGTAAGCAGCCAAATATGGTGATGAATCTTACTGATATCCAAGCTGAGGAACAGCTTCAACTTTCTGTAAGTTTATATTTTTTTTTTATTAAAACATCATACTCAATGTATACTTAAATGACATTGAAACCATTTTAATATAAACATGAAAACTTTAAATTTGTTGATACATCAATATATATTTTTTTCACATAAATGTTTTGATTTGCAGATTAACCACAGGCAAGCTGAAAAAGACAATTCTACTACAGCAGCTGCAGTTGCAGCCGCAGGTCTGGCTTCATCGCAGAGTAATCCAAATATTTGGGGCCTTCCCGTTGCCTCAGTGCCGTGGTGGCAATCACCTAATACTGGTAAATTATGTACAAGCAATAATCTTGTTTAACCGCAATTTATAATTAGATATTTTTATACTATCAAGCAAATCATTCATGAACCGTCGGAAGTGTGGAAATGGGTGTATCGATTAAAAGTCATTTGCAACAAATCGTAATTGCTCAATCAATTGACGAAAAAAATTAAAGAAATTAATTACATTACATTTTACATTATTTCAATAGCACATTATAACAGTATTTAGAATAATTGATATGCTAAATCACATTACACTAAATAACATTTTGTAGGATTCTGGGATACACCATCTAGTGATGTTAAGGAATCGACTGCTAAAAAAACTACTGTTGAGGCTGCCACCAACATAAACAACAATAAACCTCAAACATCTGGAAATACACGAAGTACAAAGATTGATAGTATGTTGAAAATCTCACTTCTGCAATAAATTAGCTTGATTTTTAATCAAATAGCAAAGCATTCAGGAACATAATTTATATTACGTCTTATAATTTGTTTCTGTTATCATTAGAATATACAGTTTACTCCAACAGGCCAGCAGTTTATAACTTATATCAATATTGACTCTGACTCCATTTAAATCCTCAGAATTATTGGTTATGTTGTCAGCTAAAAATATTCATCTGTATTTACAACACTTCAGTTGTTTTAAAAGAATACTTTGTAGATTTTTAACCGATTCTTAAAAACCATAATGTAGTATAGTTCATTTATATTACATAAATAAACTTATCATTCAATTTGTTCTTTTATTGCAGCAAAAGTCGTAGAACAGAAACCAGTTGCCAGTAAAAAAGTCGCTCCCAAGGCTGCTCCCCAACCTAGCAAAGCTGTTAATTATGAAGCATCCGAAGAATTTTTCTCCTGGGCTAAATTGACCGTGACTAAAATGGATACTGATATAGATGGTAAAGAATGCATGCAATAGCAAGATTTAGTAAATAAACAAATAGAAAAAATAAAACTCTATAAAAGTAGTTTATTATAAACCAACTCAAATTATAATCCTATATATATTATAATAAATAATAATAATGTTTTGCTATGTATGGGTATACTTTGTAAAAGCATTATGTCCCGCATACTAGTTTTAAAAGAGATAGTTTTGTATGATTTATTTGACTAACCAAAACAGTGAGTTGGAAAGAGGTTATTTTTATGCAGACTGTCGAAATTAACGCAAACTCGTCAAGTAGCAAGTTATAAAACATATTTATCTCACAGTGAGTGGACATGATTTATCAGTGAAAAAAAATTACACACTATTTCAAAATAGCCCACCATATAAAATATACCTTTAATTTGAATAGTACCTTACTGAGCTTTGTATTTTGAAGTTACTCCCAATCAATCAAGCGATTGCCAAATCCATCTCAGTGGAAATTAAAAGCTAAAATCGCACTCAATTTCTTTTTCCTGGCTTGTCAAAGATTGGTAATATTGTTTACTGTTAATCCTGTGTAGGAACAACAGCCTCGCCAACAACAAGTGTCGCCTGCTGTGGCCCAGTTGGTTAGAGCTTGCTCTACTGGTCACGCAGGTCTGGGTTTGATTCCCGGTAAGATCACAGTCAATTTGAGAATTATTCAATTCAAAGTTGTGATCGAAGACTGGGTGTTTGTGATGTCAATTCACATCATTTCCTTACCTTCCATCCTTTTGATCCTTTACCTTTACTGGGTGTAGCAATAGCGATTAGTCAACCACTAGTCTTGTTCTAGCCTGATCTTTCTTTCCCTACTACTCATTTTGAAAAAAAGTGAGGTTGAGCGACTGAGTAACAAACATTTTTCATAGAAAAAACTTCTGTTGAGACACCTCCATTAGGAGGCCATATGCTCCACATTGGGAGCGGACATGTATAAAAAAGAAACAACAGAAATAATGAAACAAATTATATAATGGTCATCTCAACTCATTTTAGTTTCAAAATTGGCTAAGTCGGCAGTAACGCATCTAACATAGCCAAGTCATATACATTTTAAAAAGTTTTGAAGAAAATGAAAAAGTTTTCAAACAAACTTGCCTCCTGACAAAATTAAAACCACTTTTGTCTTTTTTTTTCCAGTTGCTACCTTTGTTGGCTTCCTTATGAATGTGGAGGCCCCTGATGAAATAAAGGAGTATATCAAATATTACCTTGGCGAAGGGAAGGATGCAACCGAGTTTGCTCGACAATTCATTGAAAAACGGTAATTTTTCTTTAATAGTTTTTGTAATAAAAATTAAATACATGTAAAGATTAATATAGTTTTATTAAAATATTTTGGATATTTCTCAGATAATAATTCAAAAGATTGTAGTCGGTACCTTGTGATATTATACTTGTTACACAATAATACTAGTAGTAATAATAGTGGAATAACGGAGAAGAATGAATTTCTACAAATTGACCGCTGAATCCATTTTCAGATACAAAAGTCTTCCTGAATTCAGTTTTTTCGAAATTCTGGTTTATATGCTGAAGTTTATTTCATAAATTTGTTAAATCTTATATTTTTTAATTACATTGAGTAGTCAAATGCTTCTGTGCCACATTTATTTCATTCCAGAGACTGTCAGTTAATGAAAAAAAAAATATCTATGTCCTATTTATTCCCTAGGATATTAAACGTTGTGCACGCCATAATCCGCTATGGCTTTACACTCTTCTTACAGGATGTATTCCGCAACGTTATTCATGCTCAAATTTTTGGAAGGAAAATTTCCTGAGGAGAAATACCTTAAGACTCAGTTGCATGCACTACAGTGTGCAGAATGTTATGCAAAATTAAAACAAAGAGTTTTTTATGAATTTAGTTCCATTCGCTTTCCATAAGGCGCCGTGAACTCTTTGAATGCCTTATAATTTTCCCTAGATGTAACCAAAGTGACAGATCTGAATGATTCATTGAAATTTTTTCGTTCATTGTTGTAGTTTAGACATTCCCAAAGGCTATTTACCAAGCTGGCCAATTTATAAGAGCTTGGCAGCGAAGTGACCATGACCAGAAATGAGGATTCAAAGCTTTACTTATCTCTATTCGCCACTTTATTTCCGGCAAGAATTTATAGGTTTGCCTGCCCTAGGAAGAAATTTCCCATCAATTTTGCCAAATTTACTTTTGACTAATTGTAAATATTTTATGTTGCAGATCAAGAATTTTGCGTCTCAATACTACCTCTGTTCCGAGTGATGATCTGTGCGTTCCAGCACCTGCTGTCAATCCTTGCATGGGTTCTATGGATTTCCAAGACGCTAAGGTAATTTATTTGTAATTTAAATCAACAATAGTTTCAAGTTCCTCCAACATCAAAGATAATTCATCAAACAAACTCTTTTCAATTATATATAAAATGCGACTGGCCTTCGATCAAATTTGTCCCACACTTAATGGAGGAGTATTTGAGCACTGACTTTTATGGCAAGATAATGTCTAGAGATCAGTACCAACTTATTTTACCCATGCTGCATTTTTCTGCAAGTGACTTCCACAAATAGACTACAGTAAAAGTCTGTTAATTCAAACAACGATATTTCGTAATTCGAAATTTTCATAATTTGCTCGGTCCCAAAATTGACTTTTCAATGTAAATTTTACCGTTAATTTGAAATATCACATATTTCAGAGAAAGAATCAGTTGTAAATTCAAGCGCTTACATACATTAGTGCAAGCGAGACATCTATATATTGGGTATTTCTCTTGAAAATATCACGTGGTAAAGAACTGTCAAAAACTTTGAATGGTACATTGTCCATAAGTGACGTCATTCTATTTTATAGCACGCCCGCAAACAAATACAGTGAATATGTATATATATACAAGTGACTGAAAATCAATTAAGTGACAATTATGTAATTTTTTTTATTTTGACAGAATGAAAAAATGGCCGCCATGTCCTAAGCCAGCGAATTTTTTTTTTTTTGTGATCGGATAGTTCGTAATTTGAATTTTTTTCGGAAATCCGGTCCTTTGAATTTCGAATTAACAGACTTTTACTGTATATTGTAAAATAATATTGATTACACGCACATAAGATTTCTATAGAAAACCATGAAACCTCATCAAAATTTGTGTATTGATAAAATGATAATGATGTTCAAATTAAAAGTTGTATTCAAACAATTTATTCTGCCTAAAAGACATTGATTCCGTATTAAAAATAATAACAATACAGTTTTTCTCGTGTCTCGGTTATTGTGCTAACAACACGACGCATGTTTCTAAGTAGTAAATCGAGGTAGAATTTGTGATGGGGCCATATTTTAATGATAGATAGAGAAACGATGAATGCAAGATTTTTTAACACTATTCTTATGAGTGCTTGGCTAAATTTTAAAAATATATTGATTAACGCGGGAAAACGAGACAGGTGAAAGAGATAAATTGGGACTCATCTGTAAACGCTTTGAATTTTTTTTATATTATATTAAACACATTTTTAACTCTTTCGTATTTTTCCTTTCGTACCTTGATAAATAATTATTGATTTATTATTTCTATTTTTTCAGTTCAAGAAGACAAAGAAAAATAAAATGTTGAAGATAGACTCACGAAACCTTGGCTTTAACGTCACTGCTGCTGCAGACCGTTTTAATATAGGAGACATTCATTCTGCTTAAATTTCACAATTAAAAAAAACCTCAGCATAATATTTACTATTAATACCTTTTTGAGCATTTCAAGTTTTTAAATATTTAGATAACTATTATTTTGAGGTTATGTTGTATCCATTGAAATTCTTGCCGAGTGTTTGAATGGCTAAAGAAATATGATAATGTGGCACCTGGTTTCTGATATGTAGCCATTGAACAGTTTGCATGGTAAATAAGCGTTCTTTATTTTTATTGTTTTATCATCTGCATATTGATAGGTGATTAACACAAAAAAGTGTCTACAAAAAAGGTTTTTTTTATATATCTGTTACACAGAGACGTATCTCCGTTGCTTGATGAAATAATTTCAAATGTATTGTATAGTTAAAACTTCACATTATTGTCACCAAGAATAAAATTATGAATTTTTCTTGGTAACTTAAATAATGCAAAAGTGTACAGTTATTCAAAATTAAATGTGTAGAATGTCGTTTGATATCTGAAAAATATTTTGTTCATAAAGATGCATAGAATGATGTTAGTGACGAGAAAGGAATTTGACAGGAGCAGTATGATTACGATATTGAGTACGAAAAAACGAGGCACATAAATTATTTAATGATTTTTAAACGAGGCAGAATTTGATTTAGAAATCATTAGATATGTTATTGCGATAATCACTCATCGATTCTACTCCATTTTTTTTTTACTTTTGGCATTCAAGCTAATAAGTTTTCCACAGGGCTGTGGAGTCACAGTCGGAAAAATCTTACGACTCAAACACATTTTTTTAAACAAATATTTAATGATGTGTATTCAAACAACAATAGTCCATAGTGTTACCACTGCATGCTATGCTGATTAAAGATGATCTGATGGTATACATATATACAAGTTAAAAAGAAATTACTAAAAAAGTTCTTTGGAGCCATTTTTTATTTAAAAGATGGAGTTGGAATCATCTTTTTTTATTGGACTCCACAGCCCTGGTTTTCACAATTGTGGTCATTTATTTAAGTTTCTGCATGCACCCTACTCAAAGACATAAATAAACAGAATAATTGCTAATAGGATAAAAATGTTTAAAATTGGTAATAATATTTTGTTTGCGCACCTTTAATTTATCTGTTATTGTTTGTATATATTAAGGATATTATTTTTAAAAGGTATGGGTGTTAATTAACCATTTGATTGCCGTAAGTACATGCAGAATACATGAACTTTCCGTATATATCCTGTTGTCTCAAAGAAAACAGTCAACTGCAAATGATTTCAGAAATTTCTTGTAAAAGTATTTTACTAGAAAAACAAACGTTTTATTTGTCTGAATCTGAGTAAACTTAGGTTTGCTTTATGATAGCATTACTGTTATAATTCATGCTATATTAAGCTATTTTTTCTATAGATAAATTAACATGCATCACATGATGACAGTTTTTTTCTTCTATTAAAACTATCTGCAAGTACCTGATATCCCTGAATATATTTTCAACAATGGCAAATGATTTTAGAATTTGAAAATGCGGTTGATATTGTCTGTTTTTTAAAAGTTTTCTTTTAACTATACTTACAAATAATAATGTTAATTGATCGGAATATGGATAATTTCTCGATTATTTTACAATGACAGTTTTATTATCCTACATCATGGGTGTCCAACTGGGTAGATCGCGATCGACCGGTCGATCCCAAAGCAAAATTTGGTCGATCCCGAAAGCCTCCGTGAATTTCGAAAAAATATATATTTTAAATATAAAATATACAAAAATACTAAAATTGAATTATTTTGTAAGCACATAACTATCTAATGATATGTATTTCACATTTAAAATAAACATTTCTATGCTTGAAGAAGGGAAAAAACCCTAAATAAAAATTCTTATAAGAATCATGTTAGAGGTCGATCGCGAGAAAACTTAAGATTAAAAAGTCGATCCCAGGGCAAAAAAGGTTGGACACCCTTGTCCTACATGCTATACAAGTAGTCCTCGGCTTATGAAATTTTTCGATAACAACCAAAAAATACGCAAATTATATGAATTGTTTAAATAATTGTGAAACCAGACAGTGCCGATTTTCAACTTAAAAGTTCATTTCTTAAAAATATTAAAACACTACAGTGTTGAACTACAGATGTTGATTTTATTTTAAAATATAAGATATCTATATTAATTTCCCCAATTTATGATTGGTATTTAGATATAATATATAGTCATCACAGTTTTTACTTTTTATTGTTTGCATTCCAATGATTTTTAGATTTTTTTTTTGTCATCTTGTGGAACAGTGATTGTTGTCTTTTGTTGCACCCATAAGATGTACAAGGCTATTCGAGCATTTATACAGAAGTTGTATCTGAAAACAATACTGTGGCCCTTGATATTGTTCGTCCCTTTCATAGCGTAATATACAGATTTTATACAAAGGTTTGAGATTGCCCTGAAAACTTTTATATTGATTGCTATGTACAAGCGGCGAGCAGGTGGTTATTCAAACTATTCATAATATATTGTTATTCAAAACAGCATGATTTTTACTAGCTTAAGATTGATTGATTCATTCACTTAATTGATTTTTTATTATGATTTGATCATACTATACATAGCATCTATTTGAATCAAATTTAAATTTCATCCAAGTAAATAGTGATTCTAATAAGGATGAACTGATATATTTAATTAAGTGTAAATAGACATATTTTTTTAACCCAATTATTTATGGGTCTCATGTGTTGATGTTACATGCAAGACACAAAATTGCTTTCCAGAATCAGGTGGCTGAATTGAAATTTTGTCATACGTGATCCACTTAATTTGGCCAAATATTTTGATTTTCTTTCGGAAGATTGTAATTGTCGAGCGAGTTAAATGTTTCACATTGTGTTGTCGCACCCGCTTACTATCTATTTAATATTGAAAGCATTTTCCTTTACTACATATATATATACATGCTTCCTGTATATTTCAACATCACGTGTTTACTTATTGACAAGTTAGTTATGTCAGTTTTTATTTAACAAATTATAAATCTCAAATTAAATTTTTACCAACGTAACGTTAATTATAGTGAATATATATTAAAAACCAACCTCATTTTGTGTTTTAAGTAAGTAACGTCTGTAGTGAATGTCAACAGACCCTAAACGTGATAAGTATGTCTTACCTTTGTCCACTCGTAATACTTAAAATCCTTTTTATTGAAACAAATCATTGTATGTCATATAATAAAAATTTCTTTGCTTATTTGCATAATCTTACTATAATACTCACAATATGTAAAAATATTTTAATGCCAGAGTTGGTTTTGTTTCTTTTAATATTTCTTGCTCATCCAGATAATGGAATGTATTATACAAACATAAATATAAACTACCTAGTAAATATTTGAATTTGTGTTGAATGTATTCTTGTGTCTGTAAATAATAGGATAAAATGCTCATCAGTGCTTTTGAACATATTACATTTGAAGAAACAAATATTAATACTATTCAACATATCACAAATTCTATTGCTTGGTAATGTACATTTTTCAATGTTTTGAATGTTTTGAATGTAAAAATTTTGGGCAATAAAATAATGGCATCACTTTTTTAAATTTATATATTTTTTAATATATCTCTATCAAGCAAAATCATCATACAAAGTAATAGAACTTCAATCAATTTTTATTTAAACAATAATCAACAAATTGTAAATAGACTTTTTCGATGAAAAGTACAATTGTTCTCAATTTTCTGTGAGGTGGTCACCAAACTTTTCGAAGAACAACGGACAAACGAAAAGTATTCTTGTGTGATTGTATTCTTTCCCCATTTAAAACACAACTTAATATTTTCGATTTTGGCTACTTTGCCAGCACTACTTTGTTAATATTTTGATAAATGAGAAATTCCAAATCGTAAATCCAAACAGTGTAATTGTTTCCATTTTTAGATCTGCAATTTAACAATGATTTGCCATGGCATAAGTAAAAATTCCATTGTCTCCTTAAATAAACATTCTTTCAATTTTAACAAGTAGTTTTAATTCTGCAATATGAGAGCATATGAATCGTCTGGTATCAAAAGAACTGTTCCATACATGATGTATGGAACAGTTCTGCTTTTGATACCAGATGACTCATATATCATCGGCTTAATCTGTAAACTGCCAATCTCAAAAAATATACATCTATATAAAATTATAATAAAAAAACAGGTGCATATTTTATATTAACCAGTTGATTACTGATAGATTTTTTAATATAAAAAATAAGTTTGCTGATTATAAAATGGTAAGAATGAATAGTAAGTAGTATTAAAAAAAAAAATGTTAAATACTTTGTAGCAGGCGGAATAATATATCTGTGTGGGCATAGTGTCAGGAACTGGCTTGTATGTATGTACATCAAATAAAGTTGAAATATCATTTTCCCAATACTAATAAAATAAGAGTTTACCTAGTTGTATTAAAATGAGAACCCCCTGAGAAGATTTTAGTCTTGGGCCCCGCACTCTAAAAACAATACATGATAAAATTATTAATTTCTATTAAAATTTCCCATTTTATTATGTAGGATCTATATTTTCAAATTAAATGGCCACCCCCTAGCATATTTTCTGGATCTAGTGTTATTTTTACTAGTAGATATTTGAAATTTCACTCAAACCCAAAAGAGTTTGGTTATAAAATAGAAGTGTCACAGGAACCACTAACACTCATTCGATTCAATTTAATCATTATAACTTACACTGATTATTTTGTCAAAAGAAATCATAATTTTTCTGTGCCGAAAAATATGGAATATATAAATGACATTAGTGCATAAATAAATACGAACAATAATAATGAAAAAACCCTTCTTCAACGGTAACTTGGTCTTTTCTACATGTAAGTAGTAGTTTCAACCACCAATCGTCGTGACAGTTTGATATTTTTCGAAGTTTGTGTGTGAAGCGTGATAGTGTTTGGCAAAACTTTTCAATTTACTAAAAGCATGTTCGAATTTCTCAGCATTCAAATGGTTAATATGTATATTTAAAATAATTTGATTGTTAAACACAATGTTTTATTAATTTTTTATCCAGCATTTCACCGGGATCTGTTTTATGTACTCCATACTTGTAAATGAGTTTAAATAAATATACAGTTTACAAACTGGAAAATGGTGGTCAGTTAATATATTTTTTTGATTGTAACAATTTACAGATTAAGTAAAACTGATATTTCTTTTAATGTGTCAACCTGTCAAGGAAATAATTATATTGACGTCAATCTTTTCATACATTTAGTAGTCAGCCTTGTTATTTTTATTATATGTAAAGAATATGTATTCATAGAATTATTAATGTTTTCAGTGCGCTATTTTATCATAGCATCTTCCAGTGAAACTTAAGACAATTATATAGCCTAAGAGTATTTTTCAACAATGAAAGTGATAAAATCTTTAAAAGTATATATTTTTTAATTGAAATAATTAGATGAAAATGGAATATCACCCAGTGAAAGCAATTATAATGGAGAAATAATTTATATTTGTTAATATGTATGTATGATAGAAAGAAAAATACATTTATTTAGTAGGTATGTCTTATTAATTATTGTGTATTTTCACTAATTTCGGCCCATACCATTTTCATTCAATGATCTCTTCAAATCTTATTCAGAAAAAAAGCAAGAGTAGTCACTGCATTCATGTTAAGGAAATGTTATGGGCATAAAAAGTAGTAGCCGATATCCTCCAATGTATCTTCAATAGAATGCAAGATTGTAATCAATGAGTCTGGGTCTAAACCTAGAAAGCAAGCTATGTTCATATTTTCAATGGATTTGGCAGCATCAATATAAAGAAATATTTTTAATATAATACTACATTTGATAACTTTGTTATTTATTGTGACACAAATGTCTCCTCTTTAAGAACCATCTTCTGACTATTATTAAGTAAACATTGATTCTTAACTTTTGAATAATTTAATAAAAATGGACATAGGTATTATTTCTTTCTACTGGCCACAATAATTACTAGTGCTATTTTAATTATTGTTTGTATGTAGCCACCTCCCTGCATCCAGTAGAATCAAAACTATTAAAATCAATGTTTGCTCTATCAATAATTAATTAACCTTACAATTAATAGTCTGAAGATTATCCCCAAAGAGGCGAAACATATGTCATAATCAGCGGAATAACAAAGGTATAAAATTTATTTTTTATCTATATTTATTATTATCAATCTTTTTTTTTTAATTTACTACATAATTTATTACTAGGATTTTTAAAGATATTTTAATAAATCAAAATTAAGCGTGTCACAGCGAAATAGTTATCCAGTAACTTCTTATCTAGTTTGGATAAAAAAAAAGTTATCCACATCTTTTATTTGTTTGCATTTTAATTAAAAATTACACTGGCAAAAGAGTGAACTCTTCTAATCACTGGTGGGAAAAAAGTGTATTTTTAAAGCTCAATTCAGTTTTTACATTTTAATGATTCCAGTGTTTAAAATTGATGTTCGGATAAGTAATATATTAAATTGTCATTTACTTGGTAGAACCTCGTTGTTATTGGTTAAAATATCAAAGTATCTAGTTCTACAAGAATTATGAGATTTTGTTTATAATAGTTATTAACAATCCTATATTTTGTATATAAATAAATACTTAGATATTTTAACATAATTAATACAATTTATCAGGTTTGTATTTAACAATAACATATATTTATTTACTTGACTTATATGTAATATTTGTTTTTAAAAAATCTTAAGATTTCATTGTAAATTATGATATATTATATAGTCAATGTTTCACTTACTTATGGTTTTTTTTTTACATCTGTCATATTTTCTTACTTTGTGTTGGAAAAATACCTGATTTTTTTCAATAAAAAAATTCTTAAACATAATATTTATTTTTAATGATATTTCCCAACCCATTTTGTGATTAATGAAAAACCTGCCAGTACATGTGAATCACAATTTTTAAGATTCATTTTTAAATCGATTGGCTAGTCTGGAGGTGCTGTCTTTCAATGTCACATTAAGCGATTCTTATTTTCAAAAAAAAAATCAATGCAGTCAAAGTGAACCCCAGGGGTGCCATTTAAATACTGCAAGCCTGAACAGTATTGATTGGCGTTTAAACATACGTCTGCACGGATATATATTGAAGAATATGAACATAGTTGCATAGTTGGTAGACGAACCCATTACATCAACTTAGACTTGAATATAATTTACGTAGTCTTGGCAACACACGAATCAAACGTTAAACGTCAAACTTTTTAAAACTACAAGATGTTGAATGATTTGGCAGTGCCAACTACATATTCCATGTAATAGTTAAATATATCTCAGAGCATCACCATGTATAAGATATCGTTATTTCTATCGCAAATAACTTGTATGGTTAAAAAGTAAAAAAATATGACATGTGCTTAAAATCATAACCTTCACAATATACTTTTATTATTATTAAATTTCACCTTGCGACTTTGATAGGTGTATCAAACTTGACAACTGATGTCAATTAATTCAGACATTGTGTTATTTTACTAACTTTTATCTATGTTTACATTATTGTCTTTACTTACATTAGTTATATTTTTTGTAAAAATCATATACAAACTTTATTCAATGTATTGTATTGTATCCTCATATTTTGTATATTTACATTGTTAAGATTACTGGCTGTATTTTTGTGAGTATTGCTGTCTATAAAATATTTTTTGTTGTAACAATTGCTATAAGATTACTGGCTGTATTTTTGTCAGTATTGCTGTCTATAAAATATTTTTTGTTGTAACAATTGCTATAAGATTACTGTCTGTATTTTTATGAGTATTTCTGTCTATAAAATATTTTTTGTTGTAACTACTGATATAAGATTACTGGCTGTATTTTTGTGAGTATTTCTGTCTATAAAATATTTTTTGTTGTGAAAACTGCTATTTTTCTTCCCCCGACCCTTCCCCCACCCCCCCCTTTCTTTCCGGCGCCATATCTTTTTATAATAAAGAAATAATAACTATTGGGTCCTAGTTGGGTCCGACTTACAGGTACTTGTTATACCAACCATAAACCAGTATAAACTCAGAAATTTCATGTTCTAAGTCGCCCATCTATACAGTAGAATAGTTTATGGTGAACCCCTCTAGAGAAGTTTATTACAACGTATGCAGCAGACTCCCCGTAAAACTGATAACAAAATACTGTATAAATATACATTTTATATTGGTTTGCTGATTTCGTTCAATTCACAAAATACAATTGAAAGAACCTAACCACAAATGCGAATCACTATCTATATGCATATTATCTATGCTATATGCTAGGCGGCTATACAAGAGGATTGCATTTACAAGTACTCTGTGTGTTCCGTGTCAAAAATAGGTTTTTATTGAAAATTTGAAGACTTCCGCCTAACCAATATTCTTTTGGTTAGTAAATTTTAAAATAATTCAAAAGTTTCAAATATTTTTTATTATTCGTTTTATGTTTTTTAAACTGAAACACGAGTCGTGAAGTCTGATTTCGTTTGTCTGTTTATAAATTAACAGTAGTCAGCAAACAACCAACTCGCTCGCCATGTTTGTTTATGACTGACGCCGTATAACGTGGGCATAGCTAACAAACTTTCAAAAACTGCTTTTCAAGTAAGTTCGCGAAACATAAAAAAATCACAAAAACTTATAATTTGTCCGCAGAAGTGTGCTGTCGAAGGGTGTGATGGATTATCTGAAAATTGCAAGTTATTTACCTGGGTATTATAACTACACGTGTAGGCTGTTATCTAGTAATATGTCAACATTTTTCGAAGATTGCATCACATCATCTTTGTTTATACTTTGTAGCTAACCAAATATTCCATGTCTTGGCAGTGCTGACGCTGCATATGCTAGGTGAGAATAAATTATATGAATCTATGTATCAATGAAATATATCGTATTGTCAATAACACCGTGAAACCTATTTACATCAAATATGTCTGTTGAACATTAAATGTACCTAAAATGACATGAATATTCTACACTATGCCCTGAGTGAAGACAATTATTGACATTTATACATTTTTAAATATTGAAGGAGAGGCTCAAATACAACCATATAATATACTTCCTTGATTATTTTTATAATGAAAAGTATTAAATTATTTCAGTTCAGCCCAGAAATGTTCCACTGCAGCCGCGACCTCCACCTCAACAAGGTAAGTTATATTTTATTACAACTACGAGTACAATTTAATTAAAGTGATGTGCGATTTATTCCAGTAAGAATGACAGTACCTCTGACATGAACCCTGATTGCTTCTTCTGCAAACAAAACGAAAATCACCTACTCAATGAACTACAGTAATACCCCGCTTTACGCGAGGGATACGTTCCGAAAAAGAGTCCAAAATCTCTTCCAACAATTGTTGCTTTGCCTCCATTTTCCATTCTTCTTAGCACTACTTTCATCTTCAATTCCAAAGTGACGCTTTTACGCTCTTTTTTCTTTACAGGCGGCATTTTAACGTAGGGTTAAATTATGTATGTATCTCCAATAAATGTTAAAACAAAACTGCCAGCCGACCGAACTAACATTACGGAACAAATGAACACACGAAACGAACGAGGAAATCCCCATAGAACAAAGTCGAAGGACGGGGAATTCCCAATTCTTCAAAGAGAATATTCAGAGAAAGCGGGGATCCCGCGACCATAGAGAAGTTAATGACTAAATATGTTTATACGCACTCTTTCGCGTAATGCGAGGCATTTGAGCGCGAAATTTGAAATTCGCGTTATAGTGAAACCGCGCTTAACGGGGTCGCGCTAAGCGGGGTATTACTGTATTGCTTATGTGAGTTATATATTTGCTGATAATTATGACAGCAATCTGTCACAATGTAATAGGTGGTGGTAAAGGGAATTTCATGGAACTACTTTGGCTGGTTGAAGAACAGATTTTCCTATCACAAAACTCATAGAATTTATAATTAATTTTACATTGGTTTCTTTTTTTTAAATTGGTTACTGGTTATTATTGGTTTGGCAAAAGTCACAGAGTGGATGGTTGATTATAATTAGTTAGGCGAAGGGGAACGATCGAGGCCTGCAGTCTTATTCTGGGGTGCATGATACTTATTTTCGACTGTCTGAAATAATCAACCACAGGCAATAATATTTTTTAAGTTGGTAAAAATGAGACATTGTGTTTGTTCACACTTCTTATATTACTGCTGTCAAATTATTCTCCACTGACTTAAGCATAACCTATATTATCTATAGCAGGGGTCACCAAACTTTTTGAGAAGCGGGCCGGATTGAACTTTTTAAAAACTAAGCAGGCCGGACCGCAAATAAATTTTTATTGGAACTCAATCAGAATATTATTTCATTTTATGTGGTTACATAATAATTAAAATGGAAACAAATGTTTGCCCTTAGAATTTCAATAAATGAGAATATTCGGGAATTTTTTGAGTAAACGAACATCTGGTTGTCTCGCTTCCAATTTCTATCCAACTTCCTTCACTTTGAGTCCCCTACCAGATAGTTGTATGACAATTGATGATTTGAAATAAATAGTTGTCGTGAATTCACAGCTAAATCATGAAAATTTATATTTCTTATATGAATAATTTCTATGCAAAAGTCCAGAACTTTTCGCGGGCTGGAAGAAAATCTTTGGCGGGCCGTAGTTTGGTGACCGCTGATCTATAGTAAACATTGATGTAACTTTGGCTATTTTAATTAATTGACCTATAAAACGAATACGATGTCATATAAATAATTTTTCAATGAATGAATATCTAGTTCATGATGTGGTGTTAAAACACACTTTAGTTATCTTTTTTTCCAAACAAGTAATACTTTTTCTGTGTTTCTTGTTTCAGATTATAAAAGGATAGGATTGTTAGATAGTGTAGGTGTGACACGGGTTCATTAACTCACCCCCAAGGCAAGTAAACTCCATGAGACAGCAAACAAACTTAAAAAAATATGTTAAGAGCAATGAAAAAGTCTGCAAGTTTTCGGGAAAGGCTTCAAGGAGTGGAAGAATTTTCTCAAAAAGTCGCATTTCAGAAGGTTACGAAAAGTATGACAGCCTCTGCAAAAATCTTCACTAGCTTTCAAATACAACAGTCTGGCAAGAAGGCCAGAGGAAGGAGATTTACGGACGAGAAAATTCTTTCATTATCTATGTATAAGCAGAGCCCGAAAGCTACTGTTAAAAGTTTATATAATTACTTAGCAATACCGTATGCTCAAGCAAAATCATATTGTCGTCTATTTACGTTTTTCTTCAGTATTATGATATACTTATAATGCATTTAAAGTTCACTTTTCATTGACTGTCAAAAACTATTTTGTCTTTACATTGTTTTTGAGTATTATGATACAATACTTAAAATGCATTTAAAATGCACTTTTCATTTATTGTTAAATATACTTTTAACTAATTAATACAAGTGCTCAAGTAACAATACTATTGTCTATTTACTTTATTTTGATTATTTTTCCATCAATAAAATATTTTATGTTGAACAGCTGTTATTATTCTATCCCCCGCCATTTTTTAAATAAATTAATATGAAGCTTTTACTACTTCCGAAACCAAATTGTAGGTGGTGTATTTTGTGAAAAACTTTAAACAACTTAATGCACCAGAGTTGCCAATCTATAGGTCTGTTCTTATGCGCAAACGTCAAAACCAATATTCCAACCGAATTCCGCCAAACCCAGTTTGCAAGTGGCGCAGAAGAACAGGCAATTTTTTGCTCTGCTGCCAGTAGTTTAAATAATTATATATTGTTTTTTTTCATAGTAGCAATTTCTAGGTCCGTAATCAGATTTTTACAAGCGGTAACATTAAAATAATTAACTATCGACATTCATTTATTCTTAGTTCAGCGAATACGCCTTTATTAAGACTATGGAAAATGTTTAATTGTTCATAAATAACTTACTGTTTTACTTTTTTCGTGATTTTAAAACCTTATTCGCCATTTCGAGCATTATCGTATTTGATGAAATACGTCAATGGGAAATACAAATATAATTTTCACTTAATTGGTGTGAAAATTATATTTGCGTGAACCATTTTAGGTTAAACTGTACTATAAATACGTACTACAGTTTTAAAAGTATCTTGTTATATTGAAACACCGTAATATTGTTGTCAAACAAATTAATCTTTTTTTTTTATTCCATGTCCGCTCCCAATATGGAGCATATGGACTCCTAATGGAGTTTATCTCAACAGAATTTTTTTCTACGAGAACTGCTTGTTACTCAGTTGCTCAACCTCTCTTTTTCCAAAGAGAGTAGGAATAGAAGGAAAGGGCAAGGACAGGACTAGTGGTTAGCTAATCGCTCTCTATACGCCCCGTTCATAGGATAGGATGGGTAGGAGGGGGGAATTCAAGACATCACATACATCCATGCCTTTGAACAGAAATTCATAAATCAATTGAAAGATCAATTTATAAAACTGCCCGTACCGGGATTCGAACCCGTGCCCTCCGTAGCGGTAGCCAACGATGTTGACCACTCGACCACATAGGCGGCATTAATCATACCTAATTATAAACATTACCTTATTTAAATATTATCCGATTTCTTTCGTTTTCATTTCAGCGAATACACACTCAAAGATAACACAATGTTTTTTATTGTCAATAATAAATCGATTCTTTTATTCTAATCCATACCCTAAATTTTAAAGTATAGATTAAGAGTAATTATAAGACCTTGTCATTCATTGTTGCTGACAGATACGAAAATGAAATTTTCACTCGAATATCGGTTTTGTGCGATGTCATGTACAAATGTTTCCTATAATTTCGTTTTAAAATGCTCGATGCTTTGTGTTGTTACAATGTTTTTAAGCCAAATATTTCGACAATTTACCATCATGTTAAATATTTTACTTATAAAACTTTTATATAATATACATCAGTAACATACTGTCAGTTTGACATTTGGTATTTAGTCAGTTAAGTTGTCGTTTTTAACAAAATTCGCCATTCTAAGGCTGGAGGTTGGTACGCCAAAACAGTCATCGATTTAGAACACGAACCGTTGCTGGTTTTGACACAAAAGAACAGAAACAACTGTCAAAGTTACAATCCAAACCATGTGATCAAAGCTTTGAATTAGATTCTAATTCGAAAACGGTTTGTCATCAGTAAACCATCAGAAGTACTCAAAAGAACAGACCTATATAACCTCATACCTCCAGTATATAAGTCAGAGACAAACAAAATTAGTCTATGATATTTTCTGACAACACTGTTGAAGTCCCGTCTGTGAGAAGAAACTCAAAATTATCGAACTAAGAAGTGTAAAAACTTAGTTAAATCTATGCAATGGAAGACGATTTAGAAAAGCTTTTGATTGAGGAGGATTACTATGCATTCCTGAACGTGTCAAAGACGGTTAGCACAAATCATTCATTTATCCATTTTCCATATTTTTTACAAATTATCTTCATATAATAATTTCACACGTTCCCATGAAGATGTAACCAAAAGATATATTGATATTATTTATTGCTAAATCATATCTAAGTCATGTACTAAAGCGTTAATAGAATGTTATAGGGTATATTTTAGTTTTCTTCTTATATGATGACATGTTTGCTATTATTATTATATTTCGCTATCCCAATTTCGTAATATGTTTCTGTCATTCGTCATTTTTGTTAACTTATTACCTTTTGTCTGCATAATTAAATATAAACAAATACAACTTAATTAAAAAGGAATATTGTAAAATAATTTGAACTAGTAAAGATAAAAAATCTATACATAACCTCAAATTTTTTGATATTTTAATAAACACGGGTAGTAAATAGGGTTGCCAAGTGTCCCGGAATTGGAATCGCTGTCCCGTATCCCGGATGAGAAATTTGTGCAAATCCCGAAAATTGATATGATTTTGGAATTGGAAACAACGAGGCTTAGAGATAATCCGAGGAAAAAGTATAGGGAATTGAGGATTTCAAATTCCTCGGTGAGCTAAAAAAAAAAAACGAGTTTCGGAGATAATCTGGGTAAAAAGTAGGGGTAAGGGATTGAAAATTAATCAATTCCGAAATCCCGGATTACAAAAAGGCTTTGGGATTGGATACCCTAATTCCTGGGTTTTTGGATTTGAAAGTAAGCAAATCGGACAAATGTCCTGGATTCACTTGCAAGAAATCTGGCAACCCTAGTTGTAAATAATATAATGGTAATTGTGTGTTAAAGCTATTCATGGATTATTACAGCGAAAAACTTTACAAACTAAGCTAAAAACAACACCACGATTTAAAAATATTTTTTGAGCGCTTGATAATCGCGTTAAAACCACATATTATTACGAAGAACACTGATTATACGAAATACGAAATATTTTTCACTACTTCGCCTCCATTATTCATTATGGCCGCACGGCCGTAATGAATAATGGAAGCTGAATAATTTATATGTTCTTCGTATTTATGTGTGATTTAAATGCGATTGTCAAAGCTTCAATAAAACATTTTAAATTGTGGCGTCGTTTTTAGCTTAGTTTGTGAAGTTTTTCACCGAAATATTCCATGACTAGCTTTATCACACAATTACCAATATAATTTATAATTAGTCTAAATATATTATATTTGTGTGAGCATAATAGCATTGCTAATTGATACGTCTAATATGAATATATATATATATATATATTTGTTATTTAATAATATAAGAGGTATTTAAAAGTACTACACAGAATTGTGATATGTATTTTACAATAGTTTTGATAAAATAACGTTTAAATGAATTAACAGACATGTTTGAAGGGCTTTATACTTTAATAATTAATCTAATTTAGGTTAATTTGTCCTATAGCGTGTCATGGATTATTAAAACTTCACAATGTCAACTAAAAACACTGCCATGATTTAAAATCTTTTTCTTCGGTGACTTGATAACTGCGTTAAAATCACACATTATTATGAAGATCACTGATAAATTATGTGTAATACGAAAAACATTTTAGTATGAGCTTCGTTCCTCTGTTCACATCTCCAAATCAGGGAAGTTACCAGGTACAAGAAAACCGCATGTGCTTAAGTTTCGCGGCATACCTGGTCCAGATAATATTTTAACTGATAAACTGTCAAATAAGTACTGCATATTTAAGCACATTATATTTATTTCCGAAACGCACAAGCGGTTGAGGTCTATTTTTCTCCCTTTGTAAAAATTAATATTTTTTCCACCTAGCAAGAATTTGTTAAGGAGATGTCGATAAAGGAACGAAGCTTAGAACATGTTATATACGATGGCGAAATTTGCATACTAAAACGTTTTTAGTATTCCGCATAATTTATCGGTGATCTTCATATTAATATGTGATTTTAACACGATTATCAAGTCCGCAAAAAAAAAAAATAAGTTTTTAACTTACATTGTGAAGTTTTTCGCTGAAATACTCCATGATACACTATAAGACAAATTTACCCTAATTTATACTCAAACAAAATAAATTGCTTCAAATTCATTCACAAACCAAAAGTGACATACAGTGAAACCTCAATTTTGCATTATGGAACGACCCCACATTTGCATTAACGATTTGCTGTTTTTTCCATTAACCGTTGAGTGTTGAGATATTTTTTACTAAATTAGGCTTTTTCGTATATTTTGATTATTTGTACTATTACTACACTTCAAAATATAAAAACTTTTTTTTTGGATACCGATCAATCTAGGAAAAATATAATTTGTTAGTTTTTAAACCATGTCCGCTCCCAATGTAGAGCATATGGACTCCTAATGGAGTTTATCTCAACAGAAGTGTTTCTACGAGAACTGCTTGTTACTCAGTTGCTCAACCTCTTTTTCCAAAGAGAGTAGGGATAGAAGGATAGGGCTAGGAAAGGATTAGTGGTAGGTCTCGATACGCCCCCGTTCATAGGATAGGATGGGTGAGAGGGGAGAATTCAAGACATCACAAACATCCATGCCTTTGAACAGAAATTCATAAATCGATTGAAAAATCAATTTATAAAACTGTCCGCACCGAGATTTGAACCCGGGCCCTTCGTAGCCGAAGCCAACAACGTTGACCACTCGACCACAATGGCGGCGGCGGCCACAATGTTAGTTTAAGAAGTAAATATTTTATTTTGAATAACAAAACACATAGTTAAACGTATAAAGCATATTAATTCATTATTACTTTAAAATGATTTTCTAAAAGCTATTTCTTCAAATTCGGGATTAGATTTTTTTTGATTTCATCTGTGGGCATGTGACGCTCTACTGACGTCGATTCCAGGAAAAGAAACAACCAGAAATAGAATCTTACACTTGATATTATATGGCTAACGATTTGCTTACAAATAAGACATAAAGGTGTTTTCTTTTTATCTCATGTACATCCTGTATTTTACAACATCAGATTTGTAAAAAACTTCTTTGTTCATTTGCTACAAATAATTACAATAATGTGACTGCAAAAAATCCCTGATATATGTGTGTAGTATCCATATCTTAACACCTTGCCACTGTGGGACACAGAATACGCGTCATTCGATATAGTCGATGTTTATAGCTCATAACTCTTTGATCGTATTTTTTTAAAATTATTTTCATGCTTTAATATAATCTTAATTTCTTTATCTTTGGCAATGTCAGCAATTATCCAAATCCATCCCAATTTAACTTATGCGATATTTTATTACCCTTTCCATCCATGAATGATAGCAAAACACACCGCCATGGTATGATATTATGGTTCCCGGTAAATTGCTCGAATAACAAGATAATCAATTTGCTTCTGTTTGTTCTGTCCGTTTGTTCTGTCTTAGCCCTAGTCTTCTATGTGTTCTGGAAATATATAGAAACAGTTTGAGTAACTAATTAATAAGCAGTTCTTGTAGAAACACTTCTGTTGAGATAAACTCCATTAAAAGATCATATGTTCCGCATTTGGAGCGAACACGGTTAAAATAAATACTTACGAAAATTATTTTTATCTTTCACTCTCTAAACAAGTGTCACACAAGATAAAAATGAAATTCGTAGAAAAAGTCATGAAAAATCGTTTAAATAACCAAGCAATTCGAATAATTTGTAATTCGAGCAATTTCCATTCGAGCAATTTACCGGCTCCCTGATATTATCGATTAAAACCAGGGTTGTGGAGTTGGAGTCGCAGAGTTACGATATTTTGGCCGGAGTCTGAGTTGTGAAACATGAGCGGCTTGAAATTTTTTTAAAAAATATATTTAATGATGTATATTCAAACAAAATAGTCCAAAGTGTTGATATTTTATGCTTGGCTGACTAAAGATGATCTGATGGTATACATATATAAGTTGTATTTTAAATTTTTGAAAAATTTCCTCAGAGTCAGAGTTGTTAATTATTTTAAAGCTGGAGTCGGACTCGTCTTTATTTAACACAACTCCACAGCCCTGATTAAAACCAAAGATTTCGAGTATTTGGAATTTGATTTAAATTAACAAAATACAACTGCCAAAGTCTAACAATAATATTGCACAACTGTTCAACATTCATTGAAGCATTCCAAACTCGATTTGTGGACATAGTTTAAATAATAAAATTATTATAGATATTTACTATCCCTGCACTATCGCTTTTTACTTTATTATAACTTAATAAGACTGTTGTGATGAATGCGATTATTATTGCAGCATAAATCATGGGTCAGGGTGTGTAGTCAAATAAATCACAAAACATTGAAAATGAGATATCAATGCCAATCGACTAAAAAATATATTCTTTCAATGTATATCGTCAGTTAAGTCAAAGATTACAAGAATTGAGAAGGTGCATTTTCAGTCTAAATATATTTTTAAGTTTACAAATCAAGTTTTTGAAAACTTTGTTTTGACTGTATCTCAAAATGAAAAATTCTAACTTATCTATTCTACACGCCCCAACTCACGAATGATGTGCAACGAAGTTAATTATACTATTTTTTTTGTCAGAAAGTAAATATAAAGTTACTTAATTGTTAATCGCCAACAGTAAATTGCGCAATGCAGTGGTTATATTGAAAAATATGTTTTTTTTTTTTTAATAATTATGAAATTTGAATTGATATTCTAATTGCGCGAAAATATTACTTTTATTTATGTGAAATATTGACTGTGTTGCATATTTTATTATCACTTTTTTGTTGCAATTTTTTTACACTAAAAGGCAATATTTGAATGGGCGGCAGTAAGTGAAACAGTTTTATTCTGAATTCATATGCAGTAAAACCACCATTTGCACTAAAGTCGGGACAGTGTTATTTGGGGTAGTGTAATTGGGAGAGTGAATCTCATACAAAATTGGGGATTTGGTTTTTTTCGGAAAAAATGCAAAACTAAGATTTCCCTTAGTTTTGCAAAAAAAAAATATGGATGAAATATTTAGTTAAGTGATAAAATGCAAAGCGTGCCAAAATCCAACGCATACAGTCGCCCGGCTATACATGTATAGCCTGGCACGTGTTGAATATACAGACTAGCCAACATTTGACTGTATGCGCCACACAGATGACAGTCTCGTAGCAACGACAATGGAATGCGACAGTGCAATTGGGGGATTTGCGGCGAATATTTCAAGCCAGCGCATAATTCAGGGTAGTGTAATTGGGGGTTTCACTGTATCTTGAATATTATAATCGTTCTAGAAGTATTTATTCTACGTAAAAATTATACTTCTCTGAAATGAGATTGTTGAATATTTAAATGGAAGCGTATTAAAAGTTTGCAATTTCCTTAATTCTTATAAATTTGTTTAGTACATAGTTTTATTATCCATAGTGCAGTGGCGGCCGGTCAATGTGGCATTGGATTAATGCACCCCTTGTATATACAGGAGTGGTTATATTTCAAGAAATAATATTCAAACAAAATATTTATACCATTCATTCATTTTTAAATCCTTCGTGTATTTTATTGTCTATAATAAATATTTTAGAAATCGATAATAAAATATTTATTATAGACAATACATACATGAAGAATTCAAAATGAGTGAATGGTATAAATGTTATGTTTAAATATAATTTCATGAAACATAACCGCCCCTGCATATATAAGGGGTGCATTGATCCAATGCCACATTGACCGGCCGACACTGCCACAGTGTCTTAATAAAAAGTCATGTTTAAGGTTGTTTTACCATTTTACTGCTTTAGCAAATGTGGTTTAACCTGAATTAAACAAATTTGTAGAATACAATGGACAAAAATTGGATTCAATTTCTTTGATTATTTAAATTACATTCAAACCACGAGTGTTTTACACATTTAAACTTCTCCATAGGAGGTTACAAATTATATTTTTGTACAAAATCACTTTTCATTATTGAATAAGGGCACATACAGGATTATCGCTATCATTCGTCATTTAATCCCATGATATTGTGTTTTTTTTTTGTATATAGGCCACAATTGAAGAAATAAATAATGCTTATCGAAAGTTGTCACTTGTATACCATCCGGACAAGCATGTGGAAGCGAACCTCAAGAAATGGGCAGAAATCATCTTTAACAAAACAAAAAAGGCCTATGAAATCCTCGCAGATCCACATAAAAGAGCAATATATGACTCATTAGGTATGATTTTCATATTCCTTACGAGCAATGCTGTTTTATTAAAAATAATATAAAAAATGGGTTAAATAGTACCTGAGCGTCGAATATTATTTGACGTTTAATACAAAATGGCCGTTACGTCAGTGCACCCAATACAAAAGCATGAGTCACTCGTCAATCATTATTAATTATTATACATAACTAAGAAATGTAATTCTCGTATTGCCCTTAGAAATACTCCAAAAACACTGGCTGGAGAGTATTTTTTATCGTAACCATAAAAATGATTTTTTTACCTTTATTGAAGTATTTTTTTTTATCAATTCTTTACAGGTACCAAAGGATTAGAAACAGAGGGTTGGGAAGTTGTCCAACGAACAAAAACGCCTTTTGAAATTCGTGAGGAATATGAAAGGTTACAGCCTTTCCATGAATCTTATTTTATGTAATCATTTATAATTTTGTTCACTAATATAAATGACTTTTTCTCTTCTTAACTTTAAGGTTAGCAAGGGAAAGAGAAGAGCATAGATTACTACGCAGCACAAATCCTAGAGGAACTACTTCGGTGTCTATAAACGCAACAGATTTATTTAGCCATTTTGAAGACGATTACATAGATTTGTAAGAATACAATTCCTGTTTTTATTGAAATAATAGATTACATCACGCACGATAATAGTTTATATTTTTATACAATCCTTTTACAGAGATAGGAGTGGATTACCTACGGTAGAAATATCTGGCATTAATGTTTTTCATTCCGTCGAAGCTCCAATCACTCCCAAAGATACTGTCACTCTTTCATGCAATCTATCCACTCAAAATGGCACAGGTATTCGATCTATTAAAATATTGTGAACACATTTAATACGCTATTATTACGAGTTATAGGTTTAATTAATTATGTCATATTGCAGATTTTTAATTTAAAAAATCTATAGTTTTGAGCATTTTTCTTTTGAATTAAAAGTGTCACAAACAATTTATAATTATGTAACTGATTTTATTTATAACTAAATTATGACATAATGTTCAGCAAATGATCTTATTCTTTTCTTCTTGGGCCTCATTTGCTCTCCCAACATTTGGCGTCTCCGTGATTTCCTGTCACATTCCAATCGCTTTGCTTCCTCCCATGACATGCCATCATCTATAAAAAAAACGTGCTGTCGTTAAGCTGTTAACAAAGCATTGAATTTTATAAGAAATGTTACAAATCTTTGTATTGTTTAGGTTCTGGTTCAGTCAATGTATCTTCAAGAAGGATTACTTCAGAAAAGGGTTGGGCAGAAATGGATGTCGGTGTTGGAAATGGTCCTGTCATTAGTTTTAAAGGTTTTCGTTCCTTAACAAAATCAATCTTCTTTAGTGGAGCAGGAATTATGGAATTTTCTGGACGTGGTATGCGACCAAGTCTTTTCTCAAGTAAGGAATGCCCTAAATAACTTTGAAATATCTCAGTATTCATATTTATTATACGGATAAAAGTTAAACTGAAATGTCTACCATTCATATATTACTAGCTATTTTTAATAAGTACCCAATTAGTTGTGCTCTGATTGTAATCAAAACGATTTTAGCTCTAGCCATTCAACTGGACAATTGCTCTCTCGGATATCTGACGTATAGAGGTGGAGTAAATTCATCGATGACCACAACGTTAGTAAGAGACACTGAACGCTATCATGGAAATCTTTCTCTACAATTTGGTGTTCCTCACTCTTTTATATCGGCTAGCTATACTCGCAAAATGATGCAGGGAGAACTTAAACTTCGGGCATGTGTAAAGTAAGTGGATTATAAAAAAATGCATGTGTATATTATATGCATTTACTTGCTATTATTAGATTTCTTCAAGAGTAGGTGGAATTTAACAAATTAACTTGTAGAAAATATTGATTTATGCATTTATGCATTTATGCCAGCCAGAAAGATCTTACTCAGTAGTGACTGGTGGATAAAATTGTTTAACCTTTAAATACCCAGCGTCCATATAGGGATTGCAGGTTTTCGTTGTTCGCTGCCCAGTGGTCCCTAGAAGGACCAGCTAGTTTCGCGACAGAACTACATTGATTTACAATAACAATATACAAACTATAGATATAAGATTCAATATGTAATGACTTCAATTGTGATATAGTTATTTTTGTGACTGACCAATTCGCTGCCCAGTGGTCCCTAGAAGGACCAGCTAGTTTCGCGACAGAACTACATTGATTTACAATAACAATATACAAACTATAGATATAAGATTCAATATGTAATGACTTCAATTGCGATATAGTTATTTTTGTGACTGACCAATTTCAAAATCAATTTTTGCAATAAACACTACTTGGGCAGTGTACTACTCCTAATGCCTAATAAGGTTAATAGAGATGTTGTGGTAAATTACAAAAAACAATAAACGTTCAACTCGAATAGTTAAAAAACCTAATAATATTTATTATACATAACAATTTTATTTTTTTATTTTAATATGCCTGGCTTGCTGCAGCTGCAGAATGTATATGGACAAGTAACCACCTGGTCTTCTTGTTAGTGGTCACTATAATGTATCAACATAGTATGCTGGCCATTAACCTTTAAACGCCCGTACACTGTGAGCAATAGGTGTCGCTCACTGCATGAGCATTTTTCGCGATTTTTTTGCGCGCCGTTGAGATGTCTAAAAAAACATCTCTAAAACTAGTGAATTATTTTGGATAAAATAAAAAGGCTTCTCAAATAAACACTTTTATTAAGAGTTTTTTTTACTTATTTTATGTACTGAAAACAAATAAAAGATCCTATAATACTAAAATTGAAAATTTACATTTGACTATATAATAAAAAAATTAACAACATTATAAAAAAATAGAAGATTATATAATTCAACAATTAAAAACGTTCTCAAAAATAAAGATCAGAAAATTTTGCGCGTATGCCAAATTTTATTTTTCTCGCAACTATAAATTGATCTCACAATTTTGCCTTTTTTGAAACGTAAGATTGCTTTTATTTTTTAATGGCCAATGCTCTGAATGCGTTACTATTCCTCATTCATGTGAGGCAGTATTTATAATTTTCATAATCTATATATATAAAACAAAGTGGGGTTATTTACACCACGTATATCTCGAGAATTAGACCACGGTTTTCAATGATCTTTGCTTTATTAAATTTATATGGGCCTAGAATAGCAGAATAAGCATTAAAACATCGGAAAAATATCACGAAAAAGAAATTATAAAGAAAATAAATATCTCAGTACAATACGTTTTTTTAAATTTTTCGAATCGAACGCGGAACATGACGTATGCAGTTTATGCTTAATACACTAGGTGGCGTTGGTTGTAAAATTCATTTGTTTCATACTTTGAATTAGAGATGTACCGACGAACTTGGACGAACGTGTCAGAATTTCGAAAATAAATCTTCAATATCCATTTAAAAAAAAAACTTTTAGGAATTTATGTTTCATGTTCATCACCGTCGCTAAAATATATACTGAAATGTGAAAAGACGAATGAAAGTACATAAAATCAGAAAGTATGTAAAAAAAAATCAGTATACTTTTCATGTATATTATATTGTTATTGAATACTATCAAATCATTATTTTATTTTTGATCCCCATCTACAGTCAATCCTGTTTTTATGCAATTTCAAAGTAATGCGGTTTTTTAGAAATGCATTTTTTTTAATGTACCATATTTTACGATATATAAAAATGTTAAATATTACATTGAGAGCATATATCGTTGTATTTTGGATAGAATAGAGAGAATCATAAACACAACCGACATTTGAAAAAAAATACGATTTCGGACTGTTTAAATCATGTTGCACCTGCCATCGCTGAATTAAGGCCACTACTTAGGTGTGTTACAGTCGATAAAACCATTGAAACATCGGTAATATCAGCTGAAATGATTACTTTAGCACACGAGCTTGGTGAAGAAAGGCTTGATACCTTAAGCGAAAATTATATCGACGAATTACTTCCAGATAAAGCTATAAGTGACAAAGATGTCAATAATTTAAATTTAATTATTGACAAAAAACCAGAAAACAATGACGAACTGAAAGAAATTCTGCGATCATTCACTGCGAAAATAATTGAAGAAGGTCTCCGACTTTTCAGTAAATTAGAAGATCATTTCTTTCTAAATGATTAAAATTCTGATCGCGCATTCAAGTTTCAACGATAACTTTAAAAAAATTATATATGGGTATAACCAGTGCTTTTTTTTGTTGGTGCCGGAACGCACTTTTTTCGAGCATTTTCTAAGAAGGTATATTATTTATTATATATTCGAATATCATTTTGATAGAATTAATGACGGCTTTTCATATAATGCTTAGAAAATAAAACAAAATATACATATTTAAAAATAGAAAAAATAAAATTAAACATTTATTAAAATTTCGAGAAAAAAAGGTGCCGGAACGCCGTTCCGCCGCGTTACAGGGTAAAAAAATCCCTGGGTATAACAAACTGCATAACCAATTAATTATCGAAAAAGAAAATCTGAACATACTCTGATCACTAATTTTATTGTTAAAAAACAACCTTACCATGTGTGGAACATTAAACAAAAAAATATTTTTTTTTTCTAATGTAAGATAATCTCATAAATATAATATTGAAGATTTGTTTTTTGTTATATTGAGAATTTATATCATTTCGTAATATAAAAATATGAAAATTTAGAATGAACTTTCGTAAAATTATAAAAAAGTATTATTTGAATAATTTTGAAAAGATCCCTGTCACTATGTTGGTGACATGCATTGAGAACAAATTTATCCTAGACCAACACATTCCTTAGCAACGGCCTTTGTTTGACAGTTACTGTCAAACAAAGTAGTCGTTTGTCAACATTGTGAAGATGTAATTTTATTATTTAAAATAAAGTGAAATAAAGAGGTACTAGCTATGCCAAGTACTTCTAAACCAATTCGTAAGAGTGCTCGGAATGGTTTTCTAAGAGTCTTTCAGTTCTGTGAACATGAAAAATCTGAAAAAAAAACCAATAATTCCCTTCGGGTCGACATCATTGAATCACTTCGAACTGTCAATGGCGTAGTATGCCCAACATTTTGTGCTGCATGTCAATAGCTCAATTTGCTTAAAAACTATACTCATTGAGACATGACAATCGCTGAAGCAATTGTTTCTGCATCTCCAAGTCAGATACGCACATTATTTGCTATCATTATTTTGATATGCTTCCCATTGAATCTACGAGAACTGTGGAACAAGTACAAGAATGACATGTCCGAAGACACTTTACACCAAATTCGCGTCAGTTCAGGGAATCCCGATCTCGAGGTGAATGAGGAGATACATAACCAGGCGTTGCTTTTGATCGAAGATATGTGTTACCTCATGCGCTGCATGATGCGTCGCCAGATCAAAGAATGAACGACGCTTACAATCGAGAATCGGAACGTAAACATGAATATGATCGAGATGCATTGAACCAATCACTTCGAACGAATGTACCTTTGTTGAACCCCCAACAGAAAGTGTACGATACTTTAATGAAGGCAATTGATGAGGGAAATGGTGGCTTATTTTTCCTCCGCATTGGAAGCACTCAACTGAACTATGAAAGATCAGCGCAATGACTCAAAATGTTTTGGAGGCGCAATGATTCTACTATCTGGCGATTTTCGCCAAATACTACCAGTCATTTCAAGATCGACCGATGCCGATGAAATAAACGCTTGCCTTAAAACATCGACTCTGTGGCGCTATCTGAAGAAACTTCAGCTAACGACAAACATGCGAGTTGTATTTCTAAACGACCATCTGCCGCAGATTTCTCCAAGCATTTGCTGACTATCTGTAACGGCCGTTTTCCTGTTGACGAATCGAACGGATTGATTTCGATTCCACCGAATTTTTGCAATTTCGTCTCAACGAAGGACGGCTTCATCAACAAAATGTTCCCAAACATCTAATCACAAAAATCGCAATTGGTCGAGTGAACGAGCAATTCTTGGGGCTAAGAAAAAACATATGGATCATTTAAACTTCACAATTCAAAATCAAATCGTTGATCTACTGCATTACTTTAAATCTATCGACTGTACCACGTGAATAACATCAATGTAATTTAAATACTTTACATTTTGAATTTTGAACAATTATTGAACTTAATTCATTTTGAGTATTCATTCAACTGAATTTAATTTAGCCAACACAACATTTATTGATTCTGAGGCGGTACGAAGTTCGTCGGGCCAGCTAGTATTATTATAAACCAGTGTAATCTGATCGCAAAGTGCGCTGTAATCGCTGGCTGGTTCGTACGAATCCGCTGGGCGTTTAAAGGTTAATTAGTATAAATTGTAATTACTTCGAGATTTTATCAATTCAAATGACATAAATGTATGGTAAATATAATATAAAAAAACTCTAAAACAAAAAAAAAACAAGATTCAAAATACATGCGGCAGGCAAATAAATATCACATGGATCCTATAAGTAACGTTATAAAATGAAATTCCATTCAAATTGGTTTTATTATCGATTATTACATTGTAGCCATATTATCTAAAGAAGAAACGGAAAACAGGGACTTTTATTTTGTTCTAAGACAATATAGTAAATATTCTATTACTTATCCCACCTTTCACGGAAACCTAACATGCTTGCTGCTTAATGTATGTCAAGAACTAGTTATATTTGTATATTTTTCATTTATTTACAGATTTGGAACTTTTGGTTTTATTGTCGAGTATGGTGCTGAGAAAAGAATATCTCGACATAGCAATCTCTCTGGTGCTGTGATGCTCGGTGTACCCACTGGTGTTATGTTAAAAATTAAGTAAGCATCGGTAAAAAAATATTATATTAAAACTTGTTATTTACAATAATTGTTTTAAATAATCAATATTTCGTAAATCAATTCTAGGTTAACGAGAGGACCCCACACATTCGTATTCCCCATTCATATTTGTGAAGAGGTGTTAGTTGCTCCTATTTTCTATGCAACAGTTGTACCCCTAGTCTCATGGTTGACTATTAAAAAGCTTATTATTGATCCAATTAATCGAGATAAAAAAATAAGGGAACAAGAACGAACTCAAGAAAGCAACAAATCAAGGTTATTATAGTTTTAACTTTTAGAGGAATGAATAGATTTATACAGACCTTACTTTAATTTACTGCCTTTTATTAACATGACAATTTTGTGACTTTCCTGATGAATATATGTAATTCATACCTTGAGCATATATATGCTTACAGACAGACACTCATGTGTTGAGTTTAAACTACTTCTATACTCATTTACAGAAAAATGGCGCCGACGTACATGTATGTCCATACTCCTCTAAGGGTATATATTAGGTGTAGTAAAAAGTCCTGACGCATTTGTTAAATAAAACGCAAAATTCTGATTTTAGTATTTTTATTAATTTTTCTTTACAAAAAGTATTCACCCTTTCTTTCTATAACCTTCTGCCACCTATTTGACAAATCTAAAATCCCTTTAGTAAAAAACTCAACTGGTTTCGAATTAAAATAATCGGAAATAGCCGTTTTCACTTCACTTTCTAATTGAAATTTTTTATCTCTAAAAAAATGTTCCATTGATCGAAATAAATGGTAATCAGATGGTGCCAGATCTGGTGAATAGGGTGGATGCAATAAAGTTGTCCAACCAAGGTCTTCGATTTTTTGTCGGGTCAAATCCGCCACATGTGGTCTCGCGTTGTCATGTTGAAGGACGATGTTGCGCCTATTCATCAGGCCCGGTCTCTTTCTTTCCAAAGCTGCATTTAATTGGTCCAATTGGTCGCAGTATACTTGTGCCGTCACAGTTTTACCATATTTTAAGACTTCATGATAAATGATTCCTTGAGAATCCCACCAAACACAAAGCATAACTTTTTTTGGGTGCAAACCAGCTCGAGGGGTCGGAATTGGTTGTTGTCCTTTATTTAGATATTGTTTTTTCCTCGATACATTCGTATATAACACCCACTTTTCATCTCCGGTAATCAGATCCTGAAGAAATGGTCGTAAGCTTTGTTTTTCAAGCAACAATTGACACGCGCTTAGTCGCTGCGCCTTGTTCCGATCGCTTAGCGCATGCGGCACCCAAATTCCTTCTTTTCGGATTTTACCCATTTTTTTCAGGTACTTCTGAGTAATTGACCATTTAATCCCGACTATACTGGACAATTCTTTTATTGTATGCATGGGACCGAAGGCGACTAATTCTAAAACACGCATCTCTAAAATGCGTCAGGACTTTTTACTACACCTAATACAATAGATAAATCTTTTTTTGCCAAAATTTTTTAGTATTGAAACAAATTATTTTCAACGTGTATTAATTAATACTCAGATGTTCACCTCTAAATTAGTAGAATAACTTAATCAGATGTATTTTATTCAATTTTCAAGTGCCTTTAGGATAACTCTTGTACTCATAAAAGTTTTATTTTCTTTCTCAAACTTGCATAGAAGCTGTTTTTGTTATAAAACAATTGGGTTTTATTAGTAATTATGGGTGAGTTTTAATCAATAATCCTTTATTCGTATAGCAACACTTGTATGATACTTTTATACTATAGAGCAGCGATACACAACCTGCGGCCTATTCAGATTTTATGTGAGGCCCAAAAATAAATTCACCAGATTCTTTTTTAAACATTGTTTGCAAAAATGTACATAAAAGAAAGAGTAATTTGAATACATTTGTATTTTTGTGTACTTACATTTATGTTATGTATAGTATAATCACATATTACTATTAATGTGCTGCAGCCCACGTAATGTAGTAAAAACTGGCATGCGGCCCAAAATATGGAGCCTAATGTCAATCAATTTAACATTAACAATGCAGCAAAAAAATCACGAACCAATGTCGCTGTAAAGTTATTAATTTAATTGAACGAGTCCGGTAGGTCTGTCTGTAAAACAGCTTAAAATTGGTATTATCCTTTGAGTTCCTATGGGGTGCATTCACATTGCAACATTTTTCTTATTTCAACTATTCGTCAAATACCAATAATATCTAGCTGATATTTATCGTAATCTTCAATGATACCTTAATAAATGCAATGCAAATATTATGCGAATTTGTCTGGAGTCACTTTGTAAGCCGTCGCTCCTTGATCCTATTTTCGATGTTTCGGTACTAAAGTGTTGAAGAAAAAATCTTATTTGAATTGTCTACTAAGTTTGGACATTTTCCGTGAAGAATAGATGAAAATAAACAGGAAAAAATCAATGTGAAATTTACACCGTGCCAGATGGCAGTTGTCAATTCCATGATATGAATACTAGTTTTTATTACCAATTTGTGTATTATAGAATTTAACCCATGTTTAATGAAAAAATTCTCATCTTGGCTATGTGCGATTATTTAATCTTTATTCTTAGCTTACAATCATTACATTTGATGTATTTCTTTAGTATGTCAACACAGTGGCTGATGATGTCTCTTAACTTATTTATTCAGCATATAATAATTAATAATTCTTTGTATATTTTTAACCTTTAACGCTCGAATTGATTTTCGTATTTGCATACCGGCAACTCGACGGTTTTTGCACATCTAAAACATTTATATAGTAAAATAAAAGTATATACAGTGAAACCCCGATTCTACGTTTTCCAAGGGACCGTAATAAATCAACGAATAATGCGGGAAACCACCGGTAATGCGGGAAATCTTCAAATAATACCAAAAAATGTTTAATTTTCAAATAACTTCCATATAACTTGAATATAACTTAGGATAACTTAAATACATACTCACTTGCCTATTTGTAGTTTGGTACTTAAATTTTGACAGACACCCTTCAAACTCGCGTTCTTTTCTAGGTTAACTTATTTTGCTATATACATATGTTAACTCGTTTTTCTTCTAGATTTTTTCAACCCCTTGAATTGTTTTCAGTTTCTCAGTTAGATTTCTAGTTTTCTTCATTTAGGCATTTAAGTTTTGACCTTTGAATAAGAAAAATTCGCGCAACCAGATGCGATGTAAGACTATTTATGAACGAATAAAGAAATATATGTAAAGAAAACGATCAATCGGGATAGTAATTGGGACAGGACGATAATATTTAGATGATAGATCGAGGGAATCGGTAAATCGGTGAATTATTAACGTGGAATTATTAAACTTTGTTATTTCGAGTCTTAATCGAGTAAAAAATAAACGACCCATGCAATAAAACGAAGATAGCGAGAACGGGAGATTGGGGTTCCACAGAAAAAAACGCGAATTCAACGAAAACGGTCAATCGAGATAATATTTGTGACCAAAATATTTAAACGATAGATCGAGGAAAACGGTAAATCGGGGAACGATTAATGCGGGATTATTTTACATTGTTCTTATGGGTGTTTGGCCGGGACTATGAAAAATAAACGATCCATGCGAGAACGGTAGATCGAGGTTCCACTGTACATAGATCAAAAAAAAAAACATTATTTCTGGAAAATAGATTTATAATGAATAAATCGTACTTATTTTAATTTTATTTGTGGTACTTCATCGTGTGGTATTTCACATAGCAGTCGGCAATATGCAATCCTACCTTATTCACGCAGATATCGCAGAATAGTCGTGTTTTCGATCTCCCACCTGATTTTTTTCTATTTGAGCATACTGCACAGTCCTTCTTAGCCCCGGAACCAAGGATATGTAACTTATTCTTATATAAAAATTATTGGTTAGCATTTTACCATCAACCTAGCTGGCGTCGCAAGATTCAGATAACAACTGTTGTTGAAATTATGCACTCTCGATTTTTTTGTGGACTTGTTTCTCAGATTAATATAATAAACTAAATTATTCATTGTAATTTGATCGAAATCGCAATGTGATAATAGCTAAAAATGCTTAAAAAGTGACCTTGTGGGTATGCCGCCGTTGCGGCGGCACTCAAGTGGTAAGGGTTAAAACTTTATAAATCTTGTACTTGGTTGATACTCAACATCATAAAAGGACTATAATTCTATATTATTTTACGTGGAATATTTTCATTGAATAAGCGGTTGTAAATAGTTTCTCCATATTTTACAGTTGATGTTTTGACATTTAGTTTGTTGTCTTATGGAGAATATGACACAATTAATATTCTCAACAGTGAAACTGTGATTTCAACTGAAGTAATTCTTTTTTGAGAACCAAGCAATATTGATATTAAAATTATTTTTTTTCTTTGTAAATAAATAGATACTAGTTGAAATTGTTGCTTGTTTTTTATTAATTTTCCAAGTGGAGTAATCTGGTTTACAGATTAACCCTTTGATGAGTAGTAGTAGCTTGTCATCTATTATCTGTTGCCATTCTCATAACTTTTATTGAATTTTTGTTATTTCTTCAGATATGGATACTAGACACATCCACCAGTGACTTTTGGCCGCCACATTATTTTTATTTTGTGTTGCAAATGAAGAAAAGGTTTTTTAAAAAAGGGTAACATTTGTAAACAAATCAGTAGCCATAAATATTGAGCATAAAATTCTATTTGGGGTCGAATCCTTCCTGGAATCGACGTAGAGCGGCATATTTAGACAGATGAGAGCAAAAAATATCTTGACGCAAAAGCGAAGTAATAGCATTCAATATTCAAAAGTAATATAATAACTAATATTCTTCTCAGATTGGTCCATATCCAAAAAAAAGGTTTTTATATTTTTGTGTGTGGCAATACTACAAATAATCAAAATATAAGAAAAAACCTAATTTAGTAAAAATTAACTCACCACTTTTGGGTTAAGCAATGAATTTGTTTAGTGAATTAAATCTTTGAAATTTTTTGTATCTAGGATTCAAGAAATGCACAGAGAAGCTCGATGGGCAGTGGATCTTATGCAAGAAATGTATAATCGAATTAAAACTGAGGAAGAGAGAGTCAACGGGCTGTTGATAGTTAAAGCTTTATATGGAAAACTACCACTAGGTAACGCTTTGTTTGTTTTGTTTTTTTAAATTAGTAAATTGTAAATCACACTGCATTTAGTCGACGTTGCAATATTCATCGAAGAAATATTGCGTAGGTTTAATGTCTTCCTGAGAGAAGCATTTGATTGAATCTTACAACGCATTATGTATACTGATTTTTTGGGAAGAAAACATAGGTTAGCCGCCTATGTCTTGATCATTCAAAAATAATACTTTCAGTTTCTTCTCAGCGTATTAATCTGGGAAGGATCTAAGAAATGAGGTAAGACGACAGAAAAACACATGTGGAAGCAACTCCTTATTACATATAGATATTTTTGCTAAATTTTTCAGGATATTTCCATCACCATTTATATGATGAAGAAAGTGAGGAAGCTGTTCCTATGGCTGTAAATGTAATTGATGTAACAGTGCCTGTACAATGCCTAACAAAGAATTCTAAGTTGATTCTCCAAGGTTCTTCCAAGGTATGTTGATAAAACTGAAAAAATAACTGTAATTCTAAATATTAAGAAATATTTCTATAGAAAAACTTTGAAGATTGACCAGGACCTAAGACCTCTAATGAAGAAGATATAATATCGACTGTAGGTATTTATTTACGAAGTACAGTCATGGCGTAGAATATAATAATTCCTTTGAATAAAAAATCACAAATATTTTGTCTATTTTGTTAAAAAAGTGAAGAGCTTAATTTTTTTTACACCTACTTAACCACTAGCACGCCAACGACTCACCGTTGCGTCGAACGATTATTGACTCCAAACGCCAGCGACGCGTTGATGCGTCGCGATGTTTTCTTGTGGAAAATAAATAGTTTTTCAATATCTAAGAATTATTGTAATAGTGGCATTTATTAATGAACCCAATAATGGCTCAACATTTTAAATTAGCTTTGTTTATCCATATTATTTTTAAATAAATTCAACAGCTGTTGCAAGGGTTATGTTCTCAAATCTCTAGCGTGGAAGACTAGGCCGAATAGTTAATGAATTTGTGTCAAAAAACCATCTTATGATGTTTTCATCAACTTGCTATTCTTTTCCTGAAAAGAGTGAATGCTCAGTTGAATACTAGTCCATTCCTAGTTACTTAATTCGGACCCGTCCGAATTACTTAATTCATCGGTTTAGAAAAAGATTTGTTGACAGGCTCTTGTCAAAAGGTCTATTAATCTGTATTTCAATTTTTAATTAACATTTATTTTGACAAATTTGTAGAGTATGTAATATAATTTTTCTTTATTGTTTTAGGCACAACTTCCTGGATTTTATGATACATGCATAGGTGAAGATAAACATCTCACAGTGAAATACTCCTTCCGTGGCCAAATATTTACACATACCATCGTAGACAATGAAGCTCTGATCCTGCCTAATACAAGTATGTAATTCTTATAATTTTTTTTGAAATCTTAGTTTACGTTTTAAAATCTTGCCAGCTTAAATTCACTTTCATGTTATTTATTATTCAAGTGTAAAATTTTGTACTGATAATCAGAAAATTTGATTACAAAAAGCAACAACAGATATTGCACTAACAAAAATAAGTAGTTATATCAGCTTTCATAAATAAAATTCTATGTATCTGACTTGACATTTCAATTGTTAATTTTTGAAAATTTTATCCTAAGCAAATATGTAAAGTTTTATAGTCAATTCTTGACTTACGACGGGTTCCGTTACACCACCTTGGATGTAAGTCGAAACTGTGAAAAAGAGAATTTCATACAAATAAAAAAATAAATCCAATAGATTAAATATATACGTTCAATTATGGCATTTATATGGGTCACCTGCAGCCAAATATTATTTTATAAAATATTTGACTGAAATTTGGAGAAATACTAATTTATACTCTGTTGTAAGTCTGAATAGTCGTAACATGAGAACTGGCTGTATAAAAATATCTGGTTAACGGTGGTCTGCGAAATATTTTTCCAATTTTTAACGGTCTGCGGATGTAAAAAGGTTGAAGAACACTGCTCTACGACGATATAACAACCATACTTATAATAATAAGCATTTTCTTCCCCCCATTACTACACATCTAGAATATGTAACTAAATATTTAAATAATTCTAAATCTGTTTGTGTACAAAATTTCCTCTCACCCATCTGATTCTAGAAATGGATTTAGTGAGAGGGATTTGATAACTTCTCTCTAAATACTCTCTTTGAAAAAGTGACATTGAGCGAATAAGTAACCAAGCAATTGTTGACATAACCTCTATTCTATTATGAGTCCTTATGCTCTACATTGGCTTAAAAAAAATGAAATATGTACTCTATTACTTAAAAAATATTTTGATACTAACACTGTGTATTTCTTTTCTTTCAGACTCACAATCGACTAGTGTAAGTCACAGTTAGATATACATTTGTTCACCCAAATAAAAGGAAGAAAGACCAAAACACTCCGGCCCGCCTCGTAAAATATCTAAAATGAATGAAATCAAATGCATGAAAGTTATGTTTGTATATATATTGAATATAATAGTCGTTGAAGGATTCTTTTAAAATTCATTTACAGGTCTAGCGCAAATTTCATACAAAAAAAACTGCAAAAAGAGTATTCTTAGTATTCCACTTATTATAGTTATCAAACAGTTTTAAAAAATGTTGTTTATGTTTTTTTTTATTTTATGATATAAATATTCTAAAAATACGGAAAAGGGAGCCTTATGTTACTATGTTATTTTGTTTATAGCATTTAGCACATTTAAGCATAACTGTCATTTTAGTCACTTGAATCAAGAATTTTCAGTTTGATATCTACAAAATTGCATTTTTTCCCATATTCCTTTACTGATTCTATTTTTCTTGAATGTCTATTCCCATGTTTATGCATTCTAGTTTTTTTTTTTTTCATTTAAGTAAAACATTGTGCACCTCAAGATGCTGTTTGAATTTGTTTAATTGTCTTACTTTAACCCTTTGAGGAGGATGGCCGCGTATGTGTTTCCAAATGTTGTGTAGTCAAATATCAATTGTCATTCTCATGATTTTTATTAAATTGTCATTATTTCTTCACATCGATAAAGAAGTCTGTATATATGATTTTTGGCAGTCATATTATTTTTATGAATTGTTATAAAATTCAAAGTAATAGCTTCTGAAACGTAATTTAAAATTTAAAATGAATAAGTTTACCATACACTTTTAACAATGCGTTTTATAATTTGAAAGAAAGTATATACCTCTTGAAATAATAATTAATATTCTTCCCAGATTGATCCACAATCATTAAAATGTTTTTATATTTGTGTGTGCAGCAATAGTATAAATCAGTGTTTCTCAACCGGGGGGGGGGGGGGGCGCATAGCATATTCCAAGGGTGGCACAGAGAAAAAATAATTTTAGGGGAGCCACAGCACAGTTTTGGGGGGCCACAGGCAAATATCCATAAACTCTCAGGTTTTTAAAATCGGGCATATGGTATAAATAATCAAAATATAAGAAAAAAATTAACTAAGTCTAAATTAACTCACTCCTCAAAGGGATAAAGTTATGAAAATCTTCGATTATTTAAGCACATTTCACAATTTCATTATTTCCTTGCAACACAAGACACATTTATAACCTATAGTTTAACCTTTAGAGGAGTGAATAGATTTATACAGACCTTACTTTAATTTACTGCCTTTCTTAACATGACAATTTTGTGACTTTTGCCCGATGAATATATCGACTGTGGAAAGGAAAAAGGATGTAACCCACACAAACCAAATTTTACAGGAGGCATGAAAAACGTTTTTTTAAATGATTTTCAGCCAGAGTCAAAATATTAAATAGACATAACCTTGAAGCGCATAAAGTCTAATAAGCTGGTGTTTTATTTACCCTATTCAATAAAAAATAAAAAAGTTATTCAAGAAAAACCAATAAAATTGATGGTTACGTCTTTTTTCCTCGACAAAAATTATCGGCTCCACTGAACTAAAGCAGCTTACAGCCTTTTTCCTCGCCAATTTCTAAATGACTTGTTAATAAATGAAGACATACTATGGCACGATGACAGCTAGGAATTTATAAACATATTTTTCGTTTTGCATAATTTAATATTATAAAGGTAAAAATCATAATTTAAATTTTCATTTTAGTATTGTAATAGTTATTACTTTATTATATAATCTCTAGTTGAATATCCAGACTTCTTCCGACTTATTTCTGGCCTTGTATTTCGCATGCTTCTTCTTCAGTATTACATAATTTCCACGTCCATAATAACAATATCAATATCTTCACACAAGCTGTTAATAACAGAGGACATCTTCAGAATATACGCACATCAAATCTGAGTATGTAATACAGAAATAATGTTGGTTATAGTTATAACAACACGAGTCTACTAACAGCCTGCTGCGAGTGAAATTTAAACACATTGAATTATGGCAATTACTGCTATTTTACTTTTAATTTCAATACATTAAGTCGAGATATAGTTTATCATACATTATGTATCAAAAAAGGAGAGGAAGTATATATCAGTATTTAATATTTATTCCATTTTACTTGCAGTGTAATCTGAACTGTTCTTAAAAGTTATTTGCAAATTAATCAAATATTATACATCGAAAAATACTATAAATTTATTAGAGCAGTGAATAATAAAAATATTCGCCCATTACATTGATTAGAATCGTAAATACAGGTGAGTTTAAATCATTTTTATCAAAAACATTGACACTACACGACATTTAACCTAAAAACCGTACGGTGGTGTTTTTGATAAGTATACCAAATATTATGCTAATTTTCTCAATTGAGATGAACACGAGATCATTGATCTATGATTTAAAGCATATAATGGTAGACACAGTTGTTTTATAAAAAAATAAATACAAATTACGATAACCCTTTGTTAGGGTGACATACAAATTTGAATACCGTAATATTAAACACTTAGCTTTCTTATTCGTACTGTTTATAACATCCAAGTTGACAACACACATCTTAAGAATATTTTTGCTCTTTTATGTTGCCAGTTTAATGTTATAATTTATATTTAAACAATTATTTTCATAAGGATCATTGATATAGGAGTTTACCGGCAAAAGATTTAAGCGGCTTAAGTCTTCTCGGTGGTCAAAACTGTACACGGCCGGCCGGCAGAGGTTGGTAAAACTGCAATGATTCCTATACATTTGCGACGTAAGATGCTTACCGCTTTTTTCCTCGCTGTAAAATCTTACCTCGGCGACTAATAATGTCATTGGTGTGGTTTAAGTCCTTTTTCCTCGACGAAAATTTCACAGGTCCTCCTTTTTAAAAAATTAAAAGCTTAATTTAGATATTAATTCGGCATTTATAGCTTACATCCTTTTGATAGAACATGTATTAAGTTGTATATATAGTGATCATCGAATAAAAGCTATATTGAAAAAACTGAGGGTTAAGTCCTTTTTCCTTTCCACAGTCGATATGTAATTCATACTTAGAGCATATATATGCTTACAGACAGACACTCCTGTGTTGAGTTTAAACTAGTTTTATACTCATTTACAGAAAAATGGCGCCGACGTACATGTACGTCCATACTCCTCTAAAGGTTAAAAGGAAAAAGAAATTGTGTTTTAGCTTTAAATTTCTGTTTATTCTCTATAAATTTGCCAAAATGAGATGCATGCTGTGTTGTACTTATAATGAATTATATGTTCAATTTATTAAAATTTTAGATATATATGTATAAATACTGATCAATTTGCTAAGCTGTATTAAAATAATTTTATTTATTTTTTACCATTAAAAAAGCAATAAATATAATAAGCAATAATAGTCAACGGTGTCGAATAATAAAGATAGACTTATTTGTAAATTGAGATAGATTATTGATTCATTTTTTGAATGAAAAAAAAATGTACTTGGTAGCCAATAAATGGTTATGCTGAAAAGCTTGAGTGTTGTGTTTTATTAAATCCTCCTCTGTTACATTCATTCATAATTCTTTTTGTACAAAACTTTCAATTAAAAAGTGACGTTTTCTCATAACAATAAATACAATATTCGGCATGTTGGAACAAACATGATTATTCTATACATTGATAGTTTTTAAGACATTCCATAAGACACAGTAAAAGTGAGATTTATCGAGAGTAAAATACTAGATAAATAGTTTACAACCAAACAAAGAAAAACAAAGGTTGCTGGCCGGCGGACTCATATATGCGTATAGGCAAAGTATCTGGAAGCTAAGATTACAATTTTTGCGAATTTTTCGCAAAATTGTCTGGCCGCCAGGTGAAATTTTATATAAAAAAAGTGCAGTCGTTAACACTCAAGCAGTTTCGCGACAAAGTTACCCTTAAACCCGCACATGCAGCCGGATTCGCGCGTTTTTTCTTTAAAAAATCATATCTTTTTATTTAATTGACACATTTCTTTAGAACAAAAAGGGCTCGGAAGCAAAGAGCCCTACCTATGAAAATAAACAATGAACGGTCTTGTGAACGAGTATGTGACGCGATAAAAATGCATAATTTCACTGATGTTTACATCATTGAAAAGAACTGAAAATAATAAAAATTTGATACGCGTAATTAAAGTAAATGCCCATAACCATGTGAAGCAATAAATTATGACTCTTAATTGTTTGATCCAGAAAATCTCAAACTGTGTAACATTTGTTTGCGTTGACGTATTATATGTACTTTTTTAACGAAATCACTTTTCAAAATACATAAGATTAAAACTATATATTAACAGCACTGTAACTTTTACTAATAAATTATGCAATAAATCAATTAAATATTCATGTATGGCATGCATGACGCATTCACCCATCGTCTTGCAAGCCAACCCAATATTTAACAAGTTGCAATAAAAAACGCTTAAAATTTATTTTTGCCGACGAGTTTAACTTGGCGAACACAAAAAAATGATTAAACATAGCAGAAATAAGTAAAAAATGACACTTCCTTTTCGATTTTTCATAGGTAAAAAATATTTTTAAAGAAAAAAATGCAAAAATTGAAATATTTTTTTAAATTACCTCTTTAATCACATAACTTATACAACACAAACATTTTTTTTAATTTTTAAACACTGAATGTAATAAAACAAGAGCAGAACATATATCGCGATCACAGAAACGAGAATGTGTTGTCTTCGACCAACACAAATGCACTAAAATTTATTTAAATAATATTACAGAATATAAAACGAACAGCAGTATGTTTTTTGAGTCTAATAAAAGTAAAAGTCAACTCGTAAAACATTTTATTTCAAAAGCCATTTTCACCCATAAATAATAAGGTAAATCGAGACAAAAAAACACTCATACGCAGCAAACCCTCTTGAGTAGTAAAAAAACCAAAAACCTGAAAAAAAATAGTTTTGCCTTAACGGATACCGATTACACTCCCAGGTGTGTAGACCCGCGCTAGCGCGGGGCCGGGGTTTAACAGATAATGACCATTTCCGCGTTAGTGCGGGGCCAGGGTCTTGAGTGTTAAGCTGTTAATTAAGGATTAAATACTAAAAACAGTGAGTCTTAAAGCTTTCTTCAAAACGAAAACAAATTATTACTGAAGCATTGATTAGGGCAAGAAAATATAAAACATCAATTCCTATATAATATCATTTTTATCATTTGATATATTGTCACTGTGCTGGGAGAAGTTGGTCTCAGTAGATTTGGATCCTCCAGTCGGAGCACCAGGTGGATATGTCCGTGCTTGCTTTTTTCACAAGTGCGATGGCTCTGTTCCTGTTTAGCAATCCGGCTAGGATGGCTGTGTCGTGGGCATATTGTGCAACGATTGTTTCGTTGCTTCTAAGTATGTAGTCTGGTAACAGAATATCGTGAGTGTAAAGGTTGTACAATAAGGGCGATAAGGCGGATCCCTGTGGTACACCTGCTGTTGACTACAAACAATACAAAACAAGGCATTCGCATCATAGCATTTGGCTCTAAAATTCAATTGTCAAATGAAACAATTGTAATTTATCGAAAAAGTTGTGACCATCTGATGAAATAAATTAATTTTCTATCGTAATGTAGGGGGTCTACAGCAGTGGTGGTTCTAGGTACTGGGCTAGATGGGCTAAGCCCGACCTGCATTTTTCACCCAAAACTTTAGATGGCTGAATAAAAATGAACAGCAATTCAACAATAAATACATTTATAAGCGTAACTAACCTTTCCCAAATGAATACAATATCTTTGTTTTAATTTTCCTCTGTCAATATAAAACAATTTTACGTCTACCTACAATCATATTCCCGATTGTGTTTTGTATTACAATTTTAAACTGAGCCGGCACAATAACCCTATAAATACTTCACAGGGAAAAGGCAACGTCACTCTGGCAACACCACTCAGGGGCTATTAGATGTTTAGACCGTAACCACAGACAATATTTCTTTACACTGGAGCGCAATCAAGCACGATTAGATTTTTTTTGTATTTGTATGTACGGAAACATCATCAAACACAAAGGATTGTGTTTCAATCTGTCAAGCTTCTGTTGATCGTTGGGGGCTAAACACAATCTGCCCATTACGCATACTTATGCATTGAAACACAAAACCAATATCGTTGTATTGTATGAAAGTGACAGGTATTGACTTTCAGTGTGACAGTTCTGTATTGCTTTTAGTAGGTACTTGTTATTTCACTTTGAAAGAGACGAATTTAAGGATTCCGTGTTATTATTCTATTATTTCTTAGTTACATTAGCATTGATTTTATTATATAATAATTTATGCATTGCAGTAGTATCGTAGTATTTGTTAATTTGGTTGTAGATTAATGTATAAGGTGAAGTAGAAATATGCTTTTCTCTAGCCCACCCAAGATTTTAGGTCAGGAACCGCCACTGGTCTACAGACTAAGTCTGTTGAGCCCTGGAATGCTCTTTTGTTAGTTAGCTATTAAGTGCATGGCGAATTGACGTCAGCTGTGATACCATATACTGTCCTTTTCATTTTAAACAATAAACAAAAAAAAATCGGTAAGGCATTATAATTAACAGGAACACAAAACGGAGCCACAAATATCATGGACATATTAAGCAGATTAAATGTCTTAAGTAAATTCAGATTAACTCTCACTACCACTATTTTCTTTGATTTATTTATAATAAAATATGAATAGTTTTGACACAATTATTATTGTTTCTTTTCTCAATGGTGTGTTAAGTAATAACATTAGATTTTACCATTAAAGAAAAATAATTTACTCGAAAACTTTCTTTAGTTTAAACATAAGTAGAGTGGGTCGATGTTTCGACCTTATTCTATTATAGAGGTTTTTATCTTCCTATACATAGTCAATTTTTAGTAAAATTTATTCATAAATTGATAAATTCTCTCCGTTTTTGATGTCATATTGTTATTTTTACTATCCACTGCTTGTCAACCGGAAAGACCTTATTCAAATTGAGGCTTAGAAATGAAAATTTTATCGAAAATAATAATTTTATTGAAATAATAAATATATACACTATTTCATTAAAGTTGTCATAATATTTGGTAAGTTTTTGACACATCCATAAAATATATTGATTTAGATAGGCTAGAGTGCTGCGAATACATAATATTGAATCATCTTAAGCCATTTAACTATACATTTCACAACACTACAATTTTTCAATATTACTCACTTTATTTCTATATATTGATATTATCTCATTCTAAAATTCGCCATTAAAAATACATTCATTTTAATCAGAATTGCTATATTATGAAACATACTGCAAATTTGCTGTCACCAAGGCTATTTTACTTATAATTTTGGGTATACATTATCTCAAACAATTGGCAATGGCCTCGTTCAAAATTAAAAGCCATTGCAGCAGTCATCCAGTAATTTATTAAAATGCCAATTAGAACACAATTATGGTATTATTTACCAGTAATCCTTGATGGAAAATACATAGGTCATTATGAAAATAAAAAAGTACATGTAACTGTCTAAATACTAAATAATGTTTTATCAAACACATTTAAGTACTAACTTGTATTACCATACAACTTAACACACTAACAAATGAAATGCCAACAATGGATTTACATTGATGTTGATTTAAAGGAAGTAAGTTAAATTCATTGAATTATACTATAATTACACTATGTAAGTTAATAATTTGGGAAATAACTGTTAGCAAGGTCTACAATTATTATTTTAATCTAAAATATCTGCACATATGCAAAATATTTAGGGATGTGAATTACTTTGGTTTATACAGAATGACTATTAGTAGTGGCATACGTAGTGGGATCAGTGTTGTATTTTAAATCCTTGAACGCAACCATAAACATTTTCCAAACACAACAGAATTCAACCCAACACCATTTCTTCATCTATTTAATTAAACAAGGATATTTTCATTATGCACAACACAACTGACAAAGAGAATACTTTTTACAATTATTATAATTTTAAATTGGAATATTTTAATTGGTATCATTTAGGACAAAATAAAATATCCAAGTATATTCGATACAATGTAACGAAAGTTAAATTATAGGTTTGTATTTAAAAGGAAACTAGAAAGTTTAAATGAGGTACGTACAGAATAATTTAAAATGTAGTAATTGAGTTACAGAATTTTCAAATTCTTGTGTGGTATCTTAATTTTATTGCTTTCACCAAGGATTAATGAATTTAATATGATTTTAAATAAAAACTATAATAGTTTTACTTATGAAAGGCCGAATCATAAAAATTACCCTATTTCATTGATAATAGGATGAACTCTTATCATTATATACCAATGATAAAAAATAAAATAACCCACCATCATCTACTGAATTCACAAAACTAGGAAAAAAAACATGTGTCATAAAATCAAAAAATAACGGAAATAATATTCCCATTAATTCTAATCTTTTGGCAATGGGACAATCAAATTCAAGATTTTAATGATTGCAGATATTCCAAACTTTATTATGATATCAGGATCTGTGCAATGTGTAAGAATTATTGTCACCTGGCAATTAATTTGTTAACACTGATATATTATATTACGTGTAAATGACAATAAACTGAGCGAAGCTTTAATTTATTAAACGTTTACTGTTATTTGAAGTGTTGAATGTATTTAAATCATAAAAAATATGTTTTCAAAATTCAATCTAGAAAATTGGAGGTATTAAATGTGCCCCACGGTTTTATAAATTGAAAAAAAGTATAGTTTTAAAAGTCAATTCAATTAATAGAATAAAACTCGTCAGTATAAATAGCTACACTATACTACTAATTTATGTGGGAATTCTATAGTCGAAAACAAACAATATGTGTCATTAATATTTTGGCCTGTTTCTTCATTTATTTGCCAACATATTGACATCCCTAGTGAGATTTAGAAGTCAGCATTATACATGTGTTGAAATCTAAATCTTATTGTGTCATGCCATCAAGGATTAATTTAAATTTGTGAAAATATTCATGTACTGTAAATGAATACAACACACTTTTTTTGAATAGTGTAAACTTTTTAATAATAAAAGAAATGAATTGTTAATTTACAAAGACACAACAGACTTCTGAAGGTTGGCAGTCGATGGCTTCAGGTGCTTTGGGTCCTTTATGGCACTGGCTGGCTGGCACGCAGCTTCCTCCTCGTCCGGAACATCGCCTTTCCTTCACTGAAACTGATTCAACCGAAAAATATAATTTAATAAAATATATTTTATCATTGGGAATTAAAAATAGAAGTCTCATTTTGTATTTTTTTTCAGTCCTGCGGAGGGAGAGGGGTTGTTCTCAAAATTTATTATAATCTAGTCTAGGGGTGGGGAACCTTTTTTTCTAAAGGCCGCATTCATTTTTCTGATTCGACATAAGGCCGCAGTACATATTGACTAGGGAATCTTTGGCCGGAAACAGGAATTTACGGTCAGAATATGTCAGGAATTTACGAATTTACATAAATTTACAGAATTACAGAATTGGCTAGAAGGCTGCACCAGAGTAGCCAAAAGGCCGCAGGTTCCCCACGCCTGATCTAGTCGCTAATTATAGGGAGTCTTAAATATATAACATATTTTTTCTATTTGGTTTTTACAGTTGGTATAACTTGAAGGAAATTATTGCGGAAATTTTAAATGTTGTAGTCATCGATCTGTTAAATGCCATCAATTAACCGAAATATGTTTTTTATGTCTGATTAATCATGCTCACTCATTATACATATTATAATTACTTACGTTAATAACTTGTTTAAATTTTGATTCGAATTTGTTTAAGAATAACGAATAAATCATAAAAAATCTCAACAGTGAACAAAGCAAAAATTTGTAAAAATACAATCGTTACATTTAAGTTATACCAACTGTTAAAACCAAATACAAAAAAATATATATATATATTTAGTATGTATTGTATTTCAAAAAGATATTCTTCCAATGCAGTGGCGGATTACTCCATAAGCGCAAAAGCGTGCATTTGGAGCTTACAGATCTTGAGTGCCTCACAATTATCTTCCTTTATACTGTATAGCCCATATCTTTTATATTACGATTTCATTTGTTTACTTTTATTTTATATGAAATTTTACGACGATTTTATGTTATTCGAAAAACAGAGCCACCAATTTTTTATGCGCCTGAGGCCTCCCAAGCACTTATCCTCCACTGCTCCAATGTAATTAACCACTTGAATACCAAGCGGACACGGGTGTCCAAGACATTAAAAAAATCAAATACTTGGTATTCTAATAGAATATAAGCAATATTTTAATGAATATATGTAGTTCCATCTATACTGAGTCAATATAGGTTTTTAAAATATCGAATTCGAGTGTATATTAGGCAAAAATATTTTTCTCACAAACACGCAGTATCTCTGGGACATATTAGTGATTTATTTGCGCGGTATTCAAACGGTTAACTTATTTCAAATTACCGATTGAAGTCTTAAAAAAATTGAGGAGTCAATTTATCCGATTAATGTGTATATCCGAAGTGAGAAAAATATGCCATCATGTTGGGCTATGTCAACATATTTATTGTCATTAGACATTTATAGTGTCAATTAAAATGGCCGCTTTTCTCGGGTGAAGGTTACATCTATTAAAATTGACAGTGTTTTATTATGTAATATTAAACTGCCACTGAAGCTCTTCGTGGTTTGTCCTTGTGCTCAAACCAGATCAATGGTCAAATATGGGATAGTTCCTATCAATTTAATACTGCATCATAATAACAAAACATTATATCGTCATCACCTAGTGGCGTGCCACTAATTCATCATTCTTGTTAGACAATATGTTCATTATCAATTCCGAAAATTGACGCTCTGTTTTCACAACTAAATAAAAAAGAAGTTAAATAAATCAAGCATACGTAATCATAAACAATGTTTAATTGTCATGATTAATGGTTTTTGGAAAAATCATTTTCTCAGCGACTATTACCAATCGGTAGTGTTTTTTTAGTTGTTTTCAATGCCCCCGAAAATAATTCATGAAACAAACAACAAACAAACGTTTGGCGTAAAAAGGGCAATTGACTATTTCTCAAACAGGCACCGTGTTTCTAGGGGGCATTATAACTTGTTCACAAAAACGTTTTTAATATAATTTAGAAGTATGCCTACGTTAATAATGCAGATCCTAGGTGACAAATTAACGATCAATCTTCACATTAATAGCCGATAAAATAATCACAAATCACTATGTGGGTAACATTGTCCTTTTTGCCCAATGATAGCGCTTTATCTTGATCACCACATTTTTCGACCAATGCTAACGGTTCATTTTGAATCGCATATTTTTGAATTTTTTGTTCGTCCAATTGGAATGGACGTATTTTTATATTCAAAATTCAAATTTCCTGCATAGTAATAATATTGAGAGAACTTTATTTGAAAGTTTGCATCGCTACGAAGTTTTTTAAATAATCAAATATACTGATTCGATTTTTTGAAGGTATAATTTTAGGGCTGGGAGCTGATTTGACACATTTTGTTCAGTTTAGTTACAATTTAAATACTGCAGGGCTGTCGATATATGCCCCGAGGTCGATTTCTGCTACTACCAAAAATGATTGTTAGCAAACTTAAAAACTATTCCAAAAATTAAATAATTTACAATTTAAATACTGCAGGGCTGTCGATATATGCCCCAAGGTATATTTCTGCTACTACGAAAAATGATTGTTAGCAAACTTAAACATTTCAATTATTCTAAAAAATATATTATATACAATTTAAATACTGCAGGGCAGGGCTGTCGATATATGCCCCGAGATATATTTCTTTTACTTTTAGAATTTCTGGCTTATTCAATAAATAGGTTTGTAATTTATTTTTCACGCCAGTAAATTTTCTGACTACTTAAAAATGCAACGAAAATCCCCACGTTGAGGTCAACGGGCTTACAGCTAGTCTTTATTAAACCCTCAACTGAAATATTTAACATTGGGAATGATTTAAACAAAAACACGACTTTTAAATGAGGGCTCTGGAAACAACGAAAATGAGTTAGATATTATGTTATCGTGTAGAGCTGGAATTCCGGCAACAGTAGTAAGTTTTTTTTTTTAAATAACCTTTCTACTTCGATTGAATCGATTTGTTAACAAATGCAATAGTTTACATAGTCCTATATAGCAAACACGGCAGTGTTTTAACGTATTTCACAAAACAATATAAATCATATTAAAATAGCAAGATAATTTCTATACAAATATATAATATTACTTTTTTCAATTGACGTTTCAATTGATTTGACAACATTTTAGAATTATTAAATCTGCGGCCTTTGTTTTCCGAGCCCTCACATAAAACAAAAAAATCGACTTCAGCCGCAAACATAATTTGTAGCATTTTTATAAAAATATTTCAACATTCAACAATAAATTAAATCGTTTGTTGTTTTTTTATTGGATTTTGTTGTCGATGTTTTTCACAAAAAAAGTAAGTACTTCCGTAACAGCACTCCACGCCATTGTCCCGTTGTTTTGGACAGAGACCCTTGACAGCAGTGTGTAAGCCTTCTGGGCAATCTTTTTCAATGACGCAGATTCCACCTTGATGAATGCATTCTTTTTCATTGCGGATTGCATCTATTTCAGCATCTGGAAAATATGAATAAATTTAGTATAGTGTTTTTAAGAATCGTAAATGTTGTATGAATTAAGATTTGAAAAGAATATGCAGATAATGTTGTTAGCTATTTATTGATCAAGTGATTTGCATAATTTGAAACATAACGATAAAATCGTTCCATTCGATTGAAGACTTGAGCAATGAAGGAAAAACGAATACGATTTATAAAATCATTCTAGCAATCGAATCCCTAAATGAAATAGTATACCTGTGGAAACACTAGAAAAAACTATGACAGTTTTTTGAAATACTTTAAAGCAGTGGTAAGTTGCCAATACATTAAAAGTTATATTCTTTTAGCATCAATTACATGTTCCAAGTGTTATTCTTAAACAGTCGTAAATAATATACATGCCAAAAACATCAAATGTACATCACTGCGTTCTTTAATTTAACTATAATACATATTTACACATTATATAATGCATGGATACGAAAATATTCTTTTCTTTTATTTAACAAGGGACTCGCCAGCTTAAATCAGATTTAAAAAGGGGCTCGCGCTAGACCCTGTGAGCGCCACCAGCCCACCTCTGATTTAAAGACGAGAACCGCACTTAAAAGTTTATGTTTAAAATACATATATTATACAAATTCAAATTCAAATTATTTAATACATCGCTGGCTGCTAAATAAGGAAGTATTTTTTAAAAGCAGACGCAAAGTATTAGGTGTTATCGCATATATGTTATGGTGTAAATTGCGTCATGCTTAACGATTTGTGTACATGTGCATTTTATTTTACTCACAAATTAAGGTATATTCAACTGTATTATATGTGAATTATTAATAACTAACTCTAAAATGTGAATTACGGGGTTTAATTGAAACACTTTTCTCGAGATCAATATTGTCATGATATCTGAAAATATCTCACTGGCTTCTGATTACGAGCTTATTCATTTTTGTTAATGGAGTGGCAAGCACATTTTTTTTGAAATGGTTGTGTAAATAATTATAATTGTTATTTTAAATATCAATAAACATGTTAGGTTTTAAATCGAATGATATTTATAATTATGAATCTGTTAACATGTGTCTATATTATATATCAGAAAAACATGTGACGTCAAGTAGTATATTTTTTAGAATCAAATCAAACATAAACCAACAGTCAATTAACGTCGACACATCAGTCACACTGCTGTAAATAATCTATTCAACTACTTATACCGTTTTAAAATAAACAATACGGTTAAATTAATTTGTATTCGTTAACATAAGAAGCAACACTCGCGGGCACATGGTTAGAAATAATTGATTTAGGCAATCGCTCAAAATATACAACAAAATTATCCAAACAGCAAATTATCGGAGTTATCCTCAGAGGTGTACCAAAAATGTAATTGTAACGGATACAGATTTTGAAGATTAATTTATTATAGTTGCTGAAATTATGTAATAATCATTGTTAGTCTTATGTGTATTTATATTCAACACCAAAGTGCGGCCAGCAAGAAGTTGTTACAAAGAGAAAATTAATATTGGTATCGAATCGCCAGAAAACGGTGCGTCAAAATGAGCCAAGGGAAAGTACATAATGCATAATAAATACAGCGACAGTTCAACCTAAAAAATATATAATTTTACGCAAGTGCAACATGTAATTTCACCAATATATGATTAACAATAATATTGGAATCTAAAATAATATTTTAAGACCAAATGTATGGGCTTTATTTTGATGTAATTATTAATGTGAATCGTTATGAATCATTGTTGAAAATATTATATCAAGCTCGAATACAGATTCAATTTATTAAGTTGTGTATATATATATGTTCGTTGTAAACTTAATATTAGTTCAGTATTTATTAAGATGGCTGGATTATAAACAAATTCAATCTTTCGATGGTATCTGAAAGATACAACAATAATTCACTTCGCAGCCAACCGCTTGTTCAGTTGAAAATGATTTCTTGCAATAATAAACCAATAAAAGTATCTTTGGATATAATTAATAGCGATCAATAATAGTCAAACATATAAATGCTAAGATTTATGTAAATCAATTTGGCGATTACTTAGTATTGTAGTTGCTAACTTATTTTATAATATATTACAATTCTGTGAGCGCTTTAAATTATAAGAAAACTAAATATGTATTTATTCTACTACACTGTAAGTAAACTAACAAGAATTAATTGAATATAGAGATGTTTTAAGGTAGAGGTAAGCAATTAGTTTAAATCACAGATATTTATACAACTCAACATGATGCAATAAATGTTGATAATTCCTATAAATAAAGCGATACGATTATCACAGAAACATTCCGAATATTAATTAGACGATTGAGATAATGATGTCTGTTACAACATAAAACAAGCAAATGTATGTACGTATAGTCGTTTAGAAGTTTGTTTTTTCGAATTAGCAACACTTTTCCAGATACATCTAGTTTGTCAGCTGATAGCAGCTGATTTTTTTTAACAAGATTGGTGAACAAAATCTTGTAATGAAAATGAGGATCAATGGTAATCTTGTTTTCGACCCATTTACCAAACGTACGACACACACGATGACTAAGCGGCTTAAATTCTTAAGATGGCAAACCAAACTGAGCACAAATCAGCTGTCAGCAGCTGTCAAATTGACAGTCGCTGAAAAAAGTGATGCTAAGTGGAAAAACAAACCTCTAACACACTTATACATTATTATCGATGAAACGTAAAAAAACAGGTAGAGTAGTTTTAATGAAAATTCGGACCCCCAACTTTAAACTATTTTTTTGTTTGTTTTTATCCATATCCACTCTTAATGTGGAGCATATGGCATCCTAATGGAGGTATGTCGACAGGAATTTTTACACAAGAGTAGTTTGTTACTCAGTCGCTCAACCTCTTTTTTTAAGAGAGTAGTAGGGATAGAAAAGATGGGGTTGGACAGGACTAGCGGTTGGCTAATCACTCTCGCTACACCTTGTTATTTTAGGATTGGAATGGTGGGGAGTAATTCTTAGACATCACAAACATCCATGCCTTCGAATAGAAATCGAATGAAAAAATGCTGTTCGTTCCGGGATTCAAGCCCGTGAGGTCCGGCAAGGAAGCCAATGACGTTGCCCACTATTTTTCGAATATTGACTTGAAGCATTAAAAAAAAAGAAGAAAAAAGGTGCCGGAACACCGTTCCACCACGTTACATGGGAAAAACACTAGTTATACCTATACCAAAGGTACTATGGTAACATGGCAAGTAATCAAAAAAATACATTTAGTAAGAAGAGAATCTTTAAAACTTGTCATATGTTTAAACTGTGGATGCCAGTTGTTGTTAAATGACAGTCTCTTTTAGTATTCTTCTTTGACCATATTCGCTCCCTATGTTGAGCATATGGCCGCCACGCGGCACCTTCATGTTTCCCTGCCCCCCGCCAATTGTTTTGCTTCCTCCCATTACATGCCAGCATCCCTCAGTTTCGCCGAGTTCATCCTATGGATAGTACCCGACGGACGTCCGGGACGCTGGAATCCCACCAGTCAAAAGAAAAGGCAGGCAGGATTGAGGCTTTCCAGAGGCATCCGTAGCACGTGACCCAGCCAGTTCCAACGTCTCTCCATAACCATTAACGTGACGGGGCGCTGTCTTGTACGCTCCCTTATCTCTGAATTCCTCACAAAATCAAGCCACCTCACTACCATTATCCGACGCAAGCATCTGTTCTCAAACCTAAGTATACGGATTTTCGTCAGGTACCATGATTCGCTACCGTAAAGTAGTACCGGCAGAATGCAAGCGTTAAATAAGTAGCATTTGGTTTTAATCGAGTACAGCTGTGTGTCCCAGACAGTCCGCATTGAGTTGAATGTGGCTCCAGCCATTCCTAAACGAATGGCGAGCTCCTTTTTTGTACTACCGTCTTCGGGGATGTGTACGCTGAGGTATCTGAAGCCGTCAACCCTCTCGATGATCTGTTCCACGCTGGTAAGGGTCCTATCAGAGTCATGACAGGTTTGCTTACAGATCACATTGGTCTTACTAGTGTTCATTTTTAGACTAATGCGACCTGAGTTAGTTCCTAACCCATCAATAGTCTCCTGGATGCCTTTTATGGATTTATCGAATATGACAGCATCATCAGCATATTCAAGTTCACACAGCTTCAGACCGAGACCAACAGCCAAAACCTCGATCGGGCGGAATTGACCTGCGAAGTATGAAGTCAAATAATAAACAGGAACGGTGCAAGAACGCACCCCTGTCTCACTCCGGTTGTGACCCCGAACCATTCGGTATTTGAGTCACCGATTCTCACACAACATGCACTATTCTCATGTAATGATTTGATTATGGCCACAATCTTTGGCGGAATCCAGCATCCAGTATCCTCCACAAAGAGGTTCTGTGCGGACTATCAAATGTACACACATTTAAAAAAATATATATTTCGTCACCTTAGATTAGAGGCCACAACCTTCAATAATACTTCAATGCAAAAACGAATTATTTTTTATGCACTCGATGGTTGTACATATTTAAAATTTTGATATTACAGTGCGAGTGCGATATTTTGAATTGTCAAACGTACACTTTCCATAATATAATATATTATAATAACACGCTTTTTTATCAGAGCTATACATGTTTATATGTAACAGGAAATATTTTATGAATAGATACCGCCTAGATATTAGTATTATTTAGTATAAGCAACCATAATTTGTATATAAATTAACATATTTGAAAACAAGTTATTTACTAATGAGCGGCGATAAAGTTAATACCCAAATTTTCATGCAAAGTTATCTATTTTTACGAAATTTCCTTTAGACTAACTTCCATATCGATTGTGGAAAGGAAAAAAGACGTAACCCACACATATCAAATTTTACAGGAGGCGCTAAAAACGTGTTTTGATGATTTTGTGACATATGCAAATTATGAATTATACACAACCTTGAAGTGCACGGATACTTCTAAAGTGGTGTTTAATTGACATAACCTAATATTAATTAAAGAAATTGTCTCGGAAAAACCTTTATTTCAGTGTTTTTTCTTGGTTTTAATTTTTTACAAGGTCATCTTTATCAAACTTTAAAGCTAATTTTAGATTCTTATTCGGCATTTTCAGCTTCTATCCTTTTGATAGAATGTGTGTCAAATTGTATACATTGTGATTATCGAAAAAAGCTGTTTTGGAAAATCGAGGGTTACGTCCTTTTTCCTTTCCACAGTCGATATAAATTATTTAGCTGAAAACTATGCGGCAACTGTGATAATTGGTAAATAAATTCAAAGAGAACAATAAATACATGTGAATCGTTCAAATTATGTTCATTCACACAAGTTTTGTCACTAACTACCCGGGTTTCGCCTTTCGGCATCTTCAAGCGTTCAATTGCGCGGATGAACTTGAACTGACGTTAAATAAATAAACGCATCATGTTTATATAATAAATAAATGTACCCAAACACAGGTTGGCATAAATTGTTTTGCCAGAAAATTTTAAAAATAAATATGGCACAGTTAAATAGTTTACCAATTTTGAATGAGCAGGTAAATCTGCCGAATCCCCCACTCTTATATCCTATATGTAAGTAAATATAATTATATTTTTTTCCAGCAGACAAAATAAATATAATTCTTGAAATTACTCACCATTCAAATGTGTAGGCATTCCAATGGGTTAATCCATTTCGCCAGCAATGGCCCTCAACTTAGTGATACATTTATTTCTTATAAAACACGATACATTTATTTACTAATCGTCAGTTCAAATTCATCCGTGCACTTGAACGCCCAAAGATGCCGAAAGGCGAAACCCGGATCGTTAGTGACAAAACCTGTATGACCTGTATGAAAAACATGATTTGAACGATTCAAATTTAATATTGAAATTCCACCAAGTAACTTCAGTCGAAATCTTAAATTAAATAAAAAAATGATCTGTTGAAAATGGTACCGAACACAATTAAATAAATTTCTAATTATTAGAAAAGCATGGTTAAATAATGATGAATTTTACTAGATTAAGAATCTAATAATTGATTTATTGTTATATGTATGGTTGCATAAAACAAATATGTTCCTTCGATTATGTAATTATGAAGTAAAATATATTTTTTATCCTCAACTTAAATCTAATATATAAAAATGAATGTTTGATTGTTCGTTCTTTATGCGATTTACACACCACTCATCTGATTACAATAAAACTTTGACAAACTTTTTGCTTGCACTTCCGGGAACGTTATAGGCATTAGCTTACAGTAGGTCTTATATATAAAAATCAATGTTTGTATGTATGCCATACAGCTCATTTTGACAACGTATGCTTGCACTTGCGCGAAGTTATAGTACAATCAACTTACAGTAGGTGGCGCATATGTACCGTACCGTAGACAATCGGCAGGAAACGTCAAACAGAAAGAAAGAAAAAACATGCACTTCAATAAACACTTTCTTTCTTTGAGTGGCATTGCAACGCTTGCCGGAACCGGCTAGTATGTTATAAAATTAATTTAAAGTAATTATTATTTTTTATATTTCGAATATTTTTCAGATCTTCGACACTCAAGTTTATTATTATCCGAAAATCCAACATGCTTATGTATTCATAATATATTTCTAATAATTGATAATTCTATAAAACACGATAATTATTCTTACTGTGTTAAGGCGGAAACATACTGCCGACACCCGACGTCACGGAAGCGTGTTGGATGAGATCATAGCTACATATTTCCCATTGTATTGTATGGAACAGGAACGCACTGCCGACATCCAAAGCAACGCGACGGCAACACGCTTACGTGGCGTCGGGTGTCGGCAGTATGTTTCCACCTTTAATTTTGTCATTGCATTCATATTTAAAAGTGATAAAAAATGGTTGATTGAGACTAAAATAAAAAAACTGTTGAATCACATTTGCTAATAAATCCAAAAAATACATTTTAAACAATCATAAATTTCCAAGCTAATTTCAAGCTAACTGGAATCACTCTTCGTCTATAGAAACTAATATAAATTTTATTGATAAATACCAAAATACTTGCTAATAGAATCTCTTTAGGATGGTGAATATTTTTTATGAATTTATTTATGTTGCTTAGTTTCGTAATTGTACGAACCCAATTACCGAATTCTTAGCCCTTATTCTGAGTGTTAAAATAAAATTTAATAGTTCATAATGAGCGTTGCTTGTAAATGTATTTGATTTCCACATTATTTTATCCCGTGATAGTATTTATCAATATTGACAAACTAGTAATTACCATTAACTTTTTTATTAATAGAAGCCTCAGATAGACCAATTCATATTATGTTGGTGTAGTGTGACGTTCGCATATGCCTGCTGACCTTAATTTATTTTTAACTATTAAATTTAGTAACATATTCATCGACTAGTTTACTGGTGAATTTTATGAACACAAACATTTGATTTATGAGCGTAACTTCTGAAGTCGAAAACATAATTAAAATTGCATTTTAAATTGTAAAAAGTGAACTTAATGCAGTTTTGGAAAATTTCGAATAGGTAAATATACAAATGTATCCATCTAAGGTGAGGTATTTATTAATTGATATTAAAAAGTAAATTGAACAACACTGTATGTTTAATTAATATGCACGTTTGTGTATGCACAGTGGCGGATTAAGCACATGGTAGGCCCCAGGCGCAATACAATTTGGAGCAGGGGTGGGCTGAAGGGGGCTCGCGCGAGCCCCTTGTTAAATTTAGAAAATCATTATTCTCAGATCTTTGCCTTATGTAATCTATAAATATGCAATTTATGCAAAACAGTTGTGATGTACATTTGGGATTTCTGACGTACATTTTTCAGCTATTTGATATTGATTAAATTACGACATATTACGTACTGTTACAAAATATAAGTGTATAAAGTAACATTCGATGGCTTTAATAATTATTGTGTATAATTGCATATGAGTGATAAATAAATTCACATCTTCCCCAGAATATCACGAATATAATATTAAGCGAGCCCCTTGTTACCGTATTGGCAGCCCACCGCTGATTTGGAGGCCCTGTTTTACGGATAAAATAAAAATGTCAAAAAATTCCAACTTCAAATAGTAAAAACATCTGAATCAAAAGTATATAGGTTAAATTATATGAGCTATTTTTGAGCCCTAAAAATCGAAGGGCCCAAGCGCGCGCCTCATTTGCTTGTAGGATAATCCGCCACTGTGTATGCATGCCTTATAGTTAGCAAATATGATTGAAACATTGAGATTGTGTGGGAAACAATGTTTTATTGATCCAAAATGAGACAATTTTATCTGAATCTGGTTAATAGATACATACATCAACACAGATAACCAGACAAAAGGGAGTACATATTTTTTCGTACCATAGCTTGAACTTATTAATTAATATTTATTGTAAATTATGTTCGACAGCCTTCCATATTATATAAAGTGCATAAAAGGACGAATTACATTTTCGTAAATTATTCACAATAAGTATAAGTCGTCGATGTACTAGCAAAACTATGTACAGTTGGACATACTAAATTTCCTAAATAAAAAAAATAATAATAAAAGATTTCTAGTACTTTTTCCATATAAAATTTATTTGATCAGGACCGGTTTCGCTCATCGCGAGCATTATCAACCGATAAGAAAAATATATAAACAGTGCTATTTATACAAGTTAACTTGAAATAAAAGGTGTAAGCAACTACTAACGATGAAAAGGATTTACAAATTACATTATAATTACACAAAATTAAAATGTCTAACACCTATAACATACAATTAAAAAATAATCAATAAATATAAGTGGCAAATGATGTCAATTATAAACCCAATTTTTCTTATCGGTTGATAACGCTCGTGATGAGCGAAACCGGTCCTGATCAAATAAATTTGTACTAATCAATTTGTTTTAATCAAAAAAAAAGTACTAGAAATCTTTTATTATTTTTATTATAATGCGATTCCACCAAATATTGACAGTGAACACCTTAAAAGTGACTAAATTTACTTTTATGGAAATCCACGTTGAATAATATATGTTTTCTTATATTTAGGATATTTATTATTTTTAGATTGTTTTAGTGAAGTCAATTCAAATTATGTTAAAAAAATATACTTTGTTTGTCTTCAAATGAGTATGTATTATGATTTTTTTAAATTTAAATTATATTTGTTAAGTGCATGTCAAATTGGCGTCAGCTGTAATGCCAAGTACTGTCATTTTTATTTAAACAATAAATAAAGAAATAAAAAAACAAAAAAAATCTTATTTGTATTCATTGTTGTTGTGTTGTGTTATTATTTTTTATTGTCATTTTAAAATGTGTTTATTTTTATTTATCAACGTATGCCGCCCATACAGCAGCGGTGGGCTGCCAATATCTTAACAAGAGGCTCGGTAAATCTTATCCATGTCCGCTTCCAACATCAAACATATGGCCTCCTAATGAAGGTATCTCAACAAAAGTTTTTTTTTTCTACGAGAGTTGTTTGTTGCTTAGTTGCTCAACCTCTCTGTTCCAAAGAGAGTAGTAGGGATAGAATGATAAGGTTAAGACAGGACTAGTGATAAACTTATCGCTTACGTAACGCCCAGTTGAATTGAAGGATCGGAAAAGTGGGAGGGAACATCACAAACACCTATGCTATCTACAGAAATTGTAGTTTTGTGTTGATTTTTCTTATCTTAACAAGGGGCTCGCCGGCCGAGCCAAAATTTAACAAGGGGCTCGCACAAGCCCCTTCCCCGAGCCCCCTCCAGCCCACCCCTGCCATACAGGGACAGAAGAAAAGCGGTCACGGGCAACACAGGCCTTTATTTGTTAAATATATTCCGATGTGAATATAATATTTAAAGTATATTTGTAAATTATTTGTCCACTTGAATACCAAGCGGACACGGGTGTCTGGAACGTATGCAAGCGAACACGGATGTGCAAGACATTTAAAAAATCAAATACTTGGTATTCTAATAGAATATTAGCAATATTTTGATGAATATGTGTAGTTCCATCTATCTATACTAAGTCAATATAGGTTTTTAAAATATCGAATTCGAGTGTATATTAGGCAAAAATATTTTTCTCAAAAACACGCAGTATCTATGGGACATATTAATGATTTATTTGCGCGGTATTCAAACGGTTAATTATTGTGAAATGTTGATATGATACTTTAAATGGGCTCAAAATTACTATTATAACTGTATATTATAAGTCGGAATCTTTTTGACGATACATTGAAAATGTTTTATTTGTGTTGTAATTTGAGCAATAGCATATTTTAACATGTTTATCTTAGTGTTGATGTTTTGTCATTGGTAGGTATTGCACAATTTCACCAAAAGTGTATCGAACGCTACCGGATCAAGCCATTTTGCATTTACACACATGAGTGAACGATAACAGTATATACAGGTAAAAACTTTCACACGTAATTGTGGGGTTATAATGGAAAACGTACTATTTCCAAAAATCGAAGTCAAATACTATAACGAGCAAACACAAACAAAATAACATTTGATAAAAATATGACTTACAATTTGAAAACGACAGTGTTTTAGACATTTTATATTAAAACTAATAGGACCAGTTAAGCTTGAATTAACCTATCTGTATGCCTAACTCTATAACGCTCATTTTGGAAATATTACGTTTTGCATTATAACACCACAATTACAATATTATGTTTGAATACTGTTGGTGGATACTGGTAAGTCTAATACACACAAATGCTCGCGCCCGTGACAAATACAAATCATGATAACAGATAAATATTTATGGAACATAATATCATTTTTGCACTATACCTTTACATTATCAGTGACCATGCTACCGATTTATAAAATGGGTGTGATGTTGCGTTATTTCAGCAACAAATATTCTACACCACAGCGTGTTCCAAGGGGGGTACAAGGGTCCAAGGTTCCAGTTTTGGGGGAGGGGGCAAGGGCCCCCTAAATAAATGAACTAAAAATACGTAAATTTTTACGTTTTTAAAATCGATCAGCGGGCATTTTTTTTGTAACCACCAGCGAGTTGGAAATTATTTTGGAATCTTGTCATCAATGCCGAAATAATTGTATTCTGAGTCTCGAAATACTAATAACTACGGGTATGGAAATAACTACGGGTATGGCCACAGAAAAATATGAGACTCAAAAGGGGCTACGGGCTCAAAAATTTTGAGAAACTATATGCTGCACAATAATATTTGTTTTGGAATCACTTTTATAAACACGTCACTGTGTTTATAAAATAATACTGTCTACATTTAATATTTGAGTTATGTTGGAGATGAGAAGTATAACCTAGAAAAAATAAAAGAATGACGTGAGATATTAATTAAGTAAAGACTGTTTTTATTTTATTGCTCTTTTCAAACGTTTTCAAAGCCTTATATTATTATAACTTAGCCATGGTGCATTATCTGGCCTTGTAAACATTCATACATACTTGTAAACATTCAGTATTCAGTAAATTTACTTTAAAGCCGTATAAAATCGACCTATACAAAAATAAATATTATCTAGAGAAGGTTAGATCCTTTCTATTCAACGAAGAAACTAACCTTACATATGCATTTCTAAATGAAAACCTGGAACAGCGAATGAAAAAAAAGTGGGTAACACATTTAATTAAATTTCATTGCATTACAATATTATCGGGTTGGATAGTTTATCAAAAGAACGTGTTTTACTATATTCATAATATGTATGTAATTGCGATAAGAATCAATGTATTTCAAAGTAAATATTCTCACTGTCTTCTGCTGCTTGAAATAGAGTTCTAAGATCGTATGATGTTATACTAAATCAGTGTCTGCCAAACTTTTTTTCCTTTACGGCACACTGATGAATGGAACTAGTACCGCGGCACACCAAGATGCCGCAGATTATCTCCAAAACTCCCTTTTTTTGTTTTTAGCTCATCGAGGAATTTGAAATCCTCGATTTACTACCGAATAGGCATTATTTAAAAATAATATTTTTAAGGCTTCTTCCACCGCGGCACACCTGAGACTTCTTGCGGCACAGTTTGGCACTGTACTAAATGAAGATACAGATACATGGAAAATAAAATAATTTATTCTCGCCATTTATTTTTCGTCTCAATGCATTATATATGTAACAGTTTAAATGTTTCGTATAAATCGCTTTCTTTCAATTTGAAAGTTTATTCAAACACTTAAAGTTGAAAATAGTTAAACATAATAACAACAACATGTCGAATGTTTCAATTAAAGTGTGTTTTATTACTGATTCATAAAATGTACAACAATCTAAAATAATCGTTCATACAAAATGAGTAAACTGAACTATCAACAGGAATATTGAAAGAATTAGAAATATTTTAAAAGTGATAATTATTATTAATTCATGATGGTAAATAGCCAACAATTTAAATTTTCATTTTTTACAAACATTAGAATTTTAACAAATCTATCCTGTGACAGATCGAACTTCGTGCCATGCACTTATATCGAGATGAAATGTCAATATAATTTATTACAGCGATATAAATCTTTGCTTAATTTGTATCTATGGTGGTTTTCGATAATCTGTGAATTATATGATGGCAGGGATGGGCTGGAGGGGGCTCGGGGGGGCTCGCTCGAGCCCCTTGTTAAATTTCGGCACGGCCGGCGAGCCCCTTGTTAAGATAATAAAATCATTCGTCTTAGATCAAATCATCAGATAAAATTTCTGTAGATGGTTAAAATTGAAAATTAATTGTCCCTTCATTTTTTCATTCAGAGTTTTAGACTTCCGTGTGGGAACTCACGGGATCGAGTCCCAGTACGAAACAACATTTTTCGATCGATTTATCTATTTTCCGTTCGAAGGCATGGGTGTTTATGATGTCTTAAGATTGCCTCCCACTCTTCCGATCCTTCAATTCAACTGGGCGCTACTATTAGTAGTATTATCACTAGTCCTGTCTTATCCTTATCATTCTATCCCTACTACTCTCTTTAGAAGAGAGAGGTTGAGCGACTAAGTAACCTAAGACCTTCATTATGAGGCCATATGCTCGACACTGAGAGCGGACATGGATAAAAAAACGAATCAAATTTACCGAGCCCCTTGTTAAGATATTGGCAGCCCACCGCTGTATGATGGTAACATTAAATAATTACAGTATAAACACGAGAAACATAGATAACATTTGACAAAAAAACTAACTCAAATCTCGGAGCCGAGAATCGATCTACGTATGATTTCTATTTGTTGATATAGTTTGGGATTGATTGCGAATTTTCTTACATCTTTTCTTCAATCGATTTCTGTGACATTTCTCATTCAGAAAGCAAATTATATTTATACCTAAAACATTTAATGCACATTCATAAGTTACTCCCACCGTATTGAATGAGAGATAAATTAATGTGAACATGACGTTAAGGGTCAGTACTCAGTTGTCATAAATCCTCCCACAATATTTTTTTTATAAAATAGTCATAGAACGAATATAACAACCGGCTAATCATAATTATTGTGCAAAAATATGCTTTTTTTAATATGTATTATTAGTTGATGTACAAATGGTGTTTGTTTCTGAATTCGTGCATTTGCTATTTTAATGCAGCGAGTCTTGAGCAGCAAGAATTATTTTCAGAATATTTGTACTGGATCCAAATACTGTAGGTTCATTAAAGATGCACCCCTTACCAAATATCAAAATGCGCTTTAATTAAAAAGAAATGAACTACCGAGTTACAAAAAGCACTCTGGGAGTTTTTTAAAGTTTTGACTAAAAAACGAAAAAACTGTTGTGCACATGTTTGCAAACTAACCTTAACCTTACATTCAATGCAATATTTTTTGGCATTGACTTTATATGCGTTAGCAAATGTAATATAACCATTGAATTTATATGTTGATAACATTTTTTTTAACCCTTTTCTTAAAAGAAGTAGTTTTTAAAAATTAACGAAATGATTTCCTCACCAGAAAGGATGTAATTTAGAGTTCTCACCGCCTTACTAGATGAAAACGATATCGTTCACATATAATTTTCATAAAAAAATGTCAAGAATGGTTTTTATAAACCGATGATTCAAATATAATATTTAGTGATTGAATTCTTGTTACTATTTCCACATTTTTATAACAAGGAGGACTGGTTTCACTCATCATGAGCATTATCAACCCAGAAATCAGTCATTTTATTCATAAAATGTGTTAGTAATACAAAAATTTGTATTTTTACAAAGAGGAACTAAAAGGAGTTCACGATTTTGGAAATCATATTGTATTTTATCATTTCACATGTTTATTGCTTGCACAATTGTTTTATGTGTAATATTACGTTAATACTTATGAAGCGATATATTAAGTGTTATCAGCACAAATATATTATTCAACATTTATTTGTTGGTTTCCAACAAATGTAACAGGTGAAAACGGCTGATCTAAAGCAGAATTTTACATGAAAGTTTGTTGGTAGAATGACAAAAAAAAACACGCTGCTTATTGACATAAGCTATGCGTATGCCATGTTTATATTAATTCTAGGGTGTGGAAAGATTACTCATATCACCCCTCTTGTTGGGCATGCCACTGCGAATTACATTTAATAACATGTGTATTAATTACAATTGCAAATAATACCGTTGATAAGCATTTTAGGAACGACATATTTTTAATAATCACTATTATTGCAACTCTTGCAAAACTGATGTTTAGTTGCAATGATAAAAATATCATCTGATTATATTCCATTATGTTATAACTTATAATCAAATAACGATTCAATTATACGCTTTTTTTAAATATCGTCACCGTAATGGCAGAAGTTTACAAATAACAAATTGAATATACAGCAAATGAAAAAAAGTAAGCTTTTGTGATAGTTACATATGTTATAATCTAATTGTCAAAATATACTTGGGTGTATTCCAATGTGAGATAAATAATGTTTATCTGTAATAATAAATATCGATAAAAAAATGTTGTCTATGTCAAACCAATACTATAAATGCATCAACAGGGTTATTCCTGAAAAACAGTAGATATTCAAGAAAATATAATAATTATGTATTTACTTATTTTTACCAGCTTTTTTTACTTTGCAACTTCTGCCAGTTCAGTGAAGATATAGTAAATAAATAAACTTATATTTAAAAAAGACAATATTATCACGTGAAGACATAATTTATAATACAATAAAATCAGAAAAGGTTGTATATATGTGTATGAATATTAAATGTTTAATTTAATAAATCATATTCTGTAGATATATTTTTTTTGTGGTTCTTAACAACATATTATTCTAGTTTCGTATGTTGAATAGGATCTATCTTAATATATTATTATAATCAGTAAAGGCAAAATATTTTCTCATTGAATGAAAATTATTCCAGGCAACTAACTGTGTTATCCGATTTTATTGATTGGCCCCCTGGAATCTTTTCTATTATCATGATGTCATAGATAGATTAATTAAATTGAACACGAAATCATTCAAATTTATTGTGCTTATTCGCGCAAACAATTAGGTCAACTTGTTTAAAATTTAAATCAATAATACGATGTTATTAATTGTGTAGCAGAATGTTCTTTTTAATATTGTATAACAGTGCTATAAAATTCTGTTGGTATGTACATTTTTGAATACATAGTATGTTGGTAAAGCGTGAAAAACATAAAACATGGGTAATATTAATAATTATTCACATAAAAGTAATTGTTAATTCATTTATTGTTTCATCTAGATCAAGGGTGTCCAACCTTTTATGCCCTGGGATCGACTTTTAAATCTTAAGTTTTCTCGCGATCGACTTTTAACATGATTATTATAAGAAATTTTAAGTAGGGGTTTTTCACTTCTTCAAACTTAGAAATGTTTATTTAAAATGCGAAATATTTATCATTAGATAGGTATGTGCTTACAAAATAATTAAATTTTTGTATTTTTGTACATTTTATATTTAAATTATATATATTTTCGAAATTCACGGAAGCTTTCGGAATCGACAAAATTTTGCTTTGGGATCGACCGGTCGATCGCGATCTACCTGTTGGACACCCATGATCTAGATTCTAGGTGAACTTGAAACAAACATATTTTTACGACAAAATCAAAAGTTGAATTCATCTAAAATACATTAAAAATTAAAACACTTTTTTAAGAATTCCGCATTAATCGCGAGTATTATTCTGACATATAATAAAATAATGTTGAATTATTACAAAAAGTTTTGTATTTTTTATTACAATATAATACCTTTCCATCGAGAATTCACAGCGAACGCATTAAAAGTAATTAATAGATTCATTTCTCCTACATTTTTTTTCTAATTTATAAATAATTATACACTAAAAATGCAATGCAAAATAATTTTAATGTCTAAAAAAACATCGCTTTTCTGTCATTATTATTAAATGCTGGTTAATATTAATCTTTTAAAAATAGCACATACAGTAATTTCCACGATTTTTAAAATTAATAAATCAATTTTCCCGCTGCTAATATAAAGTAAACGTTTGGATAATTACGAAAATATTATTGTATTTTTTTTTTGTTCGTGTGTTTGTTATTGATTACTTGATTATAAACAATATAAACATAAGCCTGTTAATATTTTTTAAATTTATAGCATCTTAAAATAGTATATTATTTTGGTTGTTGGTAGAAATATAGAAGCAATTGAGAGCTGCAAAGATATTATTATTTAATTAATTTTGACGGGTGCATACTTACAGTCTTTTTCATCTGCGTGTGCGATCCCAAGAAGGAACACAACAACGAGAACACCTGATATGCAGACTGTTACACGCTTTGCCGAAATCATGTTGTTCTGAGGTGAGCCGGTTAGTACACTGTGTAAATCGCTGTCGTTTCGAGTTTTGTGTGAAGATGAAAAGTGTTAATGACGCGGATTTGAGAGAAGGTATTTAAAAAACAATTCCCCACCAAATGACCAACGGCTCGTGACGTATATACTCGTCGGTGTATAATTTAACAGCCTTTTAAACGTACAATGAATGATTTGTCAATTGTACTTTGTATTTATACCGTCAATAGACAAGGCCAGATAGGAAGGGGGTCGGAGGGAATCGAAAACACGCGCAGTTTCGGCCGTGCCGATTTTTAATTGGGAAACAATTTTGCTACTACAATAAAAATTGAGGGAATGGAAGAATTGATAGACGCACATTTGGGAAATATTAGGCCAACTATAAATTTAGACAGATGCGTAACTTTGACTCTGTGGAAACGCGTAAAACTTTAAATTAAAACACTTCTTCAAACAATTTTGTACACTATTGGGTGTGTTAAATTTTGGATTGAAATAATATTCAAGAAATCTGTCTTATCAATTATGAATGAGATGTAGAAATTTTCATTTCGGAGACCGCACCGCACAACATCTGATGTCCTCTTCCCCGTACTGCATATGCAACCGCTAGTCACGTCCCTGAATTTAAGGGCAGCGAATAGAGTTCACGAATTTTCCGCACACCGATTATTACTGTTTACATTCAACATTAAGCATTATAAAAAAAATATACTTTGATGCTGAAAATAATAAGAAACACGGTATAAGATATAATATTTGAAAGTTTGGGAAACAAATGCAGCCATTTTCATTACCCTAAAATGTTAGCTAAGTCATTAATAACGGTTTTTTTCTTATATATAACGTCTGAAAAAAGTAATGTTAAATATTCTGTTTAGCAATATATTGCTGTTTTAATATAATTTACATTATTTTGTGAAATCCGTTGAATAACTGCCGTGTTTGCTATTACTATTATTAATGTAAACTGCCGCTTTTGTTACAAACTCAATTTTTGTTGAAAAATTTACATGTTAAAATCTATAAATACATATACACGGAATAACCAGCTCTACACGGTGACATATCTAATTCATTTTCAATAAAACATGGAGACTGCCGTTTTGTTTTCAGATTCCTCGTTTATTTATTATTATTGAATATAAACAGGATAAATCAATGTGTAATAATGTAGTAATGTAGTAGTAATGAATTATCTGAGCAGACGTACATCCGTGCAAGATTATTGTATGAATTTCAAACAAATACGTGCATATTAATTGCATTTTTTTACATTTATAATGTGTAATTTAAAATGCAGTATTACACCTGGGTGCACGACTTGACCTTAATAATCTTTTTTTTTATAATAATGATGGCTTTATTTAATAATTTAGAAAATAATTATTTAGGAACCTGTCGGCGATAAATTTCCTTGATTCGAACGAGGCAATAATCACGCGTTACACATTTTTGTAATAAACAAAAATGTAACTTTTATACGGGTAGATAATAATGATGCTGAAAAACATTAAATCTGCTGGAAGGATAAATGAACTTATTTCAACCCCCATTGCAATGATGACTTCATTGTTTACTCTGTGTGGTAAATAGGGATTCTGAATTCTCGAGGTTTTCAAAGTCCCGGGACATCCCGGGACTTGAGACTTTTATTTTCCCTTCAATAAAATTATAATTTTATTCAAATTTAATATTTGCATGTATGTACCTTTCTATGTATGTATTTATGTATTACATACACTCGGCGCCTTTTGAAAGTACGCACTAGCAGTGTTCACTCTAAGCCAGTCATGGGCAACCTTTCCTAGGTCTGGGGCAAAATTATCATTCTTTCTCCGAGTCAAGGGCCGGACCAAATTATTAAACTTAATAAAGTAATATTAAATTAAATAAAACACGTTGCTACTTCTTATATATTTTTTTATTTATATAATGAACGATATAATATTAATATTATAAACAGATTACAAAAATTAGTGTGAAGATAGGCCTTGAACTTGAATTACGAGACTACTAATATTGGCTCCCTGGAACTATTAATTTCTTTCTCTATTACTTCGCCGAGATGAATCAGGGCCGGATAAAATAGCTCGGCGGGCCGGATCAGGTCCGCGGGCAGGTGGTTGCCCATATATGCTCTAAGCTGTGCGCGCACATACATTACGACAGAGCGCACAAAAGTTACACCAGTTATACACACCGCCAGCAGAATAATCTTATTGGCATTATACAGTGTTGTTAATTATTATCATTATTAAAAAAATACCGTTGGGTATTAACTACTAAAAGGTCTAAATATCGTTATGTGACGCACATTTAAAAAAAAATCCTTTTAAAGTTGCACAGCCAAAATCTTTTGCGTACATAACCATTGGAAAATCAGAAGGAACATTGCGCACTAGTAACCTTTTTTTTTTAATACAATGTTTAATAATTATTATTTTTCTTAAGTAATGGATGTGTGCAATGGCTACGGTTAATATTTACTAAGAAGGCATGATAACGGTTACCGCCGTCAGGAGTAAATTTATGACCGTAACTTCAAAATACAGCTTTTAGACCTTTTTTGTCCTATTGAGATATTGGTACTTTTGTGAAATAGTGAAAAAACATTTCTACATAAAACAACATCTGGTATGAATATTTAATTTTAATATTTTGTAATTTACTTTTGCTACAGTTATATTACAATATATAAACACATGGTTTTTGAAACTTCTACGAAATTATAAATCCCAAATATCTGCATAATATATGCATACTTAATTTTGTTAAAACCCCGGGTCAAGTCCCGATCATGTCGTGTCCATTTTTCTTGAGGCTTCCCTCTTATACCTGCTTTCATTCTACACACATCAGTCCTTTTGAGGATTTCTTAATCACAAGAATTGTTTTTTTCAAAATTAAAATGTACATGTTATTAGCACATTATAAATCACAGTCACAATTCCCGAAACACTTTCCAAAAAAGTCCCGGGATTTAAGACAGCAAAAAACCCGACAAGTCCCGGGACGTCTTGACACAGAATCCCCAGTGGTAAACATATTGGGATAGTTTGAAGCCGTATATAAAAAGGTTAGGGGGTGAATCTCGCCATCCCCTATTAATAGCAGTTAGTGAAAACATGTTTGTATGAAAAGCATTACACAAATATGTTAAAACATTAATAAAAGTTCTGCTTTTTACATTCCTACGAAAAATTGCAGGGATGGGTAGAATGCAGGGCTGTGGAGTCGCGTAAAAAAAAGACGACTACGACTCCAGTTCAAAAATAATTAACGACTCCGAGGATTTTTTAATAATTTCAGTTTAACTTATATATATGTCTACCATAAGATCATTTTTATTCAGCCAAACATGATATGTTAACACTTTTGACTATTTTGTTTAAATACACATCGTTAAATATATATTTTCAAAAAAAAATCGAGCCGCTCATTTTTCACGACTCCGACTCCGACTCCACAGCCCAGGTAGAATGTGTTGTAATTTGGAATCTATTTCTCTCCTGGGTTTCTGTTAGGGATTGTAACACAGTACGAATATATAAATACAGGGCATTACAAAAAAAAATACGACCATTTATCGCAATTCCGGGCGAGTAAATTAAATTCGGTCTTTCGATATTTCATATAAAATGCTGTCATTAAAAAATATATAATAACTAGTTGGCCCGACGAACTTCGTACCGCCTCAGAATCAATAAATGTTGTATTAATTTATTGGATGAATTAAATTCAGTTTGAATGAATACTCAAAATGAATTAAGTTCAATAAATGGGCAAAATTCAAAATGAAAAGTATTTAAATTACATTGAAATGATGTAATTCACGTGGCACAGTCAATAGATTTAAAGGAATGCAGTAGATCAACGATTTGATTTTGAATTGTGAAGTTTAAATGATCCACATCTTTTTTTTTAGCCGCAAGAATTGCTCGTTCAATCAACCAATTGTGATTTTTGTGATTAGATGTTTGGGAACATTTTGTTGATGAAGCCGTCCTTCGTTGAGACGAAATTGCAAAAATTCGGCGGAATCGAAATCAATCCATTCGATTCGTCAACAGGAACACGGCCGTTACCGACGATAGACAGCAATTGCTTGGAGAAATCTTCGGCAGATGGATTGTTTAAAAATGCAACTCGCATGTTTATCGTTAGCTGAAGTTTCTTCACATAGCGCCACAGAGTCGATGTTTTGAGGCAAGCGTTTATTTCATCTGCAGCGGTCTATCTTGGAATGACTGGTAGTGTTTGGCGGAAATCGTCAGATATTTAAATCATTGCGCCTTCAAAACATCTTAAGTCATTGCACAGATATTCGATTGAGTGCTTCCAATGCGCGTCTGTGCGTCATTGTGCATAAATCCCAGGTGATGATTTTACTTGCTACCAAAACTTTGGTCATTGCTGAGTGTTTCGCAATCTTGCATGTAAGTTTTTCAATCGTTTAAAGGTTTAACGGATATTTCAGCACTGAATGAGCCATTCGCCATCCTTCTATCAACGTGGCCGCTATTCCAGAAGACCAAACTGCTACAGCAATTTCGGATCTCGCACGAACAGTCGCCATAATCAATGACATGAGGAATATCTTCCCAGTCCCACGATGTGGCGTTGGCATTCCTAACTTGACTAACAAAATGCCTCACATGAGGTAACACATGTCTTCGATCTAAATCAAAGCCTGGTTATTTATCTCTTCATTCACCTCGAGATCGGGACTCCCCGAACTGACACGAATTCGATGTAAAATGTCTTCCGATATGTCATCCTTGTACTTGTTCTACAGTTCACATGGGTTCGATGTGAAGCATGTCAAAATAATGATAGAAAATAATGTGCGTATCTGACTTGGAGATTCAGAAACAATTTCTTCAGCGATTGTCATGTCCCAATAAGTATCATTTTCAAGCAAATTGAGCTGTTGACATGCAAGTAGAAAGAAGCATTCGTCATTTTTCGGATGAACTGTGTAAATGCGACCAAGAGCATCAATAGTCATTCGGGTGATCAGGAACCGCATCGCTTTGCTTTTGACGTTAAAATTTCTTCGATATAGCATTCCAAGTGTAATAACGTGTCATCTCAGAGTAAAGCAACGTTCGTGCAAAATATTGTTGTCAAAAATTTATCATACCTAATTATAAACATAACCTTATTTCAATATTATCCGATTTTCTTTCGTTTTAATTTCATGTCATAGATTTCTTTTATTCTAATCCATATTTTTAATTTTAAATTATTTATAAGTCAATCGTATGCAAAAGAAGCAAAAACAAACAAATATAGAAAACAGTGCGATCTGGTGGATTTTTCTGAAACCAGCATACGACATTTTATCGTTTGAGGCTGTCATTTGAAAATCTTGTTCGGTATGAGAATATTATTTTCTTTATAATTTCTTACCCGTGATATTTTTCCGATGTTTTAATGCTTATTCCGCTATTCTAGGTGGACACAAATTTAATAAATCAAAGATCATTAAAAAACGTGCAGTAATTCTCGAGATATACGTGGTGTAAATAACCCCACTTTGTTTTATATATATAGATTATAAACGGATGGCTTTCTTAAAATATCAATACACCATAACAAGAGTCATCAATTCCGAAACCTGTCAATACGGCGGTGGGCTGCCAATACGTTAACTAGGGGCTCGCTTAATAGGAACGCAATTTTCGGTGTTCTGAAGGAGTGAATTTTTTATTACTCCTATCCAATCATATGGAATACTTAAATAAGCATTCGATTGTTACTTTATAATATGTAGCAATATACAATTCACTGTAAACTTATCAATGTAAATTGTAAATGGCTTAAAATGTACTACTGTGTATACTGAAGCTGTCGTAGATAATATATAAGTTAGAATTTTCAGTTATGTACTTATTTTATCTGAGAATAATGTTTTTTCTCAAATAAACAAGGAGCTCGCCGGCCTTAGTAAAATTTAACAAGGGGCTCGCGCGAGCCTTTCCGAGCCCCCTCCAACCTACCCCTGTGTCAATATTGATAGAACTCTTGACAGATTGAAAATATTGTAATTTGTCGCGAACATTTTTATTAAAATAAATGATGCGTTCGAAATTCGGTTTTGGATAATTTTTGGTTTTGAAAATGCAAGAAATATCATTCCAAAAATTTAATAATTTATAATTTAAAAACTGCAGGGCAGGGCAGTCGATATATGCCCCGATATATATTTATTTTACTTTTAGAATTTCTGGGCTTACAGCTAGTATATTCATTAATCTCGTAACAACGTGCGAATTTTTATCGGTCTAATGACGAACTAGAACGATTGACCGTATATCGGCTAAAACAAACACAAAGTGTTATATTACGTCTCCTTTTATATATTTTTATTTTTAAAAAATAACAACAGAAATCAAATGCAGCCATGGTTCATATAAATGTACACTCAGCCTTTTTTAAACGATTTTGAAATGAGGTCCACCAACAAGAACAAATGCTATATTTATTTGCTAGAACTCGATTCCCGGATATTCTTTACACATAATCGAATGACGGATTTCATAATTACAAGAAATTCAACAACACAAGACAGTAATAACAAATAAAAGGCTTAATTAAGTCCTAACACATCAACTGGGATAAGACTGGCAGGGGACCCAAAGTGAAGGAAGTTAGGTATAAGATATGTTGTTGGTGGCACCTGGCGAGGCTACTAGATATTCGTTTGCTCAAAAATTTCTCAAATATTCTCATTTATTGAAATTATAAGAATGCAGTACAGCCAAAATAGTGCGATAGAATTTTTCAAATGATAACTCCACCCCACCCCAATCGAAAATATTCAGTTGTATTTCAAAGTTAAAGTGGATTAATAGTGATTTCTTTATCGGTGCGATACAAATAATATATAATAATTTGTACACTTTGTATTTAAAATTTCAGTCGCACTTATTGAATTTTAGTGCCCTAACATAAAGATGTAATGTAATGAGCTGTCGTTAATTCGTTATTTTTACAAAACAGAGACAAAATCATGTCTAATTTGTAACTAAACATGAGACGAAATATTGACAAATTGGAAGTGATAGATTTATGTATACTGAAATACCTGTCATACTTAGTTATTTAATGCCAAATTCAGACCTAGTGCACTCTGGATCTAGCATATACCCATGTCTCACTCAATAAATGATAAACATCCATACAATATGTAAAACTATACAAAAAAATAAATTCAATACTTGGAGTGACTTAATTAATACTTTATTCCTTTTTCATTTACAATAGGCCTACGTTTAAACATTACACTAATGTGAGAATATCTTCAAATAATCTTATATATATACTAGCCGGTACCCGGCAAGCGTTGCAATGCCACTCGAAGAAAGAAAGTGTTTGCGTTTTAATTGTGTTTATTGAAGTGCATGCTTTCTTTTTCTACCTGTTTGACGTTTGCTGCCGATTGTCTATGATACAACACACGCGCCACCTACTGTAATTTAATTGTACTATAACCTTCGCGCAAGTGCAAGCATACGTTGTCAAAATGAACTGTATGGCAGACATACAAACATTGATTTTTATATAATATATAAGACCTATAACCTTCCCGGAAGCAAAAAGATTTTCAAAGTTTTATTGCAATCGGATGAGCGGTGTGGCAACGCATAAAGTACGAACAAACAAACATTCATTTCCATAACTTTCCACGATTTGTTCCATTCTCTGATCATGATTGTGTGACTTTTATTTCATACGTTCATTAAAAAGTGAAATAAAAAGGTAGTAATTGCTTACACCTTTTTATTTCAATTTAACTTGTATAAATAGCACTGTTTAATTTATTTTCCTTATCAGTTGATAATGCTCGTGAGGAGCGAAACCGGTCCTGATCAAATAAATTTTAAGTGGAAAAGTACTAAAAATCTTTTATTATTTTTATTTAAACTCTCTTTGTTTGTCCGGTGCGACTCGCATTTGCAATGACTATCAAAAAAGCACAGGGACAATCGCTACAAGTGTGTGGACTAAATTGTGAATCGCATATTTTTGAAGTTGTCGTTCGTCCAATTGAAATGGACGTCTTTTTATATTCAAAATTCAAATTTCCTGGCTTAGAACTGAAGCATCGTAATAATATTGAGAGAACTTTATTTGAAAGTTCGCATCGCTACGAAGTTTTTTAAATAATCAAATATACTAATTCAAATTTTTGAAGCTATAATTATAGGGCTGGGCGAAGATTTTTTAGAGCTGATTTGACAGATTTTGTTCAGTGTCATTGATTCGATTATTGGAAGGTATAGTTATATTTTGCATCCAGCCTTGAAAATTTTTTTAATTTCTTACATGCATTAGGAATATTCTAATAACGGTATGGATATTTTATAAAACTATATTTCGACGTTTATTTTAAAATCTTCTAGTACGAAAAATAATTGTTAGCAATCTTAAATACTGCAGTGCTGTCGATATATGCCCCGAGGTCAATTTCTGCTACGTCGAAAAATGGTTGTTAGCAAACTTAAACATTATTCCAAACATTAAATAGTTTACAATTTAAATACTGCAGGGCTGTCGATATATGCCCCGAGGTCGATTTCTGCTACTACCAAAATGATTGTTAGTAAACTTAAACATTATTCCAAAAATTAAATAATTTACAATTTAAATACTGTCTTTAAATACTAAATTTAAGGGCTGTCGATATTTGCCCCGAGATATATTTCTTTTACTTTTAGAATTTCTGGCTTATTCAGTAAATAGGTTTGTAATTTATTTTTTACGCCAGTAAATTTTCTGACTACTTAAAAATCCCACAAAAATCCCCCCGTTGAGGTCAATGGGCTTACAGCTAGTATACTTTTAATTATAAACTAAACTGGATAGGTAAGAAAAACACATTATAAATTACACCCTGATTGGATTCCAATACGAATACACCTGCGTACATTTAAAACAAATCAACCCGATTCGTTTCTCAAAAAGTTTTGTGACCCCTGCGCCTAACGTTAGAATACATTTTTTCCTTTGTAAATTCCAATATAAATTATATTCTATAGATATGCACATACAAATAAATATTCTGATTAGAACACGAAGTTTTTTATTGCCCGGCCCGTTTCTCAAAAAGTTTGGTGACATCTGTACTAAGGCATTTAGCCAATACATAATTTTAATATTAACGTTTTGAATGATGACTGACATGTAATCTTTGACTGAGCAATTTGTGAGAAATGCAGACTGCTTTAAACTTATTTCTATTTCTTTATTTGGGTATTTTTAAATGGCGGTGTCCTAAAATTCTTGATAATTCGTTCCACTGGATCAGAACGAATTATCGAGGAGGTTGTATGTCCGATATCTGTCTATCAGAACCATTTTCCTACCAGTTTTATTGACAGTTTCCATCATGAAATCTGAATAATATATATATATATATGCTATATCATTTAATGGTAAAGTAAATGAAGCTTATTTAGTGTACATACGTCTAAAAAACAAGATCCTAAAGCAACCGAAAGAAAAAATATTTAGAATTAAGTTTTTGTTTATTTTTTTGTTTTGCCATGAAAAACTTGGGAATGTGAAAGGGATATTCATGGAATATGTATTGAATCCATGTGTATTTTCCGCTTCCTCATATACCGGAAATCCTCATATACAAAAAATCTTTTATTGCTGACAACTGTGGGTACTTAAACGAATTTTGTATTCATAATTTAAAAACTGGGAAACCAGTATTTTGTTCCTTTCACGAACATTATGTACACTGATCATAATATTCCAGAGCAGGCTAAAGAGCTTTATGCTATATAACAAGGGCTCCCAACCTTTTTTGCCCTGGTATCGACTTTTCAATCATAAGTTTCCTCGCGATCGACTTATAACATAATTCACATTAGAAAATTTATTAAGTAGAGTTTTTTTTCTTCTTTAAATACATATCATTAGATAGGTATGTGCTTACAAAATAATTCAATTTTAGTATTTTTGTATACATATTTTATATTTAAATTATATATTTTTTCGAAATTCACGGAAGCTTTCGGGATCGACCAAATTTTAATTTGGGATCGACCGGTCGATCGCGATCTACCGGTTGGACACCTATGTTATATAATATATTATCTGACGGTTGTGCCGGCTAGAACAGAAATAATACTGTTGTGGGATTTTTGATGACCCTCGGATCAACAAGGAAATTAAATAAAATTTATCACTATTTTTCAATTAATTTCTTTATTGCGATCGAGATTTCGGTATTGTGAAACACTGAAACGTATTATAAGGCGTGAAAATCGAGTATATACTCCGGAACAATATGAAAAATTAATAGAGAATGCAACGCAATGTTGAAGTTTTACTGTGCAACGATTAAAAAATGAGAACATTGACTTCAAGAACTTGTGGCCTCATTTTTTTAAAAACTTCCCATTCTGTAGAATCTTTGGGATAAAAAAGTTCTACACGAACATAAAATGTCCTTCAATATATCACATTTTTCAGAGTTTATTGGTGGCGGATTACCCCATAAATGGAAGTCGCGCGCGTTTGGGACCTCCGAATCTTAAAGGAATCAGAAAAAGCATACATTAAAGTCAGCGGTGGGCTGGTAATATGTTAACAAGGGGCTCGGTAAATCTCAGCCATAATGTCTTCATACCATGGATGATGCATATGACGTAGCTCGCTGGCTTTTTGACGGGTAGTTGGTTGTCTTAGCAACAAAGTCTTCTGTTTCGTATTACAATTTAAAAGAAATTGCAGATATGTGTTGATTTGATCTTAAACGAATAATTTTCTTAACTTAAGAAGGGGCTCGTCGGCCGAATTTTAACAAGAGGCTCGGGCGAGCCCCCCGAGCCCTCTTCCAGCCTCCCCATGATTAAAGTCATTCAGTGTTAAATATTTTATTTTACATAGAGCAAAGCTTACATAGAGCAACGCTTTTATGTTATTTGAACAAGAGGACCTCCAACTTTTATTGCGCCTGGGGTCTCAAAAGCGCATAATCCGCCACTTAAGTTTATATACGATTCTTCAATGTCGGGATATGTGCAATGTTCAAATTTTATAGGAGGATTTATCAACCACACATATTATTTGAGAAAAAGGATTCTACGATTGCCCGCAGAAGGTGCATATCTTGGGCCAGTACCAATAATTAAGAAGAAAGTAGATGATATACAAAAAGTCATTCAATTTTTTACCATAACATATAAGAATGGCCAACAAATGATGTTGAAGATATAGAAATTGATTATTATTAAGTTTTATAATATATGTCAATCTTAGATGTAATCAAATGTATATGATTCCCCATATCACTAACATTTAATAAATATGTATTTTTTAACCTAGTGATGCATTTTATTTCAATAGAAATTTTAACAAAATCGTCCCTCACTTGTATTTCGAAAACGTAACAAATCCACAGTAGAAAAAAGTAGATTCAATCAAAATATATAACCCTGACGAAAAAAATCTTTTTTTCGTTTGAATACAAGAGTTAATACCTACCTACCATAACATAAAAAAAATAGAGGAAAGCAATAAGACGAGAAGTTAGCAGCGCGGAAAATTAAAAGACTGTGCGGATCAATCCAACAAATGTGTGGAATAATTTTGTCCTGAAGATTAGTCTTTTTAGATAGAGCTTTTTTTATTGAAACATGCAAGATTATGGTTCTGTAAATTTCATTTATTGGATATAGAACATTTTAAGATTTCTAATTATTCACATTGTTTATTGGTTCCGCTGTGTTAAAATCATTGCACAATATTTTTATCAGTGGCGGCGATGAAAAAGAATAGGTAACTGCCAAAATGAAGAGTATCCTTAAAATGTTTATGCCACATGAAAACAATAATTATTAACGTTTAATTAACAAATAGTCGAGTTCATTGTTTTCGGACGGTGGATGAGGTCCATTTTAGGCTATAAGTCAAGTCTCAACATGCTAAAAAGAGAGCAAAAATTAGTAATTGAAATTGTATTTTGGTAAAAACAATCGAAAATCAATAAAATCATTTAATAATACTATTAATATATAGATTATTAAAATGAAAATATCTAATACGTTTCACATTTTACAGATGTGTTTTTTTTGCGCGTGAAAATCCAAAGTTATTGGTGGACTACACAACGTTGGATACGAGTCTGCCCTGATTTACATTATTTACAAAGTATAATGCCATAATTTCTGGTGATTTGCTAGATTTTTTTTTTAATAATTTTGTTTCCCATAGTTCTATATTTGATAACAGCACATATTAAATAATTTTTATTCGCGTGACAAATATTTTTGTTTTTAATATGTATTGAAATGCTTTCCTTGCAGCTTAATTAAAGCATTCATATATTTTGGTGTATATTATTTGATCGTTATTTCATAATAATGTTATTTAATTTCTAAGCGTTACAAAGAAATCGCTCAATTACTTTATTTATATTTCTCACTTGTTTATTAGTACATTCAACATACTTTCTATGTGTATCTATAATTTAAAAAAATCTTTTTTGCTTACTATTTAATTTTTGAGATGTTTTTGTATCAGTTACCATATTCCTGGCAGCACAGTATATTATTGTGTAGTTGTCTATGAAACTGTCTAAACTTTTGTGCTCTATGAATTCTCTGTCACGGCTGTTTAGTTTTATTCTCTTAGCAATACGTTATTGTTATTAATTTAATTTTTTAATCCAGATGTCTGCGATAAACGTTAAGGTGAGCTACCTTATTTTGTTTTTCTGTTTTATTAAGCATATCTTTACTGAGACAAAAGCACAATACAAATGATAAATATAGTGTCACAAATAAATATACATCGTAGTTTATATCAAAACGAAATGTTAGTTTTTAACTTGTTCGTTGTGGATTTATAGCTATGTTATTCATGTCAAAATTGGACAATACTAGTTTTTTATCAATTGGTTTGTAACCATTCTCGTTAGATTTACGCTTAGCCTTTTTTCCGCTATCAAATATACGTACCTTCAACCAGATTAATCACATCAAATTTGATTAGTTCATGAAAAGCTAAAAAAGGTTTATTGAATTAATTTATTTTAAATCAATCGACCTTAATTTACCAACTCTAATTAATGCAGGTAAACTATATTTCAATACGATCGTTAAGTTATTTTCCTGGTCCATATAACCTGACATGACAGCTGTGTTTATATTATCATAACGAAGTGCTAATTACATGGGAAAGTAACGAAAATCGGTTACTTTTGGTTGGTATGTTAGATTTTTAGGAACGTTGTACATACAAGGTTTTTAAAACAGTACAATTTCTCATAAAAATTCAAATATTCCCTAGAATCGATGTTTATATTGTTTGTAAGTGGGAACTGTCAAATTTTACACATTCTGATTTTTTAGTTTAGTTTAGTGCATATATATAATACCCATGTAAGCTGCTTCAATTTAAGTAGTATACAAAATATAACATAGCTTTTTAATTTATTCTTAAGTAAAAATTATTCACATACATTAAGAAATATCATTATATTAATACTCAATAATGTTGGTTTGTTAGTTTGATATGTCCCTTTCCTGATAGGTTCGAGTCTCACTTCCAGCTATTGTTTTTTTTTTGAATGATCTTTTTAGAAAGATTTTTTTCTATCCATTACCATCATATATATTTATAAAAACATTTTCTGTTTGGAGATTTAATTGAGTTTATTATTACTTCTGGTTTATTTGATAAGTAAGTATTCATTTGATTGTAAACTCCAGTAACTTCCATATTTTGGACAATGCAAAAAAAAACAATTCCTTCTGTTGGGAGTAACAGGCTTACAGATAGCAACTTATTCATATTTGGAATGAAAGCTACGTTGAATCAATGGCCAACTAAACATATTTTCTGAGATCTAAACTGCCAAATAATCCATAAAGACTTACTTAACAGTGATGTGAGTTGCTAGTCAGAGAAATCCATTTGCAGGCAGTTGATATTTGAATTTGTTTAATTTTGAACAGTTATTGCTATTATACAGAAATTCCTTATAATTTTGTTGTCTAACAAGGAAGTGAAACTGATCTTCCTAAAGAATTTTCTTAATTTACATAACCAAAACTTTAAAATCAAAGATATTGACAGAAAATTGTAATATACAGAAACTTGATTATCCAGATTGCTTAAAATTAACAAAAATATTGTCGGTGTTCAGCCAAAAAGACTTTTAAGATTTTCATGAAATTGAAACCTCTCTATTCCTACACCTGAACCTTTAATTGTTGAACTGACAATTTTATGACATTAATCAATTATTTGAGAATTCGATTTGATGATAATAAAGTTCATTTTATAGTTATAAAATTAAGTTTTTCGAAATTATGAACAAAAAGAAAACTTAAAGTCTTTTACCTGTACACTTTTCGTGTTTTTACGGTGGTCAAAAAGTCAAATTGTCGAACTCTCAAATTTACGAAGTAATAATAACAGTCATATAAATGAATTATAAATGAATAATTGTTATATAAATAAGAAATTTAAATATAAATAGCATCTATGTATGATAAAGTCATAATAAAATTCGAATTTTATGATTTTTGATTGATAAAAATATAAAATTTTACATTCTCAATTCTGTAACCTCACTTTCATATAACAACTGAATTCTTAAGTTATTTTGAATATAAGAGACTTCATTTTTATCTTAATAATATACTTACCTTAATTTGCGTACTTATATAGAATTGTAATAATAAATTATTACTAATGACTGATAGTATATGTGATGAAATTCAAATTAAAATTCTCATTATGAAAAACAATTGTCTCTCAAAAAATAAAACATTTTTTGTATCAATTCGACATTTTTTTATTAAAGTTACTTATGTTAGGCAGACAGGTAGACACTTTTATGTTAGAATTAAATACAAATAATACGTAATGTAGAAATACTCCATCAAGTTAATAATTAAAAAGAAATCTATGAAAGCCTACATAGAGCAATCAAATATTTTAGGTAGTTTTGCAGATTTCACAACTCCACTTTTGTTTTCATAAGATAAGCTTTTATTAATCTTCCTTTTTTGTACATTACATTTCCATCCTACAGGTTTACGTTTATTCAAACGTTAAGGTCGGGGTGCAATTACATGTACTATAATGTTGCTATTTTCCGTAACGAGTGAATGAAATAGAGCCATTATTGGATTTACACGCAAAACTTCATCAGATATCTGCAGTTGATTGGCAACCTTCATTATAGATTAGACTGTTTGCTTTATCCTCATTAATTCCTTGCTGAATGATTTCTGTAAAATAACAAAATAAGCACAGCATTAAATTTGAATTGTTCAATTCTGATATTGAAATTACATCAAGCAATTCAACCGACATCCTAAATTAAATGTTAGTTTATTCAGTACAGCTAAAAAGCTTCAAGTAAGTTGAAGCTTTCTACCAGTCCTAACTGTCAACAGAATTGACTTAGGTCGTATTAATTTGTTTAAATAACAAAATAAATAAATGGAATCTAGGTGTGTTTGTTTTTTCATAGGATAGAGAATGTTTTAATCTATCGTTCTGCATTCATGACTCAAAACACCCATTTTTGGACTTAAAGCTTTTTGGCTGAACACCGACGATATGTTGCTATTGTGTTTACAGCAAAATTTCTTCCACCAAATGTTAACCCTTTCACAACCATTTTTTTTAAAAGGGATTTGTTAAAATAACCAAGCAGTTTTACAGGTTTTTTATATGTAATTTTTTTCCTAACTTTTGTTACATAATACCTTACACATAACAGTAATTCTTATCTGTTTTAAATACCAAGAACAATGTGAAAAAAAACGAAATTTGTATTTTTCCAAATATAAATTTGATCCTTGAGATAAAAAAAGAATTTTACATATTTATTGACATACCACTTATACCGATTATAGCCGCCTGTGTGGTCGAGTGGTCAACGTCGTTGGCTACCACTACGGAGGTTACGGGTTCGAATCCCAGTACGGCAGTTTTATAAATTGATTTTTCAATCGATTTATGAATTTCTGTTCAAAAGCATGGATGTATGTGATGTCTTGAATTCCCCTCCCACTCATCCTATCATATGAACGAGGCGTATCGAGAGCGATTAGCTTACCACTAGTCCTGTCCTAGCCCTTTCCTTCTATTCCTACTCTCTTTGGAAAAAGAGAGGTTGAGCAACTGAGTAACAAGCAGTTCTCGTAGAAACACTTCTGTTGAGATAAACTCCATTAGGAGTCCATATGCTCCACATTGGGAGCGGATATGGTAAAAAAAATAAAACATACCGAATGAATCCTTTTATTCTCGTCTTTCAATATAATAACAAAAAAGTACGCCATTGTTATGTTATTTGTAGCATTTATGCTGAGACATGATTTTGAAAAGCCGTAAATAACAAATGTATTGAAGGAAGATGAAATGACAAATGATCCCAAAATATAAATATATTTTCTGCATAGTAATTTTACCAATTTACTCGAATTTACTCTATGTTGTGAAACACTGATTTGTTTTGTTGGGGTTGATGCGTAAAATATAAATGCAACACTTGTGGAAGACGGTCAAAAATCTATCCCTTTTATGAAAAAAAGGACACCTGACCATAATTTACGTAGGTATACTCAAGATTTTCTTTAGAAAAACATCTTTGGTTGAATAGTGATCTACAGGTTATAAAAGCATGAAAGTAGGGCACAGGCAAGTAACTTTAATGTTGTTTATAGAATGGCGTCAATATTTTTTGCTCTAACACAATTCTCATTATTAGACAAAAATCCAACACTTCCGTACTGAAAAAAATAACATGTGATGAAAAATTTTCAATACAATCACATTCTAATGTAAAATTCATTAAAAGAACAACTGTAAAAATAATCTGGGGTTGATTACATAAAACTTTATCAGATGAAGCAAAAAAATCATCTTTCAGTTATTTTCGCACAAGTACCGTGTGATGATTTTTCGCCCTGCGGTCTTATAAGTGTCAAGTCTGTAACGCGGTTCCCGGTAAATTGCTCGAATGGAAATTGCTTGAATAACAAGATAATCAATTTGTTTCCGTTTGTTCTGTCCGTTTGTTCTGTCTTAGCCCTAGTCTTCTATGTGTTCTGGAAATATATAGAAACAGTTTGAGTAACTAATTAATAAGCAGTTCTTGTAGAAACACTTCTGTTGAGATAAACTCCATTAAAAGATCATATGTTCCGCATTTGGAGCAAACACGGTTAAAATAAATACTTACGAAAATCATTTTTATAATTCACTCTCTAAACCAGCTGTTGCACAAGATAAAAATGAAATTCGTAGAAAAAGTCGTGAAAAATCGTTTAAATAACCAAGCAATTCGAATAATTTGTAATTCGAGCAATTTCCATTCGAGCAATTTACCGGCTCCCCTATAACGCAACCAATAGATTACGGTGTAATAGAAACATTCAAACGCTTATACCGAAGATAGAATTTAGTCAAATTACAATTTTTGCGAATTTTTCGCAAAATTGTACGGCCGCAAGGTGAAATTCTATAAAAAAAACGTGCGGTCATTAAGCTGTTAACAAATAATTTAATATTGAAGCTTTGTATATCAATGGCCTAGTTCCATATAACGATAAGTCACTACGTAGTATATTCGAATACCTCTTTTCTCTTAGAAACAAATACTAGTTTTCTCTCGGTAGAATAGTAATTCCCTTACTGGCATCAATGGAATCGAGCAGGAGATGTCCACAGATGTTAGAAACAATTTATATGGTATTGTTTGTATCAGAAATCAATTTTGATAAATATTTTTGATTTATTTCAGCGACAAGCATGATAGATATAAAAAATGAAGATGACGGTGCTCCTACCAAAGTTTCAGACGGACATAGTAACACTGAACAAAATGAAGACTTATCAGGTATTTAAAATTCATTAAAATATCAATATCACTAAAATCAACTAGTAGCTCCTAGAAGTTCTACTTCAACTGGCAAAAACATGAAAATGAAGAACCAATAGGAACCCTCTAATTGTGCTAGTATTAGGTAATCCCGGAATTAATGTCGTTTTTTCAATACGCAACTTTGACTCAGTATGTTTGGGTCTGTTGACCAGTAAAGACGTGTGTTATTATTTTTCTCTTCTTTGTGATTCCTTACCTTTCTTTTACACAATAAAAAACAATTCTACCCCATCTAAAAAAATGGCAGAGACGTGTCCTTAGGAAACACATTTAAGAAGCTGTATGCTGTTTTTGTTTCATTCAAAAAAAAAACTGCAAAAAAAGCAACGGAATCCATTTGTGAGATTCACGGTGATATACTGGACATAAGAAAGTGCCATTTATTAAAGGAAAAAAACAATGGTTAAATCGTGGTCGAACACCAATTTCAACCCCAAAACCAGAACTACATCCTCGGAAAGCCCTATTGTGTGTGTGGTGGGATTCGAAAGGTGTGATTTATTATGAGATGTTAAAACAAGAATGAACTGTTACTGCAGCTCTCTATTGTGATCAGATTAACAAGTTGAATACAAAGTTACAAGAAATCAGACCTGCTCTTATGAATAGAAGGAATGTTATTCTTCAACACGACATTGCCCGACCATACATTGCCGACATTACACGAAAAAAGACCCAGGACCTTGACTGGGATGTTTTATTGCATCCACCCTATTCTCCGGACTTGTCACAAAGTGACTATCACTTTTTTCGTTCTTTAGAAACGCAATTAAGGAACAAAAAATTCGACAATATTGAAGAACTAAAATCAGGTCTCGGAGTTCTTTGAATCTAAACCAAAGATCTTTTATGAGAAAGGAATTTTAGATCTTGAAAATAGATGGCAAAGAGTCGTAGACAACACTGGTAATTACTAAAAAAAATAATAAATAATTTAAAAAATCAAATTTGAGTTTTACTGTAAAAAACGGCATTAATTCCGGGATTACCTAATATAATGATAAAACTATCTATAATCATTTTCCATTATAGTTTCATGATAACCCGCAGTAAAAATATTTATTATAAACATTATTATATAGGCTCAATATGTCCACATAACGGTACTGGCTAATTTAGAATCATGAATATTTTGCATGTGCCTTATTTTTTAATTTCTGATGACATCTTTGCATAGAAAGATGAACCTTAAATATGTTAAACATTTATATATATATATATAAATATAGCATACTATTAGGTAAAACGGAAAGAAATGACATTTTTTCTGGCGCATCACTTTAAAATCTGTTTGTCAACGGTTGCCGTTGAGTTAACACGTCGTGGTTGGTATCATTCTAAAGCTCTGTGAGTACTCTTTCCATTTCAAAATATTTAATATTTTTTTTTGCCGTTGTGGAAAAATGGAGAAGCCTGAGATTGAAGAAACACATTTGCGCTGTTTTTATTCGATAAAGGATTAAAACCAAAAGAAGCTACGCAGACCATTTGTGACATTTACGGTGACGTCTTGAAACTTTGACAGTGCTTTAGATGGTTTCAAAAGTTCAAAAGTGGTGATAGGGAGTTAAAGGAAAAACCAAAAACAGGAAGACCCCTCAAAATCGATGATGACGTCCTAAAATCATTGGTGGAAGCTGATCCTCGTAAAACAGTGAAGGAATTGTCACACGACATTGGCTGTCTAATAACAACTGTGCAAGATCATCCGAAAACGTTGGGAAAAAAACACAGGCAAGGAATTTGGGTACCACATGATCTCTCTCAAACGGCCTTAAAGCAAGCGTGACCATCTGTGCTTCTCTATTGTCCAGGCACGAAACGTATCCATTTCTCCATGGCAATGCGAGACCTCATGCGGCAAAAATTACTCAGCAAAAAATAAGGGAACTTGATTTCGAACTTCTGTCACATCCTCCATATTCACTGGACATAGCACCTTCGGATTATTATATCTTCAAGTCGATGGGGCATTCACTTTGTGACAAAAAATTTACAAACGCTGACCAGGTAGAATCGAATACCTTATGGTTCAGGGTCACAACCGGAGTGAGACAGGGGTGCGTTCTTGCACCGTTCCTATTTATCATTATCTTTGACTTCATACTTTGCAGGTCAATTCCGCCTGATCGAGGTGTAGCTGTTGGTCCCGGTCTGAAGCTGTGTGACCTTGAATATGCCGATGATGCTGTCATATTCGATAAATCAATAAAGGGCATCCAGGAGACAATTGATGGGTTGGGAACTAACTCAGGTCGCATTGATCTGAAAATTAACACTAGTAAGACCAATGTGATGTGTAACCAAACCTGTCATGACTCTGATAGGACCCTTACTAGCGCGGGACAGATCATCGAGAGGGTTGACAGCTTCAGATACCTCGGCGTACTTATCCCCGAAGACGTTAGTACAAAAAAGGAGCTCGCCATTCGTTTAGGAATGGCTGGAGCCACATTCAACTCAATGCGGACTATCTGGGACACACAGCTGTACTCGATTAAAACCAAATGCCACTTATTCAACGCTTGCATTCTGCCGGTACTGCTTTACGGTTGCGAATCATGGCACCTGATGAAAAATCGTATACTGAGCTTCGAGAACAGATGCTTGCGTCGGATAATGGAGGTGAGGTGGTTTGATTTTGTGAAGAATTCAGAGATAAGGGAGCGTACAAGACAGTGTCCCGTCACGTCAGTGGTTATGGAGAGACGTTGGAACTGGCTGGGTCACGTGCTGCGGATGCCTCTGGAAAGCCTCAATCCTGCCTGCCTTTTCTTTCGACTGGTGGGATTCCGGCGTCCCGGACGTCCGTCGGGTACTATTCATAGGATGTACTCGGCGGAACTGAGGGATGCTGGCATGTCATGGGAGGAAGCAAAGCAATTGGCGGGAGACAGGGAAACATGGAGGTGCCGTGTGGCGGCCATATGCTCCACATAGGGAGCGAACATGGCCAAAGAAGAAGAAGAAGAAGACCAGGTAAAAAATCACCCGGAATCGTATTTTGCCAGTAAGTCACCAGAGTTTTACGAAAAGGGTATCAAAAAGTTGCCTTTTTTATGGAGGACGATAATAGGCAACGAGGGGAATTATATAACAGAATAATATTGTATAATTATTTTAAAAATATTTTTTTTGTCACACTAACAAAAAATGTCATTTCTTTCCGTTTTACCTAGTATATATTTGTACATGAAGTAAAAAATACAAGAGTGTCCAATAACGATTTGTGACTAATTCAGTGGATTGTAATTTTTGTAATTCAATATGTTTTGTGTAGTGTGCACTTTATATTTATGAAATGTGTTTTATTTCATTTTGGAATTTCATACAGTGTTGAACATCTGTGTTTAGTATGTTTTGGTTTCTTGTAGTGAAAAGGTGAATTTTAGCCTTAAGTAATAGAACTTTAAATGCCAAACCTTTCCGTTTAGTGTATTTCACGTCTATTCGGTAAGAATATAGACTGATGCACGGAAGTGAAAATTACTAAGCCTTTTATCAGTAAAACAAGTGAACAGTTTGCTCTTTATTGGATGTGAATTTAGAGAAATGTATTTTCTTTTTAGTGTTTGTAATATAAAAAATTATCTGACATATAAGTTCATTAAAGTGAACTGAAGGAGCTTAGTTCAAGCACAATTAAATGATTATACATATGTATTATTATTTTTATTTGTTCTTTGCACTCGCATGAGTCACAAGTAGTATTGCTATGAATTATGTTCATAATGTTATTGTTTAATTTTTCCAGAGGATCATTCATCGACAGTTTCAAGTGAGGCCGAATCAGAAAGTAGCATTGTATTTCAAGCTCATTCGAGCCCGCTGCTCATTACAGAAAATATCGCTGCTGCCGAAGCCCAACAAGATCTGCCACATATTCAACCACCGGCTCAAAACAAACAATACAACGCATCGTTCAAAATTGGCGGCGAAAACATGGAAAGCATGTACATTGTGAACGGAAGTATTGCAACATCTAGCATTTCTTCTCGGGGAACTATGCTGCCGTGGGGTGCCCACAAAGAGAGGCCGTGTTTGCCACCGGCTGCTGTGGATACAGATCTAAAACCTGGAGAGTTCGTCATGCGCACTCTATTTGTAGAGTTTACAGTGCAGGCTGAAAGGAAAATGGAAATTGTCATGACAGAGCCACTGGTAAGTTATACAAACTTTGATAAATGAAAACAAATAAGTATATGTACTTAAAATTATTCCTTATCAACTGTAAAAGTGCATAGTAGATTTTTTTATTAAGTTTCATAATACTGTTCTATATTATAATATACATCCATCACTCACTTTATGCAGTTGATTCATTCCGTAAAAAACATGTTAATAAATATATATATATATAGTTAAAAAGATATTCCAAAAAACAAAGTAATTATTCATTTAAATGCTGATTTATTTTAATGCAAGGTTACTCAGATAATGTGAGACGAGTGAGGATAATAAAAATGATAATAATGTATTGTTGGTCTCGAATACATCTGAAACAGCAGACTGGTAAACTGAATGACATTTGTTTATTTATGAAAGAAATAAAACGAATAAAAGGTTTTATTTGGAATCTCGTGTAAAACTGAAATATCAAATTTGTTTAAATTGTTGGATGGACGGACATACACAAAATGTTACAAATTAAGCGATAAGAAATTTACTCAAATATAATCAAAGGTAAAATTTGCCAGTGATAGTATAATATTGTAATTTAAAACATCTAGTGCTGAAACCACTACCCCAGAAGAAATTCATACACCTCATACGATTCGTACAACATGCCAGGGGCATTCTTCCAAGTGAAATACAGATACATTTTTACTGTCATTGATTTCATCTAAAAGAAATTATTAGTTGAAAATACATAATTATCAGCAATTTCAACTAAAATATAAAATCATAATAAGTTAATAAAATAACAAAAACTAATTTGTAATGTGAATATATTGTTTCCATTTATAACGTTTGTTGTTAAAGTAAATAAAGAATTATAAGTAAATTATATTTTGATTTTTTTAACCATCTTAATTAAATTTGAATCATTCAAATTATGTACACTCCCACAGATTTTGTCACTAACGACCCGGGTTTCGCCTGAAGATGCCGAAAGGCGAAACCCGGGTCGTTAGTGACAAAATCTGTGGGAGTGTACATAATTTGAATAATTCAAATTTAATATTGAAATTCCACCAAGCACCTTCAGTCGAAATCTTAAATTAAACCATCTCAATGTTTAAATAAAATGAAAATTGATACTGAATTATGAAAATTGATACTGAAAATGTATATGGTCCTAATAATCTCAGTGTAGTAAACGACATCGTTATCAGCAATTTATTCTTTTATTTTAGGAAAAACCGCTCTCTAAAACATTGCAACGAGGAGAAGACCCACACTTAGATCAAATACTTTGCGCCTTTGGTACTGTAGCAGAGCATTGTTTGCCTTCATTGCTCCGGGCATTGTTTGGTTGGCTAGAAAGACAAATGCAGCATTCACTACATGTATCTGACCAACATAAAAAACCACAACAAGACCAAAAGAACAAAAGGTATTTAGGAAAACTGAATTTTAAATACAGTTTGGATATAATGCGCACATATGTATTACTTGTGTTTTCTTTCAAAGATTATTATTATCATCACATTATCTGATATAAATTAATTATTATGGTTCCAGTATAATGAACATAGTATCAGGCAGTGGTCCTGTGACCGAGATGATTGAACGGAGTTCCGAAGAGTTGCAAGCTGAACGTCGAGACCTTGCAGTTGATTTTCTGTTTTGTCTTGGACTAATCGAAGTACTGAAACAGTTGACATTTCACCCAGGTCACGAGGACCTTGTTCAACACATTGAAAACTTAGCATTTAAACGTTTTAATTATAAAGAAGGGTAGGTATACAAATTACCTCTTATCGCACGTTAAATAAATTTGTCTTATTTTATTTAATTTTATTCCAGAGTAACTTGAAATATTGTGTTACAAAAATTACATTTATATTAAACCTAATAGTTCTTGAAATATAACTGAAGAAATAAATATTTATATATTTTGTTTGTCAATTCAATGCAATGTATTTATTCAAAATAACTTTTATATTTCAGTATTCAATCTAGCCCGAACGCAGCAAATATTCACATAATTGCCGATCTTTATGCTGAAGTTATTGGTGTTTTGGCACAATCTAGATTCATGGCTGTTCGAAAGAGGTTTACTGCAGAGCTGAAGGTATTTCAAACATTTTTATGCGGAAAATAAATCAATGTGCAATTTGAGTATCTACTTATTGTTTTCTTAATCTACTAATCTATTTGTTGGTCTTCTAGGATTTAAAAAGCAGAGAGCCGTCGCCACATACAACTCAAAGTATCATAGCGCTTTTGATGGGTATGAAATTTTTTCGTGTGAAAATGGTGCCCATAGAAGAGTTTGAAGCATCATTTCAGTTCTTGCAGGAGTGCGCTCAGTATTTTTTGGAAGTTAAGGATAAGGACGTAAAACATGCACTGGCTGGACTGTTTGTGGAAATTTTAGTGCCCGTTGCTGCTGTAAGTATTGACATTTCTGTCTATTGCTTATTACATTCATTACGATGGACATTGCAATATCAGATTATCAAAAATAATCTTAACCTTTTCACTGCGGCAGATTTTTTGAAATGTTTTCTTTCATTGTACTGTCATAAATAGATCACTTAAAAATAATTGGTTTGGTTTATATTGAAGCCAAATGCATAATGTACATGTGAACATTCTAAAAAAACGATAACTTTAACAAAATATCTCATACAAATATGTTATGAGGTCACCTTTGACACTAGCTGCCATTGTTTGAGAAATTGGAACTCTGCTCAGTACCTATCACAGTATGATATACTGTTACTTCAAAATTGCATATCATGAATCACTTGTTTTTACATTTAAGAAACACATAAATTATATAATATCTTGACATTTATGACCATTTTAACCGTTAAAGTGCCAACGAGCGCCCGTAATTTTCAAAAGTGCCGCGAGCGCTACAGCGCTCGCAAAATCAGTTGCTATTTGGCGTGCCGTGAGCGAGGACGTTCGCACGCATCCATCGACAATTTTTAATCTTTCTACTTGTTACATAAAGTTCAAATTATAATATTATCAGTGATTATAATATAATAAGGATTTGTGAAAAGATTATTATTAACCCAAAATGTCGGAATACGAAAATAGTTCAAGTTGTATAGAAAGTGACAGTGGAAGTGATGTTGTGGTACGCTCACGCCGCGTAATGCAAATTTTGAGTGACAGTGATAATAGTGACAATAACAATTATTTTGCTGATGCAGAGAATGAATCGGACTGCGAAAATGACGATGTGACCTTGACCCAATTCACACGCCTACCACCGGATACACAATACAACAAACAAACTCCGCACGTATTTTGCGAACTTCCAGGACCAAAACATATCCCATCGGGTGACACAAAACCTATTGATTTCTTCAATTTGTTTTTTACGGCTGCTCTTATAAAAACAATGGTCGTTGAAACTAACCGTTACGCCGCATAGTTTTTGCAAGATCATCCAAATTTGAAACCTCATTCTCGTGCAAAGCGATTACAGCGCTGTGAAGAGGAGCAACTTGATTTGTGCCCGCTGTAAGAAGGGGCTTCATGGAGTTTGTGCGAAAAACCACACATGTTAACTTTTTATTTGATTCCAGTTTTTGTTTCAATTATGGTTCACAATATATATTTCCAAATTTTTTATTTCCCTTGTACAAGTCTTTATAAAGGAAACACCGAAAAAATTATTAGAATTGGACAATTTTTGGAAGAGATACAGTTTTTTTTTCAAAACTAAGTTAAATGACATAAAAACGAAGATTTCTTTGGCATTTTTAAGTATATATGAATAAAAGATATTGGCACTAAAACGGTTAACCAAAGCCCAATGCAAAACCGTCTAGACATGTCAATAACAGTGTGAATAATTGCCGACAACTAAAAATATATTATGGCAAAACAGATTTCTCTGCCATAAGGAATGAACGCAATAGTTTGTTTATAATTTTATTCTCATTTAAAAATAAAACAAAAGCATAAAAACATAAAAATAAAGATCGCGGAATTATTCATTTTTATGCAAAAAATGTTACCAGTGCATTGTTATTTATGAATGGCGATTAGGTAGGTATTGCGCATGCGCATAATGATAGGTAAGGACTGCGCATGTCCAAGGTTAACACGGCGCATGTGCAGAATAAGCCCGCCATTTTTCAAAATACGACAGATCGAAAGGGTTTGAAAAATCGATGTTTATAATACGTAGAACTAATTGTTTTGACAACAGTAAAGAGGTAACACTAAGAGGACAAATCAGGCAATATTTTAATAAAACAATCAGTCCTGTATGTAAAAGATTTCTTGCATAATTGTCAGTTGAAACTTCGCGTTACAGCATCTGTGACGTTAGCAGTGATCGGGTTAAATGATTGAATGAGAAATTACAATGACAATTAAAACATGAAATATTCCATATGTGTAGCATTGATTATGTTGTGAAATACATTTATTTCTCTACCTTGCCCAAAGATTTATGTTTCCTTTGAGCACTTTATCACTCTGACAATATGATTATGAACGATACGTTTTGGACATGGTGCAATAAGTGAAATTTTGCAGTCAACAATGGACACCTGTTATTTTATTATTAGTATATAAAACATTTTTATTATAAACGTAACTAAAATAATATTATGTTGACACAGCCATAATTATTTTATGTTGTTTGTGTGTGCAATACTCTTAAGCGATGCACCGGTTTACTTTTGTCTTATTTGTGCTCGTAATTTTATTTTATTATTATTACTAAAAATATTAAAAATCTATCGCGATACATCAAATATGTACTTGCCAGGCTTGCGATGAATGAGGGTAACCTTTATTAATAAATGAGATTTGTCATTATGAATTTCAATATGAAAAATGTTTTTTCTCTTACATTATTTATTTTGTATTTCAGTCTGTAAAAAATGAGGTGAATGTTCCATGCCTGAAGAATTTTGTGGAGATGTTGTACAGTCAAACACTTGACGCCAGCACAAAATCCAAACACCGATTGGCACTGTTTCCATTGGTAACATGCTTGCTTTGCGTGTCGCAGAAATCGTTCTTTCTTGCCAACTGGCATTGTTTTCTTGCAATGTGCCTCTCTCACTTGAAGAATCGTGATCCCAAAATGTGTCGGGTTGCTTTGGGTAAATATGTCTTTTGAAATATTGAAATCAATTATATTCAATATCTAATGTTTATGTTTTATTGATGAAAGTGATGTTAAAAATTCTTATGCTAATTTTTCTTGTTACAGAATCTTTGTATCGTCTTCTGTGGGTATATATGATTCGTATTAAATGTGAGAGCAACTCTGCGACACAGTCCCGCCTTCAAAGTATTGTGAATTCATTGTTTCCTAAAGGATCAAAAGGTGTGGTCCCTAGAGACACACCATTGAATATTTTTGTAAAAATTATACAGTTTATTGCGCAAGAACGGTTGGAATTTGCGATGGGAGAGATTGTTTTTGATCTGTTGATGGTGGGAAGGCCAATCAAAATGATTCTGACACCTGAAAGAATGTCGATTGGGTTGAGAGCTTTTCTTGTAGTCGCTGACAGTCTTCAACAGAAAGAAGGAGAGCCCCCTATGCCAAGGACAACAGGAACAATGCCATCGGGAAATACGTTGAGAGTGAAGAAGACATTTTTGAACAAAGTATTAACGGATGAGACTGCTCGGTCGATAGGAATGAGTGCGTATTTTCCTCATGTCAGAAGAATTTTAGTGCACATTCTCAGAGCTCTGGATTTACACTATGGGCGACCACTTATTAAAACGAATACACAAAATATAACAAAAGAACAAGAAATTAATACCGGAGATAGAAAGCCAAGGATAGACTTATTTCGAACATGTGTAGCAGCTGTGCCAAGGTAAAGCGACGCCATTTATTTTAAAATTTGTATATCAACGGTTTCTTTATTTAAACATTATTGTTTTTATAAACATTCACCACATTTTAGGTTAATACCTGATGCAGTTGACATGACTGGAGTTGAATTAGTGGAAATGTTATCGCGTTTGACGGTGCATATGGACGAGGAGCTTGGAGGATTAGCCTACCAAAGCTTACAGACGTTGGTGGTTGATTTTCCTGACTGGAGGCATGACGTCCTTTCTGGTTTTACGCAATTCTTGGCCAGAGATGTGCAGGTAATATTTTTAGTTGGTCTGCGATGAAAACAAAGATGAAAACTATATTATTGTTTTATTTATTTTTCCAGTATTGAATTGGTTCATGGCAATTAATTTCATTTTAAATTAAAACAGGATACCTCACCCTCATTAGTGGACAGTGGACTTCGTATGCTGCTGCAATTGATGAGCAGTTGGAAAAGTAGCCTTATGAACACTAGTGTCACCAATAACAGCCCGAAACAAGATTCGGCTGCATCGGTTATTCGGGTTGTTGAAGCACTTGCATTGGTCATGCTCTGTCAGTGTAGGTCATATCCAAGAAGACTGGCTTTGCATATCTTGAGGTAATAATATAATGTGAATCCAAATATATTGTAACACTTTTTTAATAATTTATTCAATTTGCCTCATCAATTTCAAATAAGAAGATAATCCAGCTTGAAATACTATTATGTGTAAATTTTGATTTAATATTTTAGGGAAGCGAAACTTCTTTTGGAAAAGTTGGGTCTATGTGAAGAATCTTCTTTGGTGGACGCCATGGATAGCTTTTGTTCAGTCGTAGCCGAGCAATGTTTGCCATTGTTGCCACCTACAGAAAAACAGGCACTGCTGGCTGCCCCTCTTCTAGACTTACAATGGTTTTGTGACCGATCTCATGCAATATGGACTCCAGGTAAGAACTCCATGTGTACATAATAATATAAAATTGAAATCTATTTTTACAGCAAAGATTCAATATTCAAAACTATTTAGATTTTTTCGTATATGCATTTGATGAACCAACAAAGTTATAAAAAATCAATTTATCTGTCGTCGACCTGTACTCTATAATTCTGTGATCAAATTATGTCTACGGTGTGTACATATTAATACGAATAAAAAATTTCACATTCATCTTCATGATTAGATTTGTCGCTTTGCAGTATTTATAGTCTTTTTAAAATTACAAATTGAAAACTCTTTACATACAACAATAAAATTCAACATATTTTCTCTTTCTTTTAAAGTATGGAATATTTATAAAGAGTACAGTAAGTTTAAACATTTTTATATGATTGTTCTTTTGTGCGTAGGTTTTCAATATGAGGAAAATGCCACAAAGGTTGGAACTAGCATAACCGCAGCTCTTTCCCTTGGGCCGGATCCTTGGAGCACACTTCTTATAGGATTTATGGAAAGAGATAAGATTCCTCTCAAGTGTCCTACAGCTGTTCATCACGCATGGCCAATATTGCATTCCAGAATTAATGCGTTATACGTCGTAATAGATCCAATGTGAGCTCTTTTGCATATCAAAAATCGAAGCTTCTATATTCAACATAGATTAGATATAAATTAATCATAGTATATATTGATGCCTGAGCGGCGGTCGGCAAATTAGTGGTCCGCAGAGAAATTTGTATTTTTTTTTATTATTTTTGATCCACAGCAAACTACCAAAAAAATATGACTTACATGAATGAACGATGCAAGATGGATGAAATCATCTCAATCTTGCAAGACTTTTTTTTTTCCAAATATATTCAACAGTTTGAATATATTTGGTTAGTTTGAATAAATCTTAAAGGTGTTCCATGGACCTAAAATGAAGAATTTAAGGTCCATGAGGTTTTAAAGGTTGCCAACCGCTGTGTCCGATGATATTTTAATTCTTTTAAATATATACTATAAACAATATAAATTGAAAACTGTAAAGGGAATACTTAAAAGATAATTATAAATTATTGAAAATATCACATTTCTGATAAAGATTATAGTAAAAAAAGAAGCACTAGTTTCCTCATAGTGAAACTTTTAAACCTTAAATAAAAAACTTCTTGTTAGATTTTAAACATTTCTCCTAAACAGTGGATTAGCACAATTATTCCATAATGAAGAAGTTGATGAATTAATATTTAAAGTATTTACAGTCCAGTTGTACTGTTTATCATTTTCCATTTGTTTTTTTTTAATGTAGTCAAAATAAAATTCAATTCAACTTTAACCCTTTGCACTCTTTAATTGAAATATGTTTTCACATTTATTCGTCTTTAATTCATTTATTATCGCAAATTATAGTAAAAAACATTTTGAATGTTTCAGTATAGCAAAATTTATCTTGCGTACAATGCATTAATGCGTAATATTTGGATGAAAAAAAAACTTATATTATTAAAAAAATCAGTAAATTAAAAAACATTGCCAAATTTGTAATGTCGAGTCCAGTTTGACTTAGGACTTCTAAGGAATAAACAATTAATGTATCTCGAAATAGCCAGTTCATTTGATCATTAATATGACATTCTATTCCAGCCCGGTAAATGATAACCGTGCATCGCTATTACGCAGTGCAACTGCTCCGAGGAAGCCAGCTAATGAGAGAGACGTTTACATGCACGTTTGGAAGAACTATCTTACCCTTGCTTTTAGAGTTGTACCGCCTACACCGAGTTCGGTAGTTCGCTGTGCAAGTCCCGATCTAAGCCTCAGGTACATGACATGGAAGTTATTTGAAAAATCGTACACATTTCATATTATACCCACTTTTATTTTATCACAATTATATATATATATATATTTATTTATTCGGTTATTGCTTCCATCTATTATTGTATAAGCACTTACAAGTAATACATGAATATTTAATGTCTTGAATTATCTGAAGTTCTACGACGTAGTAAATTTTTCATAGTTTTGTTAACAAATTTTGATACAATATGTATGACAACACAATGTATAAATTAAAAATCTTTAATGTGTGCTATTGTTTATTATCTTGTTTTTAAATAAATTCACACATCTACTTTGTATATAATTCAAAGAGTTTTAAAAATTCATGTTTTTTTTTGTTGCTCATAATTAATTATCTTTACTGCATACTAGTTTGAAATAACATAATCTGCATTGCTATTTCTTTGTATTTCATATAATCTATAACTAGGGCTGCATGCAATGTCATTCAAACACATTCTGCATATTGGTAAGTAACCTCATTATATTATCGGCCATTTTCTTTTAGCTATCAATCAAAATTCTGTGAATATTTTTTTAAAGAACTTGAGTTAATCAAAATAAACCGGTTGAATCGATTTGTACGAATAATTTATCAAAAGCCATATTTTAAGATATGAAAAATTATTAGGTCCACAAAACGGAGTAGGCAGCAGTATCATGTCATTTTTTTTCACTCATTATTGTATTGTTAAACTAAGGTCTTATTGGCTATAATAACGATTATTGTAGCCCAAATATTAAGACATTTTTAGCATAATGATGTTGTGTGACAGTTTATTGATGTTGTTGATAAAAAAAAAAACATTAATGCTGCACAAATCTAATATGTGATTCAAACTGTACGTCGTCATTGAAAAACTGTTATGGATTAAAATTTCAGATTAAAATCAATTAAAATTTGTAACGGTAATGTAATGTCGGAAATCTTATATTGTTTTTTTCTATCGACCTGTAACCGGCAGAATAACGTAAGCGACATTTCATAAATTTTAGGTTTCAATCATAACACAAGGTTTTATTAACTTCCTCTCATAATAAGTTTGCAAAAAAAAATCCTTAAAATAATGCGGTTAGTAATATTAAGTCAATCAAAGTTTCTTTTTACGAGAGGAAGTTAAAAAACAACTTTCTTCTGTAAAATTGATGAATTGTCGCTTACGATTTTTTGCCGATTATTGGTCGATATAATAAAATTGAATATTTGGGGATACTTAAATGTCTAGTAATACCTCCACAAATGTTCAAGAACGCTTGATAAGCAATTTAGGATTGTCTTTCTATGGATAGATTATTGTTCTGTTTAATATTATCTAAAAAAAATAATGCCTTGTATTGTATAATATACAGTGAAACCCCGATTCTACGTTTATCAAGGGACCGAAAAAACAAAATGATAAATGTGGGAAAGATAAAAATAAAAAAATTCTCTCTCATTTTTAAAAAGAAGTACTTAATGCTCAGTTGCTTAGCTTCAATTTTTGCAAAGATCTTTCAAACTCGCGTAGTTTTCTCACAACAGATTCATCTGTGTCTTTTGAATAAAAAAATGTTTTATATATTCGCTATCCATGCTGCGATCATCACATGGTCCTCAGCAGCGCTTTCGCCTGCTGGTTTTTTTAAACAAGACTTTCTCGATCTTTGAATCTATTGATCCATCCGTTCGATGCAGAGAAATCTGTAATCCCTTGTTTTTCGGCTATTTGCAAAGCTTTTTCTCTAAGTATGGTTCTAATTAATAAGTATATTTTCAGCTTGCGCTTGCTGGTACCATGCGTGAAGAATCTCCTCAAGCTCATGAAAAGTAGATTTCTTAGTGGACTTTCTTTTCTTCATTGATTTGCCTCATTTTTCGATTGACTCGCAAATGTCACTCTTCTTAGCAACAATTGTGTTCAGAGTGGATGGTGCTAGTCCCAGACTTTTTTCGATGTTTTTCTCCTGGATTTTTTTCAACATCTAGAATTATTTTGAGTTTCTCAGCAATAGTCCTAGTTTTTTTATAGGGGGCATTTTAATTCACAAGACTAGATTAAAAAAAAATAAAGGCAACAGAGGTGTTGCAACTCAGCGAGACAAATGAATAATGTGCACTGGTGCTCATTAAGTTAAGCATCATAAACAAGTCTACGGCACTTGTACACTTGCAGTCTCGGTTTTTTAAAACTAAAATGTTGTATGGGTCGATCGTGTTTATTACCAAAATGAGAAATATTCAAAAAAAACGTTCAATCGGGATAGTATTTGTGACAGAACCATAATATTTAGACGATAGATCGAGGGAATTGTATAATCGGGGAACGATTAATGTGGGATTATTTCTTATGGGCCGGGACTATTTTGAAAACGAAGAATGCGACAACGGTAGATCGAGGTTCCACTGTAATAAAGAAAGATTTAGGCTCTGATTTTAAGATGAATTGCAAGTAAAGTTATTGTCATGTTATTTTGCACCATATTGAAAAAAATCTAGTTAAAAACATAGTAAATTGATTAATATTAAAGTATTAATGAGCTTTGTCGATCTTTTGTATTTCTTATAGATAAATTAATGTATTCTTGCATGAAAAATGTGCTTAGGAGTACTTTAAATAGATGAGATATTTTTCGCAATAGTTTGATGGACATTCGATGTTCGGTATATGTACTCTCGAAGTAGTAGGTATGTGATTTTAAGAAATTTTGCATGCGTTGGTTCAGTGGTACGACGGAAAGTACCGACACTTGGTTGGAAGGCAGCTCTGCTTCGCGCAGCAAGGTATCCACCGGCCAATCATCGCTGAGCGCTTCCTTGGAAAACTTAAACATTCAGACATCTCCATTAGGCCGATTCACTCTGCCACTCACATATGGAAAGAAAGATAAGCAACACAAAAGAACAAGGTAATGTGGCATGCAATGTATGATACTTGTAGATATGCACTACAGACCAATTAAAAACAAAAACAAAGCAACAACAAAAAATCTTACACATTTTCTAATTTATTATTTTAAAGAATATTTTTCTTTTTCATGGTATATTTCCATAGACATACAAACATATTTTAAATGCATAGTGTAATTTGGTGGCATATTTTTCACATTTCATTTCGGTTTACTTTTGGAGCATGATCTAAGAATTAGGCATGGGTTCCTACTAACACCTCCTCACATCATTAATATGATGGAATTACATAACAATACATTAATCAAACTATTATACAAAGCTATATTTTAATTTCAAAGGCAATCATTAAACCACAAGGTTTTCCCTTACAGTTAGTTTACTGAAATGTTTTTACTAGATTATTTATTGATAACATTTTTGAAAGTCATCTGTTTTGTCTTTTATTTTTAAATAGATTTGTTTTTTTAGTTCATCGCTTATCAGTCTCAGACTTAATTTGCATGTTAAAAACTATTGTAAATATTTTACAATTCTTTTTATATCTAAAGTAGAAAGAAATAGGTGACGGCTGTAATTTTATGGTTTATTTTGGTGCCCGAATATTTATCCAGATTATAATACTTACTTATTTGTTTCATCATAATTGATATAATATATATATATTCATTCAGGGATTCTAGTATCCCTCTGTATTGTGATGTGTTTATTTTAATTTAATACCAATTTAAAAAGTTTTAATGTGAAATTAAGCTTAGAGATTTCTGTTGAATGGTTGATTTTTAATCTGTTTTATTTAATAGGCCAGTAAAAAAAAAAAATTAGCTACCTGTTATGAAAAGTTTACATTTATTATTTATAAAATAATTAAATATTTATGTATACAATATTTCTCACAATTGAACAGCAAATATCTTCAAAGATACTGGTAGCCAGTATTAATACCGCTAGTGTGTTATAATGTATATTTAATTCTGTAAAAACTTTGCTACAATCACTGAAGTGGTTTTTACTCTTTGTCAGATTGTAATATGAGCAAGACTTGTTTATAGAACACAATAACGATAATTAACCTTTAAACACTCAACAGTCCATAATGAAATAGCGGTCCATAGAAGGACCAGCAAGTATCGCAAGTTTCGCGACAGTACAAAAAATTACAATAACAGTTCAAAATATGGATATTAGATTACATAAGTAATGATTTAAATTGAAATATAGTTATTTTTGTGACTGACAAATGAAAAATTACTTGGGCAGTAAACTACTCCTAATGCCCAAAGCCTGCGGGCAGATAAGAGTTAAATATATTTTTTTATATTTAAATTTATGTAATCCATGTAATGATTTGCTAAAGAAAAATAGATCTGAGCATCCACTGTATAATTTATTGAATGACAGAAAGTTTTCATTTATTTTTAAAGATTTTCTATGTGTTAGTTTGTACTTTTAGAGGATAAGTATTGTTGAACTTATTAAAAAAAAAAATAAGCTCCAATTTATATACCCTTCGAGTAGTTTATATACTTTTTTTATTAATTTGTATTTTTTTTAAAACATATTTTAACTATTACACACATAAATATAGAAACATTTAATAAAAATATATAGTTTGTTATGTTTGTATGTTCTGAGAAGAATATTACTCATTATTTCTAGTAAATAATTTTGTAGAATTTGAAATCTAATACTTGAAAATGTAAATGGATTAATTCATTTTTACTTTCAAGTAGTTTTCTAGATGCTATTATTTCCAATTCATGCCTAGAACTTTATTGATTTTGTCTGTGGGCATGCAGTTTCCTACTGAAGTCGATTCCAAGATGGGTATCAAACCCAAATAGAATATTACACTATGTTATATAGCTAAAGATTCAGTTCTTGAGAAAATTCTTTTGTTCATTTAAAACAAACAATAAAAATATTGTGACTGCCAAAGATTACTGGTAGATTAGTACTGTATCCATATCTGAAGAAATAATAGTTCAACAAAAATTATGAGCATGACCAAAAATATGCTCTACACCCAGCATTTCAATGCTTTTCAGCACATTTCTCATTTGCATATTTGCTTAAATAAAAATCACAAAACATTACTTCAATTGTCAACTGACTATCATAATAAAAATCCCACAGCATATTATATTAGATACTTGAAAATATCTTTATTAATAACAAACATTTAACTGAATAAGTCAGTGTATTACAGTGACACTATTTGCAGGACATATTCGGCAATATTATGATTTATCGGGATTAGTAATGTCAGTTGAAAGCGGAATAAATGCTATTAATTATGTAAAATTTTATTACCAGAAATAGCGGAAATTATGATCAATTGATGAATATTTAAATACAAAAAAATCGTTGTATCCTTTAACAGCACTAAATCCTGATATTTTATTTTGTTGGAAAATAAACAAAAATAAAACAGGCAATGTTCTTGTATACTGTAGTTGAAAAAGAAAACACATTTCTTTTATTTCCATTTAATACTAGTTAAAACTACTCTAATTGTTTCCATTTACATCAATTTTCATGTATAATCAAGTTTGCATGATCACTGTATCATTTCTTAAACAGGAGTCTTGTCGATTTTTTTTAATTTTTTTTTTATTTACACCCAATATGTAATGGATCCTTGATCGGTCGTTTTTCAAGTAGGAGATGGTTCTTTGTTATGAGCCTGTGGAATATTGCTTAACAAAACTGTACATTATGTAAATCATGCACATTTTCATATATTGCCAGTTTACTGCACGGGAATACGATGAATTTGATCTGAACATATGTAAAGATTTCACAAATATCTTGTAGTAAATTGTCAAATTTTGCATCACTGATTAATATTCATCAATGAAAGTATCAGGGTTCCACTGTATTTTATAGTCATCTTACATTCATTCTATACAACAACAAAAAACCACGAGTTTTTGACTCAGTAATGATCGTGTAGATTCATTGTAATATAATAATTAGAACACTTGTTCCCAGCCCTTTGTTTGCCATAAATTTGTATGCTATGAGATTTTTAAGACGTTTGTTAAGTCCGTACAGCATTTTTCAATACAATACACTAATTCATTTAAAAATTACTTAAATTAAATATTTATGATATATCCACAGTATTTAAATTTGATTCTAAGACATACAGATTTTTTTATTCACACACAACAAAAAGTATGGGAAATTATAAGATCATTTTATATTTTTTTTACCGATTTTCTCCTGAAAATGAATGTGCTGGGTATCATGCAAATGTTTTTTTACAAACAAGAAAGGTTGGGAACTATTGGCTTAGGAGCCACCCTAGGGGCTTATGAGTTAAATCTAAACAACTTCTAAAAGCTTTCTCCAGGTTTGAAATGTATGTTTTTCTTAAATTATTCAGTCGCTTTTTACAAATTTTGCCAAAACAGGAATGCATTTCAGTATAGTTTTTAATTTGCTGTAGTTAAATCGTTAAATAAATTTCAGTTCGTCGCCTGACAGCCTTAGTGGGGAACGTAGCGACAGTAAATCTCCGGGAGGTGGTGCTTCGCCGTGTGCACTGTACAAGCTGCTCGTTCCATTGCTCAAGTGTGAACTTCCTGACGTCAGAGATGTTGCTGTTCATGCAATTGGCCATATAAACTCGGATGCTCTGAAGTAAGCTCAATATTACATCAATATTTGATCTACATTAACTTCTTGTGTTTCTTTAATTGTAAATATCACTGACTGTAAAGTTGTTTACAAATTCTATTGAGTTATATAATTTTATTTGTCTATATCTGTGTGTGAGAAGAAAAGGGCTTTCACTCTTAACATTTGAAAAATTAGTAATAATAACTACAATACATGCGAATAAAAAACCAGTCAAATAAGTGTTGCCAAAATAGTAAATTTCATGCTGAAACATCATATTTTACATCTGATTTCATTTAAATGCAAATCATGTTTTGGCTCTCCTGAGAAGTACTGATTTAAGACATGATCCCCATTTGCTTCTACACATAGATATATCAGCTGTTTTATATCTACTGAAGTTAAAATCTCTTTACCTTAAAAAATATTTATTACCTTTTACGTTAGGAATTTTTATTATAAATTCTCATAAGCAAATTGATGCAAGGTTTACGTTTATCTCTCATATTCTTTAAAATAGAATTCTATATCTTTCTTAACGTTGAGATATTATGCTGTTTTGTATAGCTAACTGTAATTTAAATTGACTGCAAGCTTTGGTTAATTTAGCATAAGAGTCTGCATTGTGCACTTTTTTACTATCTCGATAATTGAATGGAGTCAGTAAAGTTAAATTCATTTCTCTGACAAATCAAGGACATTTTATTTTTCATTTTCTTGATTTATAAATAATACTTTTAGAATTAGACTTTTCAGTTGATTGTCATAATATCATTTTATTTATCTGTAATAGAGATTTGATGGAAGAAGTACTCGGATTAATCCGTGAAGCAGTTGATCGGAAACAAGAAAATATGCGGCGCAGACGGCGACGTGATGCGCTGAGACTGCACTTGGGCAAAGTTTTACAGTTGATTGCTGAAAACGGTACCTTCGCCAACAGGTATGGAACACACACTTTATACTTAATGTTAGTTGTGTTATAAGAATAATATGTTTTTCTATGTGTAATACACAATAATTGTTAATTTCATTTCAGTTCTTCTGTACTTGAAAATGGTTTACTTCATCCCACTTTTGTGGAGTACATAGATGGTGTTAGACAATGTCTGGAAACGGAAGGGGAAAAAGATGCACCTGCAGCTCGCGAAGTTAAACTTATCTTTTGCCATTTTGTGACCAAAATCATCAAAAGTTTTCCCTGTAAGTATGATTTACAATTCTATCACTAACATGATACAATCTTATGATTTTTAATATTGAGATTGTTAACTACAGTAATAGTAGCAATTATTGTACTTTAACAATATCTAATTTACAGTTCTTTAACGTTGGTTCAATTAAACACAAAATAATGATTTTTTACTGTGGTGAAATATGTTTTAAGTAAGCTGACTTTGTTTTGTAGTGGAAAAGCTGCTGACACTCCTGAAGAAGGATCTCCGTAAAAGCTTGTTCCAACTGTTTGCGTGCTGGTCTGGTCCTTTCTCCAAATTCCTCGGACCTCTTTCTCCACCACTTCCAGTTGTCCAGTCAAATTCAAACGATATCGATGAGAAACTGCAGTACGCTGCCTTGCAGGTACTAGAATAAATTTTTCTTTAAAAATCTCTGATCACAGTATCGAATGTATATTTTTTCACCATTTTAAAAAATACTTGGAAATATAGTCACATACAAATATTAGTATATTGAAATAAAGACTACAGTTTTTTTTGCATTAAAAAGTATTTATTGCCAAAACTTAAGTTAATAGAATGAAATCAGCGAACTTATGCTATTATAAATGGACTTCAGAACAGTCCTGTGCTCATCACAATGAGCTTGTAGGGTTAATGACTATTAAATATGAATTATAATCAATTCCGTAGTTAAGTAATATATCTACATGTTAAAATTTTTTAAAAAATCTGAGAAGTAATTATTTTTTTAACACTCCTTTAGGCAATGAGTGCCGTTGTTTGCTGTGGACCGTGTTTTGCTCAACCTGCCTTGGCAGAAGATGGCTTTCTGTATCCTTGGCTACATCAGCTACTGTCGTCAGAAAACGAAAAGGTACATTTGTTATCATGGTTAAATTTTATATCTATGTTTTTAATTCATTCTAAGTTTACTGTCATGGTTTTTTTAAAAAAAATATAGATTTATCAACTTGCGCGGGAGACTGTCATCCTGCTTTTGGATATGAACCATGATATTGGACCTCTTCTGGATTGGGTGATTGATAAATGTTACACTGGTGAGCCGCTTGTTGCCGATGGTGCATTCCTCGCACTGGCTACAATATTCAGCACAAGGTTAGTTTTGAATTACATTAATTCACTATATCTGATATACATACAATATCATAATTACGAAACTATAATATTTCTTACTACAAAGTATTCTTTTAACCTTTAAACGCCTGTGGACTTTTTGGGAAATATTTGCACGACCCGAAGCTTTTATAAAAATAATTATATCTCTAAATCTAGTCAGCCTATGTGGGTAAAATAAAAAGCATTAGCAAAATAAAAGATTTTTATAATTAACGAAAACTTTACTTACAATTTTTCACATTTTATATTATCAGCTTAACGCCCGCTCGTTTTTTATAGAATTTCACCTGGCGGCCGGGCAATTTTGCGAAAAATTCGCAAACATTTGTAATTTTACTAAATTCACTATAATTTGTAAACCAATTGAGATATCTTTACCAAATTTAATTTTCTAGCTTCCAGATACTTTGCCGCATAAATCAATGCCATTTGAGCAGTGGTTCTTCATCTGTATATTGCATACTTATGTTGTGTACTGAAAAAACCTAAATCTACTAAAAGATCTTCTTTTAAAATATGCAAAACCTACTTTTTCACATTGTTTACGTGGCCATATTATAGCAAATTTATATTTTCAAATAATAATTCTATAAATTTACATTACTATAGCAAATTTATATTTGCTATAGTAATGTAACATAAAAGAATATATTTCAAAGGAATATTTTTTAATTTATTTCGTAAACATAAGTTGAGAACCCCTGTCACTAAGTTTAAATAGGTCATAATATTATCAACCACTCGTTTAAAAATTCAAAAATTGTTTTCGGCCGTCATAAAAATACAGCATCGCACGCCCAAGTAATAAATCACTAAGCAATTCGTACCTCTAAGGGCCCCGCCCCACAAATGCATCTGGACGACAGGATACCCTGCTAATATTACGTATGTATATCGTCGCTAACCGGAGAAACAAACCAGACACGATTTATAAATCAAATATTTAAACAGAATGTAAAATAATATTATGAAAAATCACATACGAAAAAAAAAGTCTACTGTCTAGTGGTGTTTTTTCACGAAATAGTTTTGCATAAAAATAATTTATTTTTTGTCAAATAATGCGTCAATATGTATACTACCATCTCTCGTTAACATTCGAAATCAAACTCGATCCTAACCAAGTGATTTTTCAATATAATGGAATGTATGACGTAGGACGCGTATATGCGTCCACGGTCCGCAACCGTTGGATTTCAAAGACTTAAATACGCGTCCACGGTCGTTAAGCTGTTATTATACATTAAAGTTAAAGAATTAAAACGATAAAAATTAGACAAAACTTTAAAAAATTAAACCATTAAATTACAAAAAGATAGAGAATTTTCTAGGTATGGAAAAAATATGTATCCCCATTGAAATATGTTGTATAGTGTGGATAAAGCTGATTTATTACGGTCCGCCTAACAATGCATATTCCAAGAGTCGACCCTGTAACGCAGATGTTTATATTACTTAATATGACAAAAATATTTATCGACACTGAAAATAAAATTATGGATCGGTATCTCAAAGTCATCATTTATGTTAGCTAATATTCATATTTTGAATACTATTATCATAAATCAGTGTAATCCGATAGCAAAATAATCACTCGTCCCGTACGGGACCGCCGGGCATTTAAAGGTTAAGAGTGTTAATTTTTTCTTTTTATTGATTTTTGGTTTTGATTATTTGTTATTTGTAATGAATAATAACTGTAGGAAGTCAGAGTATTGATGGTCCTGAAGACAGGATCATCAACACTTTGCTTATCGATCGTTTGCATACTACATAGGCATATTGATCTATAAACGATCATAAATATAGATGTTGTTTTTCATTGCAGAGAATATCCATGCGACCATTACACAGCTGTCATAAATGTGACTCTGATGTGTACGGGTTGTCCTCGTGCCCTAGTACATGAGACAGCATTGCAACTTTTACAACTTCTTGACAAGAGATTTTTCGGAAATGTCAATTTACTACCGTCGAATGGTGAAAGTCCAGGTATTTATTTGCTACATTGGTAAAAGAATATAAGACAATTTAAACATCATTATAATCATTGTAATAATGCTTTCGATAGGTACCGAAAAAGGACGTGGCACGTTGGATGTTCTTTTATCGACTACTTATTGCCGCTCGCAGATATACCTATCGAGACAGCTGTCTCAACTTCATCCGGAACTCACCATGCCGATGTTTTCTGGTAAATTATTTACTCATTATATTACATATTAATATGTCTATAATATTTCGGATATTGTAAAACAAATTGAATTGACTTTTTTATGCTTACTGTACATAATTATCATTTATGTTTTTAGAAATCACTCACCGTATACAAACGGCCAGGTCTGTAGTTAGACAATTGCTTCCTCAATATTTATTGCCCTGGTTGGTAAATATTGAGCTTGTCGATCCTAATGTGCCACCAGGGAATCCATTATCATACCTCCAGGTAATTTATTCCAACATATTTTATTGAATGATTACATTTCATGTTCATTGAATACTTTTAAAAAATTAATAATTATTATTTCTAAGTAATCTTCAATAACTACATCTATCCTTTTAATTATTTTAGTATAATGCTTCTGAGGGAACAAGAAATGGAAGCCGCAGAGAAGGAATGGGTTCTGCAGAGGCTACTGAAATGGTCCTCAACAATCTCTTTTACATCACAGCGAAGGTAAAAAAGTCTTTTGAAAATTGTAAGTAAATTGTTATTGAATATAAATTAACGTCTTTATTTGTACGTTATGTATTTTTTCAGTTTTCTGACTGCCACCCAAAAGAAATTGAGGAGCTATGGTCGACCTTGTGTGCCTGCTGGCCTAACAATCTCAAAGTCATCATGAGATATCTTATCATTGTGTCAGGAATGGCACCGATCGAACTCTTACCTTACGTAAGTGCAATTACAACAATAATATGTAAAAGATTTTAGTTATTTTTTTATATTAAAAAACATTATAATTATAACACTTTGATATCCTTTGACATTGCTTTTATTGTTTCCAGGCAAAACGTGTGGTTTTATATCTAGCACGAGCTCGCAGGGAAAGACTCTTGGATGAAATGATGACAGAACTGCAGACTGTTGAAACACTCAACTGTTTGATTGAACGAACAGAGACTCCACCGTTTTACCGACTCACTAGCATGCGAAAGGCCTCTTCACATTCTGAAGGTGGACCAGTGACAGGTGGCGCACCGGATACAAACGGCCGTGGAGACCTTACTGTTGAGAAAGGGACCATACACACAAAAAGGCATAGTGGGGAAGATCCTATTAAGTCGAAGTGAGTCACAATTGTCACAAAGAGTTTTACAATTAAATTTGAATACAAGTTGACAAAAATCATTCCTTTGTTTTAATATTGAAAAGAAAAACCATTTTTCTTTACCATTGCAGTGAAAGAAATATTGATGATACAATTTTCTTGAGATTGTATATTGCAGCCAACCATTGTAATGTTAAAGTCTCTATAGTATTATGGTGTTTATAATGGCTGTGGAGCTGATAGTAGTTCATGATTAATTTCAGCCCTTCAAAACCAGACAGTGCTTTGCGTTCAGGTACCCGTTTACCCGATAATTCTATTGCTGAAAAAGTCCCTAGGATGCCTTCCTTAAATGCTCTGATGAAAACTAATGAAGACACAGCTGCTGTGAAGTCAGAGCTGGAAACTTTACATGTAAGTGCATATAATTATATTTCAATTTGTCTAATTTGTAAAGTTTGGTATACATACACACATGCAGAAGAATTAATCCGTCGAGTAGTGAGCTATTTTCTTTGAATATATTGACTATTTTAACTGTCATAAAACAAAAAATACATATCGTTTTTGTTATCAGTCATGCTGGGAAAAATAATACTGTGAATATCAAAAAGTATGTACATTGTTTTGAATTTTAAAATACGTTTTAAATAGTCTAAAGATTTATTTAATTCGGACCTAGTTTTTTTATTGAATTTATCTGTAAGTATGTGATACTATTGGTATTGATTCCAGAAGAGAGAATCTACTTATGCATTTTTTCTTCATTTGAAACAAAACAAAAAAAAGCGAATGTTGAAATTAACTCATAGATATGTGGAGAAATTATTAGACAACAACCATCCATTTTCATAAAATTTACTGTTCTTACTTACTCTTCAGCATCCAACAGAAGAACTTCTTGTGAGTCAGAGAATGGCTATTATCGGCATTCAGCCGTTGCCCAATGATGACAAATTTGATATTCCGCAGCCTCATCCGCTACCCATGCCTGAGTACGGGGGATATTTTGCTCCGCTTACTGAATATTTGCCCGATAGTACGCAGCCAATATCAGGATTTCACCGGTAAACAAGATTAATTTTTCACCACTTGTATTACTAACTGATTTTGAGAAGTTGGATCCTGTGTTATATTATTTTTTTTTGAAGTTTCTCATCCAACTATTTATTCCGTAGACTACAACGGTATAAGAATTATTTCTTATATAACATGTTCTTAATAAGAAAATAATGCACGTCAATTTTATCAGTAATTTACAACGTAAATAATAACTCCTGCAGTAGTGAGTTGTCTAAGTTTTATTTTTCATGTTAAACGAGCTTCATAATACAAAGTTTAACGTCTTGTGCTCCGTTAGCCAGCATACTGCCATCGGGACGACCTCTAGTCTGATCTCATAGCCGGTATACTGTCATTGGTAGTCGGTCTCTTTGGAGCTTTATTTTTGGTAGTTCCCAAAATATATCTGGGGTTTAATTTTGCAATAGTGCACATAAGGGATTAAAATATGCTATACAATTTTAAAATATGCAAATTACAGTAGAGAGCTGCCTTTAATGTTGTTTTTAATAATATTTGAATTCTTTACCTGCTTTGTATAAATAAGTTAGTTGTTTTATCTGGAAAGGCTGTATCCACATCTTGTGGGCTTTAGAGTTGTATGAAGTGTTGTGACCATCATTTTATAAAGTCAAGGAAAAAGCAATGTCAACGAAATATATTTTTGACTACCATGAATCAATTGATCAAATTTTTCACAGAATATAGTGATAACGATGCGTTTAGTTAATATAAGTATAACTATATGGTGACATAGTAAATAAAAATGTTGGTCATTTTTAAATTTATGATACTTTAGAAAGCTTCCAAAATCACAGTTATAATGATAATGATTTATTTTTTATTTGATAATTTTGACATATATATATTTTAATAATAATAATACATATTTGAGCAAAGTCAGACTATGGGTATATTAATTCGCTTTTTTCACATTTCGCTTCCTTAACGATACATATTTTTATACATTCTGACCTTATTCATGATTACATCAATGAATTATTTTAAATTTATTTAATAATTTATCTAATCCAACTCCGGGAGCTGAATTTCACTTTTTTTTTATACACAAACCTTGAATAAAAAGCCCTAATTGAAGACGGGAGAAACTATTTCATGTTTAAAAAATAATCAAATGCTTCTTGCTTGGAAAGAAAAACGAATTGTTACCATGTAAACAAATAACGATAATATTGTAAAAAGAGCCGGCTGCGTGGTAAGTGGTCAATGTTCAGGTTCGGTTACGGAGGTCACTGGTTCGAATCCCAGTACTGACAATTAATAAATTTTATAAGCTGTCAGTACTGGGACGATAATTAATTTTATACAATCGATTTATGGATTTCTGTTTGGAGACATAAATGTATATGATGTCTTGAATTCTTACCTATCGCTTATCATATCATACTAAACGGAGTGAGAGCGATTAGCGTGAGTGTGTTCGAATAAAAAACAATGAAAAGGGAGATTGTATTTTTGTAAAACTTATGGCAACGTTATTGATATGAAAAACTTTCAGAAACACCGAGTATTTCTAAACATCAATATTGTTATCTATTCCAACCTCTTAGGATGAGCTTATATTGTTTCCAACATTGACTTCGAGGAAGTAATCAATAAAAAACAAAATTTTAACCAATCATAGCAAACTGTTGGTAATATATGTTTTAAGAAGGACTGCTAGCATAATGCGATTGGGTACGAATGTCGGTACGTTGTAAAATTAATTACCCCAAAGACGGCCGATGTCTGTCCTTGGACCCTAACACAATAGGGTGGTCGTAAAAATGTTCATGCTAAAATATTTCTAAAGTAAATCGATAATAAAACCCCATTTTTTCAAAATATCGCCTTAAATAATACAAGAATGGTTTATTTTACAATCCGTGATAGCTTAGTGAATATTTTAGCTCAAATTAGTGGAATTTAATTACGTTTTCGAAGAAAATTATCCCAAATATGATACGCGCTATTATGGTCACCATTGGAGCTACACAGATTGTCTCAAAAATACGTTTGACTTTTTGTTCAAAACCGTACTCAATTTGCTGGTAATATGAGTAAAATCTGGACCCAGAGTAGACTATTGGTATTGAGTAAATCTAGTGAGAGTGCAAAGTGAAGATTTCAGTGACTCATGTCCGTTCCCAATGTGTAGGATATGAATTCCTAAAAGAGATTATCCCAACAGAAGTTGTTCTAGGAGATTTGCTTGTTACTTAGTCGGTCAACCTTTCTCTTTTGAAGAGGGTAAAGATAGATGGATAAGGACATGATCATTAGCTAGGATTGCTCTTGCTATGCCTTGTTATAAGGATCGGATGCGTACGAGGAAATCCATGTCTTTGAACACATATCCATAAATCTATTGACAGATCAATTTATGAAACTGTATGTACTGTATGTACAAACCAGTGAATGTGGTTATATATTTTTTTCACTAAAAATAATTTTGTGATTATATAGATAAAATATTTTCATCGATTGAAAGCCGAATCAATTTTCATTTTGTTTCTTTCAGTTGCAATGTTGCAGTGATGCTGCTGTGTGATGTAGTTTTAGACGGTGTAGAACTTGATTGGTCGATTCACGTGCCACTCATGCTGCACATAATTTTCCTCGGATTGGACCATACAAGGTAATTAAGGATCGGTTATTTTGAAATACGGTTAAACCTCAATACAACAGACCGATGTGGGTGAGGGGATGTTCTTTATAGCAGAATGTCTGTTGCTTAATAGAGTAGGTTTTTTAGTGAGGGGAAATGACACATTATTTCTTTTCTGTACATCGGTTGAAGAATGAGATGTGACTTAGATGATACTCATTGAAACTGCTGCAGCTGTGGTCAAGGTCTCATCATACTCAGAATATTGTTAACAGAGACAAGACAACTCTCAAACTCTCAAATTTTTGTTTGTTGCTATTTTATTTTATGTTCCATAGAATGAATGTGAAAAGAATTGCCCGAGACATCTTGTTTTGTTCTAGCTAAAATTTGCTTATTTTTGAACACCTGGATGAACCGATTAAATGATTTTTTAAAATTAATAATTGATTGAAGAAATTTTAAATACAACATGAAAAGAATTTTATTGTTACTTCTCTCTCTTTATTCCAGGCCTCTTGTTCATGAACATTGTCGGCAGTTACTGCTGAACTTATTGATTGCTGTATCGGCTCACAATGATCATCTCACTGTGGCTAGAGTGCTTTTAAACAGTCGGACATCTTGTCTTGGTCTTGGTCTTCCTATACCCCACTTACCAGTAGTTGCTCATACTTTCACAGGTAAGAATTATTGTTTTAAAATATAATTTATTTTTTTGTATAAATTTACACTTGAAAGTAATGTTTTGTTATACATCTATGATTTCAGAACCAGATTCTCTGTTCGATAGCTATATTCAAGGTCCCTTAGGAGCTACAACTGTTGCACCAGATGGTAATCCACCAACCGAAGGTAGCTTACTGAAGTTAAATTAAAATTTACATGTTGCACCATAATTATTATTAATTGTGTTCTTATGATGTAATGATCTCAATGGGAAACATTAGACGAGGTTACCTTATATGATTCATGAAAAATTTGTTTCTTAATGTATTTTCAGGGGAAAATTCTGGATTTTCTTCATTACCCCCTGTCATTGTCACAACAGAATCTGAAACTTTAGTCAATGGAACATCGTCGCCGCAGCCGGCTACTAAGTCCGATCCGTTGTCGAATGCTGAAGCAGTAATCGTTCAGGAGCAATCGGTTCCCAAAATATCTGTCGGCGGCCTGGAAAACCCACAGGTGGTAAACATTGCATCGGCCGGTGGTGTTACGTTGCCGCAAGCAGGACCAGAAATGTCAACATCCGATGTCATAAAATCTTTGATTCATTTTCTCGCCAACAGACCTCACAACACGCCGTTGTGGAATTATGAAGATATCACTGCTAAAGGTAATTCTTCTTTCCTTTTCTATTTGCGTTGGCACTTTTTTTATTTAGTCAATAATGTTTTTTATTTGCTATTGTATTTCTCTGTGTGTTTTAAAAATATGATCTTGTAAATGTTTGTTTTCATTTTGCTGCAATGCGTTTGAGCGATTTAATTGTTATTTTATTGTGCTTAAACGTTATTTGTGATGGTAATAATTGAATTGATGTTATGTAATGAAAATATTTCAAACTGCTTTTGTTATTAATATGCTGTTGACAAATGTTGCTATGTATAAAATATATTTCTGCGCGATTTGATTGACTTTTAATATTGGTTTAAATCTCTGCTTGTGAATTTTGAAAGTCAGTTCTATATATTATATTATACAAATGAATTTTTAGTATGGAGCGTTCGCAGCTGTTGCCAACTGAACAATTTACTGCAGCATGTCCTGAAAGTATTTCGCGAATCTTTGCCTCACGCTCTTATAAGCGAAAGATGGGCGCAAACAGCATTACAACTAGGCCTCTCATGTTCCTCAAGGCATTATGCTGGAAGATCGCTTCAGGTATGATCATGATGATATACTGGTGGCAATTTTTTTACTACAAGCACTGTGTGTAAATCTATAGACAATACTGTAATTCTTTTTGCTATCTATGCTACTATAAATGTCTGAAATAAAGATATTGCACGTATTTATAGCAATCTAATTTTCTTTCCAGGTGTTCCGGTTTATCGGTGTAGCCATGACAGGGCGTATGGTGTCAGATATTCTGTCCCGTCTGGTGGAAACAGTGGCTGAACAAGGAGAAGATATGCAAGGATATGTTACTGAATTGCTTCTCACATTGGAGGCGGCGGTAGATTCGTTGGAATCTAATTTTAGACCATTAGATTTTATGAGAGAGATCTTTAAATCCACTCCAAATCTCAATAACAAAGATGTTCAAGGGAATATTCTGCCATCTGGTGGTGAGTGAATAACTAATATATTGTAAAAATTTGAATCGTTCAAACTATGTACATTCTCACATATTTTGTCACTAACGACCCGGGTTTCGCCTTTCGGCATCTTCAGGCGAAACCCGGGTCGTTAGTGACAAAATCTGTGAGAATGCACATAGTTTGAACGATTCAAATTTAATATTGAAATTCCACCAAGCACCTTCAGCCAAATCTTAAATAATATATTGTAATAAATAACTGGCTTCAGAAGAGAAACTATTGTTGCCTTGAAAAAAATTATTGGCTTGAGAATTGTTGTATTCTTTCATAGAATTATCAAATCTTTTAACAATACAATTTTCTTTAAATTATAGCAAGTTTACGTTGTAAACTAACCATGTGTTTGTAATCTTTAGGAAAACGATCTCCTGGTGGTTGTGGAGGATGCTTGCCTAGCCATACTAGAAGCACAAGCTATTCTGTGACATACTGTATGAGAAAGAACACTTCGTCACCTAATGACTCTAAAGGTAATCATTACAAATTATTACTGAAAATATTTTTTGTGTATTGAGTTAGTTTGTATATAATTATTTTCATAACTATAATACAAATTCAAAAACTTATTTATGAAACACCTATACTAAAAATTTGCTTTTGACATTATTGTTTTTTGAGCAGATGTTATTTGAGAAATATTCTTAACTAAAAAATATCTACGAAGAAATGAAACAAATGAATTTGGTTTGATAAAATCTCATTGAATTTTATAAATTGATGTATGGTTTTACAGAACGACCAAGAGGTGGACCAGAAGCCAATAAAATGTGTGCAAACCTCTGCCGATCACGGTCCGCCCAGTCATTGAAAATGTTGGGAGATTCTGCTACTCAAGTAAGCAATCAATTTTTTGTATGGTTATGCAGTTATGTTATTAATATTCAACAAAATTACAAAATGGAATGTAAATTTATTATTTTAGGATGACAAATTGACAATATTAGCAACCCTGTTTTGGCTTGCTGTATCATTACTGGAGTCAGATTATGAGCATGAATTCCTTCTGGGAGTGGGTCTAGTTGGTCGTGTGATGCATCGACTACCATTGGAAAGGCCGGATGCTCGAGACCGTGTTGACAGGCTGCAAACGCAACTCAGGTGGCAGAATTTTCCCGGTGTTCATGCACTCTTGCTAAAGGTAGTATTTCAACATTGAATGTTACATCTTTTTATTTTTTCGTTGTGATAAACTTGGTTACAGAAGTGTTTTATATGATCCAAATTGTTGTTGCATTCATTAATGAAGCAAACCTTTTTAAATTATTGTATTTTTTTTGCAGGGTTGCACCCATCCTGCAACATATGAACCAGTTGTAGAACTATTAACAGAATTGACACCTTTGCTTGAGCTGACTGTTATTGATCCTACACAGTGCCTGGCATTCCCTATGAACGTCATAGCCCTATTGCCTTATATGCTTTTGCATTTTGAAGATGCAAATGAAGTTTGTGTCGGAGCTGCCCATAACATTGCCAAGGTATTGATTACATCATATATGTTATAATTATTACAATACACCGAGATATCAATTGAAATGTTTGAATCTATTTTATACATTTGTTTTATTCCTCAGTGTATTTCTTTTTAGGTTTCAGTTGAGAAAAGCAAAAAGCTGGAGAATCTCGGCACCGTAATGACACTCTATAGCCGACGTACTTTCAGCAAGGAAAGCTTCCAGTGGACCAAATGTGTCGTCAAGTATCTATGGGATACATATTCACATTTATCAATGCAGATGTTGGCATTTTTAGTTGAGGTTCTGGAGAAAGGTGCTACTTGTCTGCAGTTGCCAGTTCTCTCTATCTTACATTGCATGTTGCATTACATTGATCTCAACACAAACTCTGCTCAATCAATAAACGCTGATCTACTTCGTGTCATTGCAAAATTTGTTGATGTTAGTATATTTCTCATACATATTATAACCACCAAGCCCTTACAAAAAAATGCATTTACATCCAGGCGGTAACATGTCGTACACATAAAATTTGTCTACTGTACCGTTTTTGGTACTATGGTATTAGAATGTACCGTAATAAATAGAATAATTAAAAATAATTGGTTTGGTTTTTATTGAAGCCAAATGCATAAAGAACATGTCAACACTAAAAAATAAACAATGAATTGCCTCATGGAATCACAATCGCTTTAATAAATAAATCCCTTACAAATATTTCATGAAACTGCTCTGCGATAATGGCTGTCATTGACTAATAAATTAGAACTCTGCTCCATATCTATCCAGGTGTTATATTGTTACTTCAAGTTATCAAACATTAATCGCTCACTTTTATGTTTTGGAAACAGATTAATTATTTAATATCTAGACATTAAATTTATTACCGTTTTTACCAAATGTCAAATACACCAACACAAAATCGTCTAGACATTTATCAATAAAAAACACATAACATCCAAGAAATAAATGCAAACGAAATTTTAAAGTATTTTGATTAGTGGTATCTGACATAACATAAACAGATTATAATCTAAGCATTCAATATTTCTCTCATATTTTGATTCTCTTCCGCCATGAAGGCTTCCACTATTTTAAAAAGTAGCAAAATATCAAGTTTTTTGACAAACACACACGTTTGATTTAAATTCTACTTTATGACTAGATCAGTTCAAAAATGTAGTATGAATGATTGTCGCCAACAAAACTATATTATGACAAAACAAATTTTTCAGTCATAAGAATGCACACAATAGTTTTTACTTTTATATTACTCTAAAATAATGCACGGCGCGTAAAAATGTAACAAGAAGGATTGCGAAAATATTCAATTTGTATCTGATGAAGCTTTAATATGATACTGCGCAGTCATTCTTGAATAACTGGGCAATCGCAGGATTTACCCGCCATCTTTCTTACTGATTGATACTCTGGTGGTAAACACGGTAGATCGAAAGGGTTTTAAAAATTGATTTTTATAACATTTAGACTTAATTGTTTTGACAATCATAAAGAGGTAGCAGCAGCAGGACAAGTCAGGCGATATATCAATAAAACAATCAGTCTTGTATGCAAAAGATTTCCTACATTATTGATAGTTGTAACTTTGTGTCACAAAGTACGGCATCAGGGCATGAAATTTTACTGTTATGTTCGCGTGTGACTGGTTCAATTGTATAAATTTTATCATTTATTACAATTTTGGAGGTGATAAAATACTCTGTTATGTTTAAATGGTTGATCAAATTTTTCAGGGTGGCGCTAATTATAAGGAAGCAATGAAAATTTTAAAACTGGTTGTCACGCGATGTTCGACACTCGTTGTTCCACCACACTGGGATACAAATACGAATTCCACGTTGGATACTGAATTGCAAATGAAAAAGGTAGGATATTTGTAATTGATATGTAAGAGTTCACACTAATTCATGAAATAAAAATTCAATTGTTTCATTTTGTTACCGTAGGAACTTCCTGGTCGCACTATGGATTTCACCTTCGATTTGTCGCAAACTCCAGTTATTGGCCGTAAATATCTTACTAAAGGAAGCACTGGGCCAAATTCATTGGCCAGTGGAACAATTAATTTAACGCCTGAGAAATCTGGTGATAAATCCAATGCAGGAAGTGGACCGAGTTCAGTGTCCGGTACTATATCTAGTGTTGGGATGACGGATGATTCTTCAGTGTGCACAGTTCCTATAAATCCAACAGATAAAGCCGAGCCAAACGATGTTATTCCGCTTGGAAATGCCTTATGTCAGTCTCCTAGAAGATCTATGTCATTGTCTCCAGCCGATGCTACCAATATTAGTGGATGGAAGAGACCTTGGATGTCACAGGTATGAAATTATTATAAACCTACCGTCTGTTTAACAATTGAACTTTTTATATCTGTTCATATAATTCACTTATTTTATTTTAGTTCTAACCATACAATATTTATTATCGTGATTTTGATAACATGATCTGATTTCTATTTATTTCAGGCTCGTGTTCGTGAATGTCTTGTGAATCTATTGACTACTTGTGGGCAAAGAGTTGGTTTGCCCAAAAGCCCTTCTGTAAGTATAAATATGGATTTCAAATAGCAAACAAATATTATGACTGCTATTATATATCTGAAGATTACATAACTTTCTATGTTGACTTTTTTTTAATCTCTAGGTGATATTTAGTCAAAGTTCCGAATTGTTAGAAAGAGAGTCTTCTATGGCGTCCAGTCTTGAAGAAGTGTCTGCGCATGGAGACTTTAGTGGAGGCTCGAGAAGTCATGATGCTCCGGCTGATCACTTTGGAGTCTTCAAAGACTTCGATTTCTTGGAATATGAAAGTGAAAGCATTGAGGTATATTTTTGCTTTATAATTTTAAAACAAATTTGGTGCAGAATATGATTGAAACTTCTTCCTTCTATGTTTTATTTAACTTTTTCAGGGTGAGAGCTCTGATAATTTCAACTGGGGTGTGAGACGCCATCCTCTGAGCGGTGAAAATGAACTGGATGTGTCGGTGCTTAATAGCAGTGGAATTAGTAACGCATCCTCTGTACCAGGGAATTCAAATGATAGGGAACCTGTGATACCATCACGTCTACACTCACCGCCGATGTTGACAGCTCATATGCTTAGTCCTCCTCTTCATACACCCTCCAAGTCAAAGGTTTTATATCATGTATTGCATTTTTTTATTTTTAGTGACAGCGTCACTTTTAGGCCAGTAGATGATAGACTAAACCTTTTAGGCTTGTGATAGAATTCTACAGTACTTAATGCCCTCATTAAAGGAATAAAAGAGAATGCAGATTAATTCTAACTTATCTTTTGCGCCCAAGAATAACTTGTTAAAAATAGAAAAATCTGCTCCCATCGTTTTACAAGTCGTCAATTTGACATTGAAGGTAAGGGATATATCGACCGATAATCGGCAAATGATATTATGCGTTACAATTAGGTAAATTGCATTTTAAATCAATAATTGTTCAATATTGCCTTGGGCATCAGTGGCAAAAACTAGTGTTATCTCATCGCCTGATATTTTTTAGGGCCTGTGCATTTTAGCATTTTGACATGTTATCGTTTGTTCCACATGAACCCCGGTTGAGAAATGCTGATCTAGATAACTAGTTAGACAATTTTATTTTATCAAGATTGTCACACTGATAGTTGAAATAAGATGAACCCAATAAAAGCTTGCTGTCGATTATATTCCACCATCTATATTTTATTACCTTGTCCGTCCCCATTATCAAAGAAATACTATACAACATTTTCAAGTGCTGCATTGTGGACTGAATTTACTTGTCTGTCATTACGTATGATTCATTTTTGTTTTTTGACTAATGCTTTGCACATTAATTGTAGGCTGTTGCTGGAGAGGAGTCATCAGATGATGAAGTGGGATCAGAGTCACCATTATATGAGAGTTATAATTTACATGAAACGGTAACGGCTCCGCTATTGACGCACAGAACAAGAACTCACTCCATCTCTAGTGGTTCGAGTGGCGGCGACCTCGGTGATGTGACACCCTGTAATGCCGTCTCCCCTGGTCTTTGTACCCGTCCATTGTCCAATATTATGTTCAGAAATCCCAACGAAGACATGTGGAGGATGACAATTACGAACCTGCTGAGATGCACTCCCCACACACAGCCACTTGTGCTTGTTCATAAATTGAACACATTGTTAAAGGTAAGTTGTTAAACAATATGAATTAAAAAATATTTAACTTTTTTTACTAATACAATCAATGATTGTTTTTTCTAGCACTAGAGAGCAACTGATGATATATTGTTTCTGTATAGGTTGTTTGTTTGAATGTGACTCGATGCATTTCATTTCAAGTATTATATGAGCCCTCAAGAAATGAAATAAGCCAAGTAGTAAAATGGTTAAACTTTTCCATTGAGCTTTTAAATACCATCACGTCTGATGTTTTGCTACATTGCATATTTTTATTTTAGAGAGATAACACGTTTGCAGTGTGTATTTACTGAGGTTACTTCACTTTTACGATACTTTAACAGCATGTAGAATATTATAACACATTCAACTATTTTTTTCAAAAATAACATTTTGCCCACACTCATTTCATTTCTCATATACACTTTTTTTGTATTTATTCATTCTGTATTATGTCTCGTGATGTTGTATTCTATTTTTTATTGCAGGAAGCAATCAATAAGACTGTTCTACTTTGCGAAGAAGGCGTTGGTTATTTATCTATAGGTGTCGGAAATGCACTCACTGCTGTAGTTGAATTGCTCAATGCTGAAGAACCTCCTTTGATATGGACCGGGCCCAAATTGGTAGACTGCTCCAAGTTGTTTGATTCACTTCGTTATGCTTCATTAGAAATGGATGAACATCTAGAGACTTTCTTCGATAGGAAAGATCATGCACATGAGGTAAAGAAGACATGTTCGTTTTGATTATTATTTTGTGTGATTAAGAAAACGTCGAGTATTATTATATAATTAAATTTTGTCTTGCGTCTTAAGAAGAAAAATAAGTTATGAGAAGAAATTTAGACGCATTGCGCAATATTTAAAATGACATGTGTTACTACAGTAAAAGTCCGTTAATTCGAACAACGATAATTCGTAATTCGAAATTTTCATAATTTTTCGGTCCCAAAATTGACTTTTCAAAGTAAATTCTACCGATTATTCGAAATATCGCATATTTCGTAATTCGTAATGTTTTTCGTCAAAATGTACTTACGATTTCTAATATTTCAAAATTATGGTTGAGGCTTTTTTCGTGAACAGATGGTAATAAGAAAGAAGGAACGGAAAACACAAAAAAATCTCAAGGCTGCGTCGAATCCGTACTTGCCAAGCCAAAATACACCTTATGCATTTCTTATTTGACAGTTATTCTAACATGCTTTGTTTACCAAGGAATGTGTGCCCTGTTGTGTCTTCACAACAAACCCATTAGTTTAAGGGAGACATCAATATAAAGTGAAGTATCACATGAGAAAGAATCCGTTGTTGATTCGAGCGCACATTAGTGCAAGAGAGACATCTATATATTTGGTATTTACTAAAACTTTGAAAGGTACATTGTTCGTAAGTGAAGTCATTCTATTTTATAGCACGTGAGCGAACAAATACATTGAATATGTATGGTGTTTTTTATTTGTATGAGATAAAATAATTGTATATATTTTTTTGTTCTTTTTTTCATTTGAATATGTTATTTTGACAGAAGGAAGAAATGGCTGCGTTTTTTTTTTTTTTTCGTGATCGCGTAATTCGTAATTCGAATTATATTGTTATTATTATTATGAAAACTTGACTATAATTTTTATTTTGACAGAACGAAAAAATGGCCACGATGTTCTAAGTCGGCAATTGCCGCGTTTTTTTTTTTTGTGATCGCGTAATTCGTAATTCGATTTTTTTTGGGAAATCCGGTCCCTTGAATTTCGAATTAACGGACTTTTACTGTAGTTTGTCTACTTTAAATATTTATTTTTGTTTTAGTGCGTCGAGAGTGCTAGAGGATCAGTTGTGTGTGATGAAGTAGGGAGAGGCCTTTATAAATTAGTTTTCCAACTCTTGTTACTACTAGAGACGAATACTAAAATGATTTCAGCCATACATCAGTCTGCAATCTCAAAAAATGTAAGTAAGAATTAGTACAATTATATTTTGATTTACTGATACGTAATTATTATGCGGTATATGGATTTCATTGTTTATTTCTTGTAGGCAATCGATGGCAGTGACATGCTTATACCGATAAGAGAGGCTCTGGTCAGTTTTGTGGGAACTGAAGGTTGGGGCAGCGATGGAGGCAGTACACCCACTCCTGGTGCATGCCCGTCTCCAGCCCCATTACCTGTCAGCTGTGACGACTACTATTTGTTCCTGTTACTCAATGAAAAAAAGTAATAATTTGTTGAAATATTGTTTCGTTTTTTTATTACAAAATGTGTAAAACAACCCGTTTGAAAAACATTTTTTATCTGAAAAAATCACTGGCTTACAGTGGAGTGGGATAATGGGCACATAGAGAAGGATTTGTAGTCAATGTAATCAGTTAAAACAAAGTTTCGTTTGATTCAAGTGTATTTTCATAGCAGTTTTTTTTAGATCTATGTGCGGAAATCTCTTATCATTTTCTATGTAAGTAGTTACAAACTTTTGCCACTATAGTGACAATAATATATACCACAGGAATTGATCATATGTATGTGATTACTCATATATTAATAAGTTTAAATTCTCTTTTTAGATGGGGTGATGCTTTAAACCTCATAAGAGAGAGAAATGCTGAGAAAATTTCCGAAAAAGGAGAACTTCCAGAAGACGACGTTACTATGCTTCTACATATCTATTGTAAAGTTCTTTTTACCAACCAGCCGGGTAATTCATATTTTTATTATATCTTCCTAATTATGCTTGTATATTGAAACTTCATAGTAAAAAATGGTAACCGGATGAAACAGAACATGAAATAACAGAACATGAAAAAACAGAACATCCTAAAACAGAACATCCTAAAACAGAACATGATAAAACAGAACATGCGAAAAGAGAACGTGACAAAACAGAACAATGAAAAAACAGAACACATTGATAATTCAGAACAAGTTTGCGAACTCTATGACATTAAAGTCTGACAGTATGGTATTTTTAAAAAACTCTAGTATTGATATGTTTTACAATCAATTATTAATCTCTATATCGTATTAGATCCAAAAATGATTTTATAATTTTTGTGAAGGCTTGATAATCGCGTTAAAATCACACAAAAAACGGTGTCACGGAAAAATATTTCATATTTCGCATAATTTTTCAGTGTTCTTCATATAAATGTGTGATTTAAACGCGATTATCAAGCCCTCAAAAAAATATTTTAAATCCTAGCGTTTTTTTAGGTTAATTTGTGAAATTTTTCGCCGTAATAATCCATGACTAGCTTGAACACACAATTATCTATAACAATAATACTTTCAAACTGAAATTAATAGATATTTGAAGATTATAAAAGTAGCAGTTGACTGATAAATTAAACCGGACTTTAATTATTATCCCGATTGAACGTTTTTGTAGAATATTTTGTTTTGGTTCAAATAGTTTTACATCGCATTTAGTTATATAAATAAAGAAGTTTTTTGAAAATTAAACATTTTTTTGGTATTATTTGATAATTTCCCGCATTATTCGTTCATTTATTACGGTCCCTTGAAAAACGTAGAATCGAGGTTCCACTGTATACAAATAAGGATATCAAATACAAGTAAATCCAAAACAAACGAGCGAACTGTCAATGTAGCTTGACCATAAGCAATAAATAAACAACAATTCACCAAAATTCTTACTAATATTAAATATTTGTTCTCATTTATCTATGTTCTGTTTTGACATGTTCTGTTTTTACGTGTTCTGTTTTTTCATGTTCTGTTTATGCAAGTTCCCTATTCTGTTTTGTCATAGTTCTGTTTTATCATGTTCTGTTTTTTCTTGTTCTGTTTTTTCATGTTCTCTTCCTTCATGGAACCGTAAAAAATATAAAAGTGTGAGCTGTCAGTGTCAAATCTGTTATTTATTAAATTGTTTATTGCTGCCAATCATCTTGCTGTTATTGTTTGCATCAATTTATAAGTACTATATATAAAATGCCGAGTAGATATCTGCGAGTCGAGTATGCCAAAATATCCACTATTCCATATAATATGCGTAATGCAGTTAAGTGACTATTCAAGTCATCGCTACTGAACTAGCAAATTTTTCAAAAATGTTCTTGTAAAAGCAAACTTTGTTTTGTTCCTCCTGAATAGTATCTCTTTTATATGCGATACTCTTTTTCTTACAGGCAGATGTAGATATCTTTGAAATATTTTCAGATATGTGAAATAAAATCAGTTCTTTATTAATTTAAATATCACATTTTTTATTTTGACTTGTATCTAAACGGTAGAGGTCTGCACGGGGGGCTGAAATTTTACAAGATTACCCGGTTCGAGTCCGAAAAAGTCAGGCCCGAGTCTAATACCACACTTGTTATCCGAACCGGACCTGAAGCTCAGATTTATACTCCTCAGCCCGAAAAAAAAACTCATTCTTTACAAATTTACGATTCTCTATACAACTGGTAATAGTTAAAATCATCATGGTTAACTTATGACACGAACATAGTCTGAAATATATTTGTGAAGAAATAATTTCCTCACCCGGGCCCGGCCCGAGCCTGAATCTCAATTGCGCTTACCTGCCCGAACCCGAGCCCGAGGGCCAGGCCCGGGCCCGTGCAGACCTCTACTAAACAGTAACACAATTACCACTAAACAAAAATATATAACAATAATTGTATATTATAAAAAAAATTCAAGTTGAAAAAATATTTATTGTTTTCAGATATGGTTGTGATAACACGTCCGATTGCTGATCTATCGGAAGATTTATCCTATTTATTAGAAAATCTTTTCAAAGTCTCTGAAGCTTTGAAGGCACCCCACACTGATAGGATTCATAGTGTATAAAACCTCGACATCTCAGTGAATATAGACCGGTAATCGTTTAGTTTTATTAAATGTTGTTATTTCGTTTCAGCGATGTGTTTGCAATACATTGTTGCACTTTCTTTTTCTACCGTATAAATATTGCTTTATAGTCTTAATATTTTATGCTTTTGCTGAGCAATATTGATGATCTAATGAAAAATGCAAACAGTGTTTGTTTAATCCAATTTGCTTATTACCATTTATCTGCTAAATTACAGGTGGAATATATACTAAAAATTGCTTTGTCATTGATCCTTTTCCATCTGGAGATAATGCATAAAAATTGTGGGTATTTTTCACTCATTTTATTTATCTTTAGTATGTTTATTTAAGTCCATTTATTTAAAAAACAACACAGTGATGACATATTATTTCCTTTTTTAATTTCATATGTTAACGACTTTTCAATGCCTAAGTATAAAATCGTATATGAATTCATTAGAAAAAACACAATATTCCTTTGTACTTCGTATATGAATTCATTGTTTGATAGTTGATAATACCATTTCATTTTAACCATCTTATTTTATAAGTTTTTTTGTAGGAAAATTTATTTGAGCCAATTGAACAAGCATTCAAATTGTGTCCATCAAACTCCGGTCAATATGTTTACATCAGTGCATTCAAAATTTTATCGAGATACCTGTTTGGTTATTTTTTTTTCAATTGAAAATGCATAAGATGTTTTTACATATTGAAATGAAAAAAAACACATTTTGACAAGATGCAATATCTTTTGCATCGTAAAGTACAGTAATACCCCGCTTAGCGCGACCCCGTTAAGCGCGATTTCACTATATCGCGAATTTCAAATTTCGCGATCTAATGCCTCGCATTACGCGAAAGAGTGCGTATAAACATATTTAGTCATTCAGGGGATATACAAAATGCACTTTCAAAAATTTATTCAGGTTTGGACATTTTGCAGAGTATAGACAATAATGATGACTGTGTCTTGACCGTGTGTCAAACAATTAAAAACAGTGTTGGGTGTTATGAACGTATTTTACAAGAACGTAAGCAAAACGCTACCCAAAAGACAATTGATGTATTTTTCCGTAAAAAATAAGAGTATGTATTGCATAAAGTGTTCTTAGAATTAAAGTGATTGATTAAAATGATTTGTATTTTTTTGTATTAAATTTTGACTATGTTTAATCATAAACCTCAATATACGCGAATTTCAGTTAACACGATTTTTTTCGGAACGTATCCCTCGCGTAAAGCGGGGTATTACTGTATAGAATTTTAATAATTGTACAGTATTTTTTTAGTTATCCATATTCATTAACTTTGTATGGAAACTATATATTGTGTAAACGTTATGTTTTCCCATGACATTATTTAGAATTTATCAATTATGAAGTATAATTTAGAGGCTGTAGGATGGTTTGAAACGTTTCATTTATAAATCAAACCTCATTTTCTGTTTTTGCCCAATATTTTTCTCTAATATACGATCCATAAAAAGTTTATAAAAATAGTCTATGTATTCTATGTTATTAATAATCATGTCAGTAGCTGACATTTATGTTTCCATAACCCGTGCTTTTATTGTAGTTTTCATATAAAAATAATGGAATGAAATACATATTACACACATAGAAAGTTATAAGTTTTGTTTATACTGTTTTTGATTAGCTATTTTTTAAACATATTTTTTTGTATGTTCTTGTAGTGCCGTCTCCAACCATTAACATATGACTGAATGTTTACTTTATAGTCCAGTGTATTGATCTTAAACGCTTGACTTCTTTCATAAGTTGCAAGGTTCAAATGTCATAAAATTGTAATTTTGTCCTCGCTACAAAATTGAAACACTGCATCACATGGTTGGCCACCCTTCTTAATTATCTAGTCATATTGTTTTTGTATATTTACCTATAAATTTATTACATTCATTTAAAAACAATTTTTATTTTTTTTAAATGTATTCATTTTGGATATACATATATTTCGCAATTGCTGTTTTTTCCCACTCAATAAATTACAATTATTTATAACTGTAAAAAAATCAGTTCAATCAATCAAATTCTTGTTATACTAGTATCGATGGTGAAAGAGAATCCTGAAGAAGGGTTCATCAAAAAATATTTAAAACGTACTGTTAATATTACGTTGATGATTTTGCGTGACACCTTTCCATATTTACATATTGTCGCTTGAGAGCTGTACTGGAACATCTCAAAAATCCAGTATTGTGATGCTATGCAATGTTGTGCGAAAGGGGATCTTTCTAGCAAAAACAAAATGCCGATAATTTTATATGTCCAAATACAGTTCTCATGTGACGATAATATATAAAACATAATAAATAATTTTAGTTGTTCGTTTCCATCCCTATATTAAAAATAAATACATATAATCAATTTCAGTTTTTATACATTATATTTATGTTCTTTAAATAGTGTTTATTTTATATTGTAAATTATGAGAAAAAATTCTCATCACGACATCAGTATTTTTTCAATAAATTGTGAATATAAATTTGTATCGACATCCTTGTATACATCTAGTGTTCTTTAATTTTATTCAATCAAATATTTTTAACAACTGGTTTTATAAGAATACTCAATGTGAGTTTTTAACCACTCGTTTTTACGGTCAATCGAAATATCTACAATTAACGTAGATCTTATATATAGCGCAAATACAATGGTATTTTTTTCAATATTAAAGTAAATTGTTTTTAACAAGTAGCCCTATTATTAAACATCATAATTTAGTTTTTACTTGTACCTTATAGTCCACATACAGCATGATACAGTGAAACCAAAATATTAATAAAACCGTTGTTTGACACTTGTCAAAATTCATAAATAGTAAAAAATGCATGATCTCTCAATGATGTAGAAGTCGTAATTATTTAAAAGTACGTCATTCAAATAGATTTAAAATAAATATATATATATTTTTAATTATATCTCAAAAGTAATTTTAAAAAGTTTAATGTGTCATTTGACTTTTGCGCTTAATTATATTGTAGTTAAGGAAAAATTATTTTCGTGCACATTTTCATGAAATAATTAATCTTTCAAGTTGGCTTGAATGGACATTACTGCAGTTTTTAATGTAAGCAAAACACATCTTGTCTACATTTTGATATTCAGAAATGAATGGATAAAAAGTATTGTTTGTAGGTATGTGTATGTGCAAATTTTAAAATGTTTTAAGAAGTTTTATGCCTGGAGACTTTGATGTTTTAGTCACAAATCTCCTATTTTCGTTGCCTGTGTCGGTCAACTGAATTAAGATAAACTGTTTTAAAGAGTATTTTAATAAAATATATTTATTAATAGCTATGTATGCAATATTATCTATGTAAACATGAAGTACTGTGAACATACCCACAAAATGAATAAATTAACTGTTTTGCAAGAAAAATTATGAGATTGTGTTTTTTTAACCTTTGATTTCTTTTATTCTGTTTTTTATATTACCAAATCTTTACCTCTATATTCAAATTAATATATTGTTATCATACTGGCAGAAAGTTGGTAGCGAACAAATTGATAGTTCTGAGTATAAAGCAAATAAAAATTTGAGCTTGCATTAACATTTTATAATATAATTGTGTCTCTTATAACACGGTTATATGGTTCCACAACAACATTGTGTAATGCAAATCCATGTTATACGAGGTTTCAAAAAAATATTTGAGTGTAGATATATATTCTTTATTTTTTCTCAATAAACAATATAGAAAATACAAAATCATGCAGTTAATAAAAAATACTATGAATATATCAATCATTCTTCGTAAACCTTACTTACTTATTACTATTTTCGACGATTCTTCAGTATTTTAGGATTTAACCTTTAAAAACTCCTTACTTGGCGATTGCTTAGTTTTAACATGTAAATCTTTAAGGGGCCAAGTTTGTTTTTAATTCTCTCACACATCTCATCCTAAAAATGGGGTGTAGCGACAGCAATTGGCTAACTGCTAGTCTTGTCCAAGCCTTATCTTTCTATCTATACTCGTCAAAAAAGAGATGTTTCACAACTTAGCGATATGCAGTTATCATAGAAAAAAACTTTTGTTAAGATTCACCTTAAAAAAATTCTTAAATGCTAAGAATTTCCATATGTAAGCAAATTAATATATGTGTGTGAATATATAGCAGTATACACGACACAAGTGTAGTAAAAAATGCATCAGAAGGCTATAAGCGTATGTTGAGACGCAGGCGCACAGAGCAGGGCAGCATAGAATTAGCAGGAGCAGACAGGCGAAGCAAACGTTTGCGACCAGTATATGCTGTGGTAGCTGTGTCACACAAGTGACAAAAATGAATGATACATAATGAACCATAACAACCCTTTTAATGGTTACCTTTTAAGAGTGTACCTATATGAGTAATACAGCACAAAGTTCAGTTTGCACTAATTCAATTAGTTTCTTGTGTAATTTTTGCGGTGAAATCAAAAGAATATGTCAAAACTTAAACGCGTTCAGCAGGAGTCTGTTGGCTCCACAACAAAGCACAGTGCAGGTTTTACAGGTTAGTCGTGCAACATGTCGGTCAAAACTGAGTTAGATGTCACAATCTACATATTTTGTCATGCCATAACCAGTAAATAATTCATTATGTCGAAAAACACGTTTTTTTAAGCTAAATTGAACACCTAAATGGTCGCTCGTTCACGCATTCATTGTTAGATGAATGTTGCTAAAGAAGTCACTAAGTGTGGTAACTTACTATTGGAAACTTTTCTGTAATCTGGAGAATAAGTATTTGCGAGACTTTATGGAAACTTTCAAATTGTACAAGCAAGGCTTGAAAAAATGTAGTCAATCAAATCAATATTTATTTAGTCACTTCATGACTTCTGGCAGTAAGCTGACAATATTAGTTTACATTATTCAATGATAATTATGTAAAATAAAACAAAAAAAATACTATTTTTTATCAAATATGATATATTGATGTTTGCAAAAAGATTGAAATTATGCTGCGCATTTGTTGCGATTGTCTTGCTCAGCCTTTGAATTTTCCGCACAGCTTATCTCTCGTAAGGGAGCATTTAGGCTTTAGGCATTAGTAGTTTTTCACAAAATTAATTTTGCAATCGGTCAGTCACAAACATAACTATATCTCAATTGAATTCATTATTTATTTAATCTAATATCTATAGTTTATATATTGTTATTGTAAATTAATGTAATCCTATCACAAAACTCGCTGATTCCTCTTAAGGATCGCTGGCCAGCGAACGATGAAAATCCGCAGTCCCTAAATGGACCACTGGGCATTTAGAGGTTGAGTGGTTTTTCCCATTGAATATTAAATTTAAATCACCTTCTTAAGTTTGCAATGTAAAAAAAATCTGGTACTTTGGTAATTAATTGCTGTAAAGTAAATTTTAATTAATTTCATTAAAAATAAAAACAAATTATAAATGGAATGTAAAGTTTATTTTTTGGTCCCAAATTATATAAAACATGTAACTAAGAACTACATTAATTTTTCATTTTATCAATAAACATTATTTTATTGGTAACAGTTCAACATTAAACGAAATAAACGCACATTAAAACCAAGATTCATATAACAATATGCTGTGTTGTAACATTTTATTTAGTGTCAATAACTCATACAGTAAGTAAAAATGCTTTTTCGCTTGCTAATTAAATATGATATTTCGAGCGGACATTTGCATACATTATTATTATAAATCTTTTAGGTACGAGCTCAAGTTTTTAGTGTATTGATATGGGGTACAGTTGTTGAATTTATTTTATCCGACAGCAAAACGAGTATATTATTTAAATTATGTAAATTTACGCACAGGAATTCATCAGGAACGCGCCAAGAAGTAATGTAAGGAGTTGGTATATACAGGGTTTCTCAACCTTTTTTGACGTGAATACGTCTTTAAAATTGCTTCCATAGGGAGGCAATTCAAAAAAACGAAATCGGGGGATACAGTTTGGTGTTGCAGCTTCATATCTATCATCGCTATCCAAAATTCAATTGCACCACTGGATAGCTAAAGAATCAAAGAATTTATTGCGCTATGTAAAGACTGTGATACATCGCGCGGGGTAGAAGGGGAAGCGCCGCCATTTTGAGGTAATTTTGCTGCATATCGAGATTCTATTTACTACTTTTTTCTCGGAGAAGTTACATTGTTTGTTTAAGTTTCAATCGTTAGCTCTCAACAAAATCTATCGATTATGGATAAAACATTAGTGTAATATTGTGACTGTGGCTATAATTAGGTGTTAAAATATAAAAAAAAAATATATCAAAAATATATAATGTCGGGCTATACGCGTCAAAAAAGCCAAATCGAAATACAGAAATCGCATACGGTTGGAAAAGGCTTCACAAGAGCAATCGAATGGTACCATTAAAACACCATATGACCGAGTCAAGCAGTGCCGGCAATGTAAAAATGGGGCGTAATATCACCTATTTCGAGACGTATTCACGTACAACACACTGCCGTGTCCATGACACTGCCACACCCCATTTTTGTTGTACAAACTATTGCTAGTAAGATGAAAGCAACGACACCTCAATAAAATAAAGTTTTGTAATGCATAAAATAATAAAAACAATGTCAATTTATTAATATTTATATCAATACATAGGCTGTTTTTGTTCTGTGATAAGAATAATAAATTGTGGTGTGGTATTTGCAATGCTGTCGAGGGGGGGGAGTATAGAAAGTATGCACCATATAACCTCTGCTATATTAAAAACATATTCACCCACCTAATGTAAAACAATCATGACTTAAAATTAAGCCAGGGCTGTGAAGTCGCATAAAAAAAAGAAGACTCCGACTCCAGCTTTAAAATAATTAACGACTCCGACTCCGAAGAAATTTTTCAATAATTTTAAATTATGTATACATATACCATCAGATCATCTTTAGTCAGCCAAGTATGAAATGTTAACACTTTTGACTATTTTGTTTAAATACACATCAAATATATTTTTCAAAAAAAAATCGAGCCGTTCATTTTTCATGACTCTTGACTCCACAGCCCTGATTTAAACTTTTGACAAAATCTAATTTAAAGTTTTGCACCTATTTAAATTACTATTTTAAAATAACAAAAGAATATTTTGTACTTATTTCCCAATTATTTATTAGACTGGTTTCGTACAGCATTTTAAGCTGATTTTATTTTAAGATAAAATATCCCATATTGGAAGAAATTTAAGAATCAATGATCACGGACCACATGATAAAAGTCACATGTCTATAGAATAAAACTGTCAATTTCTCAAAAATCTTTTCTTTCATCCAGATTGGAATGCCAATATCAACAGTTCAAATTATTCATACCGACATATGTTGGAAATTATAAATTAGTCCTATAATAAAGACAAATATGGTGTTATGTTGAGTTTGTCATCGACAATTTTTTTTGACTGAAATTTTATTAGAAATTGGAGTGATTTTAACACTCACATTCTAGAAAAAAATATTAAATAATAGCACACATATACAATTATATACTAAAGTATATAAATATAGTCAATGCTTTCGGATTTCGTAAAACAACTTTATGTATCTAATACATTTTGTAAAACTTATTAAAATACATAATTTAATTCCCATTATCCATTTTAAAAATACATAACACAAAAAAATATTTTTCAAAACAGAACTTCACCAAATAATTGCAGAAACGAAGTTTTTTTTTAATTCGGAGAACCATTTGCAATTTTTCTATGTATTCTATCACTTTTTTTCGCATTGTTTTGGTGGAACGTATCAATGGCTTAGTTCCATAGCGCTACAACTAGAAATTACTAGAAAACAACCGACGCATCTAAACTGAGTTGTAGAAAAGTTATCATTATTATTTGTCTCATCTTTTTATAGAATCATTTAGTAATTTATCTCAATTTAATTCAAATTTTTTGCAACTTGACAAAACCATAATGTGATATTTCAAATTGTATATATATGAAAATGAGAGAAGAATGTTTATATTTCATTATTTGCATATGGAAATAAGAAAGAAAACTGGTGACCTTTTCCAGTTGTACTTTTGTGGAGCTATAGCAGAGAAATATTTGAACTAATTGTGTATTATAACTCAAAACATCAATTTTTGATTTTTATCATTCTATGGAACTAGGCTATTGGTAACTTCCATGTACAAAAAGAGTCGAGTGTATGTAACTAATAAGTTTTTAGAAATATATTTTGGTGAAAATGATAGCAGACATTTAAGAGTATTCATATTATGTCAAAAATATTGCTTGAATAGTTATTAGAAATTTCATAAACTGATGATCCACAGACCAACATAATATTAACCTTTCAAAATACCTTTAAGTAATAACTAAATAAAATACTGAGAAAAAAACAACACCCAAAAAATATAATTGGATAATTTTTTATACATGTAAATTCAATAGAAAATATTCAACTCATTGATATATGAGAATTAAAGTGAGCCAAGCGGTATTAAGAGAAAAAAATGAGTTAGATGCGTTATAATATCCTACACGTCTTTAAGTATCGTATCGTAAATGTGAAGTGAGTTTAGTAAATACACACTGCAATAGTGTTATCTTCCTAAAATAGTGATGTCCAACCCACTCGCTTTGGTAATGGAGCTCATGGATTCGAATTTCAATATGGATAGTTCCATAGATTGGTTTTTCAATCGCTTTATGGATGTCTGTGTAGTCTAAAATTCCCACGCACCCATCTTACCCTAAAAATGGGGTGTTGCGATAGCTATTAGCCAACCACTTGTTCTGCCCTAGCCATACCCTTACTCACTTAAAAAAGAAACACTTTTGTTGAGATAAACTCTATTAGGAGTCTATATGTTCGATATTGGGAGCGGAGATCACAATCCATGGTATGAGTAAAAAAAAATATCTAAAATAAATCTTATGTACACATTTATATGTTACTCCGAATAAGTTGGTCAGACTGGCTGTCAGACCAACGGTCACGCCAGCTTGGTTGTTACCAAGACAATCAATAGTGCTTATTGAAAATTTGCAGTGTTATACGGAGAGTTTATCAACCTGTATAGATAAGAACTCTGTTACTTATCAAGTTTGTGACATTCAGCACACTGAGTTTTGGGCACTTGCTTAAGATACAATTTCAGTACCAAAATATACACATTTGCATAACGTTGTTATGCCAGGAGACAAGTCTGCTAGTAGCAAACGTAGGGCATTGGCGAGTGGTAGTAGGGATTGCTTTGGACACATTTATAATGAAATAATTTAAAACTAGGAAGGACTCATAAATAATTATTTATTAGGTATGCCTGATTATAATCAAATGTAAAAAAGATTTCTTGAGGTGTTGTGTTGTGAAATATTCGGTTAGTAATATAATTGAATGTCATTGTGTCGAGTGATAAAAAGATAAATAACACACATTAGTCACAAACTGCCTTAGCCTGTTAGATCTAAATATTAATCCTTATTTAAATAATAATCCTTAAATCTAATACTTTTGTGATAATATTATGTTTATTTTATGGCCTTTACACACAACACTAGTAGAGAAGATGATCAAATGCAGTAGGTGAGCGAGTAATATGCAAAACTTCATAATTGCTAGGATGAAACTAAAATATGATGATGGCTACCTTAGTTTTTTTCAAATTATTATCCTGGCGTAATTAAAAAATGATTATTGCAATATTTATTTGTTTTCCAACAAAGGTGCTTACTAAAATTTAACTAAGTGTGTGACAGCTTTTAGGGTAAGTTTCATTGTAACCTAACGACTGTTACACGCCAGTTCTAATGTACTAGAATATTTATGACAATATTACAAAAGTGATTATAATGGTGAATAAAGTTTGTACTTAATTGGGCCACATATAAAAGTATGTATCTTGCCATTGAGGTAAATATTGTAGAAAAGGATTGCATATAAATCGAGCTAAAGGCAATGATCTTGACATTAAATTGCAAATGCGCACTATAATAGTCTCACTATGTTTATTATACATTGGCGATCTTAGAATATATAGAATGAGGCAAAGTTTTCTACGGCTTATTTCGACACGTTGATCATAAGTCAAAGACGGCAATTCTTTCTCATATAAGCCAAGACTAGACATGTCTAAAAAGAATGAAAAGATCCACTGTTTCCACGCTTCACTCCCAAACAACGCAACTGATCCAAGATGTAAAACTGGCTTTAAAATATATATACTTTCGGCTATTTTTTGATTGAATAAGCTACTTGATGAAGCTGGTTTCACTGAATTTAAATCTAAAGGTAGCCATGTACGTATTGACATGGGTGGAGAGTTTTCAATTTTCCTTATAGCACGTCCGCTTCTTTTGAGTGTGAAATATGAATCGGAATCTATAACGTTTTTACGTTGACATGACGACACAGGAGGATGTTGAACAGGTGTTTCGTTGAACTGGAATACTAAGGTGAGATGAGCCAGGCACTTGGTGAGTTGTATCAAAACTGCGACACTCCATTTACCTTTATTACCCCACCGATGTCGAACTGTCATTTCAATAAATACTTCACAAAAATGCAGCACTGTCAAAAAATATGCTAGTCTTTCTCGAACAGAAGACTTTGGCTTATTGACGGCATGGGATTTCACTATCAATGTGTCATTATAAAGCACAAATAAGTTCGAAAGAGAGTACACAAGCTCCGATATCACCGATGATTTGTTTAGTTTTCCGGCGACAAAATACGAAGCCCACTTTGTTATAGTTTCAGTATCGGAAACGAGATGGGGATTTTGTATTACCCATTGTTTATAGGAGGCAAGCATGTTTCTGAGTAATGTTATAGATTCCATGGTTAATAATTGTTATAACTTCAAATATTGTGTATTATTACATGCCATAAACTTTCACCACACTGACGTTCTGGCCACTAATTAGTTATAGTAGAATACGTAAGTAAAAATAGTCTTTATAATTATAATTTGACGAAATAATAGAAAGTACTAGGTATTTGGCGTCAATGCGACATAAGCTTTAATATATAATGGACTTGTCAGTAAACTTTGAACCTTTTAAACGAAACTGATTCCCAACTCCGAACGGACTAACATTTACATTAGTCTATGCCATCTATACACACAGACCATAGGCACAGGCTTCAACCAGAGCTTCAACGGGCTTGAAGACACTTGAAGAACCATAGAGAAGATCGTCACCGTACTGGCAGAAATGGAAAAGTAATCAATTTTTTAAAAAATGAGTGAGGTATCTAAACAAAGAGATTCTTGGAGGTCAACATGTCAGAAATAACTCAGTTAGTGTAAATTATTTAGGCTTTGGAATAATGTTTAAGTTTGCCAACAATCATTTTTCCTAGTAGCAGAAATATACCTCGAGGCATATATTGACAGCCCTGCAGTATTTAAATTGTAAATTATTAAATTTTTGGAATAATGTTTAAGTTTGCTAACAATCGTTTTTCGTAGTAGTTGAAATCGACATCGGCGCATATATTGACAGCCCTGCAGTATTTAAATTGTAAATTATTAAATTTTTGGAATAATGTTTAAGTTTGCTAACAATCGTTTTTCGTAGTAGTTGAAATCGACATCGGCGCATATATCGACAGCGCTGCAGTTTTTGCGAAAAAAAACGATTTTTAATATATTTATGTACTTGAAAATTAAGTAACAAGTCAAAAAGGTAGCAGAGCGCCTTCCTCATTTTCAGGTGCCAGCTTGCCGACCTGGCCCCACTACACCTCTGGATACTACTCATGTAAACTACTCTTAAAAGAATTATTGGGGATAATAATATGTCATTTATATAATATATAGCCACTCGCGTGAACACTGCTTTGCAGACTGCAAAAAGTGTATTTTTGTGTTGTGGTAGGTTTTGTATTGTAAAAGTTTTATTTAAATGTACTGAAAACATTTATTTGAATTAATCGTTAAAAAATAAACTTTGAATGCCATTTTGTAAAAAAATATACACTTTCATATTATAACACATATTTGCGTGACAAAGCTGTCATAGCGTGCACTGGTTGCACATTTCTGCTTCGCCTGCCTGCACCTACTAACTCTGTGCTACCTTACGCTGCGTTGCCTGTATCTCGGCATACGCTAAGCCAGGGGTGGGGAACCTTTTCTTATCTAGAGGCAGCATTCATTTTTCTGATTCGACATAAAGCCGCAGTAAACATTGACTAGGGAATCTTTTTACGGGAAACGAATTTAGTTTTCAGATTCTCATGAATTTACGAATTTACAAAAAAATACAGAATTACAGAATTGGCCAGAAGGCCGCACCAGGTTAGCCAAAAGGCCGCAGGTTCCCCACGCCTGCGCTAAGCCTTAGCCTCATTGGTCGAGAGCATGTCATCTGTATTTTTTCAGATTTACCAATCGTGTATACTTGAAATCGTATACAATCGTAGTTATTTTGCATAACATCAATTGATTATTACGGAAAAGTAGATGAAACAATTTTTTTGATTGTACATATAATGTTTATTAAAAAGCTCAAATGAGATATCGTAAGATTCACTCAATAAGTATGTTATTTATGTCTAGTGAAAATTTGTACATGTTTATCATTTATTTACATACTTTATTCACACATAAATATATCAAGTATTAAAAATATATCATGTTTGATTTTGAGGCATTTTTTATCATAAGTACATTATAATATTATATTATTATTTAATGATAGTCTACCTCGGATATATAACTGAATATTTTAATAACAAAAATGCACCCGGAACTCTTTTCCCTGCTCTAAAGGTAGAAAACGTTGTGGATATAATATTTTGACTTCGAAAATTTTGTGATAAAGTATATTATATTTACTTAATGCTGAGCAAAAAGGTTTAGAATTCACTACAGCAAATTTACAATTGATAAAAAAATGTTGAAAGATACGCTTAAAAACATTTATGCTATTCATAAAATCTAGCAAATAAATTATTTCGTAACATTCATATGAGATGATTAACATATTCCTTGTTATATCCACTGTTTCACTAAATTTCGTAAATTTGATAAATCCAGTTTTTACTAACCGAAAATAAGATATAATTGCCCAAATGAAAGCTTTTAAAAAAGGTGGATATATCAATAAAGAATTTTTGAAATAGTGACTCATTGAAACCAAAATAAGTATACATTTGTTGCACGTTATTGGTGACTCCTCTACCGTGTATAGCATCCCAACCTTTTTCGGGTGGCGAACCTTTTTATAAAAGTCATGTGACTAGCGACCCCCCCCCCGAGGAATTTGAAATCCTTGATTTACTATACTTTTCCCCCGGATTATCTCTGAAACTTCTTTTTTTTTTTAGCTCACCGGGGAATTTGAAATTGCTATATTGTTCAAATCTCCAAAATCGAAAAAGTTTGCGACCTCCCAGGAAACCTTTCGCTACCCCCTTGGGGGTCGCGACCCACAGGTTGGGAGCCCGTAGTTTATAGGAAACTTAAAATGGAATAGCGTAAGAATAAGTATTGCCTTACTCGAGTGAGATGGTTATATATTTTTAGTTGCTCAATTTTTATGAATTACATTAACATTTAAAAAAAAACATTATTTTTTCATTAACAGGTAATGTTGTTGTTTCAAAATCCATTGCCATAATAAACAATTTTCTAATATAATATACTTACACCAATATCTGTCTTTAAACGAAAATTAAAAATTATACCCAATTAAAAAAAGACAATTATTCGAAACTAATAAAAACGGATTAAAATTACCAATATTATATATTGGTACTTTAAAAAATGATTCGTGTTATAAAAGTATAAAATATTTAAACATTTTTATTATTGATATCCTTTGTTATAAGATTTTTTTGTGAATTCATTAAATCTTCTTTCGAGCTGTGCCACTTCCTTTATTACGGATTCAAGGTTGGATTTTAAATCTAGGATGTTAAACCCGTCAAATACTCCAGGACCTGTGTATCTATCGGCACCAACTAGCTGAAATCGTGAAAAAACCATATTCAAGAATAAATTTAAGTCTTTGATATTATTATATTATATTGTATTATTTTATTCTGCAATCGACAATAGTAGATGCAAAACTGATCGATTCAACAATAATCGAGGTCAACTCTGAACAAATCCATAACTTTTCGTTGAGAGATTATTGCAATTCCAAATGTTCTATTTGAGAATTGTATTCGATTTTTTGTTAACTGATTAAATATTTGATTTAACAGAAGTAAGTAACTGTAAAATAGCACAAGTTCATTATTATTTAAATTTAATGTACCTAAGACATAAAAATTATAATTTTGAAGAATACCTTTTCAAGCATATCGATTCTTTTTGTAAGTGAATTGGAATCCAACTCCTCAACTTCAAATGCTGTTCCTTCATCAGTATCTGGAGACAAGAATATCACACTAGTAAATAAAAAAAATGTTGTAGCTATTAGTAGTGGTTTTAAGTGGGAATGTGTAATATGCAGTATACAATATTTTTTTCATGACATTAATCGTTGGTAAAACTAATTAATATATCATTCGCAAGTTTTATTTTGTTTCTAAGTTATTTAAGTTGAACATTTTATGTTATTTTTATATCTAATTTCGGAGCCTTTTCGGCAGAGTACTCCTACTTTTGCATTTTTGAAACATACACCCAGTCCTCTTTTTAACTAAGCGTTTTTTTGGACGGCATCTTTCCTTTTTTAGGCGATTAACTCATAACTACGTGATTTTTACGGGAAAAAGTTCGCTTAAATACGTTCAATACGTTCGCTTAAATACGTTTCAATACGTTCGCATAAAACATCGTGAAAGATTATATAATATTTTGCACCTGACAGTGACAGCAGCGAATAACTCATATATTAAAAAGTGAATACAATTATGCATGTATTTTTTATTTGTCTGTTTTTTATTGTATTTTTAAATGAAATAAAGAAATTAATGGCTAATATATGAAAAAAAACGTTTTGTTAAGTAAATTTTAAGCGAAAATTTCAGTTTTTTTTTACATTTTTGGTACTTTTTACGAGCTGTGGAGTCGGAATCTTAGAGTTTGGCGGGAGTCGGCGTCGATTTCTTATACGCGTAAATTTCTGGAACCGATGTATCGCGTGAAAAAGAATTGGGTGTAATTTGTTTTTCGCGGATATTCAAATAGAACGTAAGCAGGGCCGGCGCTACCATACAGGCGAAATAGGCAACCGCCTAGGGCGCAAACCATTAGGGGGCGTATAAATGGAGTATACAAATTATTTTTAAATTCTCTAATAATAAATAATAATAATCTACATTTTAGTTTATTTTCATTTTTGTATTTGTTCGTTGTTATTACGTATCGTATTCTATATGATTCGAAAAAAATAGGTTGAGCGACTGAATAACAAACAGTTCACGTAGAAAAAATCTGTTGAGATACCTTCATTAAGAGACCATATGCTCCACGTTGAGAGTGGACATGGATATAAAAAAATCGAATGATACCTAATAGTTTTTTTTTCTTATTTATAAGAAAAATTGAACGATTTGTCAAAAAGTGGGCGCGCCAGTAATCATTGCCTAGGGCGCCAAATAGCCTCGCGCCGGCACTGAACGTAAGTCAATATATTACCCTCTCTTCTACAGGTCTGCTTGTCCTCCTGCAGGATGAAGTTCTTCTTGCATTCACAGTAAAAGCTGCCGACAGTGTTGGTGCACAGATGATCGCATAATTTGTTGCTGATGCATTCGTCAATGTCAGTTTGACATTGCTTCCCAGTGAATCCTGCTGGACATGTGCACACATTCTTGCCTTTACACGTTCCTCCGTTGAAACACGGAAGAGTGCACATTTCTGTAAGATTTTTTAAAATTTCATACATCAAAATGACATTTGTGCAACAAGAGTCAGTGGTGGATTAAACACATGAAAGGCCCCAGGCGCAATTGAATTTGGAAGCCTGTTTTTCGGATAACATAAAAACATCAGAAAATTCCATGTAAAATAATAAAAATATACAAAAATCTGAACAAAAAGTAGATGGGTTATGTTAGTTATGTAGTATAAGTCATTTTGAGGCTCCTTAGCTTCTGAGGCCCCAAGCGCGCGCCTCATTCGCTTATAGGATAATCCGCCACTGATAAGAGTGGAGACTCTTATTCAAATGTGGTCGTAACAAACAATCAAAATTGGTATTAAATCGTGGACTGCCAGATATACTAGAAAGATGTAAAATTAAACCACGCAAGACTATATTTCGCCGCCAAAACGATGTTTTAATTCAGATGTGGAAAAATTAATTAATATGTGAGAATGACTACTACGATCCATGATGCGAAAATGGCCTCTTTAAAATCTAGACGACTTCCATCAGCTCTACCGATAAATAATCTGTATATTGGACTACAACAAATATTCAAAAAATAAAATACAAATTTTTACTAATTTCACTTGTATTTAATATGATCAGGACCGGTTTCGTCCATGACGATCATTGCCAACTAGGGTATCCAATCCCGGGATTTCGGGATTGGTAAATTTTCAATCCCGGGTTGGGATTAGCTCACCAAGGAATTTGAAATCCTCAATTCCCTATACATTTTTCTTAGATTATCTCCAAACCTTGTTTTTTTTTTTTTTAGCTCACCGAGGAATTTGAAATCCACAATTTGCCAATTTCGTGTCGATTTTCGGGATTTGATAAAAATTTCTCTGTCCCGAAATCCCGGGATCGCGAGCATGTCAATCCCGGGATTTCGGGATCAGAAAATTGAACGGGATCCCGAATCCCGAGATTGGATGCCCTATTGCCAACTGATGAGAATACAATATTACAGTGTTTTAACACTTACATACCTTTGATGGACGGTAAAAACCAAAGACGTACATAAAAAAAACATGTTTTCACTCGGTTCTTTAAGGGACAGAAACATATCGGAAGTATCTTTTGCACCGTAAGAGAATTTTTAATACTGCTGCAGTCACAAGTAAAAATGTAGCAATTATATTCCAAGCAATGAAACATTATCAGTGCTAACCAAATTGATATTTAACTTTTTAAAAGTCTTGTTTATTCTACCGGATTCTTTACTTTTGACACTGGGAGTGGAAATTTTAAGAAAATGTCCAGAAACATACCTTTGTAGCACCTGTGAGGATATCTACGTGGCGATATCCACCCTGGGCAGCATTTTAGTGGAGCCACCTCAATATATGGAGAAGCGGTAACTTGCCGATGATCCATACTGAAACAATAAAACTCTTAAAAAATATATTCCCAGAACTTAGAATATTTTTTATTAAAAAACATTCTTACCGCGTTGAGTTGCACAGCTTGCTCCTGTTATCGCATCTTCTTTGGAACCTGTGGGGTAATTCCCGAGAAGCAGCAAATGGGACACTCTTTGGTTCAGTTTTTGAGGAGCATAGACCTCTCCTATAAATTAAATTTGAAATATTTAATGAGAGAGATGACGAAATCAACTGGAGAAAGGGAAGCAACGCCGCACCAAATGTATTGTGCAATAATACAAGAGTTGTTCAAAAATCAATATATTGTATTAGACATTGTAAAAAGTAGGCATATATTGTTATACGTTCAATTTATGTAGTAATGTGATGTTATTGATTGTGATGTAGACACATACTAGTCAACTCCTACGTGTAAATAAATTTATATTGTAATAGCCTGGGCCGGCGCCACCGAAACAGGCGAAATGGGCAACCGCCTCGTGCGCAAACCATAAGTGGGTGCATAAATAGAGGAGTAATTTTTTTGTTTATACTTTAAATATCTTATGCAGTGAGCTTCAAGCAGTACCTCGAAAACTTTAAAAAAATCTTTGCTCTCCCAAAAAGTACTGCTCTTTATTATTCTTCTTCTTTGACCATACTCGCTCCCTATGTGGAGCATATAGCCGCCACGCGGCACCTTCATGTTTCCCTGTCTCCCGCCAATTGCTTTGCTTCCTCCCATGACATGCCAGCATCCCTCAGTTCCGCCGAGTACATCCTATGGATAGTACCCGACGGACGTACGGGTTGCCGGAATCCCACCTGTCTAAAGAAGAGGCAGGCAGGAGACTCGGGGGTGGGCTGGAGGAGGCTCAGAGGGGCTCGCGCGAGCCCCTTGTTAAAGTAAAAAAATATTCTCAGATCAACAGTAATTGCTGTAGATGGTTTATATGTAATATGAAACAAAAGACTTTTGGAAATTTCTCGTAAAGTACATTTATTACGGGTCCATATTAAAAGATATCGTGAGTTTTTTTACCGGAGGCATCCGTAACACGCGACCTCTTTATAGTGCAACAAAATATTGAGCGAGAGTTAAAAAAAGGTCTCACATTTTTTCATTTTAGGAAATCCGTTAATTTGCCTAGGGCGCAAAATAACCTCGCGTCGGCACTGGTTATAGCTTAAATGTATTTGGTTAAGGAGGAGGTTGGTGAATTTTTTACAGAATATAATACATCTATTCATAATGAACACATATTCCTTATAAGCAGTGGTGTAGTAGTAAATAAATAGATACCAGGTCGGTCATTGATTTCTTCCCTATTTTAAGTAAAGCTAAAAAATTACAAGTTTTAACAATTAAATCAATAAAAAAACGCGCTACTAATTTTTTTTATTAGGTTTTTCTTCACGATACATTTTTTTTTTAAATTTGGTAAAATCGTCGAGTAGATCAATTTTGATATAACGCTTTTAAATTGTATGAACAGTATTTTGAATATATCTGTGTTCTTACAAGCGAAAATTAAGTTACAGGTGGCAGGGCTGTTCCCCGGCTCATTTTCAGGTGCCAGGTCACCGACCTGGCCCCACTACATCACTGCTTACAACAGGGTTTGCCAAACATTTTCTGGAATGGAACACTTGGCAAGTCCGGAAAATATAACGGACCACTTAGCTGAATTTTTGAGATTTTTTAAAACTGTGTTGCATCGTATAAAACCATTCCAATTTTTTTCGAAACATCGACTCTGGCTCCGCACCAGTGTTCCGCGGAACATAGTTTGGGAACCATGACTTATAAGATAGTATATAATTATAAGATAGTAACCCGCCACCGGCGGAGCAAGCCACCCGGGGGCAGTCCTTGTATTCGCCGCTCTCAATATTTTCTCTAACATTGTTTTTAAATCACTTCTTCTATTTTTTTAATCTATTAACTAGGAGTTCTTATCACAGGAAGCTTATTTTTTTTATGTATAAATGTAATTTCTCGAAAAATATTGAATAGAATTCAACAGCTAAATAATTTATTTGGATTACAAGTATGTTAGAAGCGGAAAAATGCTACGAATTGGAAAATATACAACTTATAATGTACAACGAAATAGCAAAATATTGTATATAATAATAATAATTAAACTGCCATGTTGAGGATATTCACATAACGCCTTCGTCGTTTTGTAAGAATATGTAATATCTGTATTTTTATTTTGATAAAAATAAATCATTTTTTGTTGAATATACTTTTTTCAATTATCAAGCATACCGGTTTAGATTTTTTAAATTTCGAATTCGAACAGTGCACATAGATATTTAATATTCATACAGAATAATTATGTAACTTAATATGTTTGTGGTAAATGTTAAAATAAGCTTTAATTAAGAGCTTATCAGTAAAAAATACCATCCAATAAATAAAATTTAATCTAGTATAATAATATAATATATCCGCTACACTGTGGCACGATATGCAACTTAATTAATTTATTAACGGCCAGTGTTGTGAGATTTGTTATCTTACCCTTGTAAACTATTCGCAAAACGAAAAAGGCTTTTATTGGTGTTGCAATAAAACATGCTTGCCCACGCAGCTTAATTTCCCACTCGTATTTGATATGAAGATCAAATGGACCAGTGTTACCAGATGAATTTGTTTTCCATTATTATATTTTTTATGAATGAATTATGATGTAATTTAATATAAATATAAGATTGATAACGGTTTTTTTTTTGTACACGGCACGTCTTTACAGAGATAATAAGCAATTAATATAATAACAAATTGAATCATAAAAAAGTCGAACCAGGACTTGGATTCGACCAGAGTGATCAGGTTTACCAAATCCATTGAGTAGCGCTTCGTCTTCTGTGCTAGCTTATTGATTTTATATAAAATTCTATTCAACAAATATCTTCTACTGAAAATATATGATCACTGCGTCAAAAAAAACAACATGACTATAACTTTATAAATTGATTTTTCAATCGACATCACGAATAGCTAGCTATAAGATTTAGCGAGCTTTTTGTTACTGTATTGGCAGTCCACCGCTGGGTACTTTGTTCCAAATATTTACAGGATAGATTAACATTGTGCGCTATGTTTACATAATATACAATCGGCATAAATGCATCAAAACAGCAAAAAGCAAATGCATCAAAACAATATTAAAACGCGCTAATTTAAGACTATTATTAACTATTTTATTCCAAATTCTACATTATTATTTATGTGTATATATTCAACTTTTAAGAATTTTGTAGTCACTAATACTATACTTATTCTATAATATGTAATATATTCAGTGGTGGATTAAGCACATGCAAGGCCCCAGGCGCAATAAAATTTGATGGCCCTGTTTTACGGATAACATAAAACCGTCAGGAAAATTAGAACTAAAATAGTAAAAATATATAAAAATCTGAACCTAAAGTATATGGGTTAAATTGTATAAGCAATTTTTGAGGCCTCATTTGTTTATAGGACAATCCGCCACTGAATATATTTAATTGTTTTACTGATTAATATGTTTAAAATGTCTTTTTTGACATTATACCAGAGCTGTGAAATCTGGTAAAAAAAAAGAGACGACTCCGACGCCAAATTGTTAGATCACACTAGTTACTACAATAAATTCTAGTAGATCTCACCAATCAATATGATGAATAGACTATTATTTTTTCAATATCTTTTAATTATTTTTCTCTTGTTTTTCCGACTCCGACATCACCCCCGGAAAAAAAACACCCGACTGACTCCACAGCCCTACATTATACGTAAATTGAACCACGAAAACGATATCTGGTAACATTGAATTGTTGGCGCATAAAAAAAATATGTAAAGCCTCGTCGAGCCATTAATAAAATGTTTCAGATTATTTTCATTCGATGTTTTTTTTTATTATGTTGAAGATCGGATGTCTACAACAGCTCAGTAATAATATTATGACCCCTTTGTCTTAAATGCTATAACCAAATCATTCACCTCGCGAGTCTACGGTTGTGATTAAGGGTTGAGCAACAACTAATTAAATCGTTAACTGATACCGGTTTAATTTAAAACTTCGATTGAAGGTGCTTGGGAGAATTAAAATAATTCAAATTTGATACCAGTTTGTCGAGTATAAGACGGTACTTTTGTTTAAACATGAAAATGAACTTCTTTAAATATAAAATTGATTCTAAGTAATTATTTATTTAACAAACAATGTTAATGAATTCGATGTCAAATAAAAAACGGAGATTGTTATGGCAGCAAGGTCAAAATTTTGATACTTTTATCTCCGTTCATTATTTTTGATAGAAGTTTTTATATATATGTAAACATATTGGTTCTTTACACATTAAAATAAGTATAATATTTTTTAACATAACCGAAAAAAACAACTGTGTAGTGTTAACTATTATATTCTTCAAGTTTTATTTGAATCGTATGACCGGTTTCACACAGTTAATAATTTTTACAATGTATAGTTCAGTAGCTATTTATGTTAAATTGTATACAATGCAATTCGATGAGATGTGTCAGCCAACCCCAGAGCGCCAAAAAAAGAATTTTTGATTCACAATCATATATAATAAAATAAAGAATTGCGCAAAACTGATAAAATAAAATTCGTAAAAAACAGTACATCATTAGCAAACAACGGAATAATTAAAAAAATCTTAAAACCTGAACTGTTTAACGGCATCATAAAATATAGAATTTTATATTATATGACTCCATTGTTTTAAGTGGCGATTTTTGACCTAAAATTTGAGGTGGGCTAAAAACAAATTTTAGCATTGTATGAAATTGTGAGTTTCCACTATACAATTGGCCGTGGCCTGTGGGCCGAATGCGGCTCTCGAAAGTTTATTCTTAAAATAATAAAAATAAATATTTTTCGGAAATAGTCGCATTCAATAATCGCCATCAATTTTCAAACGGATTCTATACAATTAGCTTTAAATTTACAAAAGAAAAAGATCGCGCAACCTTTTTCACTTAATTATTATACATACAACATGTACCTATAAATACTTCACCTTAGACATTTTTTGTAAATGAGTACTTAAAAATTCATTTTCCCTAGCGGCCTGCGAGAGGAAATATGTCGTGCATCTCTACTGGGGCTTATACAAAAACCGACTTTTGAAAAAACCGGTTTTGAATGTCAATATTGTTTAAAAACCGGTTTTATTCGGTTTTCGAATTTTTTCAAAAAATGTATAATTCAATTAAAATTTAATGTAATTTAAGATTTCGACTGAAGGTGCTTGGTGGAATTTCAATATTAAATTTGAATCAGTCAGTTCAAGTTCATCCGTGCGCTTGAACGCCTGAAGATGCCGAAAGGCGAAACCCGGGTCGTTAGTGACAAAATCTGTGGGAGTGTACATAATTTGAATGATTCAAATTTAAAATTTAATGGTAATGATGTGAGGCATATGGTCTTTAGCCATCAAATAAAACATCCAAATTTTCTGTTCTTTTGTTTATAGACTCGTTTATGGACAATTCGTCACAATCGGTAACGTAGTTGAAAAACCGGTTATCGAATGTCACAAATTTTGCCAAAAAACCGGTTTTTGAAAACCGACAAGCCCTAATCTTTACCTTATACATTATGGTCAAGATTGGTATTCATTATATTTAATTAAAGACCATATAGTAGGTATTGCACTCAAATCGTGAACTGGATTTTACTAAAAATGCAAATAATAAAAATATATTATAAGATTGGTAAAACAAACAGATAGATATACTTAACAATTTGAGGTTAACTTTAATCAGTATACTGCAATTTTTAATTTACAACATGAACTTCTACTTTAATATTATTAATTGATCATATTTTGAACTTTTTTAAATGTTTGTGCCAAAATTATCAATTAGTATTTTTGTGCCATGCCATTGTTAGCGGGCTCGAATTCATTCGATGTTATTGTCATTGAATTATCTTTTGTTAGTAAAGATGGTTAGTGCGTTGGAGTATTTTTGTTTATACCGCACCCATGGCGTAATATTGTTTGACGATGTTTGTTTTTATATTCAACAAATACAAATTATATCAGATATTTTTTTAAATGTGTCATTGATGTTTCATCTTAAAATTGAAATAAAGCTTATATTTTTTAAAGTAAACTATTGAATTTAATAAATGTGATTAAGCATTTTCGTTGACAGTGCAAAATAAATCGGTCCATAGAAATAGGCTTACTGAGTTTGCAGTTTAACTGGATGGCTGCTATAGATGAGATATCTGGTCAATTTTTTCGTCTGGCGTGTTGCCAGACGAGTTACCTCGTCAATATAATTAATCAATTTAATAATTGCAAATAATAGCCGGCGTGCTAAGATACAAACGTACTTTTTTCTAAGGTAACCAAAAGGTTAATATTACAAATTTCAAGCCACAATCTAGAATCTAGAGAATTAGTTTAAATTTTACAAAGTCAAAGCTCGCATTAATTTTTGAATTATAAACACAAAATGTATTCCTTATTCCTTAAATACTTCACAATAAAAACATATACTTAATGTAAATAAGTGCATAATCCTTTTTTGCACGGTTTCGAAATAACATAATCAAATAATGTAATGGAAACTACTTTTCATTTATGTGGGCATACAGTGGACCCCCGATCTACTGTTCTCGCATAGACGTTTATTTTTCGTAGTCTTATAATAACAATGTTAAATAATTCCATGTATCATATAAATCAGTGATCGCCAAACGGTCGCTCGTGTAAGATATTTTATCATATTTATAAATTTGCCTATAAAAAATTATTATTGAACTCGGAAAATAAAAAAATAAATTGAGCTAAATTTCAACGAAATGCTTAAAGGGTTGCCGTTGTAATATTATTTTTTCAGCTGTATCGTCGAAATTTTTTAAGAAGATGGCTCTTCATCAGAAATGGAATTGATAGAATTGCAATGTGATTTGTTGCTTAATAGTGTTGCTTCAACTATAGAATCTGTATGACATTTCGTCCCAAAAGAAAAGTTAATGTAAGAGTAAATGTAAAAACAGACTTACAGATGTACATCTTGATGCATTCGAGTGACAATTTACTCACCGAAAATTGAAAAAATTGTGGAGGAAAGTGAATGCCATTCTTTTCACTAATTATTTTTACACACTTATTTTTCAACTATTATTTTGTTTGTAAATAAATAATTAAAGTACGCATTTCATGTTTTATTAGAAAATCCGATGTTCTAATTTATTTTAAGTAATATAATAATATTATGTATGGTACGATAAGGGCCGATGATAAAAACAATTAAGAAGGAATATGTATAGGTAGCTCACCAGACAATTTCAATTTCTGAAAGTAGCTCACTTCCTTATTGAGTTTGGAGACCACTGATCTAAATATTATCCCGATTGACTTTTTTTTCACATATTTTTCCCCTCATAAAGTATTACATCGCATCTCTAAATGAAGAAAACTAAAAACAATTTAAGTCGACATAGAAAAAAGAGTCAACTTAGAAACGTAGGCGAGTTTACAGGGAACAGTGGCGTAGCAAGGGGGGTGTGGGAGTTGCGGCACATTTTTTAGGGCGACTTTTTCAAAAAGAAATACATTTTTCGAGAAATTATATTTATACATAAAACAAATAAGTCACCTATTATAAAAACTCTTAGATCATATATAAAAAGTAGTAGAAGTGATTTAAAAACAATTAGAGGAAATATTGGGGGCGGTAAATTCAAGGACCGCCCCGCGTGGCAGGACCCCTTCCTACACTACTGGCGGGGAATCTGTCAAACTATTTGTTCAACTAGGCAACTTATTATGTATTAAGCAATTTAAAAAATCTTCAATAACAAAAGTCAAATAAATAAATAAGTTTTTTTTTAATTAAACAATTTTTGGTATTATTCGACAGTTTCCGCATCGTTCATTTTTTTATTACGGTCCCTTGAAAACGTAGCATCAGGGTTTCACTGTATGTACAATGCATCCTTTTAAATGGCTAGTTATCATACAACTTATCCCAGTGTAAAAAAGGATTGAACGTACTTCAAAAATATTTTTTAGTAGCTACATGCCTGCTTTACATCAAGGATTGACAATGAACACCTTAAAAATGATTTATAATAATACAAGTTTACAGATATTTTCGTAGTTGTTTTTTTATTCATGTCCATTCCTAATGGAGGTATCACACCAAGAGTTTTTCTACAACTGTTTGTTACTCAAAACCTCTGTTTTGTCGAAGAGAGTATTAGGGATTGAAAGAATGAGGCAAGATATGACTAGTGATTGGCTAATCTCTATCACTACATTGTAATTTTAGAGTAGGAATAGTCGGGGGTGGAGTTTTTAGACATCTCTAACACCCATGCCTTCGAATAGAAATATTGGTTGAAAAAATCTGGGATTCTAGCCTGTGAAGTCCAGTATGACAGCCAATGACGTTGACCACTGTCATAGACCTAACGTTGTTGGTAGTTTCGATCAAAAGACCTAACCATTCTGAAGTAGCTACAGATTACCTCTTACCTTTCGGAACTGGTGTTCGTCGTAGTTAATTCAAAACAGCAACATTTTGTCTTTTTACTCCTGGGAACTGATGCATCGATAAATTCAATATTGTGTTAACTGAATTGGTATTTATTTGAATATAAAATAATTGATTATTCTACAGATTGTGTTACTATAGTGACATGTGTTTGACCTCTTTCAGAGGCATCTTCTATGTATCTTACTATCAAAAAGGATGTTTAAGTAATACGTTACCGTCGAATACATAGACGATATTTGTTTAATGACCTGACTACCAACGCAACAATGAAAGATCTTTCAACAATATTTATTTACCATAAAGTCTCACACAAACAAAAACCTTATTTTGTGGCGCACTTGCCGTGCGAACGTTTATAAGTGGCACCACCCGGTTTTTGTAAAACTAATATAAGGTGTTTATATACTAATTAAGGTGATAATAAATTCAAATATATTTAATTTGGGAAATCATCTAATTTTGAATAAGACCAATACCTACGTATTGTAAGCTCTTCCACACAAATCACGATTATCCTTTTAATTTATCTATGACTGTTTTTTTACGTTATCATTCGAAAATATGTGATCAAGATGTGTAACATTTTATTTTTTGGAAAAATATTCTGTGATTTGTGTTCTAGTACAGTAAAAAAAAAAAACACAACTAAACAGAATTAGAGATTTATTATACAAAAATGACATTAAAATACATAGTATCATTACAGCTTGTTAAGAAAACAGAATTTTACACAACATAAAACCTAATAGTATTTAATATTAGATAAGAAAAAACTATAGCTATAAAAATTATAAAATGTATAAACTATTCATTGAAATTTATTCGACTCTTATTATACCATGTGGAGCACACAGTTTGTCCACAACTATTTACAGTGCTACAGATCAACCAAAAATTTCAATGCATCTTTGGCTACAATCGGGGCCGGCCCTACGCGCGTGCGGCGCCGACTTTAAAAAATAATCAGAGGGGCGCAGATTGGTGGATCGCTTTTGGTTTTTGGAGGCGCCGAGCTTCGACCGAAGGCGCCTCGCCTCGCACACAGGCGCAAGAATCCACGGGCCGGCCCTGGCTACAATGTCTTTTTTCTACAAGTTTTGTGCAAATTTGGTTTGCAAAATAAATTTTTCACATTCGTGGAAAGACTGCCTTGTTGTCTCAAAGTTGTGAAATATTTAGGGTATTAATTCCAGCAATAAAAGTAAGCGATGCTGATCTCAATTTTAAAAGCATCTAGTTAATCTACATTACCGTAAATACAACGTATCAAAGAGATCTTCATCGATAAACTGTTTCTCGAACGCAATTATACAATAAACAATCATACCATGTGGAACACACAGTTTGTCCACGACTATTTACAGTGCTACAGATCAACCAAAAATTTCAATGCATCTTTGGTTACAATCGGGGCCGGCCCTAAGCGCGTGCGGCGCCGACTTTAAAAAATAATCAGAGGGGCGCAGATTGGTGGATCGCTTTTGGAGGCGCCGAGCTTCAACCGAAGGCGCCTCACCTCGCACACAGGCGCAAGAATCCACGGGCCGGCCCTGGCTACAATGTCTTTTCTCTACAAGTTTTGTGCAAATTTGGTTTGCAAAATGAATTTTTCACATTCGTGGAAAGACTGTCTTGTTGTCTCAAAGTTGTGAAATATTTAGGGTATTAATTCCATCAATAAAAGTAAGTGATACTGATCTCAATTTTAAAAGCATCTAGTTAATCTACATTACAGTAAATACAACGTATCAAAGAGATCTTCATCGATAAACTGTTTCTCGAACGCAATTATACAATAAACAATTATACCATGTGGAACACACAGTTTGTCCACGACTATTTTCAGTGCTACAGATCAACCAAAAATTTCAATGCATCTTTGGTTACAATCGGGGCCGGCCCTAAGCGCGTGCGGCGCCGACTTTAAAAAATAATCAGAGGGGCGCAGATTGGTGGATCGCTTTTGGAGGCGCCGAGCTTCAACCGAAGGCGCCTCACCTCGCACACAGGCGCAAGAATCCACGGGCCGGCCCTGGCTACAATGTCTTTTCTCTACAAGTTTTGTGCAAATTTGGTTTGCAAAATGAATTTTTCACATTCGTGGAAAGACTGTCTTGTTGTCTCAAAGTTGTGAAATATTTAGGGTATTAATTCCAGCAATAAAAGTAAGTGATGCCGATGATTTCATTTTTATTATCATCTGGTAAATCTACCATCACCGTAGATATAACGTATCAAAGAGATCTTCGCCGATAAACCACTTCTTGAACCCAATTAATTATACAATAAAGAATTATATGCAGACAATGCTGATTTTGACAGTCTTGTAAACCAAAAATTTCAATCTGTCTTTTATTGGCTGCAATGATGTCACTTTTTTCCTCCGTTTAACGAAAACGTTTTTATGAAGTCCCCTCGCCGCCTTTGGTTGTTATGGAATCATGCTTCTTTTTCGCACTTTTTTCCTCCGAGACATTTCCTTAACTTAGTTAAGTATGTCACTAGTGATGAATTTGTACTGGATTCTCATATTCCCAAACTGAGTTGTGTGGATAATGGCAAAAAAATCCACATCCCTTTAGGGAATAAGGAATGGGGTGGTGCGAAGATATTTTTTTTTAACTGTAGCGTAGTATCGTAATGTTTGGAAACCACTGGCCAAGTACATACCATTTGCTATTTTCATATTTAGATTAGACGGTAAGTAAAATTTATTATTTTTCAAATAATTACTTTGAAATTGTAGTGAAGTACTGGGTAAAACATTAGACGATGATTTACATTTCAACATTTGATGTATTCTTGCAATCTGCAAAAGAAAAGAAAACTATTTCAAGTATGATATAATTTCTACCTTTAATTCATTTGTAACAGGCTGTACATTTGATACAAAATGGTAAATATGCTTTAAAAGAGCGATAATCAACGATCGGTTTTTGCAACATTCCATGGGCCAAACTATATTAATAATTATATGTAAATATAAAAATTTTCTACAGATCAGGGATGGCAAACCTTTTTTGAGTCCATGAGCCAAAAATCCTCAAATATCAATTCTCAATTGAGTGGCGTGCCCAAGCACTATTTTTTTTTTAACAGAATAGAAAATATAAAAAGATTTTTTTAATGGGTGTCGTTAATCATGGGAAACATTTGAAAAATAATAAAACGGAATAAATTAATAATTCATGGATTATTTTATCAAAATTTCATTTTTTTTAAATTAAAAAAAATTTGAACTTGGAAATTGTTTGCATGCCATCCAAATTCTCAAACGTGCCACCTGAAGCACGCGTGCCGAAGGTTCGCCATCACTGCTATAGATAATATAGTGACGATTCAAAAATATATGTACACAAATATACAAATTATCCTACTCATTGCATTACAAAAATTTAAGCCAACACCAGATGTTTGATGAAGGTTGATTGTTTTGAGCCTCACATAGTCACAATGTGCCTGCAGGTTGATTATCGCTGCTACAGAACATGCTATTCTTACACTTATTTTTAAAGTATATAACCTGGATTGATTTCGCTGCAAAACCAGTCCAGATATTTTTTAAATGTCGTATAAGTATTGTATATTTGAGCATATTATATTTATTTTCGAAATACACGGCAGATTTGTATATAGTTTGTTTATTTGGTAAATTTGTCATATTTCATCACACGGACTATTGCGGCGAAAAACTTCACAAAATAAGCTAAAAACCACTCTACAATTTAAAATTATTATTTGAGAGCTTAATCGCCTTAAAACCATACATTATTACGAAGAACACTGATAAATTATGCGAAATACGAAATATTTTAGAGCATGTCGCATAATTTATCATTGTTCTTCGCAATGTGTGGTTTTAAGGTGATTGCCAAGCTCTCAAATAATAATTTTAAATCGTGGAGTGGTTTTTAGCTTAGTTTGTGAAGTTTTTTGCCGCAATTGTCCGTGTGATGAAGTATGACAAATTAACCGTTTATTTTTTCTTCCTCTGTAGAAATTAAAGAAAGGCTAAATAATATTCGTCGCACTTGGCCACTACCTGTTCTGGAGATGTGGATAAAGAAACGAAGCTCGAAACATTTCATTTGTCTATGATTTCATAATGGTGATGTTTTCATACTTTCGCATAATTAATCAGTTATCTTCATAATAATGTGTATTCCCGCTGAGTCCGCAAAAATAGATTCTAAATCATGGAGTTGTTTTTAGCTACATTGTAAAAAAAAAATTGCATGGCCAAATATGAAAAATGGCGACGAAGTTTTGTAAAAATATTTAGGAATTCACATGAATAATCAGTTCCTTCATTCCAAGGATGGACTTTTAATGTTTTGGTATCAGCATTCAAGCTTTCTAGTAATTAAGTTGGTGGGATTCAGTTAATTTTTGGGAAGAAAAAGTGTAACACGTAGTAAAGCATATTTACCAAATATCTGGGTTAAAAAAAGTCTAAATAAAAATATGATTTATTACCTTCTAAAATATCCATGGCTGCTTCCTGTATTACAACCGTATAAGCTGAAATATATTCATCATTCATTAAAGCGTTGGAGTCTGTAAGAAAAAACAATGAAAGGTATTGTTAGGGGAGTATATTTTAAGTAAGTGGGTATTTTACTATTTTTTCACAATTCAGCTCCTCCAGAACTTATAATATAATATAACGAAATATTAAAATTTAGGTTATGATTGTATAAATATTAACACTTCTTACCATGATGTTGTTTGTACTTCTTTACCGCTAATTCAAGGGAGTTTTAGTTATACTTTAAATTATACACAAGCAGGAACAGACAGTGAAGCGAACGGATGGAGAACACAAATAAGTGCTGACGTGTCACAGGAAATGCGCTTAAATAAATCATTTATGCTTAACCATAGACAAACGTCACGCATTTCACAGACATTGCTAAAAATAATAATATGTTGGTTACTTGATCATATAAGTCTGATTTATGTGTTTATTCGCCGCTATATTTGAAAAAACATTATTTTGTATGTTTATGAGCAATGTCAATAACTATAAATTGTGAGTGTATTTTACTTTAATAGTTTGGCACACATGTCAAGATAAAATGATATTACAAAATGAGAAAAAATAAATAAATCGGAGAACTTGATTTATGTGTTTTTTTCCCCATCCATCAACATGTTAAAATAAAGTATTATGTGTATAATCCGTATACCGAGAGCCCTTCGCTTAGGACTAATGGAGTAACTATGTATATCGTGCGGAATGTCAAAAAGGTTATGGAAATCTCAAAATTAATTAGTCTTGTTTGCAACAATCAAGCCGACGTGATCTACTGGACCCGTTAAAAGACGACACCAGTAGCGGTTCATGAACTAAAATCTTGGGTGGGCTAGAGAAAAGTTTAGCATTGTATACTGTTTACAAAACTATGTATGTTTCCACTTCACCTTATACATTAGTCTACATGAAAATCAACAAATATTACGACTTTACTGCAAAGCATAAATTATTGTATAATAAAACCAAAGTTAATGTAAGTAAGAAATTATAGAATAGTAAAAATTGGACCTCAAATTTGTCTCCTTTAAAGTTAACTAACATGTACAAAAAGCCGTTCGGAGGAATTTTCATCAACTGTCATACAATACAACGAGATTGGTATTTGTGTTTGTATGCATGGGCTAATCTAATGTAGCCCCTGATGTCTGACAGCATCCTGAAAAGCAGAGTCGTGTACGTTTAGATGACGTTTCCGTATGGCCAATGTAAATAAAATACAAAAAAATCTAATCGTGCTTGATTCCGCCCCAGTGTAAACAAAGTACTCGGGCTATATTATAGTTAGCCCGAGCCTTTGTTATTATTATTAATACATAGGTGTCGCCAGACTGACGTCACGTTACCTGTCATGTATGAAGTATCTATAAGGTTATTGCTTTTTTTTTATGTCGGCTCGGTTTAGAAATGTAATACGAAACACAATCGAGAGTATTATTGTTGGTAGACATAGCATTGTCTTATATTGACAGAGAAAAATCAAAACAAAGATATTGTATTAACTTGGGAAAGTTAGTTACGCTTATAAATGTATTTATTTTGTTCAGCGGCCGAATTGCTGTATTCAGCCATCTAAAACATTTTTTCTACACATTTTGGGTGAACAATTCAGGTCAGGCTAAGCCCATCTAGCCCAGTACCTAGAATCGCCACTGGACGACACACAACACAGTTCTGCTCGTTCGGAATTCGTTTCAGGTAGTCCCATTAACTTTTTCATGACTAGTTGTAAACTGGCATGTTTAGTAAAATAATTTTAGTTTTTAAAATTTGTCGATTCCCTTCATTAGATAGTAACGTAACTAAATATCGAGAGATAGCACCCCATATAGCAGTGCTCCGCAACCTTCTCGTAACCTCCTCCTACGGCACACCAAAATTTTCTCCGAATTTCCGCAGCCTAGTTTAAATATGCGTATTTATTAAAGGTCTGCACGGGCCGAAATTTTACAAAATTACCTGGTCCGAGCCCGAAAGACTCAGACTCGACCCGGCCCAGACCCGAGCTTAATACCACCATACTTGCTACCCGAACCCGACACGTTGCCCAGATTTATACTCAGTCCGAAAAACCCGTTTTTTACAAATTTTCGATTCTACATATATAGAATTGATAATAATTAAATTCATCATGGCTGACTTATGACACCAACATGGTCTGAAATATTTTTCTAAAGAAATAAATTCCTAACCCGGTCCCGGCCCGAGTCCGAATCTCAAATGCGCTTATCTGACCGTGCAAACCTTTAGTATATATGTATATATACATGAGGTATATGCAAAAATAACATTAGACATCGTCCTTAATTCTGTAATATGTATCTATTGTAACTTTAGTACCTCAACTAGGCAATTTTGATTTAATCATTTTTGAACAAATTATTTGATCTTTTCTACACTGAAGTGACACGCTGCGGCACACTTAGCATCGCCCCACGGCACACTAGGGTGTCACGGCACAGCGGTTGCGGAGTACTGCCATATAGGACAAGAACCGCATCCGTCGACGTCTTCATGTAGTCCCTTCGTATATTATATTAGAGCAAACCGTTGTCATTTAGCAATGTTTTCTTAACGATATTGACGTTAGTTATATTACATAACTAGCTGACCCAACGAACTTTGTACCGCCTCAGAGTCAATAAATGTTGTGTTGGCTGAATTAATTTAGTTTAAATGAATACTCAAAATGAATTAAGTTCAATAAATGTGCAAAATTCAAAATGAAAAGTATTTTAATTACATTGAAATGATGTTATTCACGTGGCACAGTCGATAGATTTAAAGGAATGCAGTGGACCAACGATTAGGTTTTGAATTGTGAAGTTGAAATGATCCACATATTTGTTATTTGCTGCAAGAATTGCTCGTTCAATCAACCAATTATGATGTTTGTGATTAGCAATGATGTTCAGGAACACTTTGTTGATGACGTCGTCCTTCGATGAGACAAAATTGCAAAAAATCGGCAGAAACGAAATCAATCCATTCGATTCGTCGACAGGAACACGGCCGTTACAGATAGTCAGCAATTGTTTGGAGAAATCTGCGGCAGATGGATCGTTTAGAGATGCAATTCGCATGTTTTTCGTAACCTGAAGTTTCTTCACATAGCGTCACAGAGTCGATGATTTGAGGCCAGTGTTTATTTCATCGGCAGCGGTCGATCTTGGAATGACTTGTAGTGTTTGGCGGAAATCGTCAGATAGTAGAATCATTGCGCCTCCAAAACATCTTGAGTCATTGCTGCACATATCTTTTATAGTTTGATTGAGTACTTACAACGCGCATTTGTGCGTCATTGTGCATTCATTCCAGGTGATGATTTTACTTGCTACCAAAACTTTGGTCATTGCGTGTTTCGCAATCTTGCATGTCAGTTTTTCAGTCGTTTAAAGGTTTAGCGGCAATTTCAACATTGAATGAGTCATTTGCCATCCTTTTATCAACGTGACCGCTATTCCAGAAGAAGAAACTGCTACAGCAATTTCGGATCTTGCACGAACAGTGGCCATAATCAATGACATGAAGAATATCTTCCCAGTTCCACCGGGCGCACCGAGGGAAAATAAGCCACTATTGCCATCATCAATTGCATTCATTCAGTGGCGTAGGAAGGGGTCCCGCCGCCCAGGGCGTTTCTTGAATTTGCCTCACCCCCCCTCAATAATTTGTCCACTTTTTTTTAAAATCACTTATATTTTTTTGCTGATACTCCAGGTGAATCAATTTTTTTAAATTTATAAATACAATTTCTCTAAAAATATTATGTTTTGTTATTTTTTTTTCTTTTGGATTTTTTTTAGAGCATGATTTTTTTTTGTCAAAAAAAATATTAGTCAATTGTCTTTTTATTATGTTTGGAGGAAAGGTGACAAATTATTCCTATTATTATAAGTATTCGTTTTACAAATAAGTAAACGAATATAAAGTTGTACGTTAATTCATAACCAAAGGTACCAGATTTTATTTTAACATTAGGGAAAAAAAAACATTTAAAAACAAAATTTAATTTTCTGGCTTTTCTCTTCACAAAATCGTAAGTAACGTTATCAACATCTATTTTATCTGTTTTATTAAAAACATGGTTGTAGAGTTGAAGTCGTTACCGTAGTCGGAAAAAAACTAACGACCCCGAATGTTTTTTTTAAGTGTACAAATCGCATAAGTCAAAAGTCACCACTGGTCGATCTGGTATGAATGCAAATTAAATAAGAAAGAGATTTTTTATTTAAATTGCAAAAGTACAAGAGTATTTCAATTTTTCTTCATATCTCTGTTTGCTTAGCAGGAACAGCAACAAACATTTTAATTCTTCCTAAGCAATGCTACCATGATCTTGTTTTTAGTGTTTTACAAAGCATAATCATGCCAGGAAAAAATGGTGAATTAATTATCGCTTGCATTGATTCTTTATACAAAATAATTTTTGTTTATTACCTCTGAAGTTTTTTCTATTTCTTATAAAAGCGACCCCCAAAAAGTTGTGTTTAATCAGTAAGTTATAAAGCACAACTTAGACGAAAGAAGGCATAATATTGAAATAAAGCTCGCAATGATTCTATATCCAAAACAATTTGTATTTGTTTATTTATCTTTGAAAATTTCAAAAATGCTGCCTCCAAAAAAGTATATATTGTCAGTGGGCGGAAGAAAATATAGTGAAAGTGATATTGCTTACATTGGTTATGTATACATATCAATCTTTATTTTCATACTACTTTCAAAATTTTCTTTTCATTTTCGAAAATGCCACCCACATAAATGTGCCACCCGGGGCGGTCCGCCCCCCCACTCACGCTACGCCACTGCATTCATTAACGTATCGTATATTTCCTTCTGTTGTGGGTTCAACAGTAGTACATTCGATCGAACAGATTGGTTCTCATGATATTCACGTTCACGTTCCAATTCTCGATTGAAAGCGACGTTCATTCCACGATCTGGCGTTGGCATTCCTAACTTGAATAACAAACTGCCGAACATGAGGTAACACATGTCTTCGATCTAAAGCAAAGCCTGGTTATGTATCTCTTGATTCATCTCGAAATCGGGATTCCCTAACTGACACAAATTCGATGTAAAATGTCTTCCGACATGTCATATTTGTACTTGTTCCACAGTTCACATGGATTCGATGGGAAGCATGTCAAAATAATGATAGAAAATAATGTGCGTATCTGACTTGGAGATTCAGAAACAATTTCTTCAGCGATTGTCGTGTGCCAATGAGTATCATTTTCAAGCAAATTGAGCTGTTGACATGCAAGTAGAAGCATTCGTCATTTTTCGGTTGAACTGTGTAAATATGATCAAGAGCATTAGTAGTTATTCGGGTGATCAGGAACCGTATCGCCTTGCTTTCGACGTTAAAATATCTTCGATGTAGCGTCCAAGTGTAATAACGTGGCATCTCATAGTAGAGCAACGTTCGTGCAAACATCGTAATATTGTTGTCAAAAAATGTATCATACCTAATAAACATAATCTTATTTCAATATTATCCGATTTTTTATTCTAATCCAAACTATAAATTTAAAATTATTTACAAGTCGATCGTGTTAGTGCCATCTAGTGTCATCTATCTGAACCCAGCATAAAACAAAATGTTCATTATTTGAATCTGTTCGTCATTTGAAAACTCTATGAGAATATTCATTTTCTTTATTATTTCTTTTCCGTGATATTTTTCCGATGTTTTAACGCTTATTCTGCTATTCTAGCCGGAGACGAATTTAATAAATCAAAGATCATTGAAATCCGTGCAGCAATTCTCGAGATATACGTGGTGTAAATAGCCCCACTTTGTTTTATATATACATAGATTATCAAAAAAGTGTAAACACAGGTGTAAAACACTTCTAAAAATATGTTTTGTAAATTATTTCATGAGTTTAGAGTTGACCAGTCTAGCTTGTGTTTTAGACTAACTAAAAATCTTGAATTCCGCGGACAAAAAGCAGTTTTTTTTAATATGCAAAAATACACTTACCTTCAATTTAAAACACAAAATACACGTGTCTGTCACAACAACTTCTTCTAAACGGTAAACAACAGCGGCATGAAATTTTCTCACGTCATTTTGGTTGCCATTTTTTAGTTGACTGTAACATTATGCTATTATATAATACTTAAATAAGCAATCGATTGTAACTAATTAATACACGTAAAATGGTTCGGTGATTCTACCGAACATTACTTTTCCGAACACGAACACTCCGAAAAGGTCTTTTGTTTACAAAATAAAAATGTTTTTTTTTTAAATCATTTCGTGCGAAAATATTGTAGATCTGTTAATGGCTACCGACCCTTCTTTTTTTAATTGACTTTAATTCTGAAATAAAAACTTATATTGAATACCAAACCACCAAACTACTTTAAACTATTTTTTGATGCTTTATAAAGTTAAAAAAAAATTAACACGAAAAATCTATCTTAAAGCTATAATACCTACATTTGTCATTGTATAACATTAATTCACAAAGTATTGCAAATTAAAAGAAAAACTCACAGTCCTAAGTATACTAGTCTATGGCCATCAGTTTATCTCAACATAAGTGTTTAAACTAGAACTGCTTGTTACTCAGTTGTCCAATCTCTCTTTTTCCAAAGAGAGTAGGGATAGAAGGATAGGGCTTGGACAGGACTAGTGGTAACCTAATCGCTCTCGATACGCCCCGTTCATAAGATAGGATGGGTGGGAGGGGGGAATATAATATTGATCATCAAAAAACAGAGTAATAAACAGATCTAAGAATAACTTCAACTATACTTCCATTTCTTTCAATAATAATAATTGCTAAAATTATTTATTAAAGTCATTGCAATAAAAAAAAAAATAAACACATAATATGTTTAAAATTTGATATACACATTTTTGCATTTGTCAAGTGAATGTAAAATATGTATAATATGTGTATCAATAAGATAATAAAATTATCTTTAAAGTACTGTGTATATCAATTTGCAATTTTAAATGTTTATATGTATGGTATTTCCTTTCAATATAATCAAAAATATCAGCACAATTATAATACAACTCAATTTTCAAAATTAATAAGCCAAAATACGAATAAAATTATAAACTGCTTATATACATAAAAATTAAATACGTTTCTTGTTTTCATTTTGAAAAATATTTGGCATAATTGCCATAAAACATTCCACATTACAATAAAACAATGATTTTTCTATTAAAAATATTTAAATGTTCGGAGTATTCGGTGTGCGAAGTATTCTATATCCGGAAGGTTCTGTGTGCGGAAGATTCCGAGTCCGAAAGAATCGGTGTTCGGGGTATTCTTGGCCGGAGAGTTCGTGTTCGGACTATTCCTGTTCGGAGTGTTCGTGTTCGGAGAAGTAATGTTCAGTAGAATCCGTTCACCACGTAAATTATGTAACAATATGCCATTTACCGTAATCACATGAAAGTTAATAGCTAAAAATATACTAATGTGTATACTGACGCTGTCGTAGATAGTATATAAATTAGAAAGTGCAGTTATATACTAATTTTACCTGAAAATGTTGTTTTCTCATAAGTTAACAAGGGGCTCGCGCGAGCCCCCCAGAGCCTTCTCCAGCCCACCCATGTTACATATGGTATAGTTCACGATATTTTCAACATTGAGTTTTCAATTTTCAACATTAATATAGGCGGCGGTAGGCTGCCAATACGTTCACAAGGGGCTCGTTTAATCTCAGCTATTTGCGATGTGCATGTCAAGGGGAATTTTATATATCGTAAAAAATGTACGCCATAACTATTTAGCCAATCGAACGTTACTTAATATGCATACATTATGTAAAAATACGTAATAAAATGTAAAATAATTAATATCGACAGCTGTAAAAAGTACCTACATAAGTCAATTTGAGAACTCTTCACTCAAACTCACAAAGAGTGAGGATTTTTTCAAATTGACTAAGAAATAGATATGCACCATTCTTTTGGCTACAATTTCATGCTTCAAACCTGATACTTAAACCGTTGTAAATACTGTTATGAATTTCAAAACAGGAAATGGTTTGACCTGAGGATATTTTTTTTCTTAATTTAACAAGGGGCTTGTCGGTTTTATTAAAAATTAACAAAGCGCTTCAGCAAGTCCCTCCGACCCACCCCTGAATATAGACTATTTTTTGATAATCCGACTCGTTCACCAAAATTGGTGGAAGACGAACTATTAATGAAGTTAAGTAAAAAAAAAAAATTTTTTACAGCCTTTTTAGAAAGCAAACTGGCTTGATAACATACAAAATATCATTTCAAAGTAATGTAAAACTAAAAATACGCTGAAAATGTTTGCTCGGCGATTTTGAAATACTGATATTTTTCTAACAATTTCAACCCAGGAATTTGAGGATTTCGCAAAATTATCAGCGTGAGAGCTTTTTATTTCTTTTTAGGTCTTTTAAAATCCAAAATCCCAGTATTTGCAAATTAGACCTCGCTCAACTGTTATTTTCCCAATCCTGAAATCCCGGGATTAGTACTACCACACAGTGGTGGATTAAGCACTTTGGAGGCCCCAGACGCAATAAATTTTGGAGGCCCTGCTTTTTGAATAGTATAACAGTGCTGCAAACCTCTTCGCCCGCTTTGGTCTAGTTGGTAAGAGCTTGCTCTAACGATCAGGTGGGTCCGGGTTCGATTCCCGGTAAGGTCAATGTCAAATTGGATTTTTTTCAATTTTAATTTGAGATCTAAGACATGGGTGTTTGTGAAGTCAATTCTCCTTGAGTTAATCTCATGTGACTCTCAAAAATTCTCATCGAGTATATCTCGTATGATCTTTCAACTTGAAAATATTTGACGCATTGGCGTAAGCTGTAATGTCAAATATTAAAAAAAAAAAAAATGAATATTGAAAATTGAAATTAAAATTTAAGGTTTGGTATAATATATGCTATCTTCGAGGCCCCCAAGATTTGGAGGGCCCAAGCGCGCGCCTCTTGCGCTTATGAGATAATCCGCCACTGCTGCCACAATCCCGGAATAACGGAATTATTACAGAATTTGATGGGATACCAAGATTGGAGACCCTAATTTAAACGTGTTTGTAATACCCGTATTGGTATTTGCGATATCGGTATTTTATATGAAATATAGAGATACCAACATTGTTATATTAGTTCAGTATTGGAATCCTCAGTGTCAGCGATTTAATTATTAATCTAATAATCAATTAAATATGTTTATATGCACACAATGACATTTACAACAGATGTATTATTTGCTTACCCAGCACGGTATGTTGATATTTGTGACGTACTGAGAGCTGTGCAGTATACAATAAGAACAGAACAAATTTTCATGCGCATCTTCACAAATCGTATCAGCACCTGAAAAATATAAATATTTTCTTCTATAGTATATGTAATACATGTATATTAAATTCATGTCGGCTGCTAATGTGGAGCATATGGCTTCCTAATGGAGGAATTTATTCTTACGTGCAGTGGTAGATTAAAGGCGCAATAGATTTTTGATGCCCTGTTTTGCGAATGTCATAAAAGTGCTGCAAAACTCTTGATGAATAATATTTCATTTTGCAAACTGAAATTAAAATATGAGAGTGATGCTATCTTTGAGGCCCCAAAAATAGGACGCCCCAAGCGCGCGCCTCTTGCGCTTATGGGGTAATTCGCCACTGCTTACGTGTGCGAAACTATAACCAAAAAATGTTGTTTCTAAAAACTTTTTCTTCGCGTAGGAATAATATAATAGTAACAGGATAATTTCTTTTTCATAATACAAAGTTTCCTATCCAGTATGAATATCTCATAATTTATTACTAACTATATTAGGTTAAAATTAATAAAAACACTCTTTCGTAGTTAATTCACAATAATTTATTAGGATTAGGACCAGTTTCACTTATCACGAGAATTTTCAACTGATAAACGAATATATATTGTCACAAAGCTATTTCGCGAGCCGATTACTACCTACAAGGTTCTATGTGAAAAATGTTGACGAAACGAAAATAACAATGTATACCAATAATGGTTCTTGGAAGACTGCCGCATTGCTACTTCTGTTTCGTCAATTTTTTTCACATAGAACCTTGTAGTACTCGGGTCGCGATTTATCAAGAAACAAAAAGACTAGTATAGGACAAGGTTTTGTTGTTTGTCAATTGTTTTTTGATGTTGTTGTATAAATAGCTCTGTATAAATATATGTACATTCTTTTATCAGCTTAAACGAAACCGGTGCCGACACTAATAAATAATCATGGACTTGTTTTTTGTACAAGACTGTTTTTTTTTAATATAATGGATTTCCAATAAGTAAAAACAGTGAACATCATAAAAGTGATTATATTATTATGTTCGCGGAGCACCAGTTAAGAATCATTGCTCTAAGCACTACGGTTACCGATCTGAGGCTGGTCAAATAAAACAGAATGATTCATGTGTTTTGTCTCTATGAATCACGTATTTAACACGTTCTGTATCATTCGCAGTCAAGTTCACCGAGTAGGTGTAAGGGTCGCGCAATAAAATCAAACGTGTTTCATTAGATGGGACGTGTTAATTAATAAGGTTGCTATATTTCTATTCGCGCGCAATAAACAGTTCATTGTCGCCGCTGCATCATGGAGTAAATCTGTTTTGTTTATCGTCGTTTACACCCGCCGAGGCCACGCAGCACATATTACTGACCTACATCAAATGTAAAACTGACAAAATACAGCAATGTTATGCTGCGATCGTAATATTTTTTTGTCACCATGTACATAAAGTGTGGTCACCCATCAATGTAATTAATACAAAATAAAATAAATTAATGTACAGAATTTTTAAACATGAATCAGAAGGAAACGAATGATTTTAAAATTTAATAAAACGGATCAAAAGGAATGGGCAAACATTATGACTTAAACGTGTTTTAATACACCACGTTTAAAAAAACAGTCAAAATCAGTCATCGTAAATATATCTACTGTTGAAATACTCCAATATTTTCCGTAAACGGAGAAGAAGGGTCATTAAATAATTAATTGGTACAATTATTGCAAGAATTTCTAAAAGCTTTAATTATTATAAGACAGTGAGTCTAATTATTTAGTCATTTTTAATAATCATTAATTTAAAAACGAATATATCTTAGCAAAATATGTGGCAGGCCTAAGTTAAAAAGAAAATTTATAAAATATGCCACGAATTCAAATTGAATTTCCATATTATTTCTTCTCGAATGCATCGAAAATATGTATAATAAAATACAAGATTTTATTTATCGATATATAAAAAACATCGCTTAGTCTAGATCAGGGATGCTCGGCTTAAATCACTTGGTGGGCCAAATAAAATAATGCATATCTCTAATGGGCCATACATACATATTTTAAGGCTTAATAATAACATTATGTGTTTTATATTACCAATAAACAAACATCTCGCAATTGAAATAATTTTATTATTTTTTAAATTTTTTTTTGTCATTTATTTTTATTATATAATATTTTTTTAATGCCGATCAGTAATTTTGACGTCGCGTATCACAGTAGATTAATTATTTTTTCATCAGTCAACTTGTTTCGACACTTCTATTTTAGGATTTTTAAATTTGTGAAAAATGATTTATAGCGATATATGGTGTCAAATTCAGCTATAATGCACATTGCTAATTACCTTAATCCTCCAAGGACGAGCTTGACCATATGGTCACAGTAAACAGCGTTGTCTATTGATTCCACTATTCATCCTTTTTCTACCTGAATATCGTTGCTTTCACTGATATTTGATTAACCTTCTCACCGCGTATGACCGCTATGCATGTTCTAGCGAACATGCCCTCAGCGCGCGTTACACGTATAGATGTCATGGAAATTTCAAACCCTATATAAGAGCTATCTATTGTGTTAAAATTGTATAACTTGGTTGAAAATATTACTAAATGTATATTTTACCAAATTCAATAGATGGCATTAGTCAAAAAAGATTCAATATAGGCTAAAATAATTTATTTCTGGAACACGCCGTGAACATACGTCACCATTGCAAGATTTTGGATGATGTAAATAAGCGATCGAGTGTGGGTGAAATTGAAATTGTTCCGATAATTTAATATTATAAGCATGGTATGATGGTGGCGCAGTGTTCTCGGTCACGCGTGGCGGTATTTTGCAATATGGCGACGTCTCGCCGCAATTGTATGAAGAATGATTATTGTTGAATTAAACCGAAAATACAAGAAATATATTGTGTTTTATTATTGAAAAAGTTACTATGGGTGGTAATCAACATATTTGATTAGTAGATAAAAATATTACAACCTATATTTATAGTCGAAAACGCGATAACAAAATCCGCAAAAAAGCAGCCGCGTACAGGGCATGCTCGCTAAATTTGGTGACGCGGGCAAAGAAGGGTACAAACTTCAGTTAGTCATCAGCCGCGGGGACAGAAACGGCCACCAAAAGCACATGCGATTTTTTGAATTTCCGTTTTTTTAATGGACTTTTTGAAATTGTTAGTTATTTTGTTTTATCAAAACATCAAATTATTTACAATTCCTTTGCAAATATATTTGTATTGAAATTATGTTGATTTAAAGAGGTCATATTGTAAATATTTTTTAAAAATTTCACATTTAGCTATATTTCAACCCCGAATGTTTGCGAACCCATACGTTCACTGTTGTCCTTACAACTGTCCGTACACAATATTACACGGTAATAAAAGGATGAGCAAGACCATATATAGTCATGCGGGGTTTCTATACAACGACTTTGCGTTTTTTTTTTTTTAATTTTTGTTAGGAATAAAAGTTATCCGTGACTTCAATATGGCTTAACAAATATTTTTTTTATCGAAAAAAAGCTCTCTTCTCTGGAGGGTTAATTACGGAAATTTATCTTTAAGGATATATTTTTCATAAAATTCTTGCATTTTATTTTCTTCGGACGTGGTTTTTTAAACGGATCTATAATCTCTATTTGTAATTCTGGAGATGCAGTATCGATCTTTTGATCAAACTGAGTTAGGAAAATTGTAATCATTTCCTTACGCTTTTGGATAAATGAAAATCTATCGTCGAATGCTTTGATTAGTTTTGTAACTTCATCAGCATATTTAGAATAGTTTTTTTCTGTTACTAGTAAATTTATTTAATAATTAAAATTACTTGCATGCTTCATCTTTGAAATTTAAAAAACGTTGAAAGGGTCACACGAAACCTTTAATAGCGCCACATGTGACCCGCAGGCCAAAGTTTGGGCATACCTGGTCTAGGCTCTAGGGTAGTGGACCAGGGGAACGTGCGGTCTCTTAGCTACTCTGATGCGGCCTTTTGACGTCATCAAAATATTAAGATTGAGCGTAATCAACCCATTATATTTTCGACAGTCGAAAAAAAAGTGGGGGGGTGTCAACATTTTCTTTATTCAGCCTTATGTTATATCAGATAACAAGTGTGGCCTTTAGAGATGAAAAGATTCCCAACCTTACTCTAGGGTATATTCAAACTTTTCCTACGGTTGAAGGCTTTGCAAAACCTTAAATTATAACCTAAAGTAGAGTTTATTTAGTAGGGTAGGTAAGGTAGTTTGGGAGACAGTCCAAAGTGCAAACGAAGCTCGTAATTCCCAATACGTCGACAATGAAACTTTGCAGAGGTTCAAATGGAAATATTTTCATCTCAAAACTCGCATAAATTAAACATTGAATAGGCCAATAAAGTATTCCAAATGACTAAAAATCAATCCAATTATTTCGTATACAACACATCATTAATCGACCAATGAAAACGGTTACTCTGGTTTATAGAAATTTACGAGGAAAACATAAACAATCAATTTCGTTTAATCGATTTCTTTTTATGTGTTCTTTGGTGTAAACTAAAATCATCGTAATAAATAAATGCACGTTTGTTTTCAGGGAGAAGAATCAATTCTCCAGAAGAAAATTCAGGACTGTTTAGATTGTCAAAAAACGTTATATACTTCTTAAATATGTTAAATAAACTATTTTGTCGTGATTTAAAAACACGAGAGAATGATACATATTAACATTTTTGATTGTGATCAAAGCTAATTCATATTTTAATTAAATTTTCGATCAATTCTACAATGATATTCGAATTTTATGTTTTAAATATTGAATGAAACATCATTTTTATTGAATAATAGAAAACTCGAACAACCCAGCGTCGAATATTTTTTTTATTTAAACTGGCGTTAAGACCCCTTTAAGACTAAATAAATAAATATGTTTGGTTTAACATTATTAAATCTAATAAATATCATTGTCTATCTTAGTTTTACTTTTTTAAATACTGATAATAATCGTGATGAGCGAAAGCAGTCCCGACATTTATTGTATAATAGAATTGGTACACCAATAATTAACACTAATGATACTAATTTAAATAGATAGTTTTTTTGATAATTTCTCAGGATATCACATATTAAATATACATTGTATAATATATGAATGTTTACGAGAGAAAGTTATGACTTCTTTAATTTAAAATGAAACATCCATCAACATAACCAAGTTTGTAATGCATACAAAAGTAGAGTTAAAAGCATTATAAATAATTTATAATTCGTTATATTATAGTATAAAAGAAATGCTGACAAAAATAAGAATTTGCACATTATTAAACACAATAATAATGTGGGGTTAAAATGCAAAACGTACTATTTCCGACATGAGTAATATTGAGTTACGTATGCAGATAAGGTAATTCAAGCCTAATGAATCGACTTGTTTTTATTAATTTTAATATAAAATGTCTAAAAGACTGTCGTTTTCAAATCGGAAATTATCTTTTTATTCAAATGATATTTTGTTTGTCTTATTCGTTAGTATTTGACTCTGAGTTTTTGAAATAGTACGTTTTGCATTATAACTCCAAAATTGTTCTATCTGTATGCGGATTAGAAACGGTTTCGTTCATATCACAACCGAGCTTAAGCGTAAAGACATTAATTATTAAAACATTGAAATAAAGGCGGTATCGAAAACATTATTATTTTTTATGCAACTTTGATATCACATTATAATGTATTGCTCAATTTCACTTATTAGTTTGTTTATTTTTTTAAATATAAACAAAGACCTAGGGTGTTTTTTTAAAACTTTTATTTATATTATCAATAAACCTTTATTTTAAATTATTTATTAATATTATGGCACGGGTAGTTGGTAATGCTTACCTTTTTTATACAAAAACGCACGAATGCACCACTGTTTTCTAAAATTAATTAGCTACCGGAATTCGAAATTGCCGAGTGCAGTTTTTGCGGGCGTTACAAGCTGAGACTACGAGACGCGTGTTGCACAATAAGTCTCCAGACGTCGACTGCCTTTGCAGTGTTGTCAGGTAAAAAGTTCCTTTTCAGCAAAAATGGGAATTTATGCACACACTCACCGTCAGCGGAGTAATCGTTCAGCTTAAACTGTAACATAACAGAACAGAGAACAATACAATATAATATATCGACCCGTAATTGGGAGAAAATCGTAACCGACAATGTATAAATTTTACAGGAGAAGGTTTTATTAAAATTATTTTTACTGATATACACTACTTTCAGTTCTCTAGATCAGCGTTTGTCAATCAGTGTCCACGTGCAACAAACGATAAACAAACTATATGACTTGAAAGAGGCAACAAAAAACATACTTCAGAGCTCCTCTTTTCAAAGTGATAAAAATGTGATTGATATAAATTTTAATTACAATGTACTTCGTATTCTATTCATGTAAATAAATGTCAATTCGAATGAATAAAATAATAATATACAACCTACATTCAGAATAGTATAAAATAAATAAACAGTCAATTTTTATCTTGAAAAGTATACATACTAAATCAAAAAAATGCTATTTTACTAAAAGTCAAATGAAACCTGTTGTTTCCTGACAATTTTATTTGACAAAAGCGATTGTTTGATTCAAAATATTTCGTGTTCTTATTATCTCACGACAATATTCTTTAAAATTAAAGTATGTTTGAATCCTGTTCTTTCACCACCTTCACGATTTTCTTTCACATCAATAACGTGGAGAAAATATCAAGAAAAACGACAAACACAATTTGTACGATTTAGTTTGTTCGATTCGCGATACTAAACAATGTTTTGATATAGTAATATAATAACAAATCCAGTAAGCAAGACGTTACATTGATGAATTAATTAGATTAATCGACAATTTTCCAATATAAAATAACAATTGCAATACAAAATGGAGCCGAAATTTCTTTTTACAAATGTTAGATAAAAAATTTGCTAATGAACATAATATGTGTTTGTATTTTTACTATTTTTGGAAGGGCCTTTAAGGTACTTAATTACTTTTTATTATTTATCATACCTTTAGATATAACATGGTAACATTCCAGATGCGTACTCTATTCTCCCTTCCCGTATCATAAATTCCAGTACTAAGCTTCCAGTTTACAGGCCCTTGTGATTACGTCCAGCGTGTTAATAAAAATATTGATTGGTTACTCGAGTACCTGGTATTGTTGGTCAAATAAATAACAATATTATGCACTCTTTCATAACCACATGCTCGTTTTTACGGCATGCGTGTAGAGGAGAGATGTGCATATTTTTTAGTTTGATCGAATAAGCATTTACATTTTACAAAATTTAAATAAAGTCGATAATTGTGAGGTTATGATGGAAAACGTACTATTTCCAAAACTCAAACTTTTTAGTGGAGTCAAATACTATAACGAATAACACAAACAAAATAACATTAGCATAAAAATATGATTTACAATTTGAAACTGACAAAGTTGTAGACATTTTATATTAAAACTAATATGATCTGTCGATTTCTTAGGCTTGAATTATCTTATCTGCATACCTTACTCAATATCGCTCATTTTGGAAATGGTACGTTTTGCATTATAACAATGTGACACTTGTTTTTATTCATATCCGCTCCCAGTACCAATATCAATAGACTTTTTCTAAGTGCTTATTACTCAGTTGCACAACCCCTCTTTCTTTCAAATACAGTAGGAATAGAGAAAATGAGGGTTTTGTGTTAATAAAAAATTCATGAATTATAAAAACAAGATGAATAATAAAAATCAAATCATGGTACTGCCACCTTCTTAATATTAATTACATGCTTTCATTGGCCCACAATTTTACCCTGAAGAATATAAAATTCTAACTATATTTTACAATAATATTTCAATATTTTTTTTCATATGTTACGAGTTAATATTGAAACCATATAGTTTTTTCTTTCTTTTAAAAATATTTTAAGCACAACATTACTTTGTTGAAAGATCGTTCAATGCAGCTCTGTATCGGGCCAATACCATGAGAAGTATTTTTTCTGGATTGTTATTGCGTTATAGAAGGCGGTCATGAAACAGCAGTTGCATACACAATCAACATATCGACTGTGGAAAGGAAAAAAGACGTTTTTTCAAAACAGCTTTTTTTCGATAATCACAAAATATACAACTTGATACACGTTATATCAAAATGATGAAGGCTGTAGATGTCGAATTAATATCTAAAATTAGATTTTAAGTTTGGAAAATGAAGGAAAGCTTCAATCAGAAAACAAGACTTAAAAAAACGTTATTCTTAAGCAATTTATTGAATTAATATAAGTTTAAGTTAAGTCATTTAAACATCAGTTTACCAGTCTCCGTGCACTTCAAACGTGTGTCTATTTCATAATTTGATTATGGAATAAAATCATCAAAACACGTTTTTGAGCCTCCTGTAAAATTTGATATGAGTGGGCTACGTCCTTTTTCCTTTCCACAGTCAATATATTGAAAATATAAACTGTTAAAAAAATTAATCGATACAAATATTTTTATATATATTGTGTAATGCTTAAACAGGCTTCCACTTCACGTGAATGTGCAAAAGCGAGAAAATAAAACGATTAACGGATTAAGTCATTGACACCAACAGGTAAGCCCTTTACACACATACCCTTCGTTAAGATTAATTTCAATTTTATATACCTCCATTAAAATATTTAATGCTTTATTACAAGTTCTCGGTAGGTGCAGCACGCGGGTTGGCTCTGAGACATTATGGTGTAGGGATTGTTATAAAAATAAATCCCGGTATTTCGACTGCCCTTTTCCATACCGGTCGATATGCTAATATAAATTGGTATAATTTTTTGATGACTAAGCGTAGAATAAAATTTTGACCTTTTTCTTCAGTTGGACGTGTTCGTAAAAGAACCCGATCATAATTGAAATTATTTTTCCAACATTGATGAACTATTATTTTTATTGTAATTTTTAATTCATAGATATATAATATATCAAATGTGGAAAGGAAAAAGGACGTAACCCACACATATCAAATTTTAAAGTAGACACAAAAAACCTTCTTTTGATGATTTTAGACGAAAAGAAAATTATGAAATATACACAACTCTGAAGTGCACGGTGACTGATAAACTGGTTTTTTTATTGACTTATCCTAATATTAATTAAATAAACTGTTCAAGAAAAACCTTTTATAAAGTCCTTTTTCCTGTTTGCAATTTTAACAAGCCTTTCTTTTTTCAAACTTAAAAGCTAAATTTAGATACTAATTCGGCATTTTCAGCTCTCATCCTTTTGATAAAACGTGTGTCGAGTTATAGAAAAAAGCTGTTTTGTAAAAACTGAGGGTTACGTCCTTTTTCCTTTCCACAATATTAAATATAATTCATAATACATCATTTCCACAATATTAAATATATAAATAACAATATCAAATATTAAATATACCGGTATTGAATATCCTTAAAAAATAAAATAATTATCTGTACATATTTCACTTTTATTAACCTTCGGGCTCCTATGGGCAGGGCCGGCGCCACCATATAGGCGAAATAGCCAATCGCCGAGGGCGCAAACCATAATGTAGGAGTAAAATAAATTCTAATACTTTAATAATATTAAATATCTATGCAGTGAGCTTCAAGCAGTAGCCCTAAAACTTAAAAATCTTTACTACCAAAAAAGTACTATTCTTGCAACAAAATATTGAGCGAGTGCTAACATAAGGTTCCAATTTTTTTTCGTTTTGGCAATTCCGCAAATTCTACACGCGTTTGTAGTGAATGTTGTCTAAGGCGTCAAATAACCTCGCGTCAGCATTGCCTATGGGGTGCATTCGCATTGCAAAGTTCTTCTTAATTCAACCATTCGGTAAATACCAATAATATCTTGTAATACATCTAGTAATATCTAGTAATTCCACACTGTCCTTGTGGTGACAGTAATCATGATTCAGAGCATATTCTCTGGAATTGTCCGATTATGTTTTCGTTATGTAGAAATAACCGTGATGGTCCTATCGGGCATCCAGATCTAGTTTCGTCTCCAGAAAATTTCGGTCACTTCAAGAAATTTGCTACTTCTTTTGGAGAAAAAGTTTACCTTCCCTGCCCCTCACCATTCAATCCTTAATCATATCTGTTTCAAAATTAAAAGTTGTCTCATTAGTGCCATTAACTATCATTCTTGCTTATTATTATTTAATTATTTTTTTACGTGTAGTTATACCAATTCAATGTATTTAATTAACCTTTATTAATATCTTTATATTTTTAATTATTATTATTGTTGTCTATCAAATTGTGCCTAAAAACATGTATCTTAACTGTATCATTGAGGAGATATCGTCTTCGGTGTGATGCAGAAAGGAAAACAAGTTTATCGAATAAAAATAACAAATATATAGTAATAAATATTACCCTAATTTGTTTGGGCTTACTATGTGCCCCATCGCTTCTTGATCTTATTTTCGACGTTTCGGTACTCGAGTGTTAATTAAATAAGATCAGGACCAGTTTCGCTCATGACGAACTTTTTTAACTGATAAGAGAGTAAAATATTACAGTGTTATTTATACAAAACAAAATATATGAATGTATAATGATAATAAAAACACTATAATATTGTAATCTCTTATCAGTTGATAATGCTCATCATGAGCAAAACTGGTCACTTGATCTTATTTAGAAAAAGTGTAAAAAGTACAAATGAGTATTTTTTTTTTTTTAATATAATGTCTTTCCACCAAGTATTGACAGAGAACAACCTAAAAGTATTTAGTATCGTCGAACGTAAGAGCGTCGATTCGTGATCGTCGTTGCCTACGGTACTCACGGCTTCGAATCCCAGTAAGGACAGTTTTTATAAATTTACTAGCGAGTACCCGGCATGCGTTGCAATGCCACTCAAAGAAAGAAAGTGTTCTTGTTTTAATTGTGTTTATTGACGTGCTTTTGGATACACAATATAGTATTGCATTTAATTGCTTATGAGAGATAAAAAAAAACTCAATGCTTTCCCAGAACACCGAGAATTGCTTTGATATAAAGCGAGCCCCATTGTTAACGTATTGTCAGCCCGCCGCTGGCTTTACTAATTCAGAAACCTTCGCGGGTGTTCGTAAAACAACTCACCTAAGTTTTATCGCAATCGGATGAACGGTATAGAAACGCATACGGGACAAACAAACAAACAAACATTCATTTTTATATATATATGAGTAGATTTGTCAATCGATGTATAGATTTCTGTTCAAAAACATGTATGTCTGACATTCCCTAACATCAACCCGATCCTATGGATGAAGCACAGTGAGTGTGATTAGTTAACCGCCAGTTCTGTACTAGCTGTAGTATCTCCTACTCTTTTTTAAAAAAATGCGATTCCAACAGGTCGTAATTTTGTTGCCTATTTTATCAGTTACTAATATTTACAATACCGATATTTAAAATTAAATACCGGTTTTTACTGATTCATCCGGTATTTCAATCCCTATTTTGCAGTTATGAAATTAATAACAGCTGGAATATTAAAAAGTGACAAATATAGGAGGAAAAAATATAATGATACCAAGGCAGTGATGAGTAATGACACATGCCAAGAAATACGATTTTTCTTTCTCATTTATGATTTATCAATCCAATAGTATTCTTCATGAGCCTTTTTATTACGGTATCTGTCGAATTTTACATTTTATTACCATGCGATTTATCATTTATATCATATTAGAAAAGGGTTTTATTTATTTATTTTTATTAATTTATATATTTTTTTACATAAGCATAGCAAAAGACTAATTTTAAATTTGAAACATTTACAATGAAGAAATAATTACATATTTAAAATTGGCTATTAAGTCATCGAGTAATCTCCGACAAACAACATACATAAACAAATAGCATTCGTCGGAACTCAACCACTTCCTCGTGGAATATGTCGACATCCGAAACAATATTGTTAAAAACTGTTAAAGCCTCAGTGACATCCCCATTGGCAGGCTGGTTCTTTACATTGGTAGAACAAACAATTCATTTCTACAATTTCTCAAAAAATAACAATGGTGGAATTCTTATTTTGGCCTCGTATAAGCCGAAATAAATATTTGGCCAGGTACATTTCTCTTAGGACGTTCAAACTATAGGAAGTCTTGAGAACAAGAATATATAGTTTTCATTCAATATGAAAACTTTAATTATCAAAACTTTGTTTTTATAAAAGGTCCGTTGTAAAGTGGTCAACTGCTTCGGTTGCAGTGCTCACGGCCTTGAATCCCAATTCGGGCAAAATTATTGAGGCATGAGTGTCTGTGATGTATAAACTTCCCTTCTACACACCCAAACCCTAAAACGCGGCACACCGAGAGCGATCAGGTTACATATAGTCCTGTTATAGCTCTATAATTATGTCCTTACTCTAACTGAAAAAAAGAGATTGATCTATTAAGTAACAAACATTTCTCGTTGAAAAACTTCTATTGCGATAAGCTCGATTAGGAGTCTATATTTTCAATGTGTATCAGTGAATCAGTAATTCTAATGGTGAAAAAAAGAGATCAAAAATGACCAGATCCAATTTTTTCTTGAACCTTTCTAATACAATCTTAGACAGTTTTGATTAAAAAGTCATGTATTTAATTTCATGCAAACTACGACGTTTACAATTAAATTATGTTGTTTTAAATCAGTACTCTAATACTATAACGAAATCAATTTTTTTCTTAAAACTGGATTTGGGTGTGTTTGAACACAAGCTTCTCTTACAGTAAAATGAAACTCACATTATATACACGCAAATTTTTGATTATCATTAGCGGAAAAAAATACACTTTTTTTAAAAAAATATTTATTTTATTACTATCATCGCAGATAAATCTAAATAAGTAAATTTATCCTTGAAGTGTTAATCGTAGATACGTCAGACAGCACAGTTATATATATTTTTTCTTTTATACAAAACGTGTCTTTTGAAACAAAAACAAAGACTCATTCCAAAGATTATCAGCTCGACATTGGTTCATTTATGTTGACTCAATAACACATATAATTATGACTGTGCATACATATGATTCGATAGGATTTCGCTTTGAAAACCAGTTCAGCGTATTGAGACTATAGAAATGAATATAATAATTTATCCTTGAATAAAAAGAAAGAAAGATATGTAATTTTTATACTTTTTCTAATTGATTGTGTTCTTTTTAAAAAAATATGTCCATCTCTAATTTTCAATGCTAATACCACTAATGAGCTTGAAGCTCTTTATAAAGTATGACCAGTTCAGACGAACGAAGATAAATGCGTCAATAGCGTATGTTGGTATTTACACTCCAGTATTTCTCTATTCCCTGAGCGGGGTAAAATATTATTCTTCATTTGGTACGTTCCCACAAGCAGCACCACTGAATCAGGAGTGTACAACCAGAAACTGAACGCGCTTATTTTTTTTCGTAATTAAATTTCTGCCTGAATATTATTTATATGTTGGACACTTGGATAATGTTAAAAACGCACACAATACGTGTGTATTCAATTAGTTTAGTTCAAATCGACTAGTTTTGATTACGAAGTAAGCATTTTGAATTGAAATAGGTGATAAATATTTTTTTTTCGTTACAGCATGAAAACAGTGCCTAAGCAATTATGTATTTTTTTTAAATTTTAAAATCTCTTTGCTATTTTTACCTCTACAACTGAAATTTTGACGAAGTAAAAAAAAATCAATGTAAATCAATAATGGTACTTTGAAGACTGCCGCATTGTTACTTCTGTTTCGTATTTTTTTTTCACTTATAACCTTATAGTACTCGGGTCGCGCAATAACGTCGGGATAAAATTACTTTATTTTTATGGAAGATAAGCGGCTGCATCCACGCTATAAGTGGTAATGGGACAATCGTCTTCTAACCTCTTTATTGTGCATATTTCGCACAGTTTTATATTATTTAAGCACAACAAAAATAAATCTACTGAATATATTGTCCACTGGGGCATCCAATCCCGGGATCCCGTTCAATTTTCTGATCCCGAAATCCCGGGATTGATACGGTCGAGATCCCGGAATTTCGGGATTGAGAAATTTTGAGGAAATCCCGAAAATTGATACGAAATTGGCAAATTGTGAATTTCAAATTCCTCGGTGATCTAAAAAAAAAATGAGCTTCTGTGACAATCTGGGGAAAAAGTATACCAAATTGAGGATTTCAAATTCCTCGGTAAGCTAATCCCAATACCGGGATTGAAAATTAATCAATTCCAAAATCCCGGGATTGGAAAAAGGCTCCGGGATTGGATACTCTAGTGTCCATGGGCACGAATTCTAGTAGGGAAACTGTCATTAATTAATTTGTTATTTGTCTTATGTCCAAAGCCATGGTTAATACATTCCCTCACATCTATTTGATTAAAAAGGAGGTGAAACAGTTAGCGATAAGCTTACAACTACTATTGTCGTTACCTATCCATCTAAGTGCGGTAGAGTGACAAAATAACCAGCATTTCTCTTACTACGATTTTTGTTGAGAATCTCCATTACGAGTTCATATGGTTTACATTGCGAGTTGACATGGCTGGAAGAAAACTGGGTGCAGTGGCATATTAAGCACATGAGAAGTCCCAGGCGCAATATAATTTGGAGGCCTTGTTTTGCGGATAACATAAAATCGTCCGAAAATTCAAACTAAAATAGTAAAAATATACAAAAATCTGAACCAAAAGGTTAAATTACATAAGCTATGTTTGAGGCCCCTAAAATTTGGAGGCCCCAAGCGCGCGCCTCTTGCGATTATGGGGTAATCCGTCACTTTCTGGGTATAGTTCTCACTCAAGTTCTTAATACCAAGATACCTATAATTTTTGTTGGAAACAAAACTATTTCTTCTATCTTCATGTTATGTATAATAAAACGATAACTGATGTCTTGGTAAATACACTAAGACTAAATAAAAAAGATGTTGAATGAGCGGTCTGGTCTGGTGGAAAGTCCACGAGGTCACCTTCGAAGCACTATCGAAAGTCACTAAGAACTTGGTTAAACTTATACGACTTAAAGTAATATTATGACAAAAACTCAATACACGTTGAAACATTTTTTCTCCAATAAAAGTATTCAGGTCTAAAGAACTTGGGTTGATTAATTTTAAAATACACCCAGTAAAACGTTATAAAATGATATTCCGTATTCACCTTAGCTTTAAATTAGCTGTACAGACTGCTTCATTGTTTTAGTAGTAAATCTAGTAATCAGAAAAAAGTTTTCATTATGTATTCTTTAAGATAAAATAAAGTTTTTTCCCATTGCTCTCATATTCGAGCACTATCGATCCCTGGTCCAGGTTGATATCGTGAGAATTCCGCGTCAGAAATGAGACGCGGTTTGATGTACTGACAGGACCGCATTATAATATATCATATAATAATATTATATCTATGTATATTACAGATTAATTAAGTTTATTCAAAGGCAACATTTTATGGAAAATATTTCGAACAAATAAAGTCAATTTTATTTTAATAATTTTCTGTCGCCTGCTGTTACCCAGTTCGTTAGAGCTTGCTCTACCGATCACGCAGGTCTGGGTTCGATTCCCAGTATGGTCACACAGAATTTGAGAATTATTAAATTCAAAATTGTGATCGAAGACTGGGTGTTTGTGACATTAATTCACATTATTTCCTCTCTTCCCATCCTTCTGATTCTTTAATAACTGGGTGAAGCGATAGCGATTAGTTAACCACTAGTCCTGTTCTAGCCTTATCCTTCTTTCCCTACTACTCACTTTGATAAAAAAGTGAGTAGTAGTATACTTTTTAATAAACGATTACGAATTTTGGAATTATAGTAGGTGATCAAATGAAAATTTAATTTTAAGAAATATATATATATAATATGTATTTTATTGCTTTTAATGAAGCTTTGATAATTAAGTAACTTATCTCTTAAAAAAACGACTTATTCCTGTTTAATTAATTTGTTTGTATGTAATTTTAGATTTAGACTGAAAGTGCTTGGTGGAATTTTAAATTTGTGGGCATTCCCATGGGTTAATCCTTTTCGCCAGCAATGGCTTTAACCTAGTGATACATTTATTTCTTATTTAAACACGATACACTCATTTACTAAGCGTCAGTTCAAGTTCATCCGTCCACTTGAACGCCTGAAGTTGCCGAAAGGCAAAAGCCGGGTCGTTAGTCACAAAACTTGTGTGAATGTACATAATTTGAACGATTCAAATTTGTTTGTTTGTAATAAAAAATCTATAATGATAAATTCCAAAAAATCAATTATTGAAAAGTGTTTAATCTTAAAATAGCCACCTCAATACTACAACTAAATAGCTCTTATTTAATCATTGTTGGGAAGACCAAATTAAATTCAAACATTATTTGATTCTAGCATGTAAAAAATGAAAAATGATCTTCCGTTTAATTGGGAACGATCAAATATATTCAATTAAATTAAATATAAAAAAATGTGAGATTTTATGTACGTTATGAGGTGGCAAAATTTATGAAATACTGACCTACTGAATGTCCTATCTGAGGTCAGGCATGTAGAAAGCTTTTGACTGAAGGGCTGTCAAGTAAGGCTACTACTGTCTTCCATGAACGTAATTTATTTTCATGGACAAAATGGTGATGAAAAAGCTCTGCACTGCTCGATAAAAATAATAATAAACTATATATATGTTAAAGCTTGTGTCTGAGATGGCATCAACTCTACTTAGCCCATATTTAATATATGTAAAATACAATCTTCGCGAAGATACATTGATACGGTATGGTTTATAGTCACCCGCTCCTACTACCACCTTTGTGGTGAAAACTGACAGACATTTAAAATTTGTAGCTAAATTAATTGTGTTTAAATTTTCGTTAATAGGTAACCCCAGTGGCGGTTCCTGACCTAAAATCTTGGGTGGGCTAGAGAAAAGCATATTTCCACTTCACCTTATACATTAATCTACAAGCAAATTAACAAATACTACGACACTACTGCAATGCATAAATTATTATATAATAAAATCAATGCTAATGTAAGTAAGAAATATTAAAAAATTCATACGGGATCTTAAATCTCTCTCTTAAGTCTCTTTTAAAGTGAAAAAACAAGTACTAACAGCAATACAGAGCTAGCTGTCAGTGAGAGTCAATACCTGTCACTTTCATACAATACATCGATATTGGTATTTGTGTTTCAATGCATAAGTATGCGTCATGGGCTAAATCAGTTCAGCCCCCAACGAAGACAGAAACTTGTTAAGTTAAAGCACAATCGCGTGTATTAGGTGACGTTTCCGTACATACAAATACAATAAAAATCTAATCGTGCTTGATTGCGCCCCAGTGTAAAGAAATATTGTCTGTGGTTACGGGCTAGCCGTTGCTAGCCCTTGAGTGGTGTTGCCAGAGTGACGTAACGTCGCCTCTTCCCTGTGAAGTATTTATAGGGTTATTGTTTTTTTATGCCGGCTCAGTTTAAAATTGTAATACAAAACACAATCGGGAATATGATTGTAGGTAGACGTAACATTGTTTTATATTGACAGAGGAAAATTAAAACATAGATATTATATTCATTTGGGAAAGGTTAGTTACGCTTATAAATGTATTTATTTTGTTCAGCGGCCGAATTGCTGTTCATTTTTATTCAGCCATCTAAAGTTTTGGGTGAAAAATGCAGGTCGGGCTTAGCCCACCTAGCCCAGTAACTAGAACCGCCACTGGGTAACCCGTAATATCAATTGTTTTATTGTGTATGGCCTTAAAAGGCAACATTGTTTTTCGATACCCGATGCTATTTTTGTTTCTTTCTTCCTTGCTCTTTGGGACATGAACCGAGCACAACGTGTGTGGGGGACACTTCCCGGTCCTGGGACTTGCTGCCAGAGACCTTTAGTTGTAAATTCACTTTTAGTTTTTTTTTCTTTTGTGGTTTTTCGTCCGAGATGGAAGAACTGATTCAGTTTGTTCTCCGCGCGGATGTAGCATCAATTTTCTTAACTTTTATAAAATCGTGTGAGCAAGCTAGGTCTTACAATAGTTATTTTGTATTCTAATAATTTAAAATTTTGTTTGTTAAATATTGTATGTGACTAAGCTTCGGTGATTGTAAATTCCTAAATAAACGTTTTCGTAACAATTGAGCGATGATTTTTATTTTATTTCTACCTACCTGTTTACGTCGAGTTCATTCAAACTGTTATTCGTCTTAATAACTTTTATTAGTGGGGATTTATTCTTGGGGTATAACATCGTAAACAAAAGTAGAAATTTCTCACATTAAATGAAACTCGCTCAAAAATAAATTACGAGTAATGTCAACATATCGTTGAAATATTCCACCAAATGTATACAGTCTTTATAAAAACATACGATGTACCGAAATTGCTGAGAGAGTTTCAACATCACTATTATTTTTTTAACGAGTGTACTATATACTACTATATGATAATATTAATATTATCTATAAACTTTTATTTAATTAATTATCATCAACGTATAAAATTGAATTATTCATACGTAATAAACTTGCTCATGGATAAACCAAATAAATACTTCTTACAAAATAAACAGTTTATAGATACATATATATAATCTTTCCTAATAAAACAAAACCGCTCTGCACTTACAAATATTTTGCTTATATTAGGTATACATATGTTGATAGTAGTATAATATTTGAAATTTTATTTCCAATAAAGTTGTCTCCAATAATTTTCTACAAAGCAGGTAGAGCTTAAAATATATAATAAAAAAATATCGACGACAAATGAATACAAATAAATAAAATATAATTAAATATTTAGTAGATGTTCGTTCGTGATTCTGAAACTTATCTCAATCGATACAAAAACAAACCCCAACACTATTTTATTGCATGCAACGTTGTTTTGGACACACGGTCAATTTCAAATCATAAATAATGTCAACTCTGGAGATTAAAATAATTGTTGCCACTTAATATGAGAGACACACACCAAATTTTCATTTTTTTAAATTGATATCGAAAATATAAATTTATAACATTTTCACATTATTCAATGTATGTAAATCATTGGTGAAATATAATTATTAAAACACACATTTAGTATTAAATTCTACAATTGATTTAACAAAAAATCTGCATTGTATTGATTGATTTGGCATTTATTTGGTAGGACTCCATTGTAAAAAGTGAGAAAATAACAAAGTATATTATATAGTTAATAGTTAATAGTTATTTCGGCTTATGCTTTCTTCAGAACTATGTTTAAGATTACATTAACTCATTTATATAGTCTGGCTTAAAAGAGATACAGAATATATACTATCATTCACTCTAATTTTTAAATATAATACTATAATTAATTGCAATAGAATGTTAAAGTGGACAACAGAATATATTGTGTATCTCTTCTATGCCAGTATATGTATAATTTAAGATTTCAACTGAAGGTGCTTGGTGGAATTTTAATATTTGAATTTGAATCGATCAAATTATGCAACATTCACACAAGTTTTGTCAATAACTACACGGGTTTCGCCTTTCGGCATCTTCAGGCGTTCAAGTGTATGGATGGACTTGATTTCTTAGGCACTTGAACGCCTGTAAATGCCGAAAGGCGAAACCGTTAGAGACAACACTTGTATGCATGTACATAATTTGAAAGATTCAAATTCCAGTATACAGTGGAACCTTTCATAACGAGTTTAATTCGTCCCAGAATCTTACTCATTATGTGAAACACTCGTTATACGAAACAATTTTTCCCATATAAAACAATGTAAAATACAATGCGTTCCATGCCAAAAAAAAAAAAACATTATTTTATATTTTTAACGTGTTTCCAAGTACAATTACATACTTATATATTGTTAAGGAGCGTAACAACCTGGAATGCGATTTCGATTTGTAAAAAAAACGATAAAAAATCGACTAGTTGATGTTTCTTAATGTATGATGCAACAGTTTCACATGCTTTCAGATTTTCTCCTATTGCGCCAGAAGATTGTTTCGTTGCTACTTACTCCTTCTCCACTAATAAACACTCCTCCATAACTTCTTGCTGTAAAAAACAATGCAACTCCACAAGCTTTTCTGTGGTCAAGTTAGATAAATCTCTGTTAATCGATAGAAACATATTAAAGGGTTGCAACTAGGGATTCTGAAGTCTCGGGGTTTTCGAAGTCCCGGAACTCGAGACTTTTATTTCCCCTTCAATAAAATTATAATTTTATTCAAATTAATTATTTTATACGCCTTTTGGAAGAACGCAATAGTGAAAATTGCGTTTTTTAATACAATGTTTCATAATAGTTATTTTTCTTATGTAATGGATATGTGCAATGCTTACGGTTTATTTTTACAAAGGGATGAAATATCAGAAAAAATAACAAAAAATTCGGCCGCCGTCTGGAGTAATTTTATGACCGTGACTTCACAATACAGCTTTTAGACCTTTTTTGTCCGATCAAGACATTGTTACTCTTGTATAATAGTGAAAAAACATTTGTACATAAAACAACATGAGGTATGAACATTTAATTTTAATATTTTGGAATTTGCTTTTGCTACAGTTATATGACAATATATAAACACATGTTATTTGAAACTTCTATGAAATTATAAATCCCAAACATCTGTACATAAAAGAACATCAGGTATGAACATTTAATTTTAATATTTTGTAATTTGCTTTTGCTACAATTATATTATAATATATAAACACATGGTATTTGAAACCTCTACGAAATTATGAAGATCCCTTTTATATATGTATAATAAATTTTATTTAAAAACCCCGGGTTTTAATCCTTTAGCCTGAATATAATGCATTGTCACCAAAGTCCCGGGACTTAAGACAGCAAAAATCTGACAAGTCCCGGGACTTTTGTCCCGCGACGTCTCGACATTGAATCCCTAGTTGCAACATTAGGCTTGAGGGCGGAATCGTTTTGTATTTCTTATCTTCTAAATTAATCAAAGTGCGGCAGAATGCTTTGCGTTTTGTTGGTCGTGTATTGTGGCTACACTATCAAAGATCGGACAGTGTTATGAATTGGCATAATAATTAATTGAACAACGATTTATTTTGGCAAATTATTTTTCAGGGGTTGCACGAAAGAAATTAACCATTTTTTTATACTATGTCCGCTCCCAATGCAGAGCATATGGACTCCTAATGGAGTTTATCTCAACAGAAGAGTTTCTACGAGTACTACTTGTTACTCAGTTGCTCATCCTCTCTTTTTCTGAAGAGAGTAGGAATAGAAGGATAGGGCCAGGACAGTACTAGTGGTTAGCTAATCGCTCTTCATACGCCCCGTTCATAGGATAGGATGGGTGGGAGGGGGGAATTCAAGACATAACATACATCCATGCCTTCGAACAGAAATTTATAAATTGATTGAAAAAATAATTTATAAAACTGTCCGTACTGGGATTCGAACCCGTGACCTCCGTAGCCGAAGCCAACGACGTTGACCACTCGACCGCACAGGCGGCTAAATTCATTCATATTAATTCACATTCACATTCATAGTAATTATATGATTTATAAAAAAGTGGCAACAGATACGAAGCAGGTGTAAAGTTTACAGAAACTGGTATTTATCGATGAATATAAAGCACTGGATGTTTCTGGAAAAATATAGTACCTACATATCATCATACTTTTTATCCATGTCCACTCCCAATGTGGAGCATACGGTCCCATAAGTTTTTCTACGAGAACTGTTTGTCACTTAGTCGCTCAACCTCTCTTTTTCAAAGACAGTAAGTACTTGGATTATAAGGATCTAGGACAGGATAAGTGGTTAGCTAATCTTTCTCGCTACGCCCAGTCATTAAGGGTGTCAGAAAACTTTTAGACATCACAAACACCCATGTCTTCAAAAAAAATCGATAAATCGAAAAAAATGCTTGTTCGTACTGGGACTCGAACCAGTGAGATCCGGAACGGAAGCTAACCGCTGCGCCGTAGGACCCGAAAAATATAGCACTAATTAAAATAAATAGTAGATGACTTTTAGGGTGTTGATGACTGTCAATACTTGCTAGAAAGGCATTATATAAAAAAAATCAAATATACATTTGTACTAATTCCCACTTTTTTTTATTAAGATCGGGATCGATTTAATTTAGTGCATATATATATTTTATTTTTTGAAAGTAGTAGATGATAGAATAGATAAATAAATATTTTTTGCTTATTCATCCTTGTTAGCATAACCCCCCCGAATTGTACCAATAATATTTTAAATAATAGTATTTCTTTCGAAACCTGCCCCGGCTTGGAATAATAAATACAGTGTGCTCAATGATTATTATTAGTGATTTCGTACAAGAGTGTTCAGTGCGTATACCTCGACCAACTAACTAACTACCAAGATCCATAAATTTGGCACGTTGATCGATTTTTGATTGTGATTAAAGAGCTTAATTTGTGATGATTCATGACAATAAATGAACGTAAATACAATACGCTCATAATATGACTATATCAATACGCATTTACGACTTCAAGTTTAGTACAGCTCTCAATATGTGTTGCGAAGAATTACTGGGGGGGGGGGGGAGTACTGCATACAGTGAGTAAACACAAAAATTATGAATGAACTTGGTTATTTTTAAAAATAATAAAGTATACTTACTATAATAAAAAATAAATAATAATAAAAAAATATTTTCAATTTAACTTGTATAAATAGCACTGTTTAATTTATTTTTCTTATCAGTTGATAATGCTCGCGAGGAGCGAAAGCGGTCCTGATCAAATAAATTTTAAGTGGAAAAAGTACTAAAAATCTTTTATTATTTTTATTATAATGCCATTCCACCAAGTATTGACAGTGAACACCTTAAAAGTGAAAGTATAATATATTATGAATTTTAGCCAGTTACAGTATACACTACTCAGACGTTATCAAAATGTCCACAAATACGATTAATAATTTATATTGTTGCACCATCATTGCTGTGCGATCGCAATCGCGCAGTTGTTGCGATTTACTGTCATCTGACATTTTACATAACCTCAAAAAATTAAACGTTTTGTTATGATTCTTTTTATATTTACCATATCTAACCAATGATAACCTCACCTAAGTTGTAACGTCCAGTGACGTTCCTAGGCTATGCGCTGCCCCTAGGCAGACCTCTAAAATAACGGCCGTTTATTTTTCATTATTCTAAATATAGAAGTTCGAATCCTCTACTCACCTACGTACCCAAAAACAAATTTTGTCAATGTTTTAAGATGATTCATAATATATATGTAACCAATTGACAATCATCCCAATTCCTAACGAATATTATTGCTCAATAATTATGAAAAAAATAAATATTACCTTTAGTACACCCCATAAAAAATAGTGTAAATCTAAAATGCACGCACATTATACAAGTATTGATTCTTGATTTCATATTTTGTTTATCAAAGACATTGAGGCATCATATGTATTCAAAATTAAATTCTTAATAGGACTTGCCGTCCCTAGGCAACTGCCTAGGGGCGGCCTGGACGTCCCTGGTAACGTCATTTATAGTTTGACTAGTTCTTGACATTATACTTACACATCCATAGCCGTAATGTCATTTGTATTGAGCTTATATGCAGTGGCGGATTAAGAACACGAGAGGCTCCAGGCGCAATAAAATATGGAGGCCCTGTTATTCGCATAACATTAATGTCAGAAAATTCCATGTAAAACAAAAAAAAATATATAGAAATCTGAAAAAAAGTATGTAGGTTTTATAATATAAGCTATTTTTGAGGCCCCAAGCGCGTGCCTCATTTGCTGATAGGATAGTCCGCCACTGCTTATATTTTTACTAACTAATAAATGACATAAATTTTTCAAAGTGAATATGAATTGTAATGAACCTAATCTGTTAGTAAATGTAAACATTTTACAATTAAACAGTGACATAAATTGGTAAATAATAAATATAATATATACAACTCAGTCTACATTTTTGAATAATATTTTTGTCCACAGCATTTTTTCAGATCCGTTTTGCCCATTGCCAGTTTGCCTCGAAAATAAAGAACATCTGAAATGAAATATTAAAGTGCATTTAATTTTTGAAAATAAATCTTATTATTTATTACTAATTGTAAGCAATCAGGTAGTAAGTATAGTATTATAAACTATTCTTGCACTTGATATAAATGAAAAAGTGTCTGCAATAAGATGAAGAAAATTTTCTGACGTTTACTCTTTAATAAAAATGTTTGCAAGAGACATGTATAATATAATGAATAGATTCATTATAAAAAAAGATTTCGATGTCTTTTGAAATGTGGTAAAATTAAGTACATTAATATTGTATAATATCCACATTGAATGGTCTTCTAATTATGTCACTGTTTAGCTAACGTCCTTCCTTGCCACTGCGATTAGATGCGATTGGAAGAGAATTCTTAAAAGGAAAAACAACCGTATTAAATTAAGATAACAAAATAGTATTTTACAATCGACGGTATGGATAAACATGTTGTGATATATCTGTTAGCTGGGACTGATTGATTCCAAGAAATCTAGCGTACAGCGAATATTGTTTTGAGAGGGTTAAATGAAGATTATAATTTACTTGATGTCTAGAATGAATTAATACAAATTTATTTATTCTTTGACGAACTTGAATCAAATTTGTTAAACACGTGATAATGTGGTGTATCGTTAATAGTATTATTTTTTTGATACAGCATGTAATGCAAACAAAAGTTTTGAATGCTTGTGTTTTTTTTTATAGTGGACACCTCTTAATTAATATTATTTTCGTGTAGATTGTGTATGGCAGTGTCAACGCTCTTATAAAAAACAGTAATGTGCTTTAGCTCTTTAATTTTTAAAGTAAATAACGTTCTAATAAATGAGTGTAATTACACTCATACGAATTATTACTTTTAATATTGGTATACTACACACAAAACATTTTTTTAAAGTTTTAAGACGACAAAATTATGAGCTAATTAAACGTAAAGAATATGTGTTCTTTCCCGTCATCTGGAAGTATTTAAAAAATCTTCTGTTGTTACAAAAAAGAAGAACTGGAAAGCGTTATTTTCAAAATTAATATTGGAATTCCACTGAGCACCTTCAGTCGAAATCTTAAGTTATTTTTTACCATTTCAAAGTCAATCAAATGTCAGTTTTTCTATAAGCCCTAAAGGCACATAGCAGTCATTCATTTATTTGCATTCAGACACAAAGAAAGATCGGAAACCTGCTAAATGTATATTGAAAAACTCAACAACAGAAAAGCGAGATAAAAAATAATGTTGAATTTATTTTGATATGTCGTTATAAATTCTCGACGTTCCAACATTATGACGATAGAAAATACGTCAATGGAAGGACGTCGCATGAAAGGGAAATTTTCCTCACACATACCAATCTAGAATAAATAGTAGGCAGCTATCAATGATAGCGCTCCAGTCTACTACGGATTGTACACGAGCGAGCAAGAGCTTCCTACTGCAACGGCATTGATTACCTATCGTAATATTTTAGTCCTGTACTTTATGCATACAAAGTTGTGCTATATATGAAAGTCGAGGTCAAGTGCAGCTTTACAAATATAGCAAATATAGAACATGTTTATTTTAGTGTTTGATATTCGTTTTTAAATCGTTATTTTGAATAATATATTAACTAATTGATTATAAAGAATAATAATGACGTTTAATAAACAAATAAATAATCGACAGTCAGTTCGATTTTTAAAAATAGTGTCCATAGATTTTGAACATAATACTTTGTGATATTTGAACTATTTTGTCATCTATATTTTTGTTTTTTATCAAATTTCAATCCGTAATTATTGAATAATGTATGTCGCATATTTTCGCTTTTCAGACTCAACCTCGTATCAGTACGGTGCATTATTTAAAAATCATAGCTTTAAACTCAGTGTGGTTATTGACATCCACCATAATCATAATATCGTCAATATATAAAAAAAGATAAGTTTGGAAACTATTTTTTATTCCAAATTTATTGACTATAAACTATTTAAGATGTTATTGAAATGCAAAGTTTTACCGCGAATAACATTTTTTTCTTATAAAATCGTAAGTATGGTCTTACTTTCAAAATTATATATCTATGTACATATAGAGTTAGATATGAAATCACGTGATTTTTACAAAATTGTTGATTATTTGAAAGCATCCATAAATTTAATCGTTTTTTATCAGCAACAACAAGTGGTGAGTGTGTGTACTATATATTTTATTTTATGCCGTTGAAAATAATATATTATAATACTATATAAAAGCAGCCACGCGGAGTTATTAAGAAAATGGTTATTTAACTCCACTTTTACTCACTCCAATTTTATTTATTGGAAATTACATATTGTATAATAATATTTACTAAATATTGAAATTGTCCAAGTCGTAAAAATATTCTATATTGCTCTATATATATCTTGTTATTTTTTAAATGAAAATTGAAAAAGGGGCGAAATTTAGGAAAAGTTGTCTGAGATTCGCCAGAAATCTGTTTCACAAACTTTCCCTGGAAGCTTTTAAAGTCTGCCGTCGAGAGTCGCTGAGCTTGGATATCATTTTCATATAAAATGAATTTTCCGCACAATCCTAACCTAATTTTTGTTGTTGTTGTATTAACCACCATTTTAATAATCCTTAAATCGTTCTAGAATAGTATTTGAATTAAAAACGTAGTATTTAAATATAAGGTAAGAGATACAGAGGTTATCAATAATTTGTGTCAATTTAAAATGTTAAAAAACATAATGTAACATCGTGTATGCCCGTTATAAATAGAAAAAATGTGTTTTCGCACGCGAATCAACAGCTGCGAATCTTAAGTTCGTTTTTTTCGAGTTATTCTTGCGAATATAAAATATTTGAGGTTATAAATGAATTTACCAAAGCCATGACCCTTAGAAAGACTTGCGCGTGAAAATAATTCTGGGGATTGCTACGCTCAGGGTTAGCGGAGAGGGGGTAGCATAAGGACCGAAATCCAATTTTATAATAAAAAATATAAATGTCAAAAAATCATCACAAATTATCACACATTTTTACCGACTAGCAAAATATCACACGAAAAGTCAACACGGAATTACGTCTAGAAATCTTTCTGTTACACACTGTCATCAAGCTTATGAATGAATATAAATAAATGGACATCAGTAAAAATAGTATCAAAGAATTTTGTTTTTTTTTCCAATTTATTTATGTTTTTAAACTAACTTTTATTGCAATATTAGCAAAAGTACAGTATTTATACATACTTCAATAAAAATACGGATGTCTTTGTATCTTTTGCTTTGCATTTTTGAACCCCCTGTTAAATGCGCTCGAATGCAGTTCTGCACTTTGCCCGATTTCGCCCTAATGTCTGGAAGATGCACTGTCCAAATCGGGTGGGGGTGGGTGGGACGTAGATAGGGGGGCGAACGGGATGAAAGACGCGTGCGCGGGTCCGATCGACCGCCGCAGAGCCTTCGCGACGCCCAAACAGTTGCCGAATCTGACAGAACCTCCATAACGCCGATGGCGGCCCGCTGCGCGATTCGGCGACGCGTGTTTACTTCGACGTCATCTGTCACTTCCCGATTCTCTTAGATAAATTGTCACCCAATAGAAAAAATATAATAAAACAAATACTTGTGATTTCTTTTCGACGATAACAACAAAATAGTGATGCGACCTTGAAAACGACAAGGTTCTGTCAGGGCTTTCCCTTTTATGCTCGTTCTGAATGATAAATACATACGTGCGGTACAAATTAAATGAAAAATAAAGTCACGAATACGATCACAATTATTAAGTATCTGTATTCATTTAACGTGCGTGTTTCTATACACTATTAAATGATTTAACATAAAGAAACATTCGCTTATATTTTCTAATAATAACTTTACATATAATCGCTTAAATAATCAAAGTAATTATCCATACAAAAAATACAATCTAAAAAAGACTTTATTTTCGATGACGTATATAATGAGTTTTTTATGCGTATTATTTTAGTAGTGTATCAGTTTGTTTTGGTGTTTTTACATTCACATAATTATTGTATACAATACATTGAAAAATTAAAATTGCTGAACTGCGAGATTGGTTCATTGTGCGGGTAGAAAAACAAATCGATCGACGCGTGGGGCTAATATTTATCTACAAAAATCAGCTCCACGCACGGGTAGCTCGATGCCTCGTTAACTGTCACCTTACACGAGATTGCGGCGGGCTTGCGAATCACATCCCCAGTAAACAAGTACGTAAACCAAAGAAACTGTTTATTAATGCATAATTATTAACATTTCCACTGTGTATTTTGCGTTACATAATCTGACAAATTTACCTGTGCCTAGTTTAATTTTGACAGCTGCGTTTTGATTGCGTGCGTGTTGCTATTTACAATCACAGTCCATCTCTATTACCATGCGCACATATATAAAAATGTTTTAAAAATACCCATATATACCAAAATCTAGTTGTATTTTTAAAGTTTCGTCACATTAAAATAAAAAAAGGCAATGTTTGTCTATGCGCATGTCGACCTTGAATTCCAAAATTGGAATCTATGTATGTAAAGAAATTTGAAGCAGATGTCACCCATTGAATCAAAGTTTGTTGTAACTGCATACTATTTATTATTTACTTTTCAATACAGTGACTTATCAGAGGCTTTCAACATAATGAAATTTATAAAACTTTTTGTAGAGATTATTGATGATTTTTAGGCGATATTGATTATAAACAAAAAATAGCTCATGATTATCATCGAACAATAATTTGACAGTAATAAACTAATACACTCAACTCTTTTTTATACGATTTTGAAATAACACGGTCAAATTATATATTTGTACAAATTAACATAAAAACACAGAAGTGGATAACGAATATTTTAATAACAAAACATTCGTCAACACGAGACAGTAAATAAAAAAACAAAAGGCTCCATTCGATTCTAACACATTCGATATGTCAGAAATATCTAACGATAAAGCATTTTATTTCCTCACCCATTTAAAAGTGCCTCTATATAATCAAGTAGTGATGATTATTAAGTATTATATTTTCTCAATTAAAATACAAATTACGAATAATATTTTGTGTAATTTACTCATTATTAACTTTTTTGCATGATTTTCTACACCACGATTTTTAAACTGTTTTTTATACACAGTGTTTTGTGGAACGTGCCTATCTAACGTGTAAAAGACGATTTGAGTGTAACTGAAAAATACAATGTTTACAAAATTATACTGCTTAACTTTTATTAACTACCAAGTTAGAAAGCTTAACTATATCTACCCACCACATATATATGTATATATAACACTTCTACTATTTTCTATAAATACCTACATAGTTGAAAGACACCATCAATATAACCATAAACTAAACATATTCCATAATATGTCACATTCAAACTGTTTCGCTATGAAATTTAATTGATAAATTATTGTTTTTATAAATGTTCACTAGCTCAGCGATGCCCGACGTTTTGCTTAAATAATAAGTGAAATAATGTTATTTTTTGGATGTTTTTCTTAGAAAACATTCCATGAAGGTTATTATAAAATATATGTTACCAGATTGCGCATTTTCTACGCATCCGAGCAGCGCAATGCAATATTTGTTTTGGTGTTCGCAGTTAATTTATAATGCATATATTTAAATGTTATATTTTTATAATTTATTTAATGCTTTTTGTTTTGATCCTTGAATATTTCCTTGACGCGTGGCTGCATGGTTATATCAAGGATACAATTATTGCGATGACCTAGTGGATTAGAAATTATATTATAGCCACATAAACAACAAGGTTAGGTTTAAAGGTTAAAAGATAAACAATATTTCGAAAAAGAAATGAATAGAAAAGGTTTTGTATTTTTGGTTAGATTACCAATTTAAAACACCTGCCAATTTGCTGTTTAACGAAAGTGTGTTTGCAGTACACTAGGCCATATTATACATGTATCAGCAGTAATGCATCTACTGCCGGATGAAAGCCTGTACACCTTTATTTCTTTACGTCTCAGTTCATGGATTGCAACACATTAAATATAACTTAACTAAACAATGATATTACGAAGTTGCAATTTATTTTGTAGCTGTTTCGATCGAGTAGCCAGTTGAAAACATTTACCCGTGAGACGTGACAAATAAGTTGTTATTTGAGATTCGAGTTGAAAATTAAATTGTTAAGATTGACAACTCAATGTGTAAATACACTTTTTTTAATTAATCTAAAATGTAGCTATAATAGCATGATCTATTATTGATTTATTTACAAATATATTAATATGTAAAAATGCATTTTAATATATTTTATTGATAATAAATATTATCCGAGACTAGTTGATAAAAGTATAGAATTTCACCATAGTCTGTGGGATTTTGTTCTTTCAGAATGCTATGTCAAGGTTTCGTTTTCTCAAGTGAATTTTTTCATAGTTTTATTGTTAATCATTAATAAAAAAGAAATGGATTAATTCCTTCCCATTTACTTTATCTGATCTAAAAAAATAAGACTTGAGAAAAGTAAGCTCACGACAAGCTTTCCTACGTAGCACCATTTTTCTATCCTTACCTTCTATAGCCAATTTGTAAAGCTATACATCTATACTTTAAAACACAATAAGTAATCACTAGAAATTATATCGTTACAACCGATCAAAGCTGAATAGTAGTCGAATGAAAAGAATATTTTCAGTTTCAATTGGCAAACCTGTAATTTTTGTGCAAAGTTAGTCTACTTTCAAAATAAACGTTATGATAACTAATTGAACACGTGTTTTTTTATACAGTCGCAGAAAAAATAATAATTAAGATACAGAGTTTAAATTAGTGCCTTTTCTTGAAAAAAAAGGAGCCGGAACCAACTTTTTGATCCTTCACGGCAGTCTTGTCTTCCTTTGAGTTACCAGCGATGAACGAATTTTAAAGGATAGAAAAGTGTCAATGGTGATGCGACGAGTTTGATGAATAAAATCAAACATTAGACCCCTGGTTCTGGTCACACAGACAGTCTATGGACCTGGTTTTATATTACAACATTAATTAATGAGTGTTACGATACACAGTACATTACATTCAAAATGGATCTAAGAGAGAGACAATCTGTCAACGGTTTCTAAAAAAAAAAAAAAATTAGATTTTTTTTTGATTTGAAACATTTAAAATGCCAATAATAAAAGTGCTGGAACGCTGTTCCATCACGTTACTTGGGAAAAAAAACACTGGTTTAAATTGTTGCAGATATAAAAGGGCTTTAATTCAATTCAAGAGTTTTAACAGTTTTTAACAATATTGCTTCGAATGTCGACAAATCGAGTCGAGTTCCGACGAATGTTATTCTTAATGTTTTAAAGTAGAGTTTGTCGAGGCTTACTCGCTGTCGGAGCCAATTGTAAATAACTATTTCTTCATTGTAAAAGTTTTAAGCTTTAAATTTTTCAATCTTTCGCAATGTTTATTTAAAAAAATAAATACACATGTTTGATCTTGAGAAACTGTCAAAGTAAATCGATTTCGCTACAAAACTTTTGTCTATGAAATTCACAAAAATACTATCTGTAGTCTTTGGTTTTTGATTACACCCAACAGTAGGTTTCGAGTGTGTCGATGACTATTGTAATTCAGTAACATTAATCGTGACAGGTAACCAGTAACCACATTGCATGTTCAGTCGTGAAGCCGGTTCTATCACCGTGTCGAATTTATAGTTATGTATACAATATTGACGCTGAGGCAAACACTTTAATCTGCTGGTAAAGCTGAAGTAGGTACACAATTCAAATTCTTCACGCTATTTCTGCGCGTTTGAAAAGCTCTACCGTATGCTACAGCACTTCTCAACACCTTTTCTACTATTGATCAAAATTATTAATTATTTTTTTACCATATCCTAGTGTAAAAAAGGATTGAACGTACTTCAAAAATATTTTTTTAATGCGGCCCGAAACCATCATAATTTAGTTTTTTTGCTGCCCGCTACATGCCTGGTTTACACCAAGGATTGACAATGAACACCTTAAAAATGATTAATAATAATAATATAGGTTTTCAGATATTATCGTAGTTTTTTTTTATCCATGTCCACTCCCAATGTGAGGCGTATGGACTCCTAAGGCGTGTTTCTACGAGAACTGCTAGTTACTCAGTTGTTCAACCTCTTTTTGTATTCCGAAGAGAGTAGGAATTATAGGATTGGACAAGTGGTTAGCTTTGACAAGTAATAACCTACAAAATTGTATTTGTTTATGTGATTATTTCCCCAATTAATTCTAAATGAATCCAGAACACAATTAATAACTTTTTAAACATTTTTGGTGTTTTTTATTTAATAAATTTGTTATTTAATAACTGGATCCGATAGACTACAAAACTGCATATTTAGGTTCAATTTAGATTTTTCAGATTTATCTGATACAAAAATGTACAGGTTATCAATATACAACTAACAATTATACTTTACGAGGTATCGTTAAAAGTCTGTTAATTAATCTCTTTTTTCAGAGATGTAAGGCTAAACGCACGGCTTTGGAAAGGTAATAGTTTTAATTGAACAGCTCTTCTTTACAATCTGTTGCTTAAAAATGTACAATAAAAAAAGAATTATTAAATATACAGGCGGACCTCCACTTTCACACACAATTGGTTCCTAAAAATATTGAATGTTCGAAAGTAGAGGGATGTAAAAAAAGCACCAAAAATTGTCATTAAAAATAATATTTATCAAAACTTACTTTATGATAAAAATTTGGCTGTATTTTAATATTTTTTTCTTTTCTTCATAGAGAGTTCTGTAACATGCAGTGCTTTTATGGATCGCCCTACGCACTTGAGAAATGCGTTCTCCATTGGGATCAAATTCTTTCATATTTTACAAAAATGTATATTGATGCATACAAGTTTCGTTCATATTTTTTATTGTTAAAGTCTTAATGATTTGTTCTGGTTCTTCTTCCTCACTTTCATTTTGTATTTCATTCTCGTACTCCTGTTGGTCGATTAGATATTCATTTTAAGGATTCAGAGTGAGATTCAATCGTCTCATTAAAATCTTCACTGTCAACATCTAAGTTTAGTTCATTCATTAGACGAACTATTTTAACAGCTTAACGACCGCGGACGCGTATTTGAGTCTTTGAAAAACAAAGGTTGCTGGCCGGCGGACTTATATATGCGTATAGACGAAGTATCTGGAAGCCAAGAAAGTTAAATTTGGTAAAGATATCTCAATTTGTTTACAAATTATAGTGAATTTAGTAAAATTACAATTTTTGCGAATTTTTCGCAAAATTGCTCGGCCGCCAGGTAAAATTCTATAAAAAAAAGTGCAGTCGTTATTGTGACCTTTTCTGTAGTTACATCAAAATTTATGAAATCACTCATCATTTGTGAGCATAATTGTTTCCATGAACTTTCAATAATGCCTCGTTTTAAATTTGGTAAACCAGCCGTTGCTTGCCGAGACAAAACATTTTTGCGTTATCACCAAAAAATATGAAAAGAACGATTTTATAAAAATGTGCGAAGTAGCGAATTGTGCGAAAGAAGAGGTCCACCTGTAACAGACATACATTTTATTGTTAGAAAAAATCGTGGATTTAACAAAAGTAATAATATAGTTATTAATAATCATTTTGACATAGAAAGATTTCATTTATAGACAGATTAAAACTGAGGCCATAAACTGTTTGTGTATTACTTGATTTACAACAAAATTAAACGACTACTATTTTCCGATAGAGGCACCACTGATATCAGGCTATGTTTTTTTAAAATACATGTCTGCTCCTTATGTGAAGTATATTACCTCCTAATGGAGGTATCTCATCAGAAGTTTTTTTACAAGAACTGCTTGTTACTCAGTCGCTCAATCTCTCATATAATGCTAAGACAGGATAAGGCTAGGACAGGATTAACTAGTGACTGACTAATCGCTGTCGCCAGTGGCGGATTAAGCTCTTTGGAGGCCCTAGGCGCAATAAATTTTGGAGGCCCTGTCTTTCGAACAACATTAAAGTGTTACAAAACTCTTCGTAGAATAATAATGAATAATGAAAACTGAAATTCAAATATAAGAATTATTTTTCTATTTTTGAGGCCCCTAAAATTTGGAGGCCCCAAGCGAGCGCCTCTTGCGCTTATGGGGTAATCCGCCACTGGCTGTCGCTACACCCAGTTGTTCAAGTATCGGAACGGGTGGGAGGGAATTTTTTAGATATCACAAACGTCCATGCATTTAGAGCAGAAATCGATTAATAATAAATTATGAATAATTGATGGCAATTGCCTGACGCTCAGGCTTCATTCTAACCCAGTGAAGGAGAACTGTGGCCTTTTGGCTACTCTGATGCGGTCTTTTGACTTGATCACAATATTAACTTTGATCAAAAAACTATACGCAAGCGTTCGGAAAAAGAGCGTACTCAACCCATTATATGAGTCGAAAAAAAAGGGGGGGGGGGGTGTCAAAGTTTTCATTACTGCGGCCGTATGTTGAATCAGATAAACGAATGCGACTTTTAGAAATGAAAAGGTTCCCCACCCATGCTCTAACACAGGGTTTCCCAAACTATGTTCTAGCTATGAGCTAGAGTAGGTGTTCCGAAAAAAATGGAATGATTTTATACGCTGCAACACAGTTTTAAAAAAATCTTAAAAATTCAGCTGTGTTCCGTTATATATGTTCCGTTATATATGTTCCATTCCAGAGAATGTTTGGGAAACCCTGCTCTAACCAATCAATGATAAAATTGAATTGTTGCAACTGCTTACACAAAAATCTGCCATTTCGAAATATCTTCTGCGATATATAAAATAATAAATCTATACACCAATACATCCCTTATTTTGGTAGAACCTGGCTAGAGATAGACACCTACCTCCATTAGGAGTTTATTTACTCAGCATTGGGATCGTACATAGCTGAAATGATGCTTAAAATGCGTATCTCGTTTTCGCTGTCTACTAATTAGCATAACATCGTAGTTCATGGTGTTCTTCATTGTTGCAAACAAACATATTTGAGATTCATTACTGTTGATGCTGTTGACACAATATTAATGACCGTGAGAATTCATATCTACGAAGCTTTCCACAATAGATATTTTGCAAAGTCGAGCTTTATTAGATAAAAATAATGATTTATTATGAAACGACTTAAAGTTAAACTTTTGATATGTTTTGCTATAGAAAGAAATTTTATCGTTAGTGAAGGGTACTTGAATGAGCTTTAAAATAAAATGTGGCTTTTTGGATTATTGTTCACTTCAAATTCCTTATTAAACACGTATTATTTATTTTTCGATGGACTCGGTGGTAACTTTATGGAAGTTTATTTTATTACAAAATTTATCATTCCACGTGCCACCAACAGTGATCTTCAGACTAAAGTATCGTAAAAGTGAAGTGAGTCAGTAAATACATACTAAAATAGTGTTACATATATCCCTAAAATAAAAATACGCAAAATATAACAAAACACCAAGTAAAGTCGTGATTCTACTAAAAAGTCTTATAGAAAAATAATAGGATAAAAATATCAACGTATTTCAATTCTACAGTTTTTTATATTTTATGCGTTGATAGCTATTTCGGTTCTCGCCATCGTCAGAGCTATGCTTAAACATAAATTTGCTCAGCTATATATACTGGCTAAGAAGAGATACACAATGCATCATATTATTATTATTATTATTATTATTATTATTCACTCTAACAATTATGCATTGTGTATCTCTTCTTAGCCAGTATATATAGCTGAGCAAATTTACGTTTAAGCATACTTCTGACGATGGCGAAAGCCGAAATAGCTATCAACGCATAAAATATAAAAAACTGTAGAATTGAAGTACGTTGATATTTTTACCCTATTAAAATGGAGTTCTACCAAGTAAATGTCAAATCAATAAATAAAACTTATAGAAAAGTCTTACCATTTTACTACTTGGCTTACTCAACCTCTTAAGGATTCGTATATTGAATAAATAAGCATATTATTGAAAAGAACTGCAAAATAAAATGATTCAGTCATTAGACTGCGCTTAAAGCTTAGTAGATCGTAGTTTCTCCCTACCTCTGTTGAAGTGAATTTAAGTAACATGACTGTTTAAAAATTCTAAACTAAAATGGTTTTTTCTTTTACGGTGTTCACTGTAAATAATTGATGGTGAGGCATATTAAAAAATAAATCACTCTTTTGTACTAATCCCACATTTATTCAATAATATCAGGACCGGTTTCACTCATCACGAGTATCATGACGACCACGGCAAAAAAACGGAAACGTGTTCAATTATTGTTAAAAAAATGTTTATTAATTATTGATGACGCGTAGTGAAATAAACAGAGTAACTAAAACACAGATATATTTATTAGTTTTCGCTTATTTTGTGTTAAAAAGTTGAGTCGATTTGAGTTACATTAAAAGATTACTAAATGCAACTCCCTGATAAATATAATTGACTTAATATGTATGAATTTTATTGTTAGATAATAAATTGTACTTTTACGCTTATGAATTTAAGTTTATGACATTTCATTGTTTGAAACATTCCGTGCGGTTTGAATTAATGTTATGATAACACGATATATCAAGTTGCGCACAATAATGCAATACTTCAATGGCTCATATTCCATGCATGGTTATTTTAATTTTGTTGCAGAATGATGTGGGATGCGGGTGAGTTCTTGACGTGGTGAGACCGTGCAGAGATTCTCAAACTTCGCGGCAGACTGCGCCGGAGCGCTGTGAAACCAGCGCTCCCTGTGTTCTTCCAAGCGCGTCTGCCGAACTGGTCCCATCACTAATTCGAAGGTAAATTATAACACTCCATCAAAGCCTAATGCAGTAAGCTTATCCCTAGATTTGTGTGGATCTTTTTTGTTTAACGCGTTAAATATACATTTTTCAAATAGTTACTGCATCGTTACGTTTAAAATAGTTACTGTCAAACGCATGTCACACGTTTACTGCGGTGTTTTTTTTTTTACAGCATTTGATCTAAATTCACATATAAGCTGACATTCCCACCGTACTTGCAGTGCCTTACGCCTCAATGTATATACATAAAACTGAAGGTTTTCATATCGATATTGTTTAAAAAATGTAAAATATATCAGTTTTTTGTATTATTTTGCTATTAACAAAACAAATTATATTTAATTTTATTCTGGACTACATCCAGAAAGGCAATAGTACAAAAAATATTAGTTTATACATTAAAAAACAGTAGTTTTCAAACATAAAAAAACACGACCACTATTGCAGCGAGTAATCTTTGTGACGTCTTAAATACCAAATTTGATCTCGTAATATGGTTGCATCGTGAAATAATTACCTTTACAGCAGTGGGTCTTGAGCTTTTTAGTGTTTTGCATCCCCTTGAACCTGAAAATGTGCTCTCTCACCCGTTGGAAAGTATATTTTTTAATTTATTTTACTCATCTTTTCCCATACCCCCGAAATGCTTTCTCGCACCCCAGGATAAGAAATACTGCTCTATAGTGTCTGCCAGTAGAGCAACAATAAAATGAGAGTATGAAAAAAATATAAAACTAAAGATGAAAGACACTAAAAGTTCTTTGAGGCTAACTCAAAGCTCCATCACATGGATATCAAAAAAGGTAACCACTAGCACACAGCAAGTGGTTAACTTATTAGTATGTAATAGGTACATTAAAAAAAGCTTTCCTCAATTAAGTTAATGCACAATTTTATAAAAATAGCATTCCTATATTATCGTTATTTAAAAATTCGTTTTATCCGTTCAACTTATTGAGTTAGGAAAGTAGTTTTATAACATACATAAAGCATTTTAAATGTAGTGGCTTCAATATTTTCAATACAAATTCTAGGTTGGTTATGATAGCACGAAAAAAGTAATATTTTCTGTACATTTCCAAAAACATTTATTTGAAGGAAACAGTTACTAAATACGGTTTTTTTAATTATCAATTTTAGCCCAGTTTTCCTAGACTTAATGTAATTATAATTTTATAAATGAACTGTTTTTTTAATGTGTTGTTTGTCGAAAACTAGCAAATTGATCGAAAGGTTTTTGGATTTTAGCACCTTGTGTATAATTTCTCGATTACTTGAGTAAAAATATTTATGTTGCCAACAGGAGGTGATGATGTCGGGGCTCGTTTCGGGACTGAATGCCGAACCGCAGGCTCTGGCGCAGGCTGTGGCTATCTGTGTTGCGGGTGCTTCCATTGTAATCGCCAACCTGCTCATCATCGCAGCTTTTATTAATTTTAGGGGTAAATATCGATTTTTTATGCGTCTTATCAGTTAAAAATGATTCAGCAATATCTCCATGTCAGATTGTAAACACTGAAAATGGTGATGTCAGTTTTATTCATATCGGCTGGTTTTATTCAAAATAGAATATCCTCCAGCATTTTGAAGAGCTTATAAAATAAGTATTCTATTAGTCAACTTTTAATTGTGACCCAAAGACTCAAAATTACTGGAAATAAGTTTTTTTTGTGCTTCCTGTAAAATTTATTCTATGGGGGTCAACTCATTTTGTCTAAGCAATGTATTTACTATTCACGTCACTTTTTGCATATATTTTCTTTATAAAGATACGAAGCTGTACAATTTGACATATTCGACTACTGGTTTAATTATATAATACTACCACACTGCACCCTCGTCAGCGTCGCACAGCAGCGTCAAATTGACGTAAATGTGGAATATTGCAATCATAATTTTATACAATGTAAAAGTTTGTTAACAGAAATTTTAATCCATTTATGGGCATGTCACAGAATCCAAAAAATTGAGATATTCGGTAAACACACTACTATGCGTATTTATATACACCCAATCCTTTTTTACACGATACATTGGTTCCGGAAACGGACGCGTAAAAAATATCTCGTAAAAAACCTCATTTTCATATAATTTGATAATTTGGTTCCAAAAATCAGAACATAGCGTAAAAAGCAGGGCTTTGAACCGAAACTGAAAACCGAAAACCAAAAACCGTTATTTTTGTCGGAACGAAAACCGGAACCGAACCGAAAAAAAATATCGTTTTTTTGTTCGGTTCAGCACGTGTTCAAACACGCTGGTATTTTCGGCAAATCGGTAAATTCCTGGTTTTTGGATTCGAGCTGAACTGAAAACCGCGTAACAACGAGTACGTCGCGTTAAAAAAGAAGCAGCGTCGCCCAAAAAACTTGAGTAAAAAAGGACTGGGTGTTGTTCATCGATATATACGAATTTAAGCCAAAAATGTTGACGCTGTAAATGTGCCAAAATCAATAACAGTGTTTCAAACATAATCCACGTAGAAAAGTCGCCGTAGATTCCATTTCCTGATAATTATTTTTGTTACTTATTGGTCTTACTATACTTGACGCAGATTTTTCCTTACGCTAAACGACCGCTATGGTCTAATTGGTAACACTCCGCACTTTCGTGATTGTGTTGTTGAAATATGAATAAATATCGAAGTAAATTTTGTTATAAATATTTTTCATCCAATTCTGGCAATCATTTTTTATAATGGGAGATTTTGGATGAATTGTGTCGTCTCACAACTTTATTAAATCGTGTTTCTACTTAAAACATAGTTTAACTCGATGGCTGTCACAGACGAGATATCGTGTAATTTTTTTAGTGCTCAACACGCCAGTTACGAGTTAACTCGCCAATAACTAATTAAATTAATAATTGCAAATTATAGCCGGCGTGATGGATAATTACGTACTTTTTTACGGCAGCTAAAAGGTTAAAAACCACGTTTATTCCCACTAAATAAAAACCAAATTAACTTTCATTTCAGGAAATACTTAAAATCAATTTAACACATTTGTTAATTAATTATCACAATATAAATAAGGATGTTAGAAAGAAAGAGTAGATGTATTGTGTACCTTTACTATGCCACTATATATAGATAAGTAAATGCAAGTTTAGATATGGTTCTGATGAGGGCGTCAATCAAAAAAAAAAATTGTAGAGCTAAAATACATTGTTATTTTTTCACCGTGTTAAAATAAGAAATAATAGTACGCTATTCAGACATTGGATGCTGTATTTTGCCACGCAATGTAAATATAGAATGACGCCTGTTTTAAAAAACCTAAAACTGTCATTTATGAACGCCTCTTACCCCGAGCTTAAATTTGTATATTTTTGAAAACGTTCGGTGTTTAAAAAAAATGTTTTCAAATTTTGTCAACTGTCAAAAAAATACATTAAAACATTTTGCAAGTGTTGTGTTCCTAGAAATAAAATTCAGTTGGTTGAGTATAACATTCGGTATTTGATATTGGATATCGGTTTAAAACTTTTCATTTAAGTCGGCCGCCGTGTCGTCTGGAATACGCAGTTACGGGCCAGGCAAAGCCATTTAAGTTGATCGGATTAATGAAAAACGCTCGCCGAGCAGAAAAAGGCAAATGATATGCCTGAGCTTAGAAACTAAGCGGGCGATAAAATTTTACAGAATTAAATTCCATCCATTTTCTTTCTAATCTAAAATCAGTGACCTTATTTCATCGAAGAGTTCAAGGAAATTAATGTCGCATATGTGACAGACAGTGCCATTACTGGACAACGATGGCCTTAATACAGTGGCGGATTCAGCGCATGAGAGTCCCCAGGCGCAAAAAAATTGGAGGCCCTGTTTTTCGGATAACATAAAATTCCATGTAAAATATTAAAAATGGATCAAAATATGAAAAAAGTATGTAAATTATATACTATTAAGTTATTCTTGAGGCCCCAAGCGCGCGCCTCGTTTGGTTATAGGGTAATCCACCACTGCCTTAATACATTCCCAAAATTTAGTTGAATATTTTGCACCGTCATTGTAAATAATGTACAATTAAACAGTTTGAATATATTACAGCTAAAAGTTTTCACTTTGCTGGGTTGTCATTGTGTAAGCCCAAAGTATTAATTACTCAAGCTTCACTATAACACAAGGGTTGTTGATCTTACAAAAGTGAATTGTTTGCAGGTAATATAACAGTTTTACATGAATTATGAAAGTAAATCTTTCCATTTTAAAATAAAATTATCGAGTTTTTCCATTTATTTTATTTAAGGAAAATGACTTTTTTAGTTGTGTCACGTTTAAATCCTAAAATCGGTGAATGTTCCGATCACTCAATCGTTTTAGATATTTTGTCATCTTTTAAATATTTGTATTAATTATGTACTTAAAACGAAAAAAAACTGTTAAGCTAATCACACTTCGATTATAAAAAACCACTGCTGCGTTGAAATAAATATGAAAAAAAAACATAGTGTCAGTTTTGTTTTGAAAATAAAATCATTTGAATAAGCTTGAGACACTAATTGTCAAATATTTGCAACAAAGTTGGCTTCACACGGCTTGCAAAATGTCCACTTCAACGCTATCAATCAGATTGACTTGTCAGTCAATTATAATGCTAAAAAAACAGCGAAAAAAATATATACTGAGATTATCAAATGCTTTAAACATATATTTAATAGAATTTTGTAAATAAAATGTTGACAGAAGTTTCACCGAAACATTCATAATTGTAGTTTTATCATAAAACATACAAATTTACACTAATTTACCAAGTTTTTAAATAGGTTTATATGTACGTTCTGCGATCTGTCACTTTGGTAGCATCAGTCAGTTTTGGCTTGAGCCGCCTTGAAGTTCAAAGCTTGGGTCATTTCAAACGCATAGCAAACGGTTTGAATTTCGAACTCTTAAATCAAAACAAACGTCAAACAGCAAGCAACGTGAACATGTCAACAGTCCATAAAACACGAGGAGTACAGAATATTCTTTTATAAAATAGTAATGAAATTTTATGCAGCACAAATAACAGATAAAATATCTCGTGTATTTTTCACTCGGCTCATTTGAAATTCTTTTGTTACGTAAATAGCTTGCAACAAGGGTTACCAAATAAGGAAAATGAAATAGAAGACATATAAGTGGAAATTTAGATCAGTGTAAAAGATTTTCAAATGTAAAGTAGTAAAAAACGATTTTTATTTTAATGTATTTTATCGTTTTCGTGTTATACTGTTATTATATTATATATTATAATCGTTTTATATATTAACATCATAGAAAAGAATTGTTTGCGGCCATAAATTAAACACTTAGTATTTACAACGTAAACTGAAACGTAGACTGAAACGTAGACTGTGGAAAAAACCTGTTTTTTCAAAACAGGTTTTTTTTCGATAATCACAACTTAATACAAGTTCTATAAAAAGGATGCAAGCTGCGAATCCCGAATTAGTATCTAAATTTAGCTTTTAAGTTTGAAAAATATGACCCTGTAAAAAAATAAAACCATGAAAAAAGACTGAAATAAATGTTTTTCCTAGATAATTTCTTTAATTAATATTAGATTATGTCAATTAAACACCAATTTAGAAGTCTCCGTGTACTTCAAGGTTGTGTATAATTCATAAATTTCATATGGCCCAAAATCATCAAAACACTTTTTTTGCCTCTCTTGTAAAATTTTATATGTGTGGGTTACGTCCTTTTTTCTTTTCACAGTCGATATGTATTCCTAGAATAAGTGAAAAAAATGGGCACTATTTAGGGCCCTGTGTAGGGGCGGCACATAGCCTGAAACGTCACTGAACGTCATTTACGAATAATAGCTACAAAAGAATATGGTTATTAATAAACATTCAACTTTAGTTCTAGGTCTTGGAAATGAAGTGATCAACTACTATCTGCTATCGCTGGCATCGGCTGATCTTCTTTGCGGTGCGTTGGTGGTGCCGCTGTCAGCGTACCCAGCTCTAACTGGGAGATGGCCTTACGGAGATATCCTTTGTCGTATGGTTGGTTACCTCGAGGTTACGTTATGGGCCGTTTCGGTCTATACGTTCATGTGGATTTCAGTCGATCGGTATTTGGCAGTAAGAAAACCCCTGCGATATGAAACGGTAGGTGTAAGTGTAAGTTAACTGCTGTCATACCTTCTTCTACTATTTTAATGTTTAGTTTAGTGTTGTCGTAATTCTGTGTTTATTATTTTACTGGGAGAGTAAAACAGTTCTTTGCACCTAACCAAGGCGTTGTGATTTTTGTACACTAACCAGTATACATTTATATTGCAGTCCAATAAATGATTGCAACATACATAGTTATAAAAAAACGATCGCGCAACAAAATACTTTTTTAAAAACAAGTTTTTTCAACAGACATTCTATTGTGCTCATTAAAGGTTAAGTGAGCCAAGTGGTATTATAAAAAAAAAATGACTTAGATGCGTTGTAATATTCTACACGTTGTATCGTAAAAGTGAAGTAACCTCAGTTAATACACATTCTAATAGTGCTATATCTGTAAAATAAAAATATGCAATCCACCAAAACACCAAGTGAAGACTTGATTGTACTTAAATTTCCATGCCAAGTTTTAACATTTTACTAGTTGGCTCACTTCACCTCTCAAGAGATCGAGTAAAAGCCGTAACATTCGATAAGTAAATTTATTTAACGTTTGATTTGAAAAACAGTTGCATTTTTGTCCACTCTCGAATATATGAATGTCATCAATTTTTAAATATCATCGATATTTTTGATTCGTTTTGCCATATTATTCTCAATTTTGCAATACATTTAAAAAACAGTCTTATTTGTAAAATATAAGCGCAAGGATATATCAAGAAACTAGACCGTCATTGTGTTGTACAGACCTTTCGTTTCAATCATTTACTAAACAACGATTTCAATATCGACATTAAACCAGATCTCGATATTTCACATTAAAGTTTATGTCTAATGTGTAATTATTAACAAATGTATTGCAGTTTACTTAAATATAAAGTGTCGTGGAATATTTACTCTCCTAATTAGATACTAGCGGTCTCAAAAATTAATTATAGTGTGCACTTAGTTTGTAATTATAATTAACAACATGAATTTTTTTATAGCAATGATGAGGAATAAGTATTTTCCTAATTATAGGTAGAGCTTTTAGAATTCAACTGTAAGCAATGATTAAATTTGAACAAAAAAAGACCGTTAGTCTTTAGAAATTTTTATTTTTTATTTATTTCATACATGCCTCTATACCTGTTGTTAAATTTTATTAAAAATCAATAACGTTTTATTTGCAGTAAAAAATAAATTATTTGCAGTATTGAAAAATTTAGTGAAAACAGTTTTTTCTATATATTTCACAAACGAAATCGACCATGTTGTTTATATAAAAAATGTGAAATATTTACGATAAAATGTAGCTTTTATTATATCTTATGATTATATAATATATACTAACGATTGATAGTAAACAATATTAAATATACTTTAACACTTTAATATTGTTAATTGAGGCTAAAAAATATCAGTCGGACATTTAAATTGCACGTTAGAACATTCAGTAAATCCGTATTCTACATATAAATTATTAAGATTCTTATTTCTACCTTTTAGGGTGTTCACTGTCAATATTTGGTGGAAAGGCATTATATTAGGAAAAATACAACATTCCTTTGTAATTATTTACACTTTTATTCAGCGGCGGATTAAACAGTTGGGAGGCCCGAGGCGCAATCAATTTTGGTAGCCTTCTTTTTCGAATTACTAAAACAGAATTTAAAATATTATATGGGCTTATAGAAAATATTTTTTTAAGACCCTTCAGATTGGAATCCCCAAGCACGCTCCTCTTGCGCTTATGGGTTAATCCGCCACTGCTTTTATTTACCAATATCACGACCAGTTTCATTCATAGCGAGCATTATCAACTGATAAGAAATATAATTTGACAGTGCTATTTATACAAAACAAATTTAAATAAAAAGGTGTTTTTAATTGTTTTGTATAAATAAAACTGTTAAATTATATTTCTTATCAGTTGATTATTCTCGCCACTTTTATTTACTGGTCCTGAATTCAGTAAATAAAAGTAGAAATGAGTACAAAGGAATATTGTGTTTGTTTTAATTTATACCTTTACTACCTTATAATGTTCTAAGTTTTTGCTCTGTCATATATAAGCAATTAATTCGTTCCTTAATAAGTGAAACAGTTAACAAGAAAGTTAAAGAAATTATAATGACATTGCGTAGTTGATATCAATTTTGATACATGCAGCTTCTGTGTCCGGTTTTAAGTGTGTCGTTGTGTATATATATATGTATAATATCAGAATTAAAATTTGATTAATATTGCTCACTCTTTTCAAGTTACTTGATACTGAAACGAGGCAAGTAATATTAAACAAAACACTGTGATAAAAACAAAATATCATCTATTTGGTTTATAAAGTATTTTTGAATTATTGGAAAAAAAGACTTTGTCGTATGGTATTGCTATGTGATTAAATACACATTGATAAAAGAGGCTACTATGAAATAATATTTTTTTATCGTAGTTGTGTTTTTTTAAATTTATAATGTAGAAATAGTTATAGTTTCATTTATAAGCCATTCGTCTATACTAAAGCCATCTTGTATCTACCCATACGTATTAATAATCAGTGTTGGTTTGTCGCTAGGTAGTGCTCGAATATTATTATAGATAAAATTATAACTGATTTTTTTTTTAACAAGAGTTTGAATTTGATGATTATTAGATGAATTCCAATTGTACATTATACCGAATAGTTATTGATTTAGATATACACAATTTTGATGACTTGAGATAATAGTTAGGAACAATGCAAGGATATTATAAAATAACATACAAAGTTTTTGGCTAGTTGAATTTTGTGTTTTTAGTCATACCCCCTTTGTATATAGTATATAGAATAGGGTTCGACCAGTCCCCCAATTACGTTTATTTGAATTATTATTAGATAAAATGACGTAGCAAAAAATCATTTATAAACTTAGATTTAAAATCAGTCACTAGTTATTTGAAATATCATTATATTTTTTAGGATTACACATTTCATACCATACTAATTAATATGTGTTATTTAACTGTATCACATAAATAAAACAATGAATAAGATATAAACTGAAGTTATAGATTATAGTAAAATATAATTAATTTATAATGAAGACATTTTTAACACTAAAAGACTTTGTCGAGTGATGTACAACAGGATTTTGTTTCAATATTGAAAGTAAATTATCAAATCGACACCTGTTTAAAAAAATGTTAAAATTAATTTGTGAATGTAAAGCTAAATCATGGAAAACTTATATCTAATTACTTGTACAAATTTTATAGATATATATGGGCATTTTTTTTAAAATCCGTTATACGCAATGTAAAAAAAATTGTAAAGTTTCACCATATTTGCTCAGAACTATAAAGTATTTAAATAATTTAACAAATTAAAAACCATTTAGTCCAGTGCTTTTTAACCGATGGTCTGTGAAACCGCACCAGTCCACATTTCATTTTGCTAATCCGACCGATTTTTTTAACCGGTCTACAGGTGTAAAGAGATGAGAAACACTGATTTAATCGAAAATCTCGAGAGCTTTAAGCACTGATATAATTGACATAGCTTACTGCTCCAAAAAAGTTGTACATCACGGACAAATGATTGAGTTTTTATTTGTTTTGGTACTTTAACTACTTAAGATCTTATTATATTTTTAAGAAAATATTAAGAATTTTAACTATATCGAACTTGATAAATTAAAATTATAGTATTCGTGAGCAGAAGATTAGTTTTTGAATAACCTTCAGTAGAATGTGTGAAAGAAATAGTTACAACTGACAAGATTATTGTGCAGCTAAAAGAGTATCAATAATTCTTTAAATTTCGATAGTAAGGTCTTTGTAATAGTCTTAATTTGCGCCTAATTTAAATATTAATAAGAAATATTGTACTTAGCACGATAAAATTGTTTGGATACGTCAGTCCGGTGATATTTTTCTGGTATTAGAATTTAATCCCATCTTTCAAGAGTATATCAATATTTTATTGGTGTTCAACCATCGCAAGTTAAACGAAAGCATTCCTCCCAAAGTCATTATATATAATAAAGCACATTCTGTGAGCCTAGATAACAGGATTTAGTTTCAAACAAACGATTGGATAAATCAATTAGTGAAAAAATCTGTTAAAAATAGTAATAATAATGTTTATTCAGTTAAAAATAAAAGTATACACAACGAAATATCTTGGGTGGCCCACCAAATATTTTTGATTTTAAGCTGTCCCTTTGATGGAAAAGTTTGGGAACCCCTGCTCTTGTGGATACCGCAATATAAAATTAGCAACGTCTAAGAGTCGTTGACCATTTGACTACGTTAATGACTCAAATAACCAAGCAGTGGGTTATTTAAATGAGGATTTTTCGACAATGGGCAATTTATCGCGAATAGGCTGGGTGGAATATTATCATAATTATTTAATTGCGGATGCGGTCTACCAGTCAGGGCAGTTGGCCATTTAATTGTCCCACTGAAGGACTCTCAATAACCTTTTTTATAAGGAATCACGGTGTTACAGCAATACGAACGATTGCTTCTACGTAAAAAGCATGTATATTTTGATACTACCAATGCTACAGGGGCCACCATTGAAGCGATACAATTCACAGGTACTTTTTTTATAGAGAAACGCGCTACCCTGAATTCATATTTAAAATACACAATACATAATTGATGTAAAACTGAAGTAAGTTGACGATTATAAATAAATATATTTTCCAAACATTAGTTGCAGTGTTATTATCAACTGCATAAGAGTACAAATGAAATAATATAATTTCTCCACATCTGTTCTTTATCAGAACCAACGGAAGATTTTAATGAATTATGCTTATTATTCAGTTACTCAAACTTACCTTTTCGGAGAGTGAAAGAATACATGGATAGGACACGACTATCATTTTATTAATTGCTTTCCTTACGCCGCCACGTACTTAGGATAAATGGGAGTGGATGAAAACGTTATTGATTTAATTGGAATTTACTTGATAGAAAGAACTCTATTTAATACGATACAAAATATCAAAGATTTAGTTCTACATTTTTTTTATAAAATTAATTTATGGCTATTTCGGCGTGCGCCATCGTCTAAAATCATATGCAGTAAAAAATGTTAAACTAAATAATTTTATACGGTGTTTATTCCCGAGTAGAATTTATATAATCTAATAATAATGAATAATAATACATTAAATTTTATTTGTTCGTTGTAATCATGTATCGTAGAGCGACTTAGTAACAAACAGTTCACGTGGAAAAACTTCTGTTGTGATACTTGAATTAGCCAGCCATATGCTTCTCATTAGGAACGGATTTGGGAAGATTGGGATTAAGAATTCTTTTTTTTTTCATTATTACGAAAAAAATGGACGATTTGTTAATAAGGGAGTACGCAAATAACCGTTGCCTAGGGCGCCAAATTACCTCGCACAGTCACTATGCAATATACGTGCGGCTTAAATGAACTTATTTGTGCCCACATAACACATTATTCTTTAACTACCAAACCAACAGGGCCAAAGTATATTGTATTTTTTTAATAAAAAAAAACAGAAAAGGAAATACTGTATGTAATTTAATATTGTTTTTATTTTAGCTAAGTGTTTAGGTAGATAGATAATTATTTATATATAAAAAAAGAATAGATAAATCAGATATGAGAGCCTTATGCATCGACACTGGATATATTTCATTTTTAAACATGACAAATCGAAGAGAAAGTTGTTAACGTTGGGTTGATATTAAAATAATAAAATAATAAAATCATTCAGAAGTACAGGTATCCCTTGTGTGCGAAGTCATAGATAATCAATTAAAGCGTTAAATAAATCACTGATAAATACCGTCATCTCAATTTGAACATTTGACGCTTCAAATAAACTTTCTTTTGAATTTACTATTGATAGTTATAAAAAACAAACATAAGTCTTTATATCGACCCGTAATAAACAAAAAATCGTTTACAGGAGAAGGTTTTTTTTTTAAATTATGTTCGAAAATGGAATTCCTTAAGTACGGTCAGTAAGTAGTAATGTATGGTTAATGCCTATCCTGATATTATAATAAAATTGTCTGACTACGTTCAGTTCTCTAGATCAGCGTTTCTCAACCGGGGTCCACGTGGAACACACTATAGCAAGCAGGGGTGGGCTGGTGGAGGTTCGCGCGAGTCCTTTGTTAATTTAAGAGGAGACAATATTCTCAGATCAAATTTGCATACAACTACAATTATTGACAAATATTTTCTACGACAGCTTCAGTATACACAATAGTACATTATCATTTTCATTGATAAGTTTACAGTAAATTGCATATTGTTACATTATATAAGTGTATAAAGTAACAATCGATTGCTTATTTAAGTTTGCATATAATTGCATAGGAGTGATAAAAAATCATACCTTCCCCAGAACACCGATAATTGTATAGAAATTAAGCGAGCCCCTTGTTAACGTATTGGCAGCCCACCGCTGATAACAAACATAACACTAAAATGCACAGTTCCTTAAAAATATCAGGCGAAAGAGATAACGCTATAAAATTTCTTTCACTGACGCCCTTGGGGATATTGAACAATTATTGGCTTAAAAAGCAATTTACCGAATTGTGTCGCTTAAGTTTTTGTTGTCGATTATCGGTCGATATATCCGAAGAATATTTACCGAACCTACATCTAATCCTCCACAATCTAAAAAACATCAAATAGGAAAAATAGACAAGGAAGTTTTTACTTTTAGGATTTTGAACTGTGTTTTACGAGGTGTAATTTACAAAGTGAATTTTATTTCTCTGTGAAAAATTATTGGCATATGTCAAAAAAACTGCTTACGGTGTTGATGTCAAATACTTTATTTTATAAATCATTTTTTTTGCTAATTGTACCTAAAACCAATAAGTTATTTGAACTGAATTGTATATTTAACTGACAGGAAGCTAGTGTGAATGCACTTTTATCATTGGTCAATTTGGAATATTTTTTTGTTATTGATAGCATTTTTAAAATTGATTTTTACAATAGATTGATAAAACAATTGTTTCAGAATTTTCTGTTATAAAATTCGGCATTTATAACGAATTTTTGTCAATTAGTAGAAAAAGTTCACATTGTAAATCTCCCCCTTTTTCGGAATATGTTTAGATATCGAAAGATTTTTACAATATGATCATGTTTAATAATGATATTCAATAAACGAATAAACTGACAACAAAATGTGTTGTAACTGCTTGGAATATTTAAAATTAATGTCATATACAACTTCTAAAATGCTTTTCCTTACCACTTTGTATAGTTTACTAAGATTATAAAGTCTAAAATTTTAGCTACGTAAAATACGAATGATACACTATCAAACGTAATACTTAACTCTAAACACGTAATTTCCGATATGTGGCTACTTAGTTGTGAATTTCCGATTGATGCATTATTAATTGAATCAATACGTCGTGTGTGTTCAATTGAAACGTATTTCGTATTTTTTAAATGTGTTTGTTTCGATTTTTTAGAATATGATATCAATTATCAGTTCGTATTTAAAAAAAGCGTGAATTTAAAATTAAATATGTCCCGTTGGCCAAACCTAGTGAGCCTCACTTCAAGCATATTCAAAAATGACATGATCTCATACTCATCTTGAGTGATTGAAATCTACCTTCTACAATTATTATGATACTATTTAAAAAAAAAAATGAATTTCGTAGCCTTTCGCAGAGAGCTATGAGTTATCTACTTAAATTATTACGTTGATACGAAAATATTTGGTTTAACCTTAACATATATTTTCACATAACGGATCTAGTTTTTTCCGTTTTAGTATTGAGATGACGGTATTACAAAAAATATGTTTTTTTAATTGTATGTGTATTGACGGAGTAATCAATTGTTATAGTTTTTATTTAATGATGCTTAAAAAAGAAAAAGTTGATGCATTAGTTATTTGTAGCGAGCTTAACATTTTAAATGTCTTTGGTGGTCAATTTAGTGCTGTTGCCAATGTCGCTTATACTAATTAATTATTGTTCTTAATCGGGGCATAGAGAAAATGTTTAAAGTAAGATTCCATATAGCGAGGGATACCTGTATGGCACTGTGTGCCCATGGCTTAATAAATGGATGTTGTCCTTTATGGCAATTGAAATCTAATGTGTTGACACAATCTGGTTAATGAACAATATTTAACACATAAATAAAAGAACTTTTTTTTGAATAATCAGTTTAATAAGATGTAAAATAATAATTCATGTGATCGTGAATCATTGTGTGACGTTGAATGCTATATTTAATTTGTTGGGGAAAATGTGTTTATATCGCTAACATGATTTCAATGAAATGAAGGACACCATTGCGTGATCGAGAACAGTTTAAATCTGATGCGTGTCGAGTGTATGTAAATATGTCCTTGATTTTTAAACGTGCAAATGAAATTTTCAGGTACAAACACGCACGAGATGTCAATGCTGGATGGTATTTACGTGGGTGTCAGCGTCAATGCTGTGCTGCCCTCCCCTGCTAGGATTTACGGAGCCACTCTTCGATAACGACTCCTTTATCTGCATGCTGGACTGGGGAAACATGGCCGCTTACACGGTGACGCTCGCAATACTGGTGTTGGGTCCGAGTGTCATTTCGATAGTGTACAATTACATGTACATATTTTCTATGATGAGGCTGATTAGGAGTGGGGCACCGATTCACGATAAAGAATATGCTACCGCCCTGGCGGAGAATCTCGCCAATCCAAGTCACATCACCAGCTTCGCCCTCGTTGCTTCGTTTTGGCTCAGCTGGGCTCCTTACGCGGGCGTTAGACTTTACGAATATTTCCTGGGATACGAGTTACAAGCGCCGCTTTTGCATTTCGGTGCGGTGTGGATAGGCATCATGAATTCGCTGTGGAAGCTGTTTATACTCCTGGCGCTCAGTCCACAGTTTCGGTTGGCGTTGAGACTCCTTTGTCTGACAGTTTGCTGCAGGAACAAAGCCCGCCTCCAAGCAGAGTTAGCAGGACTAGACGCTGACGATTGACTTGACGCTCCGAACGTTTGTAAACGTTTTAAAAGCTTTCCTAGAAAAATTAAGCATTTGTTTTACGTTCAAAGTAAGTTATGTTTATCGTTTAATAAACAAACTTGAAGATGTGTAAAATCAAGTTAAGAAGAAAACAAATGAAGAAAACAAGAATTGAAAACTCCAAGAACATTTCTTTAATAAAATATTTATTTGGTATAATATAGATTCTTTAATGATAAAAACAACATTTTTATTCTACATTTCTTATCAACATCTATATTTTTATTATTTATTTCACTTACAGAAATGTATACACGCTTAGTATTTTCAGTCATCTTTTAACATTATCTGTCTCAAAAATCTGCGCACAAAGATTGTTGTTGATTTTTAACGGCTTTCACAAAAAACTGGCATTTGGTTATGTTTAAACACAAATTGCAAAAAACTGCAAAAGTATTTATTTGATGCACGTTTTTTTCGAATCATTAGTATATATCTTCTTTGAGCCTTTATTATTTCATATCAATGATTGTACGCTATGGAACTATTCTAAAAATGTAACACATAGTATTATTGAAGACGCAATGTACTGACGTATTTAGTTAGGAAATATTTTGTCTGTGATGTGTTGCCATACATATAATCACGCTTATTGTGCTGCTTTTGAAGATTCTAAAACTAGTTTGCCTTTGCCAGAACCAGGACTAGAAAACCAAAAAAGAAATAGAGCCTGTCTCGCATGATACACGTAAGAAATCTGACGTAAAATTACAGCATACGCTTTTCATTTTACACTGACATAACTACCTCACCGTGCTTCCTATTATTGATATAATTAAAGCTCAAAAAGTCTTCTATGCATTGAAGATAATGCTTAAATTGTCTTGACATTACTACAATGTTTCATTGTACATTACGCTGAAATTAGTGCAAATGCATTTTTGTCTGTTAACTGTATTTGTTGAATGTAAATTGTATTTTGTACAAACGTTACTTACAACGCGGGAATATAATAGCATACTCTTGATTATTTGATATGGAGTCGGAATCAATGTGATAAAAAAAAACAAAGCAATCGTACAGTGAGGTAATGCTTATCTAATATAATTTTAAAATCAACGAGCTGCGAATTTTTTCAAAAAGATAATCTGAATCATGATAATTAACAGTATTATTATATTATCATAACTATGGATTCTGTGTCGAGAAAACTCGCGAATTGTTTTTTTTAGTTGAAACCAAAATGATACATTTCCAAAGGAAAATATATAACCAATTACGGATATTTGCAAATAAATAAATGTTTATTTTAAAGAATGAATGGTAAATAATATTGAAAAAACGATGGTCTCGATTCCCGGATAATTTCGCGTCTCGAGTCCCGGTAATTGAACATTTCAAGACTATAGAATCCCTAATTATAACATACATACAATAGATAGTATCGCCTTTTTTTAATGAAATCGAAATTGAGGTTCAAATAAAATTTTGCATTAGGGATATTTATTAGCTGTATAATTTTGTTTTATTGTCATTGTTTATATGCGTACCGATTTTATTTAATGCATCAAATGAATATCTGTTTTCATCTGCATATATGCATGTATTTAACTAGAGCTTAAACTGTAATAATGTACACTTTAAGATACTTAATCAACGCTTACTTAGATTTACATAAAATCAACGTAGTCATTTTATGCCTTATTTTTAAAACTATTACAGTAAGCATACTATTCAATGTTTGGTAAGTTCATAAATTTAATACTGCTTTGTTAGCACAGTGTAACGAGACGTCTAATTCATATTGTAGTAATTAGCAATTATTTTGATTAAACATTTGACAATAATTATTAAAATATTATATAACAGATCGCTTGAAAAAATAACATAAATGTCAATGTATTGATTTATATAGTTGTTTTTCTGATACCGCCTATGTGCTTAACAACTCAGGATATTGTTTTTAGTAATATTTGAGACGAAGGGTATTGCTCGAATAAAAAAACGGAAAGCTTGTAATTGTAACAAAAATATTGATAATGTTTTTGCAATGATAAATTAATACGATTTGCCTTTTTCGATAATTTAGAATTTAGACACAGTAATAAAAATTTAGATTTTTTCGAGACAGCGCAATACTTACTCTCTGCAAAATTCAACAGCCAACACGCATTGTCTGTTGTATGTTTGAATTCATTGAAATTTTATTTTAAATCACTGATGTTCATGCATTGAACGAAAGCTAACAATACTCATAACACATTACGGTATATCTCAAATTTATTAATATCGGATGTTAGCTGTTTTGTACACACGTTTGACAAAATGAATTCATTCTCCAGTCTCAGTTACAACGAACATATTTTGTGTCAGTATCAACCCATGATATTGCTGCCAGTGTGTTTTCTTCTTCCATCTTTTGCTGCGGCCAACTGCAACGTAAGCCATAAAACAATAATTAACATTCTAAAAGTTATTATACATATCAATTTCTATGTCTTATTGTCAGATTAATCTAAAGGTATTAAATGGCTTTCGCAGCCTTGAAATACACGGGTTTTTCCGAAACTTGTCTGTCAAACTATATCCATTATCTGTACTAGGTGTTAACTAGCCTGTATTATAATATTCACACTGTATGTGGTCACCAGTCACCACAAGAAGCCTTCATGATTGCCTGTCTTCTTATATTATACTTACTGAAAATTGGGAACTTCTTCAATTCAAGACTTTCGAGCGTTTTCTAAAAAACTCATTCTGTTTTATAATTTAATATTTAAAAAATTCAGAGTATAAAAACTAAATTAAACCATTTTGAGGTAGTTGTTTTTTTAAGATTTCGACTGAATGTGCTTGCTGGAATGTCAATATTAAATTTGAATCGTTCAAATTATATACATTCACACAAGTTTTGTCACTAACGATCCGGGTTTCTCCTTTCGGCAACTTAAGTGTTTATAAGAAATAAATGTATCACTAAGCTTAAAGCCATTGTTGGCGAAAAGGATTAACCCATGGGAATGCCTGCAGATAAGCATTATACGATACATTCATTTACTAGGCGTCGAATCAAGTTCATCCGTTCACTTGAACGCCTGAAGATGCCGAAAAACGTAACCCGGGTCGTTAGTGACAAAGCTTGTGTGAATGTACATAATTTAAAAGATTCAAATTTAGTAGTCATATTGGTAAAAAGAAAGCGAAAATTATACTTTTAGTATACAACCAAAACAAGAAAAAGTGTTATTTTTCAGTTTCGTTCCTATTTTAAATTACTCAGTATATACAATTTAAGAAGAATATGAAAATATAAATAATTTAATACAGGATTTGGTTTGGCGGACAAGCATTTTTTTTTTAAATTGAGAGGTAAACTAATTCAATAACTAGTCCTGGCTTCGGTTTTTATTCCTCCAAAATACAATAACAACATTCCTCTGTCTTCCGTGAAGACACGCGAGTAATATTGTAATTTTATTTCATTGGAAATGTTAGGTAATTTAAATTAATTTTATAAACAACTTCCATTAGTGCTGAACGTAAAACTATTGATTTTACAGGTGTTTAATATTAGGATCTGATACACTTAAAAATAAAATAACCAAAATTTGTTAGAAAATATATTCAAGGTTATTAGAATTAAATTGTGCATATGGTACCATCGAGTTTTATGAAAACAAAGAAAATTATGCGGTACTGTAGAAACTTTACCCAATTGTATTATGTATATACATACATAAACACTATAAAGATTTTTGTTAAAATCTGCTGAATAAATTTTAATTGTTCAATAATATTTTATAAGTCATTAAATAACTATCATATCACTTTTAAGGTGTTCACTGTCAATTATTGGCGGAAAATAATTAAATTTTAAGCAAATAACACTTTTTGTACATACTTATTCCACATTATTAACAATAGATCAGGACCAGTTTTAGTCATCGCGAGCAATCATCGGTAGATGTTTATATCTCAGCAACATATTTTCTAGTGTAGTTTTTTAAAACACTTACATTTCACGTTTATTCAATCCCCGACAAATATGCCATTTAACTAAAGCAATTTTGCACATTCTTTGTTGAATACTATTTATTATAATATAGTTATCATTTTAGCATTTATTGGTATAAACATTTTTGTTTCTATTTTGCTGAAAACTTGGATGAATATTTTTGTACATGGACCTTTTTAACACTGAGATTATATAAAAATATAAATGAAAAAATATAAAATATTCTTGAATATATGAATATTTTTTACATCAAATACATATGAAGGTGCCATGTTTTATAAAAGACAGTTGTACAGAACATTTTTTCAAATGCATTATTTATGTTTTTTTTTTTTATGTAGCAGAATAGTTTAATATGATAGATTTAATTTAATATAATAGTTTCTTGGTTCTGAAACTCGATGGTAAACATATACGTAGTCTTAGATTACTAATATTGTTAAAATTATTTTACGATTAAGTGTTCATATGAATAAAAAGTCTTTCCGAGTGTTGTAAGAAATAGAGACAATTTTTATTCACAACATAGTTCATGTTTCTATTTACAAATTAATATTTAAGTCAGAATTTTTTTCAAACAAGTGTTTTACGGTAAAGATACTTAGTGTTACATTATGTCAGCAAAGTATTGTTTTGTGACACATTAAGTAGAGTTTTGTACAGAATCATTTAAGTACAAGCGAGACCATCAACTGACTGTACATGGGAGGTAAACAACACCGTAGTTTCTCAAACTTTTTGAGACCGTGGCTCCTTTTTAGTCTCATATTTTTCTGTGGCCACAGAAGTTGAAAGAATTCATTGAAAATTTTACTCGATGGCAGATTTACCCAGGAATTTACGGATTTCCCAGGATTTATTTGTGGTCCCCTAAAACTGTGCTGTGGCTCTCATAAAATTATGTGGTCCCCGGTCGAGAAATCATGAGCTATACTCTACGTAAAAATTAGCATGTTCTTACGTAGAATAGTATTAGGTATTCTGTAAAAATACAACGATTCGTTTTCTTACTATTGTACGTACACTTTAAGTGGTAATAAAAGTGTATGTAACTTTAAGTGGTAAAAAAAAACTTTCTAGGGCCGCATTTTTTTCAATCAGGCCGCGCGTTATCCATCTCTGATTTAAATGAATGAAAGTTAAAAAATCTAATACCGTCGCAAAGACGTGGGTACTGGGTATCTCCCCTCCTCTGTTCAAGTCTATTGTTCTCAAAACGTATGTATCACAAAGCAATACTTAATAAATTTATGCTGTAGTGATCTTACTAAAATGAAAATGTGCTCGCCAAAATCCTTAATGAAAAGTACAACCAAACTTATAGTATAGTCAACGGAAGTTTTGCTTAAATATGTTTGAAAATTTGCATTTATTTATATGTACTTCGCCATTATAAGCCAAAGTTGATAACTGCCTCAGTTTTATGATTTCCTTCTGAACTATTTTGTAAATGTTTTAATGAAGTGAAAATATATTACAAAAAGTAGCTTCAGACTTTTGAAATAAATAAAACCATTTATTATACTTAGTTTAAATTTGTTTGTCGATGTATTAATTCTTTTTATTATCACACGTCGGCTAAGAGATGGATGTCCTCTGAAATTCTAAACGAGTATGATTTAGATATTATCAAATTAAATGTTGTTAAATATAAGTAACAATACTATGAGAACATGAAATCTAATTACGGTCACATAAAACACACTGTGGCTATTTTATTTTTAAACGTTTTCTTGCTAAGTCCATACACCTTTATTACGTGGCGTATTTCGCAACTTTAAACGTGCTTAGAAATAAAATAAAATAGTGAAAAAAATTAAAATACCTTGTTATTTTTTTAAAATGCAATCAATTTTAAGTAGAGCTGACATACCCGGTTTCTAGTCATATTGTCTAACAGTTTTCCCGTTCGTTGTCTGTATATGGACACTTTAAAATGATTGACATAAATTGAGCAAATGTTTTTTAATTATTAAAAAAAAATTCAGCCGGCACCACAATAGGGTTCGGATCAAAATTGACTGAGTCCATTTCAATCAGAGAAAGTGTACTACATGACACATTTTTATCACTAACATAATATCTCTGATACCATGGAAATGATTGTATTCCTACTGTTTTTTTTAATTGTAATAACCAATAATCAAACTTGTTAAAAATTGAAATATTTTAACTAAGTATTCAATATTACTTTTAGAGCCAACAAATAATTAATACGACAGTGGAAAAGTAACAAGTTCTATGTATGGTACGTAAACTGTTTTGCTCAACAATTCATTTTTTTTAATTAAAAACATAGATGGGTTTCAAACACGAGACTTTCTGATTGCTTTGCGGGTTTTTATCTCCACGTTTTAAAGACCGCGATGAAACCTTTATTTTTTTACCAAAACCGGTTTTAGTATTTATAAATTCTCACAAGGATGCGTTATAGTTATTTAACGATATAATTCTATAACATAAAAGACATACGATAGTGTGTTGTTAATTAAATATTTACTCATATTTGAATTTTGATGCATTGTAGTTTATTATTTTCAGAGGATAAATTTTGCGCAAGAAAAATTGAGGGAGTTACTTTAATTATTTGTTTTAATGAATTCAATTAAAATAATTATACGAAAATACACTTCCTTAAAATCGTTTAATTATAATATTATATAAATACTTTTGTTCGAAACTAGTATTATTTTTAATGTATACTCATAAGAATTTATAATACTACCTCTTTTTTTCAAGCACGAAAATGTGATTTTAAAAAGATATTAAAACATTCTGATTTAACTTTATTTCGATTGTAAATATGTATGTTTTAGTATGAATAAAACTTATTTTAAATTTGATGTAATGAATAATTGTACAGTTTGCTCAGTAAGAATAAAGAATATAAGAGTAAGTTAATATTTAACAGATATAATGAGCCTTTGCGAAGATTTGATGAAAAAAATAGTGCAAAAGTATGATGTCGCAATAAACTCACAGTGATATTTAGATTGTTTGTATGTGTTTTGTTAAAAAAATTGTTTCCACAAAGGCCTATAAATGCAGAAGTTTAGATTTGATATATTGATGAATCTTTGGTATTTGATGTGGTTTTTTTTTCTAATCATAATAGATGTAATATGTATAGATTTCTGATATGTTTTGATTTTTTTTTTGTGATCAATGTTTGAAACAAAAACTCCAATTGGATAAGTTATTTGTATTAGCTAGGTTTAGTCGTAAATGGCGTTTGGCCGTTATATATTATATGAGGATTCATTGAAATATTATAGATTTACGCGCTGTTGAAATATTTTATAATATCACCAAAATAATGAAAGTTTTTCCAATCAACGTAATCGTCTACCTAGAAAATTATTTAAATTTTAATTAGATTTTTAATAATAATTACGTTTCATATAATTCAATCGCTTAAAAAACCGATTCATCGTAACTATTAGTGAAAATGTATTATACAAATCCAACTCTTCTATTTTTTACGATACGTGACTATTGCTTAACCGCATATTCCAAGAATATAATTCTTACAGTATTGTAAAAAAAAGTTTAAGTGTACATACGAACTGACTTTGAATTTAGCAGTGAACTGTATTTTTATTAATATCTCACAAGTTTTTTGATTAAGAAATTAATTGTTAATATTATCAAATTTACAATAACGTTTCCGTATATATTATATTCTACTCCGTATACTTCCGTATATATTGTTTTATATATACTCTTTACGTTACGATTTTTTTATTATTAGGGCGTGCTTTATTCTTTACGTTTTGCCACTATTGTGACTTAAGTTTATTAATTTCAAAAAGTAATTAATAACAGCTGAATAAAATGTTAAATGCCATCTTTTTTTCGACTTTTCGAACTCTAAAGCAGTGTTATTCAACCTTTTTACATCCGCGGACCGGTAAAAATTGTAAAAAATATCTTGCGGACCGGCGTCAACCAACATCACTCAATAAGTTCGTATGATGACATATGATTGCGCCGCTATTGACAAATCCATATGACTTTTCAAAAAGTACCAAAATTTAAATAATACGTGTCGAAATTTCATAACAGTTGAGGTTTAGTTCACAAGTTACAGTGGTTTAAGTGACGTTACTTTGTAATTTTCAAAACAATGGAAAAATCTGAATTCCGTGTTTTGATAAAAATTTGCTTTTTAATTGAAAAAATACCGTTCAAGCAAAGCAATAGCTTGACAAGTGTTATTTGGACTCTGTTCCATCAAGACAACTGGTAGAGAAGTGGTTTGCTGATTTCTGAACTGAACGTTCTGGTTGCCCAAATTCGGCAGTTGTTCTAGAAAACATAACTAAAGTCCTCAAAATAGTTCTGACCGACTGTAAATTGAAGTTGCGTGAGGTAGCTGACACCTTAAAGATATCAGAAGGCAGCTCATTCACCATTTTGCATCAACATTGAGGAGATAATCAAGTCGAAAATTTATCGAAACATAAAAGTCTTCGCGGACTGTTATTAAACTCTCGCAGACCGGTGCCGGACCGTAGGTTGAAGAACACTGCTGGAAAGAACACAGATTTAATTGAGCTGACGTGAGTTGATCATTTTTTTTCGTTCGTTGACAGTTATAATTGATATGCAACACAATTTTAACATGTTTGAAATACAGTGGATGCATTGCCTTCCAATTATTTTGTTAATGAATTTTTAACCGTTTTAAAATCAGCTGTCTTTTCATGGAGAGTTGTGATATACAAATCGAGTTTTAAAATGATTACTTATTTTCTAATCGGATTCTCTACCTGCAGACGTCCATGCATATAAAATCATTTTTGGAAATTATCAATATGGACAATGCAGCTTTTATCATCTTGGATTGTGAATTATTATGAATACAATTTAAGGTACATGTATCAAATAGTACTTTTGTTCAAGTTTTAATATATTATATGTGTGACGCTCCTACAAAGAAAATTCACAATCTCTATGTATATATATTTTGTATAATATGAACGATAGAAAATTATTAATCCAAGCTGCTTTGAATTCATTCAAGTTCTTTGAAGTCGAAAACCGATGAAACTACATAATAATCATTTCACAAAAGAACGTTTTATGTTATAATATTACATCTAAGTTTTGATCATTCACCTTAATCTTGTTTTTCAAAGAAAGACTACTCCATTATCTTTTTAACTAAAGAGGAACATTATTTTTTAAAAACTGTAGTAATAAAGTTTAAATTATTTTTAATAAAAAATGTTTTCTTAAATATAATACTTTGAAGGTTTGCTTGGTTTGATAAAAAATAATAGCACGATGTATATATTTATTCACAAACTAAATCGAGTAGTTTTTCAGCGGAAATCATTTAACAAATCGGAATCAAAACATTCCATAAATAAACTTTCTTGGAGACTCATTCTCGGTGCTTAAACCAAGTTCAAGCTAGCTTTTGACGAGCAGTATGCACATAAACAAAATTGCAAACAACCCGATGTTCTCGTTCAAAGACGAAACAAAACACATCGGAGATTGAAAACAAGTCAGTGTAGTTATAAAATAAGCATGCGTATTTAATGGAAATTGCAGGGAGTTGAGTAAACATTTCCAAAAAAGTGTTTTGTAAACTGAAAGACAAATTATTTTAGTAGCATTTGAGAATCGTCTTTGATATGAAAAAGTATACTATATTTCTGTGAAAAATCAAAGTTTTATATTTAAATCGTAAATAAATATGCTTCTACGTAATGTTTGTAGGTTTTCATTTCACCGTAAAAATAAACTCGACGACTGCGTATTTTGAATACACTACGTAGAAATCGTAACTGATTGGGTACTAAAGTAAATTTACTTTATTTATAACATTTTTATAAAAGTGTTATTTTACTAAATTCAGAAATACAATATATAAAGTGAAAATATCAGAATATTATTATGGCAATAAAATTTCTCAACTTACGCAAATATCTAGAACTAACTCGTGAGCGTTGATTATTTTTAAAAAGATCCACGATAATATAAAAAAAAAACACTAGAACAACTTAAAACAGTTTAAAAAGAAGTTCTTATTAATATTTTATTTAAAACTAAACACAGTTTTTATTGACTTTTCATTAGTTAGCTTAAAAATAGTGTTGATATAATTTCATAATAAATTATCGAAAAGAATAGTCTACAACCAATAATCCACAGTACGAAATCACTCTTAGGGTGTTCACTGTCAATACTTGGTGGCAATGCATTACATTAATAAAAACACAATATTACTTTGTATTTTTTTTCTACTTCATTAAAAAAGTCAGGACCGGTTTCGCTCATAGAAATTATAATTATGTTTGTAATTACCATCAGTCACCACATTAACTTTATAAATCTTTGATGATTTTTTGATTATATGTTAGAGGTGTTAAACATTTTAATTTTGTGTAACTATAGAATCACTTACACTGTACATTGTAAATTCTTTTCAATGTCAATTGTTGTTTACACATTTTCATTTCAATTTGTTTTTGTATAAATAGTACTGTTTAATTATATTTCTTAGCAGTTGACAATGCTCACCATGAGCGAAAATAGTCTAAAATAAATTGGAAATACATAATGTACAAAGTAATATTGTGTTTTTAATAATAGTAAAAAATCAATTTTTATTTTGTAAAAAAGAGCTTGTCTAAATTTTAACATTTCTGGATTGATTATCAATTAGTGGACGAATAATAAACGTTGAACTTCGTAGTCGCATATTAAAAAATAATATTTAAATTCAGTCGTATAAATATTTGAATTTTATAAAACTCTAGTATTCTGGATCAACTTTGGTGTTAGTAAAATATGTTTTGTATTAAATAGCATTAGAAATTGTAGGATATCCACTCGTGTATTTTGCTTTTCCCCGCAATTGACATTACAGTAGGGCTAGATAATTAACAGCCTTTTAAATTAAGTAAAATCTAAAGACCTGATGGATACCGAGTGTCTTTTTGTGAGTTAATTGATTTGCGGGTGTGCCTGTTTTTAGTTATAATATAACAAAAAAAATATAATAGTTTTATTGTTATAACACAGATCGTAATATAAAACATATTTTTTGAAATACTGCTAATCTCATAGAGCTATATTCTAGAAAAACAGAAAGGCAGTGATAAAGACATACTGAATGATTGATGTAAAAACTGCCTTACAAAAAATTAAATAATTTTTGAATATACAATTGAGAAAAATAAGTTGATACATTTTTATTTTGATACCGCCTGAATAATGTGAAGTTTTTACTTTTTATAACCAATAAAAAGTAAAGCCTGATAAGCCAAAACGGTGTAAATGACATTTTGAATCATAATATTCAATAAAATAATACAGTTGTATTTTGATACAACTGGTTAAAAATATTTGTTTAATCAATATATGAAATACTGAAAAAGTCGTGTAATATAAATAATGCTAGCTAAAAATGTTTCTTCTTGTTTTTCCCATTTGTATAATAAACATAAAATTAAATCCTCATTTCGTCATTTTAGGTAAACATGATTCCATCTGCATTTTTTTCACAAAATGACTTTTTAATGCAGTTTTATTCGCATTTAAAATACGGTTCTATCTTCAGTTAAAAAAATCTTCAAATTCTCATTAAATCCATCAATAATCAAAAAAGAAAAATTTTCAATCTGAAGTTTGTATAGACACTGTTCTATCTGAATGCATAGTTAAAAAATCAGCGTGTAGAAAATCACAGTCTTAGAAACAGTTTACTCTTTCATCCGCGTACGTAAATGCATACGTGTGTTTCCTACGGGTATCCCAGATGCATGAAACAAATGTCGTAACGTTTATAAGAGAGAGAGGGATACATATTGTCGTTGAGTGTCAAGTTAGTTAAATCTTCATACAGATAGTTTATAAAATTTAAAAAATGGCCGATGCTTACACGAATTAGTGCACCAAGGTTCTACCTGCATATTTCTTTCAGCCATTTAAGAACTTTTGATAGCACCCAAGTTCTATCTGCAGTTTCGTCTATTATAAATATGCTAATATAATAAAAACATTGAAATAAAATTAACATGTAAGATATACATTTAATTTAATTCTGATTATATTTATACTTATAAACAGTTTACTTTAAATATAAAATATCGTTTCTACAAAAAGTTATATCTTCTGAAATCGTAAATTGCTTTTCCTACGCAGTTTTATTTTTTTCAGATGGAACCTTGTTTACCCAATGCGACGATTTGTCATAGAATATAGCATACTAACAATTTTTAAAGTCAATAATAATCTATTGAATGATAATTCGTGTTAGATAATTCATTTTATTTTTAGTATAGTAGAATTTCTAGCTACATTGTCAATTTGTTTTCAAATTGACTATTATTTCAATAAACAAACAATATATAATAATTTCAGTTATCTAGTAATAAAATACATATATTACAGTTATTTATAATAATATGTATAATGATACAACACTCTGAGAAATCAATATGTTTAAAGAATACCAGCCTTTTACGTGACCTAGTGAAACAAGACATAATTCGGCACATACAAGCTAAATAATTGTATATTTCATCGTTAAAATAGCATTCTGCTGTTTAGTATTTAGTAATGAATAAGACAAAAATGCAATTTTCTTTCCAGCTTATATAAGAGACAATTTATTTTTTTATCACGGCTGGAAAAGAAATATTTGCAGAACATATGAAATTCCGTAGAATAAATACCAAGTAAAACAATATATTTTATTATAATCGCTTTCTTGTTACAAGTAATCAGAAAATAATTAAACTCTTTTTACTATGCAAGCACACCACAGTGCTTTTAGTCAAACAGGTTTTAAAAAAATATTATTGTAGAGAATTTTATACTCAATATATAAACACTACTTAATCCATTTGTTATCTCAAATAATCAAATTCATTCAGATTTTAATATCTTATCCAATTAATAATTGAAAATGTAATTGAACTTAAATAAAAGATTTATTTATACAGAAAAAAACACTATTTGTACGAATGTCTACCATTTAAAAATCTCTTTACTGAGGTATTATTAAAAAAATCATATTTCATGATCAATTAATATTATATACTTAGTGAAAATATATACGCATTTTACTAGAATGAATATATCATCTCATCTAGACTAAAACAGCAGTTTATCTTTTACTACATCATATTATGTAATTAATATATAATATAATTATATCTACAAATTTAAAAAAAAACATGTAAAATCGATGTTGTCGAAGAGTCTTCAAATCCATTTATTATATATTATATTTTGTCAACTTAGAACAGATTGAAAAATTTCAGAGTTGATATTTTTTTGTAATAACACAATGCATGATAATTTGTACATACTTGCTTCAGATGACGTTTATATCTTTAGTCATATTTGAAAACAAATGAAATGTTTAAATCAACTGTGACATAATTATGTGATTATAAAAAGACAGTAAAAAGCAATCAAAATGATGCGACAATAAATGTCAAAAATGTAAACAAGTAAATTAAAAGGTTTTGAAGTGGAGGTTACATATCTTAAATCAATTGCAAAGCTCTCAAAATACCAAAAATAATTACAGAGTTAACGACTTTTACCCTTCATGCTAAAAAATTCAAAAAAATGATAACTGTACACAAACGCAAAAACAATGATGTGTATTTGCAGAATTAAAAAAAAATATTTGTGACAAAGTGTTTGTCTTTTCACTCTCTTGTAGAAATGCAATGTATTGTATTTACGAGAATTGCAGTCTAGTGAGACTATATGCATCCTACCAAAACTACAATAAAATATCTCCAAAATGATAAATTCATACTTGCTCAAACGCGCGTGATTTTTGTGATCACAATAAAATATCAGTGTGTTATTATCAAGAATATGTTTTTTATTATTATTAAATAGAAGCAAAAATACATAAGTCCTCAGATGTGGCAATACTAGTGTACTGATTTTTAAGTAATTGATTAAATATTTTCAATATAAATAATTCTTTTCATATGTTTTACGAAATAAACAATAATCTAGATCTGAATCTAGATCTGAGCGTGTGTGGGCTTGGATCGGCTCTTTTTGATGAGTAGTCATTTTATTATCATGTCTATATTACTCATATTAAGATAATTTACTTTTGAATAATTATTATATATATTTGTGCTGTCAATAAACATGCATGTTCCTCTATAAGTAATTCGATAATAAACTTTAGTAATAATGATTTCATCATATTAATTTTAGCGTCCTAGTATTCAAACTGGGCCAATTTATTTTACATGATTGTATGAATACAAATTGTTTCATCTACGCCGTAGATTTTACTTTATAAAAATAACGACCGTGCGAAATTTAAATTGGGCCATTTTGAAACTCAATTTTATTTGGTGTTTATCTTTGTGTTATTTTTTTAAATAACAAAAACAAAAACAATTACAATTGTGCATTTTATTTAATTATATTTTAACCTTTTACCAATCAAACTTTCTATCCAAATCTCTTGTTTAATCATAAAAAAAGCGGTGGGTGAAAATTATAGTAAAAGTTACGATTTTAATTAATACGATATATTTATACAATATAGACAGCGATTGTGAAGTCTAATGAAAGAGGGTGACCTACTTCCCCCAACATGCAGGGTCGAATAAAAAAGAGATGGCTTTTACGTTTAGCGGTTGGTGAAAACGAAAAATGTAAAGCTCTTCATTCTTTTAAACATTTTTTAGGCCACACTTAAGTAATATTCTTGCTAACGATGATGAAAGGCAAACCCAGATTGTAGGTGACAAAACATATGAAAATTTACATTGTTTAAGCCAGTGTTTTATTTTGAAAAAAAGACCTTCACGATTCTTCAAATACACTCATTACACATCGATAAATTAAAAATGATAATTTGAGCCCTCGAGAGATGAAGTGAGCCAACTAGTAAAAAAAAATCTTGATCTTCTAAATACGATCACGTTTTTATTTTTATGGATTTCATATTTTAATTTTACGGAGTTAACAGTATTGCAATTTGTATTAACTGAAATTAGTTCACTTTTAAAGCACCTTAAGTCGTGTAGAATATCACAACGTATCGAACTTATTTTATATAAAATACTACTTGACTTACTTTACCTTTAATGGACCTATTTGTCCCAGATATATTTGATTAATTTTGAAATGCCTAATATTGACAATATGTATGTTTCGAAAAAAGTTTTCCCAAAACTAAAAATTATAACGAGCGACCTAATTCTGTCAATGCATACAGCGTCTCAAAGAAAAAGCTCGAATACTATTTTTGTATATCTAATTCTAAATAGACCAGAATAGTGTGTTTTAGTTCATTTAAAGGTAACTTCGATGAATCCGACAGTTAGTTGTGAAGAATCATTTGCAATATCAAATAAATGGATTATTGTGTTGTTTTGTTAACGTGTTTCGATTCATTGAGTCAAAAGTTCGGTACAATATTTTTGAAGACTTTTTTCACCCCACAAACCAGTTAATCTGTAAAAAAAACTGGTAAATCCATATGTATTGAATGCTTTCAGCTTTTTTTGCTTTTAAACTATTTTCATACAAGAAATCTTGCAGGTATATGATTTGGATATGAGTTGGATGTGTTTGACTTTGAATTAGTAGAAAAATAATCTAATTTGCTGATGAAAGCATCCAAGATGGCGTCGTAAAAGAGGATAAAAGAAGAAATATGTTTAATGTTGATGTGATGTAAGTCGAAGGAAAATCAAAAACATAATTTAGATTAGAATGTAGATTTCAAGGGAACTGTAAAATATTTTTTATAATTTTCATTGTAATTGCCAAAAAAAATAATTTAACAACTCTTTTAATAGTAATAAGTACATTTCTTCTTTGTCTCATTTTGATACATTTTTATTTTAAATGCACAACGTTTCACAAATAATACAAATTATCATTTTTTGAATAATTTAGAAGCCAACCTACAAAATGTCCAATATTATTGAGAAAAATTAAAAAAAAATGAATATAACATATAATAAACAATATTATTAAATTTGAATCGTTCAAATCATGTACACTCCCACAGATTTTATCACTAACGACCCGGGTTTCGCCTTTCGGCATCTTCAGGCGTTCAAGTGCACGTCAAATTTAATATTGAAGTTCCACCAAGCACCTTAAGTCGAAATCTTAAATTAAACAATATTATATAAAAAATACTTCTACAATGTAGCACTGTAATGTAAATAATAAAACAATAAAATACGTTTACCGCAGTTCGACAATTTGTGGGCTGGCTAGTTTCTACATAACAATTTGCCAATTCTAAGCATTATTTTTTCCAAATTTACTGTTCATTTACCACGCAAAAAGGGTAAGTATAAGGAAAGTCGCAACTCGTTGTTCCGTAAAATGTTATCAAATGCCTGCAACACTTACCTCCACTGAATACCATCCAGTGGAACTCAACACCAGTTTTCTTTGCCAATGAAGTGGGGACTGCCACAACATTTGTTTAAGATTTGCGTCATTCTTTGAGCAGCATTAAAAAGCAAGTGCCCTGCTGGATCCTGGTATTCCATCCGACGAACATAGCCCTAAAACCAAAAAACATGTACTTAATATCAGATATTAAGATAGACAAGCTGTAAGCCCGTTGACCTCAACGGGGGGATATTTGTTGCATTTTTAAGTATGTAGTCAGAAAATTACAAACCTATTTATTGAATAAGCCAGAAACTCTAAAAATAAAATAAATATATCTTGTGCGATTTTGTAAACTATGTAATGCGTCATATTTCAAGAAATATTTTTACTAAATTCGGATGCTTTGAAGATTTTATTTTAGACATAAATCCAAACCGGATCCGTCAGGTTTACAAAATATTACACCCGTTATCGACGGGTTTTAAAAACTCAGGTTTTCATATACAGTGAAAACCCGATTCTACGTTTTCCAAGGGACCGTAATTATTCAACGAATAATGCGGGAAACCGATAATGCGGGAAATCTTCAAATAATAACAAAAAATGTATAATTTTCAAATAACTTCCAGATAACTTGAATATAACTTAAATACATACTCAGTTGCCTATTTGTAGTTTGGTACTTAAATTTTGATAGACATCCTTTAAACTTGCGTTCTTTTCAAGGTTAACTTTTTTTGCAATATAAATATGTCGACTCGTTCTGGTTTTCTTCATTTAAGCATTTTAGTTTTGACTTTTGAGTTAGAAAAATTCGCGCAACCAGATGCGATGTAAGACTATTTATGAACGAATAAAGAAATATATCTAATAAAAACGGTCAATCGGGATAGTGATTGGGACAGGACGATAATATGTAGATGATAGATCGAAGAAATCGGTAAATCTGTGAATGATTCACGTGGAATTATTAAACATTGTTATTACGGGTATTGGTCGAATAAAAAATAAACGATCCATGCAATAAAACGAAGATAGCGAGAACGGAAGATCGGAGTTCCACTGAAAAAAACGCGAAACGAGATGCGAGGCAAAACTATTTATGAGAAATAATCAACGAAAACGGTCAATCGAGATAATATTTGTGACGGGACCAAAATATTTAAACGATAGATTGAGGAAAACGGTAAATCGGGGAACGATTAATGCGGGATTATTTTACATTGTTCTTATGGGTGTTTGGCCGGGACTATAAAAAATAAACGATCCATGCGGGAAAACGAACAATGCGAGAACGGCAGATCGAGGTTCCACTGTACACTGATTATATCTTATTGGAGTGCAAAGCTTGTGAGTCCCAACATAAAGAAAATGAAATTTAAAGCACTGCTTAAAATTTATCAACTAAAAAAGGCAGTGTTCAAGGTTTTAAGACTTCAAAAAAATTGAATGATTTTATATGGTAGACTTTTAAGGCGTAAAACAGCATTAATAATGAATCATTTGAGCTCCTGATAGGCAATGAGGTACTTTAGGAAAAAAGCTATAAGCGTTATAATATTTAACATATCCACTGTGGAAAGTAAAAAGGACGTAAGCCACACAGAAGGGGCAAAAAAAGTGTTTTGATGATTTCGGGCCATATGCAAACCATGAATAATACACAACCTTGAAGTGCACGTAGACTTCTAAAATGGTGTTAAATTGACATAATCGAATATTAATTAAAGAAATTGACCAGGAAAAACCTTTATTTCAGTATTTTTTCTTGGTTTTAATTTTTTGCAAGGTCATCTTTTTCAAACTTAAAAGCAAAATTTAGATACTAATTCAGCATTTGCAGCTTGCATCCTTTTGATAGAATGTGTATCAAGCTTAATACATTGTGATTATCGAAAAAAAGCTGTTTTGAAAACTGTGGGTTACGTCCTTTTTCATTTCCATAGTTGATATATTAAAGTATCTTAAAAGTGACCTAAGTTCAATCAATATACCCTGTAATAGTGTCACCTCTCTAAAATAAAAATATGAAATTCACTAAAATATCAAGTAAAGACGTGACTTTATGTACAATAGAAAAGTTTTACAATTTTACTACTTGGCTCACTTCATGTCTAGAGGTTTAATTCATGGTAAAAAACAGACATTTATATTTTATTCATAAATTAGAAAAAAATGAACACTGCAAGAAAACTCTCGTCTACTAATTTACGTTTTTAATCCCCTGTGAAGCTATAAATTACATAGTTTACAATAAAGAAAAACGTTTTATTAAAAAAAAAGTATTTTTACTAATTCCATATGAGTAAACATTAAGCCAAATATGTTGAGACACTAAGAACTGTTTCAATTTATATTTCTTAAAAAGGATAGTAAGTTTAGCAGTTCTAACTTCATTAATCACTTTTTGTGTGTTCACTGTCAAAACTTGGTGGAAAAGTATTATATTAAAAAAAAAAAAACTCATTTGTACTAATTTGTAATTATTATATGTATTGACAGTGAATAAATTCCCGTAAAAGTGATATAAATGAGTATTTAATTTACTAGATAAAATAATGCTTGAAAGAAAACAATATTTGTATTTATTATTCAGAAAAAGTATAGCTGATATTTAAAACGTAATATTTCTAACAATATGCAATATTGGAAATGTTCAACACAACAACTTCCCTTTCCAGAACTGTCCAATTTCCCGCTGGTTTCATTTAGCTATTGAGTAATGAAAATTGAACTCAGTCAAGCTATTGTTAAACTGGCTAACCGAAAAACATGTAGATATAGTCAGAATTATTTTAATAAACATTCAAGAATTTTAATATAACATATACTCAACTCTTTTTTATACGATATTGAAATAGCATGGTCCACTAAAAATAACAAGTACTGTATTCTTACATGAATTTTTTGTTGCAACCTAATTTCCATACACAAAGAAACACAGAAGCGGATTATAAATTTTCAATCACAAGAAATTCAACAACATAAAACAGTAATAGCAAATACATTCATTAGATCTTAACACATTATAATGAAATTTCTAACAATGAAAACAATTTATTTCCATATTTACAATATAATCAATTAGCGATGATTTGTGTTATTTTTCTCAATTAAAATATGTGTTATGAATATTATTTTGTGTAATTTTCTTATTAGGTTTTTATAAATAACTTTTTTACACAATGGTGTTATTTTTTCGAATAACACGCTTTCTTAAATTCAAGGAACCAATCTTTAATTTTTCTATATATCCTATCACCTTTTTAGATGTTTTTTTTTATACACAATTTTTTTTAGAACGTGTATACCGTGTAAAAAAAATTATAATGAAAAAATTAGATCGTTTTTTTACTAAAAAAAAAATCTGGTCTTAAATAGCCGCAGAGCATTTTATTACTTTTACACAATTAAAATCAATGGCAAATGCTTAAAAACTGAGGAAATACAATTTATAATATATTTCTACCGACGAATACAAATATGGAAAGGTTTTATATATTTGTAGGTTTTAAGTAATTGTAAGTATTTGTAAGTTTTTTTTAAATAAATTTAGATTATGAAAATTATTTTTTAATTTACAATATTAACTTTCAAATAAAAATCAATTATTTCTGTTAAGTGTAAAAATTATAGTTTCAGTGAAACACGACAAATTTGGCAAAAATTGATATAGGCTTCCGTAAGAAATTGAATGAATAGCTTTTTTTATTTTTTAAAGAGTTTGTATAATAATGCAATAATTTTGTGTCTCCTAATACACCGTTATATTTGTGATTTTTTGACATTCACAGCTCATTAAACTAAAAACTCAAAATTCAAACTTCTAGCAACTCTACAAAATTATTATATTCAAAATAAATATAATTATTCCTAGGAATACTCAAATAAAGGTACTTACATTTAAAAAAAAATGTAGGGTTGCATCACCAAAGGAAATTTACCACGATCAAAGTAAAAAATGTTAATTACCTTTTCATTGTTGTTTTGTCTATGAATTTCCTCGTTCGTGTTTTCACGATTTCCATTACAGCTTGCTCCGCAAATGAACGTCTACCCTGCACGACAAGTGGGGAGATACTGTTGGGAGGCTGGCTTTGATTTTCATATTTAAATTGGTTATGCAAAACAAATATTACTGAAACGTTATTTATGATTCTCTAACCAAAGGTATATAAATATTGATAACTTAAATCATACAGTCTTGTATGTATCATAAGCGCAAAATTATCGCTAAGTAAGTATTTTGTTTAGCACGTGATTTTTTTTACAGCATTTTTACAGCAAAAGCATAATAATTAAAACTTTTGAGAACATGACATATAAAACTAGCGAGACAAAGGTATTGTGAATCAAAAGGAGATAGCTCTTTGCTAACAGCCTTTACCTTGCATTAGATTTCTAACAGTTGATATTAATTACTCTGTAGTTAAAAATAATTGAGAGTCTTGAGAACATGATAGATAAAACTAGCAAGACAAAGGTATTGTGAATCAAAAGAGATAGCTTTTTACATCGCATTAGATTTCTAACAGTTGATATTACTCTGTAGTTAAAAATAATTAAGACTTTTAACAACATAATAGATAAAACAAGCAAGCCAAAGGTATTGTGAATCAAAAGAGATAGCTTTTTGCTAACAGCCTTTACATCGCATTAGTTTTCTAACAGTTGATATTACTCTGTATTTAAAAATACTTAAAAACGATAACATAAATATTATACTATAAATAAAAATGCTTTCTATCAAAACACTGAAACAACATTAGAAGCCTCGATTCAAATATAAAAAAATCCATGCTGGATGAGAGTGAGCTAAAAGCCCCTTTTTAAAGGTATCCTCCATGATTATTTTGCTTAATACTTTTTCCACATAAAATTTATTTGTTCAGGACCGGTTTCGCTCATCGCGAACATTATCAACTGATAAGAAAAATATATAAACAGTACCATTTTTACAAGTTAAATTGAAATAAAAGGTGTAAGCAACTACTAACAACGAAAAGGATTTACAAATTACATTATAATTACACAAAATTAAAATGCTTAACACCTATATAAAAAAAACATCAATAAATATAAGTGGCAAATGATGTCAATTATGAACCCAATTAAAATTTGGGAAATTTTTGAAACAAAGTGAAACTCTACATTACTAAAGTAAATAACTTAATGATGATTTTGTATTTTGCTTAAGTCAATGTTGACCGTGGCGAATTATTATGTTTATTCTATTCGTTCGTATAATCGTATTAATTAAGACTAAAAGTATTTCTTTACCATAAATTATTGTAGCTATAATTCAAAATTTATGTTTAATTCATAGTTTATTTTCTTAAAACCAGTATATAAAAACAATATGTATACCAAAAATTAATCTCGTCAAAGTTTGCGTAGAAATCATAGAAAATACTGAATTTGAGGTTTTATTTACTAAAATATTTAGTTTGCAATAATATAATTTTATAACGTTTGATTTTTCGTTGTTCTGAGCCTATAAATTATTTGATTTTAAATAGCGCAATTATGTTAGATATTTAGAGTTTATTTTTAGTACACATAACAAGAATAATAGATTATGTTTCGTAGATGTAGCTGAAACATATTTTTAAACAATGAAATAAAATCACACCTTAAAAATGTTAATTTTGACATTAATTTAAAACTATGGTGACGATTGTTAGTGGTGGTAAATCTCAAATAAGTACGTAAAATTTTGTAGCAGACTGACGATTGAATTGTGACTTGTTAAACAATTTAAATTAATGAACGTCACCTCATCGTTTACATTTTTCAACAAGTCCTTATAAAAAAACCATTTAAAATGACTCAAATTGTGCTCGTTTTAAACTTGCACTAAACAGTTGTGATTTTTATTACACTTTGTGCAATATCGTAAGTCTGTCATTAGAACATCTTTTTTATGTTTCTTTTATTAATTTAAAGTGTATTTCAGTGTTTTGCCACCATTTACTACGACGAAAAGAATGTTTGCATTTTTATTTTCCTAAATGATTGACAATATATATCCACAAATTAAAATAAGTATCCACAAATTAAAATCTTCTGTTATTTTTCCCCCTACACGTCAGGTTGGAAATTAACCACATTTACGACTGTACCCTACCGAATGTTGTTTATATTCCACCCAGGTCGAGATTTCAAACATCTTCTTAGTCTCTATCCGTTTAATCAATGTTTAAATTAACCGCCAGTATCAGACTCTTTGTCAGTTAGCATATTTATGTTTTCTGCCGGCATTAAAAAACATAATTAAAATCGGAAAAAAGCGGTAGTATTGAATAGATTTTGACGCCTGTGTGGTCGAGTGGTCAACGTCGTTGGCTTCGGTTACGGAGGTCACGGGTTCGAATCCCAGTACGGACATTTTTATAAATTGATTTTTCAATCGATTTATGAACTTCGTATGTGTTGTCTTGAATTCCCCTCTCCCATCCATATAATTCGCCAAAGTTTTATCACAATCGGATGAACGGTATAGGAACGCATACGGGACAAACAAACAAACAAAAGTTCATTTATATAAATATGTACATATATAGAAAACCCGTTTATTACGTCAATCGTGTTTTTTCTTCCTTTTTTGTATGAAAATATTTTTTTATATTTTTTTATTGTTTTTATTATTATATTAAATAAAAGGTAAGGAGGCGCGAAGACATTTTTTTTAAAAGAAAGTCGCGTAACTAAGGCATCCGATCCCGGAACCTTTCTGTAGTCCCGGGATTGACAATTTTTCCAATCCCGGGATTTCTAAAATGATACGACCCAATAACTTTTTTTAGCTTTTCCCAGAATTTCCGTATCCAAAAATTTAGGAATTCGCGGAATTTCCAAAAAGGAAAAATAATGGCAGCCTTTTTTAACCCTCGTGCAAGTTTCTAAAAGTTCCTCAATAATTGTCTAACACAAAATTGACAGGATCCCGGGATTGAAGGCTCTAGTCGTAATATAGTTTATAAACCTCCGATGCAAATAAAAATATTGTGACAGGTCAACGTTTTGTATATAACAAATTAGTATAAATCTATTGAATCACTGTTACACGAATATTTAGTTAGCGGATGACTAATTGAAAATGACACATTGACAGTCTACTCATATTTGGCTAGACATCTGTATTCACTATATTAGGAAAGGTGTTCAAATTTTGGCATCAACAGCGTTGTGAGTTTCCATGACTGTGTATGAAAAATATTATTATGACCAGTTGCAATGAGAACGTAAAGTGCATTTGAAGCCAACAGATCAAAATTAAATTATGACTAATAGATAAGTTTCAAATTAGACTGAATATGTTTGTGTTTTTTATAATTATTTAAATTTTTCACATATAATGGACTCTTTTTTTAGCCAGTAGATAATTTCCACGGAATACCGTGGAAAAAAGGTTATAGGTTGTATATAGGGCTTCCAATTAACCGGACATTTAAACTAACCGGTTTTCGGTTTTTTTCAAATAAATAAACCGGGTAACCGGTTTAAACCGGATTTATTTTCAAAAAACCAATTTTAGTACCACACTAACCAATGTTTCAAAAAAAAAGTTGTTTGATTACTTAAAAAACAGTCAATAAGTGCATAAAATTAGAACTACCAATTTTCACTATGCGCAAACATGCATTCGAGTCCTTAAGATTGTATGCCTAACATTGTCACATTTTTAAATAATTGTTTAAAATAAATGTAACGCATATTCAGCTAGTGTTCAATTGTATAACAGTTTGAATACCTTTTTGTTCGTCTTTTTTTTTTTTTTTTGTTTACCACATGTGCATATTGGAAAGACACAGACTCCTTAAAGTAGCCGATGATTTATGGCACTGATTGTCAGAAAATAAAAAAAAACGTTTTAAAATTGAATTGTTTTATAACTTGAAAGATATAATAAAACATGGGCTTGGTAACTTAACCTTTTTATGTATGTATGCTGCAAAAAAAGTGAATATAAATTGTGATCTTTTAAGTTCAGGTACTTACTACTTTCTCGGAATAATAGCAATCTATATTATACAATATTTAAGTTCCATATCCAATATTATATTGTTAATTATTATAAATAATCCTACTAATAAAGATTAAATTAATACGTGAAAAAAATGTAGATTGTAAATTTTTGTTTACTAATATTTAAATTGCTTTGTAACAGTACAAGTTTTCGGTTCGGATATTTTTTTCATTTAAAAGATATAATGATGGACGTATTTTTGGTTCAATAAGGTTCACTTGTTTTATTATCATTGATATTTTGAGAATCCTTTCGTATTACAGATATTTGATTGAAAGTAGTATAGTTGTCCATGATTTCGACTACATAGTTGTTATTAATATGTCACAGAAATTAGACAACTGAACAGTAAAATACTTTATTATATTGTACTACTAATAATACTATTATTATATACAACATTTTAAAATATTTATACTCTACATATGAATAGTTAAATAAAATATCGTGGTGTTCAAAGCGGAAAAAGATTTTTTTATTAATCCGGTTAACCGCCCAAAATAAACCGGTTTTCGGTTTTTTTCAAAACACCCGAAAAACCGGTTAACCGGTTTCGGTTTAAACCGGTTTGGAAGCCCTAGATGTATACAATTATTGTTTATTGCATTTTAATTTTATTTACAAAAATTAAAGATTATTAATAATCACTATTAGCCGCCTGTGTGGCCGAGTGGTCAGCGTTGTTGGCTTCGGTTACGGAGGGCACGGGTTCAAATCCCGGTAAGGACAGTTTTATAAATTGATTTTTCAATCGATTTATAAATTTCTTTTCGAAGGCATGGATGTATGTGATGTCTTGAATTCCCCTCTCACATCCATCCTATGAACGGGACGTATCGAGAGCGATTAGCTTACCACTAGTCCTGTCCTAGCTCTATCCTTCTATCCCTACTCTCTTTGGAAAAAGAGAGGTTTAGCAACTGAGTAACAAGCAGTTCTCGTAGAAACACTTGTTGAGATAAACTCCATTAGGAGTCCATATGCTCCACATTGGGAGCGGACATGGTTAAAATAATAATAATAATAAAAAATATTAGACAATAGACGAAACCATGCACATTTGGTACGACATTGCTTTCAGAGCATGTGTGGTATTCCTTTTCAAATTTTAGAGGTAACAGGAATAAATCTCTTCTCATAATACTGAGTCATAAGTACATGCAAGTGAAATAGCACCGTGTGATAAGAGAGTGCAGTGTATTCAGAGTTATTTATTTTCCAGTAATTAACTAATTGAGTATCGTTTTATGTGTATTCGATCATTCTTCAATAATATAATCATCAACATTTCCATCAAAACTAAAAAAAAAATCCTCGTCACTAAATGCAAATTCGATACTCGACTAAAAACTCCTTTACTGGATAACTGATATTTAATCTATGGAATTTCACTAATTGCACAAGATTTTTTTAAAATTCCATGAAGTACTCAACGATTACCAACTACCAACCTCCACGGCTTCCTACTCTTCATACATTCTGTATTTCTCAACGTCACAACATTAATCGTGCTCAAATTTTGCCAGCAATGTCCCGAGAACAAATTCCTCAAGATTCATATGCATGCATTGTAATATGCAGATCAGCGGTGGGCTGGCAATTTCAAACCAATTCTCAGTGTTCTGGGGAAGGAGTGATTTATTTTAATACTCCTACGCAATTATATGCATTACTTAATAAGCAATCGATTGTTACTTAAAACACTATTATATGTAACACTATACGATTTACCGTAAAATTATCAATCTAAATGGCTAAAAATGTACCACCGTGTATACTAAAGCTGCTAAAATGTTCTACATCCTATAATAAATTCGTTTTATGCAGCCGGTAGCCAACAATCTTTTAAATTAAAATATAATAACTAATTCGAAGGGACAAAAATATTTTGGAAGATTTCTACAACTTTTAAAAAATGTAGATAATATGAGTTTTGTGCTTAAAAAGTCGTTTTGAAAAACCACGCAAATGTGCTACGTTAAAAATGTATGCTGCCAATATTGCTATATTTTAAAACCTTTTTCTTCAGAACGAAAATATATTTTTCTTTAGTTTAGTTTAGTCTTAATCAACAAACACAGTTTTTACTTTAATACTTAATAACGCTTTAATTATGTTATAAAGTTTTGATTGAACTTAAAAATTAAAATACATAGTAAAGAAGATATTTTTCTACATTTTTAAACTAGTTAAAATAAACTGTTTAACTCAAAAGAATATTTTCTCATAAGATTCTCATTGCTCGAGGTTTCCTTAGGGGAAAAAAATGTGTCTCAAATGGCGAGACTTCAAGTGTTTTTTTTATTCAATTCAACTTTTCTTTTGTAGTGTAGTGCTAAATTAAAAAGTGCTGGGGCGCTGCTTATTTTGATTAAGACTGATGATCCACTTCATACATGTATATTGCCTTTGATTTTTTTCGAAACAAAGAAAATTGAAAATGTCTGACCAAATTTTTGACTCATTTAAATTTAGTATTCTGTATTTTTTCTACGTACATTTAATGAATGTGTTTTATGTGCTCCTCGAGATTTTTGTTTCGTATAGATTTTAATTAAACTTAGCAGTTCTACCCTGATTGAACTCCATTCTTTAGATTTAGTTATGGAAAACTAGTACCTTGACATTTTAAAACATAAAGAATCGTTTCATAACATGATTCACAGCTGATTTGTTCATATTTGCATATAATCCAATAATATGTATTTTTTAAATGACACGGGGCTTTAATGCTGCATATTAAATGTATATAACCGTTTAGAGAAAAAACGACTTCTTGCAATGAAGAACACATCTGTGGTGAGTATCGAATACAATATATTAATATTCTTATAATATTAAGAAGTAAGTAAAAAAACTATCGCGGTCCGGTCCGACAAAGAAGTGCCTCCACTGTGGTTCCACTGCACTGCTGGGTTTTAGATATTTCATTTCAATTCACAGTGAAATCTTATAAGCTAGTCGAATCGAGTGCTTTTTCAAAACGAGCTTTATCTCATATGTATTGTTCAATTTTCGTACGCTTCTTCTTAAACTGTGTCAATTCATACGATTGCTTCCGCATTCCGTTTCTTTACAATGAAATTTGATTTTTAAAATTGTCAGATAGAAAGCGATAAATATGCCAAGTTTCAAGGATTGGACAGATGTAGACATTTTGTTTGAAAACAAAATAAAATTGACAACATCAAGCAATGAGTTGTGAATAATCATTGGGAAAAAATAAATAAAATTCGTACAATTGAAGCTTAAAAAACGTTACGAACAAAATTAAAGAAAGTTGTACACACTAATCAATATTTCTGCGTTAAATTAGTTTGATTATTATTATCGGAATTAATATCTTCGATGGATTCGGCGGTAACTTTGTGGAAGTTCATTTTTTATATAAAATTAAATTAAATGTGTTGTTAAAAAATGTGACAAGTGCTTCGCCTCATTTGTTAAACATGTGATGTTAACCCTTCCCTTACTATGCAACTAATTACACTACTATAGCAGTACTACATATAATTGTCATGATTCACTCCTGTTTGCCTGATGTGTAACGGATACACAGCTCAGGAGCTTCTGCTTTTTTGCATAGTAAGGGAAGGGTTAAGTTGAATGATGCTTCTCAAACTGGCGAAACACGTGTGAAATTTTGTAGCACAAGTGGAAGAAAAAAGTATCGAATTTCATTTTATATTTTCAATTTTTTAAATGAATATCCGCTCCCAATGTGAAGCAAATGGTCTCCTTATACAATTATCTTAACGAAACTTTTTCTACGAGAACTGCTTGTTACTCAGTTGCTCAACCTCTCTCTTTCGAAGAACGTAGTTAATTAGGAAGACATGGCTAGGAAAGAAGAAGTGGTTAATTAATTGCTCCCGCTACGCCCCGTTATTTAAGGACTGGAAAGATGGAAGGGAATATTTAGACATTTAACAAAAACACCCATGCCTTCGATCAGAAATCGATAAATGCTGTCCGTACTGGGACTGGGACTTTGACCGCTACGCCACGTCCCGACTTGTTATTAGTCTTACTTATTGTTGTATTAATAACCTTGTATCAATCGGTCGTGGTTTTAATGAATAATGTGGAATTAGTACACAGCGATTGTTTTTAAATTGTTACACATTTTAATGTGTTTATTATTTTGATGGATTCGACAATAGCACTGAGGAAATTTAAAACCCAGAAAAATAACGATACATAACTTAATACGGGGGGAAACAAAAATAGCCTACATTAATTATTCCAGTGTTTATTTGTTTCTCAAGTTAAATACTTGTGAATGGTTTGACTACTTAATGGTTCAGCTGAGACTACCCCAAGAGAATCCACCGTTTGACTTCATGGCAGACAAAGGATCATGAAAATTGTGTTTTTATAATTATGTCAGTAATACGTTTAAAAATTTGAAAACAAACTTAAATGTTTAATTTTTTCAACGGTCAGTAATCCTTAACTGTTGATGTTTATATTTAAAAATTGCACGCTTTGAGTGAAGCTTATTCATTTTAATATAAAATAAAAATAACTTTGATTATTCCACGTATTGTGTTACAAAATGTGACACGTGTTTCGCCTCTTTCAGTACGTAAGCAAACATTTGCGAAAGTAGTTGTCTGAGGATGCCTCTGAAAGAGGCGAAACACGTGTCACATTTTGTAACATAATACGTGGAATAATCAAAGTTATTTTTATTTTATATTAAAATGAACTTCCACAAAGTTACCGCCGAATCCATCGAAAGTATTCTTCAGTTCATTTCAGTTCAGAAAGTTCATTTTACTTTGTATTACACGTAACTAATTTGTAGTTTTGAGCACGAGAGCTTTAGTTTCTGTGACAGTAGCATTTTTTAATGAGAAGAGTTTAATTGAAAAAAATAGTTTGATTGACATTAAGAAATTTGTGGAAAATAAGTAATAGGCCATGTTTTAATAGCACAACTTGGCTCATGTATGTATTTCATTAGTACAACAGAATTATAAGAAATATTTTTATCGAAAACTCAATATTTTTTTTTATTTTAAATTCAGTAAATGGTAAATAGTCGCCTGCTGTAGCCCAGTTGGTTAGAGCTTGCTCTTCCGATCTGGGCAGGTCTGGGTTCGATTCCCGGTCAGATCACAGTGAATTTGAGATTTATTCAATTCAAAATTGTGATCAAAGACTAGGTGTTTGTGATGTAAATCTACATTATTTCCCCTCCTCCCATCCTTTTGATCCTTTAACAACTGGTTGTAGCGATAGCAATTAGTCAACCACTAATCCTGTCCTAGCCATATCCTTCTTTCCCTAATACTCACTTTAAAAAAAAGTGATGTTGAGTGACTGAGTAACAAACAGTTTTTGTAGAAAAAAATCTGTTGAGATACCTCTATTAGGAGGTCATATGCTCCACACTGGGAGCGGACATGGATAAAAAAATTTTACCGATTAGAAGATTTCGTGTAAAAATAATAAACCATTTATTAGTCATAGAAATCCAACGATTTGCTTTCAGTCTTAAATCCCAGTGAAGGATTATCTTACAAGCGAATAAGGAAGGCGCTTGCTTGGGGCTTCCAAACATTGTGGGCCTCAAAAATAACTTTTATTATAAACCCATTTATTTTTTGTTCATGTTTTTATTGTTTTACATTTTTATACTATCCGAAAAACGGGGCCTCAAAATTTTATTGCGCCTGGGGCCTCTCGTGTTTAATCCACCACTGCTAAATCCGTAATCTGGATGTAGTACACTTTGATATCTTGCCTTAAAATTGTGTAAAAAATGAAGATGATTGATTCAAATAAATTCAAAAGGGTATCAATTAGCGACATGAATCTTTTTTTACGATTCTTGCGTCCGTTCGGGTTGTTGCGATTTGCGAAATGATCCATGCCTCGATCCCAGCCGGCATGATACACAATCTCGTGTACTCCTGGCCTAAGAACATTTTGACGAGAGCGTGGGCTGGAGTATTAATACCTCACCAGGCGCGTGGAGAACGAAGCATCAGCGGTCGGTGGTAGTGATCTCAGCGTATCCGCGCAGTGTTCCACCCGTTGCCATTTCGTCCGCATCGAAAGCTTACTCACTCAATCGACACCCAAATCAACCAGGTAAGATTTCTCAATTTCTCCAAATGCCAAGATATAATACAATGCATTATCTCCAGCAAGTGGCTTACTAAAGACAACAATTATATTTACTAATATTTCTTACAGAGTTACAAAAATATTAGATAACGCACATACAAAGAAGACAATAGAATGGAGTTTTTCTTTTTGTTCTAAGTGTTCTGATTACAGTGAAGTGAGGTATATTTTTGTTTAGATGGTTTTTTAAGTTGATACATTTAACGGGGGGAGTGCCTGGCAGGTGTACGATCAACAGGTTGCTGGACCACGTCTCACACGTCGGATGTGATTCTTTTGTTGTGCATGCATTTACTTTGTCGACTTTTATTCGCTGGCACATGGCGGTAGAGGCGAGTGCTGGCTGGCGGAATGTCACCGTTCAAATCCGATACAAAGTTTTTTTTATGCAAGCCAAACGTTACGAGAATAGCCTGTGGTCGATATGACCTTTCGGCCATAGGCATGCCCAGGCGCGGGCCGGGGCTATCTTTAAACCGACACAGTATCACAGCTTTTCTTTGCGCATCACTTGTATCTGCCGATCGCCTCCTGTACACTCCCAAAATAATTCTTTACAATTTTGTGACCCATTTCAAATTATTCAGCCGATTTTTCCTGTTGTTTTGCTCGACGTCGACAGGGCCACACTCATTAATCCTTCTAAACCTATTATCTCGAAGGTCTAGAGGCGTACTTTTATAACTGATACTAATGCGAATTATTTTTGCATCAGCTGTAAGCTTGTGATATATCATGCAATTTGTTCGTACGTATGTTGTTTTGTTCCATACTAACGAAGTATAGATTACATTTAATAGTTATGTTCATTGCTCTCATAAACAATGTTTACTTAATGTAAATATACACAACAAGAATAAAAAAGTCTATTCATAAATATGACAATTAAACCTGTCTTTGTATAATTCATATTCCAAATTAATTTGATTAAGAAATCCACATATTATTATTTTAATTACTTGTATTGCTATGGCGTCGCGTGTTACACAATGTTACACTTTATTTATTTCAGGTATTTAGATATATTATTTGCAAGCTTAGATTTAAAAAATTAATCTAATTATGACATAAAAAATATATATGATACCATCTTCGAAACAAATTTAAACATAGTTTTATTGTTGACAAGATACATATTTTTATTCTGAAATTGCTATATTATCCAATCGATAAAAACTAAGTTTTCATTATTGATTATAAAAAAATGTTAACCAACGATAATATTTATATTTGTTTGATAATTATGGTTCAAAATTAATTGAAAAAATAATCAATGAGCTCTATCTTGAGCTTAACACAATAAAAGTTTTCAGGCTTATCTGCTGTTGTATTTTTGTTTCTGTTCAAGAATAGATGACTTAATTATATTTAATTGGATACTTATTGATAATTGATTGCGCGAAAAAATATGCGATATTTTATTTATATATACTATCAAAAGATAAGTTTTTTTAATGTCCAATACACTTTAGATATTAATAAAATCATTACAATTTGTTTAATTTTGATATTGTAACGATATTTAAAAAAATACTTTGACTCTCTTAAATTGTAATTTGGAAATTACAATATTTATCTAAAAAAAACAACGAATTCATGTAAAAAGAGGAGACGATTGTTATTCTAATTTTCATTAATACAAGAATTAAGTGAGCTAAAAGAATTCAATTGTTAATCAAAGGAAATGATTTATTTATTCATTGAGTTTTATTTTACCATCTTGTTGTAACTATAAATGAATAAAATATTAGTAATGCTTGAAACTTAACGTTTTTTATGATCTTAATAATAAACGCTTATTTGAAAACAGGTTGTTAGTTAGACGTAGTGTGTTTGATGCATTAAAACTATAACTGATACTACAGAATTCAAATTTTTATTTCGTATAATATATTATTGTAATTCCAGCCCCAAACTACAATGTAGTATCTACCATTGCACTGAAGCGAATCTAAAATTTATTGCTATTAATATACAATGTTAAATGAAAAAATATGATATGTATAAGAATAATGTAAATACAGTCAATCCTCTTTTTATGCGGTAGATGCGTTCCACGAAATATCGAACTTGACTTCCATACAACAAGTGGGGATGCGTTCTATGAATTTTAAAATCCGCATAACTTTGAAACAGCGAGTTAAAATATACCCAAAATCGCATAAAAATATATAGGGAAAATTAGGGGAAAAACACGGTGTAAACATTAAAATTATCTAATGCTAGGTGCGTTTTGCATGTGGCTCAATATCACTCTTTTTTAGAAAAAATAGTATGCGCAGCAATTTCATAAAACGTTGGTTTAATTCTAACAATGAAAATAATGATCAGAGTTTGTTCAGATTTCCTTTTCCGATAATTAATTGTTCAGAATTTGAATCATTTAGAATGAAATGAATTTCTAATTAACTGAAAAGTTGGAGACTTTTTTCAATTATTTTCGCAGTGAAGGGAAGTGGAATTCTTTCCACTTCGTCATCATTTTATGATTTTTTGTCAATAGTTAAAGCTAAATTAATGACATCATTGTCACTTATAGCATTATCCGTACGTAATTCATCGATGTAATTTTTGCTGAAGATATCAAACCCTTCTCCGCCAAGTTCATGTGCTAAAGTAATCATTTCAGCTGATATTGCCGATAGTTCAATAGTTTCATCGTCTGTAACACACCCAATTAGGTGGACTTAATTCAGCGATGGCAGATGCAACATGATTTAAACAGTCCAAAATCGTATTTTTTTTCCAAATGTCGGTTGTCTTTATGATTAATTCTCTATTCTATGCTCTCGATGTAATATTTAACATGTTTATATATTGTAAAATATAGTACATTTCTAAAAAACCGCATGACTTCGAAATTGCATAAAAAAAAACACATAAAAACAGGATTGACTGTACATATGTATAATATAAGCAAAAAATACATTGGCTGCCTTTCCACCCCTGACCCACTCACCCCCAAGGGTGTGTATTGTTTTCCACTCACAAAACCAGCCTCGGAAATGGGGTTGCTTTAAAAATCAAACTAATCAAAGCCTCTGCAACGGGTAGAGCCGGCGCCGCATACAGGACTGACGTCACTTACTATTAATGTTAGATGTAATGGTACATAGTGTGTTTTATACTGTATTTGAAACCTCCATAAAATACCACCAATTTAACTATTGTTTATTCTAATACTTGCTTAGTTAATGTTGTTTAAAAACGATATATTAACACTTGGGGTTTTCTGTGATTGATGAATAGAATGACAGCGTATAATATGACAAGACAGAGTAGAATTATCATACGCGATTTCCGAGGGCTTAAAGGAAAGATCCAAAACTGTTTATTATTGCTGCTTTCTTTCATATGAATGTCGATTGATATTTAATTAGATATATACACCGAGGTCAGATAAAACTATTGATAATTTAGAATGTTTTTTGTATTGTTTCCTCTTTAAATGTAGAGGTTATGTGGGGTTATAATGCAAAACGTACTATTTCCAAAACTCAATCTTTTCAGTAGAGTCAAATACTATAACGAATAACACAAACAAAATAACATTTGCATAAAAATATGATTTCCAATTTGAAGACGACAGTCTTATAGAAATTTTATATTAAAACTAATAGGATCAGTCGATTCCTTAGGCTTGAATTACCCTATCTGCATACCTAACTCAATATCGCTCATTTTGGAAATAGTACGTTTTGCATTATAACCCCACAATGTCAATAGAAGTATTTTTTCAACGCTGTTTGTTACTCGGTTACTAAAACTCTATATTATTAAGACAGTACTGACAGAATAAGGACACATAGAGATATGGCAAGACTATTTGCAAGCCAATCGACGATTTACTCCCCTTTTTTAGAGATCAGGCTAGATGGAACGGTATTCGATCAAAAATTCTTAAATTGATCGAAAACCAATTAACTGGGCTGTCCTATGATTTACTATGATTTGTTATGTTAACTATAATAAGAGTCTATGACCATCGTCACCGAAGCCAGCGACGTTGAGCGTCCTGCTTAAGTAGCGGAAATATTGAGAATGAAATTCAGTATAATACACACAATTTAATTATGATGAATATTTAAACATTTATTATTAGTCTAGTTATGAAAATCGGACATTTAAGTCACGTGCAAGAATTCAAGTATTTTCAATGACAAATCAATATAAGTCCACTTAGACTCTAGTTGTTTTTTTAATGTCAAAATTAACAATATTTCAAAATAAACAATTGATAATACCATAGCTTGCGTGGACGTGAGCATATTTTTACACAAACCATAAACAAATAAAATTGATATATTCATTTGAAGTCATTGAAAAATGTAAAGTTTTTGGAAGTTATTTTAATACCCAGTGGCGGATTAAGCACTTTGGAAGACCCAGACGCATTACATTTCGGATGCCCTGATTTAAGAATAACATAAAAGTGCTGCAAACATCTTCGTAGAATAATAATAAATATTTAAAACTGAAGTTAAAATATCTTTGAGGCCCCCAAGATTTAGAGGCCCCAAGCGCGCGCCTCTTGCGCTTGTGTTAAGAATTGGACTCGGGGTTCGTTGTGTATATCAATTTGCAAAACGCATGCGACATAATATATACTGTTGGACATGTGCCATCTAACAATAAGTGTCATGCATGCTTTCAATAGCGCCAAGCTATACTTTACCCGGAAGGGTACACAGTAAAAATCGTGAAAACATATTATTCACAGAATATTTCAAACGCGTCAACTCTAAACGTTGACAGATGCACATATTACACATGTTAAATGACCCCATTATCCGCTTTTTTTAATCTGGCAACATCTCTGACACAGTTCAGTCACACAGAATTTCTGAAAAAAGAACTGAGTTTTTATGATTTTTATTTCGATATGTACTATGCTATTTTGGAGTACTTGAATTTTCGGTTATATTAGAAAATTCTTTATATAATAGTATCAAAATTATATAATAAAGAATTTGGTAGAATCAGATTAATAGACACATTTGAAATGTATAGTTAATAATACAGGATTTTTTCATGCGAAATGAATTATTTTCATCATGGTTTAAAAATATTATTAATAGGCGATATGAACAGTATAATTTAATTTGATTAAAAATCTTGTAATTTATACCATGTTATAATGAAAATCTATCATTCAAAGTCTTATTATAGTCAATGAAATAACTAATAACTTAACAGTCTACCTTCACTATTTATTTATATTATATCTAAAGCGTGTAATATGGGATTGAACGATCAAAGATTTCGTTCAACTAACGAATCATTTCCTCTTTCAACGCTTTTCGCAGATAAAACAAGATGGCCGGCCGCTCAGGACTCCGGGGTAGAAGGACCCGCGTGTACGACTGCAACTACAACATGGGCGAGAGCTATTACAAGCCCGCGATCGACAGGTTGGACAGGAAATACTCCGGCCGTGGAGAAGCCGCCGTGGCTGAGCCCTCAGCGGCATCCCGCGACCTGGACGAGCGCTACGCCAGAGCCTTCGAAAACGATGACCTGAACTCCGCAAGGAGGCGCGCCGAAAAGACCATCAATGAGGAGACGCTCTTCGACTCACGCGGAGGGAGGGCAGCGCGTGGACGCCCACTCAGCGCAGCTATCGAAGATGTTGAGAACGACTTCGACGATGACGTAAGTCAATAATTTAAACACAACTCAATTGCGAATAAAAATAATTCCAATCTCCGGCGTTTCTCAACAAACACAGAAATAACGACAATGCCGTAGTAAAGCATTACATCCGTTAAATTCAATTTCAGAAAGTAGAGTATTTACATTGATGTTGTTTTGTGTTCGAGTACTAAAATAACGGAAATACTAAATAAACCAAAATATTCGTTAATGAAAATCAATATTTGATATCAATACAATTTAGGCAGCAACTTAATATTTCTTGTACAAAGTTTTGAATTATTACATCACTTAAAACAATATAGTTATATCACCAAAAGATTTCTCACAGAATATATCGAAAAAAGTAGTCAATTTTAATTACAGTGGAACCTCGATCTACCGTTCTCGCATTGTTCGTTTTCCCGCATGGATTGTTTATTTTTCATAGTCCTGGCCAAACATCCGTAAGAACAATGTAAAATAATCCCGCATTAAACGTTATCCGCTTTACCGTTTTCCTCGATCTATTGTCTGAATATTTTGGTCCCGTCACAAATATTATCCCGATTGACCGTTTCCGTTGAATATTTTTCACAAATAGTCCCGCCATGCATTTCGTTTCGCGTTTTTTTTCAGTGGAACCCCGATCTACCGTTCTCGCTATTGATTGACCGTTTTGTAGAATATTTTTTTGCACTCATAAATAGTCTTACATCGCAACTCAAAAGTCAAAACTGAAATACCTATATGAAGAAAACTAGAACTCTAACTGAGAAACTGAAAACAATTCAAGACATTGGAAAAAAATCAGTAGAAAAACGAGTCGACATAGCAAAAAATAGTTGACTTAGAAATGTACGCGATTTTAAGGGTGTTTGTTAAAATTGAAGTGCCAAACTGCAAATAGACTACTTAGTTTGTATTAAACATTTTTTTCATTCTTTAATAAAAATAGTGAAATAAATAAATAGGTTTTTTGAAAATTAAACATTGTTTTGGTATTATTTGAAGATTTCCCGTATTATCAGTTTCCTGCTTTATTCGTTCATTTATTACGGTCCCTGGAAAAACGTAGAATCGAGGTTCCACTTTATTAAAATTACATGTAAATATAATACTACCTCTATAGTACGTCGCTTAAATCATGCTTCACTGCATGACATTCGTCCTGCGTATTGAACTTTTTCTAACATACCATCTCTTACAATTTGAAGAAAGTAGAATGTTAGTACAGCATTTCAACGTAGCTTTCAACGAGAAATAATTTGCTGCATAAACCTCAGTCGAGAGTTATAAATTTCCGTTTATAGAATTCTATCAATTGATCACGTAACCGCGTAGAACGAAAGCCAAACGGCATGTACCACTCGGTAACAGTAGCGAAATGATATTAAATATATACACAATGTTATATATGTTTGAACAATTTTTGTATGTACGTTGTTTCAAAAAGTAAATATCGGAATGCATTAGCCGTACAAAAACATAATCTCTTTGAGGTTCAGTACTGTTGCGATGAATGGCAAATCTAGAAACTTTGTTTTGTTGGCGGGGTGAATAATAAAATACTGTATTATATTGTGTCCGCAAATAAAGGTAGACTGTAATCATAACAATACTATTCATTTCAATAGAGACTCGCTGTATAATTTTGTAATATTTACAACATAATAGAATGAATGTTTACTCGGAAGTTTATATTATAATACAAAGTTTAGTTGTGGAATCAACAATGATTTTAAAGGAGACAATATTGAGCTAGTATGTAAATATTAGGAAAATGGTTGACATACGAATTAATCAAGTAAGCCAAATATCAACTACACAACGATTGAAATTTATTGTTTGACTTGGCATTTACTTGGTAGACCTCTATTAAAATAGTGTAAAAATAGCAACGTATTTAGTTCTACAGTTTTTATATTTACTAGTTGATAGCTATTTTGGCTTTCGCCATCGTCAGAACGATGGCGATGATGTTGGCGAATGCCGAAACAGCTATCAACTAATAAATATAAAAACTGTAGAACTAAATACGTTGCTATTTCTACGCTATTGGAATTTATTTTTAGAGCCAATTTTTTAAAACTTAAAAGTATATAGATATACATACGTAGGTGTGTTGATATTAACTTGATTATGGTACTCCTAAGCTGGTTTTTGCTTTTTGTTTAAAAAGTCCTCGATCTGATTTATGTACGTCCGTTTAGATCGCGATAATATACACATAAAACAATAAACGTGATTTTTGTTTTTTTTCAAAATTTACTGGAGTCATGAAAATATCAATAAAAGTTTGTGACAAAAATAAATGAAGAAATCACTGTTACGTTTTTCAGAATATTGTTTATTTGTATCTGTTTTTGTGTTTCTGGTGGGAAATATTCCCTCACATACATTCTTATATTGGCATATTGTTAATATGAGCTGAACTGTACAAATATTTAATTTAAAAAATCGTTCGTTTCACCAAATTCAATATAATTTACGTGATTTTATTTACGATATTTTATTACTTATGTTGACTTACTCACTGCTATTGCGATGTAAAACATCTCACGGCTGTGACAGTAAGTATTTTAAATCTCTTAAATACTACATCTTTACTTCACTATGTCTACTACGTTGTGTGTAAAGAGTTTAATGTGAGGAAATGACGGTTAAAAATAAGCTTTTGCGTCACGTTTTTGCTTGACGCAAAACTGCATCGGCAAACAAAATAGCTTTGTTGATATTATGAATATGTACGTTAATGGAAATGCTTTCAAAGGCTTTGCAAAATGAACAAAAATCTTTTTGTATTAATAACAATTTTATTTACAATATAATATAGTTTTCCATCAAATGCTTTGTCGTGTTTAACAATCGCTTATAAATAGCGCAGAGTGTCTCTTATTATGATTCAATTTCTGTTTTATCACAGCCAGTTGTCGGCAATGTGGAAATTATACCTTTTACACGGTTCGGAGCTCAGATACTCAACATTTTTTTGTTTCGTTATACTCGCTGAAAACACTTAATCGTTTCTGGTTGTGATTCTTTCTATTTAAATGTGAAATTTACCTCTTTATTTGCAACAAGATAAATTGTTTCAAACTTTAACAAAAATGAAGGAATAGAGTTGATATAGATAAATACAGTTCTGACGACGACATGGTGACAAAATAACTAACAAACATTTTACTTAATTCTTGTCGGACTAAATATTTTGGGATTAAGTTATCTTGTTTCAATGAGGTCTTCCATCAACGATCAATTCAATCAACTTCCTCATTTCTTTAGTTGGACAATTAATTTATGAAATAGCATATTTATTTTCTTTTCAATTGATTAAAAAAAAACTATAACCATTACACTTTGTTAGATCCGCGCGTATAATACAATATGATATAAGTTCTGGACTAAATTATATCTTTCAAAAATTATTAGATTAATATATTTAAAGCACTTTGTTACCTTTCACAGAATATGAGGAAATCCATTATAGCGTTTTAATACGATTGTGTAAACTTGCCATTTTTGTTGAATCCATTGTCAAAACTGTGAACTTTTTATTGAAATGTTACATTAAATCTAATTATATGAATCATTTAATTGACACAGTGAGCTAGTAACAATAATACTTCCCATTAGACATAAAGCCTTATTATTCTACTGACTAATGGGGTTTGAGACATCATGGCATTAATGTGTCTAATATTTTTTTCCCTTAAAAGCTTTTCGGATTGTATACATACATAAAAAGGACACAACGGAGTATCGCAAGATCTCTACAAGATATCCATAATGTCTAATGTATATACGTAGACGGAAGTAAATCAGTGAATCAGAGAACGTCTATCAAGTTGTATACATTGTGATTATAAAAAATCTGTTTTTAAAAAAACTGTGGGCTACTTTTACTTTTGACATTCCACAGTCGATATAGAAATTTAAATAAACTCTACTTCTTCTTACTTCTAAATCTAATTTATAATTAAAATTTAACAAAACAATCCATTAGTCTTTCATAACATAAATAATCATCTCCTGATATATTCAAGCGCTATTCAAAGTAAAAATTACATTACGGTTTATGATAGATATGTTATGTTAGAATGTCAACAAAACGTTGAAATTTTTGAGGTTATGTGAATTGTCAGATTAAAAATTACGTGTACATACTTTAAATGTAACATACAAATTATTTCTGGAAGACTGTGTATTGATCGGGTGAGATATTTCAAACTCGTATCCGTTTTTATTTTATAGGTCTCCATAACACTTGGTTAATTAAGAAACTGGCTTGAGTGCATTGAAATTGTAGATTCAAAATTCAACAATATACTGCAGTGAAACGTATAATAGCGGTTAGATAGCATTTTCATCTGGTTGGGAGAAGTCAAAGAGGGGTCACAAACTATTAAGTTTCGCCGTAGCTTCTGCAGAATCAACATGGAAACTTGCATGAATGGACAACTTTCTCATTAAGTTTACCCGTTTCAATTTGCTACACTAGGATTAAATTGATTTTCAGCGTCAGAACGATAATTTGTTATACCACACTGACTGATGAAACTTTGTTCAATTTAATAATTTTGTATAACGTTTGAACGTTAATGAATTTGTCTGATTGTAATTAAAAATTTAAAAATATACGTTATGAGATATCTATTTATTCTGAATATTTCAAATCCAAATTGTGTACTTTTCTATACGTTTCACCGCGTATAACTTAGGTTTCGCCTTTCGAGGTTTTCACGCATTCAAGTGGACGGATGAACATGAACTGAATCAGTTGAATGCCTGAAGATGCCGAAAGGCGCAACCCGAGTCATTAATGACAAAACGTATATCAATGTACACAATTTGAACAATTCAAATTTGATATTAAAATTCCTTCATCAGAAATCATAATTTATATTAAATTAGTGTCGTAACAAAAAGTTCGTTTGAAAAGTGTCAAAATAGTATTTTTCTTTTAAGGGCAGTTAAATTTTTAATGTAATCTGAGAATTTTCGATCATTTTAATCTATAGTTTGTAAATATATGAATACATTCATTATTTTTTGTTTTTACGTTGCTGTTTTATATTAAAAACAAACAACAATTGTCGCGCGCTGTTGTCTACTACTCTGTTACCGACCAGGTGGGTCTGGGGTTGATCCCCGGTAAGATCAATGTCAAATTATTTTTTTTTCCAATTTAAATTTGAGACCTAAGATGGGTGTTTGTGATGTCAATTTACCTCGAGTTTATCTCGAGTGACTTACAATACTAAAATTCTTATTGAGTTTTTCTCGTATGATCTTTCAACTATAATATATTTGGCTTTATTTATTAAAAAAATTAAACAAAATAAAATTAAAATAATGATAATTTAATTCTTTATATAATTAATTTATTGGTGTTATACAATCATTACTTTTTGAATTTTTTGAAAATATTTGTTTAATTATGCCGTCTATCGTTTTGACAACAATCTTCAGAATATAATACAATAATACAATACAGTGAATGAGTTTGAAAATGATTCAAATGTGTAAGCTCTCGTTTGCTGAAAAACACACATGACTTCAAGCAAACTTCAGAAAAACTAAATATTTCCTGGTATCATCTCGCAGATCATTTAGATATTTTTCCAATTATTTTCCTGCTCCCATGTGTCTTGTAACATTCATCCAGGTCAATGTGTGCCCACCGCGAAATTGACATATCCCATTACTACATTTCGCTTCAATCCTGTCAGCGAAATTACTCTGGGGAAGACGCCGATTAATTACTGAATACGATTTCAACAGAATATGTTACATACTATCGTATTTTTTTTAATTCGTATCGTAAAGTTATCAACTTTCAGTTTATATTGTTATGTGTTTAATTTTGCAAAGATTTATTTGTATCAACAATTTAGGTCATTATTTGTTTGTTCCAAAATGGTAGAAAATTATTTTTGAATTTTATTTCATAATTTTAAAATTATTTTTAGTTTTACATTACTTTGGAATGGTAATTTGTGTATTATCAAGCTAGCTTTGAGACAGCTTTCTAAAAATACTTTATAAATGTATTTTTATTTACTAAATTACATTCATGGTTCATCTTTAAGCAATTTTGGAACGAGTCCAGTTTGCAAATAATAACCTCGATTATTGTAAACGATATCGCCATGATTATAAATTTGAATCTCGTATAACAATACTAAAATACATAAAAAAAACTACTTTTTTATATTGCTTATGTCGATTCATAATATAATCAGTTCTCGCCTTACGAGTTACGACTATTCGGACTTACGACGGAGACCAAAATTAAAAAATTAAAATATAAAATAAAAAAATTAAAAATAATGCGAAAATAAATTGTAAAAGAATTACTTTTGCTCGAGCAATGAAATCAATAGAAAAAGACCAGGCATTGAGAGAATTTTGGAAAAACTATAACATCTTTCAAGCAATTAAAAATATCTCGGAAGGATGGTCAAATGTAACAACGACATCACGTATGAATGGCATTTGGAACAAACTATTAAAACGTAATAATAATATGAATTTTAATAGAGAAAATGAAGTAAGAGAAGTAACGAATATAATTGTACAATTTGCTCAAAAACTTAATCTGGAAGTTGATAGTGAAGATATAATTCAACTTTTAAAAATCTCGCAAATCAAGATTTGATTGAAATTGAGAAGGAACGTGCTACAGAAAAAAATGAACTACCTAAAAAATTGTGCTTAAAGACATGGCTGCAGCTTTTAGCCAAATCAACAATGGAATCCAAAATTTTGAGAATATGTACCCAGATACTGATAGATTCTCGAAGGTACATCGCCTGATTCAGCAAGCACTCGCCTGTTACAATGAAATTTATAAAAAAAAGAAAAAGCAATTTACACAAACAAATCTGGATATATTTGTGAACAAAACTAACCCCTCTACTACAATCTACTACACTGAAACACCTATGGATATTAGCACAGATGATGAAAATACCACAGAATAACTTTGTAAATCACTTTTAGGGTGTTCACTGTCAATACTTGGAGGAAAGGCATGATATTAGTAAAAACACAATATTCCTTTGTACTTCATTCTACTTTATTTAATATGTCAGGAGCGGTTTCGCTCATTACGAGCATCGTCAACTGATAAGAAATATAATTTAACAATGCTATTTATACAAAAATGAACAGTTATAAACAACAATTGGCATTGAAAAGAAATTACCAATTACATTAAAAGTGATTCTAAAATAACACAAAATTAAAATGCTTAACACATCTAACATATAATTAAAAAGTCATCTCAGATTAATAAATTTAGAATGGCCATTGAAAGTAATTACAAACATAATTAAAATTTGGGAAATTTTTGAGCGAAACCGATCCTGACATATTAAATAAAGTGGAATGAAGTACAAAGGAATATTGTGTTTTTACTAACTTTGTAAATATATATTATTTATTATTATTATATAATAAATACATCTATATTACTTATATTAAATATTCTGAAATAAATACCACCAACGTACCACACACTTTTTATGTCTATCATTTCATTATTTTTTGTATGTAATTCGACTTACGACCATTTTGACATATGTCCTAGGTGGTGGAACAGAACCCCTCACTAAGCTCACTTCACTTTTATGATACTTTACGACATGTATAATGCATCCAACTCATTTTATCTGAAATACCACTTGGCTCACTTCACCTCTCAGTGGATCATATGAAAGGGGCTTAGAAATACAACAGCAATGAATTGAATATAAATTCAAAGACGAGGGCACTTACTGTTTCAAATATAGCTTTAATGAACATCAGTCGCCACTCTTGTGGAAAAATCACTCATACAGCAAGTAATAGTCCACTTTGACAGTGCATTATGTTTTAAAGAGCTTGCAATAAGCCTTCAACTGAATGTGGAGAGCTTTTAGAGTGCGAATATGAAAGCACAGCATAGCGAGTTAAGTCGGCACACTGTAGAATGCACCGCATTTGGACTTACCAGGGACAAGTAAAATGAACGTTTTACTCTCTGATAACTGTTCCATAATAAATATAATATATAGCACGACAATTAACAAAATTTAACCGACCAATACAAGTTGGTTGTTGATTATCCCACCATTACCCGCCACGTGTATGTAGCCGCTGTTTCACGGCCGCCTTCCATAACGCAATACGATCAAGAAAACAAACGAATTTACTCCTCATATTTTTGTCCTCGTACTGAGTTCTATGGGACCTATTTTTTAACCGTGCACTGTTGTGCTTAAAAAAATAAAGATAGAGTGAAATAAAAATAGAATGAGACTTGCTCAGCGATTTAGTTTAAGTGATATTAAGTACCCTGTGTAATCTAACTCCGCTTTGAGTTTAAATGGGAATCAAGAATATCCCTTTTGAGGTGTTCACTGGCAATACTTGGTGGAATGGCATTATAATAAAAATAATAAAAGAGTTTCGCGAGCATTATCAACTGATAAGAAAAATAAATTAAACAGTGCTAAAACAGTGTGTTATAGGTGTTAAGCATTTTAATTGTGTAATTATAATGTAATTTGTAAATCCTTTTCATTGCTAGTAGTTGCTGACACCTTTTTATTTCAATTTAACTTGTATAAATAGCACTGTTTAATTTATTTTTCTTATCAGTTGATAATGCTCGCGAGGAGCGAAACCGGTCCTGATCAAATAAATTTTAAGTGGGGAAAAGTACTAAAAATCTTTTATTATTTTTTTAAGAATATCCCGTTCCCTGTGTGATGTTGCAAATCTAACCAAGAATATAAAATTGAAAAAATTTAGGCCACTGTCAGTGTATCCAACGTTTTCATCAAAGGGACAGTTTTTAAATCAAAAATATTTGGCAGTCTATCATTATTTTTGTAAAAAGAACAGGTTTATTTTAACTATATGTGAAGTAGGTATTCTCAGTTATGAGATTCTACCGTTATTCGAAATATTGTTATTTTGTCTATGCCGAAATAACATTTACTAGTTTAAAAATGTATAAATAACAATCTTCGCGTATTGTGTTACCGATTCGGTTAGTTTGTCCGCCGAAAGCAGTCGCGTTTATTATTTCCCCGGCGTACACGCCGAGTCGAAGTAATAAATTATTCAGAATCTGCGACGATTTTGAACACAATACGAGCGACTGATACTTAAAACTAGTTGGCACAAGAATAGCACCATTTTGTCATAACACATTCAAAACAACGGGCAGAGAGTATTTATCACCATTCACCACTGCGAAGATAGTCACAAGTCTGTCTGAATTTCGAATCATTCATGGGTTTCGTTTAAAACAGTAGGAATATAATATAAAAGAAACGATTCCATTACAAAACGTATACCAAATAAAATTCATAATTCAGCATACGTGCTGCTTTTACCAGTGTTTTGTAAGAAAAGCATTATTTAGTTATAAAATGTTACCAGTTGAAAAAAACAATTGAGTAAATTAAAAAAAAAACATATATCATAGTAACCAAATTGTTAGTCAAATTATGCCTTTATTATAATACCTTAAATAACAAATTTATCATGAACTCTGCTAATAAACGTCGGTGGTTTGTGAAAACTTTAACAAAATCAAGATTCATGTAACAAAATAATACTTATATAAATAATATTAAAAATTGATTGAATTGGAATTTACTTGTTAGAAATCCATTATAATAAGGTGGAAAATAACAAAGTATTGAGTTTTACAAAAATTATACTAAAGTCTTACTAATACATGTAATAAATACTAAGCCAGTATTTATAGCTGAGTAAATGTAGGCTTAAACATAGTTCCGATGAAAGCGTACTCCGAAATAGCTGTCATAATATTTGTATAGCAAAATACTTCGTTATTTTTCACCCTATAATATTGAAAAATACATTTTACTTTTCGATTAATTGAAATATTTAAGGAAACGTTTAAAATACTTAGCGATAAAGATTGTGTAATATAAAATATTTTTCTTAACTTATATTCTACTGCAGTGATTACTTAATATGTATTCCACCTGACCTTTTTTAATGTTAAATGTTATTATGTTTTTTTAAATTACACTATCAATAAAATATCGATAATTAATCAATTCACATTTGTGGGTTGACGCAAATTTTCAGTGTATTGATAATTTATTTAACTATATTAAGATTTAAAAAAATTTAATTCATAATAAATTAAAATTATGTACCGTATTTTGTATCTCTACATGTTAAAAAGTTAGTCTAGACTTGACAGAAGAGTGAAAACAAAAATAATTTTATTAATTAGCATTGCTGCTTCACAATTGCTGTTATAAAGCATTTTAAATATAGAATAGTATACAAGAATTAAAATTTATTGCTACAGCCGTTAGATAATAAAAAAACACATGTGATATTTCAACAAAATTGATCTCTAGCCAAATAATTGACAGAGATTTTGATAACAAACGCTTTTTCTTTTCTAACAGCTTTCGTGAATAATTTTGAGCTGAGACAATTTTAAGCTCAATAAAACTTGATTAAAGATTAGAATGTCTTAAGACATCAATCTTTAATTTAATAATATTATTTAAAATGTAGTTAAACTTGTCTGTATAAAAAGTTTAAAATAAATTGCACAACTATTTTCATTCGTTTTTATAATTTCGAATTGATTCTTTTTGTGATTCGTGTTCTCTAGAATTTCATTGGTTCTAGATTTTCCGATGCCTAAATATGTAGCCTTTTGAATGGTCAAAACATTCTTTCTTTTTTATTATATGTAAAATTAAATTTAAATTAATATTTTCACAATAATTCAATGCTTATTAAATACTTAAGCTATCTTAAAATGATTACATAACAGGATTGTAATGGAAAATGATTGATTATTCTTAGAGTAAAATCAACTACGAAATTTCATAATGATTTGTTGATTTTTTTAAGCCCGAAGATAAGATAAGACTTGAAAAAATGTCTTTTTATTTTGCTTGCTCTGTCAAAATAGTAGTAATTAAGTTTGTAGCAACAACTGTTCAGCTAATTTTGGAATGTAAAAATTACCAATGAAACAAAGGAAAAATGAATAAAGTATTTTTATTAAAAAATTACAGAGAGAGAGATACTTTTGGCTTTGTATTTCAGTTCTGTTCTGTCCGCGGTAAAAAGATTAGTTATACGATTTTATATAGATTAACTTATTTTCTATCGTTTCAATTCGTAGAATAAGACATCATTGACAACAAAAGTGATAGCTTTCCGCAACTCGCTAAAAACAAAGTAAAATCGTCTGACAGACATGTTAAATATTATTTTATTTTCGGTTGCAAATTTCCATCATCAAATCACCGATCGTGTCGCCATCACATGACTTTGAACTTGAAATTTACTGTCTCAAAAATTAAATGTATGCTACATTATGTTGTGTAATTTACCAAGATAGATATCGAACGAAACGATGACGTGTTAATAACACGTCTGTTCGCCTACACGAAACATTGTCGCGATTTTCCAAACGAACACGCTCGACTTCATCCAACACGACACGGCTTTTCTTTTTGTGTGCAAAGTTGCGCGAAATATTTCCGGTACGAGAATGGGGACATGCTTTTAAAAGGGTCAGACAAGGTACAGCTGCAAGTCTAACAGAAAAATTCAAGCGCCTGGCATAATTTAATATACATAAATTGAATATGGATGACTGTTTCCACGTAAAATATAAAACGGAACATAATGTATTCAGTCAGGTTAGAAGGATATTTACCATACTGTTGATGTTTCGACGTAGGCAATCAGTATTTATAATTAAAATTTTTCGAACGTTTATACATCAATCATAACAAAACACAATATTTTAAAAGCTTATACAACATGCAGATTATTCTTATAGTATACATCAACAAGCGTTTTTGTAAAATTGAGGTTACGTCTTTTTAACAAAACTTACAAAACCTATATCAAATTACCTTTCATTTCAGTTCAAACAAAACAATAGTGAATAGTAGAAAAATATTTAAAACTGTTCAATAATTACTAATATAACAATAATACTGAAGTCCTTCAAATATGAAAATATTATATTTTATAACGTTTCCTTATAATTTTCTAATTACATTAACAATTTACATATAATTTTATATTGGTATACATATCAACAACAAATTGACGAAACCGATTGATTTTTTTCTTTCATAAAATATAACACCTTAGAAGTTTGTTTTTCTATTTTTTTTTTAAACCGCTAACTCACATACAAAGTAATTAATGAATGCATGATACGTAGTAGTACTGCTTTACGAAAGCAAATCATTGGGCGTTACAAAAGCTTAAAGTAATTCAAATTGAATAATATAAATACAGGGGATTAATTTTGCAATGAAATTGATAATGAGTTGTAATACAGTTGATAATGATGCTAAAAATTAAAAAGAATTTGATTGAAAACTCATTTTACAATATACGTCAAGTCTTCCTCGTTTTTGTATCATTTTTATATATGTATGTTAGCTTCGTAAAATACGATCAAAATCAAAAATACTCAAATCAAATAAAATTGTATTGTTGTGTAGTACGTGGCAGATGCAATGTACTCCTAACAAAGGCAAATATTTAACGATTAATATAATGAATTCACGACATCAATTTATTTCAAGTCACGGTTATTACAGCTGCTGGGTTTTATTTTAACACCCTCGTTAAACTGTCCTTTTATCTTGATTGTATCCAGGGGTGGGCTGAAGGGGGCTCAGAGGGGCTCGTGCGAGCCCCTTGTTAAAATTTATCTAAGGCCGGTGAGCCCCTTGCTAATTTCATAGAAAACAATATTTTCAGATCAAATTAGTATATAACTGTAATTTCTGATTTATATATTATCTACGACAGCTTCAGTATACACAGTAGTACATTTTTGCCATTTAGATCAGTGTCTGCCATTTTTTTTCCTTTACGGCACACTGATGAATGAAACTAGTACCGCGGCACACCAAGATGCCGCAGATTATCTCTGAAACTCCTTTTTTTTTTAAGTCACCGAGGAATTTTAAATCCTCGATTTGATATAATTTTCCCGCAGATTATTTCCAAAACTCCTTTTTTTTAGCTCACCGGAAATTTCAAATCCTCGATTTGGTACCGAATAGGCATTATTTAAAATTGACATTTTTAAGGCTTCTTCCACCGCGGCACACCTGAGACTTCTTGCGGCACAGTAGTGTGCCGCGGCACACAGTTTGGCAGACACCGATTTAGATTGATAAGTTTACGGTAAATTAAATAATCTTACATACTATGAGTGTATTAAAAGTTTCTTAGGTGTCCCATCTTCGCCACCAACATTTATTATAATTTAAATGTAGGATTCATCAATGAACAGCTATGAATTCTTAGTGGATTTAAATCACTATAAACGAGAGTATAAGTCTCTACAGAGATGGGCCCGCTGATTGTGAAGAACGCAAATAAAATATGTATTCAGTTGGCTAGAAATAAATTGAAAACGGAAGTAGTATTTTGGGGAACGGGCCAACGCGAGGTTCGTTCTACCTCGCACCCGACTAAGGATTGCTATACCGGTATTACCGAAACCGGGATTCCGGTATTCATGGTGTTTTTTAATAAAAACTTACCGGCATTGAACGTCATCCAATTCCGAATATCGAATGTATAGAAACCATCGCATATTTTAAATAAAATTGTTCGTTATATCAAAATTGATAGGTTCCAGAATGAAAGAGTCTTTCAATGATGGATTATTATTTTAAGAAAACGTTGTTATTTATGAAAATTCCCCGTCTATAAATATAAAAAAATAAATGACGTTATTTTATAATCGTCGAGTCCAATGGCGCAAGGGTAAGCGTCGTTGGCTTCCTTGCTGGATCTCACGGGTTCAACTCCCCAGCAACGTTCCCTCTAAGCTGCGCACGCGCACTCATTCCGGGTTGAATCGCACTACAAGACAGCTATTCAATTAATATTTGATCGGTCCGCGCAGTTTTTGAACTAGTCCGCGCAGCTAACCTCTAGTCTAAGAGAGAAGGAAGCATTGGTCCCCAGTACGAACAGCATTTTTTCAATCGATTTTTGTCCGAAGGCATGGGTGTTTATGTTATTTAAATAATTCCCTTCCACCATTTCGATTCTTTAATAACTGGGTGTAGCGAGAGCGATTAGTTAACCACTAATTCTGTCCTAGTCTTATATTTTTATCACTGCTACTACCTTTTAAAAGAGAGGTCGAGGAACTGAGTAAAGAACTGTTTTCGGAAATAACTTCTGATACCTCTATTAGAAAGCCGATATGTATTAAAAAAATCTTATTTTAATTCTAGAAAAGATAAAACTTGTAAATTTATCATGAGTGTTGCGTTCAGTAGCATTACTATAGTATAGTTTTTTAAGCACTTTTCAATTACTTATGGATTAAATAAATATATATTATATTATATGAAGTATCGAAATCCCGATTGTTATCTACTCGCCTGGTATTGTGATCCCATTTTCACCGAAATACCGGTATAAATATAATCGTCCGGTATTAAACTCCCTACAGTTGGCTATATATTATATTATGTCCGTCTGAAATTCAATGGATGTTGTTATTTTACACTGTCTCTTTGTATTCATGTCTGCCAATTTTTTCTAGCTCATCTAGGCTAACATTTCAAAACTTGTGTGATAAAAAATGTTGACATTTTTTTTAATGTTCTCAACGATGTAAATGACAGGTATACATAAGCGCCATGCTTTTTTTTAAACGCTTCGTGATTTTAAATAGTATATAATAAAGTTAAAAGAATCTTTATGCATACAAAATAATTCAAATAAATCATAGCGGAATATTCATTAACATTTCATTGAAACTAACATTTTAAAAAACTCGGGGTTTGTAGTGCAATTTCACTAAGACTATTATTGTTCACCGCCAAATAGAAGCACCGTTTTTTTTTTGTTGTAACATTGGTTATGTATAATAGATAGACTAAGATTTTAAATTTGTTCAACTTTTTTTGCTATTTTAATAAAATTATCATTTAATTCATGAAACTTCGTAAACTGATTTTTAGAAAATATTGTAATTTAAAAACAGGTTTTTTTTAAACAGTAGTAGGCTTTCATATAAGCCCTATTTGATTATTATCTAAAATGTTACATATTAAATAAGTTTTAAAGACTATGAAAGTTTAAAATTGCACTGGTATGAAACTTCAACTCAAACCTTAAGTCAGTCATTAATAAGGTATCCGGTAAAGTTCTGGCGCAAAAGTTTAATAAAACTCTACGTAAAAGTTTACAAGAATCTGAAAGAGTACGCTATCGAAATTGTTAGCACATAAAATATATGTCTGAAAAAAGATAAAATGTTACGTTACGTGTATTTCTGACCACATCAACAAAATGATTAATGTTCAGATAATGAACTTTCATTTATTATTGATTTTTTGTTATTTTAATACCATAAAATTAAAATACACAAGTTGAGTTATTACAGTATGTCATCGTTAATTCTGTTATATCAAACAGACATTGTATTTTAATGAAAATAATATTATTATTGTATAACAAATATGTACAACTCTAACTAGGAATGGTAATTTTATGTCATGGAGATTTTTGATAACAGATAGAAAATTTCTAGTTGATGTTTACTCGACCAACAATAATTCAACGTGAATTTAATTACCAAGATAATATCGTTATTCAACTTGATTTGAATATAAATTGAAGCGCTTATAAATCGAATTCAAAAATAGTTTTGCTTGGAAAAATAACTTCATGCAATTAATTTTAGCACTATAACTATTTGGAATGTCGAATCTGTAGCGTATTTTTTTAATCTCTATTCGAAGGCATGGTTGTTTGTTATGTCCGGAAATTCACTTTGAACCTTTCCAATCCTAAAATTAACAACGCAACGTAGAGAGAGCGATTAGTTATTCATTAAATCTTTACTAGCTGTTTCTTTCTATCTATTTTCTCTTCTTAATTGAGTAACAAGCTGTTCTTGTAGAAATACTTAATCCAACCAACGGAGTCCATGTAAAAGTCATACAATGAAGTGTTCCGAGATAAATAAATTAATCTTACGAGAATTAACTTTTTTTTTTGTTTACGTCAAGCAATTTATTCATTGTCCATAATTTTGTCAATGTTAACAACGGAAAGATTTGTATTATTGTTTACTCATTAAAATATTATGCAGAATCATTTTTTAAGTTTTCACTGACAATGCTTGGTAGAAAGGCATTACGTATATTAAAAATAAATTGTTTTTTTAATTATTACTACATCATTTATTTAAGTTCATGACTGTTTTCGCTCATGACGAGCATTATCAACGGATCAAATATAAAAATATGTAGGATTGTTAACCCTTTCATGTATCATAATAATCAGTCAGGGGTGAGCTGAAGAGGTTCGCACGAGCCCCTTGCTAAATTTTATTATGGCTGGCGAGCCCTTTGTTAATTTAAGAGAAAACAATATTCTTAGATCAAATTAGCATAGCTGCAATTTCTGAGTTATATATTATCTACGACAGCTTCAGTATACACAGAAGTACATTTTTAAACATTTATATTGATAAGTTTATCGTAAATTACATATTGTTACATATTATAAGTGTATTAAGTAACAATCGATTGCTTATTTAAGTGCTTTGAGATTAAGCGAGCCACTTGTGAACGTATTGGCAATCCACTGTAAAATAACTATGTATCTTTTTATACTTCGTCAATAAATAATGGTTGCCGTGAGTTAAACCGATTTTAATTAATAATATGCGATTAGTACAAAAGTGTTTTATTTTTTGAAATAAATACTATATCGACTGTGGAAAGGAAAAAGGACGTAACCCACAGTTTTTTCAAAACAGATTTTTTCGATAACCACAATGTATCAAACTTGATACACGTTCTATCAAATGCGGAAATGCGGAATGCGGATGCAAGCTGCAAATGCAGAATTAGTATCTAAATTTAGCTTTTAAGTTTGAAAAATATGACCTTGTAAAAAGTTAAAACCAAGAAACAAGACTGAAATAAAGGTTTTTCCTAGTCAATTTATTTAATTCATATTAGATTATGTCAATTCAACACCAGTTTAGAAGTCTCCGTGCACTTTAAGGTTGTGTATAATTCATAATTTGCATGTGGCCCAAAATCATCAAAACACGTTTTTTGCGCCTTCTGTAAAATTTGATATGTGTGGGTTACGTCCTTTTTCCTTTCCACAGTCGATATGTTATAAATGTCAATAGAAAAAAAGTGGCCATTACGAATTCATCAGAGTAAACTATAAATATCGGATTGTCGTACAACTTTCTTTGCTTTGCGACAGTCATAGACTAATATACTCTGCGAGATGGTATTGTTATCCATTGTATTATATGAGGACGTCGCACTGAGAATGCATCAAGCTCGATGATTCATTTACATATGACTAGTGTCTAAGTCTCGTATGTACTAGAATCGCAAAACCACTGACACGGTAGTTATCTGAACTGGCATTCCTCGCAATGTAAGATGTTTTGGTTAGAATCCAAGACGGAAATACTTTAGGATCGAAAGCGATCTATGTTATTTGGTGTACCTACCAATTGTGAGGCGATCATAGTGGTTGGACACGATTCATAACGTATGTCGGGTATGACACCCCGGAAAGTTTCACTACAACTCGCGAGCTGAGTACTACAACGTTCTATGTGTCGACTTTTAGCCAAACTAAAGTAGTAATGAGGCAGTCTTAAGCGTAGCATTCATTATCTACGTGCTGCATTAATATGAAGTCTAAATTTTGCTTAAATTTCCAATAAGCCGTAGTTTTATTGTGCGCGTCGCAAGATATCTGTGGTTACAACTTGAACTCCTGAAGATGCCGAAAGGCGAAACCGGGGTCGTTAGTGACAAAACTTGTGTGAATGTACATAGGTTGAAGAATATCTTTTATATTTTGATAATTTTATTCCTGTATTTTTTTTCAATTATCTGATTTTGATAATTTTTTTTTATTCTTGAACACAATGGTGCTATTTTTACCATTATGATGTTTTGTATTCTTGCATTGTGGTATTATTACATTAAGTTATTACGTTAATGATATCAAACACAAATTACGAAAAAAAACTGCTTTTCCTATTTATCCTCCATTTTTTTTATACATGTTCTCCAATAATAATGATCACATTAGATATCTTCCATAGAACTGTTTTTATTTTAATATAATATATTTGAATAACCTGTGCTTTCATACAAATTTCAGTTAGAACCTTGTAGCACTGGCGGTTAGTTTGAATTTCGGATGGACAAGGTTCTAATAGAAGTTTATGTATTTCTAATAAACTATGAAGAACTATTTTTAACAATATTTTATTAATAGTTATATCATGCCAGTGCCATCATTGATATATAAAATCAAAAAGAAACTTGCCCTTTCTTCAAATGCCCATATCTTTTTTGGTGCAGCTGTCCACATAGAACCTTGTAGCACTCGGCTCGCGAACTGTCGCTTATCTTCGGATATAATATGTAAAAAAAAACTTATGTATCTGAAAGAGCTATTTATACCATTTGGAGACAATCTATAAACATGTATAATTTTAAAATATATGTACTCACATTTAATTGACCAATATTTAAATTGTTTAATGGTCAACATTAGTGGCGGATCAAGCACGTGGGAGTCCCCAGGCGCAATAAAATTTTGATGCCCTGTTTTTCGGATAGCATAAAAACGTCAATGTAAAATATATAAAATCTGAACAAAAAGTAAATGGGCTATATAATATAAGCTATTTTTGAGACCCCTAAGATTCGGAGGCTTCAAGCGCGCGCCTCATTCACTTATAGGCTGATCTGCCACTGGTCAGTATAAATATTATGTTTGGTCAGTTTAAACGCAAAAATTTTAGTACTAATTTTTAATTTGGTCAATAGCCGTGAGTATAAGAATGAGTAAGGTTAGGTTAGGTTAGGTTGTCAACATAAAACTGACCCTGTGGTTTAAATATTTTAAATACTGAGTATTCTTTATTTTTATTCATTTTTTAAACCATATCCACTCCCAATGTGAAGCATATGGACTGCTAATGGAGTTTATCTCAATATAAGTGTCTACGAGAACTACTTTTTACTCAGTTGCTCAAAATATTTTTTTATGGTAAACTAGAAATAAGACTGATAAGAGGATAAGGCTAAGTGATGTCGTGGCTAACTAGCAGCTCTCGTTACTAAACCAAATTTTTAGCATTGGATAGCTGAAGGGGAGAGTAGATATTTTAAGGCATCATATACATTCATGAATGATAGGACAACTAAAGAAATTAATATGACTACTAGCGTAAGAGTAATAACTTTAAAATAAATCACTTTGAAGCATTTCTTTGATCTTCAAAAATGCGTTTGAATTCCTTACAACTGTAAAGTCAAGATGTTTTATATAATGCATATTAAAAGAATTCTTTAATAAACAACATATTAATTAAACACTCGAAAGATTGAACATAGTATGAGTTTAAAATGAATACAAATATTTTCCCACGAGAATTACATAAAAGTATTTTACAATAAAAAAAATCAGCTAGTTTCTAGGTAAACTTAAAACATATTTAATCTCTCATGATCTTGTGTACGAAAATCAATGTTTTTAATAAAATATAAATGCATACTTTCCTTTTTTTCTGTATCTATCAGTATCTTTTTTCTTTGACTTTGTTCCTTTTTTTACTTGAAGCAATTATTTTTTCTGAGTTGTTTAGGTTCTTAATTATAATATTTTGATTGGGGAGGAGGACATGTAGATTTTTAAGGCGTTGAAATGGGGCATGACACTAATAAGGTTGGGAAACACTGCTTTAACACCTGGACGTAGCGAGAGCGATTAGTTAACCACGGGGTGTGCGAACCACCCCGGGTGGCACATTTTTAGGGGCGGCATTTTCAAAAATTGATACAATATTTTGCAAGACATTAGACATTATACATACAAAAAATTAAGCCACCAGTGGTAAAAACTCCACATTCATAGTTTATAAATAATTGAAGTGAATTCAAAACAATATTTGGGGCGGCAAATTCAAAGATCGCCCCGGGCGGCAGCACCCCTTCCTACTCCAATGCTAGTACTGTCCTAGTCTTATCTTTCTTTCGCCACTAATCTCTTTGAAAAGTAGAGGTTGAGCGACTTACTAAAAAAAAAGAAGGCTATATTAAAATTAAAACAATTAAAAAACACATCGGACATAATAATTTCCAGTGTATTGTGTATATTACATTTATTTTACCAAAATCATCGATTCAGTTTCGGATTTTCATCTCGGGCCTTGTATCAGGTCATCGATCCGCCTGTGTTTGATGTTTCGCTTTTCATTTTCTCTCCTGTTCATGGATGACAACGGCTTTGAAACACAGACGCTGGAGTCATGCAAATAATTCCATTAACCTGTCGACTGCCGCCATGATATTAATGCCAACGTTTCCAATCTATTTACCCTTACGTCTGTTTTAATTTTAGTCATTCGCTTATTTCTACAGTCACACAATAAAGTTGCTCTTTATATGAGGGTTTTGCTGGCAAACACGGCTTATTCGAAAATGGTTAAAAAAATAAACTTGAATTTCAATTTGAAAAAAAATGTACATTTTAAAAGTATTTTTAGTCTTACATTACTTTGGAATGATATTTTGGATATTTTCAAGCCATGTTTGAGACTAATTTCTAAAAATACTTTCAAAATTTATTATTATCTTCTAAATTACATTCATGGTTCATGTTTCAACAACTTTGGAATAAGCCGGGCTTGCAAGTAATACTCTGATATATGAATTACATTTATAGTAACATACATTGGAATCTCATATTATAGAGTACATCCAGTGGCGGATTATCCTATAAGCAAATGAGGCGAGCGCTTGGGGCCTCCAAATCTAAGGGGCCTCAAAAACAGCTTATATAATATATCCCATACACTTTTTGTTCAGATTTTTAAACATTTTACTTGCAATTTCCTAAAGTTTTTAAGTTGTCCAAAAAACAGGGCCTCCAAATTTTATTGCGCCTAAGGCCTCACATGTGCTTAATCCGCCACTGAGTACATCAGTAATACACAGCCTAGTAAATAATAAGGTTAATTATCCATTTCCCAATTATTCACTAGCCGCAGAGGTTTTGCGGATAATTATATATTTAGGGTTTCTGACTGAGGTAAAACCGAAACTAAGTACCCGTAATTTAATAAGTAGCCGAGTAACAAGCAGTTCTCGTACAAAAACTTACTAATACTAATCATTTTTAGCTTACATCCTTTTGATTGAACCTTTATCATTGTGATTATTGAAAAAAAAACTGTTTTGAGAAAACTCTGGATTACATCTTTTTTCCTTCTCACACTCTATATGTTTTTACTTGAATAACTCCAGTCTTAATCTACTTTTTTATATAGGAGAAAATTATATGTTATTTCTTCTAAATAGGATTGCACAAAGCGCTGTTTTTGACAAACTATTATACATATAATGGGTATTTGAAAATAACAATTTCAAAAATGACCACACCTCCATTGAAGCCAGTGTGACACATAGTTTTCGTGATTGAGAATATTAACATGAACCAATTTTGAAAATCAATTTATCACAAATTGTGATTAGTTTGTGGATCGCGCACTACTGGATTACATTTACTGCGATTGTCTAAAAATCATAAATCGCCACTCTCATTTCTGTTTTTTAACTATATTACTTTTAACAATATGTTTGGATTGATATTATATTTTCGCGGTTGATGTAGATTTTTCTTTTAAATGATATAGATTCGAAAATTCTCCAAAAAATCTGTTAAGTAGCCGAATATCAAGCAGTTCTCGAATAAAAACTTAAGTTGAGTTAAGCCCCAATAATTCCATATGCTGAAAAAAGGAAGTGAAGATTATTAAAAATAAAATTTTGTTGCTTTGATTTTTAACTTAAATCTTAACTAAAACTTAAGAGTAAATTGATACTAAGAAAAATAATTATATAAGTATGGAAATATTTTTTAAAAATAAAGCTAATAATATTAAATTATTTTGATGCACTTATTAACACTTTCCCTACGGTGCTAAAAAGTACTTCCGATACGTTGCTGGCCCTTAAAGAACTAAGTGGAAACACATATTTTAATACATACCTCACTTTGATGGACAGTCAAAATCTAGGATGTATATTTAAAAATAAATATGTTTTTCAGTTGGTTTCTGAAAGGCCAGCAACGTATAGTAAGTATTTTTTATCACCGAAAGGGAAGTGTTAACCAGTATGACAGGGCTGTGTCAATTCTTAGCCGTTACCTTTAATGTGCTGAACATGACGTCATAAAAAATAAACATCTGTTTAGATATGTCTAATTTTCTGAATGAACGCTTAGATAATTATTCCTAAAATAATTTTCGTCAGCTGAAACGTACGGCTGAAACACATTCATAAACATCTAGAGGTGAAAAGTACAATTCGTATAATACATTTTAAAAAAATGTTTATTTTCCATGTTTTCCATTTAAAAAAAAACCGAAAATAGAATTTAATGCTACATATATTTGAATAAATATTCTGCCAGCGGATATGAACATCAGCGGTCGACAACCAGCGGTATTTGCACACATTTCTGCCAACACCATTAGAGTTCAACATAAATTTTTTACAGACATATTTCAAATAATGCATAATAAAGTATCAGCAAATGTAAAAACATAAACTCAACAGTAAGGACACGGTCAAAAGAGTTTCGTTATTATATTATATTATTTTACTTAGTCACAAAATAATATATTATATTTATAGCGTTTTTTTAACAATGTGTTGCATATGGAATGATGATGGAGCATCTTGATATTAATTGTTTTTCTACTACTGGTTGTTGTTTAGTCACTCAACCTATTGCACACGGATTGGACATTAAGGACATAATAAGGTGCTAGGAAATGAATTGAAGCTAACCATTCGTTCTCCTTACGCCACGTTTTTTTGATTGGATAGATGTAAGGGAATGTATTACATTGATCCATGACTTAGACACGTATCTAAAAATTGATCTATCTAATATAGTATAACATCCATTCGAGGACTCGGAGTCGTGGTCACTGCTTCTGAATAGGGTGACATACCTACCATCCAATTTTCTACGCATTGAAGTCAAACGTTTACTTCTTATAAAAAAAATGAACGTGTATTGTAGTCCTTATATCGAAAAAAGGTGGCCGACGTCTGGCTCATATTGTAAGTTGATTTTCGGTGAACAATGAACAAAAATAGTTCCTTCAAAACAAACGGAAAATTTTAAAGCGAATATATACGAATTAATTATAGCTTTAGTGAACATTCAATTTCATATTTGAGCCAGAATTAATAGCTTTACGTACATGTTGTGGAATCAAGCCATTAAGATATCGACTGTGAAAAAGAAAAAAGATGTAACCTGCACATAACAAATTTTACAGGAGACAAAAAACGATTTTTGTTGATTTTGGGCAAAAGGCAAATTATGAAATATACACAACCATGAAGTGCGTGGAGACTAATAAACTGGTTCTAAATGATTTTATGTAATATTAATTCAATATTTAAAAAAAAAACCTTGTTTTGAGTCTTTTTTATGATTCCAATTTTCGCAGGCCCTTTTGTTCAAACTTAAAAGCTAAATTAAGATAATTATTCGGCATTTTTAGCTAACATCCTTTTGACAGAACGTGTATCAAGTTGTATACAATGTGATTATCGAAAAAACCTGTTTTGAAAAAACTATGGGCTACGTCTTTTTTCCTTTCCACAATACACAATTTAGTGTTACGTATTTATTTAGTTAATTAACTTTCCATTTTGGGATTTTTTTCAATTAATCGTTTTGTTTTTTAAGAACGTTATAATATTGTAACTCTACCATTTGTTTTGATATATGTATCATGTTATCTTTTTGGTTTCCAGGTCACCTCATCCCTGCGCCGCCTGCGCGCCAACAAAAAGAAATCCTCATTCCTCGAAGATGTCGACATGGAATCAACAGTCGCCAACTTGCAAAGCCGCTCCCGCTTGGGCATGGCCGACAAGATCCTCGACAGCGTGGGCCTTGGCGTTGACTCAGAGGGAACCCGCAAGCGTATCGTCCGCATGACAACTACAACCTCAACACTCAAGGACAGCGACGCAAACGCCATGACCAGATGGACGGCGATGGACGAGAACCAGGGTGGTGGCGCCGCTGCCAGAGCCCGCGTCTCCAGGGCTCGTCTCTCCGACTTGGAGGACGAGACTGTCGCCATGCAGCAGAGGCAGGCCGTGCGCGAGAGGCGCGCCGCTGACCTCCGTGCCATCCTCGCCGAGAGTGACATGTAAACTGCCACACTTACTAACTGGCAGGTGCAGCCATTGATGTTTACACGTTTCCACTATTTTTCTCGCAAATACCACGACATTTTCATGTGTAACCAAGAAAATTTAAAAAAAAAACCGCCTTCACCAACTGTTTAATATTATCCATCCATCAATGTGTGCTGTGTTTTATTTGAACATAAAAATAACAACTTATATAACTTTTTATCTGTTTCACTTGCAGCTAACTTACATGAAACAAATTTGAACAGTTGGTAAGGCAAAGTAAGCCAAAGTAACAAATACTGATTTACGTTTTTTTTATATAATAATTTTATCAAATCAATCGAGCGATTGGCCTTTCGCTGTTTCCACATATACCGGAGAATTCCTATGTTGTTTGCATTTATGGACGAATATCGCATCTGTATTTTCTCGAATAGCAAACCTAATGTCCACGCACTATTATTTCGAACGAGAAGAAAATTTTACCTCTGCAAAGACTCAAGAGTGAAGAGCAAGACAATCATACTTCACTCAGTAATAAATTATTATTTATTTGTATCTTATATTCAATAATGTATTTATTCTGTCAACTGTTTGAATGTTACCACATTTTGTAATATACATTTTTGTTGTTGAAATGAAGTCATAATCTTTTTTGTATTTATTAAGGCAAATAAATTATTATTTACGAATAAATCCTTTATTACTGTTATCAACATGGAATATTTAATTTAGCCGCCTTTCCTGAATCTGTGTTTATTCTTCTTCTATCAATTTTACCCAAATTTGATATTCACAATGTGATGGTCGATACGCTAGCTACTTACAGAAGAGTATCACAAACAACTCACACCCTTACTGAGTTATATTATTGTTTTTTTAGATGAATCTATTCGTATTTCAAATTTTTTGAGAGAAAAAAATACCTGGCCCCAGTAAGTTATTTTTTGAGCTTTGAAAGTCACTATACGATTTCTTAACTTATAAACTTGACTTCATACCTCTCCAAAGGCGACATGACTGATACACGGCATCTTCATTGTCTGCTGATCAGTGGCGTATTAAGCACATGGGAGGCCCCAGGCGCAATAAAATTTGGAGGATATGTTTTACGGAAAACATAAAATTGTCAGAAAAATCCAAGTAAAAATATTTCAAATCTGAACGAAAAGTATATGGATTATATTATAAAAGCAATTTTTGAGGCCCCTAAGATTCGGAGGCCCCAAGCGCGCGCCTCATTCGCTTATAGGATAATCCGCCACTGCTGCTGATACAACAGCTCATAATATAAAATGATAAAGCTTACTTCTCTTTGCAATGAAACATAAATTAATATCATTGACGGATTACCCCATAAGCGCAAGAAGCGCGCGCTTGGGGCCTCCAAATCGCAGGGGCTTCAAGAAAGCACATATTATATAAAGACAATTAGTTTTTAATATTTCTTCTTATGTTTTTCATTAGGCTTTGCAACGCTTTTATGTTGTTCGAGCAGAACTTCTAAGTTGTATTGCGCTTGAGGCCTCCCAAGTGCGTAATCCGCCATTGATAAATATGATTTAAACTAAAATAGTATGTAAGTAAATGTAAGTGTATGTAAGTAAAAATAAGACTGCTCTGGATTTCTTTCTAAATTTGGCAAGACGTGTAAAAAAAGTCATCGTTATTTGATTTAATTTTATTGTAAAATAAATCACATATTTCCATGATTAGATGATTTCTTTTCCCTTCAAGTGAAGAGTTTGTTGACAACATTGTGATATGCAGAATCATTTCGTCATATCCATGTTCTTGTCCAGGTTCAATTCTTTCGGGTTTTCAACTCATCTTCCAGTAGCTCTAACATCGACTGGATAATTCGTTTGACTTTGATAATGATAATTCTTAGAGAGTATTTTTATTTTACGATGACTACTCGTATTGGAGCGATGTAAAATTTAAGGAAACTCATCAAAAAGCATAGCATTGATACATAAAACAAAAGTGTTTGTTTATCAGAAAATTTACAGAATATAAAATAGATTTTTTTTAAATATTAATCACCCCACAATTTCAAAGGAGTAAGTACCCATGCTATTTTTAAAATCACTGAGCACTGCGCGATATATACATATCGACTGTGGAAAGGAAAAAAGGACGTAACCCACACATGTCAAATTTTACATGAGGCGTTAAAAACGTGTTTTGATGATTTTGTGCCATTTGAAAATTATGAATTATACACAACCTTGAAGTACACTGAGACTTCTAAAATGGTGTTTAATTGACATAATCTAATATTAATTAAAGAAATTATCTAGAAAAAACCTTTTTTTCAGTCTTTTTTCTTGGTTTAAATTTTTTACAAGGTCATCTTTTTTTTAATTAAAAGCTAAATTTAGATACCAATTCGGCATTTGCAGCTTGCATCCTTTTGATAGATGCTTGCTGTTTTGAAAAAACTGTGAGTTACGTCCTTTTTCCTTTCCACAGTCGATATAATACTTACTCATGATTATTTCATAAATATCATTTCAAGGTATCTATTTAAACAAAAAATAACATTTATGTTTAAAACGGAAAACCAATATATCGTTTATATTTGTGTTTTCCTTCATACATATTTCCGACAAATAAGAACAAGGTTAAATATTATTTTCTCGAATTATTCATCCATTTGAAAGCTCATTAAAAATGATCAATCAGGGTTATATTGTAATAATTTACGTTTCAACAAAATAATATTAAGTATAATTTCAAATTTCAACTGAAGTTGCTTGAATTTTAATATTGAATTTTGAAACGTTCAAATATTGTACATTTCCATACGTTTTGTAGCTAACGATACGATTACATTTACACGGAGATGCCGAAAGACGAAGCCCGTGGCGTTAGTGACATGACGTATGGAAATGCACAACATTTAAACGATTCAAATTTAATGGTTGGTAAGGAAATTAATAACAACATTAAAAATCGACACACACTTAAATGGGTACTTCCTTGTTTAGCTCCAGGCACTGAAAAATGCAAAGGTCGTAGGTGCACCTCCATGACCAGATGGGGTGTTAATCAACCGAATTCAAAATATAAAAATAACATTACTATCTGTCCTTTTTTATGTGTTCTAGAACATCAACTTCAAGGCGTTAGTTGCGCGGTAATTGTCGCAAAGTGACCATTCATTGTTCCCTCAAAATGGGACATCGACTTATTTATAGTTGATAGTGAGCTTTCTTGAATACACATTATTCAAGAAAACGAATATTTCTTCATATTTTTTTTATTTATTAATGAAAATAACGAAAGGTTCTAGTAGTGCACTTTTTGCGGTGTAATGTAGTTAGAATAAAGGGAATACTCATAAAATACTTCTGAATCTTGGTTATAATGTAGTTTTTTGATTTATCGCGATTTCGAATTGTTAAGTAGGTTACCGTCCTTCTCTGCTTGGGGACAACACGATAGACTACCTAAAAACAAGAAGTATGAATACATTAAAAATAATGTGACATATTATACGAAAATATTTCACCGCCTGGCGTCAACCAAGGAAGTACCTTTAAATGTTTATGTGAGTTTTATTTATTTTATGTTGGTTATTATTTACGAAAGTAATGTAGTATAATTTCATTCATCGATAATAAAAAATAGCAGCATTTGATCAGAAACAGAATCACCACGGACACTGTTATGACATTGGCATTGATGTGTATGTAAACATACGATATGTTTAAAATTAGCTCCATACAGATCAGTAACTAGCCAATCGGGAAACGTCTACCAAATTTAATAACCGAATAGTACAGAAAATCGTAGTAAGGCGTGTTGTTTACTTTGCTTTTGAAAAATTTCAATTTGAATATGCTTGAAATTTTCCCTCTATTGGTACGTAAAAAAAATAGCTAACGAATATTTGAATATTAGTAATACGTTTTTTTCATAGATGTCAATGTTTTGTAAATAAATTACCAAAACTGCAAAATAAATTATTATCGACATTCTATTTAATTAAATATGTTACCAAAAATGAAAAAATACGAACATAGGTTGTATTCAATTTTCAAAATAATTGTATTGCTTTTTGGTTCGCCATATTTTTTTTGTATTAAATACAATTCTGTAAGTAAATCTTGTAATATAAACATATTTCTAAGCAATACTAGTTGGATGCTGTTTCCAAACCGAAAATGTACTATGATGGCCTAGCAACAGTTTTTCTTCTTCTGCCGACACTATTTTTTTAAATAGGCTTTCAATGACAAAACCAGAAAACATTTGGATGATTGTCAATTGAAAAAAAAACATTTATTTTTGGCAATGATATAACATTTTATTTTTGCGCCACATATTATAACAACACATAAAATACATTATAGATCATAAATCATTAAATAAACTTTAACTCATATTTATCATTTGATAGTTTACTTTATATCGCAAAGTAAAGCTACACCACGTAATGCCCAATGTCTAGGATTATTATCTGTTTCAAAATCAATTGAGCCAACATATTTCAAGTCAGTTCTTTGAGGTTTCCTATAGATTGGACACTCATAAAGCTTAGGATCTTTTCCAGCTGTTGTATTGATAGCGTAAATATAAATTACTGGCATTTGTTCGTAAAGTACTTTTGGTTTAGATTCAATTAACTTTCCGCTACGCCTGTCCAGTGATGCACCTGAAATTCATTTCCATAATATTTAATAGTTTTGATATCTTGTTAGAAATGTCATTCTATATATCAAATCAATACTATATAAAATTGTATACTCTAAAGATCTTTGAAAGACAATCAATGTTTACCTTCTAAGAAAAGTCCTGAGACGTAAACACCCTCGGGTGGACCTTCATGTAGATCTTCTTTATTGTGCCTTGTTATGAGATTTTGCAAGACAACTGAATCCAGAGCCCATCCTTTATGAGCTCTAGTCACCTCCTAGAATGAAAATATAGAAAAATGTGTAATTATAGCCTTAACAAAGAAATAGATTATTATGGAATGACTAAATTTACTGTTTTTTCATCACCTGTCTCATAGCCGTTAAGAACCCTTGAGGATTGAAGAAACCTGTCATCCAAAAGACGTTTGGTCTTCCGTGAACAATCCATTGCCGGAACTGAGCATCTCTTTCTAGTAATTCAGTATACCAAAAGCCTAAAGTTGCCGACTCCCATGAAACCTTGGAAATAGGACTTTTGATCAATATATGACAGAAAAACAGTAATAGTTGCAATATTCACGAGCTTGAATCCCAGTATGGACAAATAATAAATTGTTTTTCAATTGATTTATGTATTCATGGTCGAAAGCATAAAAATCTATGATCTAGCGAGAATGATTAGCTAACTATTATTCCTGTAAAAGCCTAATCCTTAGTATGCTTACTCTTTCCAAAAAAGGGGATTGAGCGACTGAGTAACATGCAGTTGTCATAGAACAATTTCTTTTGAGATAAACTTGATTAGAAATCCATGGTTAGATCAACATGGTTACAAAAGAATAAAAACATTCTAACTCAACTTACCCTTTGCCATTTGTCTGGAATCCTTGCATCGTACATAGCATCCAAGGACTCTCTTAGCGCTTGGCTCATTACGATAGTACCGTCAATAGCTAATTTTAGATCACACAGTGTTGTATAAACAGTATAGTTGACACGTTGTATTCTGTCAATTTCTTGTCTGAAATAATAAGATTATTATTAATCCATGTCTCAAATTGCAGTATGTGAGGTGCTACAGAAAACAATATATCCGGCAGGACTAAAAGTAGAGACAAAAACATATTCACCATTAACTAATAACATTTGGTATGAATCAGATTTCAAGATAGTATAAAAAATGCTACTATGCAGACATTATGACATTTAAAAGTTTGTATTATGTAAGTGGTACATAGTTCATGTTCTTTTGATTTAAAAGTCACAACAATCCTGAAAAAACTATCATGACTGGAAGAAATGAAAGGATCTTATAGCGATGGATGAATCCACTACAGTTAATTTATTATGTATTGGTGTCAGAAACAAAATAGCTCCAACCAAGATACCAAACAAAAAAACTATCAAAAGAGAAGATTGCCGTTACCGCCAAATGCATCACAGAGATGATTGCCGTATTTATCTAAACGAGCTACAGTGTATATCAATATATTTATTTTTGGTGAATTAATTGAATTGTGTACTGTGCGTTTACTGTGCGAACAAAACAATAAGCACCTTAAAAATATGTTCATTGGTAAAAATGCCCCCATTCTTTGTAGTGATTCTCTGACTTCGTAGCTAACATATTGCTTTGGGAGTTTCTCTAACATGTCTTCAGCTAAGCGATAAACAATGCTTTCCCTTGTTTCACCACCTTGACTGCCTCCTTCCTTAGGCTGGACACTTAAAATTGTATCTAAAATTCCTTTAGCGGTATTAATTTGATATGTTATATCAGCATTACTGTGTAGTCCAAAAACTTCAGGAGTATCGGTTAGTGGTAGCATGTTTATATAATCGACATAACCTTGTAAATTTCTTGTAGTGGGAACTTTGTATCCTTTATAAAACTCAAATCCAGGTCTTAGGAGAACATCACAGAACCATACGTGAGTAAAAGTTGTTAGTAAGCGCTTGTCGAAATCATCGGTGACCCGTCCACCATACTGAACTTCTCCTAGCATATAACAAACAGTTGGCCAGGAAATTCCTTTCTTGGGATCCATTTCATCTAGATGGTTCTGAATGAATTGGACACTAGCAGCAAAATCAGCTTGATTGAACTCGTATGGTATATTCCAACCTAACGGCCCAAACTTTCTTCTCTCTTGTACCACAGTGTGCAGGAATGCAACTGCATATAGTAGTGGCGGCCACTGATTTTGTGCAGAATAATCTAATATGTCTTGTGTGATATTTTGATAAGTTCTTTTCATACTTGCTCTTATACCTTGTGGAGGTTCATTTGTAAACTTAATTGCCATTTGGAGTAGGCCAATCGGAAACTCGGTATGAACTTCTGTGGTCATCCATAATCTAAAGGAGTCGTCGACGTGTTCAGCTTCTACCAATGCGTCCATTGCTTCAGTAGAAAAGGGTAAAGACAAATGGATGTTTTGTAGTAAAACCCACCCCCCCGAGCTCATTGAGTCAGAAATCATTTGCCTGGCCACAATTTCTTGGCCTTGTCCCATGGAAACTGATTTAAGAGCTGAAATTAATTATTTGTTAACAGTCTGTCTCAAAGGAGAAGATACAACTATTAGTAATATTAACAGTGTCATTGGGTAAAGACAAAGAAAGCACGATATAACAGTTGACAATTTATATTACATCATAATACTTACGAATTTCATTAGCTTTTGCTAATGCAGATATTTGTGTCGAGGGATCGGATCCAATTGATAAAATACAAATAAGTGGTGTCCTTGGCTCTGACTCACTCCACGTTACTTCTAAATCCAAGATACAACCCTCGCCATATTCGGTTCCAAGTGATTCTGAAGTAAATAAGACCTTTTTATAGACAGGCATAATTATTTTTTTAAGTAGACTCTAATATACACACCATTTATACTTTTCTTGTGATTTTTAAAATGTGTCATGTACCTGCTACATATTTTCTTGCTTGTGATAACGTTCTGTCTGGACTCCATGATCTTATAAGAAGTAGTTTTCTAAACACGTCCAAGCTCTTCTGATAACCACTCGGAATTTCCTCTTCTTCGGGTTTTTCTTTTTCATACCAGACCCGCCACTCTTTCTCATTGCCTTCAATCTAAATTATTTGTTTGTTAATGAATACAGTTGAAAATAGATATATGGTTGTATTTACACGAAATATAAATCCCACAAATATTCATGAACCCTTCAGTAGCATCATATTGAGACTATTCTACTCCCCTCACTGGCGGGTCCAAAAAAAAAACCAGAAAAGGTCCATTCAATTTGTAATATTGATTCTACATAATTAAGAGAAATAAATTATATATAACGTATCGATTTTATTTCCATTTTATTATACACACACATAAAAAAATGTAATATGTCAATTACAGATACAGGGAAAAGTTGCGATCGTTGGTTGCCTCTAAATTCTTCTCGGGCCTGGAAGACCCCCTTGGATCCGCCAACGATCTTATTCTAGATAGCTTTATTCTTATGTCAGTGACAGTATTGGTTTTTCAAACACACCAAATCTCACTTTTGCAATTAGATTGTTAATGTACGATTAAAAAAAATATTATTATGAAAATCTTTTCTGTTTTTGTGGTAGACACAATATATTTTATACATGTGTCAAAGAAAAATAAATTAAACTGCAATTTTATCAAAACATATGGTGCAGGAGCCAATCCACTCAACAGTGATGCAAAAACAAATATTTATCAAAGGAGGAGGTTTTTTTACATTCAACAGATAGACAAAAACAATGTGAGAAAACCTGTTGGTGTTTGTCATATTGAAAATCTTGAGCATTTAATACATACCCTTGTTAAAACATCTGCAAATGTTTTCAATTTGTTTATTTCTACCAAATTCAGCCAAGTTATATCAAGAATCCATCTGAATGGCTTTGGTGTTACTGCATTTAAATCCAATGATGCTCCACCCTTGATGAAAGCCATGAATTCATCATGAGATATGAGACCTTTTTGGCAATCTATTTTCATAGCCAACATCAATGTGAAAAGAGCTTTATGACGTTCATATAAACTTCTGCATGTGAATGACCACACCTCTTTGGTTAGATATTTCAAAATTATATTTATCCTCTCTTCAGTTATGTTGCTTTTCGTTGATTTTGTTATTGAGTTATCGAATATAGTTAAGAACTGTTTCAATGAATTTTGGTACATTACATTGACATTACTCATTTCCACAATCAAAAAGTACAATATCGATCCTCGTGCTGCAACAGCTCTGAATTCTTCTCGAGCTATCATAATTTTTTTCTCGGTTATTTCTGCAACCTTTAGTTTTTCATTTACTTCTTCAGCTGTCGTTTTCGTTATTTGCAACACGTGAATGAGTGCTTCATCATCAACTAGAGATCCTTCAGATGAAGTAAGACGGCAAAGTAGATTACTTTCTAATTCTTTCATACTTCTTTGATTTTTCATAACCGATTCAAACAGAGCCACGCGTTCAGCTTCCAAATCTGCCTTCTCCATCAAAATAACTCTTCCGAGTAACTGATCTTCTAAGCCTTGCATTGTGACAGTGAAATCAATAATAGATGTCTTTGCGCTCACTTCTGGTGAGTATGCTGGATTCGGAAGTTTTGTTGTAATATACAGCATAAAGCCCGGCATAACGTCACACTCCTTATCTCCAACAACTACTTTTTCTATTGATCCAGATTTGATAAAGTTCTTCTCTAATACATTATCTATGACTGGATCTAATTCAACGCTTACATCTTCAATAAGAAGGGGTCTTCCAAGTGATAGACTATCTTCCAGATGTGTCCTAAAGTATTTGTGATTGAGAGAAGTTATTTGCAATTCATTTGTTACCTCTTTATTTTTAATCCACATTTTACCTTGAGTTTGAGGATCAACTAAAAGTGGATATGAACTGGATTTAGTTACAATCAGTGCATTTTGGACTGACAAGTCATCATTTGGTAGGCCTTGCAACGTCCATTCGGAAATTGTTGCATTTTCAACGAGCATATTGATTATATTGAGGTTATTAGTGAAAGGAATCGTTCTCGTTTTTAGAATATTCATCCAATTAGTTAAAAGATTTTGCCTAAATTGTTGATTATAAGGACCACAGTATGACAAAAAGCCTGTTCCTAAAACAACATCGCCAACAAGACGACCCAATTGCTCTTTAAAGTCTTTACTCTGTTGTGTCCATCTAATCTTTTCTCCTCCTAATCCATTGATAAGTGCTGTGGCTGCTGTCATTTTCCTTAAGCACGCGTTTGCAGCATCTGTTAATCGTTGTTTTTCTGACACAGCTGCATCGTATTGTTCTTTCACAGCTTGTAAAGCCATTTCTCTTTCTTCTAATTGTCTCTCAGCACCTGCTAAATCTTCCATGGCAATCTACAATGACAAGATAATTACTAAATCGTATATGGGTCCAAAATAATCCCTTTATCTGTTTATTTACGTTATATAAACTGTTTGAAATTAAGATATTTTTAATGAATTATACCTTCAATCGAGCTTCCTGCATTGTCAAATTGGCTTTTAGAGGAAGAACTTCTCTATTTACACTGTGAAAAAATGCCATTGCTTTTGTCCAAGATAGTAAGCCAGCTACATCTCCACAAACTCTCTTTGCAGTATCCATATTATAATCTTCCATGTCAAAATATGGCTGAAGGTGCTCCACCATTTCATTGTTAATGATGTCTTTTGGGTAATTTTGAAGTTGCAAGAGAAAAGTTGTACTGGACATCATCTAAATACAATTAATAATCATGTCAATAAGAAAAAATAAATAATAAGAAATTAAACTCATCACAAATCTTTAAAACATTAATTACTTTGAGAGATTCAGCCCATGATGGCTTTGGGCATGGCGCAGCTGTGTCCCCAATAACTGCATGTAATTTCCTTTGGAATAATATCAGCACACAATCCATGATTCTCATAATGAGATGCGGTGGTCTGCCTAACTTCCTGACAGTAGCAATATGAGCAGGTTTGATTGTATTAAGAGCTGCTTCAGCTTCTTCAAGCGCAGGTTTAGCAGCTTCTAGTTTTTCTTCTGCCAATGCTTTCTCTTCTGCAATATATGCAACTAAAATTTCTGCCTTTTCTTTGACCTTTTGCACTTGATTCTTTACTATCTCAGCTTGCTTTGCTTTCTCCGTTACTTCAACCAGTACTCGTTCAGCTTTTTGAGAGGCATGTGCCAACTCTTGCTCCATTACTGCTAAATCTTTTTTAAGTATTCCCACCGAAAGTGAAGCCTCTGCTAGCTTTTCTAACCCAGTGTCCATTCTTAATGCACCCTCTCCTAGCTCTTGCTGTTTCATTTGGTATATGTTTTTATAACCACCAATAAAATTCAAATATGATTTAGGAGTAACATGAGTGGCCCTTCTGAATCTTTGGAAATATTCACTTGATGTTTCTGAGACAACATCTTGTATAGAACCCAATGCATTGACTAGTTCTAGTTTGACTTCTTCTGAACAAGCTATTTCAAAGTCCGCAAGAAAATGACTTGCCACTGATACCAATGCATCTTTAGGCCAAGGCTGGAACCAGTCTATCGTACAACCAGAAATAAGTGCCGGGAATCTGAGTGCCCTATTTCTAAAAACTTCACCTACCTGTAATAATAAGTAAGAAAATCAGATCAATAATTAGTACAGTCAAAGAAAATTTATTATACACAATTCATTTTAACACTTACCGGAGAGAAACAAAAAACAACGTGCAAATTTTGACATGTTCTTTGCATAAAATATTCCATCACTAGCTCATTGGTAATCGTCCGTTTCTGATTTTCTCGCTTCATAATTGGAGTAAGTTCCGATATGATTTCTAGTTGTTCATCTTTTGTAAATAGATTCGATATCACACCGGATGATAAAATATTATTTAGATATTCTAAAAATCCTTCTTCTTTTATATCCAAGTCAGTGAAAATAAATGTTGTCCCTTTGCCCTGAACACCACAAGATCTGTACAAAAGTTTTAGATCCTCCAAAAAGTTGGTGACATTATAAGAACGGGTGAGTGTTATTTGGAATGACTTATAGCCAGCGATAAATGATGATAGCTTAGTCAACGACTGTTTTCCTGATCCTCCAACCCCAACGAGCATAACATTACCTCTTGGGTGACGTATAACCCTCGATATTTTTACAATGTGCAACATGGCATCTGGAAAAAATACAAGATCCATTCCAGCTCCGCGAACCATTTCGTTAAATTGGGCAAGAAACATGTCCAATCTTTCTCTTAATTCATCATAATTGAATACGGGTTCATAAACTTTTGGTAACTCCATATCTGCATCTTCTCCTTCTTCACCAGTTGGTTCTGGAGCATCTCTAAATGAGAAACATTGCATTTAAAAAATGTCTGTCTCCATTCTATAATCTACTACATATACAATAATCAATAATATAATATTCGAATTTGTGGTTTAGTATAGGTATTTTATTTTAAAGTTATTTTCAAAAAAGCAAAACTATATTACATTTTTTTACCTACTCAAGAAGTGTAACATCAATCGAAAATTAATTGCCACAAATAATAAAAAAGTAGCCACAAATTTATAAGAAAAGGTTATTGATAAAAAAAATGGATTAATAATTATTGCCAATGGAATCCGTCACTTGCCTCATAAAATCAACAAATGCTGGATTTCCTAACGACATTTTCTTGTACTCAGGACCTAGCATATCTTCCACAACACTGAGGAGAGTTTTATCAAACCAGTCTTTGTCGGCTTGTAGAGTAAATCTATCAGAAAATACTCTTGCACATTCGTGCTTCCACAGTAACATTAAACATTTCTCTGAATCTATGACGGTTGACAATGTTCCAACCATACCTTGCCATACCCGGGATAGATCTCTTAACGAGAAGACGTAGTGGAACTTTGCTGGTGTTGGTAAAAGGGTTGACCTTGTTTGTTGCCAGATCTCTCTTGTTAGAGGAATCATTTTTTTTATAAGTGTACGAACTTCCAAGGCAAATCCTCTCTTGGTATTGTAATGTCCTTCTCCAATAACTTTGAATATTTTGTCAATTGACGTGTTATTTGGGATTGGGCAGTTGAAGATAGCAAATTGTCGCTTAAGGCGTGATGGAATGTCATTCTTTCCGCCGCCTAAAAAGAAAAAAAGAAATTTACCATAAAAGAATAAAATAATTTGAATCGTATCAAGTATAGTGGATATCTCGATCAGTAGATATCAGAATGTATATTACTTTATAAATGAGAGACCCACAGAGTTTTCTATACAGTATTTATTGGTAGTCCAACATACAATCAGTCTCTCGGTGAAAACCTTCAAAACAATGTTAAATTAATCAATAAGTCTTGCTGAAAAAAACAACTCAAGATCGAGATGTCTCAAAGTTGGTTTTGCAGTCAGCCATAGACTCAAATGATCTTTAGTGACAATTGAATTAGAAAGAGGCGAAACACGTGTCACAGTTAGTTAGTTACACAATACGTGGAATAATCAAAGTTATTTTAAATTTTATATTAAAATGAACTTCCACAAAGTTACCGCCGAAGCCATCGAAACACTACTAACAATTGGTAAAACATATAACTACACCAGAATTATATAAATCAATTTCATCTGACTTCTGAGAATGAATTTTTTTGCTAAATTTTAATTTTAAGTAGATACTCGCAAATACAACATCAAATTTATAAGAAAGTTTTTTGTAACTGATAATTAAATTGTTTTACTTCTGTTGTATATTTCTCCAATCATTTTAATTATTATTATCGATAATCAAAACATAAAATTGTCTAGTCTGTAATCTGTAAGTCTTGGTAAACTTTTTATGCATCATTGTTCTTCCTTTTAAGAGTTTTTTTTTAATAATGTTAGAAAGTTTCCATTGATATAATGTAAATTAATAATACATGACCAATAAAAAGGTTTTGTGGGTTTTCACATTTAGGGATATACATATTAAATGTAAATAAACACACAAACCTGGTTGACCCATTGCTCCTAAGAATTGTAAATCTATGATAGTTGTGAAGTCTCCAGGTTTCTCTAAGCTATAAAATCCTTTCATGTCCATCGCTTGACGGACAATTTCATTAGTAATCTGATCACCCCACTCATTAATCTGAGGCAGGTTAATATCGTCAATAAATATCATCATCTTTTTACCTGCAGGGGGACCAAACGTCATACCCATACGTTTTTCTATATAGCTCTCAATGGTCTTTTGAAATTGATATGGACTTGTAGCCGATGAGAAATTGAATGAGCGCCCCACAAACAATTCTGGGTTTGCTCTCTTCATGTATGATTTCATCATCACAGTCTTAGCTGTGCCTTGTTCTCCAAGTAGTAAAACAGCTTTATCTTGCTTGGCAATTGTATTTATAAGATAGTCTATTCGTACATTGTCAACTATTGGAATTAAAATACTGGAATAATCTGGTGTACTCACTTCCGGGTATATATAGTGTGTTACAATACTGTCCCAGTGCTCCCACTTTCCTTGGGTGGTAACAAAGAAGTCAAATACAGTTGTAAATCGGTGGGAAGGTGATGTTGGTAAGTCTAGTATTTGAGTCATGTTTTCTCTCAAGTATTCGTTAAACCTTCCCCTGTCATCATTTTCTAAAAATGCTCCAATGCCCCAAGTCAATGCAAATATGTAAATTTTATGTAGATGATCACATGTAAATAATGGTATCACTTCCACTTTATCCCTTTCGTCTCCGATGTCATCATCTAAATCACCAGATGTTGATTTAGAAGCGGATAGATCTTCAACGGCTTCAACTTGAGGAGGTACCAGTCCTTCCAATAGGCTAAGCATTTGTAATATGATATTGCATTGTAAGACTTCCATTGTTAGTGTTAGGTTTTGTATGCTCCATGTGTAAATTTTTCCAAAAGTCTCATTAAATAAATGTAAAAAGACTTCATTCTCTCTTGGTGAACGTGATTTTAGCCATGCCTTCAAAACTGTAAGAAGTTAATTTGGTTTAAACATAATGACATATTGTTGTTTATATACAATCACTTAAAGATTTGATAAGTATCTAGGATACTGTACCGCAATGCAGTGGACAGAACCTCAGTTACCTAAACTAACTACGAAAATATTATATTTATCTTAAAATGAAAAGAAATATTTGTGGAATAACATGTGCTTTATTTGCCAAAATCCATGCCACTATAATGTTTATTTGTGTTTATTTCGAATCTTTGAAGATTACCAAAAATTGTTACTATGTGATGTACTTCACAAAAAGCAAACAAGAGGAAAACAGAGGAAAGTATTGATGGAGGTCATGGGGAAGTTTTCAAATATATCATTCAGTGTTATTTTAATTTGATTCTGTTTTAAATATAATATATTTTGAAAAATATCTGGCAATACGCCAAATACTTTAAATCTTTAAAATTATATTATATAAGCTCAATAGATTTGTTTAATGTCAAATTTAACCTTGGGGAGAAAAAACATCACAAACACCCATGCCCAAGTTCTCAAATGTTAAATTGAAAAAATCTAAATTTAACATTGCTTTTGCTGGAATTGTTGCCTTGACCAATCTTATCTCTATGGTAAAAAAGCTCTGGCTAATTACTAAACCACAGATAATATAAATTGATAATACATTTTCACAAACCTGGGCTCCAATCAAGACCAGATGAACTCATGTAAACCATTCCATTTCGTGATACTGTAGCAGGTGAAGCATTGTCGATGTTATGAGGTTCGAAAATAATTTTGACTGACGGCGCCATCGTCAGCCGATCTCCATTGGCAAGAGTTAAAGTCTTATTATCATCCAGGACCGAGTTTAAATTCTCTATCCATATACTGTCAACCGGACCATCTAACACAAGCCATACATTGTCTTCAACCTTTAATTTGAGAGTCTTCCTCCAGAGGGCAGAAAATATACCGTCGGTCCAATCGTTTGTTGCGACATCCAAACGTCCAAACATTTGAGAAGCTGTAATGGCTTTGGGATTCATTCTCATTTCTCTGCAAAATAGAACAGGGATTAATATACTTTAACGAAATCAATGTTACTTCATAATCTTGCAAGAGATTCCTAAATGTTGACATGAATTTTTTAGCTATATTGAAACATTTAAAAAAATCTTTTTTACTTATTTTTTAAAAATTTTAGTTTCATTTACCTATGTTGATATCCTGTCAGTGTAAGAGCTCTCATAAGCGTGTGAATACAAGTTGATTTGCCAGCTCCGGTAGGTCCTAGCGTCATTATTCCATGGCGTACTCTTTGAGTTTCATATAACTTAAATATAATAATATTTAAGCACTATTGTAATCGGATATCAAATGAATGGTAAGCAGGTATTGATTTTTCAGCTATTTCCAAATTTCAAGAAGTAATATTGCAAATAATTTTAATTATCAAAGCCCAGTTGTGTGTTCAAGGGTTCGAACGCTCGATTACCCGAATGGAATCATTTAGACGTATATTAAATTTATATTGATTTAAAAATTTGCATCCAAAGGCACGAGTAATATGTTTAAATTCTGCCCCACCCATGCTGCAATACCCTAAAAACGGCGCTTAGTGATAATCTAACTATTAGTCTGCATCCTACAATCCTTGAAGTGATATCTATCACTAATATGATTGGCGGCAAATCGAGCTTTCTCCAAAGTGCATGTTAACAAAAGTTGTTTTATGCAAACAGATTTTAAATTAAAAAAATAATGAGGTTAGACAAAAACTAGTATATGACTAATCGCTGTTTTTCAATACTCTCTTTTTCAGGATCAGAAAGGGAACAGACAGATGGAGAAGGATAATAATATTGTCTGTGTAGAAATCAATAAAATCTGAATGCATTTTTTAGCTACTTATATAACGTCACCAGCATATAGCTTCACAATACTTCTTCCTATTTACCTGTATCAGTTTTAACACCCAAGGAGGATGGCAAATTAATCCAGCCTCTTCAACCTGTTGCTGTATGGCTTCTTCCAATTCAGTATAAGTGGTTTTTTCAAGCGCTTGGTTTGGGAACAAATCTGCCACGAGAGATATAAACAATGGTTCATCTTCATCAATCAATTTAGAGAGATTCATATCTCGCAGAACCCTCATGACAATTGTGCTTTCATTGTCTTTAGAATTCACGCGTTTCGAAGCTCCAAGTGTTCGTAAAACTGATAAAATATTTCGGAGTCCAAAATCATAATGCACCTGAAAATATATTAGTTGTTGGAGGAATGACATAATAAATATGTTTAATTTAAATAAAATAGTAACTTTTCTAGAGCTTACTGTCAATTCTTTGTGGAAGGGCATTATTATTAGTAGTACTTATCCCAAAATTTTATGAAACGGTCAGGACTAGTTTCACTGCGGCAAAAGCACTCGTAAACTTGTTTTAATGGTTATCTGCTGAGCGTAACCGGTCTCAATTTTCAAATAACATTTGGGATTGATTCATTGATTGTGAGAAATTTTAAATATACAAATTGACATATCTTTTTAAATAAAAATAAGTAAAATATCATAAATGTTTGTAAAACATTTGAATAGATGTCAGTGAATGATTTGAAAACTGTAAATTTCATATAGAGAAGATTTTTTTTGTTTCCAGTTTATTTCATTTGTAATATTGTGCTTTTTTGAAACTTGCCTGCTTTGTTAGCTGTTCCTCACACAGTTTGTAGAGCGTGTAAAATTTCCTGGCTAGTGTGATGTTCTCGAGAAAGCCACAACTGGCAAGTTTGACACGGATAATAATCTGCCGGTCAGGAACCATCATAGCAACCGTTCTGAACTGGATTTTTAAGTTTTCTGGAAGCTCCTTACGTCCTGCATACCCTGGGTTCTAGACAATAAATGAGCACATTTTGTATTGATGGTATTCTAAACTGTAACACATGAATCTCTTTGATTTAATGTAAAGAACAATGCTTAAGGTTAAAATAGATTTATGTGGAATGAACACATCTGCACGCTAACTGTATTCAATTGTCATACTATTCTACTAACAGTCAATAGAGCGGATAGGTTGGTGAGTTACCTAAACACTATTTCGAAATATAATTAAATATTGACATCTTATTTTTTTTTGTTTTTATTAGACTTATTAGCTTAATCATTTTGATGCTGCAACTACTGGTATAATTTATAGTTCCCCAAAAGCGAAGATTTTTAGAATATATGTATGTTGTCACTACAAAAAAAATCAATATATGTTCAAAATTCCCTCTAAAGTGTCACTATGAATGGCTTCTCTAAAACAACGAATTGATTGGAGAGTGTTTTGTTATTTTTTCAGTGATTCCTTCTAGATTTTTTTACATGAGGTCCGATTTGTATTTTTTTTACCGCATCTTATTGATAGTGTACCGTTTTTATTATTTTAATTCAATTACAAATGTCCTGCAAACAGAGAATACTCTTCATTTTATTTTAGTTTTTTTAATATGTAATTACCTTGATTACTTTTCAACTCTTTTGTGGCAAATAAGCTGTTAAAAATTGTCAACAAAACATCCATAAAGTCAAGTTTTGCTAGACTTAAAATAATATGATATATTCTAATAAAAGAAGTTCTTTATAAAAAAACATTTTTTTAATTGACATTATAAAGATTAATTTGTCATATATTATATAACAAACCATTGTTATGAAGATGCCGAACTCTGGACACATATCAATGAGGTCACCATCTGTGAAATGGAAGGCTTTCTTCTTTTCCTTCTTCGCTGCAAGTACCACTGCGACTTGCTGGGCAGCCACTGAGAGTACAGGAAGCTCAATTCGATTGAACTCATCAAAGCATCCCCATGCACCTGATTGAGCTAAGCCTTTGTAGATACGACCTAGCCCTCTGAAAAAGTTAGACAAAATCATTTGAACTTTATGAATCACTTTACTGAACTGTTATTTTTCGAACTAATGATGATATAATGTATAAATCTCAGGCACAAATAAATAATACTTGATTTATGGTGGCATTATTTCAAAACATGTTATTTAGAAATGCCTGACTTATGAACTTAACTATCGACATTCTCTTTCCAAGCTATGAGTTGAGGAAGACGAAAGCAGAATATTGATTCTGAACTATGCGGGGTTGTGAAACCAATCAATAATCAAATAAATTTATGAGAATATTTATGTCGTTCTGCTACCTATAGTCCATCTGATCGGAGCAATTAAACACCACCACATATTTGGCCAAAGTCTTTCCCATGTCCTTGACAGTTTCAGTTTTTCCAGTTCCAGCTGGTCCACAAGGAGCTCCGCCCATACTCATGTCTAAGGCTTGAGCTAGTGTGATATAGCACCTAAAAAAAGGGAAAAATATGTTATGCTTATTGTAAGAAGAAAGATATTGTTTGTAACAATATCAGCTTTTGGTAGGAAAATATTAATTATTTATTTATCTTTAAAATTGTATTTATACTATGTACTTAATTTATAAAAAATATAAGTTTACTGTTAATTAATCTTATTGACTTTGCAATGTGAAAAACAATTGATGCTACTGTACAATGTGGGTCTTTGCCTCTTCAAGTATATCTTGCTGTCTGGAGCAGCCTCCATCGCTCCAGACATCTGAGGTCTTCAGATCCAACTCGACACTATCCATTCAATTGTACCCTCGAGTCAGTCTCAGTATTAAAAATTACAGTATGTTGGTATGATGAGCCAGCTAGATCTTGGTCCTTGTTACTTAGTGGAGGAGTCAGTGTGAAGCTTAAGCTAAAAAGTTTGGAGGTCCCTGCTATAATCTATACTGGAAACGGACCATAAAGAGAGCTACTAGCTAACCAATAGTCTTTTCCAAACTACATTTTTCAATCCGATCACTAACATACAAGCAGTTGTGATAAAAACAAGATCTGCTGGAATACTCCATTGATACCATACATAGTTAGAAAAAAACACTTGTTTCAGAAGTTTTCTTGTCTAAGATGGGCCACTAATGTCACTTCTAATATTTAAATTGTAAAAAATTATGTCTTATTACAAGGCCTGAACAGCACAATGCACTTTTTCATAAACTAATGCTCATGACAAATAACACTAATCAAGAGTGTTTCATTGAAAATTTTGATCCCAATGGAGAGCATGTATTTCAAGTACAGTGGAACCCCGATCTACCGTTCTCGCATTGATCGTTTTCCCGCATGGTTCGTTCATTTTTCATAATCCCGGCCAAACACCCATAAGAACAATGTAAAATAATCCCGCATTAACCGTTCCCCGATTTACCGTTTTCCTCGATCTATCGTTCAAATATTTTGGTCCCGTCAAAAATATTATCCCGATTGACCGTTTTCGTTGAATATTTCTCATAAATAATCTTACCTCGCATTTCGTTTCGCGTTTTTTTCAGTGGAACCCCGATCTTCCATTCTCACTATCTTCATCTTTATGCATGGATCGTTTATTTTTTACTCGACCAAGACCCCACCCCGTAATAGCAATGTTTAGTAATTCCACGTTAATCATTTCTCGATTTCCCGATTTCTTCGATCTATCATCTCAATATTATCGCCCCGTCCCAGTTACTAATCTTTTTGTAGAATATTTTTTTCGCTCATAAATAATCTTACATTTCATCTGGTTGCGTAAATTTTACTAACTCAAAAGTCAAAACTAAAATACCTAAATGAAGAAAACTAGAACTCTTGTTGAGAAACTGAAAATAATTAAAGACGAAATAAAAAAGAGAAAAACGAGTCGACATAGCAAAAAGGAGTTAGTTGACTTAGAAATGTACGCGATTTTGAAGAGTGTTTGCTAAAATTTAAGTCCCAAACTGCAAACAGGCTACTTAGTTTGTATTAAACAAGTTAAAAATACATTTATTTGTTCTTTGATTAATAAATAAATGAGTTTTTTGAAAATTAAACATTTTTTTGTGTTATTTGAAGATTTCCCGCATTATCGGTTTCCCGCATTATTCGTTCATTTATTACGATCCCTTGAAAAACGTAGAATCGAGATTCCACTGTATGTACTATTGAATATTTTTTTTTTATACTGGTTTACTTTCGTACATTAAACTTACACATATTCAGGAACCAATTAAGTATGAACGTTAAGTATTGTAATCATAAATAGTATGCCAACAATCTAACAGGTCAGCATTAGTATTTATTTACCTATCAGTGAGAGGTGTTATCACAAGTCTATCTGTACATCCGAGGTATTCATTCTGGTATGTAAACGTAACGTCCGTGACAGATATCCAGGTTTTATCAGCATCTTCTTTGAAATAGAATCTACATTGCTTGAGCCATTCGAAATCGGTAGCTGATCGTATGTTCATTCGACACTGAAAACACACAAAAATATGTTACCCAGTTCCCAACAATGATGCTTATCTGTGAAAATTTGATAAAATTACAGAGAAACAGAAATTACTACAGAGGTGATTATCTGAAGTGATTATCTTTCATTTTTCAATGTTAATACAAAAGTAGAAAATTGTTGTTGAAACTAGATAATCGAATAACTTTAAGAATGCTTCTTTGGATGAGTTCTTTAAATTTACTTGTCAAAAAATATTCTAGCTTTGCATATTGAAATAAATGCAAGACAGAGTTTATTACAATTACTCAATGAAAGCAAGGAAGTGAATAAAAAATATTCACAATCACTAACGCAAATTGTCAAATGTAATTTGCTTACAAATCTGAGGCTATAAAGTTTCGTCATTTGATCCATTTATGATTTATCAATGCATAACATTATAACAACAATTCAATCATTTCAACAACGAAATTTATTATTGTGTATTGTTATTCTTTACACTTAAGGTGAAAGAAGTATAGCATTATATTTTTAGTGAAATAATAAAACCGATGTATTATGTAATCATCGGAATATCACTAGAATCATTAGTGCACCATAGAATATGAATAGGATGTTCTTAGTACTACATCCGAGTGGTCAACACCCGAGTTGTTTGAATCTCCACCTGTACAGTTTAATAAATCAATTGATGGATTTGAGTTCAATAAAGCTGTCCTTAGTTTTATTTTCCCATTACAACTGTCCGATCCTTAAAATGGGCAGTAGCCAGAGTGGCACTATTCTTGTCCTACCCCTTCTCATTTATCGTCAGCCTCTTCGAAATTAAGAGTGTTCCAATAGGACACAGGGGTACTATATCTGGAATGGATGCGGTAGAAATAAAATAGATGGAAAAATGTATTTAAATCACATGGAAAATTGTATTGTTTTGAAACATCGATTGATTTTCACTCTTATCATAATATATTCTACAGGTTGATATTTCAACCTGTAGAATAAATAAGTTATCAAATTTAATTTATAACAATTTAAATAATAATGTTCACAATGAGCTCTACTTGCCCCGTGGAACCCTTAATGCTCCCATTATAAATTGTTCAATATAATATGTTCGTCGTATAGAAACAACAATCGTATCTTATCATAATATTCGACCTTAAGAAGTGTAGGTCTTGATTAAATCAATGTCTCCTTCCTTCTGAATCATAATTTATTTTTTAAATAAATTATCAAAGTGTAATAAAAAGCAGCACTGAGTAAACTACGGCCCGCATGCCACGTACACCTTTCCATTTTATATAGAAAATGATATATTTATTAGTGGAAACACATGTACAACTAAATCATTTAGTCAATATGATTAAGAGTCACTACTCGATCATCAAATTTTTTTCAGGCTTGTTATGAATACTTGAATTACGAACACAAGAAAATAATGCAAACATGACAATTTCATAAAAGACATCTGTGCACAGTGAAAAGTTTGCATGTAGATAGTTACGTATATGTATACATTTGTGTCTTGTGTGCGTTTGCCTTGTGCATGGATGTAAGGTCATCTGCATTATAGATTGAGCTATATCGCGTAGCCTACAGCGCAACTATGTTTCATCGCCATCTCCACGGTCAATTTCATGCTAAATTTCCATTTCATTAGAAAAATTACATCTTTTGTTTATTTTTTATTCTTGATACGGCCTTTTAACTGAAAGCTTTGCCTAGGCCTGAATAAGAGTAATTAAAAATCATCACATAAAAAGGAATCATCATTTGACAAGAAGTAAATATTATTTATGTCGCCACATGATATGCGTAGTGAGATTAGAGATAAAGATTACACATGCTTTGATTTATTGTGTCATTCTGATCATGATAATACAGAAAAACAGATTTAAGTAATAAATAATATTTGAGTTAAGCTATTTTTCTAAAAACACAAGATTAAATCCTGTATCTGATCACGTATTTTCAATCTGACATTATTTACAGAGATATTTATATGCTCAATCACAACATAATAGTAATTCATTGAGAAAATGAAATGTTGTTTGTTTTATTTCTAAATTTTGATACCGATTAAATACTGACTAATTGGATTATACAAAAACAATCTTAGTTATTCAATCGTCTATGTAGTATCGCTGGATCTATAAAGGTCTTAATTTTGTCTAGATTAGTAGAAATTGATAAGATGTTGATATCAAAACTCTTCATGGTTCTTGGTCAAGGACAAAAAAAAAGAAAAATAAAATACTAAGTCTACTTACTAAAGTAGTAAAGATAGTAGTGTATTATTATATTAGACAGACTCTATATTTTATTTATATCATATATGACCGGGTCCATGGTCAAGTGATCAACGTTATTGGCTTTGGTTAAGGTGCTCCCTGGTTTGCATTCCAGTACAGACAGTTTCATTAATTATGTTCAATAAAAACAGAGCATAGTGAAAGCAATTACCCAACTTATATAATGGCAGATTAATCCATAAGCGCACAATGCAAACACGTGGGGCCTCAAAGTAGCATACATTCTATATAATCCATATAATATTTTAAATTTAGTTTTGGTATTTCGAAAAACAGGGAATCTTAAATGAATTGCGTCTGTGGCCTTCCAAGTGCTTAATGCGTCACTGCGCTTACCACTAGTTCTGTTCAAGCTCTATCTTTCTACTACATCCTACTCTGTTCAAAATGGATAGGTTGAAAAACTGAGTACCAAGAAGTTCTCGTAGAAAACTTCTGTTGATATTAATTGACAGCAAACATGGTTAAAAAAATAGTCAGTCGTTTGTTATTTGGTACAAAAATAACATCATTATTATATTCTACATACATTTATTATGAATTTGTTTATCCATAGGCAGTAGCAAAAAATCAAATATTCTGTTGTTGATTGAAAAAATATATTGAATATGAAGTCTCAAGATAAAACCAACTTGTAATGAGATCAGTGACGTTCCTAGGATATGTGCCGCCCCTAGGCAAAGCCTAAAATAACGCTTTTACTATTTTTCTAAATATTTTTTTTGAAATTACCTTATCGTATAGTGCTTATTTTATCTTAAATTATATTATCTTAGCCTATAGTGTTGATTTTGGTAAATGTCATATTTAAAAACGGTTTTTGTAATAATTTAAACTACTGTTTACCCATCGGTCATAATATTATAGCCATTGACTTTTTTTTTTATCAAAGACATTGAGCCATCATATTTATTGTAAAATAAATCCGTGTGTCAAAAATATTTAGTCATCTAAAAAAAACTGTGACCATTTACCGCTCCCGAGAACTTGCCGCCCCTAGGCAGCTGCCTACTCGCCTATGCCCACGGGACGTCCCTGAATGTGATAGATTTTTTAGCAAATAGAAGCTTTATGACTACGTGTGTATGAAAGAATATGTAATTGGAATATCGCCGTTTTTTTGTCACTTACCAGTGTATCAAAAATATCCCTTTGGTGAACGTGGATTGTGATTAATGTCTCAAATTTGATTCTTTCAATTTTCAGCAAATCTCTGGTCGTTTGGTCGATTAGCGTGTTGAGTAACTCCAAGAACTTGTTGTTCGTTTCTCCCATTATTTTCTTGTCCTGACGTGCCTGCATTAGGGCAAGCTCTGCATCCCTGGTCCAAATCATTTGAATGCCAAGAAGTCCGATCTAAAATCAGTTATTTTAAGATTCAATAAAAATGATTTCATATTTCACTCAGCCATTTTATTAGTTTGTAATCCTGTCGCTGTACTTTAATATTTAAAATAAGAAAATAACATACAACTTATTTGACATAAGTTAATTATTATTTGAGTCTTAATCTTGTCGTTGAAATGTAATAAAAATTATTTTATTTTATATTAAAACATAAATAATAGCGTAACATGAACCTTTAGTTTGGATTATTAATAGAATACATATATCAATTAATCCAGATTATTTCAATTTAAGCCATAGTCATATAACTTAGTGATTATAAATAGCATACAAATGATAAATTAAATGAAATATGAACATGGATGGATTTTTTCCTAGTAACAAGCATTTTCTCACAATAATTACATGCCTGGTAACAATGACAATTAGATTTAAAGGGGTCAAACTGCTTATAATGATTTTGAGAAATAAATCATAACGAAGTATTGGACTCCACTCTTTGTAATAACTGATCAAACTTTGATCTTACGGATAATATTGGTCATAAAAAATAGAATTTTACTTTAAGCGGAGTTTTGGGTTTTCCCCGAATAGTCACCAGTGATTAAATAATATGAGTGTGTTGTTTATTTTCTACATTGTAGTAAAATTATCTCAATAAAACGGTAGAAAATAATAATTCGTCTAGCATCAACAATATTTTACAATCCTCGTAGTACTAAAAACATTTTTATTTTAACCTATTATAATGAACTTCTTCCTATAAATGTGCAATTAAATCAACAAATTTACTCTGAGTAATGTATTGGCTTGTATTTTTCTTTTTAAGTTTAAAGTTAAATTAAATTTGAAGCTATGTCTTGAATGCTATAGATTAAATTATATATTTTTCAACTTCTATAACGCCCTTATAAGTTAAATAGTTGTTCCACTTTGTGATCTCAGATTTGATGTATAAATGCAATAGCTCATTAAGAATTTTTCTCCTTATTTCCTTATTGCAACCAAAACGAAAAAATCAGACAAGCCTTTATGGCTAATATTTTTATCTTAAAAAATTATGTGTACATTACCTACCAGTTAAATAATGCAAGATACTGCTTAATTTATTTTATGATACTTTCAACATCATCTATCTCAATTATCTGTCCACTTGTCAGTTTGAAATAATCCCTTAATAATTTTGTGATTTAACAATTCACCATCATTCTAACCTGTGCTGGCATTTTATCAAGAAAACCCAACATGCTGAAATTGGGATCGTTGAGATTCAAATACGCTGCCCTGATGATGGAGTGAAGAGACGCTTGAGAGGTCACGAGAAGAGATGTGAGCCAAGTCTCCACCGAACCTTCGGCTCTCACCGCACGTTCCAAGGGAATTTCCTCACCCTCCGATGAAACAATCGCAATCATTTTATTGTATTCTAAAAAATATAAAAAAACATTTATCATACTGAGTTCTAAATGGAAATTCTAGTTGATTAATACAATATAGTACAAAATATTTTACAATTTTATTTGAAGTACAGATTATTTAATAACATTTTAAAGTTGTTACATGCACTTCACCGCAATTAACTACTAATTATTCTTACTTTACTGCTAATAACAGGGTTTTTTGCTTTGTTACTTTTATAGTATTATATTAATGGTTCTTATATATTTTTTTACCATAACATTCTCAGAAGACATCATTGAGGAAATATAGTATTCTCTGTAAGTCATTATAAGTTGCTGAAGCAAAAGATAGTAAGTATTATGTTGTATAGCTAAGTGAAGCACATGTATCACTTCTGTGAGTAACCTGAAGATGCTTCTCGAAAAAGCGAGACAGACGTTACACATATTTACACAATAAGTGAAATAGCAGTTATAATAAGAATTAAAAATTTATAGAATACAATAAACTGAACATAAAATCTTACCAATATCATGAAATTTGACATAACGTGTATTATCAAATATGGATAACAGGTGATTTTGAATTGTGTGAGAGTCAGATGCCTGGCCCAGAATTTCTAGAAGAGCAGGATCCGAAACAAAGAAAAATCTTGGAAACATGGTCCTCTTTTTTTCAAGATACCCACTCAATGACTTTTGGCATAACTCCAACTGCTCTTGAAGATGCGGCAGTAGTTGTTTCAGCAAATCATCACCGACACAGCAAGGCACAACACCGGGGGTTTCATGTGCCCTTTGCATTATCTTCTGCCAGGATTTGTCAATCTTCGAGAAACGTTTCGCCTCTTTTGGAAGTTGTTTTGCAATGTCACCTCCTACAAACACGGCTTCCAAATAAACCCACATGTTTTGAACGAGGAGCCAACGTTCTAATATTTCATTGGTGTTGGACAAGTCGTGGACCCATTGCTGGATCTGTTTACGGAACGGTGCATTGTATCTGACAAAAAAAAAGAAATAACTGTCAACCTTTGAGTTACTCGTGGGGTCATTCACATAGAAAAATTCTTCTTATTTTAACATTCGCTGAATGCCAATAATATTTAGCTCATATTAATTGTAATTTTTAATGATACCTCAATTAAATGCAATGCAAATATTATGCAAATTTGTCTAGGATCACTTTTTACCTCGTCACTCCTTGATCCTATTTTCGATGTAGTGTTAAATGATATACGAACAGTATGTTTCACACTCAGTAAAAGAATATTTAACATATTTTTATTTTGAATGTGAAAATTTTGTGGATCAGAAAGAAGATTATAATAAATATGAACCTGTTGGAAAGCAAGGATCCTAAAACCATCAAACTGTCCTCCAGTTGTCCAATAGTCTCGGCAGTCGTATCACCTCGCAAAAGCAATTCTCCGCGATTGTTGAATGTCATGAAAGTCAGTTCTTGCACTGACCACTCGTTCGTCACTTGTCTTAATTTAGCTTCTATATCCTTTTCTTTCATGGCTGATATACAAATATCCTATGAAAATTGAACGATAATCTATATCATAATTCAACATGTAAATATTTTTTTATTAATCTGTCACACCATTTTTTAACAAATATATATCACATTTGACATTGTCACCAAATTTACATTATTCATTAGATACATAAATGTACTTTATTCTACCGCTATTGCTATAAAACACTACTGGAATGGTTTTGTTCTCAACATCTGTGAAGTTAATAAGGTTGGAAGCCAAAACGTTTTCATCCATACCACCCTTTTCTTCATGTCATGGCCTTTTCATTTTTTTAACAAAATTTTTGTATTAGATTAAAATAAAGCATGAAATTAAATATATTTTGGTGTACAACTAACTTAATGGAATATGTATGTATTGAAATTTTGAATTCATTAGATAAAAAAAACTCAAAACTGACAAAACTTGAGATATGTTTTTGTATAAAATTAGCAACGATATAGCCAAATTATAGCTAAAAATATAACAGTAACATTCTTGAAGAATTGTTATATTATGACAAAATGCAGTTAATTCATTTCTATGTATGAACAATACTAACACTCAGAAATTTAGTTACCCTGTAAGATTGAAACAATATCTAAAAACATTTTTAAATGCATAGTTAAGAAAAAAATTACTTTACCTCATAGATGAATTAATAATTATTGATTTATAAAATAATTTCACCTCAATATCTTCTTTAAACGGTAATAACGGAGCTTCTAGAATATTTTTCAAGCAGAAACCTTCACTTTCCAGCTCGAAATTATACTTTGTAACTTCCATAATTCTTTGCCAATGGCGAGGCTTCATCGCTTTGTTAGCCATCAGCTCTAGTAAAGGACACATGTCATTGAAGTCGTCTATTGTCTTCTTGAGAGCGTGGAAAGCTGGCCACTCTTTAAGGCTGCATATTCAAACAGAAAAAGGATACAATAGCAGTAATATAAAACTAATAATTATGTAATACAGCAGATTACAGTTCCACCTGTCAACGTTCACTCAGCACTCGCACTCTCACACACTCACACTATCTCCATCTGCACAATGCTATACAGAATATATTGTATTGCAAAATAGCTAAAATGCAATACCTAGAACTTTTTTTATTAATCTACTAGTTTAAGTGTCGATGGTATTTTTTATTGTTTGTTTTGGTTCACTCAAAAGAAAGTCATAATAAGTAAACAATCATTTGAAGCGAAAACGCAATGATCGATATACTATGTTGTTCATAAAATATATCGATTTATACATAAATCGTTTTTTGTTGCATGTTAAGAGCAGGCAAATATATCATATCACATATCATTTTATTAAGACCAAAATATTTTTTTTTGTTAAACTAGTTCCAATGTGATGTGTTTACTCACCCTTTAGGAAGCTTACGGCATCTATTCTGGAACTCCATAAGTTCATTGTTGATTTCTTCAATATTAACATCTCCCCAAGGAATATCATAATAACTGCTGACCCTATCGATAACGTCATTATACAATTTGTAAAGCTTCTGCAATAGATTCAGTTCCTTCCGAATTTGGGCAAGCTCTGGATATTCTGTATGTGGCAGACCAAATAACTCTTCTCCATTTTGGTATGTTTGTAGTTTACGCCACATTCCATCAAAACGATTCTATCAAAATAAAAATATTTTATTCATAGTTTATTATTGCGTTTGCCATTTAAAAATAAAATCTATGACCGTGATTAATTAATTTAAAAATTTCTTGCATTTATTCAAAATACTTTTAGGCATAACTTAATTATATTATATTTGTATTACGATGCACACAAGAAAAAATGGTATAAAAATAATGAGGATGTACACTTCTAACGGGATGGATGCTTGGAGGCTGTATATCTTTACCTGGAAGAGAATAAGCTTATCAGACGCCTCTCTTGGACTAAGCCCAGGCTGCATGGGACCAGCGTGTCTATATTCATGACAGTATTCAACATTATCGTCTCTAAATCGCTGCAAATTATTTTTAAGGTCGTCTTCGAACTGAGGTTGCATCTTCAACAGCAACACATGAGAATCAAGGGCGCGTGCCTGAAGCTGTTGCCATGTATATCGAAGACTATCAACCTGCTCCAGATCCTCACGATCCACAGGTAGCTCGTATCGGCTGATTATGTTGAAGGCTTCCTGCAATATGCAGATGTCACATTTTAATCAGGCAAACTATGAATTCAAGCCACCATAAAATCAATAAAGAACAAATAAGGGTGAAATTTGCATATTAAATTGATGAGTTGTTATTAGATTATTCAAAAGAGATTTTTAGCATCTTTAAAAGTTGCCATTGATCAATTCAAAATATACATGTTACTAATAAAGTGTATAGTACCTCAATTGGATCAATTTTCAATTCCATATCGACTTCCTGCTCGCGAATTTTTTTCAAAGTTTCCATCACCATTCTGACATCATCCAAGTCCCTGATGGGTCGCTCTAGTTTTCTTTCCATTTCATTCATCACTGCATAAACATAGTCCATTTCTCTTTTGTACTTCTTCCTCATTGCTTGACCGATTTTATGTGTACCACCTGGAATGTTATCAAATAACTCACATCCATCTCTTTACTCAATATGTTTATTAGAAACACTAAATTATTTTTTCATTTCATTGTATCCATCGATTGATTGAAAAGCTTTATTTTATATCCAGGATAAGTTCAGCTAAAAATGCTAACTATTGAACTACTTTTTTAAGCATGGTTTAATAACATGTGGAATTTGTACTTATATGACCCAAGAAAAATTGTCTGCCCAACTGCGAACATGTTTTCTCATTCATTTACAAATTTATCTAGATGTGTAATAAGAATAAAATGTTTTTGTACTTTTGATTTCAGTTAACAGTCCAAATTTAAGCTTGTCCGTAGATACCACAAGACAACTTCCAAAAACGTGCATGTCTAGTTCTGTCGATAGCTTAGATTCCAAGTCACTGTGTCTTCTTAATGAAAGCTCAAAGTCTGCAAGACCTGAACTTAATAGCTCCCTAAGAGTTTTCTCGTTTTTCCACAAATATTGATATGGCCTCCAGCGTTTTATAAATGTTAATAGTTCCTGAAATAAATTTCAGAATTGCTTAATTAACTTTTAAAAATATTCAAACTACACTATTGACTATTATTATTATGATTTCAAAACAAAAGTTTGTTTGAATCTGACAAAATAAATGTTTTGGTTGCATTATCATTCAATTTATAGAAATTCATAAAATTGAACAATTAACTACCAATGAATTTCTACACGACTTCATTAACTTTAAGCATAGTCGATAGCTTCAAAAAATTGTTTTTTTTAATTATTAAGTTTAGTAAATATTATAAATTGTCAAATGAGTCTGGTAAAATAAATGTTAATTGTTCTTTCTTTTCTCTTTAATTTTAGAATAATTTATATTTTCATACTAGAGAAAATTTAACTTTTAAAAGATTGTGAAAGACATTCAAACACTCTTAGTTACCTGTTTGACATTTTGAGTGCAAGTCGATAAAAGTGAAAGAATCTTGATGACTTCTTTATTCTCCATGACTTGGGAGTAGAAATTCTTTTGTTGAAACGGAAACATCGGCTTTTCTTCCGAGGCAAGTCTGTAAAGTCGCTTCCTTCTACTCCGGGGGTCTTCCAGCGCCCTAAGTGCTTTGATGGCACCACCCTGCGAAGCGCCTGATACCTGATGGTCGAGTCGGGATACAACGTCTACTAGGGCTTGGGAGGAACGGCCTGCCAGCTTTTTCCAGCTGGGCCTCTGAATTATGAGGCAGCCGGAGAAAGTATCAAGCGTAGCGAGGATTTTGAATTGACAACACGCAACGGGCAACATAGACAGACATCGTAAAAAATTACACAAATAACCAACAAAAACAAACACAGAACAGTCAATGTATTTGATTTTGAGATATGGTATAAGTATTTTATCGAGTGATTATTTACAGAACAACATGAAGGGAATGATTATACACATTTAGTTGATTGTTGTGGACATTTTACAACATTGTGAAACGGTTTTTATGAGATGTATTATATTATATATACAAATAATGACAACGACATAAAGACACACAAGGTAAGTGCAGACATGTAAGGCGTTTTATATACAAACACAGGGGAAAGGAAAAAGTAAAACAATAAAAAAATTCAATTAGAATCATTGCAAGTGGCAAGTCAATTACAGTGAGTTATCGATCCATCGTTTTTTTAAATAACAATCAATGCAGGGAAACAATCAACTCATAAATCCAACTACATAGCAACATCTGACATTGCATTCAAAAATGAAAACAATATCAAACACGATATATACTTTTTATGTGAATTGGAAAACCTGAGCATCTTTTATAGCATGATGCTAAAATTAAAATAAGTTTGGATAAATGTTAGTTAGATTTATGATATAAATCATAAAAAGTGTAGTGATTCAAAGCATAAAATGATTTGTATGAATGGGAAACATATTGTAAATATAATAAAAGACAGTTAATTCTTGTTTCAAAGCATCAGGCGGACGATTTGGAATGGCTACGCGGTCGACGTCTTGGCCACCGCTGATATATATAATACTATGCCTAAATCCAGTTACATGACAAACAAAAATATTTTTGTTCTGCTCAGTTGATAATAAATGAACCCTCGAGAGGTGAAGTGAGCCAACTAGTAAAATAGTAAAACTTTTTTCTTGGACTTGTACAATCACGTCATTACTTGGTGTTTTGGTAGATTGCATATTTTTATTTTAAAGAGATAACAATATTGTAATGTGTATTAACTGAGGTTACTTCACTTTTACAATACTGTTAGACATGTAGAATATTACAATGCATTTAATTATTTTTTTTCTAAAATACCACTAGTTCACTTCGCCTCTAATGGGCTCAAATGTCAAATGCTATTTTAAATAAAATATGAAAAGGCAGTATGTGTACGAAACTATTCTTTTTTATTTAACTTTATAGGAAAACGATAGATCGATTTTGTACAGAAGTGTGTTAGTAGATTAAAATATTTTCATTTATAATTTTTATGTCATGCAAATATGCAATCAGGGGTCGTCCATAGTTGACTTAATAATATTTGCCCCCTCCCCTCTTTAAAACAATAATAAAATGTTATATTTTCAGAGAAATGAGTTTATATTTTGTTTGTTTAGCGATATCACATTTATTTCAACCAATAATAGTATTATCATAGACCAACTTTTACGATGCCACATCAAATATGGACAACTCCCAAACCAAAAGTGCTCTATGCTCAATATTTTGCTTCTACAATGCACCATAATTATGTAAATTTGAATATATTGTAATAATAAATTTCAATTGTATCATACAAAGCTTTTAAAAAAACGTGCATCATTTAAAATAATCTATATTTTATCTTTGTGTATAGCTTTTTACAGTACTATTAATTTATGATAATTTATATTTAAAAGTCGGATCTTTTTTGCTCACATCAGCAGTAAAATAATTGTCCTGCTTACCTAAAAGAATCCGTATTTATTATTTTATAAATCAATTCTGGTTACTGAGAACTGGTCAATAAATTTAACCTTGTCTTAGCCGTGATGCTTCAATTACCTGTGAATTCTTACCACCTGTCCATTGACCAACTCCTTTGGCCACTCCGGTGATATTCCTCCCTGCAGCTGCTAGAGCCTCTTGGATATCCTCAATGCTCGGACGAATGGAGACGTTTGGTATCATAAGTGTCGCCTGAAGCAGAAACACTGGCTTGTGCGAAACTCCTTAAAATTATCAAGATTTTTATTATTATTAGTTGGTGATGATGATACGATAAAAAATAACACTCCATAATACTATAGCTATTAACAGTATCAACAAAATTGCAAAATTAAATGTTTTTCTTATTCCTCTTCTTGCTAAAATAGAGTTTTAGTAATATAATGCCATTTCAATAAACACCTTATTGACAATCAAATTAAATATGTATTTTTCTTTATATTCCATCCATTTACGTATTTGAGGATAACTAGTGGTGTAGAAGGGCAGGGGTGCATGGGGTCGGTGCTCCCACACTCCCACAAACTTTTGTAAATCTTGCCATAAATGTTTATTTTTACATTAGTATTAAAAAAAAGATTTTTGTTATTATGTATTAGAAGAAAATTTTGTTGAAAACTTGTTGGTGCAGAAATTGAAACACTGCAGGTAGGGGTATTAAAATATAATTAATCAACGCTCTCAGACTTTTTTAGTTAGCACTACACCACTGACAACAAAGTGTATCACCCTCTCAGATAACCGACTCAATTTGATATTTATGGTAGCTGTGGCTAATAAGTTGTCATCGAACCTTCAGAATAGTCAGGGTCCACCGTAAATCGTTTCTTAAGTAGGTCAAGCGAGTTCCTTGTTACTTTTATAAGAACATCAATAACTTTTCGGCTGTAGTAACGTCGCATTTCCCCAACAGCGTTCCTTACCATATCCTGGAAAGGAATTTCATACATTTTTTTTATTTACTTGTTGCTTCTATATTTTTTCATGAGATAATGCTTAAAATAAAGACTTTGCTGTAATCTAAATTAAAGAGTGACGTAACTAAATTTGATGAAACAGATTTAACAAACAAATTTCTGGTAATATAGGATAACTTATAGTGTAAGCTGTTACTTTTATAAATAAATCTAAGGGTTACAGCGCGTGAACAATGTTATGCGTATAATAAGCACAGAATCAAACACTTGGGGAACTTTTAACGTGTGCCTTTTAATTAGAGTTTAGTTTAGAGTCCAATTGGTTGGTGCTTTTTATAATCTCAGTTTCAGATCACCTGCATTCCCTTCGACAGTCCACCCCCTGGTGTTGTCAGGAGTGAATGAGGGTTGTCGAAACATTCCCAGACCGCAGTCCAGTCTTGCTGCTGGCTTGTAGACCCAGCATCATCAGCGTTATTCGTGTCGAATGTTCCATGATTATCATCTATAATCAAACAAATAATATTATACGTTTGTAAAATCTTTTTACATTTTTTAATGTAAAATAATATATCAGTCACTGATGTTTTAAATAAATAAAGGGGTTTATGAAGTAAACTATACATTTAAATTGTTAGATACGTCATAATAACAAAATTTGTAAAAATATATGATTTCGTAAATCCAGTAAATAAAAATGACTACCTTCGTCCATCATGAAGTCAAATTCTGGTTGAATATCATCACTAATGAATTGCTGCGCTGCTTTCTTAACCAGTTCTAAAACTTCTTCAACAGCCTCTTCTACCATTAAACTTTTTCTATTTAATTCTGATGCAGCATTTCTGAAAGTTAAATATATTAAACTAAGCGTATAATAACAGCATCTCCATCAGCAGATCATACGCGTACCAAGATTATTCATTTTATTATATTGCCAATCTTAAACAAGTTGGCCTTTGCAGTCATGTGGTCAAGAATTTTGCAATCATTTTGATAAACATGTTAGTAAAATTAATATATACAATCAAGATGGAATTACCCATTGGAAAATATTCACTATAAAGATTGTGAAAAGAATTACATTTCACAAATGTAATTTCTTCTATTTAAATGTTTAAAAATAATCACTTAAATTTGAATCATTCAAATTATGTACACTCCCACAGATTTTGTCACTAACGACCTGGGTTTCGCCTTTTGGCATCTTCAGGCGTTCAAGCGCACGGATGAACTTGAACTGACGCTTAGTAAATGGATGTTTCGTGTTTATATATTAAATAAATGCATCACTGAGTCTAAAGCCATCACTGGCGAAAAGGGTAAGCTCATGGGAATTCTCAAAGATTTGAGTAGTGAGTGGTTTAAGAATTATATTTATTTGTTTGTCGGCAAAGGTTTTATGATATTATTTATGATATTATTTATATAGGGTATAGAAGTGGAGAGTCCGGAAGGTTTAATATTTCGCTTAAAATCGGAAGACTATGTAACTGTGCCCTATTAATTTCTAAAATTTCCTGGAAAAAGAGCTTATGACTGTCCGTATTTGGGTGTAACATTTTTATCCCTTGTTCCCGATTGAACACGTGTCCTTCCGAAATTAAGTGATTAGCAAAAGTAGCCTTTTCGCCAGCGATGGCTTTAGACTCAGTGATGCATTTATTTAATATATAAACACGAAACATCCATTTACTAAGCGTCAGTTCAAGTTCATCCGTGCGCTTGAACGCCTGAAGATGCCAAAAGGCGAAACCCAGGTCGTTAGTGACAAAATCTGTGGGAGTGTACATAATTTGAATGATTCAAATTTAATATTGAAATTCCACCAAGCACCTTCAGTCGAAATCTTAAATAATCACTTATGTCATTTTTTTGTTTGTTGACTTTAATTCAAAACTCCCATATTTTTGAATGGTTTTATTTTTGTTATCTTAATGATGCTTATCACACCAGTATAACTAAGAAATTGTATTGTCGACTTATACAATGAAAATTTATAATTACCAATAATATGATCATTTGTATTTTTTGTCAATAGTAGTGGCAATAATTAAATGGTTTACAAACCTGCAGGTTGTTTCAGTTTTTTCTAAAAACTCATCTACAGTCCAGGGATCCTCATCTTGTCACAATAAAAGTGATAATATTTTAACATAATGCGATAATAGTCAATTATGTAGGTAATACATTAGGAGTGAATTTCAAAAATTTGCTTAATTCTACAAATTTATGATATAACTAAAGTAAATAAACATTGTACATTAATTAAAAATGGTTTTGCTCAGCTAATGCGAAATTCTTTATTTGCAACTTGATCATTTGATGAGTATTTGCTTTCACAATTAACTTGGTTTATATAAATGTACTATTTGAGTATGCCAGCTTCAAAGTAAGCTGAACTTGTGAAATTTTCAATATTTACTTTGAAAACAAGAAATCAACATAAAACTATTATGTCATTATATTGCATTTATTAAATGTTAATGAATTAAAAACAGTCTTTACCAGGTAAGGCATGAAGACTGACATCTTGCATGCTGGCAATGACAAGAAGAATCCTGTTGGAGTATACATCATGGACCCTCGTGACCAAGACATCGAAACTTCTTATGGCTGCATTTGTTTTGTCAACAAAGTTCTTCCAATCGCTACTGGTCCAAGATATGCTTCTCAGTGCAGGCATTAGCAACATTGAAAGCCGAACCAATTGCGGAAGGAATAATGGTCTGACTTCTAATTTGACGCGTTTGACGGTACTCAGAAAGTCGTTAATAAGAAACTATAATAAACGATTAATCAATGTTGCTTTATTACACAATAGCAGGTTTTTAGGGAGTGATAAAGTCGCTTGGGCTTATATGAAACTTGGTTTAGAGGTTACAGACAAGAATGCTGTAATGGAATCTTTCATACAATATTTTTTAAATTGGTTTATGAGTTTGTAATAAGGTATGGATGTTTGTAATATTTTCAGTCCTCACCATGCACTCCATCCCATTTTTTTAAAATTCAAGTTGTTTCTTAACCCTTTCATCCTTCTTCTCATATTTTTTCCAAAGATATGGTTAAAAGACCAAAAAATCTTATTTAAATAAGTAAGGATATTTTATCTAGTATATCGAACCTGTAATGAATCATTTACAAGGGTAAAGTAATCACGTTTGGCGTATAAAGCTTGGCATACGACTGGAAGTTCTATGTCCATTTTTGTGAGGCAGTCCGATTCTCTGATGAGTAGCTTTATCGAATGGTCCATATTGACTTTCACTTTACCCAAATCGTCAATCATCAATAAAGTGTTGTTAAGGCTGTCATCAACGTCCCATACCTGTGAAATACTTTTATTATTTCAATTAATCAATTTTAATTTCAAATAAAAATAAATGTTTTGCACAAAAACAGTTTAGGGTATTCAAAAAAACATTTTTTTTTGAACACCCTAAACACCCTAAGCCAATATTCAGTAAAAATGTTTTTTTTTTATTTCTTTTCCTTGTTTATTCATCTTGAGAAAATTATTAATATTACATTAATAATCTAAAAATATGCAAGTCATAAATAAAAATATTGAATACTAAGAATCTGCTTAACTTGATCCATAAAGTTTCAGTAGCTAAATATAGGTGGGGAAAAAAATACCAACTAATAAAAGTAAGTATGATATTTAGTACATAAAAGTAAAAAGTGAGTTCAATAAAATGTATTCAATACAGTGTTATGTATTTTATAAAAATACTTTTAGTCTTATTTGATATTAAAAAAATATTTTCATCACTTTTACTCCACATAATCAATCCTTAATCAAATATTTTAATATTTTTCAACAACCGTATTAGACTTGTACAAGAGTCAGGAATGTTGTGTTTACAAAGGTCAAACATTTCACGTAATTAATATTGGTATATAATTGTTATAATCATTGATAGTACGTTTATCAACATAACAAATATCGTATGTGCTATAATTTTCAATTTATTTAACCATTTTAAATATTGCTGACTATTGCTGACTATTGCTGATTATTTTTTTACTGACACAGCAAATTCCGTACAACTCTAATGTAGTATCAAATAACTATGATAGAATGCAAAGGATACTTGTATCCACTTATATGATTTTAACGTGTACAGGTATGTAATGAATTCAATATAATACAATACTAAAATAGGTCGTCTATAAATACCCCCCCCCCCCATTAATGTATATCTTATATTTTTTTATTTTTAAACTTCATACTGTTAGAGTATCATCTAATAGTTTATTTTTCTGAATATATTTTTTACCAGAACTTGAGATTTTCAAATTTATTAGCGTTTCATAGTGTTCAATTTCTATTGTCTAACAACTAAATTTAAACAATGTAATGTAATATTATTAAATAAAACAGTATAATAAACCATCCGAGGCTTGTATCACGTGGTTAATATCTTTTCCGGTTCTAAGCTCAAGAAATGCGACCTCAATACCCACATTTTCTTAAATATCTATTTTAATATGGGTGATACAATGTTTATAATTAAGGTATTCTTATATGATAGTTTTTTTGACCTTTTGTAGTTTATATAAATACGATAATGCGATAACGAGATAAGCGCCCGCTTATCAGCGATCGTTTGTAAGATAACTGCGCTAAACGCCGCTGAACGCGTCAGTTGCAAATTAATATTTGTATTGCAATGACGCCTTTTTTACGCGGAACTTAAAATATGATTATTTATTGAAAAACCACGGATTTTTTTTAAAAAATGTATGAGGAATGATGCAGATATTTTAAAAACCTTAAACTATTTTTTTTTTTGAAATTCATAAGAATAAGGCCAATAATGAGGAAACCACTGGGGTCCCTAAACGACCCCCATCGGCAGAGAAGTATTTTTCTAGTCTCCGAGCTGCGAGAGATATAGGTATATATTTTAATATTCCATTTCTCTAACCCATTTCATCACCGTTGGAAAATATACTAAGCTATTACTAACTCAAGCCATTGATGTAACTCTTTGTTTGCGCATGATGTACAGACAGAGAATGTGTGAAAGATTTTATCGAAAGGCACCACAGTCGGTCAGCACTGTACTCTTATCTATCTATGGTACTGTCATCTGAAAATACCAACTGTTACTCTGCTGATGTTGGATATTTCAAAAAAATGTACTAAATATGTGCATTGTATGGACTAAGGTTTTTAAGCTTTTTCTACCAAGGAACACTTCGCAAATTCCGAAATTATAATAGTAGAACATAGTTTGAGACACCATGGAATAGATTATATGTGTCGATTGCAATGAAAGCAATATTTTTTGATTATGTTATTACTTGTTCTACTAACATTTTGATTCATCCAAATAGTTTTCATATCATTCTCATATGTCTCCAAGGTATGTTTTACATTTTCATACTTCCTTAGCAGATCACCGGTTGCAGGCATATTTTTAAGTATGACGTGTGTGGACACACTGTCTACCTGTTCAGCTAGATTGTATCTCAAACAGCGACACCATTTGATTCGACCTGAAATGAATAAATATCAAAAATACAAAACAAAGTACCTACTATATTTGGATATAAAACTGTTTATTGAAAAGAGCCGTCACTGTTACAATATGCCATGGTAGAATCTTCAGTTTCATTCACGTATTTTGATACACAAATAACTTTTCAAATTAAAATATAAATGGACACTATTAAAAAAACCTTTTTTATCGTTTTACAAAACTGAAGCACAGAAGCTTTTTGATACTGATCAATAAAGACTGAAGAACTTTGCAAAAAATCAGTGGTTTTCTTAGACTTCGTAGAAGTATTCTCCAGATTTGTTCAACTCACAAAAAGTTGGGTGATTAAAAAATAATTATACTCTTATAGATTGGTCAAAGTAATTCGAGTTACATGCCTAAGAGCAGAAATCGAAAAACCTACTTAAAAAATGCAGCACGTGCTAAGGTTGGAGCCTATGAAGTCCGGCATGGAAGCAAACAACTTTTATCACTGCGCCACCGCTGCCATAGCAACATAACCTATACACTTGTTTACCTTATATTATATTATGGAATATGAAATTTTAGCTATCTAGAAATTATACTGAAGTAATTTAGCGCTGTCAATAAATATTCAAGTAATTTAATAATTAATTTTAGAAAGCGAATTGAAAGATGGACTCATTTTGCATGCCGGTTTTGTGATGAAACTGCAGCTATTTTTTCAGATTCTCTTTGAATCTGATAATATAAAGACGTCCTTTGTTTGGAGGACACTTAACATAGGGATAGGCTATAGTCAGACGGAAGAATTATGTTGTATCATAGATATTCCATCCATGTGTCCGGCAATATTTCGAAGATACAAAACCAAAGTGACCGCGAGATCGTGGAAGAGTCGTCTCACTAAACAAATAGAAACAAAATATGCTGATAGAGAAAAAACTGGCTAATATAAATATTGAAATTGATGAAGGTCATCCTTACGTTATCGTAATTTTTGATAGAGGGTAGTCAAAGAGGAGCTACGGATATAGCTTTTTCAGTAAAATTTTGCATCATCGGAAAGAAAGTAGGAGAGAATATAATATATCTTGTCGTTTGTGGCAAAACGTGAAAGCTGCTTGTAAACATGCTTGGAACCGTTCGCTATTGTTTTCCACTAGACGTCGAGACGGTAAGTATTGGCAAAATTTTATAAAAAAATCAATTTTGTAGCTTATGTTCATTTTATATGGATTTTTGGGTGCGTGGCCCGGTGGTAGCGTGTAGGTTAGACGTAAGTTAAGACCGCCCTAAGTTCGATCCTAAGGTAGTCTTAATTCAAAGTATGATTTAGTTAGCTTGTAGGTACTGGCAATAAGACAATTAGATAGGAAAGGACAGTAGTTTGGCAAGACAATAGTTAGGAAAGATAAAAAGTGAGTACGCAGAAATTGTTCTGAGGGTGAAAACTTTTCATAGAACTTCTTTCTGTGTACTCACTTTTTGTTATTTTTTTTTGGTATTTAGCGAATGTTTTATCCCAAAATTTGTGAATATATTAAGCTTTCAATTAAGTTAGGCAAAATGTCAGTATGGGAGGTATAGCTATTAGGGCATAGTGTGTAAGTGTCTCATAGAACTTATTTTATTTCCTGTATTCATATATATATAGGATGCTTAGCTTTTGCTTTTTTTATTTCATATTCACTCGGCGTGCGCTTGGAACTAGGGTATCCAATCCCGGGATCCCGGGATTGAGATAAATTTACCGAGGAATTTGAAATCTCCGATTTGGTATACTTTTTCCCCGTATTCTCACGAAACCTCGTTTTTTTTTTTTTTTTAGCTCACCGAGGAATTTGAAATCCTCAATTTGGTATACTTTTTCCCCGTATTCTCACGAAACCTCGTTTTTTTTTTTTTTTTTTAGCTCACCGAGGAATTTCAATCGACAATTTGCCAATTTCATCTCACTTTTCGAGATTTACTCCAAATTTCTCAATCCCGAAATCCCGGGATCGCGACCATGTCAATCCCGGGATTTCGGGATCAGAAAATTGAACGGGATCCCGGGATTGGATGCCCTACTTGGAACCTTAATGAAAGATTATAGTCGGATAGAAGAATTATGTTGTACCACGGATATTCCATTCATGTGTTAAAGATTATAATATAATATTTTTAAACTTTGATGTTGGTGGTTTGTTTTAGACAAACTGTGAGGCCGTGTGTAAACATATTTGTAACAGTTTGCCATCATTTTCCATTAGACAACGCGACTGATATTTCCAAATTAACGTTAATATGTATTTCTCACTATGTAACATATGTAAGTTATTTTCATACTTATATAGGAGTCTAGTCATATTGATTGTTGGATTCCTTAGTCCTTAGACGATTATGTTTCGCATACGGTTAATGCTGGCCATACATTTACCACTTCCCTGACGAATTATTTTTGCAAAAATGTTCCAAAAAAAAACTATTATTTTTTCTTTTAATTTGAAGCATATAAATATTTTTTTATTAATTTTTTTTTCATAGAATATTATATGTACATATTATATATCGACTGTGGAAAGGAAAAAGGGCGTAACCCACACATATTTTACAGGAGGCGCAAAAAACGTGCTTTGATGATTTTGAGCCATATGCAAATTATAAATTATACTCAACCTTGAAGTACACGGAGACTTCTAAACTGGTGTTTAATTGACATAATCTAATATGAATTATGAAATTGTCGAAGAAAAATCTTTATTTCAGTCTTTTTTCTTGGTTTTAATTTTTTACTAGGTCATCTTTTTCAAACTTAAAAGGTAAATTTAGATACTAATTCGGCATTTGTAGCTTGCATCTTTTTGGAAGAAGGTGTATAAAGTTTGATACATTGTGATTATTGAAAAAAACCTGTTTTGAAAAAACTGTGGGTTACGTCTTTTTTTCTTTCCACAGTCGATATATATATTATATCCTGGAATAGTCACATAAAATACACGAAACAGATTCAACCCTTTCACAATAAATGAATAGCTTAGAATTTTAAGAAATAAATAAAACTCTTAACAAAAAAGAAATATTATTAAATAATATTCTTAATAGGAATGGTTGCTCGCCATTACTTACATTGTTTCCAATTAATAGAGTAATCGCTAACCTATCTGATTGATTGCAGCTCATTAGTTTGATAGTTTGTAATGTTTAACGTCATTAGTAGTATGATTATATTTGTTTGCTTTGTTTCGACCCCCTCTCTGCTTCCATTTAAAAGGGAAAAATCCCAATCTGATTGATTGCAGCTCATTAGTATCATTATTTGTTTGCTTCGCATTAGTATCATTTCGATTCAATCACCCCCCTCTTTACTTCCCTTAAAAGGAAAAAAAAACCCAAACTCCATTTGTTAATTTCATAATTTAAAAATTTTAGAATCAATCTTGCTTCATTACATACGCAAAATTTGCGATAGTAAGTCTGAAAATGCCTCTGAGAGGCGAAACACGTGTTACAGTTAGTTACACAATACGTGGAATAATCAAAGTTATTTTAAATTTTATATTAAAATGAACTTCCACAAAGTTACCGCCGAAACCATCGAAATTATTAAGAATTTATTTGTCGTCCGGCCCCCTTCGTTTCAATCCGGCCCGCTTCTCAAAAAGTTTGGTGACCCCTGCATTATAGGTTGTCATGTTCACCGTCTAAAACCTAGTACAAGTTCAGGATCCTGGGAACATGCATGCGCACACAGCTGTAGACGAGCTGTCAAGGTATATTTCTTCATGACTTCATACCAAACATATGACGTATTGTGGAATACATCTATTAACTCGATGGTTGCCACATACGAGATATCTCGTAATTTTTTTAGTGCTCAACAGGCCAAATACGAGTTATCTCGTCAATAACTAATTAAATTAATAGTCGCAAATTATAGCCGGCCTGCTAGGTAATTACTATTAATTATTTACGGCAACGAAAAAGTTAATAATCATACAAACCGAATACTTTTTTCGAGAATATATACGTAGGCAGCACTCATCGGGCGTCATTTTAGAGATCTATTTTCGACTTTGAAATGCCTCCCTATGTGACAGATGTCAAAATAAGCCATAGACCATAATAAGTTTTATTGGAATTATCTATGGTATAAGAATAAGCTGTCATAGTGGATGATATAATAATTGTATTTTAATTGTAAAAAGCTTATAAACGTTAGTAATTAAATGTATTCGCATTTTTTGCATCCAATAAAATCAAATAACGCTCGTTCGGACGCAGCACTGTACAACATAACCTCAACGGGTGACGTTTCTGTGACCCTACGTGTGTTCAAGAACATGCTCTGGAACATAGTCTCTGAGAAATTACGTAGATAGTTCCGGGAACAAAGTATCTTAATGTATGGCCCTTTAAATCTCGAGGACACATCAAAAAGTCACGCGAGACTCACTTTATGAACCACTAGGCCAGGGATGGCGAACCTTTTTGGGTCCGCGTGCCAACAATCTTCAAATATAATTTCTCGATTGTGTGGCGTGCCTAAAAAATTAACATAAAATAAAAAATGAATTTAGTAATTATTGCCGTTTATCTTGAGGAACATTTGAAAATTAATAAAACGGAATAAATTAATAATTCACGGATTTATTTTTTTAAAACTTTGAAATCGTTCGCGTACCATTCAAATTCTCAAACGTAGTACCTCAGGCACGCGTGCCACAGGTTCGCCATCCCTGCACTAGGCTAAAAGCTATTGTTGAGGTTTCAACGCGCGTCTCTTGTGCCTATGGGGTAGAGGTCTGCACGGGCCAAAATTTTACAAAACTACCCGGTCCGAGCCCGAAAAACTCACGCCCGACCTAGCCCGGGCCCGAGTCTAATACCGAACTTGTTACCCGAACCCGACCCGAAGCCCGAAACTCCTTATTTTAGCTCGCCGAGGAATTTGAAATCCTCGATTTGCTATATTTTTTCCCAGATTATCTCCGAAAGTCCTTTTTTTTTTAGCTCACCGAGGAATTTGAAATCCTCGATTTGCTATACTTTTCCCCAGATTATATCCCAAATTTCAAAGTCCGGCCCGGCCCGAGCCCGACTCTTAATTGCGCTATCCCGGCCGGGTCGGGTAAGAGCCCGCTGGCCAGGCCCGGGCCCGTGCAGACCTCTACTATGGGGTAATCCGCCACTGTGTATAGCCTAATAGTTTTCCAAAAAATAGTCGGGAATCGTTGAGTTCCCGGAAATGGTTACTTTTTCCGGTTACGCCTAAACTTCCGATTTCAAGACTGGCCCTATTTCTTACCTGCGATCGGAGGAAAATTTCTTGGAACTGGTGGATCATCTTTCTGCTTCCTGTAAAGTTTGAGTATTCTCTCGACTTCGTGTTCACAGTATGCCAGAACTCGATCGTATTTTTCCTCAAGTTTGGTAAGTGGTATTTTTTCACTCACCTGAAAATTTAAAACTTCATTATAATCTGCAACAAATAAATAAGAAATGACAGATCGAAACTTATTTTATGTTTACTATTTGTAATGTTGATTACTCCAACACTAGACCAGGGAGACAGGCGACAAGGAAGTCTGTCCAACTTCTTGGAAAAGATGTTTATATTATTATTTATAAGAAATATATGTTACAAGTAAATTTTAGATATTATTGATGACTTAAAAAAGCGCAGTGCAAAGAAGGGAGATAAATGGGCTGTACTTAAAATGACTAAGCTTAATTATATTTATTTATCTACCTATTTGTATTTATATTTTTAATTTAGTTTTTTTTTATATTTCAAATGTGAAGTTGTGAGTTAATTAAAACACGTTTATAAACAAGACAAATTCAAATCTCTGGAAACTTAAATGTGAATTTGTTTTTTGTCTTGTAATAATTATATCTTGTAATTATTATATACATAATTCATTCTTATAGGAATGGCTGGAGCCACATTCAACTCAATGCGGACTGTCTGGGACACACAGCTGTACTCGATTAAAGCCAAATGCCACTTATTCAACGCTTGCATTCTGCCGGTACTGCTTTACGGTTGCGAATCATGGCACATAACGAAGACGCAGAAAAACCGTATACTGAGCTTCGAGAACAGATGCTTGCGTCGGATAATGGGAGTGAGGTGGTTTGATTTTGTGAGGAATTCAGAGATAAGGGAGCGTACAAGACAGCATCCCGTCACGTCAGTGGTTATGGAGAGACGTTGGAACCGGCTGGGTCACGTGCTGCGGATGCCTCCGGAAAGCCTCAATCCTGCCTGCCTCTTCTTTCGACCGGTGGGAGTCCAGCGTCCCAGACGTCCGTCGGGTACTATCCATAGGATGTACTCGGCGGAACTGAGGGATGCTGGTATGTCATAGGAAGAAGCAAAGCAATTAGCAGGAGACAGGGAAACATGGAGGTGCCGCGTGGCGGCCATATGCTCCCCATAGGGAGCGAATATGGTCATGAAGAAGAAGAATTTAGTAAAGGCTTAGTGTGATTCAATAATTTAGGCTGAGAGCTAAGTCATAACCACGAATTTCGACAGGTAGCACTTAGGACATCCAATCCTGGACACTTTTTGTGATTTCGGGGTTCACAATTTTTCATTCACCATAATATCATGCCACAATCGTTTAAGATTCTCTCCGAGAATTTCGGGATTTGGGCTTTCGGGATCCCGGGATTGATCACTAGGAAAAAAGTCAAAAATTGAATGATTCTTAAAAAACTTTCAACTCGAGCAGCTTTTTCTTTTAGGTCGATGACTCCAAAAAGTTGTGAACTTACAGATTTCACAAATATTAAAAAATGTGAGAGCTTTTTTCAGCTCAATCCTTTCCAATTCCCAAAAAGTTGGAAATTGTTCTAGTATTGTTCATCAAAATTAGACAATACTATTATAAATTAAGTTTCTAATATTGTTTCTTACCTTTTCAAATCTAACTAAAAATTTAATTCCCTGTGGCGTCTCCCATACGCTTGAAAAGTTTTCCTCAATGCATGTTCCTATGCTTTCTTTCAGCGAATTTGTTTTTAACATGAAGACATCAAAGTCAGTGTCGAATTCGGTGTTCCTGTGATCGAGGTAATCGTATTGCTTAGTCGTTACTCCACACTTAGCCTCCTCAAAGGTTTGTATGGCTTCTTCCAGATCTGAAGTCAAAACGAAATAAAGATCTTCACTGTTACAAGAAAAACGTATCATTGTTTTTTTTTATGATATCGATCCATTTTAGGTGTATCAGTTACTTTTATGGACACTCAAATATTTGCGCAAGTCGATTAAGTTTCAGAAATCATAAATATTCATTTGTGTCTAGGACAATCGTGAGTCGTCCAACCTTTTCTCAGATGTGGTGAAGAAAGAAAGATGGGATATGGAAATTTCTAGTAATTAGGTAATTAGTCTCTATATAAGACGTCGTCGATTAAAAGACGCTCCCTATTTTTTATATACCAATATGTAATAATAAAAATATCATATAAAACAGTGTCGTCTACTACTCTATCGATTATAAGACGCAATCAGAATTCAGAGACACCAAAATACGAAAAAACATTGAAAAATTACAGTAATTTATTTGCTGTTAAAACGTTATTACTTTCTGTCAACAAAATGATTCGTGATTCAATCAACGTATCACCTTGCCTGATTAAGCCCACGGACCGTAGTTTGGTCTAAATAAATAATGAAATTCTATGCGGTTATAGTATTTTTTAAATTCACCTTCCCCTAATAACAGTCCCTCCATCCTTCTGGAAAACAGCCCGTTGTAATCATCCACTAAATCGAACATTGAAATAATCTTTCCCAGTCGAAGGCAGAAAGTATCGAATTTTCCGAAGACATAGTTTTCTGAGAATCCAAAGGACTGTTGGTCTGGCAGAAAAGACTGCGATTTGATCATCATATAAGTGCTGCGGTACGTCTGATTCAATTTTATGCAACTTGTGAGCTTTTCACGTACTTGGCTCCTATCCTGAGACCAGATTGTTTCCTTTCCTCTACAGGTTATGTACTGTTTGCACGTTTCTATCATTTGGTTCGTTATCTGTAAACAAACTGAGTCATTTTAATAACATGCTTCATAGGTATTGATATTTCAATAAATATTTTACTATCCAATATTCTAATCATATATTTAACAGTGCCAGAGGCGAATTATCCCATAAGCGCTTGAGGTGCACAACTGGGGCATTAACACAACATTTACAACTTATAAGCAATATGTTTTTAATTATTTTTTTTAATTGATGTTTGCGATTTATTTGAAAAACACGAATTCCAAATTATATAGTCCCTCTGAATAGTGCTAAGAAATCAATTATTATTATAAAAACTAACATTAATGTTACCCAAAAAGTTATTATTCTTGTTAATTTTTCATTTATAGTTTTAATAGAGAAGCAATATCAATTTCTGGTTTAACCATTCTTACCAATTTTTATTATTAGTACTATTGCTACACATAAAAATAAAAAACATTTTTTTAAATACGGATCAATCTGAGTAGAATATTGATTATAATTTCAAGAATTGTTTTTTTAAGTTATAAAACGCATGGTTAAAAGTGCAAGGTAAACTAATTTATTATTACCTTAAAATAATTTTCTATAAGCTATTTCTTTAAATTTGGGCATAGATCTTTTTTTTGCCCTCCAATGGCTACCAATTTTTTTACAAATATTAACCTTTTAAAAAAGCCCTAGAAATAATGTGAGTGCCAGAAGTCATAGATATATATGTTTTGTAGCCATATTTGAAGAAATAATGACAATTTCATAAAAAAATATGAGAATAAAAATTGATAGACTTAGATATAGATAGTTAGACTACACAATATTTATAGTCACATACGTGGCGATACTCATCAAAGTGTTAAAATGATTATACTTAATCTTAAGATAGAGTTCATCCGAGGATGCAATCAAATCTTTACTTAACTTTAGCTATTTGGATATTTAACTAACCTTAACCATTAGAGACGAGGTTCTCTCTGATGTATTATAGAACTGTGAGACACTGTGTATTAGTCTAACAGTTTGCAGTAGATTTAAAATGGAGTCTTTCATTCGAACAGGATCGTCAAGATACAGGGAGTGACAGCATTTCTCCATGGCCTGAATAAACTTAGCATTGTCCCTTGCTTCGTTGTAACAAAATGTCATTTTATGATCTGTCTCCTTCCACAGTTTCATTATTTTCGACTGTGCTGCTTGAAGGCACGCTAATGTCATTTGTACTTCAGGTTCCTCGGAAATAGAAATAGTCAGAATGTAGAAATTAAATCTTAATTTGGGAAAGTAAAAGTATTGTTTATGTCATTTAAATTACACGTGATCATTAAAAATTAATTAGGAATGTCATAACATAGAAATTCTTAGGGATTTAAAAAATGGTTGGCATTATCAATCGGATTTTTAACGGCTTACGTTAATTAAAAATAATACCTGTAGATACGATACAAGCTGAGAAAATTGAGCACCCCGTTTTTTCCAATACTCCAATTCATCCTGCGGTCCACTAGAATCCACTTCACGCCTCAATTGTTCACTCTCCATTAAGACCTATTAATAATTCACCGTATTAATCAATCTTATTGTACGGAGACTACGCATTGTCAATTTTTTTGAGCAGTTAATAAATATTCTACGAACTTCCATGACTTTCTTAATCCACGAGGAAACGCGTTCTTCGAGAATGGCTACTTCCTCTGGTTTTTTGGTTAAAGCTTTGATACCTTCAGGTCCATTTAGATGTCTAGTTAATGATCGACCATCATCGAAAAGATTTTTCTCGTCACACACTTCTTCGCAGACTGTTGTTGAAAATAAATCACAAAAATGTTCAGTACAATCAAGCATTTTACAATACTGAAAAAAATGTGTTTATAAATTGAATTAAATTAAAGAAACGGTTACGTAAGTCATTCCAACAATCTGCTGGAGCGGTTGGTCACGCCAAATTGGTGACTAACACACCTTAAAGATTTCCGTTTACTTGGCGAATTGATTTTAAGCACAATTTATTTAGTTCAAAACACAGATGCTTAGGAAATTGTTCCTGATGCACTTGCTTTGTAAGCTCATCGGATACGATAAACAAAGATGAGTGTAGGAGGGAAAACAAAACCAAATTGAATCTATCCGTTTTTAGGAATAAATGTTGTTTTATGAATGAGAAAAGGCTTAGATATCTACATATATTAGGTGCTATAATGTAAGCTTAACTTTATAATTCAATGTGAAAAACACTTAACCTTTTAAAGCACTGCAGAATGATCTAAGTCCAGGAAGTAGTTGACTTTTTACCATAGGGCATTTCCCTTCTTCGTCGTCTCCTTCTGTATTAGGATGTGCAAGAGCTTCCATATAGACGCATTCCATGATCCTTTCTATTCCAGTCACCATTCCAACGACTCTTGCGTCAAGGATTCCACAAAATCTAAGTGAGCAACCAATATTTAAAAAACTTAAGATTTGTAAAAATAATAGGAAATTCACATGTTAACAAAGCTCATTTTATCCATGTTGCAATGACTATACAATATGAAAATATTCGACAAATATTTCTTGTAATTGGAGTTCTATAAAGTACATACGATCGAATAAGGGATTTATTTGAGGAGTACTTATTCTACTTCACTGTTTGGTCTGATGCAGAGCTGTATGAGGTAAACAAGTAGTGCTGATAAATAAACGTTATAAAATATTCGAAGGAGGAATAAAATCCAGCTCGCTATTATTTTGAAAATAATCTATAACAAAAAGCTTATACACAATCAAACGAGCGTTTAACTTTGTAAAAAATCCCCATTCTATGTTAAAAATACAGATATGCTATACATACAAGTCTTTCTGGAACCCCTCTTCAGGTAACTGTTTGCTTATGCTGATTCGAAACATATAGATGCACACCCCAGTGAAAGAGCAGTCCCACCCATCTGAAAGGAAAAGCTTTTTCTTCAGCGTCACAGTGGGATTTGGGGCGGCCGATTTGGATTGCTGTATTCTGCTGGTGGCTGGCTTTGAGCTATCGACAGCTGCTGGAGCCTCTGTCTCTTCCATCTCCTGGTAGAACCAAATTAATTTGTTTCTCATGTGCGGTAGAAACAACTGATTTATTTCGTCCAACTGTGCGGGTAACGAAAGGAAAATTCAATATTAGATATGTAATAAACTTTATTAATGTGTCTCCAACAAAAGACTTTCTCGCGACTAGGCTGATGAGACAATGGTTTTGTCTACACTTTATCGAGATTATGATCTGGTAATTTCTCCACTAGTGAATCTCTAATGTCTTTATTTAATCAATCAATCCTCATGAATTTCATCATGTTATTTGATATTTAAAATACCTCTCATATTTCAGTTTTATTCAAGCCAAGAAAATGCTACTATTATGTTTATTTGATACATACGATAAAATGCTATAAACCGAAGATTAAACCTTAAAAATATAAAATTTGAATCGTTCAAATTATGTATATTTGTCACTAACGACCCGGGTTTCGCCTTTCGGCATCTTCAGGCGTTCAAGTGCACGGATGAACTTGAACTGACGCTTAGAAAATGAATGTTTCGTGTTTATATAATAAATAAATGTATCACGAGTCTAAAGCCATTGCTGGCGAAAAGGATAAGCTCATGGGAATGCCCAAAGATTTGAGTAGTGAGTGGTTTTAAGAATTATATTTATTTGTTTGTCGGAAAAGGTTTTATGACTATATTTATGTAGGGTACAGAAGTGGCGACCCCGGCATATGCAATATTTCATTTAAAATCGGAAGGCGATGCAGCTGTGCTTTATTTATTTCCAAAATTTTCTGGTAAAAGAGCTTTACATAATTTTCATAAATTTACATGGTACATAAATTTGAACGATTCAAATTTAATATTGAAATTCCACCAAGCACCTTCAATCTAAATCTTAAATTACCTAAATATATATTTGAATTAATTTACCATGTTCCCTTCGAAGACGTGATCCATAATTTCGTGTCTTGGAAGTCCGGTTCCGTCGATGAGAAGTTGAAAGGTGAACTCGAGGCGAGGATCCATCTCCCCGCGACGAGCCTTCCTCTCGCATTCTTCCCTCCGTTTCTGATAAAGCGTAAAAAATAAAATTATTTTACCTGAAAATTGATCGCACTCAATTTATAACAAAACTAAAATTTTGAATACAAATATAATATATACACAAGTTAAAACGTACATATAACATGACAAATGAAAATGTTTTCAATGTATTTTACAAACATTACAAAATATATTTAATCGTTGTTCGTTTTTTTGATATTAACAAAATTCCACAGTAAAACAATCAACTTAAATAAAAACCAATATTTCGAAGCCATCTATAAAAAATAAATATTCAGATGTCTTTGGAATTATTAATTTCTCAGTCTAGTCTTAATGTTTTTTGCTACATATTAATTAGTTCACATTTAATCTAAATTATTGTTTTCTGAATTACAACACCCTTGACTCAGACAATGAAAATAATATACATGACTTCGGTATCACCAAACACAATCGTGTAAAATTTAAATACAGAAAATACAATTATTTTGTTCAATATCAACAGTACATGTTATACCTAATCAATACATAAAGGTCAATAAAAAACGAAGGGAATATACATGAAAATATATGTTTTTAAATAAAAAGTCGCACATATTTAATACATTTTCAAAATTTTGAACTCTTCAGTGTGTCGTTGATGTTTTTAATCACAGCAACAGAGTCACGTAGCTAGAAAGCTTAAAAAAATCTGTAATTACCAACATGTCTTCATCCATTTTGAGTAAATTTCCGATGTTTGACCGCAAATAAGCAACCACTAAATACTTCTGAAGTTTTCGCCGTGAGCGCTTTCGTCAAAAGCTCGTGTTTTAAGCTTAATCGTATTATTTTAAGACACAGTTATTCTGTTAACAGACTTTTCAAACGAATGATGATTTTACTGTGGTAACTATGGGGTAGAAATTTTATTTTCTATATTTAAAACGAATGTCAGAGAAGAGAATTTTAATTATACAGCACTGTAATAAATACTTAATTATAAACAATGTAAATTCGGGTAATCTTTTTAGTGTTATCATTTTCTCTAAAACTTTAAGTTGTTTTTCTAAATTAAATTCATTATCATTGTTGTCCTATATGGATGTTAACTCTTCCTCAATTTCTAATTAGAAATTTTAATAACCAATAAACTGTAAGACCTAAAACCGTCGGTAATTGACGAAGTGTAATTTTTAGTTCAGTTTACCTTTTAAGTTCAAAGTCATATTGCTAAGCTATTTATGAACATACTGTTTGTTAACTATTGCTAAAATAACTAAGGAATCATCAAAAAAAGACGTTTATTCCAGGATAATATAAAGGAAGTTCGTATTCGTTCTACGAAGCCAATCCATATGTAATAACCATCTTAGATAATAACAATAACACCCGCTCCAAATGTAGTATTTATTATTGACTGTTTATTCGACAAACCATCTAACACCACTTGGGATTTTTTTCATGACCATTGCCCTGAAATAAAGCACTTGATAATTTATGTGGAGTAAGCTTTCTTATCGAGTCCGTTGCGCAGTGATCTTTGGCTTCCGTGACAGATCCCACAGGTTCGAGTAACAGAGATTTATCGATTTCTGTTCAAATACATTTTTGATATCTGAAAACTCTTTCCAACCCTTCCAATCTTGAAATTAACGGGGCGTAGCGGTAGCGATAAGCTAAACACTATAATTATCTTAGACATATCTTTATATTCTTACTCTTTTCGAAAAAGAGAGGTTGAGCAACTAAGTAACAAGCAGTTATCGAAGAAAAACTTGGAAGAGGACATGGATGAAAAAAGCCAATTTACCACCATTTTCACAGAGCCTTAGCTAGTTCAAAATCAGTTGCTGAAGCTTCGGCGAAGTTGCTCTAAAGAAAAATGGAGACATGTTGTGAAACAATTTCGGTTTCTTCAGTAAAGGTTGAATAATTTTTTTTCACTGAAAATATATACATCAAGTTGATGAAATTGATTTTCCGCCGTCTCCTTTCAAATCATGGTGACCGGTTTTAGTTAATCAAAGACTTGCGCATTGCATAATATTAATTTATGATCAATATGAAATTAATTTTATTCAAGACAGAAACACAAATTGTTATATTTCAAACGCACCCAAGTCTTTCATTATAGATAAGTCTCTTTACAGTAGCGCATGTCCCTTGGGGTGAGATATTGTTTTGATACTTATGTAATATAGCATAACTTGTATATAACCTTTCAAATATATAAAGTATTTTTACATTAACAACATTAGTAAATTCTGATCAAATTTTATACATAAATCATATCAAAAATAGTGATTGCATTAACGGCTTAATCGTCAAAAATACAGTGTCAGTAATAAAAAATCGATTGGCTTAATTACCGTTATTAACAGATGGTATAAAAAGTAAATATATAATTTGTATATCACAAAGAGAATGTAGATATTTATAATACGAACACGGGAAAAATATATTCTAAACTAAAATCTAAGCTAAAAATTGTATGTTTAAATATTATCAATTAATTATTTGTTTTTACGAGCATATTTTTACAGTCAATTTATATGTTGACTTGATTTATATGTTCATATATCTGTAACGTCAAATGTATGCACAGTACAACACAAATAATCACTCTTTCTCTATCTTAACACATCGTGTACATTAAGTAAATGTTGACAGGTGACACTGCATAACATAATGAATTTATTGTTCAAAGTTGACTTGTAGCAATATATGATTTTCGAATATTCTTTATACAATTATTTTTACCGACGAAGCCGAAAGAACTCAAAAATTGAATAATCAAAGATACCCGTTCATGAATATTTGTTATTCGAGCTACGTAAAATATACGAAGTCTATTACTATTAATGTTCTTAAAATTAAAATGACTATAAAATAAAATGTTACCATCAACATATCCATAACATCTTCATCAGATTCGTCACTTGATTCCGAAGCTTTGATACCGTGGACGAACATGCTTTAAATTGTTTTACTGGTTTGATTATTAAGTAAAAGAAATATCTATACCAAGCGATACATATTAAACTCTCCAAAAAGGTTTAAATAGGTAGTTTTAATTATTATTTATACGAGCCGTTTTCTTATCATTTATTTTTTAATATTTTCGAATATATTCAGTATTTAAAAATAACGCATCATCTCCAGGCATCTTAACTGATTGATAAAGAATTAGAACTGAAAATCAAAACACCTTACCATCGTAAAATATAAAAATAAAAAGTGTCCTAGAATTTTCTCGCAACTCTTTTGTTAACCCGTAACATGCTATCCTAAAAAAATCACCTTCCCTGCCATGATGGCATCTCAGTTTCACTGTTTATTGACAGTATTTAAACCTGCGTTAGAAGCTAAAAAATAATTTAAAAAATGTATATATGCTAGAATACCTAAAATAATAAATACTTATTGACAATATTAAGTGAAATATTGAATGATTTAATGGCTCAACTATTTACGATTGCATCATGGGCGATAGGTGTTAATAACCGACAGTTTTTTCTTTATTAAATGTCAACATTCTCATTTCCTGCATATTATTAAGCTTATAATTTGTCAACGTACTGACAGATATTGATAATTAACAAAATTAACAAAATTTAAGAAAGCACACATTGAGATTAAGGAATGTAACATATGCACATATATAGATAATGCTTTTTCTAGAATATTTCACTTGGGGCATTGGTTTATTGCAATTTTTTGGCAAAAAAAACATTTTTTATCGGTAATTATTTTCAAGGCGAACAGTTATTTTTGCATATTGATTCATAGCCTAATTTGTGCAGATCGACATAAATCAACCTTTGTTGTGGTATTATAAATATCTATGTTACATTATATATCGATGTCAGAAGCTTTATACTAAGAGATCGTTTTTTTATTCACTTTTAGCGCATAATTTCTTACTTACTAACTTCTGCCCATACGGTGAAAATAAATTTATTTATTCTATGAAAATGTAATTAATATTTTTTCATTCAATCATAGATGTCACTCGTCACATGAATTTTGTCAACTATTACTCCGCAGTGAAAAGATATAATATAATATTTATAAAAAACAATTAAAAATATTTTCCGTTCAGGAAGCATCGAAAAACAATAGAAAATATTCGCTTACTGAAAAAAATATGAGGCCAATAATTTCCATTTAAATTAAAAAATCATTTGATTATGAATAAAAGTCCTAATATATATAACAAAAATTCGTATCGTATAGTAATCGATTATATTAAATTGAAGGACGTATTATATTAAGAAATACAAAAATACAAAAAAAAGGTATCAGAAGATAAAATGTGAAAAAATCAATGTATTTTTCGATTGAATTAGAATTTACTTTGTAGAACGATATTGTATCATGTTTATCCGGAAACAAATCCGGTACATGGCGTGTGCAAAGTGTTCGGGGCACACAGGCGCATAGCTCTTAAGATTTTAGTACTATCTAATTTATCTAATAATAAAAATAATACTAAGATTTAGAACAATCCAAAAAGACCTTTTTAATCTAAAAAGTCTACATTAAATAAAATAATAAAATAATTATTGAAAAAAAGATTGATGTATATAAATATTTTCTAGTTTATTTTACACATAATATAAGACATTGTCTGAAAATAATCATTAGTGCGTATTTATGACTTAAAATAATAATATAACAGGTATTATATTTTAATGGAAACACGGTCAAGATATCAAATATTTTTTAGTGATATATTTCAATAATGTTATATTCTACGAACTATAGTTCTAACGATCACGTAAAGCCGAAATACCTATTAGTTAACTATTATAATTCTTGTAGAACTAAATACTTAAATGTTTTGTCTATATCATAGTATTAATTAAGTTTTGCAATAGTGTTTTAATATAAAATAACTTTCCACGTACTGTGTAGGGCATCCAATCCCGGGATTCGGGATCCCGTAATCCCGGGATCCCGTTCAATTTTCTGATCCCGAAATCCCGGGATTTCGGGATTGAGAAATTTTGAGTAAATCCCGAAAAGTGAGACGAAATTGGCAAATTGTGGATATCAAATTCCTTGGTGAGCTAAAAAAAAAAAAACGAAGTTTTGCGACAATCCTGGGAAAAAGTATACGAAATCGTCGATATCAAATTCTTCGGTGAGCTAAAAAAAAAAAGGTATTTGCAGAGAATCTGACGGAAAAGTATAGGGAATCGAGGATTTCAAATTCCTCGGTGAATAAATCCTAATCCCGGGATTGAAAATTTATCAATCCCGGGATTGGAAAAAGGCTCCGGGATTGGATACCCTAGTACTGTGCTACAAACTGTCACACGTGTTTCGCCTCTTTCAGAGACATCTTCGGACAGACTACTTTCACAAATGCTTGCTTAAATACTTAGTGTTTTATTGTTTGAATATAACGCCTTACCACCAATTATTGATAGTTACAAATGTATTATAATTATGTTAAGTTATTTACTCCGTGAAAATCCTCGCGGAATTTTTCATATTATATGTCTGTTACAAAAAAATTATAAAACTATTTTCTTTTAAATCGGATTCATGAAAATTTAGCTTTTATTTATGTCTCTATAACGGAAATCCAAAAACATTCGCATTTTTTCTAGTTTATCGCTTGTCGTGTTTCGACTTGTTTCAATCGACTTCGCGTGTCTATTCTTTAAGATTGTGAGATAGTTTAAATTGCCATTTAATTTTACAGATAACAGATTAGATTTCTTACGATACAAATTTAAGCAATATAAAGAATAATCAACACGTACAATTTATACAAAGCTAGATCAAAAATGATTATGCAAAAAAAAATACAACTATAATAATAAAAATCCTGTTATTTCTGACATTTTAATTAGTTCTGCGTGACGTAAAACAACGTGATGGTTTTTTCGAATTGATATTTTTTTTTGATAAATTAATTGACGTATTTAATTAAAGGAACAAGATAATATACATGCATAATAATAGGCACGTCTTTTGAAGTATGAAGATGCGAACTATGCATACTGCTGATTTTTTATTGATTTATAATATGTTGTAATAATTTATATAAAATTGTAATTTGCTTTAGTAAATTGCCCATTCAAATAGTACCAAGAAATAATTTTGAAATAAAATAAAACACTAAGCGAAAATTTCTAATTCTGTGAGCTCGACTCATAAAGATATAAATACTCTTCTTCATCAAATCATTCGCTCCAAAATATGTTTTTTCTAAATTACAAAATTTTATATCTTAGAAAGTTATTTTCATTGCCAAAGAATATTTAAAAAAAAAAACTAATTAAGTTGTGTATTTGTATGCCTTTGTCGCCTGCTGTGGCCCTGTTGGTTAGAGCGTGGTCTACTGATCACGCAGGTCTGGGTTCGATTTCCGGTAATATCACAGTGAATTTGAGAATTAGTCAATTCAAAGTTGTGATCGAATACTGGGTGTTTGTGATGTCAATTCACACCATTTCCTCTCCTCCCATCCTTCTGATCCTTTAATAACTGGGTGTAGAAATAGCGATAAGTCAACCACTATCCTGTTCTAACCTTATCCTTCTTTCCCTACTACTCACGTTGAAGAAAAAGTGAGGTTGAGCGACTGAGTTATAAACAGTTCTCGTAGAAAAAACTTGTGTTAAGATACCTCCATCAGGAGGCCATATGCTCCACATTGGGAGCGGACAGAGGCTTTTTTTTAAATGTATGTTTGCAGTTATACTGGTCATTTAAATTGAGCATAATTTGGGAAACATCGAAAATGTTAAGAGTTTATTTCTCGCGCTTGTCTCTTATGCGTACTTAAGGTCGTGGTAAAAGTATATAAATAGAACAGGAAGTGAGCAAGATTATTTACAATTTATTCGCGTTTATTATATAGATGATTAGATTGAAATATTTTTATTATTTTTTAAATGAAAAACCAGTTTAATAAATGTTATTAGCAACATAATTAAACTAAATGAACGACCCACACAATTTTTATTTTTTGTTTATGAAATAAATCATTAGTTATAACAAAATAATTAAATTAACAAAAGTCGTAATAATTATTGTTTGAAACATTTCGCGCTTTTATGTTAGTAAATATATATTTTTTAAATAAAATATTTTGATTTTCAAAAAGTAATACATGTTTCTTTACTTTGATGATCATCGGAGTAAAGTACTGTATACAGATTAAACACTGTTTAAGTTATCGAAAAATAAAAAAGTTTCAATTATAGATTTTTTCCGTTTTTTTTTTAATTAATTTAATTTAATACTTCATTAGTTATAACAAAATAATTGAATTGACAAAAATCGTAATAATTATTATTTGAAAAATTTCATGTTTTTATATTGGTAAATATATATTTTTTTAAATAAAATATTTTGATTTTCAAAGAGTAACACACGTTTCGTGACTTTGATAATCATCGGAGTAAAGTACTGTATACAGATTAAACACTGTTTAAGTTATCGAAAAATAAAAAAGTTTCAATTATAGATTTTTCCGTTTTTTTTTCAAATTAAATTAAATTAATACGTCAAATTTAATTTGTAAAGTTCATACTCTTACTACAAATTAAATATAAATACTTAATCGTTAAAGCCACACTTAAAATACGTAAATTGTTTCTAAGAAAAAATATATCAATCGTGGTAAAGTACAAAGTATTTGTCGACACTTCACACATTTATAAAATAGTATGCAATTTAACTATTCACCGTACGCACGCAAACTTTATCATTATTTTAGATAACATTTTTTCTTATTATTATTGAAATATGTAAACGGTAAAACAATATGTGAACTTAATTATTATCAATGTTAATATATTTTTTTAATTAACACATTTTTTAGTTAATTTTCCTGATTGGAATTAATTTTGTTTCAAATGAGAATTAGTACATCCGACGGGCACTTTATAATCAACTGACAAAGCCTGCTTTGTATATCGGAGCTTTTGTATGTGAGATGGCACGACTCGGGGCTAGTGTGAATGACAGCCCGTGGGGTTACTGTGACAAGGGGATGGGGGTGGTTTAAATGGCAGAAAACATTCAACATTGCATTGCGATCCAGATACGAGATAGTGGAAACGTGGTTCAACTAAACGTGCAGGAAAATGCAACAGTAAATTTGCATTTTTTGTTGTTGTTAGAATTATTTTAATCTTAGAAATAATCTTAAAAAAAACAATATCAATGCCCAATAGCAAACTGACAGAAGCTTTTTCTACGTTAATAAATGAATTGTTTTCGTTTAGCCTTTTAGCTGCCGTAGACAATTGATAGTAATTACCTTGCACGCCAGCTATAATTTTCAACTATTAAATTAATTAATTATTGAACTCGTTTCTGGCGTGTTAAGCACGAAAAATTTTACGAGATATCTCGTCTCTGGCAGCCATCGAGTTGAATTTATTTCGTTTTGTTTCGATCACATCATTAAACAATAATTTATATTGATATAAAATTTTCATTAAAACATTAAATAATAAAAAAAAATATCCATCTCCGCTCACAATGTGGAACATATGACCTCCTAATGGAGGTATCTCAACAGATTTTTTCTACAATAACTGTTTTTTACTCAGTCGCTCAATTTATTTTTTCAAAGAAAGTAGTAGAGATGGAAGGATAAGACTAGAACAGGACTAGTGATTAACTAAGCGCTCTCAGATCGGAATTTTTAGAAATCACAAACACCTATGCCTTTGAACAGAATATCGATCGCAAAATGGTGTTCGTACTGGGATTCAATCCCGTGAGATCCGGCACGCACACCCACAACTGCTACGCCATAGGACCCGACCTTTTTTGCGCCATAGGATTTTTAACATACCGTATTTATTCGATTATAAGATGTTTTTTTCGTTTAAAATCTTTTGTTGAGATAGCTCCATTAGGAGACCAAACGAGATTACAGATTGAACTATATCGCTATCCTGTAGTGCCAAACGTTTCATCGCCATCTCCGCGCGAGCCCTTTATTAAGTTGAGAAAATCATTCGTCTCAAATAAAATCAGTACCTAACTGCTATTTCAGTAGATGGTTTAATTACATTATATATTTTAATTAAAATATATATATATTCGAGGGCCACAAAAAAAACAAGTGGGCCGCATGCCACGGGATATGCCTCATCCCTGATGTAAAGGTATTATGGCCGAGATTAAGCTAGCCCCTTGTTAGAATATTGGCAGCTCACCGCTGGTTAATTTCATAGTAAATTTCCCATTTCATCAATAAAAGAATAATGCAACTTACATCTTTTGTTTATTTATTTTTTAATTTAAGATTTCGACTAAAGGTGCTTGGTGGAATTAAAATATTAAATTTGAATCTTTCAAATCATGTACATTCACACAGATTTTGTCACTAACGACCCAGGTTTCGCCTTTCGGCATCTATATTGCTAGTACAGCAAGATTGGCTGAACTCTATAGTAAGCGTCAGTTCAAGTTAATCCGAGCACTTGAACGCATGAAGATGCCGAAAGGCGAAACCCGGGTCGTTAGTGACAAAATCTGTGTGAATGTACATAAGTTGAACGATTCAAATTTTTAAGATTTCGACTGAAGGTGCTTGGTGGAATTTCAATATTAAATTTGAATCATTCAAATTATGTACACTCCCACAGATTTTGTCAGTTCAAGTTCATCCGTGCGCTTGAACGCCTGAAGATGCCGAAAGGCGAAACCCGGGTCGTTAGTGACAAAATATGTGGGAGTGTACATAATTTGAATGATTCAAATTTGATTCAAATTTTGTTTATTTATTTACTGTCTTTATTAAAAACAATGAGGTTGAGCGACTAAGTAAACTTCTGTTGAGATACCTCGAGATGGAGGCCGTATGCTCCACATTGGGAGCGGAAAAGAGTTTAAAAAATAAAGTAAATAAATAAATGGAGCTACCCTGAATGGAAAAAAAAAATAGATAAAATAATAAGCTTATTGCGACGAAGCATGGAATAAATTGACTGTCAAAGTTAGTCAATAATATTTATTTCATTAGATGGATCGCTGTCTGTTGAATCATGCAAGATTGTTTAATGAATCAGAATTAAACATTGAAATACCTTTGCATAATGACAAACATTGCCTGCACGCTATCCTTATTTACTCCTTTATTACTTGCCTACTCAAATATTTCTGTCATACGATGACATTTAAGTAAAAAGCAAGAATTACGCTCAGAGTTGAAGTAAATAACAAGGTAGATATGGCAGTCCTCTTGCACAGAGCTTTAGTAAATTTATACACCTTTGCAGTGACGGTTATCTATCTATCTCTCAACTTGTAGTTAGTGAATTTTCTACGTCTTTCATTAAAAATATGTAGTGATTCTTTCTTATGGGCGACAATCGAGTATCGCAGAATCGACTTGCACAAAATTGGCGAAAGGTAAGTAAACAACTTAAAATTTAATTAAAAAAACAGCTTTCGATTTTCAAAAACAGATTTTTTCGGTCAAAATTTGATCAATGATTCTCACACATTTTCGCTCAGTAGATCGTACTAATTTTTTAAATTTTAAATTAACCTTTGAAAGCTGATATAGGACCCCTGCAACTCAAATCGCCTGTTTATTAAATCCACATTTAATTATTACCATATTGAAAAAAGAGTTTATTTTATATTTGGCATTACAGCGAATGCGAATGCGCCAAATATTTTAAAGTTGAAAGATAATAGAAGATATCCTTTTTTGTAAGTTGACTTACAGTTGACTGAGTAAGTATTGACATCACAAACACCCATGTCTTAAGTCTCAAATTTTAAAAAGACAAATCTAAATTTGACTTTGATTTTACCGGTTGATTTGAGCATTACTATTTCTATCTTTTTAAAATGTTCTATTTTGTAAGGAAAAAAACATCGGCTGAATAACTCAATAGTCCACTTTACACGTAGGCGCTTTCACGGGAGATTGAGTGATGTATTATGCTTTAAATGAGAAAATATTAGTTTGTTCTCGTATTTAATTAATGACTCTTTACACACTTTCTTGTATTAAAGCATACGCTTCAACTCACAGTACGCTAAAGCTGGACTGTGGAGTCGGGTGAAAAAAACGACTCTGACTCCGACTGCAAATTTATTTTTTCAATTATTTCCATTTTACCTACAGAAATCTATGCAGATATCAAATTATCTTTTGTCAGCCTACCGTGCACTGGCAACACTATGGACTCGTCTGGTTTGAATAAGCGTCATTAAATTATTTTTTCTAAATGGGTCGGAGTAAGATTGTTTTTGAAACCGACTCTGAATAAAAACTAGACTCCGCGACTTCAAACTCTGACTACACAGCCCTGCGTCAAACCGCCTGGATGTAAAGCCAACTATTTGCTTGTTTTTTTTTTTTAAATATTTTTTTAAGCTATAACGTATATATAGTATAATCACTTTTACAGTAAATAGCTTCTATATGACAGTATTCATATTCATTTACAAATAATTATAATAAAAAAATATATATTTTTCATTGTCTAATCTATATGTATAAAAATCAATGTTTGTTGGTTTGCTTAATTTTCGGCCTTTATGCATTTAAAAACTGTTGATCCGATTGCAATAAAACTTCGACAACTCCGAAGAGTTTGAATATTTTTTCTTGTTTTTCCATTTGAATTACTTGTAGTATTTTTTGTTAGGTTTGTTAAAATGTGAACTTTTTACTTTCGAGTGGCCAAAATTCTAAATATTTTGCAATATTTCATAGTAGGTGTGCTATTTAACAAACAAACGCTAAAAAAAATATCAGTTCGTGCCAATTGAAAATAATATACAACTTAATGATGAACTTATAATATATCGTCATCATACTGGCAAAAATAAAATACCAAACCTAACCTGACCCAAGCCGTAATGTCATTTTTACTTTGACTAGAATTTATCAGTATACTATCACAAGCTTATTCGATGTAAATTGTAATGATGCTCTCACTAAAGCTGCTAGTTATACCAGAAAACTCATAAAACTCATATACCAGAATCTCAGTGTGTATTTACTATCTTCTTCCAATACGTTGACGATATTATGTATACACTAACTTTATCGTTATTTCCTACGATGCCAATAGAGTAGAAGTCTATAAACGTGTATAATTAAATGAGTTTATATTTTTTTTACTCCAGAAAAAAAAGATATTAACTAATTGGTTGCATTTCAAAACTTTATGAGCAATTTTTCAAAGAATCACGCGATCTCCTTTTGTGTTTACTGTCGTAGAATAAAAGTTTTCTTTTGAACATAGTTTTTTTATTTAATAACCTCATTTAATAAAATACTCATTACTTTATAAAACTACTAATTTTTACCGTGCACTATCCATTTATTAGATACTAATTCTATATTTCCAATAAAATATGTTGAAACCTATACTATGATCCAGTATATGTTATATCTGGCTGAAGTAACAATCTTGTATCCGCATAATCTGCAACTTCAAAAAGAATCATAAAACCTTATCACTTACATATATTTCATTAAATGTCAACATTATTTTTCCATAATATTATTTTATCGTTTAGCTTTTATTTTATTACTTTGATAATTTATATTATTATTGTATTGTATGTATTACTTTAATTATTATGAATTTAAGTGAAATTAAAAAAAAAATAAGAAACATTCACAAAAATTTGTTCCATTTATTCTATGATTGGTTATTTAGAAGAGCTTTTCATTCTGACGATATACATTTGGAATTATTTATCTGATGTCTTGTAACGGAATTAAAAATCTCGTTTTAAAGATGTCTCATGATTATTACATACTATATTAATTATTTAATCGTGTTTTAATAATTAGTAAAATTATACCTCACGGACATCCAATTACAACAGGCGATTTTGAGACACATATCATGTTTTTTTTTATATTTTATCAATCCTTAATAAGTGGAGAAACAAATAAAAATAAAGTTATAAAAAATACTTTAAATGAAAGCAATCGAATTGAACAATTAGACGTCGAAAAATTACTTCAAAGTTTTGCCTCAGCTCCTTAAATACGTTAAAAAATACATATATTGCAGCTGATTTAATAAACTGATATTTAATTCGCTATTTTTCTTTTTTACAAAGAAAACCTAAATTTAACAATTTATTTTGACAACAGTTCCCACTATTTTTTTGTAAGGATTACATAATAAACGAGAAAAAATACTATATAATATTAAAAATTTATGCAAAACAGTGTTTATTGTTATGTATACAAGACGTATTAAACCCTGTAACTTAAAAAATAGTGTAAAACTTAATATTATTCCAATGTTGTGAAATTTACTGACGAGGAAATTTATTGAAAACGTTGTGACTGACATATTCGTGACGAAACAAAATGTATATTTAATTAGATTTGACGAATTTTGTTTTTGCTCCAACGCATCGAAATGAGTAGTTTTGAAAAAAGTCATACGTTTCGATACAATAACAATTTGATCAACACTGTTAACACTTCCAACTATCAAATCTCGGTAGAAACACATTTTTATTATGGATAATATAATAAAACATAATAATTATTATTCATTGCATATTGTGATCGGTGCAGGAGATTTTTCTTTAATAGGCTGACAGCCGTTGCTCTCTTCTAAAATTATTTTATATTTTACTTGGGAAATAATCTATTACAGATCTTTGAAATATAACGAGTAACTATTCCAATTTACTGTTACAAAAAAAATATATTGTAACCATATGCTAATAAGCATATTCGACTAAGAAAACGTTATCTATTGAGCGCTTCAAGAGTCAAAACAATCAAAACAACACACACAATTACGGATATATTTTTATCAACAAGGAGTATCTTCTTTACTTTTAAAAACAACAATATCACTTTTTTAATTGATCTACACAGATTATATTAAAATTATAATCTAATGTATGAATTTGAAGTAGTTTACCGTTAATTCTTGATAGCATGACATTAAAAATGCAACTAAAAACTCACATCGTAAAAATTCCTCACGGTTTTTTTAATGTTTAATATGCAAAATTAAAAGTTTTCAATAAGACAATGGTATGTGATTGATATGGAAAACAATATTTCAAAGTGTTACAAATATAAGTCATAAGGCTTACCATGTAATTAATAAATTTGGCTACACACAACATGGTCCGTTGCTTTGATGGTTCGCTGAAGAAAACTGATTTCAATATGGCGGCGGGATTGGCCTGGAATATTTTTAAGGTTTTTGATAGTTCGTTGAATAAATAAAGCGAAAGACTGTCACACAAAAGCGGCGCCTGTGGTGACAACCTGTGATACGCGACTTTTTCACTTTAATCTCGATACACCGTGACACCATTACCCTAACTCAAAACACATTAAAAAATGATTATTGTTAAATATTATATTAAAAGTTCGATGCATTCGTAAGTTTTTTTTGATCGTCTGTTCTCCCAATATGAAGCATTTTGATACCTGATGGAAGAAGTTGTTTTATCACTTTTAGGGTAGTCACCAGGGCTTCGAACCGGAACTGAACCGAAAACCAAAAGCCGTTAAAACCGTTATTTTTGTCGGATCGAAAACCGGAACCGAACCGAAAAAAAATATTGATTTTTTCGGCTCAGCGCGTGTTCAAATTCCTGGATTTTTGGATTCAAAAGTCTTGAAAGAGCTAAAAAAAAACGAGTCACGCTGGTATTTTGGGCAAATCGGTAAATTCTTGGGTTTTTGGATTCGAAAGTCAGCAAATGTCCCGGCTAGACTTGCAAGGAATCTGGGAACCCTAGCTGTATTGCGTATTGTACTGCGACTTTCTTCTAAAACTGTACGCGAGGGGCTAAAAATGGCGCCGCGCTAACAGATAAGTACCAAAATGAATCACTCGGAGCTGAACCGAAAACAGGAACCGAACCGATATATATATTTTTACTTGAACCGGAACGAAAAGCAGAAATAACGGTTCGAAGGCCTGGTATTCACTGCCAATACTTGGTGGAAAGGCATTATATCAATAAACACAATATTCCTTTGTACTTATTTTCACTTTTATTTATCAAGATCAGGACCGGTTTTACTCATGGAGAGTATTATCAATTGATAAGAAATAGTGTTATTTATACAAAACAAATTTCAATGTAACATTTTATATGATTTGTGAAATTTTAATGTCATTATAACTTAAATTCCTATTCAGCCCTGGAAGACAAAACAACTGTCTTTTGGTATTTGCTATGATGTACGTAATTACAATTTTATATGAATGTTTTTTTTTCCCAATCAAATGTGTAGTTTACAAAACAAAACACAACAGCATATATGAACAAAATAATAATTCTATAAGTATATTTTTATTTGTACTGTCGATATTATAGCATCACAATATAATATCATAATTCGATTTGTTTTTCTTATAAATGTATTATGTTTGTACAAAAAATTATAATATAGAAATGTTAAAAAAATGAAAAAACTTTCAGCTGTGACACTAATACAATACTTTCGCTTTCGCTTTCTTGTAAATAAAATTGATGGGAAGCATGGCAACTTTTAAAACATATGCCGTTATATAAATTGATACACATATAAAGTCACGTAAAAAGAAAAAACCTACCTTCAAATTTTATATATATTATCTAGACCGCGGATTACCAGTGGCGTACAGTGGCATGCGAACTAGTATTATATTATGTTATTTTTTATTTATGCCGTCATAAAGAAGGTATCAAAAACACTCAAAACAAACACACAAAGCTCTTAACCGGGACACCGTGAACTTGTTGCAATTGCACCGCGGGAAAAATGGTAATGGTTAAAAAAACCGCGAAATGGTGAAAACCGAAAAAATGCTTGGAAAACTTATTGAAGCCGACGAATCAATTTAGAGGAAACACGTGCAAAGCTTAATCGCACGTGTTTCCTCGCATTGAATAACTTTGCCACAAAAGCCAACAAGCTCAAGTTTCACATTGATTGATTTTCACATCAAATAATCTCCATTTTATAGAGGGTATTTTTTGTTAACTTTCTCTATATATATACTGTACATATATAAAAAAAAATTTACCATGTCCGCTCCCAATATGGAGCATATGAACTCCTAATGGATTTTATCTCAACAGATGTGTTTCTACGAGAACTGCGTGTTACTCAGTTGCTCAACCTCTCTTTTTCCAACGAGAGTAGGAATAGAAGGATAGGGCTAGGACAGGACTAGTGGTTAGCCAATCGCTCTCGATACGCCCCGTTCATAGTATAGGATGGGTGGGAGGGGGGAATTCAAGACATCACATACATCCATGCCTTTGAACAGAAATTCATAAATTGATTCAAAAATCAATTTATAAAACTGCCCGTACTGGGATTCGAACCCGTGCCCTCCGTAGCGGTAGCCAACGATGTTAACCACTCGACCACACAGGCGGCTTAATATACCCTATCTTTAATATTTTTTGTTGTATGTATAACTGTTATATAATCTTTTAAATTTGTAATAAAGTTTATGTCCGCATATTTTTCATTGTTTTCTACATGTTTGATTTTGGTTCACCGCTATTTTTTTATGACGAAAAGTACACCATGACTTTGAAAAGATTAAGAACCACTGCTCCAAAATGACAATTTCATATGTTGATATCTAGAGCTGTGGAGTCGGAGTCGTTGAGTCGGAATGTTTTAACTTAAATCGTACTCGAATTAAACTAATGCCTTCGAGTCCTTTTTTTTTTAAATGCGTATTCAAATTTCTAGTGTCAAAAGTGACGCCATTGCATGCTAATAATCCTAAAAATAGTTAAAGTCGTATTTTAAGCTATGGTCGGAGTTGGAGTCATCTTATTTCTTACCGACTCCACAGCCCTGTGATACACCCAATCATATCTTGTAAACGGCTATATGCTCGAGATATACCTTTGTTTCACCAAAAAATATAATTATGGATAGCGTTACCAAAACCTAACTCAACTCAAAACACGCGTTTTTGCAGTTAGGCCTTTGTGATTCTGAGCTCTCGTTTAACCCTCCAGAGACGAGAGCTTTTTTCGATAAAAGAAATATTTGTTAAGCCATATTGAAGTCACGGATAACTTTTATTCCTAACAAAAATTTTAAAAAAAAAACGCAAAGTCGTTGTATATAAACCCCGCATGACTATATGGTCATGCTCATCTTTTTATTACCGTGTAATATTGTGTACGGACAGTTGTAAGGACAACAGTGAACGTATGGGCTCGCAAACATTCGGGGTTGAAATTTAGCTTAATGTGAAATTTTTGTAACTGTAAATAATTTGATGTTTTGATAAAAAAATAACTAAAAGTTTCAAAAAGTCCATTAAATAAAACGGAAATTCAAAAAATCGCATGTGCTTTTGGTGGCCGTTTCTTTCCCACGGCTGATGACTAACTGAAGCCTGTACCTTTCTTAACCAAATATGAGTAAAAGCAACGATATTCAGGTAGTAAAGGGATGAATAGTGGAATCAATAGACAACGGTGTTTACTGTTACCATGTGGTCACGCTCGTCCTTGGAGGGTTAATTGATTTCTACAATACAATATTCTTATCATAACGGCATCTTCAAAAGATAATAAAAGTATTTCAATTAAGTTAAAACAGATTTTGCTATCATTGCTAACCTCAAAATCAACATTTTAATCAGTGAGTTTTTAATCAAAGTAATCGTGAAAAAATGTGTTACTGTCATTGACATTGGCAGATTGAGAAAAAATTAAATGGCCGCCGACCATGGACTTGTATTAAGTCTCAAATTCAGTGGCTGCGCGCGGAAATAACACTTTCCCAATTTTATATGGTCGGATGATAACAGTGATTGGGTGCAACAAAAATGAAAGTTTCTATAAATATTATACAAAAAAAAAACGAGTACTAACTTTTGTTTCATGCTCACAAGATATCAAATTAATAAAAGTGTATACAGACTAGTTTGTATCAAAATGTTTCAAGCTTTGCATAAAGATATTGCATAAGATCCTTCATAAACATTCAAATTCAATTAACGTAGTATATTAAATTCAAATTTAAGCAAAACTAGCTATAACTGGTTATACTATAATTTTTACAAGTGAAAAACTGCATAAATACTTATTTTTTGATTATAACCAGATCCAGTTGATACAGTCATATCAATACATATGTATGTAACTATCATGGAACTTGATTGCAATAGTTTTAAACAAAATTTGAAATTTGAATCGTTCAAATTATGTACATTCTCACAGATTTTGTCACTAACGACCCGGGTTTCGCCTTTCGGCTTCTTCAGGCGTTCAAGTGCACGGATGAACTCAGAACAGTCAGTTCAAGTTCATCCGTGCACTTGAACGCCTGAAGATGCTGAAAGGCGAAACCCGGGTCGTTAGCGAGAAAATCTGTAAGAATGTACATAATTTGAACGATTCAAATTTAATATTGAAATTCCACCAAGCACTTTCAGTCGAAATTTTAAAATTTGAAATATAATCCACAATGAAATAGAAATATACTATAACAAAACAAAAACGAATGACTTAAAACATTAAATCAGTATAGTTACTATTTTGATTATGCCTAACTTTGTGAGATTTTGTTTTACGTGCCCCACTGAAAATTCTAAAGTTGATTTCTTTAAAGTCAACCTTTTCAACATGCATATAAAAGATTTCCTTTAAAATTGGATAGCTTTCATCTCATACGATGTTTATATCTTGAAAACAGTTCAGCATGTTGTCATCATATAAATCAATAGCCACTATGTATGGCTTTGGACTATTGGCAAATCTATGATGTCAAGATATTATCATTCAGGAGCATGGGAGGTAAGAATTGGCTATATATATTTGTTACCTCCACCTCTTTAAAGACGTAAATCCTGACAGATATAGTTTTTGAATAATAGTTTGATATAAAAATTACAATTTAAAAAGTTGATTCTGTCTTGCATCTACACACTCTTTCCACAAAAGTCTTTTTCAAACCTAAATCAGTCGTCAAAGAGGAGACGTAGCAATAAACTATAGGGTGCTAGTTGCATCTTCTACAAATGTACGTGGACATAAAAAATGACGAAGTTTTCCAGACTTGATAGTTTCGAGAGCGATTAAGATTGCATTAAATCACTTCGTGACATCATGAAAAAAATCGACAAAATCTCGATTTATAGATTTTTTTCATGCACTCTGCAGTGTATACTGTATAACCGAAAAAGACTTTTTCTATAATATTTGAAGTATAATTTAATGGTGTAAGTATAATTTACGAATTACATTTTCATTTACAATAATTAATTTTGCTGAATATCTTATTTTACGAATTGTGATTCGTGTATAATGATTCAACTATTTTGATACAAATGATTAAAGTTAATATTTTGTTTACATCATTCCATTCTTTGGATAGATATATTTTCTACATAACCATTTAAGCTTATGTTTTTATTTTAAACAAAGTAGCATTTTTTTTGTAGAACACACTTATTATGGGCAGTATCGACGCGAGGTTATTTGGCGCCCTATGCAACGGTTATTGACGCGCCCCCCTTTTAACAAACTGTGGAATATTTTTTTTATATGCATGTCCCCTCTCAACGTGGATCATAAGACCTCCTAATGGAGGTATTTCAACAGATTTGTTTGCGAGAACTGTTAGAGTGTCGAGAACGAGAAGTATATGTAATACGATACATAATTATAACGAACAGATACAAACATAAAAAAGTATGTACTATGATTTGTTATTTGATTATAAAAAAAATTATTAGGTACTCAATTTATGCGCCCCCTAATGAGTTGCGCCCTAGGCGATTGCCTATTTCGCCTGTATGATGGCGCCGGCCCTGATTATGGGATACAAGGAGATTTTTTTTTATTTCTATAAGAATTATCAGATGTTGTTTACATGGCATCACATCGGTTTTAGAGGTATACAATAGTATTAGATGAAAATTTTAGAAATTAATGTGTACCTTTTGTTTTACTATATTCTAAATTTTATTTTGCGATTAGTCCAAAACAAAACCAGTTAAAAACTGCAGTCTTATGCTATGTTCTTTTTCACATCTCAAATCTTTTTTAAATAGCTCGAAATTCGGTAGTTTAAAACAAAAAGCGAATAATTTACAGGAAATTTTCTCGCCCCTAAAACCACACATGATTCAGGAAACACGCACGCCGTAAAGATAAATGACGTCATAAATATGAAGATAGACAAGTAAGTTATAATAGAAAAAAAATCCAATATTTGTTTGGAGGTATGAAAATTTCTGTAGCTTCTGCCCCATTAACTTAAGCCCGCACGCGAATCTTCGCACGCAAACACTTCGGCCACTACGCATGCTGGTATCTGACGGATTATATTATGTAGAACAGGGGCTACCAACCCCGTGCCCGCGGGTGCCATGGCGCCCTCCGACCGATTCCGGTGCGCCCGCCAACTTATTTAGGCAAATCGTGAAATTCCTAGGATTTTGAGATTTTGAAATTCTCAAAAGATCTAAAAAAGAAAACTAGTCACGATGACATTTTGGGCAAATCGGCAAATTTCCTGGTAATAAATAACCTTGAAAAAATGCGGTGCTCGCCGCCCTACCAATATTTTAGATTGCGCTCTAGAGTCCAAAAAGGTTGGTAACCACTGATGTAGAGCATAGTTTCTCAACCTTTTGGGCCCGAGGTACATTTTAAGTGTCATATTTTTCCGTAGCCTCCATACCTGTTTTTTTTTTTAAATAAGCATACAAGTTTTTTGGGATTGATGACTGGGGAAAATTGTAAGATTCCAAAATATTTTTCAATTCATTCAAAATTTTAGCCGGGAATTTCCGGATTTCGGAACGGATTTCCCACAATGAAAAGACGCGAGACGTGGGTCCTTATTTGTATCCTCTATCACAGAGTTCAAACAATTTTTTTGTCACTGGTCGATTTTAAAAACTAGGAGTTTATGGATTTGCTGACTGAAAACTGTGCCGTGGCTCCTTAAACCTTCAAACCTTGGTCGTTTGAAAGCTTAAGTTTAAGCAACTCTTAAAAAATTCAAGAATATGATTGCGTGCACCGCAAACTAAATTAAATTCTTACCGAAGAAAGTACTTTTTAATATGAAATGTATCAGAAGATACTTATTCTGTTATTTTATTCTGACAATCAATCAGTCAATTTGTAATTACAAGAAAAAAAAATATTCATTATTCGTACTTCATACATCATCAAGTTCTATTTTTTAAGATATCAAAATGTAAACATCCTAAAAACAACACTAAAATAAAAATCACTACCACGATTCCATTATTAATATAAATACTATTTTTTAACCATGTAAGCTCTCAATATGAAACATATGGATTCATTGTGGTCATCTCAAGAGAACTTGTTGACATTAGCGACATCCGTTTCTTTGGAGAAATATTTATAAATCGATTAACAAAACAATTACGAAACTGTCCGTAATTTAGCAACGAAACTGAAGCCAACGTCGTAGACCATTCGGCCACAGGTCAGACAATAATATTTTTGACCAAATATAAAAGAACCAAGTTGTTAAACAAATAACCCTTAACCAAGTTTTGAACCTTTAAATCGAATTTGTAGTTTTGCATTTAATTTTCCCATTTTTTGCTTATCCTATTATGGAAATCGATGCGTGGGGATATATATCTACGACTGTTTTTAAGGTACTTTGCTGGTTTTGTTCACAGAAATACGTATGATTGATAGGATGGGACTATCAGATGATAAAATATAACGTTATTTCTAGAAAGAGAGTGTGTCAAATACACTTCAATTCTTAGGCTGAAAATTGCAGTTTCCTAAAAGTTTTAATAAATATACATGAAATTCCTCTCTAGCTGAAACAATATTCTTACGAGAAATTGAATACATACATTCAAACAAAACCTACGCATAATAAAAAGAAATGATAATATGTTTTTACAATAGCATGCAATAACATAAAAGATTAAAAAACCCAATGACATCAAGTATTTGTTTTATTTAATAATTTACGTAAATATTGACGTAATTTTATTACATCACGATAACGTGAATAACATCAACAGAAAAATATATTTAAAATCAAAAGATTTTATCATTATATCTGATAATTCTATTAATATTAACGCTACGTGTTGAAAAATGCATTTAATTTATATTTTATATGCAGTGAAACATTTTTCAATTCATTGATTTAACATTCTGTTGCGTTCTGTTATAAAATTGACTTACTTTCGGTTGCCGTCCGCCATTTTTTGATGTTTGTTTATTTTGATGACTGTCAAGTAACAGTTTTGAACCGAACTTTTGCATAGATTTCTTCTTTTTCTTCGGCTTTTTATCATCGTTTACACTCATTGTGGTTGAACAGAAACAATTACAACGTATATACGTTTAAAGTTCTGTATATATGACAACTTTAAATGCACTTGTCCAGCAACACTTCTACAGCGCCTCAGGTGTGCGGTAAGGGTGAAATAAAACTAGTTATGCATGTCACTAAGCGACAAAATTCAAAAGAATAATATGGGTTGTGTTATTGATGAGTCATTTTCAATATTACTGTTAAAGTATTTTTTCGTATCAACTATTAAATTCATAATAATATAAATATTTTGTAGACGAGCGGCCGCTCTAGGCTTTTTATCCGCTCAGTTGTGAATCACAGGCTCAAATCCCAGAACGGTAACTTACATACAACTTTAAAGGATATTTACGTTTAAAAACCTCTTCATATAGCCTATATACATAATCTTGAATACGGGATGTAGAGAGACGGTTTTCGTAACCCTATTTTTCCTTGCTTTCTCCAACTCATATTTAAAAACAATATCGTCACCGTACTGGCAAAAGTTGGTACGTAGATTCATGGATTATATTTTTTGGACAACCTCAATAAGAACATTTATTGCACCAGTTTGCCAAAAATAGTAATGTTGTTAACGATATGCAAATAATAATAAGTTGTCCCTGCATACTGATTCCTAACTTTGTGTCGGGTGAGGATTAATACATGTAGATTTTAATATTATAATTATCTATGTTGCATACATATTAAAGCTGGAGGCATTATCTTCATAACACAAATTGTTCAGAACTAGCAATATTGTGTTTCTGACCAACTTCTACCTTTGCATTGGAGTCTGTTTGAAGGGGTAAACATCCCCAGATCTATCATTACTATGTTTACGCAGTCATGCCGGAAAAGGGGATGTAAATAGAAGGACAGTATTAGGGAAGGGCCAGTATTCAAAAGGATTGGATTGAGGTAGACGGGGAGATATAAAAACACCACATAAATACATGAAACGTTTAACAGCTTCATCCAAACGGCGCTCTTTTTCATTAATGTATATTTTTCCCCATTTTTACTTTTCCTTAATAGCTGGGGCAGTTTCTTTATAAAAAAATCGCATTCCAATCCCTCTACCGCATGTGTTTAAAAGCAGTCGGCCTTTAATAATTCTCTGCAGTGCATGATTATTGACCAAACATTTGATTTGAAAAAAAGCGCTGCGATTTACGTTGTGTGGTATTGCGGTCACAATATGACTTGGCTAACCGAAAACAATTAATATTAACGACTTAAGTTACACCAGAATCTCTATTTACACGGATTTGTTTTTACGAAGTATTAAGATAACACGGCCTAAGTAAACAAACAGATTTTTTTTCTTTTTTCACTAATAAGTGATCATAAAAAAATAACAATTATTATCATTTCATATCTACAATTATCATCGTCTGAGAGATATAAACTCTGCATATATATTTGTATCAAATGCAAAAGAGTTATTTTTTAACAATTTATGTTTGTGACAACAGCTTGGAATGATTACTTAATATATTATTTCAATGGTTAGCAATTAGCATTCTCGCTGAAGAAATGATTTACAGAATGATATTTAGACATGTGGAAAAGCATTTTTATACATAAATAACAGTTAAAAAATATTTATTTTTATGAATTATTATTCAGATGTTACTATCTATGAAACCCATCATTCATGTTTTCATGTTACTTCTTTTAAAATATTGTCCTTGGATTACTATATTAATGTTCTTAGCGCTGAAATTGTTTTCGAAAAAAAATGATATTTATACCGTATTTGCCTATTATAAATATGTACATTTGATGTAATAATTATGACATGGTTTGGCTGAATTTACATTGCTCTACCTACATTTTAATTTTAAAGATATTTCTCCAGGCGTGGATATATTTTTCACTGACGTGAGTGAGTTCATAAAAATATATTCAAACGTATTTTTCTACAATTAATTAAACTACCAAAGCAAATAATGATTAAATTTGAATCGTTCAAATTATGTACATTCACACATATAATTGTTTTAAAATCGTTTACGTTTGGATAAAATAAATAAATACACTAAAGTGGAACCCCAATTACACTACCCCGAATAACGCGCTGGCTTGAAATATTCGCCGCAAATCCCCCAATTGCACGGTCGCATTCCATTGTCGTTACTAAGAGACGGTCGTCTTTGCCGCGCATACAGTCAAATGTTGGCTAACGTCTGTGTATTCAACACGTGCCAGGCTATACACGCACAGCTGGGCGTCTGTCTGCGTGCGAGATATTTACTACTACAAAAACTAAATATTTCGTCCATATTATTTTTTTTTTTGCAAAACTAAGGAAAATCTTAGTTTTGCGTTTTCAGCGAAAAAAAAACAAATCTATAATTTTGCATGAGATTCACAACCCCAATTACACGGTCCCGACCATAGTGCAAATGGGGGTTTTACTGTATCTCAAATATTTCGGCTGTGTTATAAATAATAATTTTATATTTTCGATTACAAATTTCTCAATAATTCCTAAATAATTTGTAAATATTTTTGAGAAATATTAGAGATTAATATGATTTTGATTATTATCAAAGAAAAAATGTACTTTATTTGAATTCATTAAATCAATAAAATATCATCCAGAACTTTGATACCTTTTATTATTCCGCAAATCGATATTATTACATTTTATCTTATTTACAAATATAAATACGTATATTCAAATAAAACGTCATTATAATGCTTCGAATATATGCGAACGGCAAAAGGAAGAATTTTGATACAAAACCTTTTCTTGCGTTTCAATTTGAATTCCTAATTGTTTGCATTTGAATAGTTTTGTTAAATACTTCAAAGTTTAAGTTAGGCGTTATTATTAATTGGTCAATTACACGCAAAAAGTGCATTATTTGAATATTGCAGTGCTTTTTTTTTTAAAAAAAAAGGTGCCGAACTAAATTATTTTTTCTTTTAATTCATGTCCGTTCTCAATGTTTGTTACGAGAACTGCCTTTTAGTCAGTTTTACGACAACCCTTTTTTAAAGAGAGTAAAGATAGAGCTGGTACAGGACTAGTGTTTAACTAAAAACTCTCGCTTTGCTCTGATAGTTTTTGGATTGCAAGAATGAGAGGGATAGATATCACAAATACGAACGCCGAACAGAAATCGATCTCGTAGGTCTAGTTTTAGTTTTAATATTTTTTTTACTGTTATAACCATTCCAGGAGATCTTGATTTAAAAAATATATAAAACGTCTTTCGGCATAAAAAAAATAAAGTTTTCAAAGATTTTTTTGGGAATATTAATTTGAAACATTAAAAAATCGATTTTAAAAAAGGTGCCGGAACGCCGTTCCACCGCGTTACATGGAAAAAAAGCCCTCATGACTATATACGTTTTTGCAGTTAGGCCTTTGTGATTCTGAGCTCTCGTTTAACCCTCCAGAGACGAAAGCTTTTTTTCGATAAAAAAAATATTTGTTAAGCCATATTGATGTCACGGATAACTTTTATTTCTTACAATTTAAAAAAAAAAAAAAAACGCAAAGTCGTTGTATAGAAACCCCGCATGACTATATGGTCATGCTCGTCCTTTTATTGCCGTTTAATATTGTGTACGGACAGTAGTAAGGACGAGCGTGACCGTATGGACACGCAAACATTCGGGGTTGAAATATAGCTAAACCTGAAATTTCTAAAAATATTTACAATTTGACCTCTTTAGATCAACATAATTTCAATACAAATATATTAGCAAAAGAACTGTAAATAATTTGATGTTTTGATAAAAAAATAACTAACAGTTTCAAAAAGTCCATTAAAAAAACGGAAATTCAAAAAATCGCATGTGCTTCTGGTGACCGTTTCTGTCCCCGCGGCTGATGACTGACTGAAGTCTGTACCATTCTTAACCAAATATGAGTGAAAGCAACTATATTTAGGTAGAAAAAGGATGAATAGTGTGATCAATAGACAACGGTGTTTACTGTGACCATATGGTCACACTCGTCCTTGGAGGGTTAACTTGGCTGGTGGGGAAAGTGTGACATTAAAGATAATAAAATCGGAGGAAGATTTTCAGTGTTTTAGTTTATTCCGTGGCTTTTTCTCATAAGTTGTGTAATTCTGATCACATGTTTTTCTTGAACGCAATAATTCGGTGTAAGGATCACAATAACTGTAATGTATATTAAATATCTGAAAGAAAAAGTATTTTATAAAAAAAAATATTTGATCTTGAATTCCTAGCAGAGTGAAAGATGTTCTGAGATACATTGTTTGATTCGACGGGGTTGTTTCTTTTCTCGTATATTTGTTTTCCTTTATTTCTCAAAAAGTTTGGTGACCCCCGCTACTTAACTACCTAACATAAATGAATAGATCAACCAGGTTATTATGTCCACTTAAAATAAAACTCTAGTTGATGCATTTGTTTCAAGAACCACTCAATATTTACATTGAAATGATACTTGACATGTTTAACGAATTCAGCTGTAACTTATGTTAACAAAAACTTGTTAACTGTGTCATTTCGTGATCCGCATATATTCATTTAATGATCTTAATATATTGTTTTCGTCGAAACTAATTAAGATCTAATGAGAAACTTGGTTTAATGTCTAGCTAAGATTGTTAATATCATACATGATAGATGTTTTAATTGCTGTTATGACGTTGTAAGAAGCAATCAAATCTTATCATAAAAAAAAATACTTTTTGTATTATTTCACGTTTAATTATTAGTATCAGAATCAGTTTCAGTCATCACGAGCATTTTCAACTGATATAATAAACCAGGGCTGTGGAGTCGAATTTGGAAAAATATTACTACCCATTTTTTAAATATTATTTAATGATGTAAATTTAGACCACAATAGTCTACAGTGTTACATCTGCATATTAAGCTGACTAAAAATGATCTGATAGATTACGAATGTACATACAAGTCAAAATGAAATGATTGAAAATTTTCTTTGAAACAGAATCAGAGTGGTCTTTTTTTTATCCGATTCCAGCCTTCATAAAGATATACATTATTTCAGTGTTAATTAGACAGTAAGTCTAATAATGTTGTAAAATTAAAATAAAATTGAAATTTTATTAATAGTTTTTTACTCTCTTTTATTAGTCTCAAAAGGCTAATAAAAAGGTGTAAATGTAGCGCATAGAATTAAAAATGACATTTTGCATTTATCTCAATTTTGAGTTTAGTATGACAACATTTCATTTAATGAATCTTAATGCACCAATACATGTATACAAAAATAGTAGTGTTCAAAAAATACACTTAACTCCCTATTTACACGGTATATACACTCCACGCGATACCGTGTAAAAAATATACTAAAATAAAAAAAAATATGTTGAATAGGTTTCCTCGTATAAAAATAAATTCAGGATATCAAAAAAAATAATTCATTATTGCTTATTCTATATTAATTTTATTAAAAAAATACTTTAAAAAATCAAGGCCCTCTTTGTCCTAGCCCTACCTAACTTTGCATAGAACTGAGTAATAAGTACATGCGAAGGATGTAAAAAATTCCAGAAATTAATTCCATTAATAGACAGGTTTGACTCCCAATAGCTCCCAATAGTCCCAATATTTTTAAAAATTGTTTGTAATGTTCATATTTGGCTCTTTGACGAATAAGTTTGCCGACCACTGGTTTAATGAATGTTAGATTTTTTTCTCTTTTTTGCATTGTGTTTTTTGAAAATCGTGTAAAAAGGGAGTTCATTGTACTTTAAACAATGTTTAAACCACTGCCAAGATCACCATTAGTGGCGAGTTCACAGTTTAAAATGAATAACACGAACCAATCGGCGATCTGTATTTTTCATAGTTAAATAGAATATTTTTCATTAAAAAAAAATGTCTTACTTTACGGCATAAATATTAAAAGTAATAATTATTACTTTAAAAAAATAACATATAACTTGATTTTCGTAATGTGTGAGTTTTGATTCTAAGCTTCTCAAATAACCCTGTGTATATATTTTGTATCAGTTTAAAATGCTCGTAGTAAGCGAAACCAGGACCTGATTCTTATAAATAAGTGTGGTAAAGTACAAAAGTTTTACCGTATTTTTTACTTACTCTATTAAGTTCATCTTCCGTCGCCTGATTGGCTTGCTGAACAGGGTCTGGACTGCTCGACATTATCCGTGATCAGATCACAAATCAACAACTCACTATTCATACACTTCACGACTCGATAAATCAATTAATAATACTGAAATCGATCTTATAGACGCATCCATTGAATGAAATGTCCCTAAAACGGAGCAAGATTGACAGTAGTGGACAACGTTGCGGTTAATACTGGTTTTATAAAATATTAAAAAGGGTTTCTGTCAACGAAAAATTATAGAACATATCATAATAAAATGTCGTTATGGTATCTAAGCTTTGTTGACTAAATTAGCAATTTATTTGTTCAGCAACCCACCCCAGGTTTGCTTTCAAATAACCTCAACCCATAGGCGTAGATTAAATCCAATATGGTTTTCTTATGCGCTATAAGTATTATATTATATTATTGAAACCAACTTAAATATTCTGTCATAAGATAATTGAATTAAAAACTTTTTACTGTGCCGAAAGAAACTTCTTTTGATTCTTTAATGCGCTGTAATTGAAAAAGTTTTTGTTGCATATACAGATTATTTTTTATGTAATTTGGTGACTTACTTTGAATTTATTTAAAGTATGCTTTTTATTGTTTTTGTGAATTTGATTTAAAAAAAATAAAACCTTCTAATGAGATGCAGGTAACAAACACGGAAAAGTGTTATTTTTACAGCTGTACACTTTTTTATTAATTCAGGTAAGAAATTTTCATATCTACAATCAATATAATATGTTCATTTTCAAATTCGTACAAGAGCATAAAAATAAACTTTAGATAATAAGTTAACTCTCAAAAGTGGCTAATTAAAAGTTATCTTGTCATTACGCGAGCTGAGTACTACAGGCCAAACTAAAGTAATAATGAGGCAGTCTTAAGCGTAGCATTATCTACATGCTGTATTAATATGAAGTCGAAATTTTGCTTAAATTTCCAATAAGCCGTAGTTTTATGAGCGCGTCGCGAGATATCTGTGGTTTCAAGTTGATTGCCTGAAGGTGCCGAAAGGCGAAACCCGGGTCGTTAGTGACAAAACTTGTGGCAATGTACATAGGTTTAATAATATCTTTGTTATTTTGTTAATTTTATTCCTGTATTTTTTTTCAATTATCTGATTTTCATCAAATCATTTTACAATATTAACTTAGTACTTAATGATATCAAACACAAATAACGAAAAAAAACTCCTATTCCTATTAATCCTCCATTTTTTTTAAATATATTTTCTCCACTAATAATGTTCACATTAGATATCTTCCGTAGAATTCGTTTTATTTTAATTTAAAAAGCGTAAGTCTGTTTTTTGAATCACCTGTATTTTCATACAAATTTCAGTTAGAACCTTGTAGCACTGGCGGTTTCTTTGAATTTCAGATGGACAAGGTTCTAACAGAAGTTTTGGTATTTCTAATTAATTATTAAGAACTATTTTTTACAATATTTTATTAATAGTAATATCATGCCAGTACTATCACTAATATATACAATCAAAAAGAAGCTTGGAAACATTTACAATTTTCAAAATACAAGCATTCAAAATTTAAAATGCCCATATCTTTTTTGGTGCAGCTGTCCACATAGAACCTTGTAGTACTCGGCTCGCGATTATACTGGTCAATTCATTGAGAGCCAATCAGATCACAGAATTTTAATCAGCTGACTGAGTGTCAATCAGTATTGTGTATTGAATATAAGCGCTTAAAGATTGATTTGTTGAAGTTTGGTTTTACGTAGTTATTAATATTAATTCACATTAAAATTTGGCCAAAAAGTATTCAAACAAACTTTCGGCTATTCTAAATATTCTGGAAAATAAAGTGAAACTGACATTTCCGTATTTGATATGCCTCAAATATAACAATAGAGATGTAACCAAATTATATATACATAATATTTTGTTTTAATATAAGTTTAAGCTATGTCCACATCGATTGTGGATTAAGCTTTTTAAAGGAATAAGTATTTTAGCTTTATTAAAATATGATGAGGAAGAGTATAGTCGGAAAGAAGATATCTAATCTCTCTCCAGGATCTGGTAAGCGGATGGGTAGAAATGTCAACATCACGGACATTCATGCATTGATTGATAAATCAATGAGTCAGAGTCTTAAGGTTGAGGTACTAAGACCCTTAAGAAAGCAGTGGGCTGCCAATATTTTAACAAAGGGCTCGTTTAATCACAAAGTAATTCTCGGTGTTTTGAGGAAGGATTGATTTGTTTTATCTCTCCTATGCAATTAGATGCAATACTTAAATAAGCAACATATTGTTACTATAATATGTATGTAACGTTATGCAATTTACCATAAACTAATCAATGTAAATGGCTACAAATGTACAACAGTGTATACTGAAGCTGTCGTAGATAATATATAAATCAGGAATTGTAGTTATGTACTTATTTCATTTGATAATATTGTTTTATCTTAAATTGACAAGGGACATTATATAAATAATATTTCATGGATTTGTATGTTATTTTATTATCGAAAACCTTGCCGTTCAACTTGTTGCATAAATATCGCTTTTCTACTAAGTGGCATAACAGTACATCAAATATTATTGAAATCGATATATGTATTCAGTTTATCTTTGTTTAGTTATTATAGTCTGAATGTCACACGCAAAGATATGATACAAGTTTGAGTCATAACAACGAAAACATGTGCTTTCATAACATGTCAGTATATCAGGTAAGCTGATATTTTTAAAAATATGCTTTTGTCACAGTCTCTACCCTTCACTGATTTCTTTAATAGGAAGAAAGACAAAATTTTATTTTATATTTTCCTGTCACGCGATCTGTATTAGCAACTTTTTTAATTGAATAAAAACATAATAATAATACGTTTCGGAATTCTAAGCGATATTGATTTTTGTCGAAGCCATGTTCTAGATTTGACATAAAAATAAACTAAATATATTATATAAATATTTTTAAAACTCAACTCAACTCATATTACTATTTCTGGAATCCCGATTATTTTGGCAATCCCGGGATTATGGATTTTACTAATGCTCGGAAAAAAATGAATTATAAATCTAAATACCTCCCAATAGTATATTATCTCAGTTTGTTTATATAAATATGATTGTATCATACAAACATAATAAAGAAATGAATTGTGATCTTAAGAATTCCCTTTCATATTTTTTAAGAGTCGTAAAACGAGGCTGTTATTTTTTTCAATAATATTAAACAAAATTCAGTTGTAATCAATTGTTTTTTTACGACAAAATCTACAAGTGAAGCTTTGTCATCAAATTTACGATTGTTTTTGTTGTAAAATATTTAAAACTCTTATTTAAAAATTTGTTGCTTGACCGTAAGATGTAATGCTAGTTATTAAGGATATATCATAAAACATAAAAACACGAAATTATGATAAATAATCAATCACAAGATAATGGTTTGTAAATAATGTGAATCCTGAAATACAGCGATCACAAAATGGATCCGAGATTGGATAATCTAGTTAAGTATAAAGGTCATTATGTAAAAACGAATAAAGGTAACAATAGTGTCATATATTTTTTATAACACCGTGTTATATTTGTATACATAATATAATTGACAAGGGTTCAAAGATGATTGAAAATCGTTTTATAACAAACTCAAAACTTAAACACTATATTAAATATATTTTTTTTAAAATATTTATAAACCAACGGCTCAGTTTATTTTTGTCAATATTTATAATATTACTGCGTTTTAGGAAAAAGTATTAAACTGTTTAGGCATTAATCTTCAAATCAAAAATCCTATAATGTAATTTCCAAACATGACAACCAATTTACGATTAACGATAAACACTCAATCAAACAGTTGTTATTTTTTTAATTGGTTATACATATGAATTACATTTAAACTAACAAGTTTATATTGAGTGTGCGTTACATTCGTGCAAAGTTTCGAACAAAAGTTACGTCTGTCATGATTTTTTTTAAAATCCATGACTTAGCATAAGCAACATAATAGTTTCCACAAAAACGACGACTACTTTTTGGAAATTATTTGTTGAAATAAAGTTGAAATTATTGATAACATTGTTAATATAGTTATTATGGACGATAACAACTTTACAACACACAAAAACATAACGATATTATAAATTTTAAATACATAAATCTATTTTTAAGAAAGCAACAGGTTTCCCTATAAAAAAATAAGAACTAGAGACCTTTATTTATAGATAGTAAAGTGGCAGCTTTCTTGGGTCCATAGTAATGTCATATTTCTGCTAATATTATATCGACTGTGGAAAGGAAAAAGGAAGTAACCCACAGTTTTTCAAAACAGTTTTTTTTCGATAATCACAATGTATACAACTTGATACACGTTCTATCAAAAGGATGCGAGCTGAAAATGATGAATTAGTATCTAAATTTAGCTTTTAAGAGTGAAAAAGATGACCTTGTAAAAAATTAAAACCAAGAAAAAAGACTGAAATAAAGGTTTTTTCTAGACAATTTCTTTAATTAATATTAGATTATGTCAATTAAACACCAGTTTAGAAGTCTCCGTGCACTTCGAGGTTGTGTGTAATTCATAATTTGCATATGGCCCAAAATCATCAAAACACGTATTTTGTGCCACCTGTAAAATTTTATATGTGTGGGTTACGTCCTTTTTCCTTTACACGGTCGATATGTAGACATGATACTAAATACTTCGACTTTGCTTCAAGTGGTTTGATATATTATTGACCATTATGGCAATCTAAATTTTATCTTTTGTCTGATTTAATCTCAGGATAAAAAAAACATTTCCAAACATAAGTAAACATAAAATAACTTAATAATAAATATCCATTATCCAATTATTTGTTATCATTTTTATGTTTATAAAATCAGTGTCATTTGAGCTGAGAGTTGAGAGAAAAGTCCGCTAGAGAAATTAATTGGAGAATACGCTGTCATCAAAAATAGCAAAATTCTATACACCATGCTTCGATTAGTTACCAGAATTGCTCATTCAAAATTTATCGCGACAAACTGATCACATGACTAATTGACCGCGTCGATAATTTGTTTAAAATGTTTTCGGAGTAAGTGATGACTTCTTATCCATTGAAATGACCGTGCGACTTATTAATTCGAGTTTAATTTTTCGACTCCTAAACGTGAATATGCAATCCAGGGCTAACAGCCATACGGACCTAACAACAATAATGCATGTTTTTAGTTTAACGTTTTTTTGGTAGATAATATCACAATTATCAATTTGATGATTTGACATTATGTGATTCAATTTAAATGATTGGATATTTTATTTTGATAGTTAGGCATATAACTTTTATTACTTTCGGTCAAAGAAATATAAGTTATAAAGAAATACTACGAAAATTAACTTTGAAATGCATGTACATATCGACTGTGGAAAGGAATAAGAAGGTAACCCACAGTTTTTTCAAAATAGCTTTTTTTCGATAATCACAATGCATCGAACTTGATACACGATCTATTAAAAGGGTGTAAGCTGCAAATGCCGAATTGGTATCTAAATTTAGCTTTTAAGTTTGAAAAAAGATGAACTTGTGAAAATTAAAACCAAGAAAAAAGACTGAAATAAAGGTTTTTCCTAGACAATTTCTTTAATAAATATTAGATTATGTCAATTAAACACCAGTTTAGAAGTCTCCGTGCACTTCAAGGTTGTGCTTATTTCATAATTTGCGTATGGTCGAAAATCATCAATAAACGTTTTTTGTGCCTCCTGTAAAATTGTAGGTTACGTCCTTTTTCCTTTCCAAGGTCGATATGTATTTACGCCCTTCTTGCGTTAAAAGCCGTTTCATTATACGTTTTACAATAAGAAACAATGCCGTCACTTACCTCCTTCTGAAACTGTATCTGATGTGATTTACATATTCGAAACTATGTTGTATTAAATTTGAAAATGTTTCTTCGAATATTTATGGCTGAATATATTTTGATCACAGTTTAGTTATGGATAAAATAACGAAGCCGGTGGTGATTTCGCGAACACGCCGGCCAAACTGAAGTGCATCGGATGTTTTACGGCGGGATTTTTGTGCGAAGTGTTTCATTTCCGATACTTTGGCACTTCAGGTCTTGAGGAGGAGAGTTTTAGCAAGCGTGTGAGAGGCCAGCGGTGCCAGTTACGATCAGCGGCTGAACTAAAAATAACGCCGCAATGTTCACCAACAATTTAATCAGTAACCGATCGCAATAGGCGCTCAAAATCCAAACAACAAAGTTTGTCTATAGGTAACTCTATTTACCTTCACTAACGACCTACACACAGCCAATCACACTTTGAAATTACATACAATGAAGTGATTTTGCAAATAGCAGTAAACACGAAGTTCGTCAGTAGCCATATACGCTTCCAATGTATATCGAGTGTACTTCTTATGGAGTTTATCTAAACCTAAACCACAGTTGTTCTACGAGTACTACTTGTTATTTTTTTATACTCTCAGCCGATTATTAGTAAGAGTCTACACAAGTGGTTCTCAAGTAAAACTTTACTGTGACCGCATTATAAACATCAGCTTTTTTTATGGAAACGTCTCGTAGCCGCATCGAATTGAATAAAAATAACAGCTTTATTTTTTATTTTATTTTGTATTCGATAAACTTTGTTTTCCTTTCTGCATCACACCGAAGATGATATCTCCTCAACGATACAGCTAAGATACATTTTTTTAAACAATTCGATAGGCAACAATAAATAATTATTAAAAATATATAGATATTTTAAAGGTTAATGAAATAGAATTGGTATTACTATAAGTAATGAAGTAATTAGGTAATAATAAGAAAAAATGATAGTTAATGGCAGTAATAAAACAACTTTTGATTTTGGAACAGTATCATTTACTATAAAAATAAATTACTTATGAGTTTATATTCAACAAATGACATTATTTTTAAATATCAAGATTTACTATGAAGCTATTAGTGGCTGCAGAAAAATCATCTAGTGACCGTCCATGAGAGTTACTGGACTACGCACATATAAGTTGTTTAGAGATTCATTTAATTTCATGTGCATTTCGTTCGATTCAACAACACTCGTCAAAAATTTGTTCTGACACATCAAAAACGTGAGCGAGGGCTTAATACAGGCTGAGGAAGCAGAAACGGTTTCTTTTTATTTGGAAATTATCTGATGAAAATTATTTGATCTCCGTGAAATATTTCGATGACTTTCAACAGACAGTTTTGTATAGTTTTGGTCCAAGACTACCAAAACTGGTCACATGGTATTCGATGTCACTGAAATTAGAAAAGTGAGCGTAGATTGGATCAAAATAAAAGTTACCATTCGGTGACATCAATTATTTTGAATGAAATTTGATTGGGTCATAATTTTCAACTTGTAAAAGAATATTTGCAATTAATCTCAACTCACAAATGAAAATTGTTTTTCTTTATAATACAGTGTTATCATTTATTTACGTTTAACTTTTTTAGATAAATCATTAACACATTTTGGTTCGTGGTTTCAAAGAGTTAAGCACAGTTTGATTTTATTTATAAAACCAAAATAATCTTTTAATTCTAAAAAATAATTGCTGAGTAAATAAAGTTTTCGTAAAAAAAAATACATTCACAGGAAGTTAACCATTTCGTTACCCACTCCGCATATGCGGGATAAATAATTAGACCCCGCACGCGGAAACTGTATACATTACATAATTCACATGACATTCGTATGCTATACGCTTATTAATTATTTTTGAATTTGTGCGCATGTGAAAATAAATCACGCGGGCAGGAAAAAGGTTATGGAAGTAAATTTGAAGAATCAAACATCGACATAATTAATTTGGATTATTTCACATATTTATTTTTTTCATAAAATAATAAATACACTTAATAATAATACAAAGTAACTTAACATTCTTAATCATTAGATAATCATTTATAAAATTAAATAATTATTATTATCAAACTTATTACTATATTCCCGGAAATAAAATATCAACTCATACAAATAATATCTAAAACTATTATAGCTACAAGCTCAAGTAATGTGTAATAATCATTACACAGTGATAAGTTTTTTTTAAATTAAAATTTTAAACATAATTGCTGATAAAAAACCAAAATAAATCCTGCCTCCCTAAATATACCCTGTACAGTTTAAATATGTTTTAATTCAGCATACATTTTTTACGACACATTATCCAATGATAATATTGTTAATACTTACTTACATATGTATTCAGTAAAGATATATGTTTCTTAAATCACTACGAAAAAAAATGTTTTTGTTTTATTATTTAGAATTAACATTTTAAAAAATTTCACATTTTATTTTAATTAAATTATTGCAGCCATGCTTATTCTTTTGGTAGTTCGAGGGAGTTTTGTCTAACAATATTTCTTCTTACTTTTCCTGATGGAGTCATGTCGAAGTTTTCCACAAACGCTACACCTCCTCGGAGCTCACAGTAGAATGCCAATTTCGCTAAAAGTGGAGAAAAAAAAATGTTGGTTTATTATTATGTTTCAATGTATCATTAAAAAATATCTTTCGAAGTATCAAATTAAAAGAAAAAGTATTCCAATATCTCGAAAGGCGGCTTTTTGTACACCGAAACCGATTGACAACAAACTCTTAAGTTTTACAAAGAAGTGAATTAATTGTAATTGAGAAGATGGGTTGAATTGAGGGTAGGATAAAAAAAACGATACTGTAATATTGTATGCCTCGTAGCTTTCATATGAATCTTTTGAGCAGTGCTTTGTCTTTAAACAGTGATTTATTTAGCGTTTTTTTAAATATAAAATATTATAATAATATGTATTAACCTTTTATACGCGCTAAAATTTGATTTGCTTACACGTGGGTCACGCTGAAAAGATTAATTTATTCCACTATCGCCTTCAGTGGCGGATAAAGCACAAGAGAGGCCCCAGGCGCAATAAATTTTAAAGGCCCTGTTTTTTGTATAACATAAGGACGTCAAAGAAATTCATGTAAAATATATAAAAATCTGAACAAAATATATATGGGTAATATAATATAATCTATTTTTGAGGCCCCTAAGATTCAGAGGCCCCCAGCAATCGCCTCGTGCGCTTATAGGATAATCCGCCACTGATCGCGTTTAATATATCTAATTGTATTTTGTGGTCGTTATTTCGGAGAAAACGTAATGAATCTTGAATATGCTTTGTGCTTACATTTTACAAGGTCCTTTATCTCCTGCGCAGTAACGGTAGAGTTTTCCGACCTCTGCACAATAGCCATTGGGATATGACCGGAATCTTTATTATCGAGACCTACTACGACAGCTTCCTTTACTCCTGGGTGACTGTTGATGACACCTTCAATTGTGGCGGGTGCAATCTGCAATTTTTGAAAATTTGATATTTTGACCACGACGGGTTAAGATTGGCGAGAAAGTTTTTTCGACTACGATAGTAGATTGTAGAATAAATGCATAAGGGGGAAACATTCAAAAAGTGATGTGAGTTTTGGAGAAATCACAGTTTGCTTGAATGTGTCAACTTTATGGTTTATTTTTTACAAGAAAAAACCTTTTTTGAACACTTATTGTGGTTTTTATTCATAGATTTTATTATAGACTATCAGAATTGATATTAAACGGTATTTTTCAATATTTGTAACACATCAGTTTTTTGAATGTTTGCTCCTCACACGTTTTCTGTTTTATTTTTATGAATTTCACCAAAATTCATTTGAACAAAGCTGAATATGGTAAATCAATTAGTCGTATATACATAATCATAGACAAATTAAGATTAAGCCAACTTGTCTAATTAGACACCAATAAAATGATTAACGTGTAATTATGCCATTACTTACACCATATCCCATATACTTGAACACTTCTTTGAGACGATCGATGATGTAAAGGTATCCTTCTTCATCAACTTTGACAAGATCACCAGTGTGAAGCCAACCTTCGGAATCTATGACATCGGATGTAGCTTCAGGGTTTCTGTAGTATCCCTAAATAAATAAGAAAAAATCTTTAAAATGGGATTGTTGATACTTTAATCTTAATGTATGACTTGTTACCCAGTTACTACTAAATAATTTTTTGTAATATTTGTTATTGTTTTTAAATATGTATATTTCATCTGTCTCTGTCAGCTGTACAACGACGAAGAATCTTTTCTATAATTAGGTTTGTTTGACAATTAAACTTAATAAAGTTGTGTAGTAAATTGCTAAAAATACCTCTTTAGGTATTAATAAGTATGTATACAATATTTTGTGTACATTGGAAACTGTTAGGTGTAAAAAATATTATTATACAGCAAATTAATACATTTTTTTTTAGTTAACGTATTTCCCATGACAGAGGAACAAAAAAATCTATAATTGTATTATCGCTTCCTTCGAGTGTGCCATACCGATGGACAACATTTTCAATAAATGAAAACGAGAGCTGTTGTTGTCATGCTTTAGGTTTATCAAATATTAGTAAAAACACAATAATCCTTTGTACTTCATTCCACTTTATTTAATATTTCAGGACCGGTTTCGCTCATTACGAGCATCGTCAACTGATAAGAAATATAATTTAACAATTTCTTATCAGTTGACGATGCTCGTAATGAGCGAAACCGGTCCTGACATATTAAATAAAGTGGAATGAAGTACAAAGGATTATTGTGTTTTTACTAATATAATGCCTTTCCACCAAGTATTGACAGTGAACACCCTAAAAGTTATCAAATATTATTCAGTTTATATATGTTTTAACTAACTTACCCTCATCATACAAGTCGCTTTAAGAAGCAACTCTCCTTGTTTGTTATGTTCCTTTACATCCAATCCAGACTCGACATCCTTAATCTATCGAAAGAAAAAATATGTTAATGACGTATAAACAAGGGAAATGGAGGAGAACCTGCGGCCTTTTGGCTACTATGATGCGGACTTTCGACTTGATAACAATATTCACTTTGATCAAAAAACTATACGCAAGCGTTTGGAAAAAGAGCGTAATCAACCCGTTATATGTTAGACAGACGAAAAAAAAGAGAGGGTGGTGTCAACGTCAACGATTTCTTTACTGCGGCCTTATTTTGAATCAGATAAATGATTGTGGCATTTAGAAATGAAAAGGTTCCACACAACTGTACTTGGGCATCCAATCTTGGACCCTTTCTTTGATTCCAGGATAGGACCGGGAAAAAAGTGAGAAATTGAGAGATTCCAAAATAATTTTCATTTTTTTTTAGCTTGATGACTTGAAAATTTGGGAATTAAAAGATTGTGCGATTATTGAAAATTGTTAGAGCTTCCTTTTGTTAACTCCATTCTTTAACTTCAAAGAGTTACAACTGCCAGTGATTTCAGTATAATATTTTTTCACCGGCTTAAACGGATTTTCGCGTTTTATAGTAAATCTCGAATTCCCGGGACTAGTGTTAAGACAATCCCGGGATTACGGGATTGCATAGTTGGTCGGGATCCCGGGATTGGAGGCCTTAGTATAAACGACTCAACTGACTTTTATTTGATAACGTTACAGGATATTGAAAAATATTATATTTCAGCCTAGTGAAATAGTAAGTTTAAGCTATATTATTTTTTTTAATATTTACTATACTAATTCCAAGTTATTTATTATAATTTAGGACCGGCTTTGCATATCGCGAGCGTTATAAATAATACATATTAATATATACTATGTGATAAGAAAAAAAATACATTTTTTAATTATATAATATACTGCCTATCCACCAAAAATTTACAGCCAATACATGTTTAAACAGTCAATTAAATTGTCATTTACTTGGTACTGCAATATACTAATAAAAACCACAAGAATTCCGTTTTCTTGAATCACGCATGTATTTTTAAGTCACCTTCAAATGATTTGTAATATTGTGCCATTTAGCCTTGAGATTAAAATAATCAATCAAAAAATTAGATAATAACAGCAACATTGAATTCCTTAAATTTATCTTAATAACAGCAACATTGAACTCCATTGATATACTGATTTTTTTATGTTATTGAACTGATCAAATAATTTGCGATAATTGATAAATCATTTTTATAATAAAACCAAATATTTTAACCGATAAGGCTCTTAATAGACGTAATAGGCAATTGACTTATCTGCGATTTTTTCATAAATCAAAACAAACTGATTAGTGATGAGTCTTTTTTAAATAAGAAATAAATCACTGTAAACTATTTATTGCACTGATTATCCGTAATAATAAAAAAGTCGATATTACAATAAAATAATGAAAATACAATTGTTATTTGTATCTCGATTATTAATATTCATTTCGTGAATTTACTCATGTTACGATAAAAATCAAATTCCCATAATTAGTGTACGGGTTTGTTCTTCAATATACTTTTCCTTTTGTTTTATTACATTGTATTTGTTGAATGAAACTGGGAAACTTCATTATTGTTATCATTGTTAGTATGTGTATTCAATTAAAATATAAAATAACACCGAACAAACAAACTCTTAGAAACATACTCATACTCCAGATTTAAAAGAGTATAATAAACAAATCGACATTTTTTTATATTCGATGACTAAACCAATTACACATATTATAATTAGGATTAAGGGCTGTGAGGAGTGAGAAAAAATAAGTAAGATGCGTTGTAATATTCTACAAGTTAAGACTTGTAGAAAAAAGTATCGTAAAAGCAAAATAGCCTCAGTTAATACACATTAAAATAGTGTTGCAAAAATGCAATCCACCAAAACACCAAGTAAAGATGGGGTTGTATAATACTTACAAGTCCAAGAAAAATGTTTTACGATTTTACTAGTTGGCTCACTTCACCTATTAAAGGCTCAAATTTAAATATGTTAACTTATGGGACTGAAGTTATAAAAACATGATAGGCGTATCTCTGGATCTCAATAAACAATCAAATGGAAAAAAAACAATGTAAATAAATGTGAAAAGTTATTGAGACGGAAACGTTAGATCGTTACCAACACGACAACGACGATATTGTCATGTAAACGTAGCTTGTACAATTTAACTGACTTTTAATTAAATAATTCGGTGGGTAAAACTTGATAACTGGAAAATATTAAATGTAAAGGAGGGCGATTCAAACAAATACTTTTAAGGAATTGCGTAAAAAACTGTTATTTAATCTTTATTTAAAAGTATGTATGTACAGCGTTTGGAACATCAGTTTTTTTTCTGAAACAACACCGAACTGATCTCACTTTAATTAACGTCTCAAACTCTGATATTTTGTATTTTTAATGTACATATTTAAGTGTTCCAATATGACTAAATCAATTTCAACCTTCTTTCATTACCAACAAAAAAAATGGCAGATCTATAGCTTCGATCATTGATTATTGTGATTTTGGAATTCTTACCCTATATTCAATGTAGGGAATGATTTTTCCAGCGCTTCCTCTCTTCAAGTCCCCAAGAGTGTAAGTTACTGGTCCTCCAATTTCGGAAAGTCCGTATGAGTTCAGGACCTTTCCGTTGGGCACATATCGCTGTAGAATACAAAGAAAATCGATATGATATAATACATTGTACCTTTTTTATACATTTCTTTTATATGACAAAACTGTGCAGTATATACACATATACCCGGAGAAGAATTCTTCTTTTTTATTTTTTATTTTGAATTTATTCTTTCATGTCTTGACTTCAATCGTTTTTAATTAATGTATTGGTAATACGATAGGCTTTACCCAGGGATGGGTTGGAGGGGGCTCAAAGGGGATCGCGCGAGCCCCTTGTTAAGATAATAAAATCATTCGTCTTAGATCAATTGCAATTTCTGTAGATGATTAAATTTAAAAAATAGTTGTCCCTTCATTTTTTCATTCAGCGTTGTAATCATTCAAATCTAAATACTATTTAAATTAAATTAAATATGTTTCTTTGACAAAAAAAACATTATTATTCGCAAAAAAATTAACTAAGTCTGCTACAGTTTTTCTGTAAAACAGTTGATGCAGTATCCAGTATCTGATACTCGGTGCGCATGTGCGTTGAAAATATTCTTGGGAAGTTTTACAGATAATATTTTTACAATGCGACCTACGCAAAGCTGATCTTTTTATATATTTGTGCCGGTTTTCAATTCAAATATGACGTTTTATCTGTAGCGATTATGATTATTGAGTTGTATCGACAACTTAAAAACAAATTAATCGTTGCACTTAAAAATAATCTTCATGGAGCAGTGAGATATTATAAAAAAGACTTGCCCCTTGCAGCCCCAATAAAACAATAAACCATGAGACAAGTTGCAATAAAATATAACAACGTTAGGAAATTAGGTTATTCTATCTTGTGTTCGTAAAAAAATATAAATTTAAAGGCTGCAGAAATCAGAGAAATGAAATAAAATGCTGCTGGACTCAAATTACTTTTAAATCACTTCTTGGGTCTATTAATTTTTTTTACACAATTAATTCTTAAAGTGGCATTTCAGTTTATGTCAAGTTAACTATATAACACAAATCATGCGCTTCGTTCATATGTAGCAACGTTATCATTTTTCTACATGCATTCAATTAATTAAATACTCCATTACCTGTATTTCAGCTAATTCGTCGAAATCTACTGACGCTCCGGCTACCATCAGAATGCGGATTGAATCTAAGTTGGCCTTTTTAAGTCCGTCTTGATTAAGTATTATCCTCACGACAGATGGAGTGATCATTACAGTGTTTACCTAAGAACAAAAATAAAAAAAATGTTAAACATATGCTAGAAAGCTAGATCATGCTGAAAGACAAAAGTTTCAAAATACATTCGGAAACTTAAAAATTAAAATATACAAGTATTATTATGTCCTAACTAGTTTATAAGCGTTTATAATTAATTAAAGTATGAATGGTACAAATTAATTTAAGCAAGTGGTGAATTTATTAAGACCGTATGTGACAACAAAGACTAAATTCATAACGTTTTAATAGACAAAAGTTGAATGGATGCAGTTAATATATTTTTAACAATTTTCTCGCATGTAACATAATTTACTTTTCTGATTACAAGAATAGTGACTCAAGGGAGATATTTTGTAATAATACCAATAATTTGAACAGATTTTATTAAACTTTACAATATCAAATGAAGGTACTTGATTACATGTCAATATCAAATTTAAATGGTAAATAAGATTCCTAAGTTAACGAACGATCCATGCATCGTCTTTTGGCATTTTCAGACATTCGAGTGTACAGATGAGGTCAAGCTGACATATATTCATGAAAAAGAAAATGACTTATTGTTTTGACTACGAAATATATCGATTATTTTAATACTGATTTGATGATGATTTATTGTTAAAAATAAAATTATAGTACATGACATAACAGCTGACGGCAATTCGCCATGTACTTGACAAATATAAAATTAAACTACATAATACTTCAAAATCAAGAAATAAAATAGTAAAATTTATCAAACAGTTCACAAATACTATCACTAAAAATGTCCACTTCTCTAGGCAATGAGTTGATCAATCGAACGGCCCTAAGAACTGGTGACTCATACCTCCTAAGCGAGATGATGATGTGTAATCTAAATTAAGAAAATATTTGTAAATAATGTAGATTTTTGCCACTATATAAAAATCAATTATCATTAAAAAGAAACGTTATTACTTTGACTAAAAACAGATTTTAATCCTTGGGTTTTTATTTGTATGATAAAAATCAGTAGACTAATTATTGTAAAAAAATAAATCATTTTTAATGCTAGCGAAATTTATGATTATTGATATCTGATCTAATGTCTAATAAAAGCTATGATGATAACAGCTCGTTGATAAACTTTTAGCTGTTTTTTTTTATTTAAAAAAATCTTAATTAAATGATATATTGGATGCAATATATAATATATAGTATTGAAAGATAGTGTCTTCGAGTGCCTGAAGATGCTGATAAGTCAAGCCCGACTTATTAATTAAAAAACTTATGGAAGTATACATTTTTTTTACGATTCAAATAAAGTTTATCTATATTAGCTTACCTTATATTTCTCAACATAATTGAAGAATGTCTCCGACTCGAAGGGATCTGCGTTGATGCGTACTGTATTTATTACGACATTCATAAGTGTCATGGCTAATCCAGATAGCCAATAGATTGATGAAAACTGTAACATGATCTGGTCGTCGAAAGACCTTAAAAAAAAGAAAATATTTTTGTCCTGGCTGTTTTTCAAACTCGTAGAAGACACGTAAATCAGCATTAAAACCAGCTTAGCTGTTCCAATAAACTCCCTAGAGCCCAATAGCCAAGATGTGTGTGGTTTAAGTGACAACGTATTCTTTAAACAAACTTTTAATTTAAAAAATATATCAGAAGTAACCAATTGTTAAAAAAGAAACAGCTACGTAATATTGTTGATAAAAAATTGGGAATCGAACATCTCACATGCGACAACAATACCCGATATCAAAAATTGAACTTCTGAATGAATGAATCTTTATGTTAGCAAAGTTTCAATGTAAATTAACAAACATGTATTATTTAAAATAAAACGTCATTTACAACAACAATATTTAAAATAAATTATTTTGTATAATGTGACGTATTGTTTGGCTAGATACGCAAATATTAGCATGGCTCGCTGAGTCCGTATCATTATTTAAACATCTCAAAAAGATCGCTTTTGAAATAATGAGAAAATCAATGTTCAAATGATAACCATAATCAAGTTTTGTTCATCTGGGTCCGAGATGTATTCACTTATCAACAGGTGTTTAAATAATTGAGGAGTTTGGGATTTAAAAAAAATAACAGGATGCACTTTTTCCTGAACACAGAAAAAACACGTTTTTCTTATAAAAACTTCAGTTTTTAATACGATATGTTGACCCGTTTATTGCATGAAAACAATGAGGTTTTTAGCGACGTCGATTTAGCGACGAATCGATTTATGAATTTCTGTTCGAAGGCATGGATGTATGTGATGTCTTGAATTCCCCCCTCCCACCCATCATATCCTATGAACGGGGCGTATCGAGAGCGATTGGCTAACCACTAGTCCTTTCCTAGCTCTATCCTTCTATTCCTACTCTCTTCGGAAAAAAAGAGGTTGAGCAACTGAGTAACAAGCAGTTCTCGTAGAAACACTTTTTTTGAGATAAACTCCATTAGGAGTCCATATGCTCCACATTGGGAGCGGACATGGTAAAAAAATTGTTACTAAAAATATTTACTTTTTGACGCCATTGATGTGCTGCATTAAACGTTTGTGGGAATGGCAAACTCCCTTAGGAAGACCTGTCGACCCACTGGAGCAAAGAATACTTGCTAGAGTCTTTTCCGTATCAATAGGTGTTACTCTGAAAATAATAAAAAAAAAACATTTTTAGTAAGTATGTATTTGTATGTATAAACATATTTGTATTTGTACATTCATAAAATTTTGCAGTATTGAAATATCGCATATTGCTAATGCCACGGTTATAAAATATGAAGACGTTTTTATCCACGATAATCGAAATATAATATGACATATAATGTCGTAATTTTCTTTTTGATTGATTGCAGCCTACAATAACTTGCAACACTGTAAAAAATTCGACTGATTACCACAACTCATACAACCGTTAACGCGTGATAAATTGATATAAAAGTTTTCACAATATCAATCACATATATATCGACCGTGGAAAGGAAAAAGGACGTAACCCACACATATCGAATTTTACAAAAGACGCAAAAAACGTGTTTTGATGATTTTGGGACATATACAAATTATGAATTATACACAGCCTTGAAGTGCACGGAGACTTCTAATCTGGTGTTTAATTGACATAATCTAATATAAATTAAAGAAATTGTCTAAGATTTTTTTTTATTTCAGTCTTTTTTCTTGGTTTTAATTTTTAACAAGCTCATCTTTTTCAAACTTAAAAGCTCAATTTAGATACTAATTTGGATTTTTCAGCTTGCATCCTTTTGATAGAACATGTATCGAGTTTGATACATTGTGGTTATCGAAAAAAACCTGTTTTGAAAAAACTTTGGGTTACGTCCTTTTTCCTTTCCACAATCGATATTAATTTACCGATGTACACATAATTCATAGTCAAACGCCAAAGTTACGCGCAGTTACACATTTTTAGTAGCAAAGCATGAATACACAAATTTAATTATAATAATAAATAATCTTAATCAAGATCACCTATCTTCAAAATCTGATTTCGTAATTAAATTATAACTAATTGGAAGTTTACTTGACTACTGTTTATAAAGATAATATAGTAATTAGCTCATATAAACTATAGAATACTTTAAAAAAAACAATCGCAAAGGTAAGCAGAAGATTAATCAGTTGTAAGATTAATCAGTTTTCGCCGTATGTTAAAGATAAAAATATTATGGCATTGATTTAATTATTTGACAAATCTCATTTTTTTAAAGATACAATAAAACATATCAAATAAAATTATGCAAAAAAAAGAACAACATAATCAATTATTCATCAGTAAAAACATGTTGAATTACTACATTGAGTATTTCATGTATAAAAAAAAAAAAAACATTTTTAGTTCTTTTTCCACATAAAATTTATTGGATCAGTTGATAATGCTCGCAATGAGCGAAACCACAAAAAATTTATGTGGAAAAAGTACTAAAAATGTTTTATTATTTTTATTATAATGCCATTCCAAGTATTGACAGTGAACACCTTAAAAGTGATATTTCATGTATATTTAGCAATGTTTTATTTAATTCGGTAAAAAGTTAAAAACGCATTCGCTATTTCTGCGGCAGCTATAAATACTTGGCATATGCAATCTGCAGCAGTAATATATTACCTGTAATAAAAGCTTGGGGGCTTAAATCTCCACGTATGTGACAGCAAATACATATGTAAATATAAATATACATTCGCTGGCATGTAAAAATAATCGATGCTTACAACATCTTGAACAAAAACAAGACTTTTAGATCAAGCGAATGATTGGTATTACAAATAAAATTACATTCGATAACATTGTCATCCCACTTGTTGTGTTACAAAACGTTTACGAATAAACATTCTTAATTGATGTTCAAAGAGGCGAAACAAATGTCGTATTTTGTAACACAACAACTGTAACAACAAAGTTATCAAATTTAATTATACAGTGGAACCCCCAATTACACTACCCCGAATTACGCGCTGGCTTGAAATATTCGCCGCAAATCCCCCAATTGCAAGGTCGCATACCATTGTTGTTACAACGAGACGGTCGTCTGTGCCGCGCATAAAGTCAAATTTTGGCTAGCGTCTGTGTATTCAACAAGTGCCCTGGCTATACACGTATAGCGGACGACTGTCTATGTGTGGGATTTTGGCGCGCTTTGCATTTTATCACTTGGTAACTAAATATTTCTTCAATATTTTTTTTTACAAAACTAAGGGAAATCTTAGTTTTGCATTTTTGCGGAAAAAACTAAATCCCTAATTTTGTATGAAATTCACACCCCCAATTACACTACCCCGAATTACACGTTCCCGACTTTAGTGTCAATGGGGGTTTTACTGTATATCAAAAATTAGTTTCCACAGAGCTACCGCCGAATGCATCGAAAATACAGCGTATTTCATTTCATTAAATTAAGAAAAACACCACATTCCTTTTCCACATTTCTTTAGTAAGATCAGTACCGGTTTCACTTATGGCGAGCATTATAAACTGATATTGGTAATCTTGCTTAATAAAAGTGTAATTAAGTACAAATGAATATTGTGGAGTTCTTAATATAATGCCTTCCCACCTAGTATCGACAGTGAACACCTTAAAAGTATTTCATTTCACAGTTTCTGACTAAGCTTTTTTAGAAAATGTTTATTAAAATTAATAGACTAATCACAAGACTTAAAGTAAAAGTTATACGTCACACACGTCGTAAACGTGCTCATATTTTAAATTTGTTAGATTTAGATTTCGTTTAGTTTTTTTTATTGAGAAACATACGCATAACATTGCTTATCTGCAAGCTTGTGTTAAGATTGAATCGCTCTTCGCATGACGCCGCAACGTTTTATCGTGTAAAATTCGCTATTGTTACAATTAAAATGAGCATGCATAATTAATTTTAATTTAAGTGACACAGTGAAATTGTTTTATCTTATATTTTTCACTCAAGTATGCAATAAATAAAAATTAAAAAAAAAAACAAGAAGTGATATTTCTACTCTTGACTTTAAAGTTTGTTTTTGATGTGGTCTGGTCCCATTTAAATAGTGAAACACATATCACTGTAGCACAAAACGTGGAAAATATGCTTAGTTCTTCTTTAAAAATTGAATTAAATTGATATGTTTGTCCCAAACCGCTTATAAATAAATATAGACATTACACTATTCTTTATACGGAATTAGTCCATTTTAAAAAAATCACTTCTCAACTTTGAAAACTATTTAGAATTTACAACGGAACTGAATCAGAAAATTTGCAATTGCACTGTCTCTATTAATTACAGTAAAACAATAGTCAAATAATTTTATCAATGACAAATGTTCAGACTTGTAATACTCAAGTAATGCTTCGCAACACAATCATATAATAATACAATCAGATTTAACCACTGAATACGAAAGATATTAACTTACTTGAACACATCCTTTGATTTATCATCCTTTAAGAATTCGGAGAACGATGTCCATCTCTTATCTGGTGATTCTCCAAAAACAACGATCTTGGTATTACAACAAGTCTCTTCGATGACTTCTTCAAATACTTGTGCAATCGATATTTCACAGAATAGAAGTCGTGGATTCGTAATACCGAGTATATGAGCATATTCCACTAAAAATAAACACCAGAATTTTAACTCAAATTGACATTAATAACAACAGTATATTGTGAACTTTTTCAACAACAAAAACAATATAATACAATGCACTGTTATTTCAAATTACACAATAGAATTGATCGTACATGTGAACTGAAAATGGTTACAGATACAAAATATCAGCATTATTTTAGATATGATAAGACAGATACAAATTAATACCCATATAATATAATATGAACTGTCTTCACTCAAGAGATCATTAAATATGAAGGTATTAGCTTAATATGAGTTATTACTTTTAGACATCTTCATGTCAAGTCCAGAAACGCAGGCTCCGATGTATAGGGAAGCAACGAGAGGTAGGCATGTGTCGTTGTGATTAAAAGCACAAATGGTAATAACATCCTTTTCCCTGATGCCAAGTTTCTTCAGGTGACGAGCTACCCGGATACTCCTTTCTCGCACAGATCCTCGCGTTTCCGATATGCCTGTCCTTCCATCAATCTAATTAACAACAAGAAAACATTTACAATATGAGCTGTCTTTGATAATAATATTTTGAATAATTCTACACAATTATTAACCCGGCGATATTTGAGCGTAGTAAACCATGAATTGTTTTCGATTTTTTTACACTTTAGAATAAATTAATAAGCTGGAATAAGGACCTAATAATAATATTGTTATTCAACAGTAAGTTTGTAATTTTTTAACGAAGATTTTTTCTTTTATAGGAAGATAAGGTTATATATAGTAAACGACTAGTGTTTAACTAATCACTCTCGCTACGTCTCGTATTTTAGGATTCGAAGGGTAGAAGGGTATTTTTAGACATCTTCAAACAAAAATCGTTAAAAAAGGATTACGATGTCTTTTACTTTATATTCAATAAAAATACGAAATATAAAAGATTTTTTTCTAGAAATAAATCTACTTCTATGATAATATAAGTCGATTTATTACTTATAGATCTTTTAATAATTAAATACCTGAATGATTCCGTCGGGATTTTTAAGTAAGTTGTCTAGGATTTGCTGTCCAAGATGAGTACTCGTTGAATCTTCCATTTTAATTAGATTTTTTTATTCCCTTTTGCACAATAAAAACAATAATTTTCACTGGAGTTCTTTTTTGTTCAAATTCGAAAGTGATATGATAATAATGAATCGGGAGCTATTGTTTTATAAACTATTTTATCTTCAATTTATATTTTTAACTTTTTATCGGTAAAACGGAGCTAAATGACAGACGGGCCAAATTTGATTGAGACTATCGATAATTGACAATTGTACAGATTATAATTTTGATACCAAATATCATCATGCCGTCGTCCTAGCAAAGAAAGTAAATTATTAATTAAAATAAATTATTTTTGAATGAATGAATGTGGAATATTATTGATTCAATGACATTTATTTCCGATCGAACGTGTCAGTTTTCAGTCTGGAGAAAATGATTTTTTAATGGAGATGACGTTGAAGTGGAAATTATTTGTTAAAAAGTAGTTTTTAAGTAAGCAATCTCTTTTTCCTGAGAGAAAAGCAATATAAAGGTGTGCTGGGACAAGAATAATAATTGGTTGTCTCATAAGACTCATATTTTTCTGTGACGAATTGACATAATTCAGAATTATTGACAATTCGAAGTCCTTTTTTAGCCTTATTTAAGAAAAATATGACAGTGACTAAGGACTCTTGCCCTGATGAATTCTTTTAGTGACTAAGTACAGAGTAATACAGAACTTGGGAAATGATGATTTGAATGTTGGAGAAACACGGTTTGCTTGAATGTGCCAACTCTATGATTTTATTTTTATAGAAAACCTTTTTTAACACCAATTATGATTTACATTCATAGATTTTTTTATTGACCATCAGAACTGATATTAAACGGCATTTTTCAAAAATTATGGAAAATCACTTTTTATATGCTTGCTCCTCATCTTGTATTACGGATTTTGCTAAATTAATATAAAATTGAGTTACAGATATATATATATATATATATATATATATATATAAATAAATTAAAACAACTACAGTGGAACCCCCAATTAAACTACCCCGAATTACGTCTAACGTCTGTGTATTCAACACGTGCCAGGCTATACACGTATAGCAGGCGACTTGGTAACTAAATATTTCGTCAATATTTTTTTTCGCAAAACTATTGGAAATCTTAGTTTTGCATTTTTTGCGGAAAAAGCTAAATCCCTAATATTTTATGAGGCTCACACCCCAATTACACTACCCCGAATAACACTGTCTCGACTTTAGTGTAAATGGGGGTTTTACTGTATATACATATATTGAAATCTTGTCCCGCTTTACCTTTTGATAAAATCAAAAATATTTACTCATCGATAAAAATCGTAATGTATTACAGGTTATCCCCAGACTAGGTACTCCTAAAAACAAAACATAATTAATTTGATCAATTCCTTGATTGATTGACGTAGGTGCCTAACCTGATAAGGAATGCGAAAATAATATTTATTTATTTTTAGCATAGGCACTCACTCAGCCATAATATAGTTTAATAATCATAAATAGCAATCAACACACAAGATATTGTTATTTTTTTTACAAATATGTATTTGATTCCAAATCAGCTGAACATCACCTGCTTTATCCAGGGTCACCATCATCATCGTCGCGATATCGACGGCCAAAGACCCAATTCTTGAAATCAGACATTCGTGTCGCAAACGAGACTTTACCTTATCCATTTGTTTTCCAAATAAATTCGTGTGCTGAATTTTTAAAAATCCTAATAACTTGTATGATAAAAAAAAATATGCCATCAGTCTATAAATAGGGTTTTTTTTATCCATGTCCGCTCCCAATGTGGAGCATATGGCCTCCTAATGAAGGTATCTCAACAGAAGTTTTTTCTACGAGAACTGTGTGTTACTCAGTCGCTCAACCTCATTTTTGTTCAAAGTGAGTAGTAGGTAGAAAATGATAAGGCCAGAACAGGACTGGTGGTCGACTAATCGCTCTCGCTACGCCCAGTCATTGTAGGGTGAGAAAGGTGGGAGGTAAATTAAGACATCACAAACACCCAGTATTCGATCACAACTTTGAATTGAATAATTCTCAAATTCACTGTGATCTGACCGGGAATCGAACCCAGACCTGCGTGATAGGTAGGGCAAGCTCTAACCAACTGGGCCACAGAAGGCGACAAAATAAGTTTGGGCTACTTTAAAATTGAGTACTTTCCAAAACTCTGGATTGCAAGCTCCTGAGAGAGTATGTTCCAGTAGGGTTTCAAGTATAATATATTTTATATCGATACATCGGTTTCAAAGTCTAACATCCTAAAAAGCATAGTTTTGTGTAGATATAATCTCATATTGCACATCCTATTTTTATAGATTCTAATGAAGTTCTAGTATTATTTAAAAAAAACATTTTTTTTTGTACTTATAATATTTGTTTAAGAAGTTTTCACAGGATTTTCGTAGTTGCTACATTTTGGATCTCAAAAATAATAACGATTTGCTACGTTTAGGAAGGGGTAGATATCGATATTTTTAGGATTTCCACACACTTAGCTCAAAACATTTTTTTTGACATATTTTCCTTTGGAACTTTTGGGTTTAAACTTTAAACGCATATTTTTCTTTTTATGTGTGTATAATATATAAGTATCATTTTTAAATAAAACGAATAATACATGTTTTGTTATAAAAATATATGTGCAGCAAATTTTGACAATGTACATATAATAAATACAAAAGTACGACAGTAGAATACCCATTTTTAGCATTTAACCCGATATTAATTTGATTGATTTAATTATATGTATACTAAAAAAAGTTTTTCTACGAAATTCTGTTTGTTACTCGCTCAACCAATTTTCCAAAGAAAGTAAATAATTAGGAATACATTCCCTCTATTTTTTTTATTGTGTGTGCTGACATAGCAGTCTTAAGTTCCAAGCAGTGCTGTAGAAAATCAGCAAATTATAAGCGGGCCGTTGAATCCCTGCCTTTACTAACAAATTGTATGGCGGTTATACGTAGATCAACTCTAAATTCCAATTTATGATCTTATTTTTCGTTAAATGTAACATGTATGCTTGAAAGATTTCTCGTATGGATATTCTGTGATTCGTTGGTGTTATTAATTTACAATTTACGACACACCGGAAGGGCCATATATGCAAATTAAGTAATGATTGTAAGAAATATAGCGAATGGCAAGAAATGCGATGTGTGGTAAAAACCAATAAAATTTAACTTCCCACTATTAAGTATCACAGTTATATAGAATATTAATTATAAATTACATAAACGACGGTAACAAGCGGAATTCATAAAATATTATAAAAGATTTTGATGCCTATTGTGATATTATTAAATACATGCTGCGGCTTTTATCATATAATAATGGCAATATACCAAGTAAATGATGATTTAATCAATAACAATATAAAAAAAATAATGAAGTGAATTGTGCTACCCTAGTTTGACTTGCTGATTTTTGATTACTGATATGACTTGAGAAATCGTATGGAAAGATTGAGTGACGAACCAGTGTGCACAAATAAATTTCGAGATTAATATTAATTAATTAAAATCCCAATAATGACGTTGGTTTTTTTAATAAACTATGCAACCTCATATGCTGTATTGAAATATTGTAAAAAAAATAATTTAAATAAAATGATTTGGCATCTTTGTTTGCTTTTGTTCTCAGAGATTTTTATTTAAAAACCTTAGAAAATGTGATTTTTTCTTATTTAAAAAAAGATTTAATTGAAAAGATATATTATTACAATATATATATATGTGTGTATTTGCTTAAAAATAACAGTAATAAATGGTTTCATAATGATGTGATATTACTTTAAAAATTATGACGCCGGCCTGCTCATCTGAAAAAAGTACCTGTTTTCAACTCAATAGCATGGCTTTCGCTATTGGGGGCTTTGGTGCTGACCATCAAATTCTGTAAGCAGTACATTTTCAGCAAAATAAAAAATGTCCGCAAATATGTAGAATTATACTCACTGACATACTCAATGATGATGCTAGATGTGGAAGAAAAACGAGGAAGATTTGGTGAGCTCGGTAAAAGTATTGGAGCAAAAATAAAATTTAGTGAAACAAACTTCTTTTCACAAAATTTCTGTGTGCGGCCTGTGAGGGGATGGAAAAATGTGTGTAGCACATTTTAGGTGTGCGTGCACACTCGCGCACATCTTAGCGGGAACATTGGTAAGGATAGAAGGACAAGGCTAAGACATGACTAGTGGTTAACTAATCGCTCTCGCTACAGCCCAGTTAATGAAAGATCAGAAGTGTGAGAAGGATTTTTTAGACATTACAAACACCCATGCCTTCGAACAGAAATCGATAAATCAATCGAAAAAATGCTGGGATTTGAACCCGCGAGCATGAAAGCCAACAACGCTAACCGCTGCGCCATAAGACCCGAGCGAAGACTAGAAAATAAAAATATAAAATTATGTTAAATAATATTCAAAAAAAGAACTTCTATTCGGATTACGATTTAAAACAAAAGAAATTCTACATTTTAAACGTCATACCATGGGCTAGTCTGTGCGTTATAATTAACAAGGCCGACGATTGATAATTTTCATGGTTAAATTGTTTATCAATTGATCTTGAATCGATAAATATTACGTATTTTCAATATGAAGGGTAATAAAAACTTCTTACCTAAAATTAACAATAAACATAGAGCGAACGAACCGAGCGGGTTATCGACACTCTCCAACGAATCCACAAGCCTTCAAAATGACAGGTATTGGAATTGTTTACAAAAACTATGAAATCTTGTATTGTTTGTCGGTATGTCGCCACTTTTAGATCGGATTATCGATTGCGTCAAATCACAGCTATATAAAAATATTTTTGATGTATCATTTTAAAACGATGATTAAAGCATAATTTCCCGTTGAATTTTAAAAACAATATTCACAATTGTTTTGTAGTAAACACAAATAATTTATAACGGTAATAATCTCAGTCGGTATTTATTGATGATAAATCAATAAAAACACAATACTCCTTTGTACTTCATTCCAGTTTTTTTAATAGGTCAGGACCGGTTTCGCTCATTGCGAGCATTGTCAACTGATCAGTATTTAAAAATTTACAGGCCCTGTTTTTCGGATAACATAAAAACGTCAGAAAATTCCAGGAAAAATAATAAAAATCTAAACAAAAAGCGTATGGTTTATATAATATTATCACTTTTAGGGTGTTCACTGTCAATACTTGGTGGAAAGGCATTATATTAAGAAAAACACATTAGTACTTATTTCCACTTTTATTTACCAAGATCAGGACCGGTTTTGCTCATGGCTATCATTATTAACTAATAAGAAATATAATTTAACAGTGCTATCAATATACGAAAATATATCAATATTTTAATTTGTCTTGGCTTACAGTCAATTATTCATAATTTCTATTGTAATTTGTAAATTATTTTCAATGCCAACTGTTTATTACGCTTTTTTGTTTCAATTTGTTTTTTGTATAAATATCATTATATTATATAAGCTATTTTTAAGGCCCCTTAGATTCCGAGGCCCCAAGCGCGCGCCTCATTTGCTTATAGGGTAATTCGCCACTGGTACCAGTATACAAATCGATTATTTTACAATCAATCTATTATATGAACTCTTGAGAAGTGAAGTGAGCCAAGTAGCAACATGTTATAATTGTTCTATTTGACTTAAGTACAATCACGTATTTACTCGGTGGTTTTGTGGATTGTATAGTTTATTTTGGAAAGAAAACACAATTGCAATTTGTATTTACTAATCTCTCTTCACTTTTACTGTAATTTAAGACATGTACAAAATTATAGTTTATCTAAATATTGTTTTATAAATTCCCACTTTGCTCACTTCAACACACTTATGTTATTCAAAATAGGTCACAATCAACCATTGATTTCCACATACCGCACCGAAAACTCATGGAAAAAATGGAGTTCAAGGTTGAATGTCCAGAACCATTGGTAACGATAAATTCATTACAATTTTTTTATAAAAATAAACACCATGTTTACTTAAGAAATATTTTTAAAAATTACATTGAATTATATTGATCTCTTAAAAAAAGCATTAATTTAAATTGATTTAACTTTTATCTCACTTAAAAATTCACACTATTTTAGTTAAAGCAGTAGAAAAGGGCTCGTATTTTTCCGGTCAGAATTTATAGTAAATGGTCATAATATATCGGTCAGAATAAATCAGGGCTTCGAACCGCTATTTTTTTCGTTACGGTTCAAGTAAAAAAATATACATTTATCGGTTCGGTTCCGGTTTTCGTTCCGGCAAAAATAACGGTTTTAACGGTTTTCGGTTCAGCTCGATTTGCCCAAAATATCTCCGTGACCAGTGTTCCCTCTAAGCCGTGCGCGTGTGCGTGCACACACAACTTGCCGATCGCACGCACATACATTACAACAGAGCGCACAAAAATTAAATCAGCTGTACCACCACTAGAATAAATTAATTGACATTAAATAGTGTTATTATTATTAAATGAAATTGTTTTCATCATTAAAAATCAACCTTTTTGTTTAGTATGTCTAAATACCGTTATGTGGCGGACAAATCTTTTTATTTCTTATCAATGTTCCACAGGCAATGTATTTTGCGCACATGAGCTTCCGAAAATTAGAGGGAACATTGTCCGTGACTCGTTTTTTTTTTTAGCTCTTCGAGAAATTTGAAAATCTCAAAACCCTATACTAGCGTGAACCGAAAAAAAACCGATATTTTTTCGGTTCGGTTCCGATTTTCGTTCCGGCAAAAATAACGGTTTTTGGTTCCGTTCCGGTTCGAAGCCCTGGAATAAATAGTCATAATTTAAACGGAATTAATAAAAAACCTAACCTAACCAAAATTGTTAAAAAATATTTTGACCGTATAATATTTTTATTTTGACCGAAAATTGATTTAAATTCTGACCATTTAATCTGTTCCTGTATAAAAGTAATACCCATCAAACCTTTGTAAAGCAAAAGTCTGTTTTTATTTTCTTTTATTAAGTAAGAATGTTTTAAATCTCTGTAGAGAAGTTATGATAATTGGTTAAAAAATATTCTTTAATTATTATTCTATACTAAAACTCCATCCAATGATTATTTTAGGTAATATGATTGCAATAAATATATAAAATAGTTGTTGTAAATTGGACTAAGTGCTATCATTCATGGTTTTGTATTATAATGTGAATAAATGAATTTACAGTAATCTTATATCAGAATAATATAATGATCATGAGAGCTAAAGCTTGATGATAATTAATTCAGCGTGATAACTTCAAATTGACTAACTGATAAAATCAGTTTCAGTTCAGATTGGTGAATATACTATGGTTTTTAAAACGTGCAATACTTAATTTGATAATACTATTGGCCATCAAAATGGACTATAACACAGAAACATGCTATATTACGTGGTCTCGGAAGAGTCACTAGTATCATCACAATCTCAAGTATCGTTTCATTGTCGCCATCACCCACTACAGTCTAGTTAGTAAGAGCTTGTGATAGACCGATCAGGTGGGTCTGGGTTCGATTCCCGATAAGGTAAATGTCAAATTTAGATTTTTTTCAATTTAAATTTGAGACAGATGTGGTGGTTGTAATGTCAATTATTTTCCTTGAGTAGATCTCGCGTGGCTAACAAAAAATATTCTCATTGAGCTTAGCACATTGGCAATAGCTGTAATGTCAAATATTTCAAAAAAATTAAAAACATTTTACAAATGACTTTGCTTAAGTTTCATCCTTGCTTTTGTTGATTTGATTACTAAATAACCAATGAATGTTGAATTACATGTACGATTATGAAGACCAAATTATTATCATTTTTTATTTTCTTTTCCAGACACGATTTAGAAAAAATCAATCCAGTAAAATCATACCTAAATACCCTCTGCAATCACAAACTAAACTAATGCCAATTGCTTCTAGTGGTAATTTTATTATTTTCTTTTTTAATTGTAAGAAAACCCATCTTGTATTTTGATTTTTAGCAGATACATTTTTTTAAGACACTAATTTTTTGTATAATATTAATTGAATACTATTCGAATTTCTGTTATATTAGATTGTTCACTTTTGTATCAACCAACAACTGCTATGGATTGCAGTCTTTTTGGCCGAGTATAAACAATAATATCCTAACATTAAGTGCTTTAAACGATTACCAAGAGTGTCTCAAGAGCACTTTATTATTATACACTTAAGCTGAACACTCCACAGTTCATAAAATATGAACAGAATACTTTCATTAATTTTTAGGATAAAATGTAAATATTAAAGAGAAAAATGAGTAAATCTAAGCTCTGAGCTAAAAACCAAAACTTAATTATTCAAAACCAATCACGTATAATATATTTATTTAAAAATCACTTCTTATCATCCTTAGCAGAATAATGCGGAAGGCTCATGTTAATTTTTCAATACTTTTTCACAGAATAATTAGTGTTCTGTGTAACATAGTTTGAGAAATCCTGCACTAAAGAATACTATTGTAAAACATTAATGTGTCTAATAGAAAATGGCTTTAATGAGCTGAGATCAATTTCCTCTCTATATATCAACCCATAAAAGGCAGAAAATAATCACTGAAAAATTATAAATTTTACAGAAGGTTTTTTTTTAATTACTGTCATACTAAGTTCGATAAAGGAATTCCTTAAATGTGGTTAGTAAACAATAATATACGGTCAATGCATATTCTGATATTGTACTGAATACTTTCAGTTCACTAGATCAGCGTTTCTCAACCGGGGTCCACGTGGAACAAACGATAACAAGTCAAAACGCTAATAAAACAGGCCCTAAAAAATATCAGGCGAATGAGATAATGTTCTAATTTTTTTCTCACTGGTATCAAATTTTGCTCATTATTTTTTTAAATACCAACCAGTGGCGTCGCTTGGAAAGTGAGAGGAGAGGAAGCCTCCGTGGGTCAGTGTATGACCTGCTGGTCATAGGTTTGCACTGCCCTAGGCGATATTGAACAATTATTGCTAATTATTTCCTTAATTGATATTCTGCCGATTACGTGTCGATGTAATTACAATGTAATTCGCCCTTATATCTATGCAGAAAACAGAACAGGGTTGACAGTGGGTCATGCTTATATGATTCTATTGTTTTATATTGATGAATGTAATACTGTGACAGTGTCAACTGTTTATTAGTATGTACATTATTATGTTATTAAAAATTGAGGTTGTTTTACTAGTATAGTAATGTGAACAAATATTTTTTCAGAAAGTTCATTCAATATCAGTTGCAAAAGAAAATCTTTTGTACCGCGTAAAGTTAAAATTAAAATTGACAATTATCCATACCGTGAACTGAAAAAAAAACCAGATGAAGTAGATTTGCTTGGAGTGATTGAGAAATTCAAAAAGAAAAAAAAGTTTGACTTCATTTACATGAATTATGCAGTTCCAATGGAATCCATTTACTTCTCACCGTACTGTTTAAAGTAAGCCAAAACTTAAACCAATTACAGCATTATCACAGAACCAGACTGTAGTATGCGGATTTAGCAATCTACTAAATATAGACAAAACACTAATTAGTCAATATATTCAATATACGTATACAGATTATCTAAACTTAAATGGCAATTGTTTACCAACAGTTCTGCAGATAAATGATTTATCAAATCTTTCTTTTTCCAAAGTCCAGTAACTATCATATAAAAAATATTATTGGCCACTTTTTAAGCACCATCTTTATGCATTCAATTGAATGTTCCTTGATATGTTCACAGAGTTGTACCATTTCAACAAATCAACAAAAAGAATTACTTCACAATCAGTGGAGATGGAGTGTCATATTTCTCAACTGATTTGAGTTTTACAAAGTTATGCGTGTACGAAGAAAACTACAAGGTTCACTGCAAACTGAGGGAGGTAGAGTATGAAAGATTTATTTAAACCGAAACAAATAGACCTTGTTCTAAATGTGCATATTTCCATTCAAGTATTCAATACTCTTGGAATTTCTTTTTACTGGGTCTTTAGATCAAGCGTTAGCATCATTAAATGGAAACCATCACGCGTAGATTTATAAATTCGTGTTCTACGACATGAATACACGTGTTAATTGCTCACACCTGTACCTCACCTGTTCTATTGTAAAACTGTATAAATAGACAAGTATTTAGTCTTACTGTGATTATATTACATATTGGTGATAGTTATTTTGTCTTCATGTCATTGAAAGGACTTATTTTGAATTATCATCGTCAGAATATTGTGAATCAGATAAATACGTTACAATAGCTATTAACTAGTCTCATTTAATTCTTATGGAAATAAATACGTTGCAATTGTAATTGTCTTTACCAGGGCTGTGGAGTCGGAGTCGTGAAACATGAGCGGCTCGAATTTAAAAAAAATATATTTAATGATGTGTATTTACACAAAATAGTCCAAAGTGTTGACATTGCATGCTTGGCTGGATAAAGATGATTTGATGGAATACATATAAATATAAGTTAAAATTAAATTATTGAAAAAAAACCTCACAGTCGGAGTCGTCTTTTTTTTACACGACTCCACAACCCTGGTCATTACAATGGAGTTATAACAAATAAATACCAATTTCATCAATCCCTTTATTGTGATATATTTTTTTTAGTAATCTATGCAATGTCACATTGGAGTTAGACCTATTACAAGCACATATTTTCAATAAAATATTATTTTTAGGTAAATTTTATTAAGATGTACAGAATTTGGATATCATTTTATCTGTGGAGAAAAACCATAATATTCAAAAAATTCACAACAAGCCGCAACCGATTGGAAAAAACTTTATTAACATCAAACCACACATTAGGTAAATGTTTACTGAGTTTTTACGAGAAATTCAACGCAATAAATCAAGACAACTTAGTGAATCTCTCCACAAAAATGGACATGCCTTTGTTTTACTTCATATACAATCAGGTAATGATATATTTGACCTTATTCAAACTTTAGATCTTACAGTTTGTGTTGATTTTTAATAGTACTAAAAACATTAGTTGCAATAATGCCATGTCTTCCACCTAAAATATTGAATTTTCTGACCTTATATTCTAGTAGTCATTGCACTCTTGACAGATTTAAGTCCCATTAGAGACCCTTAAAATAATGTTTCAATTAATTTATGGATGTATTTATATTCTTTAAATGGGAGAGATCTAACTAACTTCTTAAAAGAGAGGTTGAGAGACTGCTAAACCACCAGTTATCTTATAATAAATTTGTTAAAATGCTTCATAAGGTGTCCATATGTTGGGAGCAGACATGGTTGAAAAAAATAATGTTTCCCTTTCAGATTAAAGTTTTGGAACATGTCCAATCGAGACTCTTTGAATATCGAGCTGAAACTCTACCATTAATCTATCAAGGATGCTATCAAGCCTTGATTTTAGAAAACTTCACTCTAGATATTATTGAAGATAATTTGACAACAGTAGATGGAATGTCGTACACAGAAAAAGCTAAAAAAAGAAAATTCTGTGAAAGACTTAGGAGGTTAAAAAAAGCATTAATTCTTTTTAAGCACTTGTATTTGGCATATTTTGCAATTTTACAGATTACGAGAAAATTTGTTTGATAGTTATTAATCCATCGACACATCAGCTCAATATTTTAATTATAATATGTATTCTAACCATTGATGACACTTGGTACAATTTGCAGTTTCATCAAGCTCGTTGATTACATTACGATCAATACCATACATCGCTTGATTAAAGTGTCGTATCGTGATATGGCAAGTTTTCTGAAATCCCACTTTGATCGAATTGCTTCTGATAGACAGTTTAATGAAGAAATAATGAAACTAAAAACGTTTCCTGCAAATAAACAAGTAAATATATTAAATAATAGGTTCAATAAGATACACTGTATAATATCCAGAGGTAGGAACTGTATTTTCAGTAGTCATTAAAAAATATATATCATAATCATAAACGAGTGATTTTCATAAATAACTTAAAATAATTATACATCATTAAAAGGCACATAAATTCTCACAACAATTATTCAATTATCCATTGCGAACAATTTTATTAAAATATGTGATGGTTTCTATATATATATATATATTCAATGTCCGATGTTGGTTAATTTTCAATTTTAAAATACTGTATTTTATCATATTCAAAACTATCAATTTGATATTAAAAAAACACCATGAATACCAGAATCCCAATTTCGGTAATACCAGTGTTGCAATCCTTGTACACAAGTTACAGTGAAGTGTTTGTTAATTTTTTTACATTGCTTGCTATTTATACATAGTGTAATGTTTTCAAAGATGTAAAACCACATACGAACACTATACACAATATTAGTTGTAGAAATAGTATAAAATTCATCACACTTCTATAAAATTAATCTAAACAACACTTTTTAATGATACTAAAAAAAAATACTGTCTGCAACAGTCAACACCTTAGCTTGATGGTTCTATTCGAAGCATAGATTTTAAATACAAAGCATATGTTTGTTGAATATAGTAAATTTAATAGAAAAACTTCATAACAAAGTCGTAAAATTGGTAGTTCAATGTGCTGAAGACATTAAAATACGATAAAGAGTAATATAAAACAGACCATGGGAGGTACATGACATCAAAATCATTTCCAAATTTGGTATATTCGAATTATGAATATCCACAATCAAATTTCTACGTCCAACGATTCATGCAATAATAAAAATTATTGTTATCAACCAACCAAATTTTTCCAAGTATAACTTAATAATATTCTTCACATAATACATATAACAATTTTCAACAATTCATTTGGTAAATTTTTTCCCAGTGGCCATTAATTCAAATAGATGTTGACATCACGGATGACTTCAGGCTTTTATTAAATCCTCCAGAAAAAGTTACGATTGACATTTTTTCAAAAACTTTAACATCTTGGAACAATATTGCAAAAAGTTTTAAAGCATTTTTGTCCGATCCTCTACTGTCTGATTTTACACGTCCAATAATATCTGGAAAACTGATTGATTTCCCAATAAATGAAACAGAAAAAACCCTACAATCTATTATAAAGCAAGATGAAGAGATCGCAGATGATATGAATTCTATACCGCAAATTATTAGACACAGTTACGAGTCATTGAACGAATTCTTAAAAAAATTCAATACAACTTTGGAACAGATTAGGGAAGATGCGCTATTAGATATCTTTTCAATATGTAATGATGGCGATATAAAGACAATCAGAGAAATTTGTGAACGACTAAATAAAGAGATGGAAACAAATGACGAAATCCCCCTATATCAAACATTGGGTCTTTTTTTTATATGCTTGGAGCCTATGAAAACAAAAGTTCTAACAATGCCGCAAAATATACTCAATATTCTTTCAACAGAGATTCCTGAGTAAGTACTGAATTGATACTATTTTTATAGATGGAGATCTGAATTGTTTTTCAAAAATATTTTTAGTTAACTTGAATCTATTATACCTAGAACTTACTATTCCATGCACATAGGTGCTTCAATAAATAAATAATCTCTTGAATACATAATAATAATCAATTAAATTGCTTTTATTTACCCTATTGAAATGAAGTTGAACGAAGTAATATACATCCAATAAATATTATAAATGCAAATATTTTTCAGGATTGGACGTCGAATAGTCGCAGAAATGATTGCGGAGAGTGAATCAGTTACGTTGGATTTGAATAAGATTCCCAAAACTTCATCAGAACTGGTTGATTACAACTTGATGTTAAACAATGTCGAAAGCATCGTAGTAAAATTAGAAGATAAACTCGATTATATCCGTGATGTATATGATTTGATGGACGAATTTCAAATTGATATCACCTCTGATGATACACAAGATTATTTGGGTAATGTTTTAAATTTTAGCAGTAAATAATAAATATTCTACAATTAGGTGATATTTCTCATAATAAAACACCCTTAAAAAAATACAACTGGTTCAGTTGCCAACCACTCTTTTTTGGAGAGGTCAAGATACACGAATGAAGCTAGGGAAGGATTCCTAGTTGGACTATTGTTCTTGCTACAGCCAATTTTGAGGATTCGATGGATGGGAGAGAATTTCAACATCGGAAACATTCATACCTTTGAAAACAAAATCATAAATCAACTGAAAAAATGATTTAAGAATTTGTGTCTATGACAAATCAAATCTGCGACAACAAAATATAATTAAAATACAAGAGTATTTACCTCTCTGCTATTGGTCAGGCTGTAAAAAATTTTCACTAATTCATTTTCCTTCTATATATTATATATAGAGTTTCACTTTTCTTTCCTACCAGTGCATACATAACACGTAATAATTAAAAATTATGAATTTCTAATTGCATAGGCTTAAACACTATTCTCAATACATTGAGAAGTAGTTGTGACAAGAAATTACAATCACGCGAGTTGATAGCTAAACAATTTTCTAACCAAATCCACAAAGACGCCTCAGACTTGATGGATGAAATTCAAACTATTCAAGAACAAGTGAATGTAAGTATGAAAAATAAGTCATACAATGCTTTGAAATTTCATTAACAGAATTGAACATTTCTTTGATATAATAGTCTTCACACTTTATTAATACACAGAATCGTGTTTGTTTCTTTAGTGATCATTTTCAGCCATGATTATTTTTTCTATCTGTCCACACATTGCACTTGTGCACAATATTCAATGTACAGACAAAGAGAAAATTTGTGAGTGTTTTTCTAATGTTCATAGATGGCACTGCCACCTGATGTATAATATTACTAGTTTTCCACCGAGATTAAAAGTAAAGAACATAAAATATATTTATACATATAAGATTAAAAAGACTGATAGAGACAAACAGAATTTTCACTACAAATAGTATTGTTTTATGCCAGATGTTTATCAAATATGATAAACATGTTAAAAGCAAAAATATGTTATCAAAAATAATGTTCTTGTTCATATTTAACATTTTCTTGCTTGACATATAGTGCTTTAGGAACTTGTGCTTTGCATTCATTATTTATGTGTTGAAGCATCGAAATGATTTTTTATAGAAAATAATTGTATTACGTACTTATCTTGGATTTGTTTTAGAATGTTTTCTTCCTTGATATTAATTCGCCATCGGAGACTGTGCATGTAGAATTAAATAGTCTAATGGAAGGATTAAAGATATGCCAAAAAAAATATGATCAGATACTGGAGTGGCAAAAAATATTTAAGGTATTTTACATTTGAATATAAATATAAAAGCATCAAAATCATAAAGAGGAAGACCTCACAGTGTTCATCATCTTTAGTGGGAATCTTTGTTGAACCATACGAAAGACAACAACATTATTAACTATGTAATTGATTTTCATATTATACATGAAAATTTTTAGCTCATATTATATTCTTTTAGTTTGTGAGTGAATTAAAAAATTATTGTTTTTGAATTTTAGATACCACCGACTCGATTAGAAATATTAGATGAGATTATTCGAGATGTTCGTCTGAGGCAACTTCTTTGGACGTCATTTGAGGACTGGAATCTTTTTCAAAAGTCTTGGTAAATTTTGTTTCATTAACAAAAGTAATTGAATACAGTTGGATATATTTTTATTACACTTTCGTTGTTTTTAAAGGTATGACTGTGAATTCAGTTTGCTCGGTGTGGAGGAAATGCAAGCTACGACTATCGCTTTTGGAAAAACTATAAGTCAGCTCGATAAAGGTTTACCTAGCAATGATATTATCATCAAATTGAAGGAAAAAGTTGACTTGTTAAAAACCAAAGTAAGTTGTTTTAAAATTGTTTGTTTTTTAATCTGAAAAATATTTATTGGAATAATATGTAGTCACTGGGAAAACTCACTTAATATAAGGGAACATTTAACCCTTTAAGTCAGCAGTGGCCAAGACGTCGACAGAATAGCCATTTCTAGCCCCCCGCCTAATACTTTGAAAGAAGAATTGAGTGTCTCTTTTATTATGTATCCATTTTGTTTCCCTGTCATAAAAAATAATATTGTGCCTTGAATTACTACTTTTTTTATAACAATTTATCACATATGGTGTTTGTAGACCGCTACCACTAATTTCAGTATGAAGTCACCCGCCAAAAGTCAACTTTCAGTATTATTTGTGGATTATAATTTTGACACATGATAGTCTTCATATTCATTATGATTGTACTATTGAATTAATGGTCACCCCAGGTGTATGCAATTGTGAATCAATTATGTGTGTTAATATAATTTTACAAAAGTAATATTCTTTAATCACTCAATCTTTTGTATCGGTCACTGTAATGCACTTGATTTATTTTGTTCTATCAAATGATATTCATTTCATTCAATCAGCTCCCCACAATTGGCTATTTAAAAAATCCATCGCTGAAACAACGTCACTGGATAAGTATTGAAGCTATACTTAAAACCAAGTTTACCACCGAAACTATTGTGACATTGACAACACTTGAAAGAACTCAATTATTTGACCATACTAATGAACTTATGGATGTTTCTGGTCAAGCTAGCTCTGAAGCCTCTTTGGAAGCTCTTCTTGCAAAAGTATGTAGTGTTTTCAATCAATTTGATACAATTATATTTTTATTCATCCAGCCCATTCCTGATGAGACGTAATACTAGCAACCAGCTATTTCTACGTTAATCTCACCAATGATAAAGAGAATTACATAATGTTATGGACGAGCAATTCAACATATACAAATAAAAAATCTTTTTTTTCATTGATAGATCGAAGAAGCGTGGAAGTCATTGGATCTTCCAATCATTCCATATCGTGACACAAAGGACGTATACATGTTAGGTGGATTAGACGAAATTCAAATAGCAATTGACGAGAGCATGATGCTGGTTGGCATTATACTGAGCTCTAGGAATTGTACTCTTATTAGGAGTAAGGTTGAAGAATGGGAACGACTTCTGGATGTGCTGTCTACGACATTGGTTAGATTTGATCTAGATATATATTTTGTAAATATTATTGATGTCAGGATTAACGAAATTCTCCCTGGCATTCAATAGAAATTTTTATTTTAAAAACTTTAAAGCATAGTAGCCCTTTTTTGGCTAAGTCTTACATATCTGACTTCTAATTGTCCCCATAATTATATGAATAGGCACAACACTTAATTTAGTAACTGTTAACTTTATAAAGTCAGGCTTCTGTTGGAATCAATAAAAGAGATGAAACACTGAGTTAATCGCGCAATAAAGAAGTCTTAGAATGGTGGTCAGTTGAAGGCTTGCTCAAATTCACCATGAAGCTTAGATATGCTCATTGCAAATGAAGAGGAGACTAAATTATATTCATTAAAATAACCTCTTTATTGATCCATTATATGTTTAATGTTTAAGGCTGAATGGTTTCAATGCATGCAGACTTGGATGTATCTAGAGATAATATTTTCTGCGCCTGATATAAAGCGACAGCTACCTAATGAAGCACGACTGTTTGTTGTTGTTGATAAAACATGGAAAGATGTAATGCGGAGAACAGCTAAGGTATAACAAAACAAAAGTGTTATTATATTTTTCATAGTGTATGAAATGATTTTTTTTTTATGGGGAAATAATTTTATGTAGAGACAATCTTAATAATTACAGGTGCCTCTTGCTATATCAGCTGCTACTAAAACTGGTCTATATGAAATATTCAAAGACTGCAATAGAATGCTAGATAAAATCATGAAATGTCTAGAAACTTATCTGGAAATAAAAAGAGTTTCCTTTCCAAGATTCTATTTTCTTTCTAATGATGAATTATTGGATATTTTAGCACAGGTAAATAAGTATGCATTATTATAATCACGCACTTATATAATATATTATGCCAATGCCATAAATGCTGGGCAAATTTACTTATTGGAAGATCAATATTTTCGGCTTAATTCCATCAAAACAACTTAAAATAATAAAACATTAAAAACTTAAAAACGATGTTTCATAAAATACTAATTCGTCGGGAGATACCATTTGTTTTAACCTTATAAAAAATGGCAAGACTTTCAATACAAGACAACTATTTTATTGCTGTCGTTTATGTACATCTTTATAAATATAACTCGTACAATATTATATGAATAATGATTCAAAAATATTCAAAACTGTCTATTAATTTTAATTGGGACATTCATTCTGTATATGTATTTAATAACAACTTTATTTACTCCACAAGACAAGAAATCCTCATGCAGTGCAACCACATTTGAGGAAATGCTTTGATGCTATAGCAAGATTAGATTTTGCTGAAAAAACTCCTAGCGAAACAAAATTAAGAAAAGAGAGTTCGGAAGAGCAATTAAGTTCAGAGAATTTAACAACTGACATAATTGCAATGCTGTCACCAGAATCAGAATGCGTTCCATTGGGAAAGGTAATTTGATGCATTTATGATTTAAAAAAAAAACAATTTCTCCTTCCAGATATCAGTTTTTTATATTGTGCCAACTGGCTTAAGTGGAAATTAACTTTATAAAATTGATCGCAGCCAGTTTTTTATTAGATTAAATGGTGACTTGAAAAAATGAAAATTTATAGTAACAATATTATCTCCAAAGAACAAAATTTTCTACAATATTTGTATACCCATATTTTTTACTAAGACCTGTTTGGTCTATCTCTCTTCGTAGATAATTTGTATAGTCTTCAAATCTCTATTCATGAAGCTATAATAAAATAAATCACATCTATTTAATATCTGTGAACTGTACCTAATAGGGTTTAAAAGCTAGGGGCAACGTTGAGGACTGGTTAAGCAAGGTGGAAGAGGCAATGTTTGCTGCTGTCAAAAAATGTATGAAATTGTCGCTAAATGACTACTTAACAAAACCAAGAACAACGTGGATCATGAACCATCCTAATCAGGTTAGTATCCTTTTATTACACTCTTTGGCTTCATTACATGTTGTTGTCAAGGAGTTTAATCCCAGAATGAATACATATTAATTTTTTAATACTTTGAATACATGAATGTCTGAGCATTTTCATCCTTAGTTAATTTTAAACACTTGGCATCGAAAGAGTGATAGTTCACAATTTGTCTCCTCCAAAGTTCATTCTTACCCTCTCTGAAAGTGAACAGTGAATGACTGAACTATAACCAGTCTCTATCAGTGCGACTGTTTGGAAGTTTAACACTGTCGAAAATTACTTACCCTTGTTCTTATTGAAAAAATACACATATCAAGCATATTCATGAGAATAAAAGCAAAATGAACACATATTTTTTAAAGATTTAAAAAAAAAAGAAAAATAGTAGAAACAATTCTTTACAACAATTGCTACATAATACAAACCTTAAATTTTACAGCACTAGGACAAGTTAAGGTTTCATTCAATTTTTAATGTGACTTTGTCCAAAGGTTATTTATACTTCAACTTTTAACAAAATAAAAACATATTTTTGTAGTGATTCCATTGAGCTCTAATTGTTGAATTGACTTTGTAAAACTTCAGAAAGTCCAGCGCTCAGAAAATAGCGCTAAGCAATATAAAAAATTATTAACCACATTATATCATCATCCTCTTCTTTCCGACAACAGGTTGTGCTGACAGTATCTCAAATCATGTGGGCAAAAAGTGTTCATAAAATATTGGAATCTAAGTCAACGAATATAAGTTCTAAATTAGCTACATTCGAAGAGGAGTGCATTGCTGACTTAAACGATCTGGCAGAATTGACTAGAAGAGATTTGTCCATGCTGCTAAGAAGGATTCTGTGTGCATTGATAACTATCGATGTCCACGCACGAGATACTATATCGAACATGAAATTAAAAAATGTCGACAGTCCGTATGTATTACAAAATTAATGAGATATAGTAGACTTTCAATTAATGGATTTTTGGCTACCAATTATATAGGCTTTTAACCAATCGGCGACCGCTGGTCTAAAAACTTCTGAAGAAGCAGCATTCTTTTTTTTCTGTTATCATATCAGTGCCTTGTAAACAAAAATAAAATACTTTACTACAGACCACACCAGACATTTCTTAAGTTATATCAATGGTTGAATGTAATATTTTGTTTTTATTTCATTTGCAATATTGCCACATACTTGTGAGACTCAGGTTTCCCAACCTTTTTTGACTAGCGTACCCCTTGGTAGTACATAACGCTAAATTGTACCACCATATAAAGTGTAATTATATAGTATTTGCATGGTAAGAAATGTGAAGACATGGTAGATGCAATGGATCTGTTTTGTTAATAGTTTTTGTGGAAAAAAAGATTTTTTCAGAGTCACAGAAGATAGGCAATTTCTCCTTGACTCTGTGAGGGTAAAATTATGCTAATTTTGTATTATTTTTCTTTTCAGTGATGCTTTCGAATGGCTAAAAATGATTCGCTATTACTGGGATGAAGGAATTGACAATTGTGTTGCTCGCATGTCTAGTGCCAGCCAAATATATGGATACGAGTATATTGGAGCAGCAGGAGTATTAGTTATTACTCCTCTTACGGATAGATGCTATTTGTGTTTGATGGGAGCTCTTCAACTTGATTTGGGTGGTGCTCCGTCTGGCCCTGCTGGTACAGGAAAAACGGAAACAACGAAAGATCTAGCAAAATCTCTTGCAGTACAGTGCGTTGTATTTAATTGTTCTGAAGGTATGACAAAAGTAATATGAAATCAAATTTTTTGATCTTATATTTTAAAAAAATAGTTCACTGATTTCAATTTGCTACGTCTGGGTTGATAACAACCACAGTGTAGAGACAGTTAAATCAAACACAAACAATTTGTTTACTAGTATTCAAAATGTATGTAAAAATCTGTCTTCATTTCTGTAACTTTAATGTGTAACATCTCATATAGTTGAAACAAATATTTTGTTACAATTTTTTTACAGGCTTGGATTACAAAATGATGGGAAGATTTTTTTCTGGTTTGGTCCAATCTGGTGCTTGGTGTTGTTTTGATGAGTTTAATAGAATAAATATTGAAGTGTTATCAGTTATTGCTCAGCAACTGATTGTAATCAGGAATGCTAAACTTGCAAAAAATCCAAGGTTAATACACATTGTTACTTTCACATGATGAGATATTATAGTAAATTGTTATTTATACCTTATTACAGAGTAACCTGAAAGTAAAATCTATCAATTTATACACATAAACAAAAACTATTGTACATGTTTATACTTCTAATATCATTTTTATGAAACTCTTTTCAATGTCCAAAAATAATTTCAGGTTTATCTTTGAAGGCCGAGAAATAAAATTGGTGTCAACTTGTGCCACTTTTATAACCATGAATCCAGGATATGCCGGTCGCACGGAGCTTCCTGATAATTTGAAATCAGTATTCAGGCCAATATCGATGATGGTGCCTGATTACGGTATCCCATATTTTTAGCCAAGCTTGCATCCTTACTACTTTGAAAACTGTATTTTTTTTAGCCAAATATAATTATTTCAATCTAGTCATTCTTCATCACTCTCTTCTTACAGGTTTGATTGCTGAAGTTATCCTTTATTCGGAAGGTTTCGAATCGTCTCGAAAACTCTCAAAGAAAATGGTTCAGATGTATAAGCTATGCAGCGAGCAACTTTCTCAGCAAGATCACTATGACTTTGGCATGAGAGCTGTTAAAAGTGTCTTGGTAAGAACATAATATCAAGTATGTAACAAATTAGAACTATTAGGTACTTAATCTTTCACATCATGTAGTCAGAACTTGTCTCTAATTCAATACAAGCATCCTGACAGTGTAGAATACCAAGCTTCAAAAGCAAATGCTTGCAGGGAAAACTAAAGACACACTTGTGAAAAAAAACACTTAATCTTGATGTAGAAACATGAATATTACCCCCCCCCCCCCTGTTCATAAAATTCAATTAGATGGTGTATTTTTGTTTTCAAGGTTATGGCTGGTGCACTGAAGCGGGCAAGTCCTGATCAGTATGAGGAAGTCACACTTATGTGTGCACTCAGAGACAGCAATCTTCCAAAATTTTTAACTGATGATGCATTATTATTCAGTGGTATTCTGAGTGATCTTTTTCCTGGGCTTGAGCTTCCTCAAAAGAATTATAAGAGAATGGAAGACGTTATAGGTATATCCAGCTTATTTTCAAATTCAACGATGTCAAAAATTAATAGAACTGAAGAATACAAATTTGAAAGACTTTTCTGTTTGGTTCAATTGAAGGATCTTCTTAAATTTAACCATCGAACCTTTACAACATTAAATCAACAGTTTTACCATTTGCTACTCTATTAAAAATCATTCACATATTCGCACGATTGCTCCCAATGTGGAGCATATGGACTCCTAATAGAATTTGTAATGTAATTGAAGATATTACGGTTTCTTTTGTTCAAATTTTATAACATGTTATAAATTGTGATTATCTATTTTAGAAACTGTTTTTTCACGGAGAAATCTTCAGATCAAAAAATGTCAAATCCAAAAGGTCATTCAACTTCATGAGACAATGATTGTGCGGTGGGGAGTTATGTTAGTAGGCCCTACTGGCGGAGGAAAGACAACCGTTTTACAGGTCATTTTGTTCAATAATAACTATAAAGGGGCCTGTTAATGTATGAATATGTAAAAATCTAATAAATATTTCATATATACAAAATAATATATGTATATCAAATAATTACAAAGTAAAAAAAACATAATTATGTAAATAATTATATAATTAATATAGCTAAAGTATAAAAATTAAAAAATATTTCATCAATGTTAGTTTTTAAATATTAAAATAATTAACAATTCTAGAATTATAATAATAATTATAAAATATTTAATAATATTAAAATATTATATGAGTATATATTTTTTTTTTTAAATAAATAAATATTTATCTGTTTTATATAAGTAATATACAAATACTCATTTAATAATATCAATTATAAATTAATTTTATACTTATTAATATTAGTTAAATATTTTTTACAATAATATCATAATCAAATAAATATAAGATAATTAATCAATTACGTAAATCTGATCGATCAATTGTGAATTTTAGAGAATACTGTTCGTAAGGGTCACCAGAAACCGCGATATCGTAATGTAATCGTACTTCAAAAACAAATTGATAGAATAAATAGTATCAAAATCATTTTTTGTGATCGGAAATCTTCAAATTTATGTAAAATAAATTTTTCAATATTTGGACACGTATCACGGGAAATAAAAACACACGCACCACTATTAAATTGACTGAAATTAAACTAGACTCCAGAAATTGCTTTCATATAATGGAAAACGTGAAATCCAGGCAAATGAAATCAGAGTTTTAGTGGATTAAAAAGCATATGACTGCTGTCAAATAAGCAAAGAGCTTCTGCCACTTAAAGCTTCGTGCACGCACACCATACATGTCCTCCAATTATAATCCAACATACATTCTCCAACATATGGACGCAACAGTTTTGCCGGACCGTACTTTGGATAATGCTTATCAATAATTCTGACGCCCATGTACAATTTTTGTTGCTTGCTTACTAACAGCTTTAATACTACAGGTCTGGCTACAATGATGATAACAATTTAATGTTGCTCACTTTATACCTATATTCATTATTTAAATTAATTTATATTAAATCTAGTGCTAACATAGAAGTGGTTATGAATTTTATTATTATCATTCAAAATTCTTTAACAACATAATCATATACTTTGACCAATGTAAAAATATTAATAATTTTAGTAATTCACATATATAGGTTCTAGGAGATACTCTCACTGATCTATGCAATCAAGGCGATAAAGACCCATATTTTCAAGTTGTTCACAAGTACACAATGAATCCAAAATCTCTAACAATGGGAGAATTATATGGAGAGGTAAATAGTATTACGTTGGAGTGGAAAGATGGACTGTTGGCAATTTCTTTACGGAGAGCAGTGCAGGTGAAACACGAAATCAATTTAATTAAATACATTGGTTTCCTAGACTATTTTTACCATTATAGAAATGCAGCTTATACTGTTTTTTTAATTAGCAATATTTCAATTTACGTTTTTAGTGTCAAAAGAATGATCATCAATGGATCATTTGTGACGGTCCCGTGGACGCCATTTGGATTGAAAATATGAACACAGTATTGGATGACAACAAGATGTTATGCTTGGCTAATTCGGAAAGAATAAAGCTGACGGCATATGTTCATATGATTTTTGAGGTACCTAATTTCAAGGAAATCATTTTACCTTTCCTGTATAAACATATCATTAAAATACTAAGTTAAATATTTTATCAAACATTCAAGGTGGCAGATCTGTCTCAAGCATCGCCAGCTACTGTTTCCCGATGCGGAATGGTTTATGTAGACCCCAGTGAAATTCGATGGTATCCAGTTGTTCAAACGTGGATCGCTAATCTACCGATTAATACTACCATCACACGGGAAACAAAGAAATACATTTACAGCCTTTTTGAATATATTGACGAAGGGTTTGCGTTTATCGCAAAATATTGTAATACTGGAATTGATCAGGTATACAGTAAATTCAATTTCTTTTTTAATAAAATTGCTTGAAGATAAGCAATATTAAGTTGGACTTTTTCTAATTACTTGTGAAAACAATTTTATCGAAAAATCCTTTTCGCTCCTTGTCACCCCAATTGCTTTAAGTAACATAACGTGTCAGCATTATTTTCTTCTGCTGTGTCTGCCCTATGGAAAGTATACAAAAGTCATTTAGCATGCTAGAACCCCACCACTTGGATAAAAAAAACAAGCCTTTACTCCCAAGCCACAACCATTTATAATGTTTCTCTACGACTTTTTCAGTTTAATAATCTACGAGTTCCTCAAGAATTTTGTTAGGTTGATTGTTTTGCTGCCGAAAACAAAACACTAGTAGAATGCATGCATTAAATAAATTATTTAAAGATAAAACACATAAAAAAATATTGTACTTTAGAATATAAATATTAAATGTTTTATTTTATCCATCTAAATTTTTAGGTAGATCTCGGTAAGGCAGAAATGCTCTGTTATATTCTTCAATGGCTTCTCTCAGAGACAGAAGATAAAGTTACCGACAGTGCATCATTAAACTCATACATTTTCCAGTGTTTTATGTTTTCGTACACATGGGCTGTTGGTGGCAACCTGCAAGATGATTGCCGTAGCAAATTTGAAGTGTTTATTAAATCGCAGTTCGAAAATGTGATTGATGTTATGTAAGATTATGCTAATTCTTCTATCAATTGAATTGTATTGCAGGGAATAATGGGAGAAAACAGATAGCTACATGCTGATGTCCGTTTTTAATGTGGAGCACAGTGATATTTCAACATAAGTTGTTTGTTATTCAATCGCTCTCCCTCCCTTTTTTCAGATAGGAAGATGGGTAGTACCAATGGTTAATTCTAAACATGCTTCCTTTTTTAGGATCAGATGGGTGGGAGGGAATTTAAGACATGCCCTCTCCTCAAAAACAAATCATTATACGATTGAACATAAATCAAAATAATTAAGATTTTATAAGCTCGTGGTCACCACAAGAAAGAGCACAGTGTTGACCTGGTTAAAGACATCAGAAGCAATTGAAATCAATTCAATCATAACTATGATATTATGAAATTTAGGATAGATTCATTATATATATGATACATATTTCCTTAAAATTTATTCATACAAAAATTAAAAAACAATTTATGTTTGATCGCTTCTATGTTTTTGCAGTTTCATACTTGTGATCACAAATTCCCAATAACGAATAAGCATATGAGCCCATTAGAAGTTAAGTGAGCCAAGTGGTATTTAAGAAGAAATAAATAGATGCGTTGTAATATTCTACACGTCTTAAAGTATTGTAAAAGTGAAGAAATCTCAGTTAATACACATTGCAAAAGTGTTATCTTTTTATAATAAAAATATGCAATCCACCAAAACATCAAATAAAGACCTGATTGTACTTTTAAGTCCAAGAAAAAAGATTTAGCATTTCATTAGTTGGCTCACTTCACTTCTAGGGGTCCATATATATATATATACATATCTATAAAACAGTAATTTTTGTCAATTGTATTGATTTTTGAAATATGGGTAATCTATAGCAGCAGAAGAATAAACTGCCTGTAATACACTGAATGTCTAAAATATATTGGTTGGCAATAAACTGATAATATTGCAATAATTCCAATAATAAATGAATACGATTTTTGAAATTTTTGGCATTACGAAATTTCCTATAAATTTGAAAGTTTTAAATAACTGAAGATCATGAGAATATATTTTACTAATCAAATTGATAAAAAACCAATATCAGCTGGTCGTTATTCAAATTCATTTTTTGTTGAAAATATTATTTTTTGTAAGAGAATTACTAACTTCATGGAATTTATTATTAGCTATGACAAACTGTAAGATTTATTTTTCAGTATTTATCCTGATAACTTATGGAATGTGTATGTTAACACAAAATCAAGATGTTATGAAACGTGGGAAAGCATTGTTCCGACCTACACATACAATAAAATTGAGCCGTTTTTTGAGATTCTGGTTCCTACGATGGATACTGTTCGTTATGGATACATAATGCAATGCTTGTTTCAATTGCATAAACCTGTTATGATAACAGGCAACACAGGTCTGTAGATAATATGTAGTATAAAGATCACTGAAAATATAAATACAATAGGATCCTTACTTAAAACTCCTTGCTAGTAGAAATAACTTGACCCAGCCTTGTTTGATTATTCTATTGATAAAAAATCATCTTTCTCTCATCTTTCAGGAGTTGGAAAATCAGTTATAACCAAGGCCGTTCTAAAAATGCTTGGAGAGACTGAAGAGTTTTTGCAATTTACATTAAATTTTTCAGCACAAACAACCAGTGCAAGGACACAGGTAAACAGCATTTATTTTACCACATCCTCTCCCATCGTGGAGCATATGGACTCCTAATAAGTTTATATCAATAAAAGAGTTTCTACAATAACTGTATGCTACTTAGTTTCTCAACCTCTTAGATAGTAGGGATAAAAGGATAAGGCTAGGACAGGACTAGTGGTTAGCTAAGCGCTCTCGCTACACGCCATTTTTTAGTATAGGATTGGAGGGAGGGGGAATTGAAGGCATCACATACATTCATGTAATCGAATAGAAATCTATAAATCGATTGAAAATTCAATCTATAAAAACTGTCTGTACTGAGATTGGAACCCGTGACCTCCATGTTCTAAGCAAACGACATTGACACTCGACCACATAACTGACAAATTATTTATTAATTAATAGAAACATTAATTGTTGTTACGATATTGACTGGAAGGGGCTGATCGCCCTCATTCCATTGGGACATTAAAAATTACATTAAGAATTAAATTAAATTGTTAAATTTAATTGAATTCTATTAGGTAGGCTTAAAATTGTGATAAATTGAGTGGAATAACAAAGTTGATTTATATTAAAAATGGATTTACAAAAATTCATCTCGAAACCCATCGAAAATATTTAATAAATTATTCCAATTGTATTGACTTCTATAACGTTGAGATGTAGTTGTTAAATTTCACAGTGATGTTAAGAATGTATATTTTTACAGGAGATCATCGAGACACATTTAGAAAAAAGAAAACGAACAGTATTAGGACCACCCTTTGGAAAACAAATGCTGGTGTTTATAGATGATGTAAATATGCCAAAATTAGATATGTATGGATCACAGCCAACAATAGAATTGCTGAGGTAATATTATAGTTATAAGACATTAAACACACAATAAAAAAATTAATCTTTTATTATATTGCATTTAGTAAGAATAGAAAGTATGCCTGAGTCATTACATTCATTTACTCATATGGAACATATCTCAAAAGAAGTTTTCTATCAGAACTGCTTGCTACTTGTTTGCTCAAGCTCTTTATTGTGAAGAAAATAGAAATAGAAGGATAGGGCTAAGACTAGCTGTTAGTTAATTGCTCTCACTATGCGCCGTTTTAGAATTTGGTCAGCGGTAGGTAATTTTAAATATCACAGACACCTATGTCAACAAACGAAAATTCATAAATATAATGAAAAATCAATTTATGAAACTGTCAGTACTGGGACTCTAGCCCATGAGCACCCTAACCGACAATGTTTACATTATTTCAATTTTAACAATTTTCCTCGACAATCTAAGTCAAATAGTAAATATATTTAAGTCTAATTTCTCTAACAGCTCAATAATTCATTTCATACGCAGCGCTTAAAACTGTATTATTATTAAGATTCCAAAAAGTTTTTTTTTATTGCAAATAATATTTTACAGACAATTTTTGGACTACGGAGCGTTTTACGATAGGGATCAACTATACTGGAAAGATATCCAAGATGTTGTACTTACAACAGCTTGCGCTCCTCCTGGAGGTGGAAGAAATATACTCACTCCACGTTTTACGAGACACTTTTCTATGCTTTATATTACGACACCTAGTGATGACACGTTGAAAGTAATATTTAAAGTGAGTAGGCACATTAATTATTTAATTTCTTTTACTGAGATGAGAAATAGGATTTGCAACATAATGATTAATGATTTTTTGAGAATAATTTTGCATTATACATAACCGCAAAATGGATCAATAAATACATTTTAAATTAGATTTGCATTCTAGCCTAGTTCCTCATAACGATAAGTAAAAAAAAAAAAGTTTTTAGTTATATTACCCATTATGTTTGAATACTTCTCTTATATAACACCGCAAAAGTACAACTAGAAAAAAATACTAGTTTTCTCTCGGTAGTCAGATGTTTGCATATCCAAATAATGAAATATAAAAATTCTTGTCTCATTTTCGTACGTATACAACTTGATATATCCTTTTACGGTTTTGTCAAGGTGCATTCAATTTTAATTGAATTGATATAAATGACTAAATGATTCACTAAAATATGAGACAAATAAAAATGATCACTTTTTTACAACTCAGTTTAGATGCGACAAAAATTTGGTCAGCCATATCTTAAAGCTACCAATTTCTAGTTGTAGTACTATGGAACAAAGCTATTAATACCATTTTTAAATTATTACTGGTCTTTGGATAGTTTTTAAGTTTTATCTAATTATTTTAAAATAAAAATTTCTCTGTATAATTCTTTATTTCCTTTCCAGTCAATACTGAGTGGCTATTTGGTTGACTTTTCTGAAGATGTATCGTCTTTAGCTAAAAGTATTGTGAATGCATCTGTTGATTTGTACGGTAAAATTATTTCTCATTTCTTGCCAACGCCAGGAAAATCTCATTATGTATTTAATTTGAGAGACTTGTCGAAATGCATGCAAGGTATTTTGCAAGCTAATCCAATCACGTTTAGAGGCCCTACAAGTATTTTAAGGTATTTTCATTTGAACCTAATGCTTTTTACAATAAACTATTTACTAATATTACAGAATATTCATAACATCATACTTTCTCGTAGATTATTTTATCACGAAAGTCTTCGAGTGTTTCAAGACCGTCTTATAAATGATGACGACAAATGTTTATTCTTCCACTTGATGCATAATGTCTGCCAGCAGCAATTTGGAGATGGGATTATTGAAATACCACCAGATCTTATCTTTGAAAAAATTCCTGTGTTACTCTTCGGAGATTTTCTCAATTATGGTGTTGATAAAGAAAATCGTATTTATGAAGAAATCACAGATATTGACCATTTGAAGGAAATTTTATACGTAAATATTAAAAACGTATAATTTTATATGGAATAATTGTATAGTAAACTAGTAATTGCCGCCTGGGCACGGGTTTAAATCCCAGTACGGGCAGTTTTATAAATTGATTTTTCAATCGATTTATGAATTTCTGTTCGTAGGCATGGATGTATGTGATGTCTTTAATTCCCACAACCCACCCATCCTATCCTATGAACGGGCGAATCGAGAGCGATTAGCTTACCACTAGTCCTGTCCTAGCCCTTTCCTTCTATTCCTACTCTCTTTGGAAAAAGAGAGGTTGAGCAACTGAGTAACAAGCAGTTCTCGTAGAAACATTTCTGTTGAGATAAACTCCATTAGGAGTCCATATGCTCCATATTGGGAGCGGACATGGAAAAAAAAAAAAAAAACTAGTAATTAATTGAGAGTTCAATACAGGTATTGTAAAGTGTAATGTTTCAGCAAGAATCACTATCTAAAATCACTAACAAAATGGCATACACACCATACTATTCTACTATAACTTTTGGCATTTATAATGTCTTTATTTTAACATGTTTCCTTTATATACTTCAGTTTTACCTTGATGAATACAATTCAACGGCAAGAGCTGAAATGAAGCTAGTTTTGTTCAATGATGCTGCCGAACATGTGATCCGTGTGGCACGAATTCTGCGAGCTGAAAGAGGCCATGCATTGCTTGTAGGTCCTGGAGGTTCAGGCCGTAGAAGTCTTGCAACTTTGGCGGCATACGTCAATGGTTACCGGTACACTTAAATAATCAATGTACATTTACAGATTTGCGTTTCAAATGAGGGTGTTAAAACGAAATATATGTAAGGCAATTTAAAAGGCCGAGAATTTTTTCTGCCCTTGAAAAAATGAATACTTACTGTCAATATTACACACCACTGTATAGTGTATAATGGTGCTTTATATTTCCATCCAGTGATTATGAATTCGAACCCTGAGAGAATGTTTCCAATGAATTGTTTGTTTTTTTTTCAAACTTCTTACCCTTTAAATCAATTTTCTCCTCAAAATCTACCTGAAAGTGAAAATAACTTATTTTGAAATATTTCATGTAAATTCAAAAAATTTGTTAACAAGAATATATTTATTAATAAATGTTAATCTCAAAAAAAAACCATTTAATAGGTGTTTCGGAATGGAGTTGACAAGAAATTATGATTTATCTGCGTTTCATGATGATCTCCGGAATCTTTACATAAACACTGGCATTCGCAATGAAGAAACTGTATTTTTATTCACTGATACACAGATTTTACACGAAGAGTTTCTCGATGATATTAATAATATGTTGAACTCAGGTTTGTATACCATTAAGTAATCAATTTCTCAGAAACTATTTTCACAACTAATTATTCCGAATGTATTAATATTTCTTAATATCTTCCTCAGTTGAAAAACTTCATCTTGTCACATTCAAAATTAAGAGAGTTGTATAAAATTAATCATATATTGTGTCGGTTTAATTGAATTCTAATTAGTGAGGGTTGTTTCAGGGGAAGTTCCTAACCTCTTCGAAGGTGAGGATTACGAGAAAGTAATCGTAGAGTGTAGAGAGTCAGCAAAAGCAGCTGGAGTTAATATTAATGATAATGAAGCTATATTTGCATTCTTTATTAATAAAATCAGATCAAAACTTCACCTTTGCATTTGTATGAGCCCAGTTGGCGAAAACTTTAGGTAAATCATAAAAAAATACCACTATACAGAAAAGAAAACAGGACTTATGTATTTTTTAGTCAGCTGTATTTTCCAAAATTTCAGACGAAGATGCAGAATGTTTCCATCCATTGTAAACTGTTGCACAATAGATTGGTTTGTTAAATGGCCACAGGATGCTCTTTCAGCTGTGGCCAAAAAAATCCTCGGAATGTCAGAAAGTGCCGAATCAACTGAAATGCTCTCAAAAATATGTGTAATCATGCATGAGGTTAATGATTATTTTAAAAAAAATTCTCAATAATGTATACATAAGATATAACATGATTGTAAACAATAATGTCTTTATTTCAGGATGTCGAATTTATGACTGGAAGGTTGTATACTGAATTACATCGATATTTTTATACAACGCCCAGCAGTTATTTAGATTTACTGAAACTCTATCAAAAAATGTTGGATGGGAAACGGCAAGAAATTTTGAGAAACAGGTCCAAAATATCAAATGGTTTACAAGTAAGATATATTACACCTTCTTAAATAGCTACAGATTTTCCACCCACTAATTCGAGTGACCATTGACCAATGTTAATCGGTTTCTTTCCACTCAGTTACGCCGTCAAAGGCTTGAATCTATAAATGGAAACATTCATGAATACATAATGTCTATGTTAATTTACCATTGTAATATATTACATTTTATTTGAATTTCTTACAGTTATCTTGTTTATAATAAGAAATCCTTTGTATTTAATCCACATTTATGAAAAATGGTTAACCTTGAAATGTTTCCCACTACCTACATTGAACATTTAAGCATGTGTGCATTTCAAAAGAAAGAATTCATGGATGTATAGCCTCCTGACTAGATAATACGGACACAAACAATTAATAATTTAATGTGTATCTATATTATAATACTATTGCTTAGTTTTATGAATTTACATTTTCAGAAACTATATGAAACTTACGAGGTTGTCCGAGTAATGGAAAAATCAGTTAAAGAACTGGAGCCCGTGTTGGTTGAAAAATCAAAAGCAACTGAAGAAATGGTAGCAAAACTTACAATAGAACAAGCCCAAGCTGATGCAGTAAAAAAAGAAGTTCTCGAAGATGAAACTAATGCCAAAGTATTGTTTTTATATAATTAATGAAATAGATTGCTGATTATTGTAAAGAATATCATGTTTAATGATATATGTAAATCCTTCAAATAATTTTAACTCTATTCAACCTATCACATCAATGTAAATGTTAAGCTATTGGTCTATCTTCAGTCATTCAATATCCATGTATACTTAAGAAAAGAAGAAAAAAATTCACCACATAAACCTGGATATCGCACAAATCTACATTTTTTGATTTAATTTGCAACCAGTAAAAAAAGTGTACCCTCTGTTTATCTATTCCTACATTCATACTGAGTACTAAAACTTTTTACAAAAACATAGGATATCAAATTATTGTTGTTATTTAGATACAAGCAGAAATAACCCGAGAATTAGCTGATGATGCAGCTCGGGATCTTGAACAAGCGATGCCAGCAATGGAGGCAGCTCAAAAGGCGCTAAAGAGTCTTAATAAAGCAGATATTGTCGAATTGCGTGTATTTCAGAAACCGCCTGAACTTGTCAAATTTGTTATGGAGCCTGTATGTTTACTACTAGGTGCAAAGTCAGTATATTTTCAAAAAATATAGATTTATAATATTGCATGTCAAAATACGAGTCAAGTATGTACATGAAATAAAAAAATATTTTCCAAAATCCACCTTATCCACGTTACAGTGAAAAGAAAAGTTAATCTATTTCATTGCAGCCAATCAGAAACTACACATAAATTATATCAGTTTATTAATTGCTGCAAAAAAATATTGGCAATTATCTTTCATTGACTTTAAATGAAGATTAAAGATAGCTGCATTTCAGTTGCACCAATTATTAATTGAATATTATCTGATTTTTTTTTTAAATTTGTTGCATGTTTTGATGGCTTATGGCTTATAAAGTCATTAGTTTTGAGTTTAAATCCTACAAGAGAAGTAATCCCCTGACTTCGTTAACTAGCTAAACAAAATTAATATTAATGTTAAAAATATTTTTTTCATTTTAAACTTCAATTTGTTAACATGTTATCATGAAAGTTTTGACTCATTTTGCACAACATTCTATTCATATTATTATAAAATTTATTGCTATAAAAATGATATTGTTATTAATTTGTATTCTCATTTCCTAATTTATTTTAGAACTGATTGGGATTCAGCAAAAAAGGTGCTCGGTGATTCTAACTTCTTGAAGAACTTGCAAGAGTATGACAAAGACCATATTCAAGATAATATATTGAAGAAAATAAAGATATACATCGATAATAAAGACTTTCAACCAAAAATTGTTCAGAAAGTTTCCAAAGTGTGTCGGTCCATGTGCCTTTGGGTCAGAGCAATCGACAAATACGCCAAAGTTTTTCGCATTGTAGAGCCAAAGATAATAAAGTTAGTCAAAAGTTGTATGTATCTATTGATTGAATTGGTATTTAATTGGTCTCAATAATAAGAAATTACTAAATTTAACGATTGTTTGCAATACATTCACTCTTAACCCTCCAAGGACGAGCGTGACCATATGTTCACAGTAAACACCGTTGTCTATTGATCCCACTATTCATCCTTTTTCTACCTGAATATCGTTGCTTTTACTCATATTTGGTTAAGAAAGGTACAGGCTTCAGTTAGTCATCAGCCGTGGGAAAGAAACGGCCACCAAAAGCACATGCGATTTTTTGAATTTTCGTTTTTTTTAATGGACTTTTTGAAACTTTTAGTTATTTTTTTATCAAAACATCAAATTATTTACAGTTCTTTTGCTAATATATTTCTATTGAAATTATGTTGATCTAAAGAGGTCAAATTGTAAATATTTTAAAAAAATTCACGTTTAGCTATATTTCAACCCCGAATGTTTGCGTGCCCACACGGTCACTTTTGTCCTTACTCCTCTCCGCACACAATATTGCAAGGTAATAAAAGAATGGGCATGATCATATAGTGATGCGGGGTTTCTATACAACGACTTTGCGTTTTTTTTTTTTAATTTTTGTTAGGAATAAAAGTTATCTGTGACTTCAATATGGCTTAAAAAATAATTTTTTTTATTGAAAAAAGCTCTCGTCTCTGGAGGGTTAATCTGTCATGAATTTCAATTTATATATGTTTTTCTCATTATGTAAGCAGTACACGTATTTTTAATTAAAAATTTGGATTTTATGCTGCTCAAGAAATTCTGTCTTAAGTTTTTTATTAAATTTGTGAAATTTTCTATTGTATACATAATAATTGAGTAAAAATACAAGACATCAATAGCACCAACTAGTTTAACATATTTATTATCAGTTTTTTTGTATTGTAAATAAATATATATTGTTGTATCAGACAGCAAGAAGCCGAGATGCAAATGACAGCCGTCATAAAAATACTCAGAGAAAAGCAGCAGATGCTGATGTCTGTTGAAAGTCAGCTTTCTGAAATGATGACTTTGTTAGCTAAAATGGAATCAGAAAAAAAACGCTTACAGGCCAGTGTAGATTTAGCTGGGACACGGTTAGTAAGAGCATCGAGGTTAACACAGGCATTAGCTGATGAACAGGTGCTTTGGGAAAAAACTATTAAGGTACCTTTGCTGATTTTTTATTTTGTATTATGTGATAAAATTTAGTATGATTATTAACGAGACTGTTTATGTTTCTTCACGAATATCAAAATAAAACATGAAAATTTTTGCAATTCCAATTATTGATGATGCAATAAATATGACAAATGGTATTTCTATTTATTAAGAGTCTTACCGAAGATTTGAACTGCGCTTCCGGTGATATAATTATCGCAGCTGGCTGTGTTGCTTATTTTGGTGCATTTCCGAACAGCTTTCGCCAAACTCTAATTGAGAATTGGTTGAATAAATGTGCATTTTACCAGATCCCCACATCGCCAAATTTCAGGTAAGAATTCAATAAAGCATATTACATTGCTTAACCAGATCAGCATTAGCGTATTGATAAGTTTGTTATGTTTACCATAGTAATGAAATACAGGTACAGGAAGAATATTTTACATTTCCTATTGACTTCATGGCATGTTACAATATAATTTGGTTTTATTAGTTTGGTTACAGTGCTTTCCGACTCATTTACAATAAGACAATGGAATACATTGGGCCTTCCACTTGATCCAATATCGATAGAGAATGGTATATTAGTGACCAAAGCTGGGCGATGGCCACTTATGATCGACCCACAGGAACAGGTAGTATTTGTGTGTTATCTTTGTAGTATGTAAGATATTATCTTGTATATGAATGAATTGATATTTACAGTTGATATACAGATAATGTAGGACTGGCTGAAACTATGAAAGTAAAGAATGACCAGTGGAGAGCCATGAAATTATTGAGTTACATTCTCTTTCTAACAAAGTGATTTGATTTTGACAAATAGGGGCAGGGGGTTCTTCAATTAATCACTAATGAAAATTAAAACACTTATACATTAGTTTATTTATAATTATAATATATATGGGTACCTGTTGATACTATATGAAGTCTGTAAAGCTTTGGGCTCGTAGTTTTGTAGTGATTTTATTTCTAGAGTAGAACAGACCTCTTAACCGCACTTTTTCTAGCTATAGTCTCTCTTACTATAGTTTCTGTCAGTTTTAAATTTTTAAAAAAATAAGACAAGCCCATTGCACTGAGCATAGGTATGAAAAATATATGATTTTTCAGAATTTCGAATCAATATTGAATTACTTAAAATTTATATTTTAAAAGACTGCATGTAAGTAAGTGGTAAGGAAATTGTATATGTTTATTATTTGGTTTTAAAGGCTAACAGATGGATTCGAAATATGGAAAGGTTAAACGGATTACAGATAATAAAACTAGTTGATTCAAATTATATGTGCACAATAGAAAATTGCATTAGACTTGGGCAACCAGTCCTCATAGAGGAGATTGGAGAAACACTTGATCCTATTCTATCACCAATTCTTGATAAAAATACTTTTCGTCAGGTAAATCAACACCATTATTTCTGCAGACATGGCACCATCATTGCAGTAAAGTATGAATGACAATTTGTTACAATTACAGGGAGGAAGATTACTAATCCACCTAGGAGATTCTGACATTGAATATGATCCAAATTTCAAGTTGTATTTAACAACTAAACATTCGAATCCTCACTATATGCCAAATATTTGTATACAGGTGACCATTGTAAATTTTACTGTCACTTTAATAGGACTTGAAGATCAACTCCTTGCGTAAGTATCTCATCCATGATTTACTAAGCAACCTTTCTATAGTGATCTTTAAATGCTCAAATGTAATATTTTTAGCGATGTTGTGCGTTTGAAAAGGCCTGATTTGGAACAACAACGTTCTGAACTCATAACAAGAATTAATGACGATAAAATACAACTCAAAACGATTGAGGATAAAATATTAAAAATGCTTTTCTCTTCTACTGAAAATATATTAGATGATGAAGAATTGGTTGACACTTTGAATGAAAGTAAAGTGAGTACACAAATTTAAAGTTCTAATAATTGAATAAGCAGATAATATATCTGTACTTGAGTAGCCTACAAAGTATGGTTAATGATCATGTTCATAAGTGATAGGAAAGTAGAAGTCCTATCAGAAAAGAATAATGTAATATAATGTGTTTTAAAAATGCAATAACCAAAACTCTTTAGAAGCAGAAGGATGCAAGTACCTTATAAGTACTTCTGCTAACATACTCTTTAATATTGTTTTAATATTATAATCTAAAATCATAACTCAAAATCACAGTTATGTTGTCAAGTTAATGTAAGTTGTCATTTTTAATACGATACATGTGAATTATTAAATGAATATAAATAACGAATATTCCATCTAAATGATATTATGAAAAATTATTTCAGGAAACATCAGAAATAGTGATAGCCCGATTACAAGACTCAGAAGTTACGGAAGAAAATATTTCAATTGCACGAGAAATATACCGCCGAATAGCAACCAGAGGAGCAGTTTTATTTTTCGTTGTTACTTCGCTAAGTGATATCGATCCTATGTATCAATATTCACTGAAATATTTCCAAAATGTAAGTCTTCATATGCATAATGATTTTATGGGTCCATGGCCTCTTCAACCACATTCTTTCAGTTATCTTCATTTTAAACCTTACCAGCTACTAGAGCCCAGGGCATTTTCCTCTTTTTTCAAATTAGTTAGACATAGTCACAGATATTATCATCCTGAAAGATAGTGTCATGTTTGTAGTTGATATGTCAATCGGCCAGATATTTTGAATGTTGGTCAATTTGATGACAATCCGACACATGAATTCTTATTATTTCTTATTGCAATTCATTTGATGCTCATTTTTCTCCTCATAATAATTTGAATTGATGTTCTTGGCACAGAATTATATTTCTTTTTCTACAAATTTACTTTTAGTTATGTTGCAAAATATATTATTAATTTATTATAATCTCCAATAATCTGGGAGAATTGTATATTTCCGCCATAGTTTTAAAATTCCCTTAGACGCTTAGACATTTGGCTGACTCTCCAGATTTACCACTACAGGCGGTCTCTTGTTCTGCTTGCACGTAAGGTTTCAGTTCTGTCTAATCATGACCTTATAAAATTATAGGTGTTCAATAATGTTATACGAGCATCTAAGAATGAAAAAAACTTTGAAGTGCAAGTAAAGTCATTGCTTCACGAAATAACTTTGGCTGTGTACAACAATATATCGCGGGGTCTCTTTGAAAGGCATAAACTAGTATTTAGTTTCATGCTGAATGTGGCTATATTCAGGCATGAAAATGAAATATCAGATAAATGTTGGCTTTTTCTACTAAAAGGACCAGTAGGCACAAAAGTGGTAAGCTTCAAGTGATTTTCTATGAATAATTAACATTACGTTAGCTTTATATTATATTTGACAGTGATAATACCTCATTTTTTTTCCCTCTATAATATCAATTTGATATTATTATGTAACAGGTTATTTATTTTCTTTGTGTTTCACTTTCAATATGTCGATATACACCACTCTCAATATATCGATATATCTCGCAATGAAACTGTAGGCACTATCAATTAATTATTTATTCACAAATGTCTTTCAAAAACCAACCATTTCACTCCCATCAATTTAAAGAAATATATTTTCTAACTGTTGTAGGTTCCTGAAAAGAAACCCAATATTCCATCCATCACGGATGCTATGTGGCTAGCTGGCCACCACCTTGATGAAACATTTGAAAAGTTTACTGGATTGAAACAGGATTTATTGAAACCAATTAATTTATCTATAGGAGATTTTTCACATGTAATTAAGTATAAATTTGATACAGTTTGCTGTTTTATTATCCTTGATGAAATAATTTTTAACATAAATATGTATTTAACTCAAAGATTAATAATAATAAACTAGTGTGGTGAAAAGACATTATCATACATAATAATCAGGTTGTTAAATCATCCTAGCTTGTAAGTAGAAGTAAAAAATGTGTTTTTAATAATTTGTTTATTTTATGCAATAAAGGTAATTGAGCTTGTCCCAAACACTAAAGAGAAACCCAATATAGATTGGAATAATCATCTCGATAGTTTTGAAAAACTGTGCTTGCTGAAAGCATTAAAAAACGTACTGTTAGTGGATGCCATTACGCAATATGTTAACTTACATCTTGGATCTGCATTTTTAGAAAATTCAGCAGCCTCACTACAACATTTGTAATTATTATTTTCATTCTATATATATATATTGAATATATACTATTTATTCGTGACTATAAAATACCATAGATTATAAACACACCCTTACTTGTAAGTGGCAATAATAAAAACATCCGATCACCAGATTCAGTGTCTGATTTTTTTCCAGGTTTTCCATAAAATATCTCTTTTATAGCTTTGACAGTTATTGTAAGGTGTCACTAATTATAAGATGCAATTCCAAATTTTGAAATGAATTGATTAAAATGATTTATAGTTTTTTCTCACAATTTTATGTTTTGTATCTTTTTAAATCTGCACCTTCCCAGAATTTAGCACATACATATGTGAATACAATATTCTTAAGCCTCCCTTATCTTCTTTGCCACAAACTTATAAATTATATTAAACTTCTGATTTTTCTCTTTAATACTTAATAATTGATCTTATCTCAAATTTTAGGTACAGTGATACATCAAATGTTACTCCTCTTGTATTCATTCTGAATCCTGGTTCAGATCCGTTCAGAGCATTTCAAAAATTTGCAAATCAAATAGGCTATGAAAAACGTTTGCAAGCAATTTCACTTGGACAAGGTCAAGGTCCAATTGCAGAAAAAATGATTTTCCACGGTTCACTACGAGGGGATTGGGTGTTTTTGCAGGTAATCCCAGAAAGCATTAATTAATATACATTATGAATGTGTCTATAAACAAAATTGATAAACATCTATACAATGCAGGTACCTTAATATCATGGTATGATAAGTATTTTTTTATAAATGTTTAAATGTATTTAAAATATGTATTCTTAAAGATGTATAATAATGTTGAAACGTACAAACCAAGCTATGAGATAAACATTGTATTATTATCCATAAATAAGGACATGGTAAAATGAATCTTTATGTCATAAATTTACAAAAATTATATTTCTAGAACTGCCACTTAGCAGCATCGTGGATGTTGCCTTTGGAACAAATTGTTCAAAAACTTAGTACAAACGCCATTTGTCCTCATCAGGATTTTAGACTGTTTTTGAGCTCAATGCCAACAGTGGATTTCCCTGTTTCAATATTACGAAATTCTGTGAAAGTGACAAATGAGCCACCCAAAGGACTTAAATCCAATATTAAAAGGTCTTTTCAAGAAATGGACTTTCTTTCATTTGAAAATCATGGTAAGGTTTTATAAAATGGAATTATCTGTATACTATTTCAATTTGTACAATAAATTGCAACACAAAGTTTTACTTTTTAGATTTGGGTCAAGACTGGCGTACTATTGTATTTGGAATATGCGTATTTCATGGTGTCATACAAGAGCGAAAAAAATTTGGTCCATTGGGGTGGACTATCATATACGAATTCAATGACAGCGATCGGGAATGTGCTATTCTAAATTTACAAATGTTTTGTAAAAACAATACAATTCTGTGGGACGCACTGGAATACATCTTAGGTCACATTTCATTTTATCAAAAACATTCCAGTAGCCACAACAGATAGTTGCATGTTATATTTTACTCGACAATATATTGCTCTAGCTATAATAATTTTGTTTGATGCCTATTGCTACTACTTCAATTCATGTTATAGTTAAGCTATAGTTAGAAGGTCAAGTGACAGTTTTTTACGCTATCATATTAAAATATTACATTGGAAAAAACATCAAACTGAAACATCACATGGTGATAAATTTCAAATTTCTTTTTTGTTTCATTGCAGGTGAAATTACCTATGGCGGCCGTGTAACTGACGAATGGGATCAACGTTGCTTAAAAACGATCTTGAGTAATTTTTTTTCACCAAAAGTGCTGCAACCTGACTATAAATATTCACCGTCGGGAATATACTTTTGTCCAAAATCAGAAAAAATTGATGATTACTTATCATTTATAAATGCTTTGCCGTTGACAGAAGAACCTGAAATTTTCGGCATGCATACAAATGCAAACATTGTTTTTCAGGTAAATTTTGGTATTCTTTTTAATTTCAGTTCTGTTTCTGTTATATCTATTTATTAAGCTAACCAATATTAGATGACATGTCTTAAATATTAACTAACTGGTAGCCGTGCCACTGTCACGGGTTCTAATCGCAGTACTGATAGTTTCACAAATTGATTATTCAATTGATTATGGATTCTTGTTTGAAAAGATGGATGTCTAAAATTCTACCAAACACACTTGATCCTAAAAACTGGTTGTATCAAGAACGATTAGCTAGCCACTTGTTAGGACTGGTGTTAGTACTACTGATTATAATAACCAATAATATCTTCATTTCAAACTAAGAACTTAAAAAAAATGTCAAATCTGAATAAACATATAATCAGTTCAACACTGCATGTCTACATATATTCGTTTTAAGAATTTTTATTTGAATTATACGATTTTTTTTTTTTAAATATATTTATTAAATACTTACAAATATAAGGGATAAATTTGAATCATTAAAATTGTGTATATTTACAAAAGTGTTGCCACTAAAGACCCGGGCCTTATGGCATCTTCAGACGTTCAATTACACGGATGAACATCAGTTCGCCTGAAGATGCCGTAAGGCAAAACCCGGGTCGTTGGTGACAAAACTTGTGTGAGTGTACAAAATTTGAATGATTCAAATTTAGCTGTTACAATGTTATTCAGCGCTATCGCGCTGTAATAAGTAGTCACGAAAAATGCGATGCGGCACTCAGTGTGCGTTTGTTGGTGCTCGGGAGAGTCATTAAAATTGGTTGATATTTGTCCTTTTTGTTATTGTTATTTGTTATTTTCAAGTTATTGCATTTTTATTTAAAACCATATATTTTTTACCTAATAACACCAGGGCTGTGGAGTCGGAGTCGTGAAAAATAAACGGCCGGATTTTTTTTGAAAAATATATTTAATGATGTGCATTTAAACAAAATAGTCCAAATTGTTTACATTTCATGCTTGGCTGACTAAAGATGATCTGATGGTATAAATATTTATAAGTTAAAATGAAATTATTGAAAAATTTTCTCGGAGTCTTTTTTTTACACGACTCCACAGCCCTGAATAACACAAAATATCTGTAGCAATTTAATACATACTTGAAATAAGCGTATCACTAAAACGGTTAATATTGAAATACCACCAAGCATCTTTAGTCGAAATCTAATTAAATTATAAAATTTAAGGTAAATTAAAAATAATACATAAAATTATAATCAACAGAATGAAGAGACTGGCCAGTTTATAGACAGCATCTTACAATGTCAATCGTTAGAGTCTGGGGAAATGGGAACTATTCATCCAGAGCAAATTGTATTAGACCAAACGCGAGATATTAAAGCTTGTATAGCTGTACAAATAAATGTGGATTTGATTATGCCAAAGCATGTCAAGGTAAAGAATTTTTATGGTATTCATTACAATATGATGAAAATAAATAATAAATGGCTTTTCTCCACTTCGTGTGAACATGCATAGTCTATCATTATTATTCTATCATAAAAATTACAGTAGAATAAAGTCAAAATATGATTTACTATGAATTTTGTAAAAATAATATAATATAAAAGGAAGTATCTAATTCAGCGTTGTCCAACAGAAATCGTTTGATGGGCCAAATAAAATATTACCGGTATATGGTGGGCCACATAAAAAAAAACAAACAAACGTATTCAAAACAATTTATTAATTAATAATTACCATGAATCATGATACCTTTTTTTATTTTATAAACAGCCAAATAATCATCAAAACATTTTATGTACTTAATAATTGTGACACTTCTTTTTTTATACTATTTAATATTTTTTTTAATATCGACTGGTAATTTATTCGATGCACATGGCAGTTGATTGATCAAGTTTTCATCGAGCAGCCTGTTACAACATTTCGTTTTTACTTTTTTCAATTTTAAAAAGAAAGACTTGCAACGATATGTGGTCCCAAATGCACATTGTCAGCTTTTTTAAATTTATGCTCGAGGATATTTTTTCTGTTAAAACTCACGTTTATTTTCTTCAAACATGCATTTTAACTCGATTTTAACTTGATTGGAGGTCTTATTAACTCCATTTGTAAATTTTCATGTGCGGATTCCGTCTCTACTACGTTGAATATCGTGAACATTTCTTCATAATTTTTCATGTATAAAAAATGTCTTTGAATTCGTAAATTCACGTCACTGCTTTGTTTTGTTTGATTTATGAATAACAAAATGCATAATATATTTGTAGAATGCTGTAAACTCCAATAGGGCCGCAGAAAATCTTTAACTGGGCCGCATGCGGCCCGCGTGTTGGGCATCGTTGATCTAATTCATAGCTCAAAATAAAAAAAAACATCTAAATATAAAATAATATATCATATATGTGAATAAATGATACATTCCTTAATAATTTGCATTGAGAATGGCAATTGGTAAAATTTTAGAAAGATTCCATGGGACGTGTTCATTCGTTGACAACTGTATTGATACAAGAAATCAATAGATTTAACAAATTGCTTAAATTCATGCACGCTTCTATCAATGAACTAGAAATGGCAATTAAGGTAAGTGGGTTAAAACAAATTTTATTTTTTTATCAGTTTAATTCATATCTTATATCCACACCTATTTGATATTATATTTATTATCTATGCAACATAAAATATCAAGGCTAGAAGCATTATTTTATTCTAAAAGCTAAAATTTTCATTTACTGCTTGTACTCAGAACTTTCAGTTTATTAACTATCAACTTCTACCAGTAGGTATTAGATTAGTGACAATATTATGAAACATATTGGTTGACAACTAATTCAAATCTCAGTGGTTTGACTAAGTAAGGATATATTTATTATTTTTAATTTGAATCTACAGTGAAACCCTGATTTAAAGTGCCCAAACGCAATTTATTCCTGCAATATTCAAAATAACGTATATTTTAAGGTAAATTGAGGGTCTTTAAAGTTACATTACCAGCTTTGATGACGTATACGATAAAACCTTTAAGTTAATTAAAATTGTAAGAGTATTATTTAGACAACCCAAAAACTTTAATCAATCCAATTTGTGTGATTCTTTTTTTAAATAAATGTGAAATGGGGGATTCATTGTATATTCTCACTCTTAGGGCCTGGTGGTCATGTCTGAAGACTTGGAAGAAGTATTTAAAGCGTTTACGAACAATCGGGTCCCTAAACTATGGTCAGCAAAATCATACAATTCGATCAAGACATTAGGAAGTTGGGTGCATGATTTAATTTTGAGGATCAATTTTGTATCGGTTAGTTGATGCAATATATTATTTTTTAAACAAATTTGTTATTTTATATTCACTAAAATATTTTAAGGTTAATTCCTGGCTTATTTTTTAGCGTTGGATGCAATATGGTGCTCCTCCAAGCAGTTGGATCTCAGGGCTATTTTTCCCACAGGGTCTTCTTACCGGAACACTTCAGGCATTTGCACGTAAACACAAAGTATCAATAAATGAACTGTCATTTGATTTCATCGCATTACCTATCTGTCTTAATCAAGAAGAAATAAATAATGACCCCGAGATGAAATGTGATGTAAGAATACCAATTTACATTTATTTATCCTAAGATGAGATTATCTGTATGTAAAACACCTCAATAACATTTACATCCAAAGAGTGGGATCGTTTGAAAAACTCAAGCTGAAACTGCTCAAGAATAGAAAGTCAAAAAAGGATACATCCAAAAATATTTTAAAAGAAAAATAATGAAACTCTTTTTCAAAAATCATTTTATTCACATATTATTTTCACAATTATTTCTCCAGAGCACACTATTTAAAAATATTCAGATGCCTAAAATCGGTATTAATATCCATGGAATATTTATTGATGCCGGAAAATGGGATTACAATCAGATGCTTCTTATTGATCCAGATATAGGTAATATTTTTAAAATGTGTATTACAAAAATGTAATGATAAAGAGCAGTAAAAAAAACTTTAAGACTTATTTTTTGCAGGTGAACAAAATCCTGCACTACCTGTGTTTTGGCTTAAGCCTGTGAAAAGTCTACCAAACGTTGATAAGCGTTATGTTGCGCCACTTTACAAAACAGCTGTGAGAGCAGGAGTACTGTCAACAACTGGACATAGTACCAATTTTGTGGTTCCATTCTTACTGCCATCATTGCAGTCACAGGATTATTGGGTAATGCGTGGAACAGCGTTACTCCTGCAAATCACCGATTAATGTCTCTTCTTTTACCACTTGGATAGCATGACCTGAGAGAGTATCTAAATATTAAGTGGAAACTGATTATTTTGAAGAGATATTCAGAATAAATGTAAAGATAGAAATTTAAATGGTAATATGCATTAAAAAAAATGAATTTGATTTGTAATTTGTCTTGGTTACTTGTATGAAATATTTAAAAAAAAACTTTGTCTTGTTATTTTCAAATAGGATATACTAACATTGAAATTTCTCAAACAGTTCTAGATGGATGATCTTTTTAATATGTTGTTACTGTTTAAGGCACATAAGCACAATGAGAGAAAAGTTTGTTACATAATTTTAGTATTATTATATATTTAAATAGGTCTATTCAAATGAATCCGATAATTGTGAAAAGTTTACAAACTTACAGCTAATATGAAAAATTTAATGGTGTTTATCATTGATTAATATTTTTTTGCACTCTAATTCATCATAAAAATCTGTGGCTATGGAGTTTTTTTGGTCAGATAAATTGTTATACAATTGTTTGGATTGGATTTATTATCTAATTAAAATCCACGGATTATACAGAAACATTACAGTAATTACTTTTAGGGATTTGAGCATAATTTTATTCATATGTATTAAACATAAACTAAATGAGCATTTGTTTTCAAACATAGCAGAAACACTTCCATAGAGGAATGGCTACACCGCTATTAGAAAAATAAATTAGGGCTGATTTCAATATTTCATAATAAATACATAGCATGTTAAAAAAATATATCTATGTCTTAACCATAAGAAGTTAATTTTTAATAAATATATTTTAATGAAATTATAATATTTAAAAGTATTGTTAAACAATGCTGAAATTTGTCAGCCTCTATCAGATATTCGTGCAAATATTTCCGACTGTAGAAAAAGGGCTCTCGGGTACATTTTTATAAATATGTTAGTATTGAAAAAACAATCGAAATACCAGAATCTCACTTTCAATAAAGAAGGTCTTTAACACTTTTTGATGCATGATTTATATGATAAGCATTTTTTGTAAAATTACAGATAATTGGTTAAAGACACTTCAAATGGGTGGGTTATTATTTGTAATTTGAAAAATATTATTGGTAACATAGATGTTAGAATACAATACGACTAACAGAACAACCTTACACATAAAAATATTACTTTCTCTTGATAAACACTAAGACAATCTGACCAGCTCTAAAACCCCACAGAAGCAATAAAAACAGCTTAAGTCTAAAAATATAATAGCCTCATTTACAGATGTACAAACAAGCATATGTGTATTCCTTTCTCTAGTTAATAGCTTACTATACAGTGAAACCCTGATTTTACGTTTTCATTGAAAAAAAATAATATAAAGTAAAATTTGTGTTAAGAAATTAAAAAATAGTTTCTGTAAAAAATCATACAAAATGGTTTCATACACATGTGAAGGTTGTTTGTAAAAAACGTTTTCGATAATATGAATTGTTTTGAAAGTTTTATACTGTAAACCTCAAAGCCTTTTGTATATCATAAGATATTTTGTTCGAATTGGATATATTGATTAAACCTCTTCTTCGAGAGTCCTTCATCGGTCAAGTTTTTTTGGATATGACTATCAAATATGTCATCAATTTTTACTAGGTCTGATGTTATCACGTCATGCATTCAATTAAATGTGTTTAAAAAATTTAATTGAATTTCAAATACTCAAGATGTAAGCTACAGGAGATAAAAAAGTAAAAGTGGGTATTGTATATTTTATACTTAAATGAAACAGGGCTACAGAAATCACGTAAATAGCAGGAAAACATGGATTCCAGACAAATGGAATTGGGGTTTCACTGTAAATGTTATTTTTCAGAATCATGATTAATAGCAGTTCTATGTTTTGAAACATTATCTTGGCACTTTGCTAGCAACTGGCTTATGAAAATTAGTGAATGAAACAAGCTAAATTATTGCATTTTTAACCTACCAATCGCCATTTTTGACACTTAAACTGCACACTTACATTTGTAAATCTAAGCCGATATATCTTTAGATGGTTGATGGCGCTACAGCTATAAAACCACGTACGTACTTTTAATGTTAATACAATATACACTAATTAATTTCACATCACAAACATACGACGGAATCAAGTGAACTATTTACGCTGAACAAATGTAATGTTGTGATGTAAGTAATAATTAAAACAACTTAAGTTAAATTCTATCATATATTTATAACTACAAATATACATGAAAAGATTAATTTAAAAAATTACAAAGTATTATTGACTCTAGCACCTTTTCATAATGTAAATTAAATTACAGTACAGGCAAAAAAAATATTAAGTATATTACAAAAGAATTTCTTAATTAAAATTTATACATAAGAATCTATATGGGTACAAAGTTTTATTTTTATTGGCACAATGGAATGCAGCTTCACATGCCATTCAGTGAACTCTTAATTTAATTATAAATGCAAAAAGTGTTCCCAGCTGTACCTTGATATTTGAAGAAAAATATCTCGGGTTATAAGAAAACAAATACAAATTGTTGATGTTTTGTAAATAAGTCGAATTAACCAAATTGCTATTTTACAGGAAGAGCATTTCAAACATTACTCATTTTTTTATTAGTTATCAATCATAAATTTATTAACAAAGTCTAGAAGGAAATTAAAATTATTCTATTTTTACACAAAAATATTAGTGAAGTGAGTGAGTGTTGTTTTCACAAAGATCGAGACTCGAATAAAATTATTGATTTACCCTTTTTACAAAACATCAACAATACTATCACATATCTACAGGGAATAAACACTTAAGCAGTGACTAAGTATACTTGATGCAGACCAGCATTTAAATGCTCTCAAGCAATCAGTCAATATTTGTTACATAGAAGTTGTAGAGTGTATCAACATAATTCATATATTTAATATGCATTGGCTATTTGGAATGCCGGCCTATATTTTATAACTATTTTTAAATCTAACAAGTTTATAATTAAATTAAACGCGTAAAAGTCTATTAAAATTATCAGCTGACAATTGATTAAAAAAAAACCATTTTGAAAAGATAAATGTGTCCTACCCTCAATAAAATAGTGTCTAACTCTGAAATTGTCGTTGTAGAGTTATGTATATAAGATTATAGTTAAATCTGTGATTTTTGCCCCCATATATGAAATATTTTTATATTTAAAATTCAAATAGTGTCACTGAAAAGGCACTTAATTCGTTTGATGATCAATATTTAAATATTACAGTTATTTAGTTTTAAAAAAATACAGCTGAAAATGGTTATGCTTTCCCATATAATCATACAATAGTTTGTGTATCCAGAATTCTTTTGTATTTATGAAAAAATTTTAAATGATCAAATGGCTCTCCTGCAACATGACAAATTCAGACTTAAGACATCTTTGCTATTTTTAACCTTATTATAATGGAGATATAGCAAGTAAATGCCAGATCTACAAATAATAGATATAAATAAAAATATTTTATTGGAGGAATTGATGTACAACCATTACATATACATAAAAAAAGGATAATAATTTAATCTGAGTAACCTTGCACAAATTTAAAATAAATTCATGTCAAAAATCAGTTTAAATTATTATTCGAATAAGAAAAATTAGCAAACAAAAAAGGCTAACTATACAAAACATGGCTTCTTTATTAGACGCACCTTATAACTGTTGACATTTGTAAGTCTAATGGGTCTTGAATTGTTATTATAGAGTTGAAAAATAGTACATAAATCTAATGTAAAGTGTTTCCATCTTTGGCGTTGATTCATACTGTTATCCACATTGGCAACTTCATGGATATATTATGAAGGGTTTTTAAAATATTTTTTTAATCACTTTTTATGATGATCCTTTTTCAGGAGTTGATTGATGTGTCAGAAGCTTAAGGAAACGAAAATTCTATACAAGACATTGATGCAGACTAATATTTTCGGTGAAATGCTTGGTGCATCTAATAAATTGGCCTGGAACTGTATAACTCGATGAACAGACATTAAATATTAATCAAGACAAACAGTGAAGTATCAATCGTAATCGTGGCTGCTTTCCTGTATCAAGGGTTGCTGATCTTCTTTGGAAAAATCATTTCTCTTCGACAACTTTGTGAGACCTTCGTAAACAGGAGATTCTGTTAATCTGCAATAAAACAAAAAAGTATTGTTAGTAAACAGTAAATGAAACTAAAAATAATAATAGTTTTTTAAAACATCAATCATCGTCGACTATTTCTAATAATTTATTTATTAGCGTATTGACACCTCGTAAGTTAAATATTGTAACTTCAATATCAATACCTTTACCAGAGAGTGGTTTAAAGACACAAAAACTTAGTGTAAGTCATGTTTTTGATCGTTTTACACCAAATTAAGGGTTTGTATTGTCAATTAGTCGGGTCCTATGGCGTAGCGATTAGCGCTATGGGTTTCCGTGCCGGATCTCACTAGTTCGAGTCCCAGTATGTACAGCATTTTTTTGGATTGTTTTATCGATTTTTGTTCAAAGGCATGAGTATTTGTCCCATCTTAGCCTTATCCTTATATCTATACTATTCTCTTTGAAAATGAGAGGTTAAGCAACTGAGTAACAAACGGTTTTCATAGAAAAACTTCTGTTGTGATACCTTCATTAGGCCATATGCTCCACATTGGGAGCGGACATGGATAAAAATATATAGAGAATTTGGTGCAAAGCAATCAAAAACTCAACTTACACTAAGCTATTATCACTTGAAATCGCTTTCCTGTAAAGTTTCAATAGTATTTCGTTTAATTTCTACAAAAAAACTGACTGTATGTAGCGAATTTAAATTTAAAATATATATATATATATTATTAACCATTTGAGTGGCATGCGTTTTTTATGCTTTATCACAATTGCCAACATTTTAAAACTAAAATGTGGGATATGGAAAAAAAAATATAATCAATTCAAATGAAAAGCAATCTTATTATTTATTTCAAAATTACAAAAAAATATAATTGTCTTATACGTATATTCGGCAATTTTGGTACATGTACTAAGGAGCGCAATCGCGCTTCTGGCACTCTAATGGTTAAGAGTATTACTGTTGTTGAAGACGATTCACATAAATATTAATTTTTTACAGAATTTCACGACCAGTGCTGCTTTGAAATAGTTAAACTCTCAATATAATTTATCGTAGGTACATTTTGTTTCTACATTCTTTTGACGTGACAACGTCTTATAAATCGATGACGCCCGCTGCACGCACGAAAAAACATGACTCATTGTCCCGTTTGTTGCGTTGCTCCGAAGGCAAGCGTGCGAGCAAGAGCGCGGATAAGCGATAGAGAGGCACGATCGGCCTACCGTTCGGATTGTGCCGCATCTATCTCTAGCACATTGTTACTTGTAAATAAACTGTTCATCAAAGTAATAAACATATTTGAATTAATGAGTGCGAATAAAATATATCAATAAAAAATTGTAGATTTCATTTCACTCCTTCTTCGTATCCATACAAAATAATGATAATTCAATAAAAATGATTCCATTTTATTCATAAAAGTATGCAATCATTTCATCAATGTTTTCTTATGACGTTGTCACGTTAAACTATCGTCCGTAAACCGACTTTACAGACAACCAATTTTTATTATGATTACTGATATTTATAACACAATCTTATTTGCTGAGTGCACCAGTTTTAAGTGAAATACCGTTACCATATCAACTGTGGAAAGGAAAAAGCACGTAACCCACACATATCAAATTTTACAGGAGGCGCTAAAAACTTGTTTTGATGATTTTGAGCCATATGCAAATTATAAATTATACACAACCTTGAAGTGTACAGAGACTTCTAAACTGGTGGAAAATTGACATAATCTAATATTATTTAAAGAAATTTTCTAGGAAAAACCTTTACTTCAGTCTTTTTTCTCGGTTTTAATTTTTTACAAAGTCATCTATTTCAAATTTAGATACTAATTCGGCATTTGCAGCTTGCATCCTTTTGATAGAACGTGTATCAAGTTTGATACATTGTGATTATCGAAAAAAATCTGTTTTGACTTTTTTTTTTACATATTGATATTTATTACATTTACATATTTTTACATATTGATACAATTGATACATTGTGATTTGAAAAAAACTGTGGGTTACATCCTTTTTCCTTACCACAGTCAATATATAATAATACACCAATAACTGTACTTACACTTCTGACTCCATGTCTTCCATTTGAGTTTCGGTAAAGTACGGGTTGGCAGAAGCTGGTCTAAATTTGTAACCAGTCAAAACGAAGAACACAAACGTTGCCATTTCTTTAAACATCTCATCCAACCATGAATATTGAAACGGAACTATTTTCTGTAAGAAAGACAAATATGTATGTCAATTCAAGCAGGTAATATCGAAGATATTAAATATACATAAGAATTTCGTGATAATATACATAACTATCAATACAAAATAATCTGCTCAGGAATGTTTATCTGGAGTTATAAAGAGAAATATTGTTTTAACTTGATGGCTGCTACAAACGAGATATCTAGTCAATTATTTTTAATATCTAGTCAAAGCACAACCAAGCCAGACTAAAGCTGAAGAGCATTGAATACTAGGCTACTGGAACAGAATTAAAATATACTCTTAATACTATTTGTATGTTGAGGATCTTATTAGAAATATAATTCTACCTACCTTGAGCAAGATGGCTATAATTCGTGTTGAATAAATATAGCAAACGACCATGATGTAAAAGTGACGGAATAATTTTAGTTTTCTCAGACTAATTAAAGCTTTCCCATCAGTGAAAGAAGCATCTTGCAAATGTCGAATAGACCTGAAATGAAAAATAACTGTTTACAACACCGATATATGGTACACATGTCTTTTCCGACGACAGCGATGGCTTTTGGAGTTCCAACTGTGACATTTTAACATGGAGATGTTTCAAACAAGAAGCGCAATCTGCAATACTGCTTATTCATAATTAGTTTGGTTACTCGATTGAGCAAATTTTAAATACAGCAACATGATTAAGAATTTCAATTACATCACATAAAAATATTTAGATATGAACGCTGTAATGAAAGTATTATCCAAGATGAGTAAAAAAACGGTGAATAAGAACTGAATATATACATATATATATAGATAAACTTTTTTGAATCTATTTTATTTTTTACCTATATAAAAATAATATTTCATAAGGTCTGAAGAAGATATCATGCAGACTCTAAGATGAAATAACAAGTGATGGATTTACCAGACAACGGGGAACAGAATAGCTCCACAGCACAGAAGGTCAATCAAAGTTAAAATATATCGCCATGTATTGTGCTCTACAGCACCCTCTTCACTTTCTTCAATAATGATCTCGGTAACATTGGCCAATACCTGCAAATTATGAAGAAATATACACATTAACAAATTTAAGATATTAGATTAAAAAAACATTCATAATAGTTGATGTAAGTACAGTAATCATAATACTATACTCATATATATTGTGAAAAATAGACTGTAAAGCATAATTTTTTCAGGTGCAAATAATATTTATTAATGATGGTTAGCAAATATACAAATGTAACAACTTTTATTCATTCTTTTTTTGGTTTTACATGTATTGAAAATATAATATAATAAACACAATTTTCTTTGGGAGACTTAAACAAAAGTTGTTGTTCTGCCCGGATTCACAAGAGATGTTTCAAGGTAGAATAAAATTTTACTTAAATAATTAATAACAAAAAACATGTACCATAAACAGTGAAAATTTTAGCAACTACAAAAATGGCCGACAGCAAACAGCTGATTCGATAATCAATATGAAATGAGTTGTAATTAAATGGAAACATGATACAAAAATAAAATTTATGCAAAGCTATCACACTAAATGAGAACACTGTTTCTAAAGGAATCTTTTTTAAATCATATTTTTGCCAAAATAGCCATGTCCTCAAACCTAGAATATGTTACCAACTAAAATTAAGTAGAGCTGCGATTTCTAAAGCCGTAGCAGATTTACTAATGCAATGCTAACAAAAATGTTTACGTTACTATTATATATTATTTTATTTATAAATATGCAATTTCTATTTTTGATAAAAATATTGGCATTCTATGACTGAGCAAAGAACTAATTTTAGATAAAATGTCGCAAATAAAAGCAATTTTAAATTGACATTGTAGGCGCATGCGCAAAAATCGGCAGGAATCATTCAAAGAAACGCATATTTTACGATAAAAATACTTACTTTTCTCTATAACGATAGAAGAAATATGTAAGTGATAATAACATTGTAAATATTTATACCTGCAATGGTATAACAATCATAAAAAGTTTTTTGTCTCGATCTGCCAAAATATGCTTTATGAAATTCCATCCAGTTCCTACAAGAACTATCGTCACGAAGAGAACGGCACCTTTCAGTCTGAAAGAAAACAATGAAATTAATCTCTGTTATACATTACATATTTGAGGGATACATTTTAAAATAATATTTTGATTTTAGTACAAGATTTTTAAATTTTATCTCAATGGTACATACAACTAGTAGTTATAATATTTTGACCTCTAGAAAAGGTTCCTTATCATATGTGTTCAAATAAAATAAAAGAGTTTTTGTTTTGCTCTTTGAACGTTTTTGTTATCTGAGAATTACTGAATCAATAAGTATTTGATTTATTTACGACATATTTATCAGCAAAATATGTTTTGAAAAGGGTAAAGGTTTTTGGTAAAGGTAGTTGAAATAACAGTTCAAGTTTCATCGGTCACAATATTAGTTTAAATGAAAGTTTCTTTTTCCCTATGTTGGCGATAAACATGTGTACCAAGGGAGGAGCTAAATCAAGCAGAACACGAAAAACACCGCAAATATATTTCTGCTACTGCATTTGAGTGGCCACACCGGTTGAGCATTAGAATTAGTCGCTAACAAGTTACATTTTAATTTTGTATTTAGTGTAAAAAAACAGGTTGTCCCACAAGTATTTTTATTACACACGCTTATATGATTTTTTCTTTTAAAATGTAAGCTATTTTTAGTGTGAAAAAAAAATTTGTTTTGTTTTGTTTTTCAGTGGAATAATAAACATAATAAACAATGGAAAGCGAGATGAAAAAATGAAGTAATCAATCTCCTTTTGCCCCGTTTTCAGGATAAGATAAGAGGAAAGCAATGTTTCTTTAGCTTGAATGAAAAAAGTCTTACAGATGAGTTATATAGTAGAGTATAGCCCAGGCTGGCACATGCTCCCCTTTGGTCTGAATGAAATGGTAATTAACGCCGTGCAGTGCTAGAGAAAGTGACTTCAGGAATACCAAAACACACATTATGATGTGTATTTTGTAGACGGTGTATCGGCTGGTGCGCAATATGAAACACCAAAAGCATGCACTCAGAGCGAAAAGCAGAGACATCATTGTATACAGGGCTGGCAAGGGCAGATCACCAGCAGATAAGAAGTTTCCACGGTTACTTTCATAAATTTCAATCTGAAACAACATCATGGTATTAATTTCATTCCATTTGAAAGTCAGTCATTGACAACAGTCGGTATTAAAATAAAAAATATGTAAGGAGATTAACACTTTGAACACTAAGTTAATTTTTACTAAATTAGAATTGTTTGTATATTTTGATTATTTTTAACATTGATACACACAAAAATATAAAAACATATTTTTATAATTTTACAAATGCATAATTAAAAATATAAATATACAAACTCATTTTTACTTTTCAATAATTTTTATATAAACAAACTATTACTTTTAATTTAGGCCTAGATCTTTTTTTGCTTTCATCTGTAGACATGTCCTGCTCTACTGACGTTGATTGCAGGAAGAGAATCATGCCAAAATGTAATTTTACACTCAATATTGCACGAAGACCAATATATGTACAAATATTAACCTTTTTACATTTTTTTTTTGTTAATTTGCAACAAATAATAAAATAATGCGACTGCCAAAAATCACAAATATATATGTGAAGAAATAATGACATTTCAATTAAAAGAATGCAAAAGAAAGATGCACGAGAATGATATTAAATATTAGACAATAAAAAATTCTCCAACACGCGCATAGCCTTTACTCTTTAAAGGTTTAATACAAACAAGGTTTCACTAGAGCCTTGTTTGATATGTTATTTTTTATAAATGAAAATAGATGTCCCATGTAAATTCAAAATGGTAAATATATCTGTCATACAGTTAGTTTAATATTTATTATTTCCACACGTTACAAAAAAATATAAACATACCACAAAATTAAGCGGCGGCGTAGGTTTATAGCTCAAACAATTGTGGAAATAAAAATTATAAAATCCCTCTTCAGCAATGGTCGCCACGTACATAGCAAACTAAAAGATAAATAATTAATTATTAATTGGTAGTGTAACAAATATGATTGATATGTATAGCATTTAATGAATATTTAAATACTTACGCTTGTATTGTAGAATGAAAATCCATTACGAGTTTCCTTTGTTATTGGAAACGACATCTTAGAACAGGGTGACTCTAAATCTAGAAATTAAAAATCAATTAAGTTTTAATATAGAAACATATCATTTCTTGGTAGACTCTTTATACTCATTCTTATTATGAAAATATTTTCAATAAGATCATCTTACAGTAATTAAGTTTTGTGCATACACATTATATATCTTACCATTTACAATATTTCGTTTTCTTCTATGAACGAGTAAAAATGATTGGCGTTTTAACCTTTCAATCGGAATTTGGGATCTATTAGTGTACAAATGAATATTTCCAATATTACCAATATTTCCTCCACATTCGACATCCAGTCTAAAAATAAACAACCAATTAGAACAAACATTTAAATAAGTGGTAATTAAAGCATTCTCTCTATCTTTTTACTTTACTTTACCTCAAATTAACAAGGTTCATTTTGAAGTAAAAGATTCCTGGGTGTTGGCTGGATATATCTTTGATTGGGCTTTCCAACAAGCACATATCAGTATGTGTCTCCATATATGGGCTCATTGCATCGCTCTCTGTTCTATCAAGAGTAAAACCGTACTAGAAGAAAAGACAAAACAGTATTTAAATTTGTATTGGCGCACTGTGACTAAATATAGATAACTTTTACTTGCCTCGACAACCTAATGGCTGAATTTTTGAAATTTTTTAGAATAGCCATTTGATAGAATTCAGACTCAAATAAATAACAATTTCAATTTTTAGATTTATAGCCGTAACTAATTTAAACAAATAGTGAACCAATATATCTATAAAAATATCACTTTATCCAAAACTGACAACATTTTAAAAAATACAAACTGAAGATAGATAATTTCCTTAAAATGTGCGACAACCACTTCACACAATGTCTATCAGGAAAATATAACATTTGAAAAACTAATTTGTAATACCACCTTTGTGTAAAGCTTGCTATTGTCAGCAATATTTATATTAGCTAAGTTTTGTTATTTAATACATGATTTGAATGATATTGTTAACAATGTATATGTACAGATTTAGCAAAACCACAATATAACAGACAAATGTCTCCTTTAGATCAATAGAGTATCGGCCGAATACAAATCAAACAGAACGCAACGCATTTGATTTCGGAAGAGCGATCCGACGAGTAACCTGAGTGAGTGAATATAAACCTTTTTCTATTTCCATGACCGAGTGGATACCTCCACCAACTGTTGTATGCCCCCACCTTACGTTTTTAGTTTGTGTTTGAACAGGTACATTGATACATTCGACATGAAGAACCAGATTCATCGAGTTTCAAGATGACAAGTATAAAATATGATAAAGTCAAATGAATGTATTTAATAGTTTAAATACTTACAATACCACCCTCCGCATCAGCAGGCAACATAAAATTATCAAGCTTGACATCTAGGATTCCACCTTTATAAAATCCAAATTTACTAAGAGCAATGTAACGTCGGTCATCATTCTAAAATTTAAAAAATATCAAATTATAAAATATATATTTAGCAAGGCATATACAGTTTATTCTCAAGTATCTCTTATATTTATACATTTTGTGATGTACCTAGTAATAGTTCTCAAAAAGTGGTGCAAATCAAAATTGAGTGAATAAAAATCATGTTGCAAAAACCCCTTCAGAATATAAAATTGTAATTTGTACATAACTATCAATCAATCGTTAAAGCCGTACTTACATATATACTGTAACACTATGTTTAATGATTGGGTTGCTTTCCTCAAAACCGTAATGTTAAAAGAGGTAACTAACTATATGGGTGAGTTCATTTTATAAAATATTTATAAAAATAGACAATTTCTTCAAGTGAACAAATTTATGGAACTGTGTATTTAATGCAGGTATAATTAGTTATACGCGGATTCTTCGATCCTTATTGCAAATCTATTAATATCTTCTCAAAATCTTACATAATGCTTCTTTGTGTGGAAATATATTTTTGGCACTAAAATTAATATTGTTAACAATTTAGTCTTTAATCTTCATCGCTCAGCTTACAATTTAGGCTATTATTTACAAGCCCAGCAAACTTTTTGGGTTTATTGTTACACAAAGCAAACCATTTGAAAACCCAACTGTGTTTCGCACGCTTTAAGTTTCTTTGGTCTTAAATACGCTTGAATAATGGATTCATCATTTGGAGCCCATATGAAAGTTCATACAAACTGCAATTGGAGAGTCCATAAGAAATTTCTAAGATATTATTATTTCAAAACATTTAAATTCTTTCCCTTTGATAATTCCTTAAAGGAATACTACCCCCACCAAATTTCTTTTAGGAATGTTATCATTTCACTCTCTTGAAGCTCGAAGATCGTTTTCAAGTTTAAAGCATTTTTCTCTTCTTCTACGGGGCCGAGTTAATAATCCTATGCTCCCAATTTATAGTTACGTGGGTGAAACTATAACAAAAAAACTGTTTCAAAACATTTGTTCCTCGCGTAGGATGTACGAGTCGCCAGTTCCAAGGACTGCTCGACTGATCAACTCATTGCCAAGAGAAGTAGACATTTTCAGTAACAATATTTGTGAACTGTTTGTAAGGTTTTACATTTTTATTTCTTGATTTTGTATGTTGATTTTGATGTATTATGTAGTGTTTCTTATTTTAATTATATTTATCAAGCAGATGGCAAATTGGCGTCAGCTGTAATGTCATGTACTGTACTTTTGATTTTTAAACAATAAATAAATTCCAAAATGGTTGAAAATTTAATCTTGAATTTCATTTTGTTAAACAGCGTACATTTTAAAAGTACTTTTAGATTAACGTTACTTTGTAATGATATTTTGTATTTTATCTAGCCATGTGTCAGTTTGATTTCTAAAAATACTTAAAAAATATATTTTTATTAATTAAATTACATTTGTGTTTCATCTTTCACCAATTTTGACTAAGCCAGGTTTACAAATTATAACCTCAATTGTTGTGTTATGTTAGTTGAGTACAAATTCCTGTTTAGGTGAAACATTTTTGTCAATACACAATACAAAATGTTATAAAGAGAAATCATTTATAGAGGTAACATACAGCAAGGTATTACTGAATATAGCAGTTTTAAGCAGACTGAACTTACATAGCTATGATTGATATAAAATAAATATTAAACAAATGTTGTGTGCATAATCATTAAACTGACTAAAGTAGTAATTGGGAAAAAAACCTGGAACGAGTTTAAAATTTGAACACGTTACTAAAAACTTGTTAACTGTATAAATCAAAAAATATGCAAACCAAAGCCTGCTACTACTATAATGCTATAGTGGTTAGTGAATCATCTTTTTTTTTCTTTTAAGAAAGAATTATACCAATGACTAGATGTCCACACTGCAATATATTGCAACATTGTTAATGTTATAGTCTTATCAAATTAATTACGCATATTGAAAAACTATTTTTGGAAGCACTAAAAACAATTGGAATGCAATATTTTCTACATGTGGCATTAACAACTTACTATCCATAATTGTTTTATTACTTTATTCAAAAGAATAATTAGAGTGACAAATAAATATTAAAACATCATGAGTCAGTAAAAATGTTGATTTTATAGTCAAATGAAATAAAGGTACTTTTCAAATTAGGAATAAATACATTCACCGAACATTGGTTATATGTATTGGGTAATAGAAATTAAACGTGAAAATATAGTCGTAATGAAATTGATTTGAAAATTTCTTGTTAAATCGATAAATGATTTTCCTTATTAAATGATATCGTTGCTATTACCAATTGCAACAACGGGTTCTATTTGGGGTCGAATATTCAACTCCTACTAATGGTCAAAAAATGCAAAGTAATGTAAAAAACAAACCACAACGTGGAGGGTATGCTTTCTAGCATAACACAGATCAATCACAACAGTTAAAACAATGAAACATTTCACACTTAGAACCATTCTTGCTGAATATATATTAATTATCGACAACCAAAAAGTATTATTATAAGGACTCCGTGTAATGTCAAAATTCCAGAGTTGTCAATCACAATCTATATATTATCTATGCTCACAATTCTCCAAATATGTCTAATCTGAAATGCCAGACTTTGAAATCATCTTTCCCTATTTCCTATAAATTCAGATCAAGTATTAAATACACATACACTAAAAATTATAAATAATAATATTATGTATAAATGAAAAGTCTAAAAATAGTAGGTTTTAAAAAACCCATAGCTTTCGTATAGTCTAATAAAATAAATAATAAACAAATTTAAAACAACATCATGATATAACGATTTAATATTATTGCGTATATAATATCTTTACGAAAGTTGAGTTAATATAATATGTATTATTAACCAAAATATGGCGTTTTCTCAAAATAATAATATGTATTCATATGTCCATAGCCCCCTATATTGATGGAGGCGGTAGTATGTCTCATTTTTATCAGTCTTCCTGGTCGTTTTTGTTGGGGGCAACATATTTGTAATCCAAATAATAAAAGAATGTAAAATATCAAATAATTTACGATAATTTTATTATAAAATAGATTGAATCAATAGGAAGATAATATAACCCAAATAAACAGAACCTTCAAACTGTATTAAAACTTACTGTCGCGCTGCTGCTAGGGCTACCAGGTATTCCGGATTGGCCGGGATTGTCCCGGAATTAAAATTGCTGTCTCGTATCCCGGATGAGTACTAAATTGTCGCGGAAATTTAGAGAAAACTATTTAACTTTGATTCGAAAGTATAGGAAGAGCTAAACCATGTTGAGTTAAGAAAATCATTCATTTCAGATGAAATCAGTATCTAGCTAAAATTTCTGTAGATGGTTAAATTTTATTATGAAACAAAAGAAAACTTCGTTGCCCTTTTAATTTTGTCAAAATTACATTTACTTTGGCTGCATAATAAAAGATACCCTCGTGGTTCATTGTTTTTTGTCTGACTATGTTTAAAAATACCGATGTTGAATATTAAATTGTTAACAAATGTCAAGCGTAACATTTTTATGAACTTACATACATACAATGCTTTACCGTAATTATTTTGCGGTTTTGTGATAGGTTTCTTACTGTACTTCTCAACTTGTATGAGTAAGCAAGATTTCATGATGTTGAAGTATATTTTTCGTTTGACAAATCTAATCTAGGTCTTTGCTGATTAAATAATGTAGAAGTTATGTTATATTAATTATTACGCTTCGTGATGTTTTTATCGTTATAAAGTTAGGTAAATAAGTACTAACTCAATAACTTCTTCCGAGGCGTAAGATTAAGTATCCAAAATACTTATCATGCAATTTTTAGTCATCCCAAGTATTTTTGGAATCGCCACATACGGAATCTTCGATTGCAATTGGGCGTCTGTCAGATGCAGAGTAAATTGACAGTGATAGTAGAAATTTAATATTTATTATATGAAAAGCTTTTGAATGAAGTGAAACTGATTTCTTTAGTATTTGTTTCGGAAGCAGATTATATGCGTTTTCATAAGGTCGGTTCTCGAAATACTTACTTTGTTCCTGCCATTTTGTGATACCACGCCTGTGTGTACAAAATATGCCTACCTATGGAAAATAATTGTGTAAAAAAAAATGTGCAATGTGACATATTTTGTGACTAGACTATTGCTGTACGTGTTGTTCATTCAATTGATTATGTTTCTACCGGAACTATTATAGTGTTTTAAAACTATATTATAACAATAAATTATAATGTTTATGTAGGTAATTGGAATATTCCGCGAATGAAAATACTGTGAAAATGTTATCCATACTTGTTTTTCTGACATCAATTGTGATTTGCTGTGCTGTAGATAAAGGTATGCATACTGTAAAGTTATTACTCGTAATAATTTTAATATTTGTAATTGAATTCAACATTTTTTTAAAGGCATACTGCTTTTGAGTTGCGTATTGTTGAAACTATGAATTAGTAAACATTCACAGAGCTTGTTGATTATAAGCAAAGATTGGCTTGTTGGTGTTGTCGGGTTCTTAAAACTACGAGCATATCCAAACTCATGGTGCATATCATAATAATTCACAATGTAAACATATTTTTTCGTCCACCACAACTTGTTTTACCAGATGGTTCATTTAATTCTTATTTCATTACCCAACTTAATTCCCCGCTTATGGATTAGAGAAAAAACAAATAAAATCATTACTGTTTCAATAATAAGTTACAAGATTTTTTTTGACTAAAAAAAAATAAGATTTTTTTGTAACAAGATTGTCCATAAAATAAACAGCTAACAGCTGCTTAACCCTTTGTACGCCAACGTCTCACCCGTGAGTCGCATGCGTATTGACTCCATACGCCAACGTCTCACCGGTGAGACGCGATGTTTTTTCGTTGAAAATAAAGATTTTTTTAATAAATAAAAATTATTATGCTAGCAACCTCTATGTTTGAACCCAATAACGTTCTAAAAGTTTAAAATTTCTTAACCTTTGGGTATTATTTTAAAATAAATATACTGGATGTCGCTAGGGCTGCCCGCTGGAAGTATTCTATACGCGCGAAAGAGAATCGTAATTTTTATACGTATTTGGCACACCTCATAAAAAAATCTGGTATGTATAATAAGTAGGGGAATTTCATAAATGGCTACAGAATGGCTACAGGGTTGTCAAATGCAGAATTATATTATTATAAAAAAAAATCATAATGAATTATTTTTGACTCGTTATTATTGCCACATGTGTTTCACGATTTTGTGCAGTACCATTGAATTGAAAGGGGGTCATTTCTATCATTTGAAAATTACAAAGCAACGTGACCCTATTATATTACACATGTGCAACTCGATATGGGTTCGTCTTATCTAATAAAGTGATAAAATAAATTTATTAACGTTTTCTTCTGACAACTTGGACATCCATATGCAGCTTCTTTCGAAGGACACATAGAAATCAGAATCACTAGAATTAGAATTTAAAATCATGGAAACTATTTAGGCTTTTGTGTTGAATTTTTGTCATATGGTAAAAATAATGAAATACTTCAGACTTCGACGATACGTCTTCCAATCATCACCGTTTCGTATTTGATTGACATTGTCTTGTCGCGATTTTTTGTTTGAAATTGATATTTTTCCGTCGCGATTTTATATTTGAAAGTGATTTATTGACTTTTTTGTTTATTGACAATATTGTTTCGTGGTATTGTGCTGTGAAAATTCTTTCGTGATCTATTTTTTTGACTAAAAATATTATCCCCTACCAAGAATGGAATCTAAAATTTTTCGGACGAATGATAATTATCTGATAATCAAGATTTGCAGTTTATATAATATCTTCAGATGAAGAGTACAATTAAAATCTCTTTCAACAGCTGACAACTGAGAACGTCTTCTCTTGGAAAGATACGGGTTTCAGTCCTATACTTCATTCGTTTGATGAGAACTTATCGGGATTCAAAGTAAACATCGGTGATGAGAGTGAAGCGAATCTGAATATTTTAAATATTTTGTGAATGATGATATTGTAAACACCATTTTTACTGAAACGTCAATATCGTTATTTGTCTTCTAAATTGCCATTTTTGAGCAAACGTTTGAAAGCGTAGATTGATACTAATCTAAATGAAATGTACATTTTTTGGGTATATTTTTGTTATTCCCGTTGAATTCGAGGAATGTAATCGAATCCCACTAGTCAACGAATCCATTACTTTATTCACCATTTTTTTTCCGAAACAATGCCCCGAAATCGATTTCAATTGTTACTAAGTATGTGGCATTTTTCCAAAAATGAAGAACAGGAGCGTGGCAAAAGTTTAGAAAAAATTAGACTAATTTTGGATATATTCCGGAAAAAAATTTCAAGTTGCTTTTACCCGTATGGCTCAACCCTGAACACGAAATAGAATAAGCCCATAAAATAATGTGTTATATACCAGTGAATAAATTATTAAACTGAAATTAAAATTAAAAAAATATATTCATCAAGTGTTGTGACAACCCTGAACACGAAATCGAATAAGCCCATAAATCGTCCCACAGCACAGAATTTATTGTACACACATGTGTCAGGACACGAAAACATCTTCAAACTATAAATTATGTAAGTTAAATCACTTTTTATGCAATTTCTATTTTCTCTAAAATCGCTGGCGTACAGCCGTAGATCGAATACTTCGACGTTGACGGCTAAAAGGATAACACAACCCCTACAGTGCTAAACAATACTTTTCGATATGTTGCTGGGCCTTTAGAAACCATGTGAACAACATGTTTTTATTCAAATATACGTCCTGTTTTTACTGTACAGGTTTTTTTTTCACTTGGTTCTTTAAGTGCCAGCAATACATCAGTAATACACCTTAGGAGAAGTGTTAATATTGAATTTAAAAAATATTGTTTGTATTCTCATATAGTTTATATGTCTAATTTACTCAATTTCTGACCGATTATTTACAAGTTTATTTCCAATATGTTGAAAAGCAACATACTGGTCACAGTAAATTACATTTTTTAAGTTAAAATATTGTCAATATTTGTTCAAACATTTATGATTTACCTTTGGAGGAGTGAGTAAATCTGTACTGAACTTGCTGTGAGGAGTGAGTTCTTTTAAAATGACAATTATGTGACATTTTTCCCATGAATATATGTGTTATGACTGCTGGAATGATGTAAAAATATTTTTAAAAAAATAAGTCAATATTTATAGATGTTATCCTTGAAAAACTGTTTGCTGAATCCAGGGGTCACAAACCTTACATATTCACAAATACGTTTAAATAATAATTAAAAAAATACCAAATACTTCTTGAAATATGAAAATATAAAAATAAACATAAACTACATTATATAAATCCCAGGGCCGGTTCGTAACCTGAAGTTTTTGATATGCTAATATAAAGTTTAGCCTTTTATACAATCCAGTATTTTTTATTCAGTTTTTCTCAAGAAAGCTCATCAAAATAATGGTGAACAGAAAAACATGCATTTCTTGCACTGTCGTGTTAGCCCATTTCTTTATTTTGGACATTCTGGACGACTTTTGGGAAACAGCTGTGGCGTAAATTTTTGTTTTGATGACTATCGTGTCTCAAATTTTTTTTGTAAAAAATAGCTGAAAAAATTCCAGCTCGGGGTTCTCCTTCTACTTTAATTTATTTTTGATTCCGGATTCAAAGCTTAACAAATTTATGAAGCATTGGAGTGAAAGTAGAACGGTTCCAAATCCTCATTTCTTCCCGACGACGCTAAGCGCAAGGTTATGTCTCTGGCTTTTCGTCCCCATCAGATAAAGAAGAATCATATTCCATTGATATATCATCATGTTATCGATGCAGTGGTATAGGAAGGAGTCCTGCCGCCCGGGGCGGTCCTTGAATCTGCCACCCCCAAAATTTCATCTAATTTTGTTTTCAAATTACTTCTATTTTTTATCTATGAACTAGGAGTTTTAACTACAGGTGGCTGAACTTTTTTTATTTATAAATAAAGTTTATCAAAAAATATTGTATATATTTTTGAAAATGCTGCCCCAAAAAAATGCCACCCGGGGCGGTCCGCCCCTGTCGCACCCCCCCCCTTGCTACGCTATTGTATCGATGTTTCCTATTCATTGTCAGAGTTCATAAGAATTTCATCAATGTCTTTGTCTTAAAAGGAACTTATTTTACGAAGCACATCACAATATGAAAATAAAAAAAGCTTAAAATCACATTAAAATATGATAAGATACGATACAATAACAATAAAACACAAAATATAAGCACTTCACATCACTTTATAATACGGCAAGTCACAGCGAAACTAAGTTCGGACAATTGACAAGCATTTCAAATCACTTATTACGGTAAGAAAAACTAAAAACACATTATAACACAGTCTAATACAGTAAAACACGGAAAAACTTAAAATTCGCAAGAAAAATATTAACAATTTTACGCGTGTAATTCTAGAGTTTGCGATGTATGAATCTGTCACGAAAGTCCATTATGACGTCACACGGCAACCTTTAAAAAACTAAAAACTTTATTTCTACCTTTCTTAAAGCTGAAATCTATTTTTAAATGGTGTAGGAATGCGTTTAAATGTCCACAGATTGTAATGAAAGTCATATTTGGAGCCTATCTAAGCTAACAGACACATAATACTGTGTTATTTTAAAAGTATGTCGACACTCCTCTAGGGAAAGATTTCTTCGACGTACATGTACGTCCACACTCTAAAGGTTAAAGACTTAGGTATATATGAATAATATCATGTTTAAAAGTAACATTGTTCCAACTGTTGGAATGGTGACATTTTACTGGAACGCTCATTGTTGTCATTTTTTATATTAAACACATAAATTATACACCATGTTATGTATTACACATTTATGCATGTAATAGTAACCATATCCTCTTCCAATGTAGAAAATTTGGACTCATTTTTAGTTGATTGTATATCTCTTCATAGAGGTTATTCAATTGGATTTGGAAAGGATTAGATGTTCGATTATGGCTAGTAAAAAAGCTTATCTTTTTTTTGAAAAAAGATGGTAACGCAAAACTGATGGAATATTTCAGGAGGATTTGTTTCGATATAATTGGTTGCAAATTTTTAGTTAATATTTATGTCGACATTGGCGATTGACTTATAAAGCACCTATTGAAATGCTCTAAGTATTACGAATTCATATTTCAAGCACAACCAAGTCGGCTCCCCAGCTGGCTTAAAATTTTGATTAGGACTTATTTGAGGAATATATAAACTTTGTCGTCATTCGGCTCCAAATCTCTGAATGATCATGGATTCATGAGTTTATACCCAAACAGAACGGAATTCTGATATATTCACTCCTTTCATTCAGCTTGAAAAAAATCGATTTAGTGAGAGTTGTACCAGCATTATTTCTCTCCTAACATTGTTTTTCCATACTTTCCACCCCTCGAACTCTGGCCCCTATGGACAACCTTTTACAGCAAGCAGTGTGCATATCAAACAAGTGCCCTGCGGATACTGTGGCCAGAGAGTGTTTAACATGTACACTGCCTTGCAAAACGCTGTCTCTTAGTCTCGCATTTCTCTTATTCACCTACAACCAGCACTTGAAAAAAATACATTCAGTAAATAATCTCAAAAATGTGTCCATATGTTAGTTAGACCAGGGTTTTCCAAACTATTTTCTGCAGAGTTAAAAAAAATGTCTCATCTCCATGCAGTTGATACAATGAAATATAATTTATTTATTTCAATTATATGTTCCAATTTTTTTCAGCATCATTTTATGGAGCAAGTTATATATCTTACCCATTGCAAGAAGCCAAAGGAGTAACAGACCTCAGTTTCAAATTTAGAACACATTTGTCTGATGCACTACTGCTATTGGCTGCAGGAAAGACTGATTATTGTCTGGTGAGTGTTTCAATCCAACAACTTTTTAATATTCACAACTGTTGCAGTTTTTCTTTTTGGATAAATACAATGTTTTTATATCTTTTCTTTAAACATATATTTTTTTATTTCCATTGTTTCAGATACGACTCGAAGGAGGTCGTTTGAAGTTAAATATTAATCTAGGGGCTGGGGAATCGGAAATTTCTTCACCTAGAGGCATTTTTTTAAATGATACCAAATGGCATTTTTTAAATGTTGTTAGAAGGGATGCTAATTTAACAATAAAGGTAAACAAACAGGAAATATTTTGTAGCTTATTCTTCACGATAGAGTGATAGTTATATACCATTATACTTTTCAGTGTTCAGGTGACCTAATATAAATTTTGATATCAAAGTATAAATTATCCAGGGGGATAGGTTTCTGTGATATTTTCTAATCTTTATCTTAAGTTTCTTCATCATAGTTCCGATGAAGGCATACACTGAAATAGCTATCAACCATACTATGTAAAATAGTATTTTTAAAACTAAAATACCTTATTATAATAGCGATCTACCAAGTAAATTCCAATTCAATTAATATACTTTTTATATTTTTACTCATTGAAAATAGAGGGTGGAAGACTTTATTAATGGTCAATCCTTCTTGAAAATAATAACGCTGATATTTTGCTTAGAAAATTATCTATGCTTTTATTTGTAATTTAAATAAATAAACACAAGTCTTCCACAATTTGTCATCATTACTCTTAAAAATGAAATAGAATGATGTTGATGGTGAAAGTTATTTGTATATTCCACAAAATACTGAAATCACAAATGACAAATATGGTCGTATTTACCAGGCTTATCCAGAAACATGATAATGTTTATTAAGTTTTTATATTACTTATATAAAATAGTATAAAAATGGTTTGCTTACGGAGAATTTGTTCACTGTACAATACCACCGAAAATACTCCATTATTTCTCCTGACCTATTCTCTTGCACTTCATATTGTGCATAAGTTTATCAAACTGCATTACCTATAAAATGAAAAAAAATATTAGTACTGTTGCAATAATATTTCAGATTGATGACACTGTTGTGAAGAAACGATTACCAGGTCGATTCTTCGAGCTCAATATACATTATGGAATATTTCTTGGTGGTCAAGGAGATTTCTCCGAATTATTCTTGGGGCATATGGAAAATCTTCGAGGCTGCATGGAAGATGTAAGTTAAATTGTGACTATATTTGATATTGTTTCATGAATAATCATGACAAGCATATATATTAATTATATCAGGATTTCTATTACAACATTTGGGTAACATCATTTTTATTTTTGGAAAATTTGTCACGAAAACCTTTGTTGTTTTGTCAATGAGAAAACAAGTAATTAATTATACAGTCATCAAACAGAAAATAGGAAAGAAATTATTTTCCGATTGTTATTACTTTGACAATCAGGCCAGAAATAATTTTGAAACAGGTGTATTTTAAAATAATATTTTTACTTTTATAATAATTTTACTTAATATTTTATTTTGTGATGTAAACTTTCCGCTTAATTTATTCAGAAGATATAATTGTAAGGAAACAAATTCGTTTACTAAAAATGCATCTTCACTTTACTTATCCATTGAAATATACAACGGCAATTTCTTATATATTTTTTTTGATTTATTTTTATGTCATTGTAGTGAAAAAAAATGTTATGAGCCTTGAATTTTATAGTATATTTGTAAGATAAGGCATGTTTTTCCAAAGCGTAGATTTTCAGTAGCATGTACATTTCGTTTAATACTAATATGAAAAACTGTATAGGAACCAAACCCATTAAAAAGAAAGATACTTAAATTTGTTAGTTAGTACCAATCCATAAATAGATCAGCAGTGATGTTTATTTTGGTGCACTTTATGCACTGGGTTGGCTGAGTCAACTGAATATTTATAAAGTGTTTCTTGTTTAGGTTCAATATAATGGAGTGAAGGTGATAGAGAGGGCTCGGAGTCGAACTGGAGCCGTACGTGTTGAAGGAGTCACTTGGAATTGTGCTCCAGAATTTGACGCAGACTATACGGCTGATATAAGTTTTGTTGAAGAAGGAGCATATTTAATTCTGCCAAAAATTAATTCACGCGCAGGTGGAAGGTATAATTTATTTTAAATAAGCAATATTACATTAATGTATTAATTAAACATCTGAATTTGACTGAAAGTTTTGGCAGTATACATATTTCAGCATTAATTATGAATTTATATTTGCATAATTAGCTGGCGTGTATGAATTTACGATGAAATTATTTACTTCACACAAATTGACAAAAGAATATGTTGGATTTTTTCCGTTTTAAATGGTTTTCATCTCTTAACATTTTTACGTTTTTTCCATTCTGAGCAAACTTATTAAAATAATGATCAAATCTTAATAAAAAAATATATATGTACCACCAATATTTGTTTTTCCCCATATATTACTTAGAAAATTCTGTTGGCTTATTTCCAGATGGCAAATTGAACTGAAAACAATTTCCCAAGATTGTATGGTTCTATACAATGGAGGTGGCGGAGGAAGAGTATCCGACTTTTTAGCTGTAGAGGTTCTGGATGGAATGATCCGTGTTAAGATGGCACGAGGACAGATCATGCACACAGTAAGGGTCAATGATGGCCACTGGCATAAGCTGCATTTACTTTTCAATCCATCGCTAATTGAGGTTGGTTTTTGTATTAACACCCAACATAAATTTGTGGTTATTCATTTATTTTATGGTTAACTTATGTCCTTACTGAAGTTTGCATGCGTCTGCTACAAACAAATTTTTGTATTGATCACTTGAAAAGAAATGTAAATATTTAATCCTTAATTTCAATATGTTCATATAAGTTTGGCAACCTTGTACATCATTATTTTCTTTCATGTACTATCGATATAGGTTACATTATATATTTAATCTAAAACGATTTGTTTAATTTCTAGTTATCAGTTGATGGAGTTGCGATGAGCACCAGAGTTGAAAGTACTGGCGCTCGATATTTAGATCTATCAGATTCATTTTATCTTGGCGGCATAGAACCAGAAAGAAGACAGAGGGCTTCTTTGAAAGGAGTAAAAGCTGCCGATTCTAGTATAATGGTAATTATGATTGTTGAAACTAATATGTTTCGTATATTTAATTCTTTAACGAACATGTACGATGGTGTCATTTTTCTGTAAAGGAGTTTAAACTTACTATTAACTCCTCTCAGGAGTTTCTGTCTGTGAGCATATATATGCTTTTAGTATTAATTATACATATTTATTGGAAAAAGTCACACAATTGTCATGTTAAGAAAAGTCAGTAAAGTAAGGTTAGTATAGATCTATTCACTCCTCTAAAGGATAAATACTGGAATAAAAATATATTTAAAAAATCCATGAACCTCTCGAGAATGTTATTATAATATGGTATATAAATTTGATACTGTACATATAATATGTTGTGGCAAGTGTCTGAAGTCATTAAGCGTATCAAAAGGTTTAGTGCAGTGTTGCACAAGCTTTTTGAAAGAAGGGCCAATTTATCCATTTTTAATTTTTCACGAGCCGCAGAGGGTAAAAGTTTCTCTCTAAATATAAATCTATACCCCTGAACTAAATCAAAGTATTAAGTTTTCTATCAGTGACAATTCAGATTATATATCTTTGCTACTGCATAATTTGTTCACATATTAGTACAGATTTTTATCATATTCAATGAAAAATTTGGTGATGAAGTACTTGTTATTTTGGGCCGCTGTTATGCACAAACCGCAGCTTTATTAAGTTCAAAGATAGTTCGATTCGTATCCGCTTACAACATTTTTATGTTAAAACTGCATTTATTGTCAAATCCGTTTTGGGGCTTTATTTCGTAAACTAGAGAAAAATTCATTGCTAAACTTTGACCTCATTTATAACAAGTCGAATAAAAATATCAGTCATCCTTTATGATTGCTCTGCAATGAAATATATGTTTTCAGGGTTGTGTCAGAGGTATGGAAGTAGATGACAAGCTGTTGGGTCTCCCGTCGGCTGTGGTAACCAGAGGAGTGCTTCCGAACTGTGTATGGTGGTATCCCTGCCAAGTGACACCAGCTAACCCGCCCTGTGTCGCTCATGCAACCTGTCAACAGCACGGAGTGAATCATTTCACATGTCGATGTGATGCTGCTTTGTGTATTAATCCTGACTATGCTGAAAAATATAAGGTAGTAATATTCACCTCTTGGTTTGATATTATGAAATGAAATTAGTACTTAATTCAAAGTGGAAAATAGCTTCACATTTAGTGAATACTGTAATATTATTTTCAAGTCGTTATCAGAGAGTAAATTGGAACAAAAAAACTCCTCAAAGCGAATCCACATATAACAGACAAATAAATTGCTTGTCTAAATAATAATAAAAATCTAATGATGGGATATTGCCAATATACATAGTTATTAACTATATTAAGTAATATTTGGAGAACTAAATACTTAGCTATTCTTTTACCTTATTATAAGTATAGTTTTAAAAACCACAAATATCAATTTGATCATAGTTTTCCTGTGCAAATTTAACACTCTGGTGTTGGAATAACTTAAAATATTGAGGTGCATTTTGAATAAAATGAATCTTTTCAGTTATGCTAGTTTAATTTGACTAATTTTAAAGTATTTGATTGATATCTATACATCAAATTATGAGGCTGGTGGAGCCGAGCTCCAATTTCCCTTTCATCTGGTGTATTTTGATGTTGCTTTTCCCGCATAGCGTCCTGGATTTACCTGGGCGTAGGCGGGTGCGTGGTCTTTGGTTTTTGTTTTGTTTTTGTGGTGGTATTAGTTCTCATTCGTAGGCATTATATGTGACACTAGTGGTTGATTTAGTAACCTCGAGCTGCAATTAATTGGGGTTATGCTTATCTGATCAGTTAATATATATTTTTTTAATCTTTTTTCCCTCTTTTTTTTTGTTATTTATCCTCGAGAGGAGGTCAAACCTACAGTGTCTGCGGCAGTCGTTCAGGTTTTGGAGATCGGGGTTTTAGCAGATGTTGATAACCAAACATGTGAATGTGGGGGATCGGGGGGGGGCTAAGAAGGTTTCAGTAGGAGGACTCTCCGCGGTAGCGCTATGTTTGTGTGAGGGTAATCAATGTAGTCGTTAAGTAAATTTTTGATAGATTGGTTAGGATGATCCTCCATGTCACTATAGAACTTCTTCGACAGTTTTATGACGTGATCAAGGATCGGGTAAATTTTAAAGTAATCCAAAGTATTGTGTTATAAATAAAGTCTAGAAAAAACAATGAATCTAATAAATAAATAAAAAAATAGCAATCACTTGTTCAGATAAGTGTTTTTTTTATTAAAAAATGATTCAAATCGTTAATAGATGTTACTTACATTTTTCAGGTGTTTTCTAAATCGGCCAGCCAACTTGAGCTGATGGCACTCTCGCCACTGATTGTGCAGGAGGGAGGTGTAGCTCTGGTTACGAGTCAAAATATCGACGTCATATTAGATCATCACAAGTATGGGGTGCGCCCATCCGGTGTGTTGTTGCATGTCATTCAGCCACCTCAGCATGGTAGGATCGCCGTTGATTTATCACTGCAACGCACGCAGTCCCAGGGATCGTTGGCAATCATGGAGGGCGAAACAAAAACACGGCAGACTTTCACATTGTTGGATCTAACAAGGGATAAGGTAAAATAATATTTACCAATAATGTTGTTCAAAGTTCAAGTTTTAACATGGGAATAAACATATTTTGTAGTTCATTTCTATGTGTATTGACAAGTAATCAGCTCTATCTAACTGATAAGTTTTAGTCTGCCCTTTATCGTATCACCCATCATATCGACCCATAATCGGCAAAATATCTAATGCGGCACACTAAGGTAAATTTCGTTTTAAATCAATAATTGTTCAATATCGCCTAGAGCAGAGGTGGAGAACCTGCGGCCTTTTGACATGTGCCAATTTTTTTTTAGATTAGATTGATAAAGATTTTTTTAAAATTGCGTTTTGATTAATTTAGATTGTGAATTAAAAATATTTAGTTTATGGGGGGAGGGGTGTCAATGTTTTCTTTACTGCAGCCTTATGTTGAATCAGATAAATTAATGTGGCCTTTAGAAGTGAAAAGGTTCCCCACCCCTGGCCTAGAGGGGCGGTACTGCCCCCGTTAAGAACCAACGTGTTAAACTAATTCACCAATATGTTATAAATTCCTTTTTACTTTACAGGTTCGATATGTTCACGATGGATCGGAGAACCATCAAGATCATTTGGTACTGGAAATGGAACTTGTACCAGAAGCAAGGTTCACGCTCCCGAGCTATCTCCAAGGCAGAAACACATTTGTTTTGCATGTCAATATTACTCCAATAAACGACGCACCAGCACTGAACATATTGCCCGGAAAAGTCTTGAGACTCACTCAGGTTAATTTTATTTCATACAATATAATAAGTGGTGCTCATTTTTCATTACAGAATAAGCAGCCTTTTTTATTGAATTATTTACAATTTTCGTTTCGTGCAATCTAGTTTTGTTTTAATCAGCTGTCTAATAAATGTATAGTTGACATAGATATATATTATCATCAGTGATTGATTAGTTTACAAATCACAAAAAATTCTATAACATTACATTCAGTTTTCATTCATTTTTTTTTAAATTGATGTTTATTTGTATGCAGATTTTCCAAAGTCCTAACAGGAGTTGTCGTTTTAATTGTTGAATATAATTTTTTGCAAACATGCCAATATTTAATTTGAATTTGAATCTAATCCAATATACATTGAATCTAATTCTTCAGCTGTAGAATCGATTGCGAATAATTGTCAATGAATTGACAAAGCCCAGATGATATCTATTTATGACCTGAAAATCATCTATGTGTTTAATAAATGCCTTGCATTCGTAGCTTGTTCTATATCAGGTTGCGAAACCATGTGCCTACCACTTAAATACTGTTCAATTCGTCAAATAAAATGTTTGTTATATCATAACACTGAACACCATTAACATGTCAAGTAGACGCCATTGTTACATTGGTTGTTGTAGCCATTATGTTGAAAATGCACTACATCACTGAAGATGATTTTTAACGGGCCTTGTGTGCTTGTTTGTGTAGCAAATAATTTAAACACCCGATACGTCACATTGCAGGCTATCAAAATATCAACCATTAAAATTCACCATAGGACGAGTTAGCGTGAAATTTAAAATAACACCTCTTGTTGGGACACCTTTTAGGGGCTTAATTATGTTTTTCTTTTCAATTTAAAATAAAAATATCTACGGTAAACCTTCAGTAACATAGAAAATTCTTGTATTTTTATATCATGTCTCATAGTCTGCCTAACTCGTAATTATTTTTCATCTAATAGTTTTTCTAGTTTTTCGTATAATAGTTAATAGTTTATGAAGTATTTATTTTTAAAATTAATTCAAAGTGTCAAATTTAATATATTAATTTCTCTAGATCATCAGATTGTTATATAGAAGACTGTTTAATTATCATTGCTTAAAAAGCAAGAATAAATTATTATGAAAAATATTTATGTCCATATGTTATTGTAATGCATATTTGATAAAATTTAGTGAACCTAATTAGTTAGACAGATGGCTTAATGGTCACTTAATTATAATTGTTAAATATTAATATTAGTGCTAATTAACTATGGGGTAATGTAATTGGGTCCTCTTTGATGATATGGTTATAAAAACAATTTCATCATTATTTGCAAATAAGTAATTTAAGATCATAGTATCTTAAAGATATGCTACTCATATTAATCACATTTTAGTGAGCTATACCAAATTTTATTGGTTATTTCAGATTCTGTTTTGTTCATATATCATGAAACAAAACATTTGATTGCAGTAATACATAATTTATATTTTCATGATGTCTGCTGATATTCATTATATTTGATAAAAAGAAATATACAATGCAGAGAAAACCAAATACACTGATTGAATTTTATAGTATATTGTAGGTTATTCGTTATAATGGTTTTCATATTATATATTACATATGAATTAGACTCTAACCAATTGAAATTAACACACTGTTTCGATAGTAAAAGAACAAAATTAAAATATTTCTTATTCTGATTGAAATTAATTTTTAATTTAGATTTTATCATTTATATCAGGCCTGTGGATGAGCACTTCTGATGAGGGCTCTGACTCTACAGCCCTTATAGATATCATTATTCACGATTTTTTTCATTTAATTTATTTAAAAAATACTTCCCTCATTAATCAATATACAAATGGCCGACAAACATATTTAGATTAGTTTTAACGTGACATGATGCTAACCATGAAAGATATTTACGTACAGAAGTTATTTTATAGGAATAACATGCGCATGCTTTTCTAATGTTTAATGTTGATAATAATTCTTGTTAAATTATTATGACGAAAGTTTTATCTGATGTTTATTTACTCTCTTATTTTTAATAAGCAATTTTCGCAACTATTTTTTTTTTATTAATCATTAATTATCTATAAAAAAATTATAATTGAATAAAAAACCTATTATTCCTCAATACACTTTTCCTCTTATAGGCAGCATTTATAAAAAATAATGTATCCTCACTGTACTGGCAGAAGTTGGCAAGTAACAAATTGATAGTTGTGAGTAAAGAGCAAATGAGAAATTTGAGATTTTAGGATATAGCATCTAGCATCAGTATTTTATAATACATAAATAATATATTATCAAATTATCAATGCATTTATGTTGATCGGACACAAATAAAGTTAAGGAATACTGTGTAGGGACAGTTGCCTGCTTTAACCCTTTGAAAAATATAAAAACATTTGAGTATGGAGTAAACAGTACGGCGATACTCACAATTAAAGTTTTTGACAAACTGGTACAATGTACTAGATGAATTATTCCAGACAAAGAATTTATATCCAAGAATCTCATTGTGTACTTACTTTATTTTCGTTAATTTTGTTACTTACCAACTTCTGGCAGTATGGTGACGATATTGGTGGTTGTTGAACGATATACAATGTGGAATTCATGGATTGTTCCTTGATTTATCGTATTTTTGAAATAATCCTGTTCGATAAAACAGTATATTAGATATTAGTGTATTTTCAAAATACACCACTCATGTGAAACAGACACGTTCATAATAATTTCCAAGAATGAATTCTGTTATTTTCATTATATTTTTGCCATAGCTATTAATTTTTTTTATGTCATTTTTTGAAATATCATTGTGATTTTGTTTTTATTGTTTTTATATTTGCCCAGGCATGCAAGATACCAGCTAATTTATTCCCTAACATTGAATGAATTGGCATGCTAGTTATTCTAACTCAGGAATTTAACCAAGGTAAGTCTTGTTTATTAGTCAACACGTAAAGTAATTACAACTTTGAAAACTCAGTAGTTAACAATGAAAACATCAGATGATGAATTAGAATCACTTGTCCATGATGAAGAACTAACTCTCCAGAGATAAATGCATATTTCTGTTTAATTGATTTGCCTGTAATGATGACAGAAATTGATCTGTCAGGTGTGTGTAGTTATATAATAAATTCCACTAACAACACATTTTAGTTATGTTTGTTTAGTTTGGGAAGCATCTAATTTTTATTGTTAACTACTGAACTATTTATATTCACGAATGAAATAAATAATTGCAAGTTTTGTAGATTACACATATAGAGTTTTTGTAGATACTTTGTCGATGAGAAAGTTGTGCAAAAATTCTTTCAACGCACATGCCTGATTCAAGATGGAAAAAATGTGACGCGCATTACTTAACAATGAAGTTTTAAAAAGATTACTACTTTGGATAATTTCTACAGAATACTGTCATATTTATAGTTATTCTTCATTCTAGATTACATTCTCGGTAGCCAAAAGAATATGTTATAAATCACAATCATTATACACATAACAATTCTTGAGGTATATCTCAAAACACAATCTTTATTCACAATACTAATTTAATTACAAATTGTTACGTTTTGCACATTATTTCCTACTTGACAGATTTCAAATAATTTATTTTAAGTCAGTTTTTCATTACGACACATTGAAATTTCAAACATCGATAACATATATACGCAATTTATTCATGCATTGAGTTGATCAATGATGGTCCGTTACAAATGCTGGTTTTATTATTTCAGTTTTTGAAAAACAAATATGCTAGTTTTAATTCTAAACACCCATATTGTGTCCAAAATGTCATTTAGTAACATTCACCAATTTTTATATGTAGAATTTTTTTTCATCCGCACTGCCAATTTTCTTACAAATAATTTGGATATATCATTACAATGCCTTTTACAAAATAAATCATTCTAACACCACACACATTATGTATCACCAAACTACACGTAACATTTGATATTTTACAGTTTTTTCCAAACTGTTGTAACACACACCAATATGGGTAAAATATATATACTAAAAACAAATTTTATCACCAATGATAAATTACTCAGATAAAAATATCTTTCTTTGTCTACTATCCGAGTGTTTTAACTGAGGTATTTAATGAAATATTCTCTTAAAATTGAGTAAGGGTTTACCACATATTATGGATTTGAAATCAGTTTATTGCTATGACGCTGACTGACATTTTTTTATTCACAAATTTATTACCGTGTGTATTTCGTAGATATTGAATTTCTATTACAATAATTAATGTTTTCACCTGAAGTATAATAAATTGACAATTTTTCATGTACTGCCAAAATAATAGTAGCACAATTCCAAATATGTATATGATTTTTTTCAACAATCGATTCTGTTACCAAGTGTGACTTGATACATCTCCCAATAACAAGAGCAAGGTTTCCCAAGATTTATATTTGTCGACTTGTTTTCAAAATATGATAAATAATGTTCTAAATTATTTTACAGTTGATTTATTGGCATAATAAATATATTCTTATAGTTAATTTAAATTTAAAATTTATTTGTATAGGAACACATTGCCATTATCAAATATTTAGCATTGTGCGTCTAAACAATAAGTATAACGGCAGTCTGTTTTAAAAATGTCAATAAGTATCTCACAAGTTTGATTTATGACTGAAAATATATATTTAATAAGGAATGATTTAACACATTTTTTCACAAAGTAGGTTTATTGCAAACAGCTTGAACATACATGTGTTGATCAGACAGTTATATTGATACCATGCCTTAGTATTTGGTCATTTGAGAATCCAAAAAGATAAATTTGGAAAAACACTTTCTTCTACTATTTGATTGATGGTGTATTGAAATTTTTTCACTGTTGCCAATTTTGTGTATGTATTTAATTGATTTCATTACGCAGGGTACGCGGAAGGTCATAACTTCTGAAATACTAAAAGCAGAAGATCCCGATACATCTCCAGTAGATTTGCTCTACTCGGTGTTGCATGGAAAAAATGAAGGAGCTAGGTATGTTATGTTTTCAGATATTAATCAATTTCAGGAATGATAATCAATCAATTACCGTGTCCAAAATCTGGTAGATGGTCTCTTGAAGTTTGGCATACACAATTGTGATTTCACGAGCTCGAATCTCAAAATGGAAAGTTCCATACTCTGATTTATCAAAAGACATGCCTGTATGTGATGTTTTCATACTAACCAACATACATTAGCTACTAGTCGTTTCCTAACATCCTTCATTCCTTGCCCTCTTCAAAGACAGGTTGAGCGATTAGCTGACTGAGTGGCTAGTAATTAATAATGTCCATTGAGAAGATCCATTAAGATTTAAAACATTTTACATTGGAAGCGTATTTGGATAAAAAAATTGCTTTAGCTTAAGTTTTATAGCATATTATTTTATTTTCGATTCATCTTGCTTACGCTACGTATTACGGTGGCGAAGTCACTGCGTACACGATTAGAACTCAGCTTAAAGCGTATCAAAATCTCAAATAAACTGATCGTGACATGCTTTTTGTCGCATAGGACACTAGCAGCGGAGACCATTTGATGTTTTCGTGCCGCACTGAGTCGCTTTGATTTCGTTTGCGTAAGACACAGTTAGGAAGTAATAAAATTATTCAACTGTTTTAGCGATAGTAGTATTTTATAATTAGTAAAATTGAGGCATCCAGTATCAAACGCTGCCAAGATAGATTCGCTTTATTTTTCAGAAGATAGTTTGTCTAGTTTCTGTTTGAAAGCTATCAACTTTGCATTTGAAAGCTTGCAACTTTGCGTTTGAAAGCTTGCAACTTTGCAAATAATATTCCTAGAACTAAAATATAATACTTTGTTATTTTTTTCACCTTATTACAATAGAGTTCTACCAAGTAAATGCCAATTCAATCAATGCAATGTTTTACTGCTTTTTAGCGAAATTATAATGCGGATTAACTTAACAGCTTAACGACCGTGGACGCGTATTTAAGTCTTTGAAATCCAACGGTTGCGGGCCGTGGACGCATATACGCGTCCTACGTCATACATTCCATTATATTGAAAAATCACTTGGTTAGGATCGAGTTTGATTTCAAATGTTAACGAGAGATGGTAGTATACATATTGACGTATTATTTAACAAAAAATAAATTATTATTATGCAAAACTATTTCGTGAAAAAACACCCCTAAACGGTATTTTTTTTTCGTATGATTTTTCATAATATTATTTTACGTTCTGTTTAAATATTTGATTTATAAATCGTGTCTGGTTTGTTTCCCCGATTCTCGTTGATATACATACGTAATATTAGCAGGGTATCCTGTCATCCAGATGCATTTGTGGGGCGGGCCCCTTAGAGGTACGAATTGCTTAGTGATTTATTGCTTGGGCATGCGATGCTGCATTTTTATGACAACATAAGTATGCAATATACAGATAAAGAACCACTGCTCAAATGACATTGATTTATGCGGCAAAGTATCTGGAAGCTAGAAAATTAAATTTGGTAAAGATATTTCAATTGGTTTACAAATTATAGTGAATTTTTCGCAAAATTGCCCGGCCGCCAGGTGAAATTCTATAAAAAACGAGCGGGCGTTAAGCTGTTAGGTAACTACGAAAAACCCAGAAACTAGACTAACTTATGAAACGTTAAACATTTATATTCCATGTTAAATATTGAATTGACATTCAGCCAGCTGATTCAAATCCTGCAATCTGATTGGCTCTCAAAGACTTGGCTGGTATTATAACAAGCTAGCTTTGACTAAGCCACTTTGGATAGTAAAATTGGTTTTCTCATCTTGTGGTACAATTTTGAAACCGAAACATATATTGAATTGTAGGTATTAAATTTGGCCAAAACATGACTTGGTCGTGTTTGATACTGTATACCTCAATGATGCATTGTTATTTGAAATTTCTTAATTTTCAGTGGCCATATTGAGATGTCTGGTCAACCAGTCGATTCATTCACACAGCAGGATGTTGATGCAGGACTGATTTCGTATGTGCACGTGACTGGAAATGATAAAAGCTCCAACAAATCATCAGCACGACTATCTCTGCAGGTTGCCCAACATTTTCTATTGAATTAAAAAAGTATAAGACATTGTTTTTCTGTTTGGTTATATATGAAATTTAATAAATAGTTAATTTTTCTGTAGTACCAACAGTGACAAAATTCGACTGCATATAAGTTTAGATTCCCGTATCAAAACATATTTACTTTTTTTAGGTGTCTGATGGGATTGAAACAAGTGGTTCCGCTACACTGAGAATAGCAATTGTACCGCTTCAAGTGAGACTTGTTAATAATACAGGTCTGGCACTGGTTCATAATTCGTACGCTATAATAACACCAGACAATTTGACATTCGCCACTAACTCTGATGACATCACAGTTGAAGTAAGGTATGTATAATCAATAATTTATTATCAATGGCAAACTTTAATCGGTCTTAGGACAGAGGTACACAATTATTAACCATTGCAGTCGGTGTAATTTGTATAAATACTTCTTCCCAACTTGTGATTGGTCTTTTGATTTATTTGGTCACTACTTTATATTTATAAGAATTTTATGAAATGTAATTCTTACGTTTCTTTCCAGATATGACATCATCAAACCTCCTCAGTTTGGGGTTGTAGAAAGGCTGCGAGTCTTAGATGGAACTTGGCAGAATGTGGACTCGTTCACTAGCCAGATGGTGGCTTATGGCAGGTTAAGATATATGCATTTAGTTGGCCAACCTGTACATGATGAATTCAAGGTAATTTTATATATGTTCTACTATATAATAAGAGTTTGACTGCTCCCAATCCTACTTAGCCACACTGACGACTTCAATTAAGGCATATTTAGAATGGGGTGTGAGAAGTAGATTAATCATTTAATACAATGTAAATTCATTTATTTTTCATAATCATTATTGTACTACGGACAGCTGTCGTGAAATAAGCAGCTGCATATATAAATTACTGGTTATGTTGGGACAGTCAACTTATGACATTCATTTTATATGAAATATCTTTTTCCTCTTGGTCTTGGTTAGTCTTAACTAAGTTGTTATTTTAATCTGTTTTGTTTTTATTTTGCAGTTTAAAGCTTCCGTTGGAGATATCCGAACCAATACTTTATACGATTTTCGATTGACATTCATAAAACTGGAAATATTTCAGACGGTTAACAATGAATTACTGCTAAACAATACGAGAGAAGCGTTTGTTTCTTCTCATCATTTACGCTTTCAAACTAGACCGTTGATTATATCCGGGGAAAAAATACAATATACACTTATCCGACCTCCCAAATATGGAATGCTGCATCTGTCAACTGGGAAGCATCATCTGCAGAGTCACGATGTTTTTACTCAGAACAATATTGATTCTGATCAATTTTGGTATCGATTACACAGACGAGCATATTCGCATGTTCAGGATGAATTCGTGTTCATTGTCGGGGCAGCTGAGTGTGAAAATGTCACAGGAATGCTTTCAATTCGACACATCCCAGCACCGCCAACCAGCGATCATCAGTCATCGCATATTCACACGACACTCGAAAGACTGCAGGTGATCGAAGGGTCCAGAATGGTGATACCAAGCACACATCTTGATTTGAAAACAGAATCTATAACAAATTTGGTTTATAACATAACCCATATGCCTAGGCATGGGAAATTGGAAGTTGTAGATCAATTACAAAAAGTTATACGAGATAACGCAACATATTTTACATCTCAAGAGTTAAACGCAGACTTTGTTTACTACTGTCATGATGATTCGGAAAGTAGACATGATTCTTTTCATTTCATGGCTTTAAGTCCAGAACCTGAAGACTTTCAATATGTCGGTGTGTTTCACATAGACATTGTTTTGAAAAATGACAACAGTCCTGTTCGGGTGTCTGAGGGTATATTCCATGTTGTTCACGGAGGCTCTAGGCTTATCACAGGCCGTGATTTGCGCTACGTCGATGCAGATATTGACACCAAATCCTCTGATATCATTTACACTACTAGAAGCATACCGAACGGGGGGATTTATAGAGCTGACAACCCGTTTGTTCCGTTTGCTCAATTTTCACAAGAAGATTTAGACAAAAATATGGTGTTATTTAAACACCAAGGTGAAGAATATGGAAAAGTTGCTCTGTGGATTTCAGATGGCTTGTTTGATTCGAATGGTATTTTAGAGATCCAAGCTTCACCTCCGTTCATAAGGATGCTTCCATCTAATGGATCAATCGTTGAAAATGGCAAAACAGTTATCCTTACTGCAGCTGATCTACAGGTAAGATTGTCAGAAACATCAGTGTTTATAACAATTTATACACGGCATTAATATTTAGTGAAAGTGATTATGTACATGTTAATATTTTTAATAATGGTATTAATGTAAACTATACCCTGACCACTAAATAAAGACTTAATACGTATAATAGTTCGAGGAAAGTTTTTGCACTTACGTTCTATTCATTTGTATTAGAGGTCTGCACGGACCCGGCCCGCGGGCTCTTACCCGACCCGGCCCGTGGGCCAGGGTTGGGCGGGTAAGCGCAATTGAGAGTCAGGCTCGGGCCGGCCGAGCTTTGCAATTTCGGATATAATCTGGGAAAAGGTATAGCAAATCGAGAATTTCAAATTCCTCGGTGAGCTAAAAAAAAAAAAAAGGACTTTCGGAGATAATTTGGAAAAAAGTATAGCAAATCGAGGATTTTAAATTCCCCAGCGAGCTAAAATAAGGAGTTTCGGGCTTCGGGTCGGGTTCGGGTAACAAGTGCGGTATTAGACTCGGGCCCGGGCCGGATCGGGCGTGAGTTTTTTGGGCTCGGACCGGGTAATTTTGTAAAATTTTTTCTACCAGTCTTCTAATGCTGAATGGGATATTTTTGATACTGTTTAATAAGAGATATTTGTTCCTTATCGAGGGTTGCTGTTGCACTTACTGCGTAACAACAATTTCTGATAAGGCTAAATTAATATGTTTTTTCAATTTGTTGTTTTGGTTTTAGCGTAAGTTTTGTTTTTGTGATATTTGATTCCATTTGCGATCATCTATTGCAATATTTACTTATGTTGTTTACACATTATTTGACGTAATAATTTTGTTTTTAGGTTGATACGAATATGAACTGCATAGAGGAAGATGTACATTTTGAAATATCGTCCGGACCAACGAGAGGTATGATAGAAGTGGGCGGTGCACCTGGAGCCACAGCCTTTACGCAGTTTGATGTTAGTTCTGGCAGGGTTGCTTACAAGCACAGAGAGATTGGCTCAGCAGTGGATCATTTTGGGTAATTTGATTTTGTTATACCTACTCGTTAATCAATAAAATAATTTTGCTTAAAAATCCTTCAATTTCTAATTGGAATGTATTTTTTTTAGATTCAAAGTTAAGTGTGAAGATACTTATGGAGAGGGTCAATATAATATAAGGGTTTTTCCATCGAGTTACTGGGAGCCATTGAAAGTTTTTTCAAATAGAGCGATTGTTGTTGAGGAATCCACTAGTGTTACAGTCACTAAGAAATGTTTAGAGGTGAGTTTTGGATATTATTTAAGTTATAGGAATTTTATTTTCTAAAGGAAACAATAATGACTACCGACATACAATAATATAAGGGAAAGATAGCTATAGCAATCCTCCTATTTTCATGTGATTTGAATGATGAAATTTAGTTGGTTGCTTTTCTATCGATTGTGATAATGTAAACCAATTTTGCAAATAAAAAAATTTCAATGCTATTGTGAGAAATTTAAATTTTCTTACCTGGGGTATTGCTTTTTTCTTTAACCTTCGAGTTCCTAACAGGGTGCATTCACATTGCAAAATTCTTCTTATTTTATCTATTCGCTAAATTTTGCTGCTGTGGCCCAGCTGGTTAGAACTTGCTCTACCGATTACGGAGGTCTGGGTTCGATTCCCGGTAAGATCACAGTGAATTTGAGAATTATTCAATTTAAAGTTGTGATCAATGAATGGGTGCTTGTGATATCAATTCACATTATTTCCTCTCCTCCCATCCTTCTGATTCTTTAACCTTTTAGCCGCCAACGTCGAAGTATTCGATCTACGGCTGTACGCCAGCGATTTTAGAGAAAATAGAAATTGCATAAAAAGTGATTTAACTTACATAATTTATGGTTTGAAGATGTTTTCGTGTGTCCTGACACATGTGTGTACAATAAATTCTGTGCTGTGGCACGATTTATGGGCTTTTTCGATTTTGTGTTCAGGGTTGTCACAACACTTGATGAATATATTTTTAAAATTTTAATTTCAGTTTAATAATTTATTCACTGGTATATAACACATTATTTTATGGGCTTATTCCGTTTCGTGTTCAGGGTTGAGCCATACGGGTAAAAGCAACTTGAAATATTTTTTCCCGAATATATCCAAAATTAGTCTAATTTTTTCTAAACTTTTGCCACGCTCCTGTTCTTCATTTTTGGAAAAATGCCACATACTTAGTAACAATTGAAATCGATTTCGGGGCATTGTTTCGGAAAAAAATGGTGAATAAAGTAATGGATTCGTTGACCAGTGGGATTCGATTACATTCCTCAAATTCAACGGGAATAACAAATGTACATTTCATCTAAATTAGTATCAATCCACGCTTTCAAACGTTAGCTCAAAAATGGCAATTTAGAAGACACAACGATATTGACGTTTCAGTAACAATGGTGTTTACAATTCACAAAATATTTAAAATATTCAGATTCGCTTCACTCTCATCACCGATGTTTACTTTGATTCCCGGTAAGTTCTCATCAAACGAATGAAGTATAGGACTGAAACCCGTATCTTTCAAAGAAAAAACATTCTCAGTTGTCGGCTGTTGAAAGAGTTTTTCATTGTCCTCTTCATCTGAAGATATTATATCATCTGCAAAGCTTGATTATCAGAAAATTCTCATTCGTCCGAAAAATTTTAGATTCCATTCTTGGTAGAGGATAATATTTTTACAGTAAAAAAAATAGAGAACGAAAGAATTTTCACAGCACAATATCACGAAACAATATTGTCAATAAACAAAAAAGTCAATAAATCACTTTCAAATATAAAATCGCGACGGAAAAATATCAATTTCAAACAAAAAATCGCGACAAGATAAAATCGCGTCAATCAAATACGAAACCGTGATGATTGGAAGACGTATCGTCGAAGACTGAAGTATTTCATTATTTTTACCATATGACAAAAATTCAACACAAAAGCCTAAATAGTTTCCATGATTTTAAATTCTAATTCTAGTGATTCTGATTTCTATGTGTCCTTCGAAAGAAGCTGCATATGGATGTCCAAGTTGTCAGAAGAAAACGTTAATAAATTTATTTTATCACTTTATTAGATAAGACGAACCCATATCGAGTTGCACATGTGTAATATAATAGGATCACGTTGCTTTGTAATTTTCAAATGAAAGAAATGACCCCCCTTCAATTCAATGATACTGCACAAAATCCTGAAACACATGTGGCAATAATAACGAGTCAAAAATAATTCATTATGATTTTTTTTTATAATAATATAATTCTGCATTTGACAACCCTGTAGCCATTTATGAAATTCCCCTACTAATTATACATACCAGATTTTTTATGAGGTGTGCCAAATACGTATAAAAATTACGATTCTCTTTCGCGCGTATAGAATACTTCCAGCGGGCAGCCCTAGCGACATCCAGTATATTTATTTTAAAATAATACCCAAAGGTTAAGAAATTTTAAACTTTTAGAACGTTATTGGGTTCAAACATAGAGGTTGCTAGCATAATAATTTTTATTTATTAAAAAAATCTTTATTTTCAACGAAAAAACATCACGTCTCACCGGTGAGACGTTGGCGTACAAAGGGTTAATAACTGGGTGTAGCAATAGTGATTAGTTAAGCCAATTAGGGCATCCAATCCCGTAATCCCGGGATCCCGTTCAATTTTCTGATCCCGAAATCCCGGGATTGACATGGTCGCGATCCCGGGATTTCGGGATTGAGAAATCGGTAGTAATCTCGAAAAGAGAGATGAAATTGGCAAACTGTCGATTGAAATTTCTCGGTGAGCTAAAAAAAAAAAAAAAACGAGGTTTTGTGAGAATTTGGGGAAAAAGTATACCAAATTGAGGATTTCGAATTCCTCGGTGAGCTAAAAAAAAAAAAAACGAGGTTTTGTGAGAATTTGGGGAAAAAGTATACCAAATTGAGGATTTCGAATTCCTCGGTGAGCTAAAAAAAAAAAAAAACGAGGTTTTGTGAGAATTTGGGGAAAAAGTATACCAAATTGAGGATTTCGAATTCCTCGATGAGCTAAAAAAAAAAAACGAGGTTTTGTGAGAATTTGGGGAAAAAGTATACCAAATTGAGGATTTCAAATTCCTCGGTGAGCTAAAAAAAAAAAAAAACGAGGTTTTGTGAGAATTCGGGGAAAAAGTATACCAAATTGAGGATTTCGAATTCCTCGGTAAATTTATCTCAATCCCGGGATCCCGGGATTGAAAATTTATCAATCCCGAAATCCCGGGATTGGAAAAAGGCTCCGGGATTGGATACCCTAAAGCCAATCACTGCTAATGTCACAGATGTAACGTGATGCGAAGTTTCAACTGACAATAATACAAGAAATCTTTTACATACAGGACTGATGGTTTTATTAAAATATTGCCTGATTTGTCCTCTTAGTGTTACCTCTTTACTGTTGTCAAAACAATAAGTTCTACGTATTATAAACATCGATTTTTCAAACCCTTTCGATCTGTCGTATTTTGAAAGATGGCGGGCACATGCGCCGTGCTCACCTTGGACATGCGCAGTGCTTACCTATCATTCTGCGCACGCGCAATACCTACCTAATCGACGTTCAATAATAACACTAAGTTGGTAACATTTTTTGCGTAAAAATGAATAATTCCGCGATCTTTATTTCATGTTTTTTTCTCTTGTATTAATTTTAAGTGAGACAACTATAAACAAACTATTGTGTGCATTCTTATGACAGAGAAATGTGTTTTGCCATAATATATTTGAGTTGGCGGCACACTGTCACTGTTATTTACATATGTCTAGACGGTTTTGCATTGGGCTTTGGGTAAAACAGTCATAAATGTCTAGATATAATATAATTTATATGTTTCCTAAATGTAAAAACAAGTGATTAATTGTATGCAATTTTGAAGTAACAGTATAATACTGTGATATGTAGGAGCAGAGTTCCAATTTCTCAAACAATGGCAGCTAGTGTCAAAGGTGATGTCATAACATATTTGTATGAGATATTTTGTTAAGAGTGATAACATCAAAAATACTCTGCTTTATTGTTTTTTTAGAATGTTGACACGTTCATTATGCATTTGGCTTCAATATAAACCAAACCAATTATTTTGAAGTGATCTATTTATTACAGTACAATGAAAAAAAACATTTCGAAAAATCTGCCATAGTGAAAAGGTTAACCACTAGTCCTGTTCTAGCCATATCCTTCTTTCCCTACTACTCACTTTAAAAAAAGTTAGGTTGAGCGACTGAGTAACAAATAGTTCTCGTAGAAAAAGCTTCTGTTGAGATACCTCCATTAAGAGACGATATGCTCCACATTGGGAGTGGACATGGATAAAAAAAATACCAATCATATCTAGCTTATTTTTGACGTTTCGGTATTCAAGTATTAATGCATATTTTCCCGTGCATCGTTTTCTCTAAGGTTATCTTTTATTTCTATTTTGTGGATAAAATTTTACAGTGTGCCAGAATGCAATGGTTCTATTTTTGTTGCCCATTAATTAAGCTATTTTAGTAGGTTGTCTTTATTCAAAAGACTGAATTCATTACCTCCATAAATTAAAATTGAACATAAACAATGCATCCTTTATTGGTATATTTACTTGAATGTTTTTATTCCAATCTATTTTAGGTTATGCATCCACAAATTGAACCAAGCAACATAATCTACAGAGTAATAGACGGACCCCATTATGGGTGGCTTGAAGTTATGTCATCTCCAGTTGCCATTGAGACTGAGAATGCAAAAGATGAACCGAAACCGTCAAAATTTTTCGATCAGGCAATCATTAATTCTAAAAGGTTGAATTATGTCCAATCAGGCGTTAATCAAACTCAGGATAAGATCATCCTGGATGTCACTAATGGCATTGTGTGGCTGAGAGGGATTGAGTTGTCGATTATAATTGTGCCAGATTTTTTGTACATTCAATCGAGGAATATGAGTGTTGTGGAAGGTGGAAAATCGGTTGTTAAATCAGATTTATTCATTATCCTGACTGATTACTTCAGGGGAAAGATTACTGAATTTCGTTTGGAGGTGCCACCCAAATTTGGCAAATTACGAAATGGAAAAGATATTACTAAATTTACCATCAAAGACTTAGAGATGAACTTGATTGAGGTAATTATTGAATTTTATATGTTTGTCCAATTATAACGATTCATTTCATATGTAGCATCTGATGTTAACAAATAGAAGGTTCATTTCATATATATTTATTCAATTCACGTAACACTGTAAAATAGTCGGTTCTTTGCAAAAAACGGTATAATTTTATAGGCTGGTTATATCCAATGTTCCCTCTAATTCAAGAGGTTAGCTGCGCGGAAATTTCAAAGGCTGCGTAGAGGCTGCGGGATGCTGCGCGGACCGATCAAATATTAATTGAACAACTGTCTTGTAGTGCGCGCCAACCCGGAATGAGTTGCGCGGGGACTTCCCAACTGCTGCGCGGCCGCGCAGCTTAGAGGGAATGTTGGTTATATCATATTGTATAACTTGGTGTAATGAAAATATTGTCTAAAAGAATACCTCGATTGATTCCAAACATAGTATTTCTCATATAACATTTCCCCTTCATACTCTAATTTCTTGCAAAACATCGCATATCGTGATATTAACAATTCGACATGCCTTTCAATATTGATTTTACAATATAACCATTATTTTCAGTATGTACATGATGGCTCCGAAGCAAGTCATGATTTCTTCGAACTCGTTGCTTTAACAGCTACGCTGAAGGAGAGCGTACCCTTCAGAGTAATAGTGAATATTGTGGGAATCAACGATGAGCCACCCATTATTATTGCCAACACTGGACTGTGTGTTTTTGAGGGTGGACATTTTGTCTTTACAAGAAGAGAATTATGTAAGTGGAATAAAACTCGTGCCAATTTGTCAATAGCCCGTGGAAGATTCACAGTTTATATTTACGTTGTTTGGTCTGGTGTGTTTTGATTTCTGTTCTGTTGTAGAAATCTTCATCATCTATTTGGTTAAAACACTTATAACAGTTTTTATAATGAATCTCATGCTATTCTAATATATAGCCAATCTGAAAAGCCATGTAACGAACTGGTAAAAACCAAATTAAAGTAAAAAAATATAATCCATATACAATTGAATATTGTAGTATAAATATGTGTGTGCTTCTTTTTTGCAGTTGTTTCGGATTTGGACACTCCGTTAGACAATGTAACATTTACAGTTGTTGAAATGACAGGAGGTTACATTGCATTAAAAAACAATACCAGTGTCGCCCATAGACAATTTACTCAGGGAAATGTTGACAGAGGACAAGTTGTATTTGTACACACGAGTAAGAAACAATTTTTACATTTACGCAATAAAATCATTAAGACTGGTGAACTCTTTAAATAATAAATTAATTTTTTATTTTCAGACAGCACAAAAGGAAAGATCATATTTGATATATCTGATGGTGCTCATGTCCTCAACAAGATTACATTTTTGATAACCACACGTCCTGTTCAAATACATCTCGCTCGGATGCTAAATATTCACGTGTTTCCGTTGTCAAGAAAAGCAATTACGAATGATATACTCTTCAGCACATGTCCTGATCTAAGCAGAGAGATACGTTACGAATTAAAAACTTCTCCACAACTTGGAAGAATCTTAATTGACACTGGTGATAATCACCATCGGATTGTGAAAGAATTCACTCAAAGAGACATCAATAATTCAGTGGTGTATTACGAGCACACTCACCCATTTACAGATCTTTACACTAATGACTCTTTCTCATTTGACATAATTGCCACTCTAGCGAAACCTATCAGAGGATTAACTTTTAGAATTGACATATCAGTTTCTTCCGGTGGCCTGGCCAAATATGTACACATTCCCAAGATGGAAGTCGAAGAAGGTGGACGGCTTGAAATAAGATTGAATTTAACCGGTGTATCAAATTTCCTAGAATTGCATGCCGGGTTAAGGCAGTCTCTGGTTGAAGCTCAAATGTCAGTGCCGCAGCATGGAGTGTTGGATCCGTACGTTGCGAGCTATACTCAAGCTCAATTGCAGAGCGGCAGTATATCTTACGTTCACGATCATTCTGACACGCTGAATGATACCGTGAAGGTGTCAATTTATCTCATTCCTGATTATATTTTACTATGCAATATTTCATTGCCTATCAAAGTAATTCCTATTAATGATCAACCGTTTAGACTACTGACTGAGACTCCACAAATATCTGTCGTACAAGGGGAAACTTACACAATCATGAGAAGTGATTTGCTTACGGAGGATGTAGATACAGTCTCTTCAGAAATAATTTACGACGTTATCAGCGGACCGACTCAGGGTAGAATTGTATTTTTACCAGACAGTGGAAATTTCGATGATGCAGTGTCAATAAATAAATTCACTCAAGACGATATTAACAAAGACAGAATTATCTATGAACATTCTGGCTTACTACAGACTACCACGTTTTATTTTCGGGTGTGGGATGGTAAATTTAAGCCAACATACACGGTTTTTAATATTATAATTCTACCAGTATACTTGAATGTCACGGCAGGAGCATCTGTTTATTTACAGCAAGGCTCTAATGTTGTTTCACTATCGAAAGAACAAATTCATTTGACAACAAATGCAAAGAGATCTAAGGTTCATTATAATATTACGAGACAGCCGGCACACGGCATGATTTATATAAGAGGCGAACCAACTTCAGGTTTCAATCAAGTCGATTTAGAAAACAATATTATAATGTACATGCAAAATGATATGACAACTGCTAATGATAGTTTTGAAATCAAATCTAGTGTGTCACATATAAGTACACTATTATCTGTTGAAATTCACATAGTGGTTCAGCCGTATATGATTATTGGTGAATTAAAAGTGGATGCATCTGATAAAAGTAAAATCTCTTTACTCACATTGGACGCCACTCCTTTGTCTAAATTGACAGGTAGTAATCCAACCTATACGATAATTCAAAGACCACGTTACGGTAAAATAAAGAAGATAATACGGAGCTCGGGAGAACATCGGAATGCCCGTGAAAGGGAAGTTAATTATTTCACCCACGAGGATATTAAGAGCGGAATTATATATTTTGTTCCAAAGAAAGTCAATACTGAGATAAACGAGTTAGAGGACAGTTTTCGATTTCTTCTTGCTGCATCCATTTTTCAGCCTGCAGTAGGAGAAGCCAAAATTTTATTTAGAAAGAAGTCAAAGGATGGGTTACCTGGACCTAACGATCCTGAGAGTCACGAAGGAATTCAGGTTAGTCATATTCATTTTATTATTAAAAATCAATTTGCTTAGCGGATTGAATTCTTTTTTGGACTTTGTTTTGTATCAAATGTTGATTTTTTCTACTAATTACGTTTCTACTAATTTCTAGCAATTTGTTATTATGCTTTCCTCTCTAAAATTCATCTTATCAAAACACTCTACGTCAAGTACTCTATCTGCAAATGTGTTTTCTCTGATAATTTAGTTTACATCTTGGTTACCTTCATCAATCGAGAAATTCACATCATTGTTTTTGTACTTGAGTGTATTTATATGTCGTAATGGAATTTATAACAATCTCAAATTATCGAACATACAACAATACTAGATTTTTTTTTATAATAATGATGACTTTGCATACGAAGTGTATTATTAATATATTGACTCTCAAAGCAAACATGGCTTGAACAGTATTGCCACTAAACGAACTAGTCATTCTGGAAACACGATGGCTGACAAAAAATGAGAAATAGCTTTTATTGCGAATTTCAGTTTATTGAGGTTAATTGTCATTCTCTTTGAAAACAGCTTCAGTGTGATAATTAGACTCAATTATACCATTGCATTTTTATAGACTTGAAGAATTTTTTCCACTTCTTGATAACTGTTGAAACCGGGAAAACTCATTTGATATCCTGCAACCCTTATCCAATAACTTGTCCATAATGTTTTACATAACAGCGGTTAGTAGATATTGCAAACTTATTAGTCAAAATTGTTATTATATGGTAAAAATATAATTTACTTCTGTATTTATTTAAAACTTTGTGTTTTACATAGTGCGCGAATTTTTCACAAAAATCAACATAAGCCCGTTTTCATTACACTTATTTTCTTTGCAATTTTTCAGGTTAGCAGCTCTCCTATGCAAGGTGACTATTTGATGATAGTGATAGTGTCCCTGTTGATAGTCTTGGTGATAATCACCGCGATCGGTGTGATTAAGTGCTGCAGGAAGTCTGCTGCCAAAAAAGAGCAGAATATGATAGACAAACTGCAGCAGCAGTCGGGTCAAGGCACAGAATGTCCAATACCTCTGCCTCGTCCCCCGGATCATCTGATGCCGTCACCGATTCAGAACACTCCACCAATCAAAAGGTACAAAAGTAGCTATGGTGTGAAATAAGTTTATAAAAAACTGTTCTCTATCGCCAACTCAGTTTACATGATATTTTAGTTTTAACATAATGCCGTAAGTGCCTCAGTTGGCAACATTCACTGGGAAGCCGTGGTCTTGGGGTTCAAATATCCTGCTGAAAATTTTCATATATTTAAATATTGTCTTAAGAGACCGCCTTGTTTTGATTTCTTGAAATCACTTAAAGATTCACAGGTTTAATTCTCAATGGTGGCCATAATCTTAAATGTTATTAAACATTGGTTCTGAAGAGAATGTCTACCTTGTACATATCAATTTCAATGCCCGTCATTCCTATTAATGTTTTGAGGGTTTCTATGAATTTATGGCTTCCTATATTAGCTGTGGGGAAAAAACATTCTCTTATCAATTATCTATTCTGTTAATTATGTAGCATATTTGCTTGTAATAGACATTTTTTGTACAAGTACTGATTGTAATTCAGTCGCTCAAACTCTCTTTGGGTAGGTGGACTTGTAAGACACATAAATGTTCAAGCCCTCGGACAAAAATTGATTAATATTCAATTATATGAAAGTGTTTATTCGGAAAAATGAACCCTTGATCAGCCAACAGAGTAATACTAACGCTCAAAAGCGATAAAATGTTGGTTATAGCACCAGCAATACATATCCTTATCTTAAAAAACAATATATATCCTTAACCAACAGTTTAATTTGAGAAGGTCTAGGAGAACAATACAATTGATTCCACTCGATGCATTCTATTGAATTTCAAATGGATTTTTTTTTAGTAATTGGCCAATTTAAAAATTATTCCTTGTGAAATTTGATTGATGCATAAGTTAGGATCATTTGAAAAATGTTAACTCTAGTTTAGAAAAACAGTTTGTTAGCTGATGTTATTATCAAGCAGAATAAATAGACCCAAATTATATGATCACTTTTACATCTGTAAACTGATTTGATCACATAAGACAATGTTATCTTCTAAACATGAATATGCAGTTCTAAAGTATACATATGTGAATCGATGATTGCGTGAATCAAAAATTGAAAGGATTTTGAGAAAGGTCGTCCAAATAACAACATATGCTATGCGAAAATGTATGTTATGTGATGAATTTATGGAAGGAATATTAGTGATTTATGGTTGAATTGTAGCAGAAACTAAATGCCACATGCGTACTTTAATATTGTATCTATATATATATATATATATATGATCAGGGATTTTCTGTCTGTATTTATTTATTACATAATTATTATGTCCAACATTGCTTGCAATGATATCTGTTTTATTATATTTTTTAGCAAGTTAAATAATCAATATTTGGGGTATATCTAAATATGTCAAGATAATTTAGTTATTTGTTTGTCTAACCATATTATTTTCATTCTTAATAGCGCGTATATAAAGTTTAAATTATGAATATGCTATGTATGTTTTTAATTACCTTTCATGAGATTTCATTATCCTGATCTTTTTCATCTAAAACGAAAATGTTAATAGACTCATCACCATAAATGCGAACTTAACCCTTTGAGGAGTATCACCGCGTATGTGCTTCCAAATGTTGTGCTGTTTAATATCTATCGCCATTCTCATATTTTTTTTATTGGATAGTCATTATTTCTTTACATATAGATAAAAAACATATGTATTTGTGATTTTTGTCAGTCACATTATTTTTGTTATTTGTTGCAAATGAATAAGAGAATTTTGTAAAAATGTTCAAATTTGTACACAAATCGGTAGCTATATAATACTGAGCATAAAATTCCATTTTGGCGCTATTCCCTTCCACAGATGAAATCAAAAAAAGATCTAGGCCTAAATTGGAAGTAAAACTTTCTAAGATATTATTTAAAAGTAATTGTAAATTAGTTTAATTTACACTTAGCTATACATTTTAAAAGTATAAAAAAAGTAATAATATACTTGAAATAATAAGTAAAATTTTTCCCACTTCGGTCCGTCAGCAAAACAAATGTTTTTATATTTTTGTGAGAAGCAATAGTAAAAATAATTAAAATAAACGAAGGCTAATTTAGTAAAAAAATAATTCACTACTCAAGGGTTAAAGTCTCCTGACAACTTTTCTGCTATTTTTCTTACTGTCGAATCTGTCATTCTTAGCAATAAAAAATAAACTGAATTGCTTGGATTATGCCCATTGTCGCTAGCTGTGTTCTTTCGCCTTGTGGCAGCTTATTAATTAGTACTATATTTTTGCCAAACTATTAAAATATCATATATTATCTAAACTGTAACATACATGTTGCTTACTTTATTATACTGTACGTTATTTCAAAACTTTTAATTACATTTTACACATTACAAAAAATTACATTTTATTTTCTTTCCACTATTTGCGGTTATTGCGCATTACGTCCGTTGGCAAGCGCAGTGTTGTGTTTTATATTACAGACAGATAAATCAAAAAAATATGTATCATTAAAAGAATTTAAACATTTTATTTACTGTGTTTACAAATGACAATTTCCAAGTACGTGGCGACATGTATTTCTTATTTATTTTGTTATTGTTAGATATATTCGCTGTCTGTGCTATTTTATTCACAATGCAGACATAATTTGTTAACATCGTTATGTTTGAACATCAAGACAACATTTTTTATTGCTTAAAAATAACATTTGGAATACTTTTATTATCAGGTATGTTTCGTCAGATAACTCAATGCATACTGGGACCAATACTCCATTGCCATCTATGGGCAGTATTCCTCAGTGTAAAGTTACTCCTTTGAGGGTAGTCGATGCCGTCCCGTTGCCTCCGGGCAGTGCAGAGCTTAATACACGCTATCCTTACGGAGCTGCGGATGATCATACAGATGTAGGTGGAATTTGAATTTATTAGATAAAAATACTAATTCTCTGTGTGGAAGAAAAGTCGAAACAGTTTCCGGCGATGACATGGTATCAAAATAGCTCTAAACACTATTTTTTATTTTTTGTGCCTTTTAATTAGATTATTAGTCATTATTTTATGTTTCAAGAAGATTTTATTATAATTTCATTATTTTAATTGATTTTTGCTGCGTCTTAAAATATTTTATATATATGTAAAGTAATGTTCTTAACTGGATGGCTGCCACAGACGAGATATCTCGTTAAATTTTTCGTGCACAACAACGTGCAGCCGCGCAGCAGTTTGAAACCCCCCGCGCACTCATTCCAGGTTGTCGCGCACTTTAAGACAGCTATTCAATTATAATTTGATTGGCTCGCGCAGCCTTTGAAACTTCTGCGCAGCTAAACTCTTGTCTTAGAGGGAGCATTGCTCAACATGCCAGAGACGAGTTATCTCATTAATAACTAATTTAATTAATAATTGCAAATTATAGCCGGCGTGCTAGGTACAAATGTACTTTTTTCCACAGCAACCAAAAGGCTAACTATCAATTCTCAAAATAAATGCATCAATAAACTTAAATTCAGGTTTTTAATTTCAGATAAAAAGCTTTGGTACTTGAAATGCGAAATTTTTTAATGGCTCTGACACGTTTAACCCTGCATTAATTTAAGGAGTTATTTGTATTGATATTTTACCGTTAATATTCTCACACAAACTGTTATATTTCTTATTCTAGGCTGATGAGTGGAGTAGTTATGATGCCAGCGAGGCAGCGTATCCCGTAAGAACAGCTACAGCAAATCCAATGCTGCGCCGTAACCAATATTGGGTCTGACCCGAGGCCACATCTGCGACAGTCAACACTAAGAAAAATGGGGATTTCGTACCCACACCATTCTTGTTAAGCAATTACCACAGAAGTGGCAAGCCGTCAACAGTTTTAACCCAAAATAAAAATGATAGGGAGATTACTCTGTGAAAAGTTACGAGACTTACGGACAACTTTATAATGTGAGACTTTGATGTGGAAAATATGTGAATAGTTATTAATAATGCAATTTCGGTTAAGTTTTAGGTGAATACTTCTTTTTTAAATTTAAATGATGTGCAACTAACGTTTAGTATTTTATAATAACGATCACTATGCTCGAATGTTTTGGATACTGCGCTGAATAAATGTTTGTCCATATCGGAACTGAAATTTCGTTTTTAAAAATTTCTGTATAGCTAATTTCTTAGTGGAGAAAAATAGTTTACTTTTTATAAACAGGATATAAACAGGGTGATAACTCAAAAACTGACAGTTAACTCTATATGTTTTACTACTGTATCCAAAATATATGTGGTTCAATCGATGGATTAGGATGCTCGTAAATTCTAATCTGGTATTTTAAAAACCTATTTCACAAGCCTGTCGATTATCATGTTCACTAGTTATGTCCAAAGTCATTATTCATGTACTCAAATGTAGCCCTCTTCTGTAAGATTTGCATTTAAAATCACATTGTCATTGTTCTTATTTAATCTGTTAATATAATATAATATAATATTTAGTTTACCTATTTAAAAAAGCTTTATTTTTTTTATTCAATTAGTTCACGATATTTAAGATAATATGAATAAGGCACATGTCCACAGAAAGATTACTGTAGTTTAGCTATCGTGATTTGGGTGAGAGACTCGGGAATGATATGTTTTCAAAATCTGCTTTTTGCTTCTGAATATCCAGGGCATCCCTTGGTTTACAATACATTCTCATAAACGGGCAATATACAGAATTACTTATTAAACATATTCCAGATGTAAAACATTACATACCGGCAGTGGCGTAGGAAGGGGTCCCGCCGCCCAGGGCGTTTCTTGAATTTGCCCCCCCCCCCTCAATAATTTGTCCACTTTTTTTTTTTAAATCACTTATATTTTTTTTGCTGATACTCCAGGTGAATCAATTTGTTTTATTTATAAATACAATTTCTCTAAAAATATTGTGTTTTGTTATTTTTTTTTCTTTTGGATTTTTTTTCAGAGCATGAACTTTTTTTAATGTGTCAAAAAAAATATTAGTCAATTGTCTTTTTATTATGTTTGGAGGAAAAGTGACAAATTATTGCTATTATTATAAGTATTCGTTTTACAAATAAGTAAACGAATATAAAGTTGTACATTAATTCATAACCAAAGGTACCAGATTTTATTTTAACATTAGGGAAAAAAACATTTAAAAACAAAATTTAATTTTCTGGCTTTCCTCTTCACAAAATCATAAGTAACGTTATCAACATCTATTTTATCTGTTTTATTAAAAACATGGTTGTAGAATTGGAGTAGTTACCGTAGTCGGAAAAAACTAACGTCCCCGAATGTTTTTTTTTAGTGTAAAAATCGCATAAGTCAAAAGTCACCACTGGTCGATCTGGTATGAATGCAAATTAAATAAGAAAGAGATTTTTTATTTAAATTGCAAAAGTACAAGAGTATTTCAATTTTTCTTCATATCTCTGTTTGCTTAGCAGGAACAGCAACAAAATTTTTAATTCTTCCTAAGCAATGCTACCTTGATCTTGTTTTTAGTGTTTTACAAAGCATAATCATGCCAGGAAAAAATGGTGAATTAATTATCGCTTGCATTGATTCTTTATACAAAACAATTTTTGTTTATTACCTCTGAAGTTGTTTTCTATTTCTTAAAAAAGCGACCCCCAAAAAGTTGTGTTTAATCAGTAAGTTACAAAGCACAACTTAGACGAAAGAAGGCATAATATTGAAATAAAGCTCGCATTGATTCTATATCCAAAACAATTTGTATTTGTTTTTTATCTTAAAATTTCAAAAATGCCGCCTCCAAAAAAGTATATATTGTCAGTGGGCGGAAGAAAATATAGTGAAAGTGATATTGCTTACATTGGTTCTGTATACATATCAATCTTTATTTTCATACTACTTTCAAAATTTTCTTTTCATTTTCGAAAATGCCGCCCACAGAAATGTGCCGCCCCCCCCCACGCTACGCCACTGCATACCGGGGCTGTAGAGTTGGAGTCAGGAGTCGTAGAGTCAGTCACTTTTCCGGTGGTGCAGTTGGAGAAATCTTAGAAAAATAATATTGAAAGATATTGAAGAATTATTACTCCATTCATCATATTGGTTGATATGTACTAGAATTATTCTAGTGACTAGAATAATCTGGTGGTAAACAGATATGTAAGTTAAACAGAAATTATGGAAAGAGTGACCTAGAGTTACCTGACTCCACAGCCCTGGTACATACTCCAGGGCATTTCATATGGCATATGAGTATTTCAATGAACACAATATTTTAAAAACATTTTTACCATTATGACAACATTATATGCGATGATTCAGGCAGAACAATCACATTGTTAATTAAAAGAATAAAAGCACCGACAGTGTACAAAAGTGTCGTAGGAAAAAACAACAGCAAATTTTAAATAGTAATATTTTATTGGGACATTGATGTTACAAAATTATTATGTAAAAACATTGTTTTTTTTATGTAGATAAATGACAATGCTCGCAAAATCTAGCAATTCTATGCATGATATTACGTGACATACAATCCATGTCCATAGTTGTCGCTGTCTTGTATATAAAATGTATTAATACATTACATAGTCAAAGGTATATTAACTTCTATCTTTCATTACCATACATAACTTCCTTGAATCAGAGCCAAGATATACCTTTTTAAACCGGGAAGATCCTCATGGTTGGGTAAAATAAAAACAAAATCACGCACCATTGTTATTTTTTTCGTATATATAGTTTTACTCAAAAAAATCTGTGCAAGCTTGCATGGTATTTGTTAACTAATTTTGAATTCAATAAGTAATTATAGAAAGTTTGATTTATGCACCAGATTTCCCCGCGAATCAAGTCTGTCTATCCTAATTGGGAATCGTGTTTCTCATACAGTTTTTAAGGAACCAGTATTGCATAATTGTTCTAAATCGATTGATTTTTATTAAGTTGTCATCTCTTTAATGCTTGGAACATTGTTTTTATAGACATGCAAAAGTAATGTTACATAATTTTTTATGTTTGAATGAATGTTGGTATTTCATTTATGATATACTTCTTAATTAATAATAAGGTTTTTCCAGTGCCAGTTACAAATAAATTGTTACCAATATTCTTCTGGAAAACATATCCATCAATTCAAATATACTCTTTAACTGACATTCAGGTCTAAATTAACCAGTTAAAAGCTAACGACCCACCGGTGTGTCGCATACCTACTAACCCCACACGCTGTTGTCCCACCGGTGTGTTCTCATTATTACGGCGTCAATATTTTTTTTTTTCAGTTCGCGTCATTGAATAAGGGTCCGACATCTCGTAAGGACTCACAAAATGAATATAAAGTTTTCGTTTTGACAGTTTTCATAAGAGAAATTCAACAAAAAGTGAATAGAGGTCGTAAGGGCTGTCACAACTTTTGATAAATAATCATAACATATGCGTAAATATTATTTTGAATGTGTATAGGTTTCAAAACAATTGAATAAATATAAATTATTCTTAGATTCTTAAGAAAAATTCGACAAAAATCGTACAGGTGGCAGGGTTTGTCGAATTGGTGATGTCTTTGTACAAATACGTTAATATTTCTTCATGATAAAACAGTCGACGGTAGAAAATCATCTAGCTAGGCGGCCTTTTGAAAATACATTGACAACATTGATTTATACGACTAATCCTACAATCTCCGCTCCCTGCAGGGGCGGTAGTCTGAGATGCAAGCATCACAAAAAAAAATGGTAGGTAACATGACACTTTTTTGCTGTTTTCTGTAAAGGAGGTTAAATCGGGTCAGGGCACACATGTGTTTTTTTGATGTTATACTATGAGAAATGTTATTTACATGTGGTTAATGCTTTCAACATGTTCCGATATTTATCCCAATATTCAAAATGCATTTTTATAACATTTACCCTCAGTCATAAGAAAACAATCACATAAGAACAATAACTCATAAGAAAACAATCACTCGTAAGCGGAAGTCTGTCGCATTACATTCCCGTATTGAAGCAAACACACACTTGATGAATTTTTTGCCCACTTCCACCTCTGAGCCATCTACTTCTGCTAGAAATATAAATAGAAGCGTTGTGTGGTATGTGCTGCTTCAAAAAAAAGAACATTTACAAAATTCTTTTGTAAACAATGTGATGTGTCCTTATGTGCAGTGCCGTGTTTTGAAACATACCACACAAAAATTATTTTTTAATATATCTCGTACGTTATAATGAATACCATAAAACACTTTTGTGAACATATTTTTATTTATCATGTCAATAATTTTATAAAATTATTTTTTGTGACAACCCTAACATCATTTAATTTCTAATTGTGTGGACTATTCGAGACTAGCGAGATATAATATCTTATTTTTTGCATTAAACTTTATTGTTCTAAAATTAATTCTAAGACGGTATATTATTATAAATTGTGTGTGACAACCCTAATTAAGGAATCATTTATACGCGCTACAAGCCTTGTGGTATAGTTATTTACATGGGATTGCTTTTATTCGGGACCGAGAACATCTAAAGCCATAAATCATGTGAGTAATTCCAATGTGTTGCCCTTTTTTATATTTTAGAAAATTGCTAGCTTACAGGACAAAAAACCATATGTTTTTGTAGCTGTTAACGGGTTAAGTATATTCAGTTGGCATTTTTTTCTTGATATCCTGCTATTGAAATAATTATATTATTTAACCCATTTTTTATGACCGTGGAGTGAAACATCATCTCGCAGTACTTGTGCGAAAATAACTGTGGTGTAACAAATAACCAGAAAAAAATGATACAGATGATAAATGAATGAAATGAATAAACTTGGCGATTGTATTATTAAAATTTAAGCCCCTTGATGACCGCGGAGCGAAAAATTATCTCGCGGTACGCGTTCGAAAATAATCACGAGATGATTTTTCGTTCCTTGGATGTAAAAGTGTTAACTGTGCCTGGCAGAAATTATCGCTATTATTTCAATTAAGATACAAGCAGCTTATGAGTTTAACATTCAAAATAACGATATAGTTGATTCTGCCGTGTTATGATTGTGTGAAATTATATTTTTATGTTATTAACCATTTGGCTGCCTTATAAAAAAGTATGTCAGTACCTAACACGCCGGCTATAATTTAATTAGGTATTGACGAGATAACTTGTCTCTGGCGTGTGAGCTCTAAAAGTTTGACGAGCTATCTTGTCTGTGGCAGCCATCCAGTTAACAGTGCTATAGTCCATAAAGAATTAATATTGTCTATATACATAGTATATAAATTAGTATTTTCACTCGAATTGCAAGAAAAGTATATGATATATAACGATTACATATTCATAATTATGACATTTTTCTTTTGACACATTGCAGATATTGTTGAATCAGCAAGGATATTTTATTTGATAAATGAAAATATTTGTTTACGACTTGGAATGTGCTTAAAAATTGACTAGGATTGTCATTAACTGTTTTAATCACCTTGTACTGCAAACAATACATTCATAGTCATCGAAATAGTGTACATTTTCAATAGTGAATATTAATTAAATGTGATATTGCTGCAGATCAGTGGTTTCCTTCATTTTTTAACTCGTGGACACACATTTTTAAATATTTTTATTTGAACACTAACCCATAGTTAATAGTTAGTGCTAAAGAGTATTATTTATTTTCTATGAATATCAATGAAAAAATTTGATTTAACATGAATTATATTTTAATTCAGCGCAGTTAAGAGTTGACTCCACTCTTTTTAAGTTACATTAAAATACACAAAGTTATGTTTTTGAAGAGATTGAAAAATACGTACAGACTACTTGTACAATTTTGCATCTTTTTTTAAAATCGGAGTTGAACCATTTGTAAAAGCAGCAGTTGCATATTTTTTGACACCGCACCCTGATTTTATTATACAGTAATAAATAATATATAATGCTTTTAATAAATAATAAATAATATTTAAGACTTTTTTTGAAAACTACAAACCTCAAAGTAGTATGTTAAACATAAATAAATCTGGATGAAGATGAGAACACTACATGTCAAGATTAAGCCGATCAGTCGAAGTATAATTTGACACTTACAGTTGCAGATTATTTGTGTCAGGCACCTTAAATAATTCCCAGGTTGCCGACCACTGTCTTAGGGATGTGTGAGCTACTGAAGGGAACCGCTGATGTATTTATTCGAACTAGTATGTTTAACTTTTTTTTTGATGTATAGGTAATATACACTATTTACAGTATGTCCAGTATTGGTGTGTGCTACAGACCAATGAATTGAAAAAATCATTAGGAATGAATTTATATATTTATAATATTCGACATGTAATATGGGCAATAGGTTCTCATTTATCTATCCTTGTTATCTGAGATTAACTCCGAATCTACTGATGTATTGTCTTTCAGGTATACTTTTTTGTAATTTAATTTTTGAATCATTGAATAATTGGCTATTTTCACATATTCAGTAGTATGTATACCTGTACCTTAGAAGAAACTTGTCATACATACCAAATTGACATTTGCAGACAACACATTTAAAGATTTTTTTGATCATTTCACCCAAAAACTTTTTTTGCAGTAAATAGCTTATTTGAAATAGTTTCAAAATTATAAGATGTTTAGTTCTTAATTTGTTTCTAATATTGCATATTCGTTTAATTAAATGTTAAAATATAACTCATTGTAAATAAGAATAAATGTACTTGTTTATTTAAATATATGAATGTGTTTATTGTCGGTAGATGTTACAAAATGAATATTTGAAAACATTTAACACCTGTAACTTGCCAAATTGAATTTGTCATAAATAAATCTAAAAGGTTATTTTTTCCCTACATTTTTTTTCATCTACCTATCAAATTGCTGTGTTACTAAAAGGGTTAAACAAACATAACTTGGGATACTCATATCTGTCCATCACACTGCAATAGTGACTTCTGGGATCATAAAATTTACACAGCTAGTTGTGCTTGACTTATTTTAGTTTTCCACGTTGTCTTCTTTTCGAATTATGAGTAATGGAAGATAATATGAGAATATTAATGCCGGATGAAACATTTTTGAAATTTTATAGCAAGCACAACTTATTGATTGAAATGGTATTTACAAAATAGAAATACATTACAATAATGCGTAAAATACAAACGTTTTTAGTTCTTTATGAATTTTCAAAGTTTATCAATAATTTTGTTGGCATCAAGCTATTCGACAAAACTACACATATATATATATATATATTGTTTCTTATAACCAATAAAGTTTTAATGGAGACCCAAATGTTGAACCATTGATTTTTCACCAAATTGCGTATGTAGCACAAATCAATACAAAATGTACAGTCATCAATCTGTATGTGGTGTAGTCTTTAGTAGATAAGTGTGATGTGTTACTAGGAAATTATTCGTTTTTTTTTAGTTGTGTAATAATTTAACAACTCTGGCATTGGAGGACATAATATTAAAATAAGTTTCCGGGTTATCAACCCGTTATTATAGCTTGTACATAAACCAAATAAATGATAAAAACATGAGGCTAATTAAATAAATTAAACGTGTACTTTGAAGAAACTTGTCATACATACCAAATTGACACTTGCAGACAACACCTTTAAAGATTAAATTTGATCATTTCACCCAAACTTTTTTTGCAGTAAATAGCTTATTTGAAATAGTTTCAAAATTATAAGATGTTTAGTTCTTAATTTGTTTCTAATATTGCATATTCGTTTAATTAAATGATAAAATATAACTCATTGTAAATAAGAATAAATGTACTTGTTTATTGAAATATTTGAATGTGTTTATTGTCGGTAGATGTTACAAAATGAATATTAAAAAACATTTAACACATGTAACTTGCCAAATTGAATTGGTCATAAATAAATCTAAAAGGTTATTTTTTCTCTACATTTTTTTTCATCTACCTATCAAATTGCTGTGTTACTAAAAGGGTTAAACAAACATAACTTGGGATACTCATATCTGTCCATCACACTGTAATAGTGACTTCTGGGATCATATAATTTACACAGCTCTTTGTGCTTGACTTATTTTAGTTTTCCACGTTGTCTTCTTTTCGAATTATGACTAATGGAAGATAATATGAGAATATTAATGCCGGATGAAACATTTTTGAAATCTTATAGCAAGCACAATTTATTGTTTGAAATGGTATTTACAAAATAGAAACACATTACAATAATGCGTAAAATACAAACGTTTTCAGTTCTTTATGAATTGTCAAAGTTTATCAATAATTTTGTTGGCATCAAGCTATTCGATAAAACTACACATATATATATATTGTTTCTTATAACCAATAAAGTTTTAATGGAGACCCAAATGTTGAACCATTGATTTTTCAGTACCAGTAATTTTTCACCAAATTGCGTATGTAGCACAAATCAATACAAAATGTACAGTCATCAATCTGTATGTGGTGTAGTCTTTAGTAGATAAGTGTGATGTGTTACTAGGAAATTATTCGTTTTTTTTAGTTGTGTAATAATTTAACAACTCTGGCATTGGAGGACATAATATTAAAATAAGTTTCCGGGTTATCAACCCGTTATTATAGCTTGTACATAAACCAAATAAATGATGAAAAAATGAGGCTAATTAAATAAATTAAACGTGTACTTAGAAGAAACTTGTCATACATACCAAATTGACACTTGCAGACAACACCTTTAAAGATTAAATTTGATCATTTCACCCAAACTTTTTTTGCAGTAAATAGCTTATTTGAAATAGTTTCAAAATTATAAGATGTTTAGTTCTAAATTTGTTTCTAATATTGCATATTCGTTTAATTAAATGTTAAAATATAACTCATTGTAAATAAGAATAAATGTACTTGTTTATTGAAATATTTGAATGTGTTTATTGTCGATAGATGTTACAAAATGAATATTTGAAAACATTTAACACCTGTAACTTGCCAAATTGAATTTGTCATAAATAAATCTAAAAGGCTATTTTTTCCCTACATTTTTTTTCATCTACCTATCAAATTGCTGTGTTACTAAAAGGGTTAAACAAACATAACTTGGGATACTCATATCTGTCCATCACACTGCAATAGTGACTTCTGGGATCATAAAATTTACACAGCTAGTTGTGCTTGACTTATTTTAGTTTTCCACGTTGTCTTCTTTTCGAATTATGACTAATGGAAGATAATATGAGAATATTAATGCCGGATGAAACATTTTTGAAATCTTATAGCAAGCACAATTTATTGTTTGAAATGGTATTTACAAAATAGAAATACATTACAATAATGCGTAAAATACAAACGTTTTCAGTTCTTTATGAATTGTCAAAGTTTATCAATAATTTTGTTGGCATCAAGCTATTCGACAAAACTACACATATATATATATTGTTTCTTATAACCAATAAAGTTTTAATGGAGACCCAAATGTTGAACCATTGATTTTTCACCAAATTGTGTATGTAACACAAATCAATACAAAATGTACAGTCATCAATCTGTATGTGGTGTAGTCTTTAGTAGCTAAGTGTGATGTGTTACTAGGAAATTATTCGTTTTTTTTAGTTGTGTAATAATTTAACAACTCTGGCATTGGAGGACATAATATTAAAATAAGTTTCCGGGTTATCAACCCGTTATTATAGCTTGTACATAAACCAAATAAATGATAAAAACATGAGGCTAATTAAATAAATTAAACGTGTACTTTGAAGAAACTTGTCATACATACCAAATTGACACTTGCAGACAACACCTTTAAAGATTAAATTTGATCATTTCACCCAAACTTTTTTTGCAGTAAATAGCTTATTTGAAATAGTTTCAAAATTATAAGATGTTTAGTTCTTAATTTGTTTCTAATATTGCATATTCGTTTAATTAAATGATAAAATATAACTCATTGTAAATAAGAATAAATGTACTTGTTTATTGAAATATTTGAATGTGTTTATTGTCGGTAGATGTTACAAAATGAATATTAAAAAACATTTAACACATGTAACTTGCCAAATTGAATTGGTCATAAATAAATCTAAAAGGTTATTTTTTCTCTACATTTTCTTTCATCTACCTATCAAATTGCTGTGTTACTAAAAGGGTTAAACAAACATAACTTGGGATACTCATATCTGTCCATCACACTGTAATAGTGACTTCTGGGATCATATAATTTACACAGCTCTTTGTGCTTGACTTATTTTAGTTTTCCACGTTGTCTTCTTTTCGAATTATGACTAATGGAAGATAATATGAGAATATTAATGCCGGATGAAACATTTTTGAAATCTTATAGCAAGCACAATTTATTGTTTGAAATGGTATTTACAAAATAGAAATACATTACAATAATGCGTAAAATACAAACGTTTTCAGTTCTTTATGAATTGTCAAAGTTTATCAATAATTTTGTTGGCATCAAGCTATTCGACAAAACTACACATATATATATATTGTTTCTTATAACCAATAAAGTTTTAATGGAGACCCAAATGTTGAACCATTGATTTTTCAGTACCATTAATTTTTCACCAAATTGCGTATGTAGCACAAATCAATACAAAATGTACAGTCATCAATCTGTATGTGGTGTAGTCTTTAGTAGATAAGTGTGATGTGTTACTAGGAAATTATTCGTTTTTTTTAGTTGTGTAATAATTTAACAACTCTGGCATTGGAGGACATAATATTAAAATAAGTTTCCGGGTTATCAACCCGTTATTATAGCTTGTACATAAACCAAATAAATGATGAAAAAATGAGGCTAATTAAATAAATTAAACGTGTACTTAGAAGAAACTTGTCATACATACCAAATTGACACTTGCAGACAACACCTTTAAAGATTAAATTTGATCATTTCACCCAAAATTTTTTTGCAGTAAATAGTTTATTTGAAATAGTTTCAAAATTATAAGATGTTTAGTTCTAAATATGTTTCAAATATTGCATATTCGTTTAATTAAATGATAAAATATAACTCATTGTAAATAAGAATAAATGTACTTGTTTATTGAAATATTTGAATGTGTTTATTGTCGGTAGATGTTACAAAATGAATATTAAAAAACATTTAACACATGTAACTTGCCAAATTGAATTGGTCATAAATAAATCTAAAAGGTTATTTTTTCTCTACATTTTTTTTCATCTACCTATCAAATTGCTGTGTTACTAAAAGGGTTAAACAAACATAACTTGGGATACTCATATCTGTCCATCACACTGTAATAGTGACTTCTGGGATCATATAATTTACACAGCTCTTTGTGCTTGACTTATTTTAGTTTTCCACGTTGTCTTCTTTTCGAATTATGACTAATGGAAGATAATATGAGAATATTAATGCCGGATGAAACATTTTTGAAATCTTATAGCAAGCACAATTTATTGTTTGAAATGGTATTTACAAAATAGAAACACATTACAATAATGCGTAAAATACAAACGTTTTCAGTTCTTTATGAATTGTCAAAGTTTATCAATAATTTTGTTGGCATCAAGCTATTCGACAAAACTACACATATATATATATTGTTTCTTATAACCAATAAAGTTTTAATGGAGACCCAAATGTTGAACCATTGATTTTTCAGTACCATTAATTTTTCACCAAATTGCGTATGTAGCACAAATCAATACAAAATGTACAGTCATCAATCTGTATGTGGTGTAGTCTTTAGTAGATAAGTGTGATGTGTTACTAGGAAATTATTCGTTTTTTTTAGTTGTGTAATAATTTAACAACTCTGGCATTGGAGGACATAATATTAAAATAAGTTTCCGGGTTATCAACCCGTTATTATAGCTTGTACATAAACCAAATAAATGATGAAAAAATGAGGCTAATTAAATAAATTAAACGTGTACTTAGAAGAAACTTGTCATACATACCAAATTGACACTTGCAGACAACACCTTTAAAGATTAAATTTGATCATTTCACCCAAAATTTTTTTGCAGTAAATAGCTTATTTGAAATAGTTTCAAAATTATAAGATGTTTAGTTCTAAATATGTTTCAAATATTGCATATTCGTTTAATTAAATGATAAAATATAACTCATTGTAAATAAGAATAAATGTACTTGTTTATTGAAATATTTGAATGTGTTTATTGTCGGTAGATGTTACAAAATGAATATTAAAAAACATTTAACACATGTAACTTGCCAAATTGAATTGGTCATAAATAAATCTAAAAGGTTATTTTTTCCCTACATTTTTTTTCATCTACCTATCAAATTGCTGTGTTACTAAAAGGGTTAAACAAACATAACTTGGGATACTCATATCTGTCCATCACACTGCAATAGTGACTTCTGGGATCATAAAATTTACACAGCTAGTTGTGCTTGACTTATTTTAGTTTTCCACGTTGTCTTCTTTTCGAATTATGAGTAATGGAAGATAATATGAGAATATTAATGCCGGATGAAACATTTTTGAAATTTTATAGCAAGCACAACTTATTGATTGAAATGGTATTTACAAAATAGAAATACATTACAATAATGCGTAAAATACAAACGTTTTTAGTTCTTTATGAATTTTCAAAGTTTATCAATAATTTTGTTGGCATCAAGCTATTCGACAAAACTACACATATATATATATATATATTGTTTCTTATAACCAATAAAGTTTTAATGGAGACCCAAATGTTGAACCATTGATTTTTCAGTACCATTAATTTTTCACCAAATTGCGTATGTAACACAAATCAATACAAAATGTACAGTCATCAATCTGTATGTGGTGTAGTCTTTAGTAGCTAAGTGTGATGTGTTACTAGGAAATTATTCGTTTTTTTTAGTTGTGTAATAATTTAACAACTCTGGCATTGGAGGACATAATATTAAAATAAGTTTCCGGGTTATCAACCCGTTATTATAGCTTGTACATAAACCAAATAAATGATGAAAAAATGAGGCTAATTAAATAAATTAAACGTGTACTTAGAAGAAACTTGTCATACATACCAAATTGACACTTGCAGACAACACCTTTAAAGATTAAATTTGATCATTTCACCCAAAATTTTTTTGCAGTAAATAGTTTATTTGAAATAGTTTCAAAATTATAAGATGTTTAGTTCTAAATATGTTTCAAATATTGCATATTCGTTTAATTAAATGATAAAATATAACTCATTGTAAATAAGAATAAATGTACTTGTTTATTGAAATATTTGAATGTGTTTATTGTCGGTAGATGTTACAAAATGAATATTAAAAAACATTTAACACATGTAACTTGCCAAATTGAATTGGTCATAAATAAATCTAAAAGGTTATTTTTTCCCTACATTTTTTTTCATCTACCTATCAAATTGCTGTGTTACTAAAAGGGTTAAACAAACATAACTTGGGATACTCATATCTGTCCATCACACTGCAATAGTGACTTCTGGGATCATAAAATTTACACAGCTAGTTGTGCTTGACTTATTTTAGTTTTCCACGTTGTCTTCTTTTCGAATTATGACTAATGGAAGATAATATGAGGATATTAATGCCGGATGAAACATTTTTAAATCTTATAGCAAGCACAATTTATTGTTTGAAATGGTATTTACGAAATAGAAACACATTACAATAATGCGTAAAATACAAACGTTTTCAGTTCTTTATGAATTGTCAAAGTTTATCAATAATTTTGTTGGCATCAAGCTATTCGATAAAACTACACATATTTATTGTTTCTTATAACCAATAAAGTTTTAATGAAGACCCAAATGTTGAACCATTGATTTTTCAGTACCATTAATTTTTCACCAAATTGCGTATGTAGCACAAATCAATACAAAATGTACAGTCATCAATCTGTATGTGGTGTAGTCTTTAGTAGATAAGTGTGATGTGTTACTAGGAAATTATTCGTTTTTTTTAGTTGTGTAATAATTTAACAACTCTGGCATTGGAGGACATAATATTAAAATAAGTTTCCGGGTTATCAACCCGTTATTATAGCTTGTACATAAACCAAATAAATGATGAAAACATGAGGCTAATTAAATAAATTAATACGTATAAGTGATATTACTTATTACAAATTATCAATTAATTATCAATAATGAAAATCAATTAGTATATTTCACTATCATGTGTCGTGTTGCTTATACCCTTGGCTTATAATTCATTTACAACTATTCTGTTGTGCTGAGCCCAAACAGGTTATCTGACATATTTTGGTATTTTGAGTTTTAATTGACTTTGATTTTAAGATGTATCTAATGCGAAAAAATAAGTAAACAGACTATTTCTCCCATGTGCCTAAAATGCAGATGCCCGCTTTGTATTTACTGCCACTGTTATGATTTCGTATTAGAAATAATATTTTGTCTAAATTCATCATTCAATTTTAAGTTATGGAAACGAAATGAAGAATTTCACTTTTGTTCAGGTATACTTAAACACTGCATGTACAATGAATTTGGGAGACAAAAGAGCATGAATACTTAACACAGGTTTTGAATAGTAAGAATCTATTTGATTTTATTTTTAAACGGAAATATCCATTTTGAAAAATCTGTCCAATGTGGGTCAAGTAATGAAGTATAAAAGACATTAATGGCTGCATTAATATATTGGGATTACTCTATTTTTTAAATTTATATTTCGGATAGTAATTATTGGTTTTTCAGCAATTTTATTAGTCGGTAAGATGATTCGAATCACATACAACGAGAGATGCCTGTATACATGATATCAGTTACCATCAAATATTTTTTTATAGTTTGTTAATGTTAAAATTTGCTGAGGCTTATGAGTTCTTCATAATAATAAACTAGGTTATTCCAGTGTAAAAATTGTAATGTAAATGAAATCAAGGCTATGTGTTACATGTTTTTAAAAGAAATATAGATACCAAAGTTTTATTTCGTTTGTTACGATACAGCAATATTATTGAACGATAATATGTTGTGTTTGAAATAAAGTTTAATTCTCCTAAAAAATGGCTATTATCGTATGTTAATCTATGTAAATACTATGTAGTATTTTGAATGCAATAAATAGTTTTTTGCCTTGAAACACGAACACTGATTTGTATATTTGATCATATTCAAAAAGAAAATATAAATTACTGTATCTTTAAGGTTACTAAACAGAACAAAATAAAAAACGAGAACATCATTTTAGTAATCATAAAATAATTCACTAATAAGAAAGGCAAAAATACTGATGTTACTGAAGCTAAATTTGATCCCGCAGTGAGACACGCTATGCAGATTTATGTAGCACAACTTTTCCCTTAGTAATATAACCTATAACTTCACAGTTCACTGCTTTTAGAACCATCTATTTCAAAGCCATTCTATTTAGTTAATTATTTTGTGATATATCGTTAACGTTTTATATTTTTTAAAACTGGTAACATGTTTATTACTTTTATAATATTTAGCAAAATAAACTTGTGAAAGAAAGGTAGAATTGAGTATTAAAAGTGAGAAATTGGTAATGTATATAAATAAGCGTATAGTTGTAGATTAATAAGGACACTTTTTTTTAAGAAAATCATTCATTCAGATTTATTTTCATACATTTGAATGTTTTAACTAAATTTGTTTTATCTTGCTGTTGATGGCGCTCATGTAGAGAAATGATTTAAAACTTAATTCAATCTTCCTTTCACAGACAAAAATCTCTTAATTGTTTGTTGTAAAACGAAATTATACTATATCACCTGTAATTAATTATAATAGTATGTTGGCTTGCTTCAGGGATTAATAAGCCACTATTAAACGATGCCGCCCTTAGCCAATAATTTTTTAGTTAAAATTAGTTATTTTTTTATACTAGGTGCGGTTTTTGTATTGTCATAACCTCACCGTTATTTAAAAAATACACAACATTCAACACGCATAATATATGCTGGCGGACAACTTACTGACAATTGCAAAAAAATTCCCCCCAGCACCCCCGTACATCCTATTGTATGTTAAAGCCACAAATACAATGTAGAACAATGCAATGTAGGCGGGAATTAGGAAGAGAATCTTATAAGTATTTAATTTTTAAAATGATACTCGTAAAGCTTTGAATTATTTAAAAAAAAAAATTTTGCTCGTTGATTTCATAAAAATATTATTGGATATATTATCCAAAGAAACAATGATGAAATTTAATTGTGTAGTTATCGACACATTTGCTGTCAAATTAGTACTTTCTCCATTTGACGTACAATCTCACCTGATACTGTTTAATAATAAGATGTCGTTTCTTTGTTGGTATTTAATATGGAAGTGAGTGTAAAGTTGCTAATTTTACAGGAGGGATAAAAAAAGATCTTTTGAAAGACATTACATGCTTGAAGCACTGTGTGAGTTTTAGTAATAATGTGCAGCTCATGCAAGTTGTTAAAAAGAATAATTATGTATAATACTGAATTTAATTTTCGATCAAAGCCAAATTAACACCTTTATAATCTTAAGTGCGTGATATGATAATTTATTGTGTATGGATAATGTGCAACCCTCATTTTAGTGACAATGTTTGTTTTGTATTAAACGTAAATTCTATACCTACCAACATCGAATCTATATCCTTTTAATCGTTTATAAACATTATAATTGGCCCGGCAATGCTACTTTGTTATTTTTATAGTTGTAAAATGAGTACGCATTATTGTCATACAATTGAATTTGCTCTCATGTCATCAAATCAATATATATTTTTAGATACTTGTTGAATTAAGTTTATTGGACGATGGCGCTGTTTTGTGTTTCATTTATTAGCTCCAACAAACTTGTACATATTTAAATGTGCCTAGATTATTCACCTATGCAATTATTTGTATAACTTACATGCATTCTGAATCTACACAACGTTTTATTCCACAGCTACCATTTCTTATTAAAAAATATCGTAAACTTCTTTTGTAATTGAATTGTAGTACTTAAGTTTGGAAATGATTTTATTCCTGCAAATATTTTTATTAACATTTTGTTTTATTATATTATAATACATTGCTGATTATGGGTAATATTTTTCTAAATATATGAATTAGGTATACCTATTGGTATTGTAATGATAATTATATTTTTATGCTTTTTTGGTATTTAAATCTTGAATGCGATCTTTCTTAAGTTTAGAGATAGAGAAGCAACATATAAAATGACTTAGGAGAGTGAACTGTTACCGATTTATAATTTTAATATTTAAAATTATTCACTGTAAAATTTCTTATTAAATGGATTCAAAAAAGTAATTGTTTTGTTTTTATTTTATACATAATCATTTCTAACAAGTTCTTTTGATGTCAAGTTGTGTCATATCTTTACCTATATGATAAACTAGACTACTAAAATGCTCAAATTGCTCAACAAAACGGATAACCGTATCCAGTGACACCAGTTGAGTGCCAATTTTTAAGCATATCTCCGACCTTGGTCTAAGAATTATTCCCTGTAAAATAGCTAATTGTCAGTCTTTAAAATAAAATGAATAAACTTTTATCAGTAATATATTTTGTTTTTATAAATAAATATTAAATGATAAAAAATATTCTTTTGCTTATTATCTGGCAAAAATGACATTTTTTCCACTGTTTTCTAAGATAGACGACAAGTGGATGATGAAACTGAAAACATATGCAATATTCACTTTCTTTTAAAAATAAAGAGATTTAAAAACTGATTTATTTAATTATTGATTTTAGAATAACTGTTTTAAAGCCTTACGCCCAACCTCCATCAGCAAAAAGTAAGAATAGAGAGAAGGGGTGAGTTAAAGATTGGCTCAGATTTGAACACTCAAGTATGGCTGAAACTGAAACAGGTATGGCATGTAGCATTTCGAAAAAATTGTGTTTTTATAGAACCATTAAAATTTGAAGATGAAGCTACACACATATTTTGTTACAAAATCTGAAGACCATCATATTGTAGTTCGGATTCAAAAAATATATCTAAATTTACGAAAATAATCATTAACTTTTGTATATTAAATATGTGTTCTTTTAATTTCAGACAAATTACTATCATTAGAACAGGTATTTCTCATTCTTCAGATTGTAAAATTCTCATTACAGCATGTTATAATACATTTCATGCTAGGACATTTTGGGTGACACGCATCGTTTACGGACGGGACGATCTTCGCCCAAAAGTGAAAATCGAAAGGCTGTAAAAAATATTCCCAAATGTGAAATGTCATCTGGGTCGAGCCAGATTTTTTCAGAATTTTGATACGCCGAACTGAAAACGTTACCCATCACTACTAGACCAAGCTAGAGCAGCACAAATGTATATTTATATAGTTTTTCTACTATTCTATCTGATAATATAAAATTTTATAAAAATTCTATGATAATCAATTGGTATCTATAACTCAGATGTAGAATATTGCTTCATCCAACAAGAATGCGTGTAATAATTGACTTCGCACTGGTATACATCATGGTGATCTTTTTCGCAAAAAAGAGTATTTGGTTCACCGTTGGAAGTCTCGCGTTTACTTTTATGTTTCTTTTTCTTATTGAAAGTATTTTTTGATTTGGATTCAATTGTATTCAAGTTTTTCTTGTATCCGGCAGTTTGATAGTCAATTTGTCGACAGAAATTAGGTTGCTTGTAGTATAATTGATTTGCTGTATTACCAACTTTAATATGGCATGTGCTTGATTCTTTTAATGATGACTTATATTGCAGCCATTTATGTCTTGATAAAGCATCTACTGGTCCCCATTTTCTTGATGGCTTTATGGCTGCTGTCAATTTCTAGATAAAAAAAAATAGAATTATATTATTCAAGCAGAGTTTATTCAGTTAATAGTCGGCGAATAATGATAAAAGTTTCACATTTTTCTGATTTTTGAGATGGTTACGATTGATCATAAGACATGATAATTGTTGGTATAACAATAATAAAAGATGATTTAGATATTGACAAAACATATATTCACAATATATATAATACCTGAATTAATCCATAATCCTCTTTACGATAAGTAACCCAAGCTGCCCAAATAAGCAAATTGATCAGTGCTGCACACAGCAAAAAGACAAGAAGCCAAAATGTCCATTCTTTATTGGTTGATTTGTTAATATAGATTGAAGTTTGCCATACTATAAGCATGAAGAGGCCGGCTGGAATAAGCCCCCAAAAAACAAACCATATATAACTTATGTGCTTGTTAATTACAAATTCCAAATCTTGTTTGATCAGCTTAAATCCTGTAAAGAAGCAATTGGATATTTTTCACATTCTTGATATTTAAAAAGAAAAATAGGACACTGGACGGTACTGTCATATGCACATATATACATAGTATAACTGTTAACAAAGCTACATTAACAGCTTAACGACCATGGACGCGTATTTGAGTCTTTGAAAAACAAAGGTTGCTGGCCGGCGGACACATATATGCGTATAGGCGAAGTATTTGGAAGCTAAGAAAATTAAATTTTGTAAAGATATCTCAATTTGATTACAAATTATAGTGAATTTGGTAAAATTACAATTTTTGCGAATTTTTCGCAAAATTTTATTTCGCCAGGTGAAATTTTATAAAAAAAACGTGCAGTTGTTAAGATGAAAGAAAACATTTCGCTCTTCAGTCGGTCATCACCCAGAACTTGAAGACAAGTTGTTTCTATGGATAGAAGGGATGCGAAGAGTTCCGCTTCCAGTTCCACCCATATTGGTAATTGCAAAAGCCAAATCTATTGCAGCTGATATGTCCATTGAATCATTCAAGGCATCTTGGCAGTGGTTCAAAAAATTTCGTCAAAGAAAAGGGATACAATCAATGATGTTACACGGAGAAGGTGCAGAAGTTGATAAAGAAAATCCTGAACTGCTACAAGCTTTGTCAGAATTGTACGAAAAGATTTCTAAATATGAACCGGAAAATGTCTACAATATGGATGAAACTGGACTGTTTTTTCGACTTCTACCGCGGTATTCTCTGCTTTTACCAAACGAAAACGTTAACACGACTCGAGGAAAAAAGAAAACAAAAGATAGAATTTCTTTGGCGGTATGTGCTAATGCAACAGGCACTCACAAAATCCCTTGCACAATTATTGGGAAACCAAAACGTCCAGCATGCATCAAAAATCGAGAATGGCCGGTTAAATATTTTAATCAATCAAGAGCTTGGATGGATGTGGCAACCTGTTGGAAGTGGTTTAATGAAGTTTTTTATCCCGAAATCAAAAAGAGAACAGGAAGGCCAGTTCTTTTGCTTATGGACAATGCACCTGGACATTTTGAGGCATTTAAACGAGATAATGTGGAGGTTGCATTTTTCCCACCTAATTGCACAAGCTGGAAACAGCCATGTGATATGGGAATTATTGCAGCCCTGAAAAAGCGATATAAATATTTGTATCTCAAAGAAGTCCTTAACTATTATGAAATGGATGATGGTTTAAAAAGCATCAAAGCAGTTCAAGGAAAACAGCTTTCAAGGGGTGCAGCTGGTGTTGCATATGGAAATGCAGCACATTTATTAGATGCTGCCAATTTTGTTAAGGAGGCATGGGACGCCATCTCAGCAGAGACAATCGCAAACTCTTTTGCCAAAACCGAGATAATGACCCTTACACCCGTTCTTGTTGAGAATTCTGAGAACGAATGGATCAATGAAATCATTTCAATGTTTGCAAAAGTAAGCATTGAAATTGACGTCAACGATGCTATAAACTTCGAAAGAATTGACGAGGAAAACACTGAAGAATATGTTCAGGAAATTCTCAAAGATGTGGACGATGTTTTGGAAGATGTGAAAGAAGTACCGGATGAAAGCCACTTATCTGACGATTCCGATCTAGAAAACAACGAATGTCTAGTCAAGTTTGAAGGCTTTGACAACTTGTGTGAAATGGCAGTAAATATAGAAAATCAGCTTTTATGCCCAGTTGTTAAAAATGCAGCAGGAGCTGATTACAACGATCTTCTATGCTCTTTTGAAAACTTTCAAAAAAAAATAATAAAAATCGCATCAATTTCAAAAAAATCAAATAATAAAAACAATGTGCAGTTGACACTTTACGATATGTTTGTACCTAAATAAAAATGTAAATTTGTTTTTTTCTCTTTGTGTAATAGTTAATTGTTATCTTAACTGTTTTCCATTTTATAAAATAATTGTGTTCAGTTTTCTTTAATAAATATTGATCCAAGTTTTTTGCCATTTTTCATGCGTACTTAACCGGGATGCGTACCACATTTTTTGCGTACTTAAGCGGGAGGTTACTGTATTGTCTTCTTAATCTACCTAGAAAATATTTTCTTTTGCATTTTTGACAGCGATTTTAAAATATCATCAATTTTATTATAAGACACATTCTAAATTCAAAGATTCCAAAAAACGTATAAACATGCATCTGTTAATCAAGGAAACAATATAAAATTCTTCTCAAAAATGAATAATCTTAGACAATTTTGATAAGGTGGTTAACAATACTAAAGGAGAGAAAAATGTTATGTTATGAAAAACACTTATATTATATTTATCAAGATACAGCTCAAATTTATTGCTCTTACATGTAATAATTTATTATTAATTTGGTGACCAGAAAACTTACCATAAAGTAAAAATAGTCCAGACAGTTCAATAAACATAAATACAATTGTGTAAATAGGTATGACATCAAAATCCAAGAGTGTAATTACATCGAGACCAAAAATAAAAACTACAAGTGACATAAAAACTCCTGTCATCGCAATGGTCCATCCTACTGTACTCTTCTTGCAGTGAGCTTCAGCATGAATGCACCATATAATTGGATAAATCAACGCCAACTATAAAAGATAAATTATTTTTACAGAAACTTTATAATCCAGTGTTAACCATACTGAATACAATATAAATATAGTTTTGTGCACAAGAATGCACACACGACGGTTGCATCAAAAACAGATGATAAACGTGCACATATACACATACAGAAATAGACAGATCTAGAATTTAAAAAAAACTCTTGATCATTAAAGGTTTTTTATAAAGTTGAAAATTAACATCATTATTCTCACCACGGTGGATAGACCTGAGAACATCAAAAGAGAATATGCAAATGTTGGCCATATTGATTTGACATCTTTGAAAACAGACGAATCGTAGATCATGACCAAAATCACTAGAAATGATGCTTCTCTGCTTGAGTTTAAATCTTCTTTACAAAACCATAACATTACACTTAACCAACCAATCAATAAATTTATTACAATAAATATTACAGCACTCCTGCAAAAAAAAGATAGTTTCATTAATACTGGTGTTACACATACCTTAAACAATATAACTTCTATAAATAAGATAACTAAAAATGTAATTATTAGAATTATATTTGGATCATCATTAATAATTAAAAGATTAATTCCCCTGTATTATTTGTAAATATAGGGTGAGTTTGAAATACTTAACATTTTTGATAGATTAAAGGTTTGCCAAAAAGCACAGTAAGTATGACAGCTGCAAACTGTGCATCTTGTTTGTATTAATGAGGAGTAAACATTCAAAAAGTGTTTTGTCACAAATTTAAAAAAATGCTGTTTAATATCAGTTCTGATAGTCAATACATTATAATATCTATGAATGAAAATCACAATTAACGTTCAAAAAAAGTTTTTTCCTATAAAAAATAAATCATAAAGTTGACACGTTCATGCAAAACGTGTTTTCTCCAACACCCAAATTCAATCAAAAGTTGTTTTGTCCTCTCAACCAATCACAGTGTAGAAGCCATCATATTGGATGTGTGACAAAACGCATTTTGCATGAAAATTGGAACTAGTATACTTTCTTTACTGACTGTTTTTGTAAACAGAAGTTGTGCTTTCTACAAGTTTTTTTTAGAGTGCGGATAGAAAGATGGGCTAGAACAGGACTAATGGTTAACTAATCGCTCACGCTTTGCCTTGTTAATTCTAGGATTGGTAGAGTGAGGGGGATAGATATAAAAAATACCAACACCTTCAAACAGAAATCGATCTTTTAGGTCTTACCTTAGTTCTAATAATTCTTTGTTTACCATTTTTACGTTTTTTGGGAGATTATGATTTAAAGATATATTTTCAAATGTCTTTTGACAGAAAAAATAAAAAGTTTTCAAAGGAAAATAAAAATCATATTTCATATTGATTTGAAACATTAAAAATATCGAGAAAAAAGGTACCGTAATGCCGTTCCACCGCATCATATGGGGGGAAAAAGCATTGATAATATGTATATAATTACATATGTGTAATTATATATCTATAATATTAATAAAATATAATAATATTGATTACGATATAACTAAAAACTCTTAATTTTCATTCAAATAGTGTTTTGTTCACAAGTTTCATGCAAAAAGTGTTTGGTCCAAATTTCAAACCAAAAAATTAGCTAATCCAAGAGTTCTAGATCATACAAAATACGTGGATTGAAATTCATTCCGTAAACAGTTTAATTTTAATAACATTTTTTTAAGAACTTGGGCTACGTTATCAAATGACATGTTTTTCATCATTTCCCAAGTTCTGCATTTGTGTGACAAAACACTTTTTGAATGTTTGCTCCTCATTTATTATCTTGTCGGCTTGCTGCAAGAAGTCATTAATTGAAAATTTGGTTGACACTGGGTAAAATTAACAAATTGTATTCATTTTTTTTATTTTGCATAAAACAGTGTCTTAACATTAACCAATATTGTTCAATGACCTACCTTTAAAATAATACCTTGAAATAAAAGATATTGTCAACAAGCGTGTCATTCTTGCAAAATATATTTTAATGACTTCTTGTATCAAACCGTCAATCTATTGCTATAAAAAGATATGATCTCACAACTCTTAAGCTATTAAGTTGTCAGGAAATGAGAGCAAGTTTAAAAACCAGAAATATTTTTGTAATACATAGAAAAAATAATATTTCTTTGGTTCTGTTATAACTGATGCGATTGTTGTGTATGCCGTTTTTTGTAGTACACAGCAATGTCTCAAGTCAAAAAACAGAATGATTTCAAGAAAAAATGTGGCTATAATGATGAAAAAGTATTTAATGTTGACAGAATACATTTTTTTTTACTATATGACAAATTTAAGGGTTTTAATCTTAAAGTCTACAATGATAACCGAAAAGGAAAGCTCTTGTGTATTAACTAACATCTTTTGTGTATATTTCTTTCTCATTAGAGTGAAGGATGTTGGCGAATCTTATAAGCAGGATTATTTGAGACAATCCTGATATTATTAATTGTTATAATCATATAAACTGTATAAAAATTAGCTGTGAACAATATTGAATCTGCTTAGCACATATTTAAAAATCGTTTTATACAAATAAAACATTCTACTTGCCATAATATGTTGCTTTTACAATATATGGATCCTGCAGCCGTGATAAGGTATCCAAATCCAAGATGTGTTGAAAATAACAGTTGCACAAAAGCAGCATACCAAATTTTCATGGATAGCAAGAGCTCCCAATTAGTTTTTTCAAAAATATTTTTGAAATTTCTCGCTTCACCAAAAAACATTACTCCTAAAGCCAGTAATAATGTTCCACTTGCTAGTATGTACAAAGATGTTTGAAATGATTGAGGTATTTTAATTAAGCTGAAAAATTAAATGTCAGACAAGGTATTCAGCATTCTAGGTTAATTAATCATATTATAATATTTCAATGTGTTATTAACACATCAACGTTTCTATAAATGGTGTTTTTTCAAGTATGCAGAATTAATCACTGTAGTCGGTTCTATCTATAACACAAAGATTTTTTTCGAAAAGAACTATGGATATTGAAATAATCTTTAATGTTTAAAGTTAAAAAACAAAATTCAACAATGTATTAGCCGATCAATTTTTGAATTTATATGCCGTTTAAAAAACTAGAAACAGAAACAAATATGTCAAAATTTGAATTCAGTGATATTAAGTTTATGAAAGTTTTTTCTAAATCTTCTCTCCTGAAACGTTTTTGTAAAACTTATCTATCAATTTGATATTATACTTACCAAAGGGGTATAAGAAGCCACAATGTAAACATAATTGCAGTTATTAGTCCATACCACATTGGGTCTTCAAACACAGGTTTTAAGAATGTCTCACTAGAGATAAAAGAAAAAAATTGAAAATGTTATACGCAGTGGATCAATAATTTCTCTACATGATAGCAATTTTCAATTTGTCAAAAAATATAGAAGCTTGAAATGATTAACAGGAATTAAGCTGAACACTGATTTTTGTAAATTGAAATTGCTAAAGATGTTGTATTTTTTTCAACAAATTTTGGACTATGTATTGTGTCATGTGATGAATGATGAGAGAAATTTAGACAATTTTCATAGTTCTGTTAATTCTATGAGGCTTTGTATGGATTCACTACCCAAGATTACACTGTGAAAACCATTAAATGTAGAAATTTGTTTGCATTAAGGATAATAGGGTATTGATGGTGCATTTATTAAAAATAAGTAATATTAACTCATTACTTACTGGACACATTTTTGACCTGAAGTTCCATTTACTTGATACCCATTCTGAAAATCAAAACTGATCGTTATAATACAATAAGAACATCAGTGGCGGTTCCTGACCTAAAATCTTGGGTGGGCTAGAGAAAAGCATATTTCCACTTCACCTAATACATTAATCTACAAGCAAATTAACAAATACTACGACACTACTGCAATGCATAAATTTTTATATAATAAAATCAATGCTAATGTAACTAAGAAATAATAGAATAATAACACGGAATCCTTAAATTCGTCTCTTTCAAAGTGAAATAACAAGTACCAACTAAAAGCAGTATAGAACTGTCACTGAAAGTCAATACCTGTCACTTTCATACAATACAACGATATTGGTTTTGTGTTTCAATGCATAAGTATGCGTAATGGGCAGATTCTGTTTAGCCCCCAACGATCAACAGAAGCTTGACAGATTGAAACACTATCGTGTGTATTAGGTGACGTTTCCGTACATACAAATACAAAAAAAATCTAATCGTGCTTGATTGCGCCCCAGTGTAAAGAAATATTGCATGATATTGTCTGTGGTTACGGGCTAAATATCGCTAGCCCTTGAGTGGTGTTGCCAGAGTGACGTGAGTTCCTGTTCCCTGTGAAGTATTTATAGGGTTATTGTTTTTTTTATGCCGGCTCAGTTTAAAATTGTAGTACAAAACACAATCGAGAATATGATTGTAGGTAGACGTAACATTGTTTTATATTGACAGAGGAAAATTAAAACAAAGATATTATATTCATTTGGGAAAACTAAGTTACGCCTATAAATGTATTTATTTTGTTCAGCGGCCGAATTGCTGTTCATTTTTATTCAGCCATCTAATGTTTTGGGTGAAAAATGCAGGTCGGGCTTAGCCCACCTAGCCCAGTACCTAGAACCGCCACTGAAGAACATTATCATGTGAAATTACTCTGTTGTACTTTTTTTTGCGCCATGTTATAATATATAAAACAATGACAGCAAAAACATTTTTAAAATTAATTATAAATCCATTATCACTCATAAACATAATTTTGTTTGATTTTGCAAATTGTATAATAAATCATTACATCTTAGGTGAAATATATTTTGACAAAATGTCTATTTATTGTTATTTGATTTTGAGTGATTCATATTATACACATAAAATATTTGACTTTTAGGTAGATACTTAATTTCAACCTCTTTTAAAAATGCTGCCATTACAATACAGTGGAACCCCGAACTACCGTTCTCCCATTGTTCGTTTTCCCGCATGGATCGTTTATTTTTCATAGTCCCAGCCAAACACCCATAAGAACAATGTAAAAGAATCCCGCATTAATCGTTCCCCAATTTACCGTTTTCCTCGATCTATCGTTTAAATATTTTGTCCCGTCACGAATATTATCCCGATTGACCGTTTACGTTGAATATTATTCATTAATAGTTTTGCCTCGCATTTCGTTTCGCGTTTTTTTCAGTGGAACCCTGATCTACCGTTTTCACTATCTTCGTTTTTTTGCATGGATCGTTTATTTTTTACTCGACCAAGACCCCGTCATAACAATATTTAATAATTCCACGTTTATCATTCCCTGATTTACTGATTTCCTCGATCTGTAAACCAAATATTATCGTCCCGCCCCAATTATTATCCCGATTGATCGTTTTTGTAGAATATTTTTTTTCTCGCTCAAATAGTTTTACGTTGCATTTAGTTACATAAATAAATAAGTTTTTTGAAAATTAAACATTTTTAAAAATATTATTTGAAGATTTCCCGCATTAACGGTTTCCCGCATTATTCGTTCATTTATTACGGTCCCTTGAAAAACGTAAAATCGAGGTTTCACTGTACCAATATATCAACAATTTCTAGCTTTACAAGACAAGATGAAAAAAGAAAACATACATTTTTAATACCAACAGATTTTTTGATAATGTTATTAAGTTACTAGAATTATTTTAGTTTGTTACTCTTACTGGAACTTTGTTTGCATGTGCCATAATGTACTGCCAAAATATAGATATATGATAAATAATAAATTTAAATTATTAAGGATAGTTCCAGAGGGTTATTTTAAACATTTTTTTTACATCTTACCTCACCCCTATGAAGTTCTCTGCATTCTGTTAATGGAATGGGTCCCTTGGCAGTCCAAATGAGAAGAGCGGTTGCGAGACTTATGTATATCATGCAACATACTGCTAATAAAAAGCTTGCAAACAGCTTTGCATATCCAAGACCTGAGTTAAAACAAATAATAAACCAAATTTGTTGTATCAAATTTAAACTGCGCTTCACACAATGCAATATCGCATACATACTAATAAAAGCCACTCAGAAAATGAATTGCATGAATAAAAAATACAGAATTATTATAGTAAAACATATTTGCAAAGTATTTTCCTACATTGAATAATTAGTAAAGCCTACAGCAATTGCAGACAATACTTAGTTATTATGCCATGTTTGCAGAAATAAATAATGTTGTTTGAAAGAAGACATGTTAGCAGAAATTTTAAAATAAGCAATGTATAAATGCTACATATTAATACTCATAACATTTGATATGATAACGATTCAGCAAGAACAAATGACACAATTTACAATTTTAGGATGTATTTTATAATGGAGAATAATTTATTTATTCATATTTAACTTAAAATATAATATAAATAAATGCAATTCATCTAAAACAAAAGTGCATTATTGTATTATAAAGACCAGTTATTCACTGAAATGATGTTTTATGTAATCGAAGTTCATATCTGTCAATATAATTTATAAAAAAACACTTTTTTTTAATGACTCATAGATGGCAATGCCGAGCAAAATTTTTAACAATTTTATTGTTTTTGCAAAACATAGGATTCATATTTATCTTGTCACTTAATTATAAAAAGCAAAAACTCAAAATATTCACTCAAAAGATTATGGCATATTTTCCATATGGTCAAAGAAAATACAGCAGAAATATTGCAAAGGCTTAATTTAACATTAACTCATGACCATTTATCTTACTACTCTGTTAGACATTAATTTTTGAAGTAATCTGTTTAACTGATATTTTATCTCATTTATAATTGTCTATATTGTCATTTATATCTTGTTTTTAATATTCATAGTTCCGTTCATTAATTCTCATAATATTCTCCTCTTGGTAGTGAGCTTTTCAGATTTTAAATAACTGAGATATCGGCATTTACAAGTGTTTAAAACATTAACTTCCTTACTATAATTCACAGTCTTTACACTACTGACTGTGGAAGATTAACTACACTCACTAATTGAACAAGTCTATGCTGCTCATCTAAGATCTCTTTACATATCGTATGTATTGTCTTAAATCTTTAAACTAATATTAAAAAGCCATTTTACATTAAAAGAATCACTCATTTCTTCATAAAATTTAGTGTTTTAAAAATTATTTGTTTCATTTATCAGCTGAGACAATGATATATGCTTCTGCAATGAATGCAAGATAATATTATATTTCAACAGTGAGATGATTTGTAAATGTTTTGTTTGATTTGTAAATATATATGTATTGCTTTTGAAATAAATCAGATTACAACTTACAGATTACAATAATTTCAAAATGCTTCAGATATTTGCTATCCAGCACTATTTTACTGTGATTAAATAATTATTCTCTACTCACTGTTGCAATTCTTTGTAAATAATTAAGCTTTTAATTGTATACGAAATTATGCAAATATGTATAGTTATGTTATATAACCTTTTAATATTGGTACTGCACGCCATATTTTGATAGCTCCTTGCTCTCCAAATCTACCAAGTCCTATCTTAAGGAATACTAGTGGTATTCCGCAGACGATACCAAGGATTGTGTACGCTGTGAGGAATGGGATTAGTCCGTGACTTGCTGCTTCACGTGGTAGTCGCACTGTGTTGGAGATTCCGGTTGCTATAGCGGCCGAACATGCAGTGGCCTGCCAGCGGCACCACTTCGACCGCTGTAGCTATACCATGAAAAAAAATATTTAAAGACTATTTTATAGTTTAAATATCATAAACTAAAAATGATTCAAGTCAAAAGATAAATTATTCTCCCATCTTAAGTTTGAGGACATCATAATCTTTATCAAAAAAAAGTTTTTTAAACTTCAATATTTTAGCACTTTTACTGCGCCGAAATCATACATTTAATTTTGTACACTATGTTTTTAAATATCTTATTAGCTGTCAACGAAAACATCGGTGTTTGTTTTTTTCTTATTTTACAGGGACACTGCGACACCTTTTGTAAGTTAATATTTAACGTTAGCAAAATCAAATAGGTAATCAAACTCCTGAAGATGCCGAAAGGCGAAACCCGGGTCGTTAGTGACAACAGTTGTGTGAATGTACATAATTTGAACGATTCAAATTTAGATTCTGTCAATTAAACGATTTTTCTGTATTACAGGTAGTCCCCGACTTACGACAATTCGCACTTACGACCGAAAAAAATTGCATTTTTAAAAAATTTGACAAGCAATTTTTAAAAATGTCTTAATTGTAGATGTCTCTGTGGACCGCGACTCTTACCCTTAATTGTATATCGACTGTGGAAAAGAAAAAGTACGTAAGCTACACCCATCAAATTTTACAGGAGGCACAAAAAACGTGTTTTGATAATTTTGGGCCATATACAAATTATGAATTATATACCATGAAGTGCACGGAGACTTCTAAACTGGTGTTTAATTGACATAATCTAATTTTAATTAAAGAAATTGTCTAGGAAAAACCTTTATTTCAGTCTTTTTTCTTGGTTTCAATTTGTTACAAGCTAATCGTTTTCAAACTTAAAAGCTAAATTTAGATACTAATTCGGCATTTGCAGCTTGCATCCTTTTGATAGAACGTGTATCAAGTTTGATACATTGTGATTATCGAAAAAAACCTGTTTTGAAAAAACTGTGGGCTACGTCCTTTTTCCTTTCCACAGTCGATATAATTCTTATTAAAACATTTGAAAAAAAATTAAAATCACTAAATAAATAACATTTACATATAAATACATTTTAAGTGAAACGGTAGAATTGTACATTAAATTCTAGTGAAATTCAACAAAAAATGCTTTGTAATGTTTCTTAAATTAAAATAAAAAACACATTCATAAAAAAAACTTACCGTATTATGGGTATTGGTGAAGCAGTGCAAACAATGCATAGAAGATGATTTGACAACCCTTCAACACAAATTAGTTACTTATTATTTTAATCATAAACAATGATGATAAAGCAACAAACTTAATTATTTCAAAACACCACGAATCCACACAGCCTGTCACCACGCACTGCTCGTACATTGACGTAAACTAATTACTCTTATTTTTTTTTGAGAAACCGTAAAATAATACGAAAAATTATGCTGAAGGTAACAATGGAGAATGTAAAATGATAATTATTGTTACAAATATGTACGCAATCCAAGAGTGGATGGTCACTTGTTTGTGACTGCTGCAAGACTGGTGAATGATGATCGTTGAATCACTCAAGTGGTTACTGTTTAAATTAACCACATGCAGCATACAGGCTGTCCTTAGTTTGAAGACAAATTGAGTCGTATAGTATCAAAAGTAGAACTATACATTTTTCGAAGTCGCGAGAAAAACACGAAAAAAGTATTGTTGGCTTTTTGAGTTTTATCAATTTAAACTCAATTTTATACATAGCTCATTAACAAGTGCAACTTAAAATTTGTATGGGACATCACTTAAAGTAACTCTGTGATTGGTCGAAATCCTGATTTACCAAGTTGTTTTACTTTTGTTTCCAACGTCGTGGACAGTTCTGCTTTTGATACCAAGCATCATTTTCTTTTGCGTTTTTGTATCACATTTATTTGATTTTTAAACATTTTTTAATTTCTAGACATACACTATAACCAGTAGAACAATGTGACAGCATTAGTTTAATTTAGACATATACGGGATAGTTCTGCTTTTGATACCAGACGACTCAATTATACGTTTTTGTTAAAGGTAATTAGATAGTATCTGTTGTTAAATAACTTATTAAAATATTGTCGCAAATATCTACTGCGTAAAATTGAATTTTACAACTTGGCAACTTTACAGAGAAACGAACATATGGGCCCATTAGAGGTGAACTGAGCCAACTAGTTAAATGATAAAACTTTTTTCTTGGACTTTTAAGTACTTTCACGTCTTTACTTGGTGCTTTGGTGGATTGTATATTTTTATTTTACGGAGAAAACATTATTTCAATCTATTATTAATAACTGAGTTATTTCACTTTTATGATACTCTAAGACAGGGTTTCTCAAGGGTGGGCCATGTGGCCCCCCCAGGGGGCCACATCATGTTGTAAGGGAGCCACAGAGATTTATTTTTGTTTTGGGGAGCCACAACATAGTTCAGGGGGGGGCAGAGGTAATTTTGACCAAATTGAGGATTTCAAATTCTTCGGTGAGCTAAAAAAAAAGGTCTTCCGGAGATGTTCTGGGAAAAAGTATACCAAATCGGGGATTTCAAATTCCTCGGTCAGCTAAAAAAAAAAGGTATGGGGGCTACAGAAAAATAAAGACACTCAAAAGAGGCCACGCTCCCAAAAAGGTTGAGAAACACTGCTCTAAGACGTGTAGAATATAACAACACATTTAACTTATTATTTTCTAAAATACCACATGGCTCACTTCACCTCTAATGGGCCCGCCCGATGTGATTACGAAAGTTATTAAACAGTCAGAAAAACTCTATGAGAAAAATTTAATATTGTTATCGTATTTTTTGTGTCTACAACGAACATTTTTTTTACATTACTAGTATTTCGAAATCCGTGCTTTACATCATAATATGAAATGTACAGCTTCTTTTACGAGCTATGCGTGCTAGCCTGACAATATTAATTATATTATTATCTAACTAAGCGTCTAAAGTCGTATCTTTACTAATAATTGACTGGGGCAAATCCTGTGTTTTAACAGTTCAATAATAATAAAAAAAGAAGTTTTGACTTGTTTTCAGTTGTTTTCAGAATTATTTATTTCACAATAATTTTCTTTAATGCATAACTGGATATATACAAATGCGACTGCTGAAAAATTACACGATTTAATTTTAAGTCGATGCATAAATCGATATATTACAAATTTATATTACACATTACAAATTTTTTAAATATTTTTTTAGATACTCCCGTTTTTAACAATTTCTTGCATCAGACGTCTTATAACTAAATGATAATATGAACAAGTCTATAGATGTTATTTAGAGGTGGAATCAATCGTATCAATCAATCAATCAATCAATCAATCAATCAATCAAGCAAGCAATTGAATTTTTGGCACGGTAAGTACCAATAACTGTCTTCCCACTTCCAAGTTTCTTAATACCCAAAGCTTTAAGTTCTCCGACACACAACGTATCTTCCCACAGATAAGATTTGAAGAATTGTTTCAGTAGTTCATGCGTAGAAAATTTATAAAAATGGCGGCATCAGCGGAAATCAGCTGATATTTTTCACGGAAGTAGTTTATACTTAAACTCTGTCTAAATTTTGGGTTTAAAAAACACTGTGAACAGCTGGCCGGAAGCCGATATCAAACATAATCACACAATAGTATCGTATAATTATAACATATTTTGGATGCCAAAGTTATACACGCCAAAAAAAAACACATGTCGCGGATGGTAACTCGTATCTTTGGCGGGAACGATCGGTTAAATATCATGAGCAGCCTGTATCATTGAAGATACCTAGTTAATGATAAAAAGGCATTTAATAATTTCTATTAATCATTTTGTAGTTAGTAAGATTCTTTCACGCGATTTATCGAGAGCATGCTGTAAATTGATCGAACGGATAAAGCTGACATGAAAATTTGTCATTGGTTAGGTGAAATTATTTCTAGGCTGAAACTAACATACGTGTTGACTTAACGTGGATTTCATAAATGGATATGTACAATCTGATTATTCACCCCGAGCGTTGGTTAACAATTCGATACGTGGTTCCTGCTCGCCATACCGTAGCTGTTACACAGAGCTGAATGGTAAAGTAATGTTGTTTTTAATGCATCCATCGGCTTATTTTTAGTAATTTTCAAAATAGTTTGTGTCGCTTTGATTTCTATAAGATGGCCAGTATGTAATTGTGGCCGTTTTGGGAACTAAGCATTCTCTTCGCTTCTTCACAGCCTATTCACTCATCGTGATTTCAGAGTGTGATCAATATTGCGCTCAAGTGTTTATACCAGTAGTGGGAAAGCTTTTCTTCTCAAAGGCCACATTCATTTATCTGATTTAACATAAGGCCGCAGCAAAGAAAACGTTGACACCCCCCCTGCGTACGTACTTTTGACATTTGTATTTCTTGTAATAATGTATCGTATTCTGTATAATTAGAAAAGGAGATGTTAAGCGACCGAGTAATAAACAGTTCACGTAGAAAAACTTATGTTGAGATACCTCAATTAAGATATCATATGCTTCACATTGGGAGTGGACATGGATACATAAAAAAAAATATTTACATGATCCAGAGCTTTTTTTTAATTATTTCAATAAAAGGGGCCGCCAATAATCGTTGCCTAGGACGCCAAATAATATCACGCCGGCCCTGGCTGTAACATATATATTTTGTATTAATTTGGTTTTGTAATAATTAATCTTTTTTATTCCCACTTACATTTCCTTGCTACGAAAATGTTTGAGAATCACTAACTTAGAGTAATTAAAGGGTTAGTATTTAATTTTTTTGAGTCCGCTCCTGGTACTGGATTAAACTTAATGCCTAATGAAAGTCAGTGGCAGAAGCAACATAACAAAAATGAACAGACCCGCGGTGTGATTAAAATTCTGAAAACAGGGAGCCAATCGTATTATTAAAAATATATTATTCTATTAATTGAAAGTTTTAAGCCATTGGTGTTTCTCGATTTATTAAAAATTATTCTGAACAGTGTTTTTTTGACATATTTTAATTTTCATGATACAATAAAACCCCCATTTACACTAAAGTCTAGACAGTGTAATTCGGGGTAGTGTAATTGGGGGAGTGAATCTCATAAAAAATAGGGATTTGGTTTTTTCTGCAAAAAATGCAAAACTAAGGGAAATCTTAGTAAAAAAAAAAAAACATGGACGAAATATTAAGTTACTAAGTGATCAAATGCAAAGCGCGCCAAAATCCAACACATAGACAGTCGCCGGCTATACGTGTATAGCCGGGCACGTGTTGAATACACAGACGCTATCCAACATTTGACTGTATGCGCCGCACAGACGACCGTCCCGTAGCAACGACAATGGAATGCGACAGTGCAATTGGGGGATTTGCGGCGAATATTTCAAGCCAGCGCGTAATTCGGGGTAGTGTAATTGGGGGTTCCACTGTACCTTCAAATGTAGATTGTATAAATAAATTGTAGCTATGAGATACCCGCGAAATTTCATTTATTGACATGACCTTCTTCAACAGTTAATATAGATTACAAAAACTAGTCCTGTTTATTATAGCCTTGACTTTTCAATCATATCCGGTCTCAATATCCGAAACATCTTAACTGTTTTTTTTTTACAAGAACTGGTTTTCATTCATACGCTCAACTATTATTTTTGTTTACAGTCATTACAGTCGTTTACAATCGCTCTTGATACGCCTTGTGTTGGCGATTAGATTGGAGGGAAAGGGGTATGTTTAACAACACGAAAATCTACATCTTTTGAAACAATAATCAATTGAAAAACCATTTTAATAATGTTGTCTCACGGGAAATCGAACACGTACAAACCGAATAGAAATAACAATCAAAAGCGTTGTCTTGTTGACTAAATTGTTGCTATTAAAATCTAACGTGGCTTCATTTTATTTATTCGGTATCTTGTTTTATTTAGGTACATCTATATATTAATAGTCGATAATGACCGTCCGTCCGTCTGTATGATTGTCCCTGATTAGGGATACTGCTGGGGTGTCAATATGTGTCCCGAGATCTATTTCTTCTTCTACGAAATATATTTGTTAGCAATGTTAAACATTTCAAATATTCTAAAAATTATATTATTTACAATTTAAATACTGCAGGGGTGTCGATATATGTCCCGAGATCTATTTCTTCTTCTACGAAATATATTTGTTGGCAAACATAAACATTTCAAATATTCTAAAAAATATATTATTTACAATTTACAATTTATTTTTCACGCCAGTAAATTTTCTGACTATTTAAAAATGCAACAAAATCCCCCCCGCTGAGGTCAATGGGTTTACAGCTAGTATTATTTAAAATATAATATACTAGCCGGTTTCCGGCAGGCGTTGCAAGTTGCAATGCCACTCAAAAAAAGGAAAGTATTTGTGTTTTAATTGTGTTTATTGAAGTGCATGTTTTCTTTTTCTGTCTGTTTGACGTTTGCTGCCGATTGTATATGGTCCGACACACGCGCCACCTACTGTAAGTTAATTGTGTTATAAACTTCGCGCAAGTGCAAGCATAAGTTATTAAAATGAACTGTATGGCAGACGTACAAATAATGATTTGTATATATAAGACCTACTGTAAGTTAATTTTACTATGCTTATAACTTTCCTTTATGCCTATAAATGCAAGCATAAAGATTGTCAAAGTATTATTGCAATATGATGAGCGGTGTGGCAACGCATAAAGTACGAACAAAGAAACATTCATTTTTATATATTAGATTACAAATAAATTAGTTTGCGTTAATTAATAATATGTCAATGTACTAAATTCACTCACCATTGTATTTCCCCCTCCCCAAACAAAGTAATCAACTTAGTTATAAGTATTGTTATATAATTAGTACTATGCGTTATACATAAATAACATTACAAAATAGTAAGTCTGAAGATGCCACACAAAAATAAAAACTTTATTATTTAATATGAAGATCAAGACTGGATTCGCTCATCACGATTGTCATCAAATGATTGAGAGTTAGACCAAATATTATCATCAGTAGATAATATTCGCGAACATTATTTTTTAAAAATATGAGGAATAAGTACGGAAAAAGATGTGATTTAGTTACTCATATAAGGGATTTGTTGTTAATTAAATAAATATATGGACTTCCATTCGGAATTTGAAAAAAAACTCGCATTGCAGTGGCGCCGTGTCCCTGTCTTAAGATTCATGCACCGTTGGTCACTTACATATTTAAATAAACCCAGCTACCATGTCGCAATCTGGCATGCTACATTAAAATAATAACGTTCTCCGTAATAAATGTAACTGTAAAATTCACATTTTATAAGGAGACATACCTAAAATCATTCATTAATACTGTCAACTCGTTATGACATCACTAACGTGTGGAATATTAATTCTGAGGTGACCATAAACAATAACTGACTATGTCTATATTTAAATTATTTATAAAATAAAAGGTACCGGAACTCACTTCTTGTCAAGATTTTTTTCTCATCCGTTTCCATTCCCAATGTCAAACATAAGGACGCAACGGTGGGCTGCCAATACGTTAACAATGGACTCGCTTAATTTTAAAGCAATTATCGATGTTCTGGGGAAGAAGTGAATATTTGTATCACTCCTATTCAATTATATGAAATACTTAAATAAGCAATCGCTTGTTACTTAAAACACTTATAACATGTAACAATATGTATTTTACCGTAAACTTATCAATCTAAATGGCTTAATATGAACTACTGTGTATACTGAAGCTGTCGTTGATAACATATAAGCCAGAAATTGCAATTATATACTAATTTGATCTGAGAATATTTCATATATATAAGTTTTCTTTTAAATTAACAAGAAACTCGCCGGTCGTAGTCAAATTTAACAAGGGGATTGCGCGAGCCCCTCCGAGCCCCCTCCAGCCCAGCCCTGTATGGACGGCTTGTTATTCAGTTTCTCAACTTCTCTTTTTTCCCGAAGAGATTTAGGATAGAAAAATTGGTTTAAAACAGTAATACTGGATAACTAGTCGTTCTCGCTTTGTTTCGTACTGTGATTCGAGCCCGTGAGATACGTCACGAAAGCCAAGCACTTTGACTACTGCTCTATTGACTCAATTGTTGGGGAAACGTGTTGTATATAAGAGAATTTGAAAAACTAGACAATGTATGAAGCATTAGATCCCTGGTTCTGGTCACAAATCAAGATTATAGACCTGGTATATTTTGAAGATTACATTCAAAAGGGACGCTGAGATTGCAGGAGCTGTGCTCCGAGGAGTGGAAGTAGGCTCGTAAGACGCTCTATCTCTTCAATCTCTTACTCTTCCAGACAATCGACTTCATGCTCTTCCTGAGAAGGCATTTAAGTATTGTCACATGTTTTTGTAAATTTTCAGTAGTATCAATAATTGAACTAGTAAAAATATTTACCTGAAGCTATTAAACAATGAAAATCAAGTTATCTAGTTGTATTTAGGTGGCGCTTCAAATTTTACTACTTTGAAATTATATAACAACAATATACAAACTGAAAACATAATTGAGTTTGTCAATTGACATTTTCTCATCGATCAATAATGTTCACTTTTAGGGTGTTCACTGTCAATAATTGGTGGAAAGGCATTATATTAGTAAAAACACACTATTCCTTTGTACTTCATTCCACTTTATTTAATATGTCAGGACCGGTTTCGCTCATTACGAGCATCGTCAACTGATCATGAATGATGAATCAGTTGACGATGCTCGTAAAGGAATATTGTGTTTTTACTGATCTATAATTTTGCCGAAATAAAAAGCTTGGATTGATTTGTGTCTTTGTAGACGTAGGTGTAATAAGGCTGTATAACATAAATTGTGGGGCTATAATGCAAAACGTACTATTTCCAAAATGAGCGATATTGTGTAAGGTATGCAGATAGGCTAATTCAAGCCTAAGGAATCGACTGGTCTTATTAGTTTTAATATAAAATGTGTAAAAAACTGTTGTCTTCACATTGGAAATCATATTTTTATGCAAATGATATTTTGTTTGTGTCATTCGTTAGTATTTGGCTATACTGAAAAGGAGTTTTGGAAATAGTACGTTTTGCATTGTAACCCCACAATTGAGCTGAGAGCAATCAGGTGTTGAAAATATAAAGATGGATTCAGTGATGACGCCTACTTCAAAATAATAAGCAGGCGCAAGGATGCAACGCACCACTTGTAATCATCGATTGCGCCGCAGTTTGGTGACCCCTGCTGTAGACAAAACGTATACCAGTGCTTCCCAACCTTTTTCATTCCACGGCCCCCTTAATCTGAAAAAAAAAAAATCCGCGGCCCTCTTCAATACAAAACATGTTCTGCGGCGTCCCCCCATATGGGAAGCACTGCCGTAGACGATTGGTAAATATTCTTTTGTTTTCATTTTACTCAATCGTGCGGCCACGAAACCTAGAATAGAAACATTCATAGTTTTTTTTCAGAGATTTGTACATTTGCATCCAAAAGCATGGATGGATGCGATGTGCTCAACACCTCCCCTATCATTATTCAAAGATAAAGACAGATACCTTTTGTTATAATCTATTCAAAATCTTCTTTTCATACTTTACCTTATAATTTTCTCTAAGCAGCCTCGGTTGAAATACAGAATATACTCCACATTATGTTTTACATTATGCATTGTAAACAGCAGAGTAGCTACCTCATACCAGAGACATGCAATGCATGAGGGCCCAGCTAAAAAGGGGGACCAAATTTCAACATACTCAGTCTAACAAATTGACTTACCAAAAAAATAACTCATCATATTATGTTCATATAAAGATGGAATATGTCTTTGCACTGCACCAACGTTCTAAAATGTTTTTATTTATAATAATTTTATTTTTATTCACGTTCGCTTCCAATGTGCAGCATATGGCCTCCGAATGGAGGTATCTCAACAGAAGCTTTTCTAAGAAAACTCAGTCTCTCAACCTCTCGTTTCCAAAGATAGTAGTAAGAATAAAAGGATAAAGACAGTTTAGTGGTTAACTATTCGCTCTCGCCATGCCCAGTCATTGAAGGATTAGAAAGATTGGGAGAAGAACTGCTGATCGTGCAATCTAGTTGACACAGGACTTAAAGCGTGGACCACTCGACTACGAGACTAACGATAGTATTACAGCAATACAGTCAGTGCCGGCGCGAGGTTATTTGGCGCCCTAGGCAACGATTATTGGCGCGCCCCCTTAAACAAATAGTCTTTTTTTTCTAAATAATGAAACAAAAAAATTCGAGATCTTTAGAAAATTTTATTTTCATTTACCCATGTCCGCTCCCAATGTGGAGCATATGGCCTCCTAATGGAGGTACCTCAACAGAAGTGTTTCTACGTGAACTGTTACTCAGTCGCTCAACATCTCATTTTCGAATCACATAGAATACAATACATAAATAATCATAACGAACAAAATAAAATAAAACGTATTATTATTTATTATTATTAGAGTATGTATATGAAAATAGTTTGAATATTACATTTATGCGCCCCTTAATGGTTTGCGCCCTAGGCGGTTGCCTATTTCGCCTGTATGGTGGCGCCGGCCCTGAATACAGTGAGTGATACTAAATTTGAATGAATGTGTATTTATTGAAATATAAGAATTTATGCCATTAATATTATTATAAAGGCAGAACCACATGGGTATTAAAATTTTCTCAATGAGTGCGCTGACCCAATAAAAAGAGAGAGGGTGTGTGTGTTGTGTTTCATATATACATACTTTTAAATTTATATATATTTGATATATTTTTTCGATGTCAGTTAGTTTTTTTTAAAAGTAAAATGAAATAATATCGATAAATAAAAGTCAACAGTTTTTGTTTAAAAAAATCATTTTTAATTTTTAAAGAAAGTATGAACGGCTTATTTTTAAGTAATTAAGCATAATATAAAAATATGAATAACTATAATCTAAATGAAATAACATGAGTAACAAATAACACGAATGCTAATCTAAGTGATATAATGAAAACAAATATAAAACATTCTAAGGTTCAACCACTTTCCACCTTAATTATTTATAATTCCTTGTTTTCCCTCAAAATGTTGTGCGATGTGTAAACGATACACTTAAAAATAATTAAAACTAACAAGGCTTAGAGTAAAACATCACAATGTAGTTTTATAAGAATGATAATAGCATGTATCACATTTAAAATAATTAATATTAATTCACGGAACGTAATTATTAGATAATATTCTCATTCATGAGGTAAATCAGTGTTCTCATGCGAGTTTATCATGAAAAAAAAGTAAATCCGGTTAACAATACATACAAAAATAAATGCACCTATGTGGTGAGATTTTATCGAACGATTTGTTTCAGGATCATTTGTTGTCGATTTTTTATCGAATTACATAAAATAAAATACTTGGAACATTCCAAATTTGAAATGCGTTTTCGGTAGCGGCAAGCGATGCTCCGCCGGCAGATGAAATGCTAATAAGAATAAGTACACTGACGTTTACTATCATTCTACCAGTAGTTTTTTTTATAATAACATTTAATGTTGCATTTGATCACTGCCGACAATGTAAGACGTGTTTTAATGTGTTTATGAAATATTATTATGATTTAAATTACTGAATTAAACCATAAACGCATCAAATATAGCGTATTTTTAATTGAAAATGTAGGTATTCAATTAAGCACGTATCTTTTGAAACATCTTCTAATATTCTGTTAAGATTTCGTTTATTCGTTGAATTTATATTTAGATATCATTCACGCTTGAATGACAATACGCGAATGAATGTTCAATAGATATTTTGCTTCAAATTAGCAAGATGGTCTTGAAAATTATTTTCACAAAAATATGTTATTTTGTTCTCATTTATTATTGTTTCGCAATTTTAGAAACACAATCAAGTTCAGCATTACTTTTTGTTTCGTTATTTCACACGATGCATATACTGGATTTAAAGAAAAATATTGAAAATTACGCCAAAGTTGAACATATTGTACACATTTTTTCAGCAGTTTTTAGTCGAACTTCAAGCACTTAAAGTTTTTTTTTTTTTTTAGATTTTTTTGTAACCAGAAGTGTAATATCATTTGAGATAGTGAGTCAATTGTTCCGAACACGTTAGTCTTAACTAGAGAGACGTTTTTTTTATATAATGTTATGTTTTAATAATATGATATATATGCAGTCTGCAATGAGAACACCCCGGCTGAAGCATCAACATAGGACGAAAGCTAGGAAGAGAGGATTTATAGACACTGGTCGGGCGTCTCTATCAGTCGACCTCCAACTTCCTGAAGTTTCCAGTGATTCCTCGCAGTGGATCTCCCACGGCTCCACAAGATAGGTTGTCTACGGATCTGAGGGCTGAGACGGCACCCTCGCGCGCTGCCTCGCTGAACAATTCCAGGCGCACACTCATTTTGTCATTTGAGAGAAGCACGTCGCGAGATTTGACAAGCTCTTCTTTCCACAATTCTGCACGAGAGAAATAGTATTATATGTATTAAATATTTTTACTAAGAAATCATAATTCATATTTTATACATAGAGTAAAAAACAGCTGTGTAATACTATAAACCTTAAATATTAACTTTAAAAGAATCGACGATAACAAAAATATATTGAGAATTCAATTATCCAATGAGAATTTGAATTGGTGTTGAAAATTGAAAACTCTATCTGATCAACCAAATATATCGAAACTTTTAAAGGAAGATGTTTTTGATAAAGCTGTCAATTATTAAAAATAATATAAAATACATTTACTATATCAAATATGACATAAAGCATATATTTGTAAATATTTATTTAAATTTTATGTAAAAATGTAAATTGTTAATTGTATTTGTTCCTTTCACGAAACCTGTTAAAAAAAATCATGCACGCATGATATAATATGTTGGAAATGAAATTAATTATGTAACTAAATAAAGGCATCGAATTTCTTACTTATCATTTCTTCCATGGGCATGGTTCCTCCGTATTCCTTAGGCAAAACACTGGGATCGACCTGGATATCTTTAGCGCAGGTGTAAAGTTTCACTCGTTTGCGGATTTTCTCAGATATGAGAGCCATTCCAAAATCAAGAGCAAACTTTATCGTCGGGTGGACGTTCATGCCATGAATCTCTTTATGCCTCATTGGGATGGTTCTCTGATGAAATTCAAACCAAGCTCAAAGGTTATTAAAATATTATATAACTTTGACCCACAAACTTGTGCGGTCGTTGATCTCAAAAAGCTATGATTATTTTCAAGAAAGCTGTTTGTTTAAGATGGAATTAAAATGATTTCAAACGGAGACATGGTTTTCGTGTGGGGTAATAAATAAATATGTTTAGATAATTTGCTTAGTACCTGATTTGATTGTATTTTTCGAAACATGCTGATTGCTTGGAAAATGTCAATTACTTTACCTCTCCATTTTTGACGATTCTCACAGCCTCTCTCGGAGTGAAAAGAGTAAGGTGAGGGAAGCTGACACCTCCTCCGTCAGCATAATGGACAAACCCTCTGACCTGATTCTCCTCATTCTCCATCAACGTTTCATAGCAGATTCCGTGAACTCTGCACATATCTTGGTTTGTGTATTTGTAAGGATCGAACACTCCTGCAAAATTGAGTTTTTTGTCAAGTGGATGACAGCCAAGTGATAGCTGTGTGAAATAGCAAAAAAATAACCACGACCTAATTATACGAAGCAGATAAGAAAAAAAGAGATATTTTTCGTTTTGAAATTTACTATATAGAAATGTAGGCAATGTGAAATGCGATGATATATATGTAAGTATATAAACAAAATGTAAGGTAAATGAAGGTTTCGTAAGATTGTTTATTGTTGTTGAATGATTTACCGGAATCCTGTCCAAATGTTTTATAAAATAATAAATAGAAATTGTACCTGGTCTGTAAATGATAACTCTGCGACCCTTTGAATCTCTGATGGGACTAGCAAAACAATATCTAAAAAATAAGATACACATATAAATAAAACACGCCAATACTTTTATAAATATTTATTTAGCTCACTATTTTTAAGAAGTAGTTTATTTTTTTATGACGACTCAACGAAGGCAAGGAACTTTTTTAATTTTTTAGAAAGTCGATGTTTAACAACGCTGAATTTCTGTGAATAAAATATTTATTTTAGTTTTATTTCTAGAAAATAATATACATATATAGTTGAATTGAAGACAATAAAATTATTATACATACGAAACACTCTTCTTTGCCTGAAAACTTCTTAATGTCAAATTAGTAAAAAGGTTTAGAAATAAAATGTCACATTAGTTCATGAATTTCTCGCTAAAATATCGTTGTATTATGCATATTTAAATTACGGTTAAAAACAATAGAAACATCGGTAAACGATAATGAATATTGTTTTGATACTGAAAAAGATTTAAGTTCTGTGTTTTTAAAAAATGTTTTCTTCTTTTATTGATTTCACGTTATTGTGTGATCATACAAATTAAACTTAAATATTTCTTACCCCAACTCGATGAGTTCAAACATTGCTGGAATCTTGTAGTCGAGCTGATTGAAGGCAATGCCAAAAGATTGACGAAGAAGTAAATATCGTTCAATAGCTTCCTGTGCCATTGGAACGCTGAACTTCTTTGTTCTCAAAAATCGTAGAAAGAAACTGGAATCTATGTAACACCAAACAGTTTTACGCTATTACTTTCGGAAAAAATATTTATCTCTTCACTCCAAATGTGAACACTGCATGTTGTACACAACGTGGTGGCTGTGTGCATAAGTCCGCTCTCAAGCTTACAAGTATTTAATGAAAAACATTTTTTTTAATTCTGTGACTCCATTAGATAAGATTGATGAAAAAAGATTTTTAATTGTTTTTTTAAACGGTTTTAAATATTAGGTAAAACGGAAAGAAATGACATTTTTTCTGGCGCGTCACTTTAAAATCTGTTTGTCAACGGTTGCCGTTGAGCTAACACGTCGGGATTGGTATTATTTTAAAGCTCTGTGTGTACTCTTTCCTTTTCAACATATTTTATATTTTTTTTGCCGTTGTGGAAAAATGGAGAAGCCTGAGATTGAATAAACAAATTTGCGCTGTTTTATGCTGTTTTTATTCGATAAAGGATTAAAACCAAAAAAAGCTACGAAGACCATTTGTGACATTTACGGTGACGTCTTGAAACTTTGAAAGTGCTTTAGATGGTTTCAAAAGTTCAAAAGTGGCGATAGGGAGTTAAAGGACAAACCAAAAACAGGAAGACCCCTCAAAATCGATGATGACGTCCTAAAATCATTGGTGGAAGCTGATCCTCGTAAAATAGTGAAGGAATTGTCACACGACATTGGCTGTCCAATAACAACTGTGCAAGATCATCTGAAAAGATTGGGAAAAAAACACAGGCAAGCTCTCTCAAAAACACACACTCTCTCAAACGGCCTTGGAACAAGCGTGACCATCTGTGCTTCTCTATTGTCCAGGCACGAAACGGATCCATTTCTCAGAAAGATAATTACCGGGGACAAAAAATGGGTCCTTTACAGTAATACCAGGGGAAAAAACAATGGCTATCACCAAATCAAGTACCTGTGCATACCTCTGGCCAACATTGACGTTAAAAAAAGTTTTGTTGTGTGTTTGGTGGAATGTTTCGAAGATAATACATTTTGAATTATTGAAATCTGGTCAAACAGTTACGGCAGAGCTATACTGTGCTCAACTAGAACGATTAAAAGCAGAGTTATTAAAAAAACGATCTTTTTTGGTCAATAACAATAGGCGGATTTTACAACATTACAATGCGAGACCTCATGCGGCAAAAATTACTCAGCAAAAAATAAGAGAACTTGATTTCGAACTTCTGCCACATCCTTCATATTCACCGGACATAGCACCTTCGGATTATTATCTCTTCAAGTCGATGAAGCATTCACTTCGTGACAAAAAATTTACAAACGCTGACCGGGTGAAAAATCACCTGGATTTGTATTTTGCCAGTAAGTCACCAGAGTTTTACGAAAAGGGTATCAAAAAGTTGCCTCTTTTATGGAGGACGATAAAAGACAACGAGGAAAATTATATAACAGAATAATATTGTATCATTTTTTTTTTAAATAATTTTTTTGTCACAATAACAAAAAATGTCATTTCTTTCCGTTTTACCTAATATATTTAAATCATTAATTTTTATTATAAATAATAAAACAATGTGTTTAGTTTAATTTGAGAAAAGTATAAGTAAAAGGTTCTCTGAAATATCTAAGTAAATTATATTATGAAATAAAATAAAGGCAAGTTAATCAGATTGTAAATAATGTATGGATTCATTTTAAATGTCATATTATCGTATTGTAATATTTTAATATATACATATGATTAAATTAAATAATAATGTTGAAATTATTGTTGGCATAATCTTATCCTTTATTGCACTCACTTTCAGTGGTGAATTTTAATTTTGAATCTATTTATGTTATACATTACCCATTCGGATGGCAGCGATACGTGGATTTTGGATGGCCCATTCGCGGAGGGACCTCAGAGCTTGTTCGCGACCTACAGCAGTCTCCCTCAATTCAGCCTCGGCCATAGTTTGGACTTCCGCCGACAGAGGGCAGACATACTCATCGGCTTCGGAGACGAAACGCTTCTTTCCCTTGCACGCCATCTTTTATCTGAAAGAAAATTGACATTGAAAAGATTTCGCTTAACCGTTACATTTTTCGTCGCTAGCCAAATGTCATAACATTGCGAGCGCATTATTAAAATAACTGCACAAAACATTAATAGTAGTTGCAAGCAATAATATACAAATTCATATAAACAATAAGTGGTCATATTCATACATAAACAATACAGTATTTGACATAATACCATTTTAATATAGAATATCAATATTTTTTATTATTAATTATTACAGTTATATTATTGATTAGCTGTTGGATTATTATGAGGTATCTTTGATAGTGATGCTTACCTAAATGTCAGTAAAATATAAAATAAAAATGTGTTCATGGTTTCAATAAAACATATTGCAAGCAATCGCGTTAGATCGGCTGCGCAAATTTATAAATTCATAAAATAAAATAAAACAGTGTCAACAAGTCAAGGAAGTATTATAATGCAGTTATTATTTTAATGGTCCAATAATAATCATTTACGAATGTACGTTTCAACATTTTATACACACATATTAAATATTGCTCAAAGGCTGTTTTCCGTCAAACTACACCAAGAAATCATTAGTGTACCTGGCGTAATATACGCCACTGTTACGTAATTATTTCCCTTTCATGTCTACATAGATTGAACAAAATTCTACAACATTTTAATGCGTAACCAACAAAGGATAGTTTATTATTCATTATCAAAAGTAAAATGTGTACTATTTATATTTTTGTGAAAGGTTAAATAAAATCATGTCTTGAGTTTTATTTGGAGAATGTGTACCCAGTCAATAAAAATAGTGCAATTTCAGTATGTCACTTCAAGCCGAAAATACCCTTTGAACTAAAATTTCAGTTGTTAATTCTTTAATTGTAAGCTTCAGTAATTTACTATCAACTGGATCATTCTTTTTAATTGTGTTATAATTTATTATTACTATCCAGATAATGGACACATTATTAAGAAAACATATATAGAAATTTTCAGTAGTAATACTTTAAATGGAATACTGTATGTACACCTTTTCTTTATTTAATATCGTAATCCTTGTATGACATGACTTACAACAGCAAGGTGTTTAAATGAAATAAAGATAAAAAAGAAAAATACTTCATATAAGTAGGGCGTTGTAAATATAATATTGGGCACATCACGATTGTTACTCATTGTGCGTCAGTGTGCCGAAAAACGTAACAGTATGTATGAGATAATTCTTGCATTATTGTCGACTCGTTTCTTCGGCGAGTATAACAAAACGAGAAGAGGTAAAAGAAATGAGCGTCGCCTGCAGCAATCGACAGTGACCCACTTGGTCATTGCATAAGAAACCGCCGGAACAGAAAAGACAGAAAAACACGGTGATCTGTGTGATGCAATGAAGTATTTCGTCAGTAGGAAACCGAACGTACAGAATCTCACAGCCGGAGTTTGTTTCGCCATGCACCGAATCTAGCGTGGCACTCAGGAATTGAGTTGCATTTTCGAACACGGTTTTTTCGAACAGTTTTTAACACTTCAAAAAAGATACTGAGAACTAGGAAATAAGTGTTCACTTAACAACAATCATGTAATTATTGTAAAACTTTCGTAAATGTAAAAAAAATGGTCTTGATTTAAAAGTTTAAGATTTATAGATTTATTTCACTTCGGTAAAATTTATTTTTAGAGTGCAAATCAAAATAAAGTAATCGACTATTATTGAGCAGCAAAACTCAGATTAGAAATGACTCACGTGTTTTCACGACAGTTTAAAGTGACATTTAAGCTAGTGAAACAATCAGACAGCTTATTTGAAAAAAAAAACATTATAATGATATACGATAATATGCTTTAAGTTAATTTTGTCGCCCTTAATTTTTATATAAAAACGATCTTTTTATATAATATAAAGGTATGTATCTATATTATTTTTAAGTACGGATCTGTCTTGGACAGCAGAGTAAAAATTTAAGCAAATCCACTTTTCACGAGATTTACAAAATGAAAGAAAATATTGATACGTTAAGTAATTAGGTATGTAAACAATACTTAAATTATTTAACAAAAAAATGCACATATTTTTTTCGCCTAGTAACATAATGGGTTTATCTTATTGAATATTTGTAAAACTTGACATTTTATTTAAGTAGAATATTTCATCTAAACAAATAAACAAATATTTGATATTCAAATTTAAAGAAGATTTCGCTTTCAATACTAAAATTTATTTACTTTGTTGATTGGAGATAAACATGACAATCACCTTTGAAGAAGTACGTTATTGTTTGAATAAAATAATTGTATTATCATAAAACGGCCACTTAACCTTCTGTGTTTTATGATGTTGAGTTATTTTTTTAAATCATTTTAATGAAAAATTATGAAATTATTATACCTTGAACCAAAATGATTTGTACCTTAGAAAATCTTATCACAATAAACATATCAAAACTTGTTATACGTTATTTACAAAAAAGACTTGTGTAAAGATTTGAAAAAGCGATCCTTACATTAAAACTACAATTTATATTTTACATACTATTATTTATATACTTTAATGTTTTTTTTTAAAGTCTTGTTTATATTAATAACTAAATAAATAAAAATTGAAATTTCGACGTTGGTAATATTCCAACACAGTTTTTTTTAAATATTTTTTTAAGTTGAATTTACATTAACTATGTGTAGTTTAATGAAATTTATTTAATCATCGCAATAATTTAACACTTGATTTATAGTTTAAAATAAAAAAAAAACCTACGTTTTGATTTCACGAAATCAATCTTTTTCAGTGTGAATTGATATGATCTATTATTTACTTTTAAAAAATAATATAGATTGTCAACACAAGATACTAGGAAGAAAGACAACTTTATAGTATTCCAATTACAGCAATTCAAATCATTCTTAAGATCTCATTATTAATTTATAAAATGACAAAATTATCGTCGTTCGAGCAATATTCTCTATTATATCAGGGAGAGCCTGAGAATCAGGTTAGTGTTTATACTATAATATTATTTAATAACATGTTTTTTTAGAGTTCAAGGATGCTAAATGTCTACTCAAATATGGTAAATGAGAATCAGCGTGTAATGCAAACGTTTACAAATGTATGCCTTTTTTGCACATATTTTTGGGGTTCTTGTAAAATGTGACATAATATTGTCGAATATCTTTTTTTTAGACGGGGAATACGTTTCAGATAGCGCATCCAATTACGGACCCATTTTATAATCCATAAAATCGTGGGAAAATTGGGTATTCGGAATTTCAAAAACTTTTGCTGGTCGATTTTGAATTCCTGGGAATTTACGGATTTCTTAAAATGAAAAAAATGTTTGACCTTTATTTTTTTAGGTCTTTCGCAGATTTCATTTTTTTTTGTCACTGCCCGATTTTAAAAAGTCAGAAATTTGCGAAATTCCCAAAATGAAAAAATGTTGAAGCATTTTTTTTAAGTCTCCTTTTTTAGATTTCAAATACATTTTTTTTCGAGTATTTTCCACTTATCCTCAATCCCGTCACTAGTACCATCACAATCCTGGGTTTGGAGACGTTAGTTTCAGTGAACACAATATAAAAAAATATCGGAAACGCAAAAAGAAGAGTTTTATAATATTATATACCGAAAACAATTAGATTAACGTTTTCAAAAATACGAAAATTCTTAGCTACAAATTTACATCGTTTTAAATTTCAAATGAATTATTAAAAAAAATGTTAATTAATTCAGTTTTCAGTATCTAACAATAACATGATATGAAAATATTTTTTATAATGATTTTTATATTCGCTGAAAATCAATTATCTTTATAAATGTATCATATTCTTGCATTGTGTTATTTTGCAGTAGTGTAAAAAGTTATGTTTATATTATAGTAATTTTTAGTAATTTATTTATAGTAAAGTATATGGTGTTGTTTTAATGTATGCAAGATCGCCCTGTAGTTGAAGATACATGACCTAAATATTGGCTGCTGTTGTCTGTTCTCATCACAAAATGAGTGAAAGTGCTGCTAGTATATTCAGATATTATTGGTTCTGCGTTCACAGAACGCCAGTAATAATTGCATCACGCTGGGTCTATAGGTGTTATATCATAGAGAAGTGTTGCGCAACGCTTTTTTGTATGCCGGCGGATAGGTACTCACCAAAAGTGGCGCACAGCCACAACTTGTGGGTGAATGGACCCGACTGAGTTTGCACCGTGGTATGGATGATGAACAAATAGCTATTTGCCTGCACTCTTATGTCATGAAAAAAATAAAGTTTAAAATCAATCTACTGATATGACCCTGTTTCGAAATTAGATACCTACTCTTTTAAATAACGAACATGATTAGGGCATTGTTGTACCAATCTGAATACAAAACATTTATCATCAATTTCGTGACATTTAAAATTGTATTCAAATAGGGTGACTGTTCCTATAGTCAGCCGTGTTCACTAGTCAGCATTTTAGCTTAAATATGAATAATAGTGTTGACACTGAAAAAAAAACAGAATTATTAAAATAAACATATGTCGGTAGTTAACCCTTCCCTTACTATGGAAAAAAAGCACAAGCTCCTGAGCTGTGTATCCGTAACATATCAGGCATACAGGAATGAATCATGACAATTATATGTAGTACTGCTGTAGTAGTGTTATATAATTGTCATGATTCACTCCCGTTTGCATGATGTGTAACGGATACACAGCTCAGGAGCTTGTGCTTTTTTGCATAGTAAGGGAAGGTTAACGACTTGAAAATGTATATTTGTACTAAACTGATTTCTAAAAGTTAATGTCTATGAAAGGCTTACATAAGTTTTTATTTACATTTGATTACATTATTTGGTACCTGTTTTATAAAATACCAATGGAAAAACATATATTCATTATTCATTAATTCAATACATCTTTCGAAAAAACACCCGTCACTTAATTAACTGGCTGACTACTGGAACAATCACCCTATATTGTTACAATTTTAATTCAGGCATCATTTGACTTTGAAATATTTATCACATAAAAATACATAAAGACATTTTTTTCTTTTCTCTTAAGACGGGTATCGGAAGTTTTCGATTTTTTTCGGGAATAACTATTTTTTAGTACCGAATATTTAATACCAGAGTCTGACTGTTTTAACTGAAGCCGTGATCGAAAAAAAATAATAATGATTATTTTTGTTATAACTACTCCAATAAAATACAGAATTAATAGCTTCATACTTTAAAATGAACAGCTAAAAAAATAATAAGTCATCTTCAAAAGATTTCTTAATTTTTGACTGAAAAATTAAAATGGATGCAGGATATCATATAAGAAAATTATTTGAATTTAAAACACGCATTAGAATAAACAATATTGAATAATACCATAAAGCAAAAACGATTAAAAATTTGCTTATGTTATTCATTAATAAATTGTTCTAAATTTAAATATTCATATTTAATGACAGCTGAGTTATTTGGTTCACACACAAAAGAATTCAACTCATATTGAAACGAAGTGGTTACATAAATAAAAGAATTATATAAATGATGAGTGTATGATTTTCTGAATATTTGTTCATACAAATAATGATAGCACTCTGAATTCATAAGAATTAGTGAGAAGTAATAAGGAAACTTCATATTATGATACGAAAAATGATATATTACATGTAAATCACCGTTCGTAAGAGAATTACAATCAATAAATTGCAAACGAGTGCATGAAAATGTTAATTATTCTTGTCGTTTTGGTGACCAAAATTATAATATTTTGATGTCATAGTGACTGTAGACAGCTGTATAAATTTAGTAACGTTTTTCATTTTCTGCTTAAGAAGTTATTTTTAGAAAGTAACTTATTTTTAGGTTAGTTTTTGTGCATTTTTAATTAATTTGGATTAAGGTCAGCGCGTGGCTTATGTAACTATTATGTAAAAGAAAATTTACGTTAACACATCGGGTTTCTTAAAATAGATGGCTTAAATTTCTGAAGATATGAATGAGAATAGATATCTAGATGTTAGTCAGACTCGAGCTTCAAGATACTACAAAAGAAGGAAGTTACAAGGTTAACTATTTATAGTCAGTCGTTATTTTAGGAACACAGTGTAGGTAGGAATAGTTTTATTTTAATATGGGACTCTATCTATTATTTTGGATAATAATTTAAGTTAGTATTATTATGTTCACACTCGGCATTATATAATAATTTCTTCTGTATATTTCACAATTTATTCTAATGTATTTAATATTTCGTGATGTTTTTTTGACAATGTCCACTCTAAATGTAGAACATATAGACTCATTTTATAAAAAATAACACAATATTCCCTTTTACTATTTTTACTTTATTTACTAAAATCTGGACCGAGTTCACTTATAGCGAGCATTATCAACTGATCGCTATGAGCGAATCCAGTTCTGATCTTGGTAAATAAAAGTTGAACTAAGTACAAAGGATTATTGTATTTTTTTAAAATATGATATCTTTCCACTAAGTATTGACAGTGGACACATTAAAACTGATCTGGACTCCTAATGGGGTTTTCTCTACAGACTTTTTACAGACTCTACAGACAACAGTTTTTCGACGAGAGCAGGGATATAATGATACGATACGGCCGGGATAAAATGACTACAAGCTATTCGCCCTCGCTACAATGTTAAAGAATTTAAGTATTATATATGATGGGTTAATAAGGAATAATCGACATCACAGACAAACATGCTTTGAACAGTAATCTATTAGACGATTAAAAATCAATTAAAAAACCATCCGTACTGAGTTTCGAAACCGTAAGCACTGGTCACTAAAGCCAACGACATTTACCACTTGACCATGCACCCGGTTATTGACTACACATAAAATCGCGTGGAATTTGTTTACTTGGATTCAGTGCGCTTAATAAATTTATTGAGTATAAAAAAAAAACTTGAATTAATTTTAATATTGAACAAACTATAATATAATATATTCTATTGAATGGCTGATCGATGCTCTTGGGTATTTGTTCACTCGATTCAACGGTCAAGTGTTTTAAGTAAAGATTGCTTAATCAATCGGTTTATGGATTTGTATCCGAATGCATGAAAGTCTGTGATATTTCGAACCTATTCACCAACGCAGTGGCAGATTAAGCACTTTGGAGGCCCTTCGAATAACATAAAAGTGCTGCAAACCTCTTCGTAGAATAATAATGAATATTGAAAACTGAAATTAAAATGTAAGGGTTTATATAATATATGCTATCTTTGAGGCCCTCAAAATTTGGAGGCCCCAAGCGCGCGCCTCTTGCGCTTATAGTGTAATCCGCCACTGCACCAACGACTTATCTTATCTTAATTTTGGATCTTCTCTGATGGTAGAAGTTGAATAGATCTATTTCATCACTGTAATTATCTTCAACATTGAGGACAACAATAAGAATAGTTCTTGGTTGTTTATAATTGACTATAATCGTAGTCATTTATTTTTAATTTTTATCAATGTGGAGCATATGATTTTCTAATGCAGGTATCTCAACAGTAGTTTTCTACGAGAACTGTTTGTTACTTAGTCGATCAACCTCCTTCTCCAAAGAGATTAGTATGGATAGAATTATAAGGCTTAGACAGGAATAGTGGTTAGCTAATCGCTCTTGCTTTTCCCAGTTATTAAATAAAGTATTGGAAAGGTTGGAGGAATTTTTAAGGGATCATTAACATCCACACCTTCGAACAGAAATCGGTCAAAAAAATGCTGTTTATTCTGGGAATCGAACCCGTGCGATCCGGGACGGAAGCTTACAACGCTTACCGCTACGCCTTATTTACCTGACAGGTTATTTTCATATACTCATCGTCATAATGAATAACAAATTAAGTTTCTTAAAATTACAAGAATCATTGTACCAAAAATATCATCTTTACTAGATCTTCGAATTAATAACAAATATGTTTAAACGTTTTTAGTTGCGTTGCAGTTTATAATTTGTAGTGTATACATATAATACATGAAACGCATGGCATTACCTACCGCAAAATGTAGTATTACAAGTCGATTAAAAAACTGGTTTGACCTACAAATGAATCATTATTTCGACTGTTATATAACATTTGATCACACAGAGGCGTATTTGAGATATTACGCATTGTCCGGAAGACTTATTTTTGGGTCAAAAGTTTAAGTTATTGCTGACCAATTCATTGAGAAATAATAAAACACACGCAATGCCACACAAGCATGCAAACTGATAACAATAATTTTGATCGTGGTTTTTTAATAGTAACATATATTTTTTTGGTCGTGTATTAATGTCGTTTTTTTTTTTAAATATTTTGTACACAAATGCCACCAAACCTGATAGTTTTATGTATTTAAGATGTATAGTGAATCAAAAATCTTTATTATTTTTTATTTTAATTGATCAAAAAAGAAAAGTGTTTTGTTTTTATTTTAGAGGAATGTTTCATTTGTTCACGCAGAATGGTGACAGGGAAATATTATTATTAATAATTATGTAGCTAACAGGTCTCTTTTCAAGAGAACATGTTCTCTTTTTGAACACAATTCTTTTGTTCACTCTCTTTTTTCTATTCTAATTTATAATTTTATAATTTCACACAAAATATGAAAATTTTACACCAAATAAGCTCTGTAGATAAATATAGCGACATAGATGATGGAATTGAAAATAAGTATGAAGATGATTAAATTCAACAATTATTTTTTAAACGCACTTTTCATTTTGCTAACTATTATTATGTAGATATATATTTGTCCGTTAAATCGTATGATATTTCGTTTAAGATGACTTTGCGTAAATTTGCTGTAAGAATTATTTTGATATTGTAATACATTCAAATATAGGTATGTATGTATATACATATAATATTAATATGTGTTTTTAAATTATGATCCTTTTCCTGTACCTAATAAAATAATGGTTTTTTGGTAACCGGTACAATTACAAAGAAAAAAATAACAAAATATATTTTTTTAATGTTCTCTTTTTTTGTTCCTGACACTTGAAAACCCAATATGTAGCTATAGTACATACAATATTTACCTTTCAGTGTTTTCAGGCATTCAATTACCATATGAACTCGAAATGACATTAAAGATCCATCAATAAATTAATGTTATATTATCTAAAATTCAATAAGAAGCAGATAATGTCTATCTCTAATGTATTTAATATATACTAGTGCGTGTTTTCCGAACTTCTTTCATGGTATATTTTTTTATTAAATATAATTTTAACACCACTACCATTTTAGTTAAAATTAACACTTATATATCATATATTATTCATTCATTTGTTTATCATTGAGAAGATTTTATCTTCAGTGATATGCAAAAAAAAAGTTTATTGAATAAAAAAAATATGTATTCATACCAAAACGAAAGGTAGCGAAAACATTGCTGAACAATGTTTCCGTTGTCTTTTTTTTAAAACTTAATAAATATTTTTACTTGGCAATCGATTAAAAAAATTGAAGATTAAAATACAATAATTATAAACGTGACCTTCGTGTTATGTTATGAAATATTATAACTTATTATTTTTTAATAGAATGTTTACTACCGGCAAAACTGAATATCAAAACATGTTCACACGGCTACTACTTGGTTGTCGTCAAGTAACAAAAGAGATTTTACTATTGTAACATAACCTATGATTGTCTGATTGAGATGTTTGTTATATAAATTATAGTAACAAGCTCTCCATATCGATAATACGAGTTTTTTCATACTCTATTAATCACAGTTATAATATTTATCAATTTAAAGTACTTTCATCGTCTTAAAATTGATGAAAACTATTCTCTTCACCAGATTATACGATATCTTTATTTTCACTATAACACAATACGGTTTAAATGTATAGTCTTTTAAGTGCAACAAACAATATTCTGAATTTCATAAAATACTAATAAACAATAACAAAATAGATATATTGCAGAAAAATATATGATAACTTATGACAGTTTGAGACATCTAACATTAATTGTTGAAATATGAAACATGTGACATGTGAGAGGGCAAAATTAAAATGTTTTCTTTTTCAGATTTCACACTCTCTTTAATTAGTGTTTCAATATACTTATTATAAATAATCTACTGGTGAAAATACTCATTAGGCATAAGAAACATTTATGACTCTAGTTTACCGCAGTATTTGTAATTTTCTAGAATATTTATCGTTAAAATTTTATTCACAACGTGCACTACGATTGAAAGCAGGTAAATATTGAGTGATATAACCTCGAAATAATAAGTCGTAAGTTTACGTTATTTATAAAAGTATTTAAATAGTTTGTTCTCAAACTGAATGTATTGTATTACCTGTGCGTATTTAGAATAATTTTAAGTTAGTTTTTTTTTCATTCGGATATGATTGTATCAAAAAGTAAATACTGTAAATTAAGAAGTGAATTTTCATTTGAAATTTATAGTTCCAAAAATTAACAGTTTTTATTATTAAAAAAAAATCCCAGAACGTATCACTTTATGTAATACGTTGTTCGATATGATACATAAAGGATTAACCGATAGCCAGTTTTAAATAGTCATCTGGATTATTCAATTGATTTCAAAATATACTTTTTAATGAAAATAAATAGAGTATTTACTAACTACTTTAAAATCATTTATTTAATTATATTGTTTTAATTAATATTAAGCAGTATTTAGAAACAAATCTTTGTATTTTTAATTTAAGATTTTAAATAAAAGATATCATTTTTGAAAGATATGAATTGTACATATGATATTTTTTTTCTGTTGGATGATTGTTATTATTGTTTTAAAAAAATACTTTCTATTAAAACATTGCAAAAAATATTCATTTATTTTAGCTTCCGTCATTTGGATTCGAAACTGAAACCGAACGAAATCACAAATTTAACTGATGCGTACAATAAATAATATTATCATTTCTCTCATGCAATTTAAATGCAATTCCTTTAACTAAACCAACAAGTTGATTAATTATATACTAATAGTTTATGGATAAATCTGATAAAAGATACGCATACAAAGTAACGTTAGATACTAATAATTTAATATAAAAAAACATTAAGGCGAGAGTAATACTTGAGCCATTGCCAAAAAACTTTGAATCCAACAAAAAAAATAGTTTTACGATATTATTTTTTTAAAATTTTGTTACTTAGAATATAACAAAAAACAATGAAAAATACTTCGTATGCATATGAACTCCTAATGAAGTTTATCACCAGAGAAGAGTTTCTACGATAATTGTTTGTTACGAAGGATAGGGGTAAGACAGGAATAGTTGCTTGGCTGATCGCTCTCGCTACGCCTTGCTCTTCGTTCGTCGTAATTCAAGACATCCATCATGCCTTCGAACAGAAATCCATAAATTGATCTTTGAAAACTCCGTACTGGGATACGAACCCGTGACCTCCGTGTTCTAAGACAACGACGTTGACACTAGACCACGCAGACGGCAAAATTGTTTTTTGTATAAAGTTTTAAATAGACAATGAATGCATGAGTGATAAAATGATAAAAAAGTGATAAAATGCGTTCTTATTTATGAAATATAAACATTGATATTTTAAATGTTTTGCTTTATTTAATATTACTTTCTTCCTGGAGCTCAAAATTATTTAAAAAAATATCCGTTTGATTATTTTGTATTTTCTTATTTGTCTGTAAGTTGTATGGTGCTTAATCATTGATTAATTAGATTGGTAATTCTGTTTTTCGAATCAGCAATTAAAGTTTATAGATATTTCTGCATCACGACATCGTCATAGATGTCATATTATTGTTGCTTAACAAAGTATTTATATTTGTATTATATTCCAATTGGGTTGTATTAACTTACTGACAATCAAATCAATAAAAGCTGTGTGTTACATATATAACGATTAAAATACTAAATATTTTCGATTGGTAGTAGTATAATTAAAAATAGTTTGTACCTTTTCTGATTAAAATTCAAAAACAAAAAAAAACACTGAACAATAACAGGATCACAATTTTAATTGAAATTGAGCTTTATTTGAATCCCAAAATTAGATATAGTATCTTCACAATAATCCAAATCGCTAAATGATAACTTTGAATACACTTGCTATGTAAATAAAACGTGGTATTGCGATTGATATAACAAGCTCACAACTGTACTCTGAGTTAGTTTGACAGCGGTATTTGTAAGTTAAATCCCCCTTTTCACGAGCCACGCGGCATTGCACTGGTGTCGCATCCCCACCCTCAAGAAAAGTCAACGAGGGGGGCTATAATACATAATAATTATTACCCACTACGCCCGATACATCAGCTCGGGCGTTATTGTTAGTATGTCAGGAGCAAAGTCTTTTCTATTTTTTTTCTTTCTCTCGTCAAATTTTTGTGAAATACGTCAAGAAATAAGTAAGATGTCTCTGGCTTCCAAATGTGTGGGTCTAGAAACATCAAAACAATTTGAACAAATAAACATTTTGTTATTATTATACTTTTTAAACTATTTGACTAATATTTATTTGGCAAGAATTCGATCGTAGTTTATTTAGTATATCGTTCAGCGATAGCTATCTGATAGTTCTAACTATTATGTGACCCCGAAATATCATTTATTAAAAATATTTGATAACACTAAACCTCTGAAGTCATAAAAAACCACGACTCCTACTCCAGCATATAAAAATGGTCCGACTCCGAATACGTCTTGAAAAATATTCGTCATTTTATATATACTAAATAATTTATTGATTATTATTTTACAGAAAAATTAATACATATCGACAACCTTTCACGTCTAATAAAAAAACAATATGTACAATATTTATATTGTTAATATTTAAGCCAGCAATGCCCAACTGAAATCACTTGGTGGGCCAAATAAAAGAATGCGTGTCTCTGATGGGCCACACATATTTTTTAAAATCCTTAGAAATAAAATTATATTTTTTTGTATTAATAATAAACAAAAAGCCTTTGTTTTGTATTTGCCAATAACAAAATGTAAAATGTATAGAAACTTTAAAACTTTGAAATGGCCAAACAAAACATTCAATTGGGCCTAATGTGTAGGCCCAATTGAGTAAAACAGTATTTTGTACCATACTAACTTTCACGTAGAATATAAAAGTATTTAAAGTGATTTTGTTATATACTGTTTAAGTTTTTCCATTACCATTGGCAGGCTTGTTCTTCATTTTGAGAGAATATTGAAGATTATCATCGAAATGGATGCTTATTATCATTAGCCTATATTATAAAACTCGAATTTCTAAATCATTGCAAATTTAGCTTATATATTATACTATGATACGTATATATTATTTAAACATATTATGATTCGACAGTAATAATCACAAATAAAAACATGTTTCATACCAAAGCTGTCAAAAGCCAAACTTCATTATCTGTGTATTAATCAGTTTATATTTAAATTATTTTAAGTTGTGAAATATTAATTTTTAATTCTTGAGTTTAAGGTTAGTATTAGACAAAAATATTATACTTAAAAAAAGCTTCAGTAGAAATTTATTGGATAAAATGTTTTTATGACTAAAATCATAAAACATAATTTTTCCTCTACGGTGGGCTTAATTAATTATCAATTTTCGTACCGAAAATACTTTCGTTGAAAATGCGATAAAAGTTTAGTTTCAAAATCGAAAATGAAAAAACAAGAAATATATACAATATAAAATTATTTTCCACATTAAAATGAAGGTTTATAGTCACCCTCCCTTAACAAGAAAGGCAAAGATTCATTCTTAGAAAACTAAATTTAATTCAGATTTCAACTGATCAATTGAAAATGAACGTGATGAGCGAAGTCGGTCCTGATCATATTAAACACATGTAAAATAAGTACATAAGAATAATATTTTTTTTATTAATAACATGCTTATTAAAAGAAAATATATTCATTTTAATGACAGTAAAAAAACATCTGCGAGTTTTCTGTTTAAATGTTAATTGGCGCAGTGTGAGAGTAAAGACCAATTAGCTGCCTGTATAAAAGTTTGACACCATTTTCGGAAAAATGACTATAGGTGACCTTTTAAGAGTTTATCTATGGTTTTATATGCTAAATATACTTTTTTATTATTTCTTAAGATTATTTAAAAAATATTTTTTAAGGTTTTATTTAAAAGCAGTCCTTTTGAAAAAAAAAATAGATACCAGAACTCACTTCTTTATAAGCTTTTTATGCGGAGCATACAGCTTCCCAATGAAGGTATCTCAACATAAGTTTTTTTACGAGAACTGCTTGTTACCCAATTGCTCAACTTCTATTTTTTTCAAATAAAATAATGATATAAGAATAGGGTAGGACAGGATTAGTGGTTAACTAGTCGCTCTTGCTTTGCCTGATAAATTAAGTATTGAAAGGCTGGGAGGAAAATGCCAAGAAAAAAGGTGCTGGAACGCCGTTCCATTGCGTTATATGGAAAAAAGCACTGCTTAAAAGTATATATCTTCAATTTTATACATTCATAGTTATTATATAATACAACTAAATTTGGCAACAACGATGCTCCAGGTCATAGTGTGGCAATCTACAGAATGATTTTTAAAATAACTTAACACTTTTTAATGATTGTTTATTTTCTTTTAATTTACGGTGAATGCTGCAACACGAAAACAAATTGTTAAGCACATCTGCACTGTTTAATGAAAATATAAATTTAAAATGTTTCGAATTACTTTTTAAAACAACGTTATTCATTTTATGTAAACATTTAAGAACCGCTGTAGCGTAGGAGATAACTAACCGTTGTTTTGCACATACTCTGTTGTGGATTACGACCAACTTCGCCAGTGTCCGTTATTGCTAAACCATTATATAATCCAACACAGAAATTGAAGTGATATAAGATATTACTGAATGCGGTTATTTGGTAAAAAGCTGCAAGTAATAAATTTCAAAGAAACATTATAGCGTTTCTTCACTTTAAAACTATTATCCATGCTCGAAATACCACGTGGCTCTTTCCTGAAGTGTATGGGATTTCTTACCGCATTTGAATAAAAAAAAACATTCGTTGTAAATTACACTTGTAATACTTTATTACTCTGTTGACTTCTACAATTTGTTTTATTACTCGCTGTACAAACAGCTCTAAATAAACTACTACGATATAATGGGAAAAGATTTTTTTAAATGATCACCAATAATCAAGTACATATTATTAATATATATTTTTTTAAATCCATGTCAGCTCCCAAAGTGGAGTATATAGCCTCCTAATAGAAGTATTTCAACATAAGTTTTTTCTACGAGAACTGTTTGTTACTTAGTCGCTCAACCTCACTTTTTTTTTTCAAAGTGAGTAGTAGGGAAAGAAGGATAAGGCTAGAACAGGACTAGTGGTTGGCTAATCGCTATAGTTACACCCAGTTATTAAAGGATCAGAAGGATGGGAGGAATGGAAATTATGTGAATTGACATCACAAGCACCCAGTCTTCGATCACAACTTTGAATTATTTAGAAACTTATAGGCATTAGTATTTTTCATTGGACCCGATAGAACGCAACACTTTACACTTAAACTACATAATTAACTTTGATGTCGATTTTTCGGAGTTGTCCGACTAATGAACCGGACGATCAGTATTTACAATTTATATATACTTCCCCATATAAAATACACATGCGCAAACATACATACAAACAAAAAATAAAGAAGCAAAATTGCATGTATTATTTTTTAAAAGATAAGTAAAATCTATGACGGGTCGTCGAGCAGTACTGTTCTTGCCGTAAAATGGTTTTTGTGTATTGTCTGGTCGTAATTATAAAGCTAAGATATCGTTGGGCCATAATGTTTACCTACGTCGCTGTGAAACTTTTGAGAGATTTCACAAAACACTCGCAGATGGTAAGAACTATCAAATCTCTATAATGCAGCGAGTTGCGCACGTACAGTGTAGTAACGGAAGATGGTTAACCAAAGATCCTCAAAAAAAAATCTTTTTAAAATTTCTTTTCAGAATCGATTAAATCTGCAAATCGTCAAATATTGACATAACCTAATAAATGTTGGTCTTGATGCTCTGGTAACAAGAGATTAGATTCTTTCAGAACTTTTTAGATGTATTTTTCATATTATAATATTTGAGATCTTAGGGATGGCTATTGGCGGTGAGAAAATGTCAGAATCTTTTCAAGTTTTCTCATATGATTTATATTTGACGCCTCGACTATTATTAACTGTAGTTGTAAATAATTTAATTATAATTATTTATTTGTAAAGGATAATCAAGAGAATTTTTTCATTCAACAGTGGTCAGCGATTCCCGACGACTTTCTGAAAATGGTCTAATTAAGTAAATTGTAAATTCTTTTGAATGTCAATAACGTTTATTTAAGCAGCGTGAATTTATAGTACAGTTTACAACACCCGTCTTTTATTCGGTGAAAAGTTTACGTTAAAATGCGAATCGTAAAATCTTCTACGTCAATTATTCCTTCTTTAACACATACCGTCAATTACAACACCTTTAATTAAGAGTATACGTAAGTCTTTGAAGAAAGTATTTATAATCATAAACCACAAGTGATACTAAGCTATCATATTTACGAAGTAACTTTAATGAACGGTTGTGATTGTGAAATGGTCGAAACTCTTGATAATGTATTACCTATATTAAAATCATCACTGATAGTCTATTCAATATTTCAAGTAACACATATTTATTATAGCGTTTTCGTAAAAGAAATTATCTACATTTATTTCATACAAAGCAGTTTAAATAAATTAATAAAAATTACTTTACTCTTGTTATGATGGTTGCTCATTGTTTTAAGTAATAAAATATCATCGCATTAGAAAAAAAATATGGGCCAGGGGTGAGCTGAAAGGGGTTTGCACGAGCCTCTTGTTAGATTTTACCACGGCTGGCGAGCCCCTTGTCAATTTAAGAGAAAAAAATATTCTCAGATCAAATTAGTACATAACTGCAATTTCTGACTTATATGTGTATATTATCTACAACAGCTTCCAGTATACACAGTAGTACATTTTTAGCCATTTACATTGATTAGTTTATGGTAAACTGTATATTATTAGAGTATTAAAAAACAATCGTTTGCTTATTTAAGTATTGCATATAATTGCATAAGAGTGATAAATTGCTTTGAGATTATGCGAGCACCTTGTTAACGTATTGGCAGCCCACGTAAAGGCGTAATTTAGTTGACATTACATTAAACAGAATTATGATTGAACTGATACAGTATTGAAATTTAACTGAGAGACATTAAATAAAATTACTAATTTAGTCAATTTCATTTCATCGCTTAAAACTTTAAGCGAATAAAAAAGTAATTAATACTATTTAATTACTAGTCACTTACTTATTTTTTTCTGGTGTCTGAAGAATAAATGGAGAAGATAACCGGTTGACTAATCGATAGGCTTCGCTAGTTTCGTAGTCAGGTCCGTGGTGTAGTGGTTGACGTCGTTGGCTTACGTGATGGATCTCACGGGTTCAAGTACCAGTGTGAAAAGATTTTTTTTCACCGATCATTAAATTTCTAGTAAGTTTGTGATGTCTGAAAATTCCCTTCCACCCTTAAAATTCCTAACTATCGTGGCGAAGTGGCTAGCGAACCATCAGTCCTGTTTTAGCTCTGTCTTCCTATTTTTTTAGTCTTTTCGAAAGAAAAGAGATCAAGCAATTAAATAACATGTAGATCACGTAGAAGAAACTGATTGATACCTCAATAACATTGACCTAAATTTCCTCTACATTGGGAGCGGGCATATCGACTGTGGAAAGGAAAAAGGACGTTACCCACACATATCAAATTTTACAAGAGGCGGAAAAAACTTGTTTTGATGATTTTGGCCCATATGCAAATTATGAATTATACACAACCTTGAAGTGCACGGAGACTTCTAAACTGGTGTTTAATTGACATAATCTAATATTAATTAATGAAATTGTCGACGAAAAACCTTTATTTCAGACTTTTTTCTTGGTTTTAATTTTTCACAAGGTCATCTTTTTCAAACATTAAAGCTAAATTTAGATACTAATTCGGCATTTGTAGCTTGTATCTTTTTGATAGAACGTGTATCAAGTTTGATACATTGTGATTATCGAAAAAAACCTGTTTTGAAAAAACTGTGGGTTACGTCCTTTTTCCTTTCCACAGTCGATATGTTTATAAAAAAATCTTTTTCAGAGTTGGATATTAGTTTAAGATTAAATAAATTTCAGAGTTGATAACAATGCATGAACACAAAAGAAACCACGTCAAAATTTGTTTTTACCGTGAATCTTCAGTCAATTTACCTCGCGTTTTCGAAGAAGTTACCTACGGATATAAGGATCGGACAAGGGTAGGATATGTGGCAAAAAATGTAAATATCAGATACATTCACGCTTTTGGACATAATTTGTTAATCGATTGATGAGACAATGTTTGCAAGTTCTCGTGGCCACCGTAAGCAAAATGAACAACACCCAAGAGCAGACAAACAGTCGGTAAGAAGACCGCCAAAAATATACATATTAAAAAAAACTCTGACTTTGAACATAATGAATTATTTGACCCCGTAGTATTATGTCATAAAATGTACAATAACTGGATTGATTTTTTAGCAATGAATGCAAAAAAAAACAAGGAAAGAGAAATTTATCAATAATAAGAATATTAGTATGCTAAATTTATGCAATATTTTTTTCTCAATACAATGTTAATCGCAGTGGTGACATTGTTATAGTTATGTTATTATTCGTAAAATATTCAAAACAGGCAACAGGTCAAGGTTGTGTATTAAAATCACACGAATTTAAAAAAATTAGGATCAATTACTTAATAACGGTCCAAAGATGATGAAGATAAAATGACGTATTCAGGAGGTTTGTGTAAGAGAAATGTTTGATTTTTTTAATCAGTAGGAAACCTGCTGACTGGTACGTACCGAAGGCATAGGCGTGAAGAGAGTTGCCTAAGAGCGGCAAGTCCTAAGGAGCGGCAAATGATCACAGATTTTTTAAATGACTAAATATTTTTGACACGAATTTGATTTAGAATAAATATGATGCCCAATGTCTTTACTAAACAAAATATCAAACCAAGATTCGATACTTATAAAATTTAAGTGCATTTAAAATTTTCATTTTTTTAGGATGTGTAATGAAGGTAATAGTTATTTTTTCATAATTATTGAACAATAATGTGGGCTTTTGGTTCATATTATTTGTGAGGATCTTTGTCAATAAGGTAAATATTACGAATCACCTGAAAGTCAAACAGAATAAGTGACAAAAGATTTGTTTGAGTATGTACGTAAGTGAGTAGAGGATTTGAATTTCTATATGTGTATATTTATTTGTAGAATAATAGGAAGGAATGAAAGAAACTGGGCGATATTTAAGAGGCCTGCCTAGGAGAAGCACATAGCTTAGCTTGCTGTATAACTTAAATGTGTATAAAGCAGCGGTTCCAATTAAAATAATCCTGTCACCGCATAATGGACATCAGCGGTCACGTAGAAATAGATCATAGAAATGCCAAATAACAAGAGCGTTCCATCCAATGATAATCCAACGATAATGTAATTATATTTGACACATTGCAACATTTATATTATTTGAAATTCGCAAATAATAATGCTGATAGATAAATAACCTCACTTTTTGACTCTTTAGAGATACGAGTAGTCTCCAGTTTGCTCACTACCCAAGCGAGTGTCGACAGGTTCTTTCAGCATTAAATTTTATTTCAAGTGAAAAGAGGCAGATAATGAAAATGAGTCATGAACAAGTTTTAAAAATACTTTTTATTTTTTTTAATCTTTGAATACAACATATGTATAATTCCTATTTTATCCAGAGTAAAGTAGACTATGGGGTAGAGATGTAAAATGAGAAAGGTCCCAAATTGAATCTGAGCAGGGCAACTCAAAAAAGGTCCACACATATCCTCTGCAAATAAATATTTAAAAAAAATGATAAATTTATATAATTTAACGTTTTGATAACTATTCTCAAAACGTACTAGTTTTGAAAAATTCCCAAAACGTATCGCTGCTTTAGATCTTGAGATTTGCCAGGTGATTTTGATTATTATTTTTTTATATGATACTAAATTGAATGATAATTAACAGAATACATTTTTTAAAGATTTCGACTGAAGGTGCTTGGTGGAATTTCAATTTTAAATTTGAATCGTTCAAATTATGTACAATCCCACAGCTTTTATCACTAACTACCCGGGTTTCGCCTTTCGGCATCTTCAGGCGTTCAAGTTCATCCGTGCACTTGAACGCCTGAAGATGCCGAAAAGCGAAACCCGGGTCATTAGTGACAACATCTGTGGGAGTGTACATAATTTGAACGATTCAAATTTAACAGAATACATCCTAGAATGTTAACATTCAATCGCCACTGAGCGCGTTTTTCATTGTGCGCATCTTTCTTTCTTTTGTTTGTTTTATGTCATATATAGTTCTGGATGCATTCATTGTATGTGAGGAATAGCGGATAGCTACAGTATTTACACGGGATACAAATTAATATTACGAGAAATCAATAAAAAATCTAAACAAGACAGATTTCAAATCAAGTTTTTGCTAAGAATTTCGCGTAATTCCCAAAGAAAGTTCTCCGATCCACGCTCTTGTGTTTCATGATGGCGCAAAAACAGAAATAACTTCCGTAAATTATCAAACCGTAACAAAAATAAACGAATTGAACTTAAGTTTAATAAATTTATCATAAAATCAATACTATTTTTGTTCATATTAATAAAATGACTTTTTTATCTTCAAATATTTGGAACAGTAATACGGTGATAAAAAAATATTATTATAAACTAACATGCATTTATAAAGTAAGTTATTGTCAACCTTGTATTTATGTGATATATATATATTTAATAAAAACGTGTTGATTGTCTCAACGTTATCCGCTATTTCACGGCCGCTTTCTATAGCACAATAACGATAAAAGAAATAAAAGTAATTTAACCATATGTCCTTGATCCGATACAGTGCTGCACGGCACCTATCTTTGATCCATACACTATTGTGCTTAGACAGAAAAAAAGATTTATAAAACTATTCAGCTAAGTTATATTAAGTATCCTGTGTATCCGTGTACGGAAAAGAGTTAAACCTAGCCCGCGTTGAATCTTACGAGAAATCAAGAGTATCCCGATACCCATTTTATGATGTTGCGAATTCGTTAATTGTTATAAAGCTGATCTTGGCTAGAATTAGGACAGCGAGGCCCATTGGGTCCGTATGAGAACGAACCGCAGAAAACAACTCTGAACCCTAATTTTTGTATGAGATACACTCTCCCAATTACGCGACTCCAAATAACGCGGTCCCAAGTATCGCGTAAATGGGGATTTGACTATATATACAAGTTTTAGATTTATATGATACCACTAGGTAACTAAATATGCTGCCCATATATTTTTTTTATTTATTCTTAGTTTTGGCATTTTTTCATTTTTCGCGAAAAAAAAGGAACCCTAATTTTTGTATGAGATACACTTCCAATTACGCGACTCCAAATAACGCGGTCCCAAGTATCGCGTAAATGAGGATTTGACCATATACATATACAAGTTTTAGATTTATATTATACCACTAGGTAACTAAATATTTTGTCCATATATTTTTTATTTATTCTTAGTTATGGCAGTTTTGCATTTTCGCGAAAAAAAACGTAACTCTAATTTTTGTATGAGATACACTCCCCCAATTACACGACTCCAAATAACGCGGTCCCAATTATCGCGTAAATGGGGGTTTAATATACAAGTTTTAGATTTATATGATAGGGTCACATAGATGATGTTTTCTATAAAGTTTAGTTGAGTTGTCTACCTGTGTTTCGACCAAAAATTACGAGTACCAGGAAATGAATAAAAACTCGTTTTGGGTTGACGCTCTCAATTTCGGTCTGAAACGCTTCGAATTGGGGCCAAGTCGCTTTTCAAATCAACTTTTTTTTTCAATAAAACATTGTGTGACAATGATTAAAAAACAATGTATTTATTTATTTCTCCATCACCAAAAAGACAGTTGTTTGTTTATGAATCTAGTTATAATAGTTGAAGAACATTTATTGTATTGCATTATTAGAACACAAAATTACTGGCCAATAGTGGAAAGTTCGGATGTATAATTGGGCTCGTAAGAGGTGTAGTGAACCAAGTGGTATATGAGAAAAAAATACGTTAGATGCGTTGTAATATTCTGCACGTCTTAAAGTATCGTAAAAGTGAAGTAATATCAGTTATTACACAATAAAATAAAAATATGAAATCCAACGAAACACCAAATAAAGACGTGATTGTATTTAAAAGCCCAATTTTTTTTTTACCATTTTACTAGTTAGCTCACTTCACCTCTCAAGGGCCCATATGGTCAAATAAATAGATATTAAACTCAGTTGATTAAGTAGCTGATTAATTATTCAAAATGCAGTCATTAAGACATAACATACACATTACACAACACATTGCAATAGTGTTATCTCCGCAAAATAAAAATGTGCAATACACCAAAACATCAGGTAAAAGACGTGATTGTTCTTAAAAGTTTTGCTACTTTACTAGTTGGCTCACTTCACCTCTCGAGGAATCAATTATATTATAATGATTACTATTATAATGATGGATGCTAAAATTAGAAATTAATTGTTTAAGTATCTATTAAAAATCTACATATGATTAGATCAGCAACTCAGAGACAGATGCATAAAAGAGTACGATCATTTTTTAAACAACTTTTAAATAATAAAAAAGTGTATTATTAGCGTATAATATTGCAGTTATTAATGGCCGCAAAAAATATACACGAAGAGTTTGATTGTGCAGCTATTCAATCAATATAGTACCCGGTTATTAGTGTAGATATTGAAAGATTCTTCAGTAGGAACGTGTTCAATGCTTGATTTACATTTTCAGTTATTTTTTAGTTTTTAATATAAAATATTTATTAATATTATCTTTGTTTCTTCATGACCGTGTTTTAAATTAGCAATGTGAAATCATGGTTTGCCTGTGTACAATTAGGTCACAATTTCTACATTATTAATTATTTTTATATGCTATAATTAATCAAGGTATATTAAAATTGATATAAATTTGAAATTAATATTTAATAAAAACAATCGAAAATAAAAAAATCTGATAAATATAGTAAAAAACGTCGGCACCATGGCACAGTGGTCAACGTCATTGGCTTCCATGACGAACTTTACAAGTTCGAATTCCAGTTCGAACAGTATCAATTTTCTGTTCTAAGACATGGATGTTTGTGATATCTGAGAAACCCCTCCAACTTTCCAATCCTAAAATAAGGGAGTGTAGTGAAAGGTGATTACCCACCAATAGTCCTATTCTTGCCCTATCCTTTCAATAAATACCTTTAATTGAGTAACAAGCATTACTGATAAAAAAAAACTTCTGTTGAGACACCTTAATTAGCAGACTATATGTTTAAAAAAATGATGCAAAAATTAAATATTTTAAATGATACAAAATGTTTAAGTTGTAAAATAAAAAATCTAAAATTGAAAAAAAAATATGCTAAAAATACGTGTCTCTAATTATAATATAATCAAGCAGGTGGTGAATGTTATGTGATAGTTTCATTCATCAATTCACTAAAATGAACACAGTTATAATTATATAAATACAACCTATTATATAATAAGATACTGAAAAATAGTCTTTCACATAATTTGGATAGGAATTTAAAAAAATTAAAAAAACAGCTTAATAAAATGTGATTTTATTAGATTATATGGAAAAAATGCAGAAAACGTTATGATCTACAAAATATATTATCTGAAGATCTTTACCGGATCTGTTTCTTATAGAAGCATTTTCAGGTGACGACAGTTATTATAAATAATTTAGTGAAATAGTTATCAAAATTATGATTTTATCATGTTATCTTTCATCCGAAATATTATTTTACGTACTTCAAATTGGTTGATGAGACAATTACTTATACAGTGAAACCTCGATTCTACGTTTTCCAAGGGACCGTAATTATTCAACGAATAATGCGGGAAACCGATAATGCGGGAAATCTTCAAATAATACCAAAAAATGTTTAATTTTCAAATAACTTAAATACATAATCAGTTGCCTATTTGTAGTTTGGTACTTAAATTTTGACAGACACCCTTCAAACTCGCGTGTAATGTGTACATATGTCGACTCATTATTCTCCTACATTTTTTTCAACGCCTTGAATTGTTTTCAGTTTCTCAGTTAGAGTTCTAGTTTTCTTCATTTAGGCATTTTAGTTTTGACTTTTGAGTAAGAAAAGTTCGCACAACCAGATGCGATGTAAGACAATTTATGAACGAATAAAGAAATATATGTAGTAAAAACAAAATCGGTAAATCGGTGAATGATTAACGTGGAATTATTAAACATTTTTATTACGGGTCTTGGTCGAGTAAAAAATAAACGATCCATGCATAAAACGAAGATAGCGAGAACGGAAGATCGGGATTCTACTGAAAAAAAAAACGCGAAACGAGACTTTATGAGAAATATTCAACGAAAACGGTCAATCGAGATGATATTTGTGTCGGGACCAAAATATTTAAACGATAGATCGAGGAAAACGGTAAATCGGGGAACGATTAATGCGGGATAATTTTACATTGTTCTTATGGGTGTTTGGCCGGGACTATGAAAAATAAACGATCCATGCGGGAAAACGAACAATGCGAGAACGGTAGATCGAGGTTCCACTGTATTATATAAGAATTCCGAAACGGCTTCTTTTAGCTGGAAAGAATATATTGTAAATTTATTGAAATAAATCTAAAAAAACTTTGTTTATTTAAACAATGGTCTACGAAAAAACAGTTGAATCAATTTGACAATTTGTTAGAATTAAAATACTCTTCTTAATGATAGTTCTAGAAAGAATAAACAGAAAAAGTTTTTAATAAAATTATATTTGTTTAATTTATTGTGTATAATAAAGAGGGGGCAAACTTTTCGGATGGAGGGCCAAATTCAGGAATTCAAAATGAGCGGCGGGCCGCAAGTAAAATACCATTTTTCTATGTATACTATTTATCATGAAAAAAAAACAATCTAATGAGAGGAATGGAACTATTTTACGTATACTATTTTTTTTTTTTAAATTTAGGTGTTTTTATTTCAATTAACTAATTTAAAATTAATTTTGTAGTTGAGATTCTTAAAACTTGTTGTAAATGTTCATCAGTGATGTTTGATCGTAAAGAGTTTTTATTGAGGTTCATGATTGAAGATATTTGTTCACATATATACATAGGTTGATCAAAATATAACGATTATTATATTTATTTTCAATCTTTTTTTAAAAAGGCGTTAAAAGATAAAAACATGAATCTTTTTCAAAAATGTAATATTGCTCGCGGGCCTGGTGTATAACAATTACAGCAGACGACTTTTTTTTTCTCATCTTCAGTCAAAAAATAAAAGTTTGAAAAATAATGAAATAATCACACACATCTATACCTATGTATGTAAGTGTTTATCGTAAGTGGTCGAGCCGTTGGGCACTCGTTCCAATAGAAAAAGAACCCAACTGCATTTTCTACTTCACGGCTCCTAAATATAATATATTCGGTTAATCATAATAAACGAAGAAATTAATTAACAATAAAATGAATATTACTTTCTGTACATATATATATATAACTTTCACTGATTGTGTACTCGGCGAAAAGATATGTCTGTTTCGACAGCATGTATATAGTTCTGTGTTGCAACTTTACTTACTAGTATATCACAAAGGAGTAGATAGACACAAACGCGTACTAGGAAAGAATTGTATGTGGCGCATAAAGTAATTATGCTTATTGCAAAAAAGTATCACTTTTGAACTCGATCTTTGTGTTGCTATACTTACAGTACGAGGATGTTATTATGTTATATGTTCATAATGATATTTCCCAATCTGCGAGTGAGCAATTTCTTTTTAAATCACTGTGTGCTATTGCGATAATCTTTATATAAAAGATGTTGAGTCACTTTAGAATAGTGGTTTTAAAAATTACAAGTATACGATCTGCTTATGTAATTCATATTAGACAGCGAGCTACATGTCTTACGGAAATATAGCCCAAAACCCAGCATATATTATAATATAACTAAATGAAGAAACTCAATAAAATAATACACTCTTTTGTACTTTTTCTACATTTATTTGATATGATAAGGACCAGTTTTAAAACAGTTTTACTTTTATTTTTAAAACCCATGATCTTGAAAGTCCTCATTCCAAAATTCTCAGAGAATCAATCCCGGGATGCCACCGGGGTTAGAAAAATTATGAATCTTGAAATCCCGGGATCACAAAAAGGGGAGTGGCGGATTACCCCATAAGCGCAAGAGGCGCGCGCTTGGGGCCTCCAAATCTTGGGGGCCTCATAGATAGCATCACTCTTATATTTTAATTTCAAAATTTATTATTATTCACAAAGAGTTCTGGAGCACTTTTATGTCATTCGAAAAACAGGGCCTCCAAAATTGATTGCGCCTGGGGCCTTCAAAGTGTTTAATCCGCCACTGAAAAAGGGTCTGGGACTAAATGCCCTACTAAATATAAAGTGATGAATACAGAAATATTCAAAAGAAAACATGTGTTGCACTACTTACACATTATTACCAACTGAATTGATCAGTTGATAATACTACAAAAGTGAAACCGGTCTTGATCTATATGGTGTGTATATAGTTGTTTTTAATATAATGACTTTCCACAAAGAATTGTCAGTGAACACTTTAAAAGTAAACGAAGGGATGTTTTCAATAAGTAAAAATTGTTTTTTATTATTATTTATTGTCAATTTGTGTAATTCTTTGACCTTATTCGTTGCGTATATTGAGCACATGGTTACCACGCGGTGCCACCACGATTCACTCGTCAATAATTTGCTTCTTCTATGAGCCTCATGAGTATGACATGCCAGCATTCTCCAGTTTCGCCGAGTAAATTATATACAGTGTATTGGCTTGTTTTAATAATATTAGACTTACTAATTCACGGGCTCCCAACCTATGGGTCGTGATCCCCAAGGGGGTCGCAACGGGTTTTCTGAGGGTCGCCAACTTTTTTCGATTTTGGATTTGAACAACAAAACTAAAACTGCAAGTAATCTAAAATTATCTTATTGAAAAAAAAATGCCCTTTTCAATTGCATCGGGGCCGCGGGTCACATGGCTTTTATAAAAAGGGGTCGCCACGCCGAAAAAGGTTGGAAACCTCTGAACTAATTGAACTGTGATGAATCGTCGTCAATAACGAAATCCATATAACGTGCCAAAAATGTATTCAATATCGTATCTCATTTTAATAGCACTAAAAATCTTAATATACGTATTAATATATTAAGAAAAGTTCTTAAACTATACATGATTTGGTCATAATGTGATATTTTACTGTTTGGATTTTTTGTATATCTCATTTCGAGTTGACAATAGTATAATTTTATTAAACATTGTATAGAAATATCGTTTCAAATGTACATAGATATCAAGTTAAGTCATAGTTTAATGCTATATGAAAGGACAAAATACACATTTAAATAAAAGTCATACAAGGGGTAGAATATTTTTATTTTCTTTCTGTTTTTATTTGGTATGCCCGCAAAGAACTTAGTGTTTTCGATGGCATACTCTAATCACGAATAGATCTTGATTTAAATCATTGTTTTATACATACATACAGCATAATAACATTAATTGAGGGTTAGAGCTTTTAATTTCAAATATTTGTTAAGTCATTTGACGACAATAAATAAACAAGTGCCACTGTTAATGACATTTTTAAATTATATTATTTTTACAAACTATCTGTGTTTCTTTCTATATTACAATACTCAATAAATTAAATGAAAAATGATGATTAGGTTTGTTACAGTAGTGAAAAGTGATATGTGTAGACAAAAATGCAAAACTTTATCTATAGACACCTAGAATTAATTATAATTGCAAAGTAATAGTAAATATAAAATCAAATGCAGAGTTCATTGAATTCAAATTGTGAAATATTATTGATATCATCCATACTCAGTTATCAATACTTTTTAGAATAAAGAAATTCTACATGAACACAATATCAATAATGGTATTTTAAAAATGATGTTCAAGTTAAATAAATAATCACCTTGTGAATATTCTTTTAGACGATTTTTTGATACAGTAAAATGTCCAGGATATGTAAATAATACTGGCACTATAATAGCTATACAATTAAATATTTGGAAGAACTCCCTCGAATAAGTGACAAAGATTACGTACTTTTACGATTGGGCTAAATTTATTGTGTTTAAAACAAAAATTCTGCCGCTGAGCAAAATACACAAGTTTTCGTACGCCTAATCATCACTTTTCGTGTGTTGGGGGATTGAAGAAATCCCAATGGTGATGGTGGACAGTTCTTCCGTCTCCAACGCCTAACATTATGAGCCCTGCAATCATAACTAAAATTATGACCAGCGCCATTTGTACGTCTTTTTTGTCTTCGCCTGTTCCAAAATGAGATGTGATGTAAGTTAAAATGTGTTGAATTGTTCTGGTTACTGAATTTTGGCAGGCACGGAACAGTTGAACGGATAGTTCACCTACTGAAGGTTCGCTATGGCGTGGTATATGTGGCCGCCTGGATGAAGGCCTGTACTCCTCATCCGAACTGGATACAGGCTCACGTTTGTGCTTTCGGCGTCGAGAAGGAGTCGTTGGGTGATCTTCTGTTAAATCAGCTGGAGTTCGTTCATTGGGAGACCTTAATCTATAAAATGATCCCGGTGGTAATGAGTATTCGGGATAATACGCCATTGAATATAACGAAGGAGGAATCGTTGGCAAGGGAGGACGCTCTGGTGCATCATTAGTGAGAGGTGACAATCCCTGAGGAGGAGGAGGAACTGAAGGAGGTATCTGTTGATTTCCTGTAACATTTATCTCCTCGATCATTTCAATATCTGGCGGAGAATTAATTGCTGAATATGCTTCAGATTCAGTTTGTGTTTCCTGAGTGGTGTCAGAACGTGGTTTTTGCTCGGTAGTCGAGCTTTGCGATGACATTTGCGAAAACTTTTGTAGTATTTCTTCTACAATACCAGGTGCTAAATCAATACCTCTTACGTATATGTGGCCTGATTTAGAATTCATATCAGATACTTGCAGAGAAAGACCTTCTATTTCAGAAACAAGAATTTTTTGTGCTTGCAGTTCGTTAACATTTAAACGGTCTACCTCTAAATCAGAAACTTGCAATCTTTGTGTCTTCACTACATCGGCCTGAACATTGCTAGTGTTGGTATTTTGCAAAATCGTTCGTGGTAATTCTTCTGGGCTGAAGCATACATCATCTAAGTACGAATATTGGCTGGGAATATTTCCAACGCCAGCTTCTGGTCTAGTTTCTGGTCTAATTTCTGGTCTAGTTTCTGGTCTAGTTTCTGGTCTAGTTTCTGGTCTAGTTTCTGGTCTAGTTTCTTGTCTAATTTCGGGTCTAGTTTCTGGTTTAGCTTCTGTTCTAGTTTCTGGTCTAATTTCTAGTGTAGCTTCTGGTCTCACTTCTGGTTTTACTTCTGATCTCATTTCCGGCCTTACTTCTGGTCTCATTTCTGACACAATTTCTCGCAAAATTTCTGGTCTGATTATATCATCATCTTTAGGGAAAGAGTCTCTATTTTGCCAAAGTAGTGATGGATTTGGGAAAGAAGGAAGATCTGGATGTGCCTGATTTGGAGAGCTATAACTTTTTGATTCAGTACTGTAAGTGAGTGGTTCATCAATAGGTAACACAGTAAGAGAGGCTTCTGTTACAATTTCGTCCCGCTCATTTATTCGTGTAGGACTAGACACCCGACGCTCGACCAGAATCGCGGTCGGTGACATTCTCCCTAACGGAGTCTTCGGCCGCTCTGTTGGAGTTTTTTGTCTTTCAGAAGGTGTCTTTGGCCTTCCCGATCTCGAACTTGGTCTTGAAGATTCTCTAAACTTCTGAAGGCCTTTGGATAATATTTCAACATCGATTGAGTTTTCTTCTGTATCTTCTCGTAATGTTTCTGTTGGAACTTCAATTGTTGATGACACACATTCAAGATTATCGTTGAATTCAATACCTTCCATTCCCAAATCATAATCGAAATCATCAGGTAACGGATCCGTTTGAGTAGAAACTTCAATTTCTATAACTTCATCTTGATAGTATGGATCATTTGGGTCAAGCGTTTCTTCAACTTCTAATGAAATTTGACTATCTTTTAGGTTTTCTTGATTTCTTAAATCATCAGTTAATTTTTGACTGTCCAATTCCATCTGAAAATTTGTGTTGAATTCAAATACACCTGGGTCAATTTCAGGATCATCCATGTAATCCTTCTTATCAGGGAACTGTTTCTTCTTTTTCGGGCCTCTGGGTGGTCTTGGTGGAGGTGGTAACGGCCTATCTTTCATTTTACTAATGACTTCACCTGACTTAAGATCTTTTTGAATTTCTTGATCTTCGTCTTCGATCTCAACGTATTGAGTTGTTTCAGATCCTGGTTCGTTTGTTGGAAAATCTTCCAAATTGGTTAGACTGGTAGTTGAGAACTTTTTTCTCGGAGGTCTAGAAGGTCCAAGAGTACTGTAATTTCTCAACGGTCTTTGAGGAGGCGACGGGTCTTTAAGTGCTCGTGGTACTGTGAAATATTCTCGGTCATTGCTAAGACTCTTAGCAGATCTATGTCTACGGAATGGGGCTGGTGGTAGTGGGGTTGAGTCAATATTTTTATGTGACATAATTTTATCAACAATAGCATAGCCGGGTCCATCATCGATATCATCATCATCGAGAAAGTCTGTGTCAGCAGTCGGCAGCTTAGTGTGCGAGTCTAACGTAATTGATTCTGCCCCTCTTGAAGTACGGTCATCGTCTCCAACAGACGTAGCCCTAGATCCTCGAGATCGCGAACGTGTTCGCCGTGGTACGGCTGGAGCTTCATTGACATCTGGGTCAGTATATTTTTCCACTATATACTCCACTCTGTGAACTACAATCTGCGAAACATAAACAAAACATTATTCAACCAAAAATATACACGTTTAGCAAATAAATAGATAAAGACGAATTTTAATAACTTAACAAGCTGACTATATATTTAATTACATTATTTTTATGCTAGTGCGTGAACTATTTTTATCAAATGAAAATAATTCTATTTCATTTTTTAACGCAATTCCGAAAACACATGCTGAGCTTCAAATAACTTGTAAATGCCTCTACTGTAACAAACTAATTAGCATTTATTTCTAACGATAATTTCAAACATTATGGATATGGTATTAAGGTGAAAAAATAGCTAAAGTATTTCAGTTCTATAATATATATTTTTTATATAGTTGATAGTTAATTCGGCGTATGCCTTCTCTGACGAAGTCTCTGATGGTTATTTTGACGTATATATATTATTCAGGGGTGGGCTGGAGGGGGTTCGGAAAGGCTTGCATGAGCCCCTTGTTAAATTTACTTAGTTCAGCGAGCCCCTTGTTAATTTAAAAGAAAGCAATATTCTCAGATCAAATTAGTACATAGCTGCAATTTCTGAGTTATATATTATATATGACAGCATCAGTATACACAGAAGTACATTTTGCATATTGTTACATATTGTATTTATAATATACTAAGTAACAGTCGATTACTTATTTAAGTATTGTATAAAATTGCATATTAGGGGTAAAAAAATTCACTCCTTCCCTAGAACACCGATAATTGCTTAGAGCAGTGGTTTCTAAGCTTTATGTAACTGCGCCTCCCTTTGAAGAAAAAAATATCTTCGCGCCTCTCCATTCTTTATTTTATAAAGTAATATAAGACACGTTTTAAAAGGCAAATAATTATTTTGGACTGTTCGCGCCTCTCTTTGAAATAGTCCACGCCTCCCAGGTTGGAAATCGTTGGCTTAGAGATTAAGCGTGTCCCTTGTTAACGCATTGGCATCCCACTGCTGTATATATTATTATTGAACCAAAACACTTTTTTTCAACTCATTACAATGGAGCTTTGTCAAGTGAATACTAATTCAATCAATAATTGGGAGTATACTACAATGACGAAAAGCGTGTCGTAATTTTTTCTCGTTATAACAGTAATTTATTTAGTTCTCGTAATATTCGATTATGTTTGTTATTATGAGTTGTTAATGGTTACTAGACTAATGCGTTAGGCAAGTTGAATCAGGTTTTGTATCACGAGAGACTGGTGTCATATACGATTATATAACTTTGAATGTGCTTAAAGCAAGTAAGCATTCAGAATTTCACATTGTTTTACCATTTTTATAACAATATTATTACGCAATTTTAATGCTCTATTTACTATGTGGGTAACGTATTAAAAAACGTTAGAAGGGCAAAAGATATTTGCAAAACTCTGTTACCGCATTGTACGTATTGACTGCTATGTATGATCATCGTTGATATACTGCCTTGGTAAGCACATTTACAGTATGTGTGTAAATGCCAAAAAACAACCGATATTTTCTTTTTAATTTCATAATTATTATTTATAGTATGCACGATTGGAAAGCAGCCGTTTAAAACATAATTAATACACACATCGAAGTCTCAAGATTCGATTGTTAAATTTATGACATTTCACAATGAAATAATCATAAAAATATTATATCTTTTTGACAATATCAGTTGATTCTTTTACTAAGGTCATGTTAAAAATATTAAATTGATAATTAATGCAATCGTTGGTGACTTATAAGGTTTTGAATTGGGATTGCAATGCCGAAAGAATATATCAATACCGGTATTTTATATTAGATACCAACATGCCAAATATCAAAACTGGCAAATTTACGTTTAAGCATAGTTCTGACGATGGCGAAAGCCGAAATAGCTATCAACGCATAAAATATAAAAAACTCTAGAACTGAAATACGTTGATATTTTTACACTATTAAAATGGAGTTCTACCAAGTGAATGCCAAATTAATAAATAAATCAAAACTGGTATCAGAGCGATTAATTAACCAGTGGTCCTGTCCTAGCTTTATCCTTTTATCCCTATTACTCTCATTGAAAAAAAAAAGAGAATTGAGCGACTGAGTAACAAACAAGTTCTCGTAAATAAACTTCTATTGAGATACCTCTGTTAGCAGGCCATATGCTCCACATTGGAAGCAGACAAAAAAAAAACAATAATATGTCATAGCCCATAAACGAGTGATTTTTTAAATATATTACCGTTTTTTTTCACTGAAAGACTCATCAATTCTGAAATATGTCTACATTGGAAATGATCTTAGTAGATTAAGAATATTTCAATTCATCGAGAAAAGGACAAAACCAATTAGGTATAATTAATTACAAAGAGTTTTTTTTGTATAGAGAGAAATTTATTGTATAGTCTTAAATTTTGAAAATGAATAAATGGTAACTGATGTATTTATTCGAATCAAAATTGGTGTGTTTTACAAAGGCATATCCAACTTTATCATTTGAGAAGTATATTGACACTTATACAATTAATTAAATAAACAAGTTATCTGTTTGATTTAAAACAAACGAAAATGATTATAATTTTTCTTTTTTTATATATTCTCTTTCTTTGATAGTGTTTGTTTCAGTACTCATTTAAAATAGACTAGATGAAGTCATTTACTCAACGTCTGTTGCTTAAGAAAGAATAAGCATAGAATAATTGGATTAAAATGATTAGATATACACCAATTTATTACTCTACGAACCACTCTTAATAAGTGGGTATAGGGATTGTAATTCTGAACGAATATATCGTGAACGGTGTTACAGTTTAAAGAAAGCAAAATATCTTTAATGGACCCTGCCAATTTAATACCGAAATATCAATATTGAAAAAACTAGGATACTTGTATTGCAATTCTGAAGTGGGTAACACAATATCATTATAATTTGCAGCACAAAAAAGAATTACTGAGGATTTCTAGAATGGTTTCATGGAAAAATAACATTAGAAAAATTAATAACGATAATTTTTATTTTGCTTGTGCAAATAAATGCAGCTAGGGAATCGCAACCAGGAACGCATTACAGTATTACAATGTATCTCAGATCACAATGGTTGGTAATCATATTTTTAAATATTCTAAAAGAAAGTTATTGTTTTTTATTCAGCTTAAGAAAATTTGATAATTAAATTACATACTATTTAAAATGGCACACAGAAGTATTTTTAATATTTTATGAGTTACGAGTCTTACGATAATTATTTGTTTCTAAATCTGAGTTGAATTGTATTTGAAATATCGTAATCTTAAAACGAAAGCTTCGTTAGTTTACAAAGAAAAACGTATCACAGTTTAAAAAGTCTCTAGGTAAAATTAAAAATATTCATATCGACTGTGGAAAAGAAAAAGGACGTAACCCACAGTTTTTTCAAAACAGGTATTTTTCGAGAATCACAATGTATCAAACTTGATATACGTTCTATCAAAAGGATGCAAGCTGCAAATGCCGAATTAGTGTCTAAATTTAGATTTGAAGTTTGAAAAAGATGACCTTGTAAAAAATTAAAACCAAAAAAAGACTGAAATAAAGGTTTTTCCTTGACAATTTCATAAATAAATATTAGATTATGTCAATTAAACACCAGTTTAGAAGTCTCCGTGCACTTCAAGCTTGTGTATAATTCATAATTTGCATATCGCCCAAAATCATCAAAACACGTTTTTTGAGCCTACTGTAAAATTTGACAAGTGTGGGTTACGTCCTTTTTCCTTTCCACAGTCGATATGATTGTGTTTATTTTTTGTGTGAAATATATGTTATATGATTAAAATTATTAATTTCATGTCACTGTAATTTTAGAAGTTTTGCATTCTAATGCAATGATAGTGTAATTAAAGATACGCTCACCTCATCATTGATACTTTTATCATCATTGTCAATTGGCTCAGCCCATTTGTCATTTTCAAACGCCTCTTGATGATAAGACTCGTCTTCGATGTAACTATGTGTATCTTTTGCATTTTTCTTGCGTCTCCTAGGAATTGCCGGCATCTCACGAGTTTGTTCAATCTCGTTTTCATATTCATTCAAGTTATCTAAAATATCTGGATCTTTGTATCCGAACGCATTTATTCTCATATTATCTATATTTTCCTCTTCGCTATACGATTGGGATATCGGCTCTGAAAACATATCCGGCGCTGGAATGCTTTCAATCGCCATATTGTGCACTTGTATTTCTTGCGTTGGTTCAATAATATCTTCGATATATGTATTTGACTCTTCAGCTTGCTTATTAGCTTTCATTTTTCTTGCTCTGGAAGGTCTTACTGGCGGGAAAGTATAATAACCATCATCATTTTCGGCCATAAAGCCATTTTCATTTTGATGGTATTCCATCGGCTCATCCTGTTCCACGCTATCGTCCTTGCCGAATTGATAATATCTGTCCTCCTGCTGTGGATAGTTGAAATTATTGTCATCTGGTACACTTCTTTCTTCGTATCGTTCAACTGGGTCCATCTGACTTAATGCATTAACTGGTGACCTGAAAGCATCTCTTATCTCATCTGTAAGATATTTGCCAACTTCAATGTCATCTTGTGATATACCTTTTTGACGTAAGAAGAATTCATCGTTATCAATTTCTTCTAATACGCCTCTACGATGGTTTCCCGTTGAAGCAGCAGACGACTCGTCGTCTTCGTGTCCTGCCTCACGGTCAAAAGTTGGATCACGTGTTTCCTCACTGGGTAATATATATGGTAATGAAACTCTGTGCTCAACTTTTGATGCATTATTTCTTTCCATTGCATTCCACAATTCAGCATTTTCTAACTTGGCTTTGACAGTTTTTTGAATTTCTAAGTTTTCTTGTTCGTATTCAGCTTGCATTTGACGGTAGTCTTTATCTACTTGGGCCAATTTTGTTTCAAAATCTTTTTCATTTTTGTAAGAATAATCTTTGTCGCCGCCATATTGCCTAGGTTGGTCTTCAGTTGACCTAGCACTGGACTCATCCCAGACTCCTCCAACGAGAAGACGCTCCTTTTTTATCCTAGGAACGGTCGCAAATGTTGGTGGCGGTGTACCTGGACGATTTGATGAAGAAGCGCCAGCCTTTTCTTTCTTATTTCTATTGAAAAATCTTGGGTAAGTTCGGAAATCAAAATTTAAAATATTTTTCTTAGAACCTGACGTAGATTCCGTCGACTGATCATGCTCATCTTCAGCGCGTCGATTATTTTCTTTGTTTCGATTAAATGTCGAAAAGTTTATTTTTGGTCTATCAGGAAACTTGAATTTAGACCTATCAGGCAAAGAGAACTTTGGTCTATCGGGGAAGTTGAATTTCGGCCTATCCGGAAAGTTGATTTTCGGCCTATCGGGAAGATTAATTTTTGGTCTGTCGGGAAATTTAAACTTTGGTCGGTCGGGGAAATTTATTTTTGGTCTGTCGGGGAAATTTATTTTCGGTCTTTCCGGTAAATTGAACTTAGGCCTCTCAAACTTTGGGCGTTCAGGCATACTGAACTGTGGTTTTTTAAAACCTTTCAATTTTGTTTTAAGTTTACCGGCTTGACTCCGAATTTTTCCCGTCTGTGTTTTAATTTTCTGCTGTAGCTTTGATGCTTCAATGCTAGCCCTCTTTCTGTTTTCTCTTTTCAGTGGCAAATCTTCCAAGGCAGAAGAATCAACTTGGCTTGTGCTTATCTCGCAGTCTGTCCTTGATTCGGTAGTAGTGGGGGTATTGACGAAGTACCTGTCTTCGATCTGCTTTTGCATGGCAATGGCAGATGAAGCTGTGTCCCTGTCGTCTGTTCCGCTGTAGGCTTCGTTGTCACCGGTGGCTTGGTCGAGAGGCAGCCGCAAGATCTCACGCTCATGGGAAGTCGTGCTGGACGCATCGTCCTCGACATACACTTGTTCTACCGAGACCGTAACCTCAGCGACTGGTTTACCGATCGGTTCGTACTCATGATCGCTGAAAATAAATCGATATATTTAGTAACAGATTATATAAATACATATTGCGAATTGATAACTATTACAACAAAACATTTCAATTCAATCACAATGAATCGTAATAATCGATAAAGGAATGTCTGTATTTTTGAAAAGAGATACTGCCTTTACTTCTTTAAACATTACGTCTTCAGTCAATCTCAAAATTCAGTCTTAATAATGTAAACTCTTTTATATACTTTTTGTATTGAACGATCAGTATTTGTTATCTCATAAAAATACAACTTAAGTTAGAAAACATTAAGTGAAAGACATTTAAACAATTTTATTCAGGATAATTTTCTAGTATTTTTTGTACTCTGTTTTTGGACTAGTTTAAATTTAATATATGGAGGAATTTAAAAAAATTGAATTGTGAATAACAATGAAAAATAATTATATTTACATGCAATGACAATAATCAATAGTTTTCTTTACTATATATAGTCGCTTTATAATATATATAGAAAATTCAAAAAGGAAATATCACAGTTAGAAAATATATTGATACTTAAAAGCAATGTGTTGATTTTTTTGTACGCATTCTTTACAGTTGTATAACTGACAAAACAGATGAATATACCTACATACAATACGAGGAATAGGAAGACACTTGAAGCTGAAGAGATCCAGAAAGAAGCTATTTAAAATGTTGGGTAATTCTTGACAGGTTCAATTAATTGTATATGTTTGTCGATAATATAGTATTTGCTTGGTATACCCCAAACAAATACTGGAATTATGTTTGAAAAATACTTCAAATGTTTAATTGATCAACAAAGAAATTTTACTTTTAGTTTGTCGTAAGTTTGTAGCAAAATAAGTAAAACTGTTATCGCCTTAAATATGCAGGGTAAAAATAAAATTACAAAAGCAAGAACATGTCAACTGCAATTGCTAATAGAATTAGCTAACACAATTTGTTGTATAAGTGTATAATGAAAATACTACCCTCTTTAAAATTGTTTACTTTCAATTCTCAAAACAACGCCATTTTTAAAAAAATAAATCAATACATATAGAACTGATTCAACTTTTATGTAACCAGGTAATTCAGTTAAAATGTGCATGTAGGAATTAATATTACTTTACCCAAAATCTGAACCAAATTTATTTAAAATTAAATCATTATCATGATATTATAAATGTTTAACACGTCTAGTGATAGATGCAGAATTGTGTTAAAAAAGTAGTAATATAATTTTGAGTTTTTTTGGGAAAAAATTGCAATTTCATTACCGCTGTGTTACAAATGTTAACAGAAGCTACTTTTAATGTGTTAATGCGTAATTCTTAGTTGAAGGGCATTATATTAAAGTATAAAACATTTTTTGTAATAAATACACATTTTTAAATAAAGATCCATACCAGTTTCGCTCATCAAGGAACATCATTAATTGATCAATTTGTGTTTTAATTTTTAAGTTGACATAAACAATATGTGGCTTTATGAATTTTGTTGTTTTATGAAATAGATGAGAAGAAAATGGTTTTTTTTTCTAGTCACCTATAAATCTGTATATATGTTTATTAAAATATATGCCAGTGTTTATTTTTTATCCATGTCCGCTCCCAAATTGGAGGATATGGCCTCCTTTTTGAGGTATTTCAACAGAAGTTTTTTCTACGGAAACTGTCGCTCAACCTCACTTTTTTTTCAAAGTGAGTAGTAGAGAATGAAAGATAACGCTAGAACAGGACTAGTGGTTTACTAATCGCTATTGCTACGCCTTGTTATTAAAGGATCAAAAGGATGGGAGGAGAGGAAATAATGTGAATTAACATCACAAATACCCAGTCTCCGATCACAATTTTGAATTGAATAATTCTCAAAGTCACTGTGATCTTACCGGGAATCAAACCCAGACCTGCGTGATAGGTAGAGCAAGCTCTGATCAACTGGGCCACAGCAGGCGACGTTTGTTTATTTAATTGCCTTTTATTTCGTTCATCATATTAAGATGAAAAACAGTAGTTTTTTGGGGAATTTAATATTTTATAATAATTTCACCACTTTTAGGAATAAAAACAAAATATTCCTTTGTACTTTATTTCACTTTATTAAAAAGGTCACGACCAGTTTCAGTTGACCATGCTCATAATGAGCGAAACCGGTCCTGACCTTTTTAATAAAGTGGAATAAAGCACAAAGAAATATTTTGTTTTTAATTATTATTTTACGTTGAAAATTATAAAATTAATTGTATGTTCATCGGTCCTGGCTTTTAAATGAAGATGTAGTCATTTGATTATGTATTTATTGTCGTTTAATTAAATGTTTCATCTATACATAACTGTATCGTTAGAAGTTTCGTTCGCGCGCGATTAACACATGAACGATGATGATTTACAAATGGTTGTTTTCAATTCCACAAGGTTGAATACCTTTTTTTTTATATTATAAATAAACTGAAAAACATTTGCCCACGCGAGTTTGCAAAGAGAAAAACGCTGCGCTGTAAAAATGGGAGAAGTCGCATACATTGCTATAATTCAAATAAAATATTAAATAAATAAACATACGCTAGTTAAAAAATATACAAGTTTTCGCCGGCTAATAAAATAATACAAATATGCAAGCGGTTACGTCGTTCGTTATAACAGTAAATACATAGTTATTTCTTTATAGTGTTAATTAATAAAATTCCATGAATAAAGAAATTGCATAACATCTTTTTTTATTAATGATCTGATTACACAGTAATGTCTGGTCATGAACATAATAAGTTAAATCGATTTGACGTATTTCGTCAAGTTTTAAGTAAGTAATACTCAGTTAGTTGTGTTATGATTAATATAATTTATTTTTTAGTGTTTTAATAAATACTTATTTGCAATATTTGCGATTTTGAAAGAAGTATTTAATTAAATATTATGGTTATAAAGAATGACTGTTATATAAAAAAGAATGTTTAATTTTTAGTATTTTTTAAAATGGATTATCATATAAGTATGATGTGAAAAATGCGCTTTAGGAGTGTGACAATAATCATTCATGTTTAACTGTATGATACTTTCATATTTGATACTGAAAAATTCAACGTTTTTAATTAAGTATTGCATTCAGATCAGAACGAATAGCGCACAAGTGTGAATAGAATAGGAAATTATATAAAGCTGGCAAAGCGCGGCACTAGCTGTGACCGTTTTAGCGTGAGCACCGGCTATTTCTCTTTCCTACTTACAACCGTGTCTCTTCTTGTTATCCCTGGTGACGTTCGCCGTATAGCTTACAGTGGAACGTAACTCGACTTGAATATTTTGTCAAAACACCAGCAAAAGTTATCCGTACCCATAAAACTGTATAAATATAGATAGTCGTAGGTTATTGCGTGTGTGGGTTGACAGCATGACTAACCTTTGAAAATAAGCGATGTCAGCAGGTCGCGGCGCAGTTCTGACCGCCGCGGGAGGTTCGGGCCGGTCGGGCGGTGGAGAGTCACTCTGAAAGAACTGACAGGCGCAGCGGACGTCGAGAGACGCCGTGGGGACGCTGCCCTCGCGCGAAGGCCGAGGTAGTGTCCGCCTCGGCGCTCCGCCCTCCGAAGTCCATCGCCTCAGCGTGCTACCTTGCATGACGACGCTTCATATCTCTCCTGTCTCCCGCTTCATACGTTGCACCCTCGAAAGACCGCCCTCCAAACGCATGCACGACTTTACAGTGAACTGATAACGATGATCCCTCACTGGAATGCACTGACGATGCTTTCGGTCTATCACATAAAATAAGCGTTTCACTCAGCGACGTCGGCTAAGCTGGAGTGGAGTGTGCGTGGGGGCGGTTTAACGAGGGTCGACCGATTTTAAAATAGAGTATCAAATGGATATATGCGGTGACAGATCGGACGCCAAGTCTGCGTTGGACTGCCGCCGCAGGAGACACTAGTACACTAAGAGACACTCAGCTGCTCCGCAATCCCGGCGACGAACCTTTGCGACCACTCTGCGAGCTGCACAGTGCGACCGATCTATTTTTATGCCGGAAGGTTGCGATATTATTGATATACCTTTTCCTGCAGTAGATACTGTTTCGCGCTGTTGTCACATTAAGAGTTTATGTACGCGTAATCACAGCTAAGAAACGCACATTCGCATGCTATTAAATACGATACATACATAAGTCGCAATTATAATAATTGTTAGTAAATATTGCGCCAAGTTTTAGGAGAAAGTTAAAAAAAAAAAATACTCACTTCATTTTTGACCATAAATTTTCGTTCTCGTCAGCAGGAGTAATCTCTTCGATAGGTTCAGGGCCACTCAAAGATTCTGATACTTGGAAGTGGACTCTTTTGTCCAAAGTGCCCATATTTTCGGGAACCTCTTTTTCGTTATTAGTTGCACTATCAATGACCATTGGATCTACTGTATCGTCCTCTACATAATCTTCTATTTCTGTAATTGTTATATTAGGAGTATCGCTGTCCGAGTGACTGTTTTGTTGTGGCATTGAGTTTTCTAAATCATCTGTTTCTGTAACCACTGCCTCATTTTGAATTTCTTCCTTATCATTTTCACTATTTACCGGTGACATGGCTACATCAAACATAGTTTTGAGCTTTGTTATACTTTCGGAAGTTGATTCTTCATCTTCCATAGGTTCATCGAGAAGAAGGCTTGGATCTTTAGAATCACCCGATTTTTGGTCAGGCTCAAGTTTTTTTTCGGTAATGATTTCGGATTCAGCAATCAGTTTTATAGTGCTTTGATCATCTTCTGTTTGTAGGTCAGTTACTGAAATGTCATCATCTTTTTCTATATCTTCATAGATGTGCTCTTTTCTTTTTCTTGTAGGTGGAGACGGTTCTGATAAAAATTCACTGGGAATAGAGAAAACATTCTTTGTATTTGAAGATACAATAGCATCTTCATGGATAGCTTCAGGATCATTTTGCATTACCAATGATATTTTGATTTCATCAACATCCTTGTCTTTCTGTAAATCTTCTGTAAGTTTTTGTTTTTCTCGTCTCTCTAATCCCGGGGAACAATCAAGTGGTATAATTTCTTGTGGTTCATCAATCGGAGGTTTCTTTTTTGGCAAAGTTGCTTTTTTGTGCAAATTTTTTTCTGCTTTGTGTATCGTTTTATCAGCAATATGTTTTATTTTTTCCACAAAAGGATGACAACATTTTGAATTTCTTGGAGAATCATCATTACTCGTAGCAATATGACTTCTGTCAGGATGTTTACGTTTTAAAATTCCTTTGGGTGACACGGTTATTTTGGGTTCTGTCACAATTTTTAAACTGTCAACATTAGCAGGCCCTGGCAGTGACTCACTTTGGTCTACATGCATAATATTCTCCTTGTCTAATATATCTTCTTCTGAATCTAACGATATTTCTTTTGAAAAATTTGGTATGTGTACGCTGCCATCATCTTCGCCTTCTCCAAGTTTTCGACTACTTCCCGGAGAGGAATCCAACATTAAAATCTTTTGAGGACCCCCATCTGTGGAAAGTGTAGGGGACCTCCCGCCAGAGCGGTCCCTTGAAGGTTCTCGTGACATGGATCTTCTTAAAGGCTCAGTATCCCTTAATATAGACTCAGCTGTGATATCTTCGCCCCCAAGGGGAGGTTTATCCAAATGAGTCCAAGGATAACCACCTTGTATTCGAGATCTTTTCACGTCCTCCCACTGATAAGTCTTAATCGGCACCGGTGGCACTGTTGCTTCTTGAGGCTTTTCTGACAAAGATGATTGCATTTTATAGTATCCGTTTAAAAACCAAATTCACAAAATTAAACAAAAATCGTTTTTTTAATAAAAAAATATTTAGATCAATGTTTTAATTGTAAATATTTATTTAATGTTTTTTTGTGTTGACAAGCTGTCAACAAAATTAATTAATTTCGAAAAATAAATATTTATGACTGCGCACTTAAGAAAACAATGAGAAAACCGAATTGAAATTTTATCACTGAATCACTATTTATACAGAACGACAAAAACTAAGCGATTGATCGGAGCACATCTAGATTTAGGTGAACGGGAATGCAGCTCTTTACCTGGTTGTGATTGGACTGGTCCTGTGTCCATTACGTTCCATGGCTCACGAGTTGGTGGATCATTTTTGTGATCTCTCGGTGCACAAATTATAAAAAATACAAGATTTTGTAAGAAATATTTCAATCGTGATCGGCCGCCGAGAGAGTAGCGGTGCTCGGCGAACAGCGTTGGCGCCTGGTGTGCCACAGGGCTAAATATATCGTTGAGCGTGTGATTATTTTGGGTCAGGATTTCGCGGCACAGGGAAATCTGCTTCGAAAAGTACCACCGACACTCGACAGAGGCCCCTGCCGCTTACTACGAAGGAAAATGTATTACTAACTCACACATGACTTGAATGGAGAAGCTTAAATCACCGATTATGAAGGGGAAAACTCGTAAAACCCAAACAACTTTAATTCGATAGAAAACATATTTTTATTACGTCACAGTGACTTAGAAACACTCGAGACAATAAAGACACTCCATGCAGATATCTGCTATAATATTGAAAAGTTCATACAAACCTTTTTTTTACTATGCCCGCTTCCAATGTGGTGAATATGGACTTCTAACAGAGCTTAGCTCAACAGAAATGATGTTACTAGAAATGTTTGTTACTCTTAACTTCTCTTAGAGAGTAGGGCTAGGAAAAGACTAGTGGTTGGAAAAGAAGGGTGAGAGGGAACTCAAGACATCACATACATCCATGTTTTTGGACAGGAATTCATAAATCAACTGAAAATAAATTTATGAAAACTGTCTGTATTAAGATTCAGATTCAGACTACTTGACCACGCAGCCGGCTAATCTAACGCATATAATCCGACGTATCCATAAAAAGAAAAAAAAAACATAGCACTCAATAATCTTAAATATTATCAACACTAACTTCGCTTAGTTGGTGTTATTTTATGATCATTCATTTATGGTTTCTCGTGACTACTTCATTATTCACCAATCAAAAAATCTTATCCGTTTAGCGAAACAAGTCCTCATCATTCTATAAGACTTTCTGAATAAGTATTATAGAATTTCGTTTTAATGCTTATAAAAAGTCTTCATTACAAGAATCTTTAGTAAGATATATACACTTTTTTCTGGTAAATTGAAAAAATGTGACATACCAATAATTGGATGTTTACAAAAGTAAACATCTTACACTGTCAATTTGTTTCTAACGATGTCTTATTAAATCCGCCAGGAGTCAAACCAGGTACCCTTAGCAAAGTATCTTACACATCTTTTTGCTGCAGTATTCTAGTAGTCGAAATATTGTGTCAAATAATATTTTCAAAACAATTTCAAAGTACGTATTGTGACGAGTCTTCGGTTAATTGTTCACACTTTGAAGATTGGACGGGTAGCATGTTTTTAAGATATCACAGCATCCGCGCCTTACAGCAAAAATTGATTGAAAACAATCTATGGACGTGTTTATACTGAGCACTGCATCCTCGGTCACTGTTTCGACTACTGGTCTACACGCGGGAATTGCACATATTATTTACCAAAAAATAAGTTTAATATGTTTCTAAGTATTTTTTTTCTGGCTGACTTTATTGATACAATATGTCGCTGAATACAATGAAAATCTCACCATAAACTATTAATTAAACGAGTCGAAATATTCTTAAAAAGTTGTCGGCCTTATTAATACTGTTTTTTTTTCATTTTTTAACCGGTATTTTGGTATCACAGTGAATACCGATATTCCGGTTTTGGTAATAACGGTAGTGCAATCCCTATATATCTATGTACAAGAAGAAAGTATCAACAAATGAAAAATGAGAGTAAAAAGACTAGTCAAATTAGTAAATTTAACGCTGAAGCATCATATTTTACATCTAAGATTATATAAATGTTGGCAGCAGTGGGCTGCCAATACGTTAACAAGGGATTCATTAAATCTCTAAGAAATTCTCGGTGTTCTGGGGAAAGAGTGAATTTTTTATCACTCCTAAGCAATAATATGCAATACTAAAATTAGCTATCGGTTGTAACTTAATACATTTATAATACTTACGTAACAATATGCAATTTACCGTAAACTTATCAATCTTAATGGCTAAAAATGTACTACTGTGTATACTGAAGCTGTCATAGATAATAATAAATAAGTCAGAAATTGCAGTTATAGACTAATTTGACCTGAGAATAATGTTTTCTTTTAAATTTAACAAAGGGCTCGCGCGAATCCCTCCGAGCCCCCTTCAGCCCATTCCTGAATGTTGGCTAATTCCAATGCGTCAAACAGAATGCGTAAATTCGATGAGAAATTTTCGTAAGTTACTCGAGTTCAAACTCGAAATAATTGTCTTGAAAAAAGCCACTTCTTAGTTCTCAAATTTAAATTGAAAACATCTAAATTGGACATTGACCTTTCCGGAAACCAAATCCAGACCTGCCTGATTGGTAAAACAACCCCTTACCAAGTAAACCACATCGAACGATGATCTTATTTTGGCTATCCTGAAAAGCAGGTCTGTGAAGTCGAAGTCGGGATTCGTTCAGTCGGTTGTTTTTCTAGAGGTGGAGTCGGAGTCGCAATCGAAAAAATCGGAGAAAAATAATTTAAAGACATATTTAAAAATTATTAGTTAATTCAACATATTGATTGGTGAAATCAACTAGTATCTATTCTAGTAACTAAAATGATCTGACGGTATAACAGATATTTTAAAGTTAACGGAAATATGTTAAAAATTCAATTCGGAATCGGTTTTTTATAAGTCGGAGTCGGAGTTGTCTTTTTTTTTACCTGACTCCACAGTCCGGTTGGAAAGTACCGACTTAACATTTAACCCTTTTTCCTTTCGCATGTAGATTTTTTCTTTAGCGGCTAATCACTGAAAGGTGTTGGCTTAACGACAAATAAAACAACGTTTTGAGCATAAGTTAATATTTTTCAGCATTTAATTAATTTAATTGAATGATGTGATACATATTATTGACACCGGGGTAATATCCCGAAGTAATTTTCGTCTTAAAACTTAATAACCATATTAAGCTATGATAAATAAATTAATATAATTAAAGAAACGACGTCACTGATCAATACTTATATTATAAATAGAACATTATATAATATAATATAATAAACAACGTAACGCATCAATTGAGTTATATAAATTGTGAGTAATTATTTTTTAAAATTATGAATACATTGTTTTTATTTTATCGACGTGTTGAATGAAAATATAGATATAAGTACACATTTATAATAAGGAAGGATACAATATCAAATAATACTTTTAATTTTAAACAATAAATACATAAATAAATATCGGCCCAAAGTATTAGATTGAAATATACCACGATAAATCAAAAAGAAACAGATATCTTGCATTAAACAATAAACTCTACTAATTTTTTAATGTTTTTTTTTGTTTAGTTGTGAATAAAATTTTCTTATTTATAATGAATAGATGTCAGTACGAACGAAAAAATATAACAGCGTTTCCCAAATGTATTTCCGAAAAAAAGCAAAACTTAATCTTATTTTAAAGGCGAATTAGATATTATTGAAGAACACAAAAGCTTACAAACTGCAAGTTTTTTAAGAAAAAAATAAGCTGATGTGTGTAGTGATGGCGCCAAAATTCATGAGCAATATTTAGAGTTCCGTCACGTTGTAGGATAATAATGTATTTACAAAACAGTTGGAAAACGATGCTGTGGAATAAAACGATGATCAAATTTTTTTCATCGTTTCATTTTTATCAGATATTGTTGAGTCAAAAAAGAATACACTTTCGTTGATGTTGTAGAATTGACGGTGATATATTTAGCCGTTTCAAATTATTTTCTTAAAAATTCATCAGCTTTGTAAATGAATCTGAACTATTGTTTAGCAGTGTTTAAATTGTCTTTAATGATACTGTAAATGTGACATCAAGTCGGAACACACATTATCAGTGTATTTAAAAAACAATTTAGTCTTATTCTCGCGAAAATTAGAAATATTACTGTTTTTGTTATTATTTAGAAATTGTAATGAAAAAAAAGTGTATCTTTAATCCGACCCCCTCCAATATCGTGGAATAAAGTATTGTAGGATAATAAAGTACCATTAAAGAAAATATATGAATTTAAAATAAGTTTTTTTATATTTGTATCTTTTTAATCTAACGTTATTTGCATGACGATAAATAAATGATGAAAAATCAGTTAAAAGTTGCAAGCACTTTTTTGTTACACTGTATTTTGAAACACTTGATTGAAAATGGAATTATAACAAAGTAATTTTTATTGTCTTGGCGTCGTCCCAAAAAAAATTCTGTCTGAAAATGAAACGAAAAAATGCCGTCGTAAATGATTGACTGATGAGTAGTTATGAATAAACAAATTCAAACATAGGTACCCACAAACAAACTTTGCATCACTGAAAACGGACAACATATATAATTTTGCGAGTCCCAATTCAAAGCTGATAACACAAACATATTTTTCAAAAATAACACCGAGTCAGTAGTGACATATGGCGTCCAGAGCTCGTAAATATATTATATTATAAATGATGTACATTCACGAAATCCAGAAATAAATTTGCACGCGTGGATCCTTTGATGCTAGAAAACACTCACTTTCAATGTAAAACGTAATTTAATAAGAATCACAAAAGATTTTGAATAGACTTAAATAATTATAATTTAAAGCAAAAATCTACTGAGTAAATGAATATGCCGTTAAAAAATAATTGATTAAATCGTAACACGAACTGATTAATACTTAATACAAACTAATTAAATATGCGATCAAATCATAACACAAACTGATTAATACTTAACACGAATTGATTAAATATTCGATCAAATCATTAAAGTTATACCATTTATACTTAAGAAGTTTCAGCCCTGTTTTTAAGAGTCCGGAAATCACGTTTTCCCACATTTAGCTACCTAAAATATTTAAAAATTAATTAAATTTACGTTAGAAATTTTACCTTACTTCAAAGTTTTTTTATAGCTGTGATGATGTATATAGCCAAACGTTTGAAATTTTATACCCTTAATCATCTTTTTTTTCGTATTTCTTTAAAAACGTTAAATAATAATTTCACTGTATATACATACAGTCAAATTGAATCTTAGTTTTATTGGTGATGTTATACTTGGCCGTATACTTTGGAAAATACAACACAAATAAGCAACTATCGTATGCGTTGTTAATTTAAGATGACGACCAAAGTGCGTGATTTAATAAGCAAATTAAAAAATACTGTGCTTTGGAAAAAGAATTTCAAATGATTTTATGTTAGTATAAGTTTTTGTTCTTTTGTGTAGTAAGAAATATCCCATTCCATTTGCAGACCAAACATGTCATAAAATGGCAAATCTATTTATAAAGCATGCGACAAGGGCTTCCAATCGCAGCTTCCCGTCCAATTTTGTACTTATTACTAACATAACTCCGGGATTTTGGGATTCATGATAAAAAGTGAAAAAATCGTTACGTCCGAAACCGTGAATTCGCTAGTGTTTTTTAGCTAGAGAGCTAAAAAAACTCTCACATTTTTCACCAATTGTGAAATCTGTAAATTCCCAGGTTTTTAAAATCGGTCAGCGAGCGAAAATTTTTGAAATCAGTCATCGACCTAAAAAAATGTGTTTCACCTTTTTTCAAGACTATTTTAAAATTATAATTTCTGACTTTTTTCCCAGTGATCAATCTCGGGATCCCGAAAACCCACATCCAAATAATTATGAATCCTGAAATTTTCCAACAATCTCAAACAATTGTGATTTATGATGAATGATCAACCCCGAAATCCCGGGATTACAAAAAAGTTCCGGGATTATCATCGTATATTTTATCAGTGTAAATAAACTACAGAAGACTTTATATATATTTTTAATCAAACTTGTCTAAATTGATAATAAATTAATAACTATACTTGCATTTTAGTAGGCATGGGAGTATTATTTTGATGTTTTGATGTATTTAAGTATAACAGATTTTCAAAGATAGTGTTTCTATATATAATGTAACGTAGCATGAAAGCATAAAAAAATGATTGAATAAAAAGCGTTAATTGTGTCAAATAATTCTCGTTAAAAAAATTATACGTTTTAAATCTTTTGCATTGAAATTTGTACGTGAATAAATACAACGTTACGTGTGTATGGGTACCCACAGCTTGAATAAGTAAGTTGGCAACCTTTCCAATCTAAAAATATTTCAGAAACGTAACCAACTCAAAATAATAATAAAGTGAAACATTTATTCAGAACTCCGCACGGTAATGTCATAATACTAGACACAGAATAAACGCTGGAATTTTCAATTGCTGTTACAATAATTCCCCACTGAGAACAGTTGACGTATCTGATAAGCTTGGAGAATTTTAACTATCAAACCACATTTTTTAAGCAGTTTAACATTTTATTGTGAGGACCACAGGCTGAGTAAAACCCGTCCTGAAAATAATAATTTGCAAAATAATTCTTTCCAATACAAGTTGGGTTTATAATGTTGTTTGCGAAGTACGTATAATTAAATAAATGTATTACTTCTCGTCAAACAAAAATATTTGCCGACGTAAGTTGAAGCACTTGGAAAATTAGTTTCTCAATCAACTCTATCAATATTAATTACCAAGGCATTTTTTCAATTTGATATTTAAGATAATATTATATGTGAAAACAATAAAGATGAAACCGTTAATGATTAAAGTATACCATTTTAGAATAACTATTACATCGTGTTTTTTTTTAATAATTGTTATATCAATTAATGCAATTCAAATGAATATTTTTTTACTACCTAATAGAATTTGGTAAACGAGTTATAAAATATTAAGATTTTTAAATTGAAATTTTATTAAATGATATCAGAAAAAGGTTATAAGAACTGAAGAAAAATTTATACTAACATAATAAGAGTTGTAACATTGAAGGGTTTTTTCTCGAATTAAATAGAATATTTATTTTATCCCTTTGATATTCCGTATCAGAAATTGTAGAGTAATATTTGGTGAATAACTAATAACGTTTATACTGGAAAAAAACTATTGGTTACCTTAGGTTTAACAGTAATTTAAATTTTTTGGGTAAGAAATGAAGTAAATATATATAGATAAATGAATTATTGGCAATCGTGTATGAGATTTCATGAAAATGCAGCACTTTTTTAAAAGATTTTTCGTAAATAATCAATTATTGACAATAATAATAATTATGTAGTAGTAAATACATCATAGCCATTTGCCGTAATTGGTATAATATCTTTAGCATATTTTTCCTTTTTAAATATGCCGGTATAATTCCTTAATTACATTAGCATAAGGCATAATATTTTCATTAAATATTTTATCACATTTCACAATAACTTTTACAGATATTTACACAATTGAATAAGTTTCGCTATTTTATTTCTTGAAATGATGATGACTGAAGTGAAACATCGATTTCGATGAAAAAGTGAGTATGTGAAGGTAAACAATTACTTGAATAGTAAATATTTTCATCTGTGTTTGTGTGTGTGTTTTTTTTCGACAAATTTAATTAAGGTACTTCTAAACATTTTGAACACCGTATAAAAAATATATTAAAATCAACTTTTGCTAATAAATATTGTTAATATGCCTGTATGACAAATTACATCAAATTTAAAACTAAATTTATGAAGATAATATATTTATATATGTTAATAAGAATTATTTAAAGCGGTACAAAAACACAAAAGCTAGTAAAAGCTTATTTTTATTCAATACTTTACATAGATGTTAAATATATATTATATATATATATATATATATAAACTCAGTAAAAGCAATATTTTCTTGTACTTGCAATGTTTTCTGTCATTCTTCAAGACGCGTAGATTTATAATATATATACATATATATGTATATTATAAATCTACAAGAAAATATTGCTTTAACTGAGTTTTTTCGATTTGAATTTGTTAAGTATGAAAATCACATATTTTCGAACTAGACTAAAACTATTTCTTCTTTGTCCCCCGGATCTTACAAACACTGCAATACTTGTAGGTTTATTTTTTTTAACTTCAATTTGATCATATGCACTTATGAAGAATTATATTTTAAATAAGTAATATTGCTGTTACCAGTATATTGCTCGTAAACCTTACAAAGGGTGTATAATATTATTATACATCATTTTACTTTTTGTTTCATATATATATCGACTGTGGAAAGGAAAAAGGACTTAACCCACAGTTTTTTCAAAACAGGTTTTTTTCGATAATCACAATGTACCAAACTTGATACACGTTCTATCAAAAGAATGCAAGCTGCAAATGCCAAATTAGTATCTAATTTTAGCTTTTAAGTTTGAAAAAGATGACCTTTTAAAATATTAAAACCATGAAAAAAGACTGAAATAAAGGTTTTTACTAGTCAACTTATTTAATTAATATTAGATTATGTCAATTAAACACTAGTTTAGAAGTCTCCGTGCACTTCAAGATTGTGCATAATTCATAATTTTCATATGTCACAAAATCATCAAAACACGTTTTTTGCGCCTCCTGTAAAATTTGATATGTGTGGGTTACGTCCTTTTTCCTTTCCACAGTCGATATGCATATATCCTCCACTTCAGTACTGGTTGGTGGTATCCCAGACACACTTTTTTTTGTATAGAGGCTTAGGTTAACTGTATATATTACGTGGACGAAATCAAAACGAATGCAAAGAGATATATCAAATGGTTTCCGCCGCTATAGAGTATCCTACGTGATAAAAATCACGCCGCGAACAGTTTATTTGATATTTTGATTCGCTTTAAGCCGCACCACAATCGTGTTTGCAGTGATTAGCGTAAGGGAAGAATTATTATTTTCTATTGATTTTTTGTTTTAATAATTAGGTATTGTACGAAAAAATTAAAAGAATTACGATATCAGAAAATCGTTTTTTGATTTTGTCACAAATTAATAAATTCTAAATAAACTTTACTTATGTAACGAAATATGTATGACCACATTACGATTCACTCACAACGTTCCCTCTAAGCTGCGCTCGCGCTCGGACGCGCAGCAGTTGGGGAGCCCCCGCGCACTACAAGACAGTTATTCATCGGTCCGCGCAGCCTTTGAAATTTCCGCGTAGCTAACCTCTTTTCTTAAAGAGAGCATATTTACTGATTTATTATGAGTTGATAAAGTGGCCTTGATACAATCATAATAAAACATATACACAAATGTGAATAGCTTTTATGTACCATTAATGTTTAATACTAAATGATGTAATTTAGTTCCAAACGTAAATTAATCAGTAGCTGTGCAATTATGATATATTTCATGATTGTTAATCATTACAACGATGTAAAAAATAGCCTATAATAATATTAATGTTAGTGAACAATTAATGATTTCGTTGAAAAACTGATGCGAAGTTTTCAATGTTTTTTTTTGTGAAATATGGACATCTGATTATTAATATGGTTTACAATAAATATGCAGCGTTGTAATACGTACTGAAAATGTTTATTGTTAAATTCAAAGCCATTCTACTTTATAAGTTCATAAAACCAACTCAAGCTATCAATATCAAGATAAGGATATATAAAATGTTTTCAATGGAAAAAAGTGAAAATTGATTTGAAACATTAAAAATGTAGAGAATAAAGGTGCCGGAACGCCGTTCCACTGTGTTACTTGGGAAAATGCACTGTGTATCGATACAGTAGAAAAATCGTTGCTGTTTTTTGATGTCATTACTTTCAATATGTATTATTGTGACGTTAATTTTAAAATATGTACAGTAAGTCACTTCCGAATGCATCGAACAAGCTCAAATAGTTTGTATTTGCGAGGTATAGAGAAATTGTGTTATTACATTGTATGTATAGAAGAAAATACACCAGGGTACTTAAATACGCAGCTTATTTTCATCTCACAGACTATCCGATGACGTCACAACTGTCAAATAACATCTAATAATATCGCACACCCGCAACGAAAACCGTCACAATAAAAAAAAGTCAAACAGAGAATATCGTGTAATGAATTTCAGCATTTCAGATTTTGTACTGTGTTTCCGAAATAAGTATAGACGTTCAATTTTTTTTAAAGTTATCTTTTATGCGGGTAAACTGCCGCAATTTGTATTGTAACAGTTTAAAACAGGGGCGGGGAACCTTTTCATTTCTAAAAGCCACATTCATTTTATCTGATTCAACATAAGGCCGCAGTACTAAAAATGTTGAAAACTTTTTTTTGACTTCGAACATATAATGGGTTAATCTCACTCTTTTTCCAAATGCTTGCTCATAATTTTATGATAAAGTGAATATTTTGATCAAGTCAAAGGGCCGCATCAGAGTAGCCAAGAGGCTGCAGGTTCCCTTCCACCGGCTTAGAATATTCATAATTAATATTACGTGGGACTTCTAATTCGCGTTGTCCTATAGTTTTGTATAGTGTATGACGGAATTTTATCTATTTAACACTATTGAAAGTAAAACAAGTAATTTTGAACATGTGGCAACTCCGTTGCGAGTGTGCGATTTAATGATTTAAATTTCATATATGTATAAAGGTAATATTACTTAATGATTGAAAATATACGAGGATCTTTCCACTGTGTGTATGAGAATTCATCAATTGAATAAACAAACTTTTGTCTTGTTGTATACGTATTCAACGACAGATTCGGAACGCTGCATCATCTGTTGTAGATCTTTAAATAGATTATTTTATAACCCAACTTTTCTGTGAATTCTAAAATCCGAGGGCTTCAGATAAAAACTTTACACTACTATAACTATTAAAAAAATAATTAAAGATAAAATATATTCTAACCATAACATAGCAAATTCGTTTTTATATCGATACAAATATGTTGGAGATCGATGTTGTCATTTATAAGATTCAAAATGTAAATTTTCTATGGAAAATCAACAACACACTTATTAGAAAGAATATATAATTTTCAAGAGTAAAAGAGTTACGGGCAGTCAAACACTACATTCAAAAAATCACAGAAGTGTCACTTTTGGTTGTATCGTGTGTATTTTAAATAGCTTAGAAAAATGTATATAACAGACAATCGCATGTTATATTATAAACACATGAAATGTATTTTATTACTTAAAAGCACAATAAAAGTTATAATATTATGTATAATAAATATATTTGTTACACAGAAGCATAGTTTTATATTGAAAATTAAAAAAAAAACATTTCAATATTGATAAATTATGCCATTTAAAAAGAAATACAATGTTAAATTTTATTATTAAGATAATAGTATATTAGTTAAAAGTTATAATTAAAATAACCTGTTTATTAACCTAGAAAACATTAGTAATAATTTTAAATAAAAGAAGTTGTATATTTTGAATTAAGTAATGTCAAAACGGTTTTCAATTATAAATACTGTTGTTATTAACTACTTACTTAACTATTTGACAAGTTTGGTAAAAAAAATATTACAATTTTCATTTATTGAACACTTAAATGTTTCCCTTACTATTTGGATTGATAATGTAAAAAGTAAACAATCTTTCATTTCAGTATTTATTTTCACCATGTTCGTTACCAATGTGCAAGATATATATATTTTTTAATTAGAGCTGATTTTTATCCAGTCACTTGATATAATTTTTGGAGAGTGCGGATGTTAACATTGAACTAGGAAATGACTAACTCATCGCAACTCTTTAAATGTTGGATTTCTTTTTGGAAATTAAGAAAATCTATACATCGATTAAAAACTATATATCAAAGTGGCCGGATTGGGATTTTAGACAACGTAGAAAAAGAGGAAAACAAGTATCATTCAATAGTAATGTTGATTGTTTTGATAAATACAAAGTAATATAAAACTATTCCTTCTAGATGTTTTAAGACTCGCATCAAATGATCGGAATACTTGTTTCAAAAATACAGAAGTACCAGTATTTCAGTATTGAAAATTAACCAAAATCGAATTTAAATGTATAGAAACATCGAATATTTTAACAAAACTGTTCAATATGTATTGAAACATTTAAAATCTAGAGATGTATCAATATAGACAGGTTCAAGAATTTACAAGCCTTTAAAGATGTATTATTATTTTGAGAAACTCCAACTTAATAATGAAAATCACTCTTGGCATCATTTATTTTTTAAACCCGTAACATGCCATCTTAAAAAATTACGTTCCCTGCCATGATGGCATCTCAGTTTCACTGTTTATTGACAGTATTTAAACCTAAGTTAGAAGCTAAAAAATAATTTTAAAAATGTATATATGCTAGAATACCTAAAATGATAAATACTTATTGACAATATTAAGAGAAATATTGAATTATTTTATGGCTCAACTATTTACGATTGCATCATGGGCATGGAGGTGTTAAGACGTTATGTTATTTGTGAAATATCAATTTAGAGTTACTCGTTTTATATTGTGATTTTAATTAGCCATATTGTTGCATTTATTTTTGTTATATCAGTATAGTGATGTAGCTATAATGCCTTCCTGTTGATTTAAAATCGCAACCAATTTCAAAAATATCTCTAGTTAGTAGTTGAGTTGTTATTTCTTTATAGTCACGTATATATGTTTATTTACGTTGGCTGTGTATTCGAATTGCCGGTAAACAATCTGTGGAATTATAAATACTATGATTTATAGGTAATACAATTGTTTCGAATAATAAGAAATTAAACTGGTTTTGTTATGTGTTGAAACTGCTTTATGTTTAATTTGTCTGCTTATAACAACGCATCCGTAATTGAAATATTAATAGATGATTCTGGTCTACAGAACTATTTACAGCTCTATGCATTTTCTTGCGTCAGACTTGTAGTTTAAAATAGATTTAAATATCGTTTTTAAAACACAATTGAACCAAATTAAACAACATTTTTTTTGAAATCTTTACTCATAGAGAAGTGTTTTTTTGTATTGTTTTACTGGATTGATCGTTTCTATGCCAATTTTCAAACATAAATTCAACATTGTAGTATATACTGAAACAAGTATCTTACATAATCCACGAAGCATTGTCTTTTTATAAATGTAATATCGTTCAACAATTGTGGGGCTATAATGCAAAACGTATTATTTCCAAAAATCCAACTTTTCAGTAGAGGCAAAAAACTATAGCAAACAACACAAGCATACTATTGTGATTGTTTCAATTAAAAATCATACAAAAAAATATTTTGAAATCATTGACCTACTTCATAAACTTGGCATATGGTAAAAAGTATTTTAAATTCGTCGTTTAAATGTTTTTTTTTTCAAAACACACTATTTCCTGGTATGTAGTTACATATGTGTACAAAAAATAAACTTATTTTCTTTTCTTTGTTTTCAAACAATATAAGAAACTATATTAAGGGAAACAAGTTAGTAAAAATGGAAAAAATAATGAATTAATAAAAAATAATAAAAATAGATTATTTTTCAACAAAATAAGAAAAATAATATTATTTTATCATAAGCAAAGATACGATTTGCAACCAATGCGTCTGTGTAAGTATTTTTTTCGACTCAGCTCTAGCTCCGTGACTTATAATTGAGTAAACATCAAGTTTTATTGAAGAATTCCCAAATCAATTGCAATTCATCCCTGAACATCCAATTACAAGTCATCCCTAAACGTTCGCAGAAATATGTATGACCAATATGTACGATGAATGCGGTTGTCAAATTTCTTAAGTAAGCCAAAAAACTAATCTCATTTCCGCGCACGTCTGATCGATTTTTATTCGGTCCTTAGTTTGGTCCTCTTCCTGATTCGGTTTCCTGTCAGGAACAACATTTGAAAGCTCAATACAAATAGTGCGTTTTTCAAAAAAAAATGTTGCTCCGCTCTTATTTCTATTGGAAATAGTGCACTTTGCCGTAACATGGAAATAGAACGTTTTGCAAGAAAAAGTAGATGATTTATCGTTGGAAATAGTACGTTTTGCAGAAAAATACGATTTTCAAGTTTAAAAACGACGGTGTTCTAAACATTTTATCGTAAAACTAATAATACCAGTCGATTCATTAGGCTTGAATTACCCTATCTGCATACTTAACTCAATATCGCACATTTTTGAAATAGTACGTTTTGCATTATAGCCCCACAATTAAATTAAACACAAACACATACATTTGTATATACTATTCTTCGATGTACCGTTTTTTTAAATTCGTCGTTCTAAATAAAATATAATTAGTTTGATTTACTTTTACTGAACGATGATGTGAAAGTGTATACTGATACGTAAGTAAGCAGACGTTATGTATTGAATCAAATAACTGATTTATTCACACGATAAAGTTAATCCATCAATTAGTTATTTAACAAATACCGAATATATTGATATATGAATCATTAAGTTGCAAACAGCACTCTGGAAGTTTTTTTCGAGTTTTGAGTAAATGACGAGCTACTTACTATGCATACATACTAAACATTAAATGTATTTTTTTTGGCATTGTTAGAAAATGTAATATAACCATTTACTTTGTTTGCAGATAACGTGTATCAAAAGAATGAACAATTTTTTAAACTCAATTTAAAAAAAAAAAGTTTTTTTGCAAATGATACAAATTTTCGAAATCATTTCAACAGATTATGTTTGAATTTAAAGATTTCACCCACCTTACTAGATAAGATTTAAGCTTAAAAAAAATGGTGTTAATAGGTCATGTTTATAAAAAAAATGTCGAGAATGACTATTAAAACACAATACTTTCTACACAGTATTTTATCAAGATTTATTATGTTTGTGTATGATACTTGTTTTACCCCTTTTATCGTTTTTTCTATTCATCGTTCTCTTCAAGAACGATTAATAGATGAAAATTTTGTCTACCATTCAAACTTCTAAGCTAAATATAATGATATTGAGAAGTGTTTACATTTGCGATGGTATTTCTATGCAACATTTTCAATCTGAAATAGTAAGTGACATAAAAATCTAAACAAATTCTTTTTTTTTGTGTAATAGTATAGAATGTACATTATTCATTCACGATAATACAAATAAAATGAGTATCAACATTGAATTTGTAGATGCTTACTCAAAATGTGTACAAAATTAGACACTTAAGTATGAGGAATAAACATTCTTATAAATTGTATATTTTTTTAAATTTCTGTTTGCGACCGTAATGTATTGGATAATATTTATTTTGTTCACAAGTATTATTTGAAATTATATAATAATAATTACATTATACACTTACAGCGTAAAGTAAACGATCTTTTAATAAGAATTATAAATTTGATCTCAATAAAATATCAGTCCAAATCGTCAATACTATTTTGGTTTTAATACTTAACTACAATAAAAATAACTTGAATAGTTAATAAATATTTTTTTTCTTCTAAATATCTGTAGGATTTTTTTGTAATATTTTGAGAATACACCGTTTCAGTTTATAGCTTTATTTAATACAATCTATATTGTGTATATTAAATTTCATTAAACACTAAGTGCCAAGAAATGTTCTCTATAGTTTGATATTTACTATGTTTTATTGTATGCAGTACATTGTTTTGTTCATACCATGTTGCAGTGACGGATTTTACTCGTGCGTCAGCATTAAGTTCCTAGCATTCTCAGAGGCCCCGAAACGTAAAAAAAATGTACTTACTCATCTTGAGAGTTAACATTAAATTATGAAAAAACTATTGATAATAAATAATACGAGAAACATACCTGGTATTACTACAAAAAAAGTCTTATACCAATACTTTTGCTTTCTGAACGATATCTAAAATATTATATTTTTTATATGTATATCAAGTTTTGTCTATTAATTTTTGGTTGAAGTTTTTGTTGTATATCATCAATGTCCGTCCAGTACTAGTCAATTCTTAAAAAATAATTAAATAATATTGCTACTTCAACACTACAACTAGGTAACTTAATTGGGAATATTTTTGAGATAGTTATTAAATATGTTTTTACTCTTTCTTCGACTAAATTTAATTAAACGTTAAATAGTTGTTTCCAATGATATAACTTAGAATTATATTCATCAAATAATTTTATTTTTCCAACAATGATCAAATCAGAGTAACGTAGTTGTAATTTTGAAATAGCGATATTCAAATGACGTTTTTAAGATTTTTTTTTTGTAATAATTTCTAAGAAATAAAAAAAAACAACATAGGTAGCCAACACTACCTCAGTGATGTTCTTTTCTCATGACGTAAAAAGAGTTTATGTAATTATTGATTAATTATAATAATACCATATACAATTGGTTGTAATTCGAGTTAATAACAGATATCTACTATTTTAGTGTCTTACAATTATAATAATTATAGGAATTGTAAGCTCTATGATTGATAATATAAATATATTTTGTATTATTTTATTAATTTATAATATATATAATGTTTTAAGCTATTTTTTATAATTAATTAAAACCAGCTCTGCGTTTATTTTAGCAATTAAAAAAAACTTTATTATCATTGAATGCTTGGGGGCCTTCGAAATACCCTATTTCGCCACTGCCATGACATACGAATATTTCATTAAATACATTAACAAAACGATTTATTTTAATTACATAATTTTATATGCATTAAATTAGTATTCGAATAAAACTTTTAACTGAAATTCATCGGTAAGTTAATTATATCACAATTCTTATTATTTTTCATGAAAAAAAGTCACGGGTATATAATTAAAAGTTAAAAATATTACCAAGAATTGTTCCCGGAGGAATAAATGAGTTCAAATTCTGTCAACGAATAGTTTATATCAAAGTACTGGAAAGTTTTAGCACCACATTTCGTCATACTGTGAACGTCAAGTGAATTTAATCAAAAAAAAAATATCAAATGGTAATAGAGAAATAGTCATCGAGTACTCTTTTTAAATGTTTGCTTACAATTTATTTGCAAAACAAACGGTTTTATAAGGTTAATAAACTTGACGAAAAAAAAACATCGAAGTTCAGCGAACACATTTTGGCTTAATCATAATATCCTTAAAGTATAATTAATGATGGTACGAAAAAATAATCAATCACAAGGCGATAAGGAACAATGCTAATTTTTGAAAATATTACTTTTCACATCAGATCAAAAATTATGGTAGAAATACAAAATATACTAAATGATATGAAAGTGCCATTTAAGTTTCATGTCTTATGTTCTATTATGTGAAAATAAACAGTCGTATTGCGATAAACTATAAAACTAACGTAAGTAGTTGTTAAATTAAGTAATTGATATTATCTAAACAGTGTCGAAACTGTATTGTGAACATGTCTGAAATGAGAGAGTTATGGTTGGTTCATTTCGAATTTCATATTTAATATAACTTTGTTATATTCTGTAACATGGAAAGCCATTTTTTTTAGAGCTGCGACCGACATTTTCATTTCAAAATGAGTGAAATGTAATTAATCGAAAGTTGTATTTATGTATCGTCAGCCCAAAGAGCACAGATTATAACACTCGAATACATTTCATTAGATATAAATAATAGAGTATTTTTTGTATTACATGTTTACATAAAATATATGACTGTACTTACGTTAAAAATCGAAACAAACAATAACCAATTTTCAGTGAAATTGTTACTTTGAAAACATTTTTCAAAGTTCACAAATTAAAGGTGTTTAATTTATTTTAAACAATAAATAATCGAAAACAATGGTGTGGACTTTTTATTCGACCTCAGTAAAATAATGGCTTTTAACGTTACCGTATTTTAATTGGTAAAATTAAAAGATTTGCTCAACAGGTACTAGGGCATCCATTCTCGGACCCTTTTTGTAATTTCGGGATTTCAGGATTCACAATTTTTTTAATCTTGGTATACCAGAATTGATCATTCAACATAAAGTCGTTTATAAATTCGAGATTCAGGATTAAAGGTCACTGGCAGATTTGTGGAAATTTAAGTGAAATGAAAAACTGTGAAACTTTTTTTTTTTTGCTATTTCACTGATTTCAAAAGAAGTATTCACTATCCTTTTTCAAAAAGCCAGAAATTTGTGAAAATTCCAAAATGAAAGAATGTGGGACATTTTTTTTGCTCTTTCAAATTTTTTTGCAGTGGCCTTTTTCAAAAAGTCAGGAATTTACAGGATTCTCAAAATCTACAAGTTTGGTTCCTTTCAAAAACTTTTTACTTCTTATCCTCAATCACGAAATCCCGGTATCAGTACTATCACAATCCTGGAATCCCGGGAATTTAGCGTTCCCGGGATTGGAGGCCCTAAATGGTACGTCAATTTATAACATTAATTAACGGATTAAAAAGAAATATTCATTGAAATATACATCAAGTTTAAACACTTACTGTAGAATTTGTTAAAATTGAAAGTAAATAATAAATTTATAGGGATTATGTGACGAAAAGTGTTACTGCCAAAAGAAACTATTCCTAGAAAACATTTAAAATAAAACGCTAACCTTTCTGAAATTGAAACTGTGAAATGAAAATAGTATTGACTTTCAAAATTTTAATTGTTTTTTACGATAATTGTCACATATTAAAAAAAATACATGTTTACAAATAAATTTATTTACACGAAAAAATTGTAAAAAAGTCTTATAATAGAAATTTCTAACGTCAATAATTGGATTAAAGCTTTAATATTGTTATTTTTTTAAGACATTAAAAATAATGTTTTTGATGAAAACGTTATGCTAAAACTTTTTTTAAATAATACATGTAAAAACAATAATACATTACACGGGTTATGCCTAAAATTTCTGCTAAGACTAATAAGAAAATATTATTTATTGTTTTTGAGTGATTTTCAACAATATTATAAAATTTGACCAGTTCATACTATTGTTTGGTATTGTATTTTTTTTTCAATTAAATGGCTGTTATCATACCTGCCATGTGTTATGGTGCTTATTATGAGTGTTAATAAAATAATTTTTGGTACGTTAATGTAACTATGTTTCGAAAAAAAATATAAATGAAGTAATTAATAATTAAAAATGTAGATCATCTAAAAGGCACAATATTTTTATTCAATAAATTCTAAGTTTTCATAAAAAGTTCAAAATAATTATGTATGGAATATATATTAAAAATCATAATTATAAAAAAAAGTCAAATAATCGTCTTAAAGCTGATTGCAGAAACACCCCGTACAGCAATTTTTTCTGTGCATATAACATATTATTAAATTATAAATAAAAAAAATTGAAAAGTGACAATTTAATACATATAGAGTAAATTAATTATATCTAAAAAATTCGGTAGTAATAAGTATAAATTTTAGTTATTTTTCACGCTAACGAAAAATCAAAAACTTGTTGTAAATTAACGGATAATATAAAATTGTTAGATTAAATTCATGTTGAAAATTAACTTTGTTCAATTTTACATTTGTAAGTATACGTAATTACATAAATAAAATTTAGGATTATATATAAGAGTATTATTGTTTTAATAAAAAATGGGAAAATATTAACATCTTTTGATATCATTCAAAACCCAAAAAGATGTGTAAACGTAGTGTGTGCTATTTTTCGTTTTACAGAACAAAAACTACCCAGTTTGTTTTACAAAAAGAGAAATGATTGAACAAAAGTTTTCTCTCGTTTTAAAGCACACATTTTACTTAAACACAAGTGAAAGCATCTGTGTGTAAAGCCGACTAACGGTAGATATATTACTAAAAGCAATCCGACCAATACACTTAAAGTGAACGAAACCAGTCATTTGTTAATACGTAGTATACGATCCTAAATTTGAATTGATCAAAATTTGTACATTCCCACATATTTTGTCACGAACAGGTTTCACCTTTCGGCATCTTCAAACGTTCAAGTATACAATTTCAACGATTCAAATTTAATATTGAAATTCCACCAAAGCACTTTCATTCAAAATCTTAAAGTTTACGATATTTTTTTAGTAGCAATACTTTCGCATTTTTTATTATTTTGTAATGTATTCAATGTACATATGGATACAGGTAATAAAATAGACACTAATTACCAACAAAAAAAGTGAGTATGCGAAAATGTTCTATGTGACACTTGGAATATTTTTGCATACTCACTTTTTTTTGTTGGTACTTAGTGTCTATGTTATTTCCAGTAGTCATATTATATGGTAATGAATTTTAAATGCATATTGAACCTTCCAATGCTATCAGGAAAGAGTGACGTTATTAGAGAAAAAAAATCGCGACAAAAAACTAAATATTTTACATCAGTTTTTTAGGTTATGTTTATTGTATTTAACAATATAAGGAATACAATGAATATTGATGGTAATTTTTGATATTATTCGTTAGCGCAAAAAACGTAAAAAATTCCACGTATAATATATTTTTAAATTATCATTACCAATGTGATCGAAGGTGCACCGTCGAATTTGAACCAAAAAACTAGCACCTACCCTAGGCATTAATTTTTTATGGGATTTCATAAAAAAAATAGTCGCTATTAAATATTTCCACTGTGTTGATTATTATTGGTCGTCCGTTTGTTAGTTAGAATTCGACGATGCACCGCGCGCGCTATTCAGCGGCGTAACTAGAGGAGATCATCGATGGTACACAATGCTTTTTTGTCAACACGTATTTATTCACAAATGTATAATATTGCAGTAAAAAATATCATTTGAGTGCTAATAAATTGTCGACAGTTGAACAATGTTTAAGAACGATGACGTATATATTCTTTTTTTTATAATATATAAAACCTTTAATGACTTTTGAAATATTTTAAATATACACAGATCTGTAAGCAATAAGTATTTTGTGAGCTAGTGAATTACAAACGTTCGTATTGTAAATTTTTTGCGAACCAAAAGTAACAATGATTACTATCAATCGTACTGTGAAGAATGCTTCATTGTTTCTTTTGTTTCACAAACATCTACTCTTAGAACAGTATTATTAATATTGTAGTTCTTAGGTAGCGAATTGTTTTTACACAATAATTACGTTACAAATTTGAGGCATTCTGCCACTGCCAAAACTGTCATATTATTTAATCATAGGACTTATTCAAATTCATTGAAATAATATTTTTCAAAGTTTGTTTATTTCTTTGTCGTATTATAAAATATGTATGGTTTTCAAATTTAACGTATTCTGTGGGAAACACGTATAATTTGTAATTCGTTTTCTAATAGTTGTCAATAATTTTACTCCAAAAGCTTTCAGCCAACAAAAGGTAAAGTAATTTGTTAGACAATCATCGTTCTTTAAAAACTGAGCTTCTTCTGGTTGAAATTATATCATTACATTGACATAGCAGTCAAAATATGGGCCCACCGAAAAGCTTGCTTTACATGTAGTTACGCCACTGTTATTATCAGCTGTTAATTAATTATATTACTTTAAATATTTACCTATAAGTCATAATTATTTGATGAGTGTTCCCCAAACCATCGCGTGCACAATAATTAATTACTAAATATCAATTTATCATGTGTCATGAGATTAGGGTAATTTTGAAAAATCTATTGTATTATTATTTATTTTCAAACTTTCATTCAAAATTGAATTCAACATTAAGCACCTGAATTTCAAAACCTTTATATTTATTGTGAATCAAACGATTGTATTCATAATTATTAAGGAATGCATAAACGAATAAGGCTTAAACATGATTTTTTTATACGTTATTTTGTCAATTGATAATAACGATGATTGTTTTATGAAAGTCATTTTTTTTAAGTTTAATTGATGATAGATAAGTTGCTTATCTGTCATAAAAATCTCGAATTAAATTTAATCATGAACACAGTCGTTTTACACATAGGAAATACATTTCAAGCAAAAAGTCTTTGAATTGAATAGGTTTTGAAATTCAAGTTGTTCTTATATTTTATAATACTATATATAATAATATAACAAACAATATGGATCTTATCAACATAAATTAACTACAAATCAGTGGCATTGAATGAATTGCGAAAACTTTAACTATAATGCATTCATTATTTATTTATATTTGAAGACGAATATACCAAAAACTATTAAACTATTATTTACAATATCAGTGTCTTAAAAAAATTAGATACATTATATAATATAGTACAACTGCTTTTAATACGTGCATACGTTTTGTTGGTACGACGTTGCACAAGCGGGAATTAATTTTTAATATACTGCTTTATTCGTTAGCAATACTCTTAATGTTATTATTATATAAGAGAAATTTCGCCAAAAACTGACAAAGTACATCGTTCTTAATTATTTAAATAACCACCTTCACAAATCAATCACTTAATTTGAATCAAACCCTTTTGATTTTTCAATTATTTATTGAAAATTATTCAGATTTAATCAGATTAGATTAATGAGCCCTCGAGACATGAAGTGAGCCAACTATTATAGTAAAATGTTATTTTAAAAGTACAATCATATCTTTACTTAGCGTTTTGGTGGATTGTATATTTTTATTTTACGGAGAAAATACTATTGCAATGTATATTAACTGAGGTTACTTATTTCATTTCCACGATACTTTAAGACAGTGGTCGGCAAACTTATTCGTCAAAGAGCCAAATATGAACATTATAAACAATTTTAGAGCCATTGAGAGCCAAATCTGTCTATTAATGTCCGCACTTAAGGGGCTAAAGAGCCGCACTTTGCCAACCAATACTTTAAGACGTGTAGACAACGTATCTAACATTTTTTTTTCTAAAATACCACTTGGCTCACTTCAACTCTAATGGGCCCATTTAATACTCTTTGTAGACAAGCCTAATATCGTATATTTATTTGATTAAATTAATTAAAAAATATGTCAAAAAACAATACGACAAATATCTTAAGAAAGTTTTCATTATAAAATCCAATCTGTCATTCAAGCCTTTTAAATAAATTTAATTTATTATATATGTACATGCCTACCTATTATTTACATGTTTTTCATCCAATAATTCATTGTTTTTTCAATGGATTTGAGCCATACTTTTACTTATAATGACAATGCAAGATTTGGCTTCCGTATTAAGAAGCTATTACCATAGAGAAATAATTTTATAAATATACCATAAACAAATACACGTCAAAAAATCTTCTATGATTTCTCTTTGATTTAAAATAGTTTCCATTTTCAAAAACAGTAAAGCGCTGCAGAATATATTTTATGGATAACTTTATATTTAGATACATTCCCATTCAATAAATATGACAATACTAAAATTATGGAATAATCGAGACGAAATAGTAATTAAAACAATATGTACTAAATAAACATATTTTTCCAATAGTAGAATGCACTGTTAACTATTATACATATATTGACTATCAATTGTATATACTAGTGGGTTATTATATAACAAATTCATATTTATTATTTATATTTCTCCTGGTCTCGTCAAATCTCGGTAGTGTTTGTCAAATGAGGGCTCTTCGGGTGGCAATTTGCTGGGCGTCTTCAGAAACTCTGAAAAACGAAACACAATAATAAAAAATAGCATTTTCAAGCCGGTTTATTTAAGTACATAGCAACCGATTATTGTGTAAATGCTCCTTAGACATTCTTTGCTATCATTAGAGCTGTGCGGACCCGTTTTGTGATCCTGGGATTGAACACTTAAAATCGTGTATAAAGTGGGATTCGGGGTTGAGAAAACTTTTGGTCGGTGATTTTGAAATCACAATTTCATGTCAGCGCGAGAGCTTTTTTTTTTTGGCTCTTCCATGTTTCATTTTCTCAATCCCGAAATCCCGGGATCGCGACCATGTCAATCCCGAGATTTCGGGATCAGAAAATTGAACGGGATCCCGGGATTGGATGCCTTCAGTTTACCGATGCACATAACTTTGCTAAATTTTAAATATTTCAGACGCAAATTGCGGGAAATAAAAACTTAAAAGCGGGTACAAAAATGAAACGGGAGTGACAAAATTGCACGCAACTAGGGGTAAACATGAATTATGGTTATGTAAGTTTTGCCGTTGAACTGAGCCATATTCGCAAATGCTGACAGGTGGCGCGCTATCACCGATTAGTTATGTAATATAATAGCTTTGAGGTGTAAAGAGGAATGAACTGAGACGTTTTCGACATTCAGCTAAATAAGATTTTATAAATTACGCAATTATTATAAACGCTGCTATACAAAAATGTTTTATAAGTAAATTTATCTTTTACTGTTTTCACAGTTCGCAATGGCAAAAATATTATTTTTTGTATTCGGGTACTATGACGCAGCGGTTAGCGTTGTAGGCTTCCATGCCAGACCTCAAGGGTTCGAGTACTAGAACGAACAGCATTTTATCGATTTCTGTTCGAAGGCATGGGTGTTTGTGATGTCCCTCCCACAATTTTCTATCCTTTAACAACTGGACGTAGCGAGAGCAATTAGTTTACCACTAACCCTGTCCTAGCCTTATCCTCCTGTCCCTACTATACTTTTGAGTAACAATCAGTTTTCGTAAAAAAAATCTGTTGATATACCTTCATTAGGAGGCCATATGCACATTGGGAGCGGACACGGATATAAAAAAATAATCAGCAATACAAATAATTGTATGGTTGCTTAATATTGTAATGACCTTGATAATGAAACCTGCAATAATTTCGAAAGAAACCCCAGGTCAAACAACGTTAAACACAATACAGTTTTATTTTTAAATAAATATTCATTGTTTTTAAATTTGCATCAGCAAAAACTAAAAACATTATGTAAGTATGTATAATATTCTCGATAACTTCATTTTTGTATAGACGAGTTCATGGCCCGATCTCGAAATATTGAATTAATTTTGCATTAATAGTTTTGATTTAAAATTTTCCGTAAAATGCCTGTGTTTTAAAACTTACGAGTATATTATTAAGTCCAGTTAGATATTGCAATAAATAGTTTGATTGAAAATTTGTTTTAATGTATTTATGATAGTTTGCTTGTTTTTTTTACGTTTCAAGTTTAAAAGACTCGCCAACGGTTTTGTGTTTAAGTAAAATCATTGGCGAATGAATGAATCATTCGAGTCATTTAAAACGTTGGAAAGTGTCCAATGGAAATAATAAAATACAACACAACACAAGTCCAGACCGAATAACGAATGAACCCGGGTTGTAAGATTGATAAATAGTTTTTCAAAAATAAACATTTGATAAGTTTTTTTGCGCATTTGAAAGTGACACATCTCTATTTCTGCTTGAAAGCATCTGCTTTATTGTACAAAAAAGCTGTTGATCGATTACCTATTATTGCATATTTTAATTCTACTGCATTTTTGCATACTTCACATTATGATATGATATAAGAACAACAGTGCTCAGTTCTGGAGCTGTCAACCGGTAAGAGGGTATATGAAAAAGCTTTATTTTTAAAATGTATATTATTACTTCAAAAGACTATTATATTTCTAAAATTAACTGCAAGAATGACATCAGTAATGTTTAGATTAGATATCCAAAAAATATCTTGTTCGAAGTGGTAAATAGAATGGAAATGCAAGTTAGAATATATTTCCGTTAAATATTTGTATCGTCAAGTACATACAGTAATTCAATTGCGGACAATAGATTATATGGGCCCATTAGAGGTGAAGTGAGCCAAGTGGTATTTTAGAAAGAAAAAGTTAGACGCGTTGTAATGTTATACACGTCTTAAAGTATCGTTAGAGTTAAGTAACCTCAGTTAATACAAGTGTTATCACCGTAAATTAAAAATATGCAATCCACCAAAACACCAAATAAAGACGTGATTGCATCATACTTAAAGTCCAAAAAAAAAGTTTTACTATTTTACTAGTTGGCTCGCTTCACCTCTCAAGGGCCCATATACCTTAAAAATAATGGATATTAAGCTCTGTTGATAAAGTACCTAATTAATTATACAAAATGCAGTAAAAATAAGTTTGATTTGGTTTAATTTCTCGTTGTTTTTTTATCGGTATTTTCAGTTTAAAAGTAAAGTTGACTTACATTATTCATATATCTGTCTGTTTTGATATTTATTTAGTTGGTCTTTTCTTACAAATACGAGATAAAACTAAAATGTAATGTCACGGAAAACGTTTCAAAACACTGAAAGATTTTTTTTACAATATTAATGCTGTTTCAATGCAATATTCTGTTTTTTTCGGTGAATGTTGTAAGTAAGTTGTAAGTTTTTGAATAAAAACTATGATAAACTCCGTATACCTTTTACTTATATTACATTACCAGCACTGGCTTAACGAATGCGATACAATATTAAGTAATAATGAAAAAATCGATGTAAAAACTAGTCGTTAAATTACAATTCATGACGAAGTAGTCTTTCATTATACAATTAACAATAATTAACATTGTGCAATTTCGCAATTGAATTATGCAATTGCTTGCTTTTCATCAAATTTAAGGATGTATTAGTTCTTTTGTAATTTAAAGAGTTACTGCGGTTTTATGGTGAAAAGTAATTATAATACAATTTAATATCCGACGAATGTTTTATAATCAGGAAGTATATATAAAATGAGATGTTTCTTTATTTATTCAGCGTCATGTAAATAAAGTAAATTTGTGTTCGATTGAACATTATACTGTCGTCTTATTATAACTAAAAATACGTCATCAATATTTAGGACATTTTTTCAAGAGGTAAATCGAAGTCAACATAAATTAATAGTTACTTAATTATATAATACAAATGTCAATCAATGTTGAAGTAAAATATTTAAACAGTGTTAAATTCAATTAAATTGGTATTGCCGAACACGGTTTCTCAACCGGGGGCCAGGTGGCGAAAATATAGAAAAAAATATTTTAAAGTAGCCACAGCACAGTTTTAGGGGGTCACGGATAAAATTCATAAACTCCCAGGTTTTAAAATCGTGCAGCGACAAAATATTTTGTAATTTCGAGAATTTCGAGCAAAATTTTTAAAGTATTGAAAATTATGTTGGAATCTTTCAATCAGTCTCAAAAAACTTATTTGTAGGGGCCACGGAAAAATAAGATTGAGAAACTATTTTGTAGGATTTCGAAATCTAAGCCTCATGTGGTTGTTGAATGACACTGATATGTATGTTTTTACTAGCATTTTTTTAACCATGTCCGCTCCCAATGTGGCGCATATGGACTCCTAATGGAGTTTATCTCAACAAAAGGGTTTCTACGAGAACTGCTTGTTAGTCAGTTGCTCAACCTCTCTTTTTCCAAAGAGTGTAGGTATAGAAGGATAAAGCTAGGACAGGACTAGTGGTAAGCTAATCGCTCTCGATACGCCCCGAGGATAGGATGGGATGGGTGGGAGGGGGGAATTCAAGACATCATATACATCCATGCCTTCGAACAGAAATTCGTAAATCGATTGAAAAATCAATTTATAAAACTGATCGTACTGGGATTCGAACCCGTGACCTTCGTAGCGGTAGCCAACGACGTTAACCACTCGATCACACAGGCGGCTATGTTACATTACTATGGCGAAACTATTGGACTCTTCTTTTTCTATTCTAAACTATTGGATTTCTTTGTGTTAGTTATTTTTTTTATGTTGTGCGTTGTCGATCGCAACACGAGTTGCGATACTGACTAGGAACATGCATACATAATATAGTAAGCCGCCTAAAACTTTGACTATTTTTTTATTTTAATCTCGAAAACGAAATATATATTTCGTACTCGAATAATCAATTATGTTAAATAGCACATTTCATGTTTCTATTTATATTGTTATATCTACTTAAATATTTCAATCGGGTAACGGCACAGTGGTTAACGTCATTGGCTTCCATGCCAGACCTCACGGGTTCGAATCCCAGTAATGACAGCATTTTTTGATTTCTGTTCGAAGGTATGGATAATTGTGATGTTTAAAAATCCCCACCCCCTACCATTCCAATTCTAAAATAACATAGTGTAACGAGAGTGAATAGATAACCACTAGTTCTATCCAAGCTCTATCTTTTCTACCCCTAGTCTCTTCGAAAAAAAAAAGTTGAGCAACTGAGTTATAAACAGTTCTTGTAGAAAAACTTCTGCTAAGATATCGCCATTAAGAAGAAATATGCTCCACATTGAAAGCGTACTTAAAATCCAGCGTCAGAACTTGACAGAAAAACTCTTTATTAAGTATTTCAACAGTATGTGTGTAAACAATTTTATATATAACATTCTATAGTCAATCGTTTGATAATTTTTCTTTAGGGAGAAAAGTTGTAAAAAGTTTTTTAAATTGATGAGTGAAACCGTTCCTTATATTTAATAAATAATATAGAGTTAACACCTCCATACCCATGATGCAATCGTAGATAGTTGAGCCATAAAATCATTCAATATTTCTCTTAATATTGTCAATAAGTATTTATTATTTTAGGTATTCTAGCATATATAATTTTTTAAATGATTTTTTAGCTTCTTACTTAGGTCAATAAACAGTGAAACTGAAATGTCATCATGGCAGGGAACGTGATTTTTTAGGATGGCATGTTACGGGTTAATAAAGAAAAGTTTTTTTTTTTCATTTACCTTTTCACTATAATGAAATATTCAAAAGTAGGTATTCAACATTTTTAGAACACGATTTTCTTATCAAATCTCAGCTGGTACAGTAACATGGTAATCGCAGTTCATGCCACTTTGCTACTAGCAGTTCATTTCATAAATTTAATATATAATATAATATGGCAAATAAAAAATATGATTTCTTAATATAAAACGCGACAAACTAAATGCTTTCGTAATTGTATGGCAGAAAATTAATTAAGTAATTAGTTCATGTAAAAATAATCCATTTACGTAAGTATTTGAAATGCAATACAATTATATAACAGAAAAGTAGTTAGATTGCGATTCATATCTGTACAGTATGTACACATATATTTTATTTAAATGTAAAAAAAATATATTAACTTATTTAATCGAATAAATGAAAAAAAATATACAACTAAACAATTCAAAAATAGTTTTCCGCAAGGATGATTTATGTAGGTATACCATGTTTTCAATTTGCACAAAAGAACATAGCACAGCGATATCTATGTATAACTATTTTAAGCAAGCGCCTAACAAATTTGTTTTATGCAATTTGTTGTACAAAATGCAATACTAAATGCCTAAAAAATATTAAAATAGTTTCATTTTGACACTGAGGTATAATTTTAAGTATTAATTCAGAAAATAATATGTTAGCTGTTATTGCTTCCATGCATCCCGAATAAATTGATTTGGTTGTATAAGAAAACTACGTCATTGTAGGAAAACTTTTGAGTCATTTATATGAATAACTATGATATTTTTTCTGTCATCATTTTCCTTATTTATATCGGCTGACATTACAGATATTTGTCTTTGTCGTGTGGGCGTTTGTAATGTGTATGCAGTTCAACTTTAAAATCTCTACATGGACATATTTGATTATATAATAATCATATTCAAATAATTATAGCTCGGCTCGCGCAATATATGATAGGTGTAATTTAAATCTTTTTGATAATAATATAATGTGTAATAAAAGAGCTCCATGTACAATTTATATTTGAAGTATATTTGAATATTATAATAAATATTCAAATCGTCGCAAAAAATATTTATTATTCAACAGACTGTTTTATGTAAAATTAATATGTATCTAGATCAGAACGCGGTATATGTATTATATATATATTTTTCATTTATTATGTAATTAATATGTATCGTCTAATATGGAGGTTTTTAAAAATAATTTAATCTGAAATTATTTCCATCGTGAACGTCAACTAGTTTAGATTGACCGATGCAGGAACTTCTTTTCTATTCCATTTACAAATCTACTATTTTCAACTTTTTAAAAAATGTCATTTTACTGTTTATATGTTGATATTTACTTCTGACAGTATCACGATTGTATAAAATTCTAGCATATTTGAATTATTGAAAATAACACAATTAAGTTTACTCACAGACCCATTAAAAAATTGTCTATACGTTATACAAACAAGTCGAGTAATAACTGTGACAACCTTCTATCGTAATCCTGTACCAATCTTCAAATGGACATTTTCTCGTAAAACAATTTAATCAATGAAATAATATGTAATCAAAATAAAATAATGGATGTCTATAATATTTTAATCGCTTCCTATATTACTCAATAAAATTATATCAAGCTTGATTAAGAGAAAGTGAATTGTATACTAATTCTAACCTAACCTAACCTAACCTAACCATATGTGAAAAACGTTGAATGTGACCATTCTTCCTTGCAAAGCTTCTTTTAAAATCCGTTTTTAAGCATTCGTGTTCACCATGTGCAGGGCTGGCGCCATCATACAGGCGAAATAGGCAACCGCCTAGGGCGCAAAACATTAAGGCGTTCATAAATGGAGTATTAAAACTAATAATAAATAATAGTGCGTTTTATTTTATTTTGACGTAGGTATGTATTTGTTCGTTGTAATTATGTATCGTATTCTATATGATTTGGAAATGAGATGTTGAGCGACTGAGTTCACTTAGAAAAACTTCTGTTGAGATATCTCCATTCGGAGGCGACATGATCCACATTGGGAGCGGACATGGATATATATGTAAAAAAAATCTGATGATCTCGAATTGTTTTTTGCATTATCTCGAAAAAAATGGGACGATTTGTTAAATAAGAGGCGCGCCAATAACCGTTGCCTAGGGCGCCAAATATCCTTGCGTCGGCACTGACCATGTGGTAAAAAGTGCAATTTATATTCAATGTAATATACAAAAAATGGTTGAATTATTTACAAAGCCATGCAAAAACACAAATAGATTTTTAAAGTAGCATACATTTAATCTAGAAATTTGTTATATTAGGGCGCGCCAAAACAGATTTATTCGCATTGCTTTTGGTTATTATGTTTTTGTCAAAAATACTGTATTAGAATGAATAACAACCGACCCTGCAATCAGCACCACGATTTCCACGGCTTGCATGAGACACGTCTACAAAACGTCTATCTAGCTGTGACATCACTCCGGCTGTGTGGATTCGTGAAAATGGGTGCTAACGTCGAGATGGGCAGCTAGATCAAGCACCAAGCCTGACAGAGCAGGGTGATGGAGCAAGTCCGTCTCGGGAAGGGCAGGAGAGGCTCTGGGCCTCTGCTGCCTGCCGCGGAATCCTCGGTGAAGCCTCAGCACGACGTCACAAAACACAAAGCGAACCATCACCAGCCGCAAGAAGTCATCGCCGAAGAACTGCATGTATGATAATTCTGAAAATAATTGAAAGTAAAAAGTATTTTAATTTATTCAAACCAAATACAAATAGTATTTTTTTATTTTAGAAGTGAAAAACACATACGCAGCAAAATTAATAAAAGAAAAAAATTATAATAAACATTTTTTTAAGAAAGAATATGTTGTATATACTTTTATACCAATTTTTCGCTAAGCAAAGTCAGTTATCACATCATTAGAAATGTACACCAAAAAAAGTTTCATACGAAATGGTCCAATTCATATTTTGTATATACATATGTTGTACATATTGCGCAATGTCAGTATCAAAAAAAAAAATATTATTTGGTAGAGTAATAGTAATACAATTAGGTTGTTTTTTTTTTAAATTAATTTCATAATCCGACACAAGTGACAAGATTTCAAAAATATTTCATCCAATTTCCATTTTCCATTAATAGTAGACTTCCATTTTTATTTAAACTACAAGCACTGATACAACGTTATTAAGACGAAACAAAATATGATTTGTCGCGAAAGGAATCGCCGCCAGTGTGCAATCTGTGATAATTCTTGTCAACCCTTCTAAGTCAGCTTAGTGAAAAATTGTTCGTGAAAAAATACAGAAATTTCAAAGTGACGTAATTCAAAAGGTCATTTGCTGATTTTCTCTTATTAGGTCCGGGATCAGTCGTTTTGCCACCTCAGCCCAGATCGTATTTTTCTATATTAAATTACAGGCAGTTGCCGCTAGAGATATTATTTTTAAGATGCAGAAGTAGATGAATAGTAGATAGAGAATTTACTCAAAGATTATGGTGACCGAAGAAATAGTATAATGCCCACTTTTGAATTCAATATTCAATATCATATTATGTAATTGCATACATAATTATTAAAGAAAAATGTACTGAGTATCAACGATTTGTACCATATTATTATTAAATATTGATATACGTCTGCCAAGAGTACTTATTATAATTATTATATAGACATAGTTAAATAAACATTGAATAAGAGGCTTGTATAATTCATCAACATCTTAAATATTAAGTCGATATTTTAATATTTTTAATTTAGGATTTAAAATATTTCTAAAAATGATATGTAACGATAAAAATTGCGCTAGCAAACACATAAAACTTTATTACTAAATGCAATTTAAATGTGAATTTGGTAAAAACAAATATATATAGAATAAATAAAAAAGCAAACAACACACTTTAAACATTTTCGCACAAAGTAACGATTTTTCTGCACAATTTATGAACAAACTTTTTATATAATAGCATATCATCCAATATAAAATTTCGCTTGGAGCAAAAACAAAAGAAAAAAAATATTTCATCTGAAAATAAATATTGAAAAAAAACTATGGTACATATTTTACAAAAAATAGACATTTTAAATCAATAGCATTTAAGGTTAAGGTTCACGGTCTACAGAGACACCTATAATTAAGAGAAAATATTAAAATGCTTATTTATAAAAAATCGTTTAATAGATAGAATCTAGGTTAATAGGAATTTCCAATAATCGCATTTCGGATAAGCATTCCTTATTATCATATTGTGATATTTTTTTTAAAATTCTCCATTTGACAGATACTATTTCAAAATTTAATAAGGTATGAATGTCCAATAAAAGATGAAAAAAAAACTGAATATCATTATTTGTGTATTTGATTTTGTCAACGTTTGATATATTAAAAAAAAAAAAATAGTGCGTTTTGATTGAGATACACATTTTTAATGAAAAAAAATAGGAGCTTCGTGCTTAAGCACGCCACTGGCTCCCTGTTCATTTTTTACAAACAAAATTTATCACAATATGATAATAAGGAATGTTTATCCCAACTGTGATGATTGGAAATTCTTATTAACCTAGATTCTATCTTTTAAATGATTTTTTGTAAATGAGCATTGTAATATTTTCTCTTAATTATAGGTGTCTCTGTAGACCGTGACCCTTATAACCCTTAAGTTATTTTTAATAATTCAAGTAAAATTTATTTTTAAGAAATTGGTAAATAAAGTTAGTAAATAAAATTCTCTTATGTGGCGTGTGACACACAACACCTAATGTATTGAATAATTATAATTTAGCTATGATGTTAATTCGTTGTATTTTTCTAAATTAGTGATGCACAATCCGTGGCCCGTTTTGTTTTTTTTTGCTGCCCTAAAATATTTTTTTCAAGTAAATCATTGAATTTATTTATTAAATGTGAGCAAGCTTTTTCGTTATTGAAGGGGAACATATCGTTTCATAGAAATAGGCTTACTGATGAAAATTTTAATTTAATTTTGCGATTTAATGTAAAAATATTCAATTATATTTTAAAGAATAAGTTTTTATCACTGTTGAGTCACATTTTTGAATAAGGTATAAATAAAGCATGTATACATAAGTATTTCAAAATAAAACATTTTTTGTAAGCACGAACGCATAATCCTTTTGTTGCACGGTTATTTTATACACGATTTCGAAAAAAACACGATCAAATGTAATATTCACTTTATTTTTTTTAAACGGCTGTTCATCATGGAACGTATCTCTTGTATAAAAAAGGATTTAGTATACTTTCATTTTAATTTTTCCTTGCCTTAATACTTACAAGATAATTTGTTTTTATGTGGCACACTAGTAGAAATAGCTTGTATGTTTATCGTTGAGTACATATTATACATTCAATATGTATGCGCTTCCATTATTTCTGAGTTATTCCATGGAAAAGTGCCGGATAATTTTGCATAATTTTATGCCAAAGCCCACCAATCATCAAAATGTTAAATAACGGTTCAGCTAAAACGTAAATTACGCCGCCACTACATAATAATTTCTCTCACTGAGTTAACACATTAACACGTGCTTTGAGAGATAGTATCAATGCCTACTACGGCACTGGTATATTATAGAAAACAATGGAAATATTAGATCGTTATACATATAGTGAAACCCCGGTTTTACGTCCTAGAACTCATGTTCCAACTCTATTAAAATGCATTTTTGCAATCCCGATTCACAAAACTAAATTCAATACCCGGTTTAAAGTCCCCCCCCCCGTAATATGAAAAATTAAATTAAAGCAACTTGAATGTTCAAATAAATTTAGGGGCATTTTAACTATTTTTTATAGAGTACACGTAATTACCAGAAACATAAAATCAAAACTATTTTAAAAAATCTACCTTCTCTGTATTAACGACTTTTTCATCGGTTTACTCAAAGACCTATTATTAAGATTACTAGATTACTAGATTAAGTTTCAAATGAGGGTTTAACTATATACCCATTTATAAAATTATTTTCAATTTAAATTGGCTCGAAAAAAGAACAGTTTTTTTTCAATAAAGATTGAATGAAAATATAAATAATTGCAGAAAACTGTCAATGCACCTAATATTTTTTCATTTTAAATAGTGCAAAAGGAATTTTTAAAAGGGAAAAACCAATTAAAACATAGAAGACTTCATTAACCTACTGATATCAAAATAGATACATTAAACAATTTCAAGGTTGCATTAATTTTTTAAATATTATATTGTGATTGAACTAAATATATATAAGTATAACAAGTTATAATAAATAAGTGTTTTCTTAGGGTTGTGGAAATCTTTTATTATATTAACAATTAAGATAGATGTTTTAACCGATTTTGTATTTACTTACGTCAATTAGGATTCCATTTTATAATCAATGAAGTCTTACAATTTGTCAACAGTGCAAAAAATGATATATATTCTGGGAAGACACGAAAAAGCATGATTCAGAAAAATCAGACAATCCGATTAAGTTTCATGTTGACGTCGAGAATTTTTTTTAAATAATTACGTCTATACCTATTTTAAATGCTTTACATTGTCATTTTATACCTAGTTTATATTATTAATAGTAAAAAAAAAATGTGTCGGCCGTGTCGTACAATCAACATTAAAGTCAAATAAATACGATATGTGTGCATTTATCACTGAAATGAGAATAAATCATTATGTATTAAGATTCTGTTAACCCACTTGTCTCGGAGTACACATTTCACAAAGCTAAGTAACGCTTCTCCTTGCGCGCATGCAAGTGCGCTATAAAAAAATTAAACTATCGCATTTCGCGCACGCGAGGAACACTATGCAAAATTAATATTTACGATTGCATTGTTGTAAATGGAGATGCGCCTGCTACACTCAACTCCACAGGGGTTAAAAATCAGCAATATTTAATCACCCAGTTTTTTTTAAATCAATATTTTTTTCAATCATTTATTTTTAACCTATATATAACAAATTATGTATTCCATCAGATCAACTTCGTCAGCCCAGTATGCAGTGACTTCTGTAGTTTGAATTTGAATACACATCATTAAATATGTATATATAAAAAATGCGTCTGACTTTCCTACTTTGATTTCGGATAAAGCGCCTGACTCCATAACTAACGATTCCGACTCTACAGCCCTGTTTATAACTTACTGGTATGTTTGAAGCAATTGTGTTAAGAATATAAATTCATTCCTATTCCTAAGTTAAAATTGCAAATGAAAAGTTTACTAATGGTTGCCATATAACATGGAATAACTTTGTTTCATATAATATGCAAATAGCTACCAAAGTTCTCCGAAAAATAGGGCCTTCAAAATTTATTGTGCCTTGGGCCTCCCGTGTGCTTAATCTGCCACTGTACATTCCGATGAATACCTACGTTTCATAATGCAATAAAGTTACGATTTGAAAACGCCATTAGCACTATGGTTTGGCTTTACACCAAAGACAATAAATTAATATTGTTTGATTACTTCGATTGACGTTTGTTTGTATTTGGAATATCAAGTACGCTGGAATGCACTACTAATGCCATCTATTGAGTAAGAATTTAAAAGGCCTACCGGTACGTGGTGAATTAAGGAAAATCGTTCTGTCTAACCTTGGTCGTATTCACCCATTCTGCATCGAGTGAAAAGTCTTGAAGCCTCAGTCACAAATCGGTCGATGTACGATTGGCAACGCTCCCAATGGTGTATTGGGACATTTGTAAGATTGCAGCAGAAACAAAACGCCGTAAGTGGAGAGTGTAGAAACAGCGTAAACAGACTTCCATTGTGCTGTTGATCTGTGGAAATAAACATCACGTAACTGCTTTTCGGACACGATTTGTGAACACATACACTAGTTTTATTTGAAAATGCACTAAATAAAAAGTTCTCCTGTATCTGAATTAAATGTTACTATAGATATAAAAGAATGTGCGATTTTATTTTAGAAAATAAAAAAACCTCATCTGTTTTTTTCCTATGTTTTCTGAATCGAATTAGTAAGCCTAATCATTATATTATTTAGAAACTCTCTGTTACTACCTACATATTATGTAATAAATATCAATTATGCGACATAAATGTGGCCATGTTATATATTTTTTTCAGTGCTTTTTGTCGATCAATTGTAAAACCAGTTCTGATCATAGGATATGTATGATACATGAATATCATTAAGAAAAAAAAAAATGCAATCCTGAAAAAATACACAGTATTGTGCAATAAGTACTGCCAATTTTGTTTTGTTTTCAAGTGTTTTACATGAAGTTTTATGATAATCTTGTTCAAGTTTGATTTTTTTGATACGAGGCTGAATATTGATAAGTTTTATAAATAAAGAATGCAACTGATTTCAGGCATTTTTGTTTTATATTATTTAGTTTGAAAATATTATTCATTATACCACACCCTTAGTTTTAAGCTATGACAAGTAAAAAATGCAATTCCGATCTAATTGAATTTAAAGATTGATACTGTCGTAAATAAACGTGATTCTTTTTTGAATTGTATATTTGTTATTGCTTGCTATGTTCTCTTGGTACCTTTGTTATCAATTAATATGTATTTTTATTTTGCCCAGCACCGTTATATGACCAAAACTGCACATTCTTATTAAGACATTCTTTTTCAATTGATGGTATGGAAAACTACTTATTACCCTAATTCAGTGTCTGCCAAACTTTTTTACTTCATGGCACACTGGTGAATGGGATTTTTTCCGCGGCACACCAAATAAAAATGCATTAAAAAAGGAAACGTACCGTATTAATATCGACTGTTGAAAGGAAAAAGGACGTAACCCTCAATTTTCCAAAACATTTTTTTTCGATAATCACAATGTATACAACTTGACACACATTCTATCATAAGGATGGAATCTGAAAATGCCGAATTAGTATCTAAATTTAGCTTTTTAGTTTGAAAAAGATGACCTCGTAAAAAAATAAAACCAAAAAAAAAAAAAATCCGAGACAATTTCTGTAATTAATATTAGATTATGCCAATTAAACACCAGTTTAGAAGTATCCGTGCACTTCAAGGTTGTGTATAATTCATAATTTGCATATGTCACAAAATCATCAAAACACGTTTTTAGCGCCCCTGTAAAATTTGAAATGTGTGGGTTACGTCCATTTCCTTTTCCACGGTCGATATGAATACATACATTTTTGATGAAGACAACTTTTTAAAATATGTTATCAACATATACGAGTTTGTCAATAAATAGGTGGTAATAATTTTATTAGTGAAAAGAATGAAATTGATTTTAGGAATAATTTTTAACAAATTGGTTTGTTTTAGATCTATTACAACTTCCTCCTTTGTTGGTGTCAGGTGTGTACTGTCGAACCTTACGAATAGTTGATGACCCACTGGTACATTTGATAATCAAGTGATGGAAAAGAAAACTATGGACGAACGTGACAAATATTTATTTGAATATGTAGGTGTTAAATTTATTTAAAATCGAAGACAGTTTAAATGAATAAGCTTTATTTCAAATGAACAGTTTTGAAGCTTCTTCCTTCACGGCACACCTGAGACTTCGTGCGGCACACAGTTTGGCAGACACTGCTATAATTCATCACGATTTGTGAAAGACTTTGACAATGCAAACTAATATTGTTTACCTTTCTGCATCATTGACTTATTTAAAAAAAAAACTTGTAATAGTGTAGAACTAGGGGTGAGATATTTAGTATAAATAAAAAAGATGTGGTTGTTTTACCTTGAAATACTGGGGGTATGTCCTGCGGTGACATCAGCGTGACCAGTGGCTGGCCAAAATATCTAGGGATGTGTTGAAATACGAAAGAATTATCCGAGTCTACTATTATAAACAGTGGTCTTCTAGTGAAAGGATATAAATCACCAGGATGCAGGCAGTGCATTTCCTTGAGGTGCATCCCTTTCTTCCCGTGCTCCACTTCCCGGCGACTATTTGTGATGACTCCTCCCAAATCGTATCCCACTGGAATAGACCACAAATTAAATTGGTTCAATTTTAATGATTTCATTTACATATTGTATGGAATCTCTGTCAACTTATTTTATTCCATGTTTTGTAAGAGGCGTTGATTGTACTCCCACAATCCTCTATGTTATGCACACATTAATATATGACAGCGACCTTTAAAAGCGCCTAACATTTAATTTAACAAATAAATAGAAAATAAGCTAGCAAGTAATTAGTTTTAAAAAAGTGGAATTCAAAATGGAGATTAACCTTAAGCCTTCAACTGGAATTTTGGTTTATTGAATTAATTATCCTAGACTTAGAGGGTAAGGGTGATTCCTTCAGTTAACGGACAAAGTAGAGCAGTTGACTAATAGCCAATATAAAGCTGAGAAAATGCAGGTTCAAGCATAGTTCTGACGATGGCATAAGCCGGAATAGCTATAAACTGATTTAAAAAAAATGTCTAAAAACATTGATATTTTTACCGTATTAATTGTATACTTATATTTTTAATTTCTATAAACGAAAGCACACGAGAATTGGAAGATCTTTTTATTCATAATATTAAAAAATACCCCCTAGATTTCATGAAGATCTTACACTTTTTTCATAGTTATTTTGAAACAAGAGCTTTTTGGTTGATTGTATTTGTGTAGGTCTTTATATATATATTTCCCATATGAAACATTGGTAGGAATTCTGTTTCTAGAAGAATCCATGTGTAGTTTTTTTGCGGGTAACAATTCTACGATGAAAACTCTTTACACCTACAGTTTCAGATGACATATTTATTTCGTTTAAAAACAGTACGTTGTGTAGAGAGAGAGACCTTGAATGCAAAATAATGAAATCTCATGATTGAGTTAGTAAGAATATTTCTACTTACTGTCTTCTGGATGCTTTGTAGTCGAAAAGCAGCCATCGGCAGATATATAAAGGAGTAAAGCACCATTCAGAGGAAGTTCTTTAAAGCCACTAGCTAAGAATACGAGAATTTGGCTTAACGATGGCTTATACAGCAAATATTTATGAGGATTATCTCTCTTGCCAGGTCGGTCGCCGTTTTCCATTGTGTAACCTGATATTAAAATAAACAAAAAGAAACATTTAGTTTAGAAATTAATAATCGAATAAGTAAAGTATTCGTTGTTTTAACAGCGAAAAGAAGATGTACATAATTTCTCATATTGTTTAATAACTAGAACCAGCATTGTTTTTTGCGAGTATTCTAAACTAATACTTTTCCATCAAGAATTGACAGACAACAATTTCCAAAGATATTAGAAATAAAGTTTGGCAAATGGCACTAACATATATTCACGTAATATTTTTTTAATTGCATTATAATAATAATACAGTTTTATGAATATTTTAAACCAGTGTTTCTCAACCTTTTTGGGAACGTGGCCCCCTTTGAGTGTCTTTATTTTTCTGTGGCCCCCATACCATTGTTTTGTCTTTCCATGAAAATTATAATTTCAAAAACCCACCTTTTTTTATAGCTCTTCCGAGATTTTCGAATCTAGAATGCCAGTAATTTATTTTATTTACGGATTTACAAAAAATAGCTGCGCGACGTCCGCCATTATGCCCTTCCCTGTATCGTTTTATAAATGCCCGTGGCCCCCTTTTTGCTTCCCGGGGCTCCCCTAATCCCCGGAGGCTTCTCAGGGCCCCTCAGCTCCTTCCAAGGCCCCCTAGGGGGGCCTGGAGGCCCACTTTGGGAACCTATGTTTTAAACGGTTATGAAACTTCTACGATAAGGGCATGTGCTAGAAATAGGTCGACAATTTAATATAAAACTATTATATTATTTATTGAATTGTTTTTGTTACTTTATATGTAGTATACAAGTTTTTCTTTCATAGTCGTGTCTTCGAAAATTCAAAACACAAATTGTGAAAAAACCATAAGGCTAAACGTATGCTGGGACACAGGCAACGCAGCGCAGTGCAACTCAGGGCATGACAGATTTTGTACGCATGTGCGTGCGACTCATAAATGCGTCTGCTTTGGCGTACTTTTTAAATTGCGCCGCGATAATGACGGTTAAACTAATTTTATTTGTGCAAACTAAAGTTTGTTTGTACGACACTACTCATGTAGACCACTTTTAAAATGCATTCAAAGGGTTACTGTGGATTCATGTGTTATTCATATGTCACTTGCTTGACCAGTGTACAGAGAAAAAACAGTGTTTTCTTGTGCAGTGGTAGGTTTAGTAATGTAGACGCTTGAAGTATTATTTACATTTACTGAGAAATTAAAAGTTCTATTTGAATTACTCGCTAAAAATGAACCGTGAATGTTATTTTGTAAAGAAATACACTTTTATAATTTAAGATTTCGACTGAAGGGGCTCGGTGGAATTTCAATATTAAATTTGAATCGTTCAAATTATGTACATTCTCACAGATTTTGTCACTAACGACTCGGGATTCGCCTTTCGGCATCTTCAGGCGTTCAAGTGCACGGATGAACTTGAACTGACGCTTAGTAAATTTCGGAAGGACATGTGTTCAATCAGGAACAAGGGATCAAAATGTTACACCCAAATACGGACGGTCATAAGCTCTTTTTGCAGGAAATTTTGGAAATAAACAGAGCACAATTGCACAGCCTTCCGATTTTAAATGAAATATTAAACATGCCGGGGTCTCCACTCCTATGCCCTATATAAATATAATCATAAAACCTTTTCCGACAGACAAATAAATATAATTCTTAAAACTACTTACTACTAAAATCTGTGGGTATTCCCATGAGCTTATCCTTTTCGCCAGCAATGGCTATAAGCTCAAGGATATATTTATTTATTATATAAACACGAAACATTCATTTACTAAGCGTCAGTTCAAATTCATCCGTGCACTTGAACGCCTGAAGATTCCGAAAGGTGAAACCCGGGTCGTAAGTGACAAAATCTGTGAGAATGTTCATAATTTGAACGATTCAAATTTAAAGAAATACACATTTGAAAATTATGCCATTGTGTGTCATTCATACATGAAACTTGCGTGACGCAGATGTCACAAGCATACGCTGATTGCACATTTCTGTTTCGCCTGTCTGCATCTGCTGATTCTGTACTGCCATGCGCTGGGGCGCCTGCATCTCATCATATGCTCATCCTTACTGTGCTTATCGAAGCTGAACAACTAAATCTATAGCGGCTGTAACAATTGTATGTATAATGTATAATAATATATGTAAAGCTGTTTCTTTGAATTATTGGCGGCCGATCAATGTGACATTGGACCAATGCACCCCTTGTATATACAGGGGCGGTTATATTTCATAAAATAATAATCAAACATAACATTTATACCATTCACTCATTTTAAATTCTTCATGTATTTATTTTCTATAATAAATATTTTAGACAATAAATAAATGAAGAATTTAAAATGAGTGAATGGTATAAATGTTATGTTTGAATATTATTTCATGAAATATAACCACCCCTGCATATACAAGGGGTGCATTGATCCAATGCCACATTGATCGGCCGCCACTGCTTTGAATGTATAGGAGAAATTTCTAGAGCTAGAAAATGTTATTTCTCATTATGCAAGACAACTTGCTGATCTTTGAAAAACAATAATTTATTATTTTAATTAATTGTCAAAAAAATTAAAGCAATGGAGTTTGAATTCGTGTAGTTGCTTTAATGTCTAGCTTTGATGCAAAAGTTTCTTTTTGAGCTACCTTTGGTAGATGGCATTCCGGGGTGGAAGCCTCCAGGAATTCTTGATGGAATTGGGAGAGGTGCTGGAGAAGTATCGTATAAGTGGTTATAGTCATCTTGTGGTTCTCTTTCAAGAGTTTGGAGGATGCGGAACATGTCCATTGTCAGTTCAGAAAACTTCACTTGATCCGTGCAGCTACCGATTATCAGGATTTCTTGCAGAGTGAGGGTCATCATCTGAGATCTTTCAACAGGGGGCGTTGTCAGAGGACTCAGTCTGAAATAGATATGGAGACGTTATATTCATTGTTATGTACAGAAAGTTTATATATTCTCAGGGCCGGCGCCACCATACAGGCGAAATAGGCAACCGCATAGGGCGCATAAATGGAGTATTCAAACTATTTTTATATACTCTAATAATAATAAATAATAGTACGTTTTATTTTATTTTGTTCGTTATGATTATTTATGTATCGTATTCTATGTGATTCGAAAATGTGATGCTGAGCGACTGAGTAACAGTTCACGTAGAAATAATTCTGTTGAGGTACCTCCACTAGGAGGCCATATGCTCCACATTGAGAGCGGACATGGGTAAATAAAAATAAAAAATTCTAAAGATCTCGAATTGATTTGTTTCATTATTTAGAAAAAAGACTATTTGTTTAAGGGGACGTGCCAATAATCGTTGCCTAGGGCGCCAAATAACCTAGCGCCGGCACTGTATATTCTTAAATATATTACGTCTTAGATATATGCAATGTCGTACCAAATGTGCGTAAACGTATTGTCTGATTGTGATAGTTAATAATCAATAGTATTTTTTTTTGATAAACTGAATTTTCATGGAAGAAGAAATACCTATCATTTTTTTATTTTAGTATTTTCTACACGGTATTGTGTGAAACTAACTATCTACCGCGTAAGAAGAAAGCCTAGTGTAAATTGCATATCGACTGTGGAAAGGAAAAAGGACGTAATAGTAAATTTTACAGGAGGCACAAAAAAACGCGTTTTGAAGATTTTGGGCCATATGCAAATTATGAAATATCCACAACCTTAAAGTGAACGGAAACTTCTAAACTGGTGTTTAATTGATATAATCTAATATTAATTTAATAAATTGTCTAGGAAAAACTTTTTTTCAATTTTCACAAGCTCATTTTTTTTCCAACTTAAAAGCTAAATTAAGATACTAATTCGGCATTTGCAGCTTACATCCTTTTGATAGATCGTGTATCAAATTGAATACATTGTGATCGTGTATTAAATCGGATGGGTCAATGTCAAATCCAGATTATTTACAATTAATTTTAATATCTACGGTATCAAACGTTGGTATTTGTGACATTCCTTGATTTTATGTCGCGTGATCTTCCAATTTCAAAGTATTTGGCGCATTGGCATTCCCTTCAATGCAATATATTACTCTTAAGATAAAAATATATTAAAAAAGTGGAAAAATAATAAGGGAGGCATTCATAACCAATATTATTCAAAAAGTTACTATCGAAATACACAATAATGACTTATTTTTCATCCTATTACCTCGCATAAAAAGCCCAGAAAAATTATAAAATATTTGACTGTATCGAACGAGATATTTAATAACAATACACGTTAAAGTGTATTTCTTATAAAATTTGTGGGAGTTCACCACCACTGACGTTTTTATAAACGTCGAGTACAATTAAATATTTTCATTTATTAATGATAATGCCACCAATCGACCGCCTTGCTAGAACTTTGATAAAAGCACAAAAAGTATGTGCGACTTAGCTCTTTGAAAATTAATTGTTTCAAGAACAAACTGGTTATTATTACTTCCTATTATTTCCAAACTAGTTATTAGAAAAGTGACACAATCTAGGGATTGGAATACCGGTTAAACCGAACCGAGATTCCGGTATTTGTGGTGTTTAGGTAAAGTAAAGATATTCAAAATTAATCAACTAATTCGAAGAGTCCCAATCAGTATTGCAAGCTTCCAGAATTGATGAGTGATTCAATGATGTAATATTATTTATGAAAATCACCCGTTAATTATTATACTATATTTTTCAATGACTGTATTTAAATAACCTTCAAGGTGTTCACTATCAATGTTTGGTGGAAAGTTATTGTATTTAAATAACAAAGCACTCTTTTGTACTTAATCCACATTTATTTAGTTATATCAGAACCAATTTCGATCGTCAGTCATCAATTGAAAATGATTGTGATGAACAAAGCCGGTTGTGATGCTATCAAAAAATGTAGAATTTTGAAGGACATTATTTTTCATAAAGTTTTGAAATATCTTTTTATTATAATCGCTCAGTATTGTAAATTACAATCCCAATGGGCTGTATTATGTTGCTGTATTTAAACGTTGTTGTAATACATGTATTGAAATATTCGTTCAATATTGCAATCCCTAAGCAAATCGTAACATATTTCCAGGTAACGCTCAATGTATATTGTCGTTATGCAATTGCGTTTTATTGTCTCCTAAAGCCGACTACGTTATGAAACTTCAAGTCTGTTTCCAACATTCAAATAAAATGCAATATTGCATTTCCCATTGTGTAACCATGTCAAATTTATTATTTCAATGGAATTGCTATCATTAAAGTAGGTCATATTGTGTTTTGAGAATATAACAACAGAATGGGGTTAGTAAAAGACTAGTAAAAAATAGCCCGTTCCTAAAAGAGCTTTTAGGAATGGATTAGTGGGAAGAGATTTAAAACAATACAGGCTCCTAATGCATTTGAAAATAAATTTATGAATCAATGTACGCAAGTATTCACTGAAGATTCCAATTTGTGGCCATTACAACTAACGCATCCAACCTGGCTTAAACCGACACGGGTTAACTGGTTTATTGCCTCTTTTAAGAAAAACCGAAAACCGGTTTATTTTGCATGGTTAACCGGGGATTATTGAAAACCATTTTTCGCTTCTAGTACAATGGATTTTTAGACAACTTTTTGTATGCCAATTCCAGTGGTCAATGTCGTTGAATTTTGTGTCAGCTCTCACAGATTCAAGTGCCAGTACAAACAAGCATTTTTTCATTGGAAGGCATGCGTGTTTGTAACTTAAATATTCCTTCCTTTTATTCTAATCCTGAAATAACGGTGCTTAGAGAAAGCAATTTGTTAACTTTTAGTCCTTTCCTAGCCCTATTCTTATTTCCCTACACATATAGAAAAAAGAAAGGTGGACCAACTGAGTAGCAGACAGTTCTCGAAAAAAAACCTTTTGTTTGGATAAACTTCATTTTAGGAGTAGACTTATTTTACTCTTTTATGCACCTTATTAGTTCATATTTAAGTTTAAAAAAGGCCCTATACATATTTTTGTTTTGTTTTAGAAGATTGGTTTATTACTCCAATTGGTTTTTTGAAAATAATTCCGGTTTATTTATTTGAAAAAAAACCGAAAACTGGTTAGTTGCTCTCGGCGGTTGATTGAATGCCCTAATTACATCTAAATGAAGCCAATACATTAAACATTTACATGCAAATTATAGCATACTGGCGTTCAAAGTATGTTTTATATCATCATACAGAAAATTAAGTTTAATTATACGAACAAATATGAAACAACGTGAAAAATAATTGCAGCTATTATTGATTCCTTTTCTTGCTATTTGCAAAGCATATCGAACTTGGTCAACAGAATGTCTTTTTGTCATGTTACGTCATGTCATGTTGTTACTCCATTAAATCTAGAGGTCCAAAGACGAGCTGCAAATCATCATCACGGAAAACCAGCGCAAATTGGCTACACAATTCTTCACTCGTTAGATTCACAAGATTCTTTAAAATTGAAAGTTCACTAACCATTCTAAATACTTGACAAATAAGATGGTCAATATCCCCTCGAGGTAGAATTACCTATTTATTTTTCCCAGATATTGTTTTTCGTCAGAATGCAGCCTGGTTTTCTCCAGATCACTGGACCTACCAATTCAGCACCGGACACGGTGCGTTTAATGCCAAGTTACATCAATTCAAAATGAAACTAAGCTCCCACTGCACATATAATCAAAACTCAGAGCATATTCTCTGGGATTGTCCGATTATATCTATAGAAAGAGGTATTTTGTTTTCATCACGTAGAAATAACCGCGACAGTCCTATCGAACATCCAGATCTAGTTTCGTTTTCACAAAATTTCTGTCCCTTCAAAAAATTTGCTACTTCTTTTGGAGAAAAAAATTATCTTCTCTGCCCCACGAATCTGCTATCGAAAGTTATTTAACTACCGACATTAATTGTTAAATTAGTGACCTAATTATATCTATTCCAAATTTACTTCATTTACAATTGACAATATATTTTTTTTAATTTATGGATTTCCAAAAATGAAAAAAAAATAGGAACTTTTTTTAAAACTCGTTTGCCTACGGTTCCCGTGGCCCCTCAAAGCTGTGCTGTGGATCCCCTAAAATAATATTTTCTCTGTGGCCTCCTTGGAACGTGATTTGGATTCCAAGGGGGGCACCGTTGAGAAACCGTGATCTATGACAGTGCTTCCCGACTTTTTTCATTCCACGGCCCCCTAAATCTGAAAAAAATAATCCACAACCCTCCTCAATAAAAAACATGTTCTGCGGCGGCCCCCGGATAAATTCCGCGGTTGCCCCAATCTGGGAAGCACTGATCTAGGACATTCAATCCCGAAGCATTTCTGTGATCCAGGGATTTCGGTATTCACAATCTTTCAATACCGAGATTGATCATTAACAATAAATTCATGTTTTTATTTTTTACATATCACTTATTTTAATACAAAATATAGCTGACTTTACAGGCAACGGCGACCGCGACATATTTATTTTTCATAAACCAAAGTTTCTTCAGATTATTAACGAAATAAGTGTATAATTAACAGATTCCAGAATATTCAGAACTCGAAGACCATTTTTTTAGCTCCATCATTTGAAAAAGTTACGTATACCAGTAAGTGAAGAGCCTTTTTATTAGGTCTATTTAAAGATTTTTACGTGTTATAATGAACCTCTAAATCCCGGGTTTGGAAGTTCTATGTGTACCCTCGTGGAATGAATATAGAAAGATATGGTGGATGATAAGAATATTCGATAGATTACTAACCTGTGCGATAAAACGATCGGATTGGAGTCTGCGTGTAGCACCGACACCATCGCCTCAGCCTTGATGAAGGACTTGATCTCGTCCAGGACGACGTTCCACTCGACTTGGTCTTCGGGGTCGTACGTGCTGGCATAGTCCGCAATTTGTCTATCTAGTTCTCCAACTAATTCTCTTACTAGTTTCATTTTCTTCATAAGTAAACAGACTACGATGAATCTGGCGTAGTATCGTAGCTTTTTAACCATTAGGTCGGATCTATCTTCTTTGGAGGCTCTTGAGTAGTACGCCCTGCCCCGGATAGCAGCGTAGAACGAGTAAGCCTCATTTAAATAGTTTGTTTCGCTAGTTCTTAAACTAAAAAATAAAAAAATATATTGTTTACTAACATGTCTATACAATAAAATTGATCGGTTTCATATTAAGAATGAGTAAATACATAATGGTTGTTGCACTATCAAGCGCTAACATCAGTGGCGGATTAAGCACACACGAGGCCCCAGGCGCAATAAAATTTGGAGGATCTGTCTTTCGAATAACATATGAACGTCAGAAAAATCCATATAAAATAATAAAAAAAACGAATAAAAAATATATGGGTTGTATAATATAAGTCATTTTGAGGCTCTTAAGATTCTAAGGCCTCAAACACGCGCTTCGTTCCACTGGCTGACATCCGACTGCTTTCGTTAAAGCAATAATAGTCAAGAATATATATGATTTGTCGGGTCTGGGTTACCATGCCCGATCTCAAGTGTTGGAGTCCCATTATTTCAATCAATTTCTGTTTTAAGGTATGGGTATTTATAATGTCTAAAAATTTCCACCTATAGCTCCAATTCTAAAATAACAATGCGTAGCGAGGGTGAATAGTTAACCGCTAGTCCTGTCCTAGCCCAAACTCTTCTATCCTAATCTCGCTGATAAAGAGAGATTGAGCAAATGATAGTTCTCATAGAAAGCTTCTGGTTGTTAGTTAATATACTCCACATTGGAAGCGGATAGAGATTTTTTAAAAAATAACACTACATGTAATGGTGAACGGAAACCTCTGCGAAATAAAACACGTCGAGCTTGTTTTTAACAGCTTAACGACCGTGGACGCGTATTTGAGTCTTTGAAAAACAAAGGTTGCTGGCCGGCGGACGCATATATGCGTATAGGCGAAGTATCTAGAAGCTAAGAAAATTAAATTTTGTAAAGGTATCTCAATTTGCTTACAAATTATAGTGAATTTAGTAAAATTACAATTTTTGCGAATTTTTCGCAAAATTTTATTTCACCAGGTGAAATTTTATATTAAGGTGCTTTGGTTGACGATATTTGTCATAAATCAATCAATAATACTTACTCACTTATTGCAAAGAAAAACGTTTTTAAATTAAATTAATACATACTCGGTCAAAAATAACTAAGTGTTTTCAATGAAAACATATTCAGCTATGAAATAAAATAACTTACTAATAATGGTAGTAGAGTTGGCCTATCTTCGAGGCTATTTCTCCTATCTGCCACCGCTTGAGACCGTACTTGGTGTCAAGCACCAGACGATGCTGCTGTTGGAACTTCCATAACTTGGTATAAATATCGAAGGTCCTGCCGAAGTAGGCCTGCCATTGTTTGTGGCCATATTGCGGCAAATCTCTGCAACGAAAGATAAGGCGGTGTTTTACGAAAAATAAATACTAAGCACCGAAGATTTAATGTCGAAAGATAGTTTTTGCCTAGTATACTTAACCTGGCCATTTATTTTTTTCCCGAAATAGGGACACCCAAAAAAATGGTTGGCACTTTTAGGTAGGTCTCACACTTTCATAATTACAATTGCCTAAATCAGGGTTTCTCAACGGTGGGCCATGTGGCTCCCCAGCGGGCCACAACGTGTTCTAAGGGGGCCACAGAGATTTATTTTTGTTTTGGGCGGGCACGGATATTTATAAAACGAGACTTCTTTGGCCATGTTCGCTCCTATGTGGAACCTCCATGTTTCCCTGTCTCCCGCAAATTGCTTTGCTTCCTCACATAACATGCCAGTATCCCTCAGTTCCGCTGAGTACATCCTATGGATAGTACCCAACGGACGTCCGGGACGCCGGAATCCCACCGGCCGAAAGAAGAGACAGGTAGGATTGAGGCTTTACGAACGCATCCGCAGCATGTGACCCAGCCAGTTCCAACGTCTCTCCATAACCACTGACGTGACGGGACGCTGTCTTGTAAAAACGATACAGGGAAGAGCATAATGGCGGACGTCGCGCAGCTATTTTTTGTAAATCCGTAAATAAAATAAATTACTGGCATTCTAGATTCGAAAATCTCGAAAGAGCTATAAAAAAAGATAGGTTTTTGAAATTATAATTTTCATGGGAAGAAAAACAATGGTATGGGGGCCACAGAAAAATAAAGACACTTAAGAAAGGGCCACGCTCCCAAAAAGGTTGACAAACACTGGCATAGATAGTATTTTTTTTTCATTTCATATTGGATATATTATATGAAATCATATAAAAATACAGTATTTACATTTAAATGTATTATCTACGCCCGCGCTTTCGTCTACTAGTCTAGATTCTACCGCCGGGATTTTGATTTTGTTCGTTTTTTTAAAATTGTAACTGCGAGTTTTTCTCTTTTCGAAAACGGGACATTGAAGCTATGTTCGAGGACACCAGGACACGCCGCCTAAAAACGGGATTGTCCCGGCTTAAGCGGGACGTCTGGTCACATTAAGTATACTCGAAGATTGTTTTTATGCCTACAGTGCAATTCCCGCGTACATAACACTGCGGTATCAAGTGTACTTAACCCTCCAAGGACGAGCGTGACCACAAGGTCACAGTAAACACCGTTGTCTGTTGATCCCACTATTCATCCTTTTTCTACCTGAATATCGTTGCTTTCACTCATATTTGGTTAAGAAGGGTACAGACTTCAGTAAGTCATCAACCGCGGAGACAGAAACGCCCACCAAAAGCACATGCGATTTTTTGAAACTGTTAGTTATTTTTTTATCAAAACATCAAATTATTTACAGTTCTCTAGCTAATATATTTGTATTGAAATTATGTTGATCTAAAGAGATCAAATTGTAAATATTTAAAAAAAAATCACGTTTAGCTATATTTCAACCCCGAATGTTTGCGTGCCCATATGGTGACGCTCGTCATTACTACTGTCCGTACAAGATATTACACGGTAATAAAAGGATGAACATGACCATATAGTCATGCGGGTTTTCTATACAACGACTTTGCGTTTTTTTTTTGTTTTAATTTGTTAGGAATAAAAGTTATCTGTGACTTCATAATGGCTTAAAAAATATTTTTTTAATCGAAAAAAAGCTCTCGTCTCTGGAGGGTTAATAATATTCATAATAATATCATGACATAATTGAACGCCCACTGCGTTGACAAATCGGGATAAATGTGACTATTTTCAGTTTGCTATGTCCAGTCCTGACTTAATGGGCGGGGGTTGATAAAATAATCAATTTCATTTTCATAATGATTGTAAGAATAGTGGACTTATACAATTGATAAAGATTAAATAAAATACAGCGAGTACCTACATTTTTAAATTTTGACATAAATTTGATGTGCGAGTTGTATTCACATTTTATTATATCTGAAAATGCGTATTAAGCAACTGTAAAATAAGGGCCTTGAATACGGTGTGAAGAGAAAATGTGAATAAAACACGTTTTATCATTTTTATATTGAAATCATATCAGAAAATTTTAATAGTGAACATTTTGTCGGTTAAGCATTTGTCGCGTAATCATTTTGTCTTGTAGGCATTTTGTTTTGTAGGCATTTCGTCTGTAAAAAATACAAAACCATATCGACTGTGGAAAGGAAAAAGCACGTAACCCACACGCGCAAAAAACGTATTTTGATGATTATACGCAGCCTTGAAGTGCACGTAGACTTCTAAACTGGTGTTTAATTGACATAATCTAGTATTTATTAAAGAAATTGTCTAGGAAAATCTTTATTTCAGTTTTTTTTTTGTTTTTAATTTTTTACAATGTCATCTTTTTCAAACTTAATTAAAAGCTAAATTTAGATACTAATTCGGCATTTTCAGCTTGCGTCCTTTTTTATAGAACGTGTATCAAGTTGTATACATTGTGATTATCGAAAAAAATCTGTTTTGGAAAATTGAGGGTTACGTCTTTTCTCCTTTCCACAGTCGATATGATATGAAACCATTTTGATTTGAATAAAGTTAATATATCAAATATAGTCTGTTAGTATAACAAGTATTCAAACATTCAAATACTGTAATAAGTATGTAATGTTGACTTAGTAAAAATGAATTCTTTTATGAGGAATTGCACGCAAACATCCATATAAATAGTTTATTTTAATTATCCGTAAAAATACCACGTCAGTAATATTTGTAGACTGTAATATTTTATGAACTTTAATACCGTAATATAAATGCTTTAATGAACAATCAAATTTTATTTTCGATATTGCCAACTCAAAGACAATGTCTCTCGTCGTTTAGAACATAAAATATTCTTGCCTGTCAAACTAACAATCAACCAATTTAATTGGTCTGATAAACTGGGCACCAAAATAGTATCAGTTGAATTATGAATGCATGAGAATTGAATTTTACAATTGAAATTTCAAAAGTTTTCAATTAATTCAATTATATAATTAATTGAAAAATAAACTGCTGTGCTTCGGTAGGGTAAAAATAACGTTTTGGATGGTTGTTTTTTTTTTTTTGTATTTTTTAATTTAAAAGTTAGGAATTAGAATTGTTTGCTAGTTTAGTTGTAAATAACTTTGCGATAGTTTGTCTGAAAATGCTTTGTTACACGACATGTAAAATGACAAAGTCATGTTAACTTTTGTAATAATTCCAGTTTATATATTTTAAATAGGGATTTGTTTCACTCGTGTTAACAAATCTATACGCATGAGGGTATGTGATTTCTGAAATCCCCTCCCACCCATCCGATTCTAAAATCGTTAGCATTGAATTAGCCTACCGCTAGTTCTGCAATAGTTATATCCTTAAATCCCCTACTCTCTTAAAAAAAAGAGCTCGATAAAGTGATTAACAAGCAGTGATTGTACAAAACTTGTGTAGAGATACGCTCTATTAGAAGTCCATATGCTCCACATTACGAGAGAACATGGCTTAAAAAAACACACACACATATTCTGTTGTTATCAGAGAAAAGTATATTGCATCGTGATTGATAGGGCGTTATGCGTAAAATCTTTGATAGACTATCTTCATATATTCCTTCATATTCGTTTAAGTTAAAAAGCTTCTTTTGAACGCAGTCAAACATTACAATTACATAATAAAAAAAACACAATATTAGATTGCACCTATTTCCACTTTTATTTATCAAGATCAGCACCGGTTTCGCTCATGGTGGTTACGCTGGCTTTCGAGCATATTCAAAAGAAATATAATTGAATAGTGCTATTTATACAAAAACAAAAATGAATGTCAGTTGACAATGCTCGCCATGAGCGAAACTGGTGCTGATCTTGATAAATAAAAATGGAATTATTTCCCCTTTTACTTTGTACTTAGTTATATTTACAAAGTTACAAAGTTATATTGTGTTTTTCTTAATATAATTAATGCCTTTCCACCAAGTATTTATTGACAGTGAACACCCTAAAAGTGATTGCAATCGAAATAAGTGCAATGACTAAATGAATCTAATTTGTATCGTAATTTAAAATTTTGAATACCGCGCAAATAAATCATTAATATGTCCCAGATACCGCATGTTTTTTGATAAAATAAATAGTTCTGCCTAATACACGATCGAATTCGATATTTTAAAAACCCATCTATCTACTCTAGATTGAGTATAGATGGCACTACACATCAAAATATTACTTATATTCCATTGGAAAACCAAGTATTTGATTTTTTAAATTTCTTGGACACCCGTGTCTGCTTGTGATCCTAGTTGTTGTTAACCTAAATGTTGAGTATATGATAATTAAATATTCCCGGAAAACAGGGAACTCCCGGTTTGTCTCGATACAGAATCCCTAGCGTGTGGATGCATATCATAATTAATGAAGCATCAAATTGTGTTTTAGGTTATATTGATAGAGTAGGCGGGCTTAGCCTTGTCAAGTGTGGGCAATTTTATTGGGTCAGTGGACAACATCAAAGTGAAATCGTGTCTGCTGCTAAATTACTGAAGAAACGTTAGATAGCGAACGGGGGAATGTTTTACCAGCCTCGCTAGAATGGGTGTAATTTTGCATACAATGAAATAAGTATTCAACGTGACATTCAGCGCAAAAGCATCCCAGTAATGAGGAACGAGCTCTAGCCTTAAAGGAAGTCTGTGCATTTTTATAATAAAATTGCTGCAAACTCTTTTTTTTTGTTTAATTAAAACACAATTTGATGTAAAGTAAGAAAAGTAAGAATACCCATTATTAATACAGTGGTATTTAAACTAAACCAAGTAAAACTAAAAATAAAAATAATAAAAGATTTTTAGTACTTTTCCCACATAAAATCTTTTATTATTTTTATTAAAATGCCATTCCACCAAGAATTGACAGTGGACAACTTAAAAGTGATCAAATTAAACTATTAAGGGTGTAACAAACATTTGGTAATATAAATATGACCATATATTACCAATTGAGGGTATTACTTGCAAACCCGGCTCATTCCAAAACTGTTTGAAACATGAACCATGAATGTAATTTAGTAGATAAAAATAAATTTTGAAAGTATTTTTAGAAATCAGTCTCAAACATGGCTTGACAACATCCAAAATATCATTCCAAAGTAATGTAAGACTAAAAATACTTTTAAAATGTTCATTGTTTTTCAAAATGTAATTCAAGTTAATTTTTTAACCATTTTGGAATGAGCCGTGTTTGCAAGTAATACCCTCAATTAGCTGTTAAACGCTTTTTTTTTTAAAGGTGCCGGAACTCACTTTTTGCCAAGCTTTTGACTAAAGACTTCTTTTATAATCCATTTCTGTTCTCAATGTGTAGCATATGGCTTTCTAATGGAGGTTTCTCAACAGATTAAAAAAAAATAAAAAAAAATATGCCAAGCATGATACCCTTTGTTCTAGCCACAAAGTAGGTCTATAGACCTGGTATTGTTTTGTATTATGACATTAACTTATGAGTGTTACGATAGGAAGATATAATAATAGTATCACATTATTTTCAGAGCCCCTGCGGTGGCAAGATGCCAATCAACTTGTTAAATTAATTAAATTTCTAGTATACAATTAAAATTGATAACTTTTTTATTACATAGGCTTTTGTTTGACTAAAGATGCTTATTAAAAGGAATACCTTGTTGTCGAACTAATAAAAACACAGTAAGCACAGTGATTGCTGGTTTTTCAAATATAATATAATTAAAAAAAAAAATCTTTATTAGTTATGCATCAAATTAGTAGTGCTTTCGATGGATTCGGTGGTAACTTTGTGGAGGTTCATTTTAATATAAAACAGATTATTCCACGTATTGTACTACAAACTGTGACACGTGTTTCGCATATAAGATGCCTCTGTCTGTCTGAGGATGCCCCTGAAAGAGGCGAAACATGTGTCACAGTTTGTAGCACAATACGTGGAATAATCTAAGTTGTTTTATATTTTAAATTAGTAGTGGTTTATTGTAAGAAGTTAGTTTCCGTAATGTGTTGTCAGTAGTTATTCTGTCATTTCAATATGTTATTAACGAGACCTGTATCTGGAAAGACATGCAGGGAAAAGAAGAAAATGATACGTTATTAAGAGGCGTTTTCATTTTCTGTAATACAATTTCCTTTTTATTATCTGGTGACAAAACTAATTACGGGTCTGGATGTCATCGTAATTTGCCGACAATCTAATATTATCACTACAAGTCTGGGAATATTTTCATTGAATTAGTTTTAAATTAACTGTAGCCTTATCTAACGGTGATAAACAAAAGCTATAGTCTTGTGTAGAACACGCCAAAATTCAAATTATAACCAGATATTAACTAAATCTGATATATTATTCTTGTTATTGATAAACGTTCTGATATATATTATGACAAAATTTGAAAATAGTGTAAAAATTTGAACCGATTTAACTAATAATGTTTTGAAACGCGTAAAAAACGTTACATACATCAAACCAATCATTAAAAACTTAGTAATCTGTAGAATACATTACCAAAATAGACAACAAACTATTAGCGTAAAAAATAGTTGTTATTGTTTTAAGCCACGTTTTGAGCATTTATGATTAGTTGATATTATATTATTTTTATTACATTTAAAGAAGTACTATTTACTTAGTTAACCATTTACAATTAATACCAATCTGCTAGCTAAGCGAAATGATAATTTTAAAAATCACTCAAGATTAACTCAATGATAAATCACATGGCATACGATATATCGACTGTGGAAAGGAAAATGGACGTAACCCACAGTTTTTCAAAACAGCTTTTTTTCGATAATCACAATGTATCTAACTTGATACACGTTCTATCGAAAGGATGTAAGCTGCAAATGGTGAATTACTATCTAAATTTAGTTTTTAAGTTTAAAAAAAGATGGGCTTGTGAAAATTGAAACTAAGAAAAAAGTCTGAAATAAAGGTTTTTCTCGATTTTTTAAAAAATAATATTAGATTATGTCAATTAAACTCCAGTTTAAAAATCTCCGTGCACTTCAAGGTTGTGTTTATTTCATAATTTGCATATGGCCGAAAATCATCAAAACACGTTGTTTGTGTATCCTGTAAAATTTTCTATGTGTGGGTTACTTCTCTTTTCCATTCCACAGTCGATATATTACATTTAAATTTTAAAAATCTATATTTAATATTGACTTTGTTAGGAGTACAGATTCACCCAATCGGACTGGCAAAGCTTTCTTCACCACCAACAATCACTACAAAGTACACACGGCGACATTATAAAACCGATAAAACAAAATGATTCGATAAAATATCACGAAGTACAAACACTATTTGAAAAATGTCACGATATTGGCTTATAATAAAATTGAAATAATAATGTATTTCAAACACAAAGAATATTTTATCAAACAGACGTATTCATAAACATCGTATAACAATACGAATACAATGTCCACTATATGTATAATTTATAAATGTATAATTAACTGTAATTCAATAACCAATACAACATTCTAACCTTACTAAACTAGTTAAGGCCACTAATAAATTATTGATTTTTTTCAATTTTGATAAAATTATAAGTAATAAAAAACGGTACATTTTAGTTTTCAACGCATGTCTCAATTTCATGTTAAGTAAAACGGAAAATAATCGTAGAATTTATACTAAACGCTGGCATGTCATAAAAAAGTGATTTTTTTTGTTCGCATGGCTACAAGCAATTGCTCAATTATACATACATTTACTTTGTGTTACCATGTCCACTCCCAAATGTACATTATGTGTACATTTAATTGGACGTTTCATTCCATAAATTGACGTATCTCTACAAAAAATATCCAACCCACACATGAGCCATTCAAGATAATTGAATATTTGAGAATGTTGATTTAAAAAGAATGTATGATTATTTAAACTCGATATGAGAACTACAAAGTGTAGGGTTTTGGCCAAAAAAGTAGCATTTAATCCCATTAATAAATGCTACATGGAAAAATGTCTCATTGTTAATGTTTTTTCACCAAAACTCTACACTCAAAACCTTATATTTTTCGCGTAGTAATTAATCTGTTTACAATCAACTTAACATATTTGTAAAATCACCTCTTTTAAATATTAAATTTTCTCAAAATAGCACATGTGTGGGTTTGATCTTGTTTACAGAAATACATTAAATTGAACAAGAAGATCTGACAGTTTTGCTCAAACTAATTATCCTGAGATGCTGGAAATGACAAGTAGTTTGCTTTTTAGCATAAGACAGGTATGGGCAATGTTTCCTATGCCTGGGGCCTAATTATCATTCTGTCTCCGAGTGAAGGGCCGAGCCAAACTATTAAACATAATAAAGTTATATACAATTAAATAAAACACGTAGCTATTTCTTATACGGTGGTGATAATGAACTAGTAGATTGGAGCCACTGCAAGTGCCCGTGCCATCTCCATTATTTAATCTCTCCCTGAAACTATTAATTTCTTTCTCTAATACTTCGCCGAGATGAATCAGGGCCGTATAAAATAGCTCGGCGGGCCGGTGATTGTTCATAAATAGCATAAGAGATAAAAACTTTATAAAATTAATGATCGACTGAAAAAATCTAACTACGAACGCATCCATCGCGCAATTCAAATAATTTGCTACGCAATCGAGTAGGAAGAATAGGAAACCATTAAATGATTACTTTTAGGGTGCTCACTGTCAATACTTGGTGGAGAGGCATTATATTAATAAAAACACAATATTCCTTTGTACTTCATTCCACTTTATTTAATAGGTCAGAACCGGTTTCGCTCATTGCGAGCATTGTCAACTGATAAGAAAAATATATAAACAGTGCTATTTATAAAAATTTAAATTGAAATAAAAGGTGTAAAATTCACCACTTATAATTTATTAGACTTTGATGATTTTTTTATTGTATGTTTTAAGCATTTTAATTTTGTGTAATTGTAGTCACTTATAATGTAATTTGTAAATTTTTTCATTGTTAAAAGTTGCTTACTCCTTTTATTTCAATTTAAATTTGTATAAATAGCACTGTTTATTTACTTTTATTATCAGTTGACAATGCTCGCAATGAGCGAAACCGGTCCTGACCTATTAAATAAAGTGGAATGAAGTACAAAGGAATATTGTGTTTTTATTAATACAATACATGATTACTATTTATAAATAAATTTAATAAAAAAACGAAGTAAAACACAATAACGGACATCGTTTTCGAAAAAACATTACGTGGAATGTCAGAAATATTCATTTTAAATTTGTTTTGAATCGTCCAATGGTGTGATTGTTTGTTTAACAAAAAATACGTTTCATTTGTTTTTTTTATGCGTCATTAAAAATGTATATTTTATTGGTGATTGAAATATTGTATTATTAGGAAACGAATTTAAATAAAACGTAATTCTATATGTTTGCGAAATATTGTTGCTGGCATTAATATAATTTGAAAACTGTTTTGCTTTTATGTAACGTTAAAATTCATTTTCTGATTGATATATTTTAGTTAAAACAACTTAAATAAAAATACGTTTTCAATTTAGGTATCCACAAATCCTACAGCCATAATACTGATTAATTGTTAATAATCCAAAAAGGGGTATTAAATACATCTTTCTCGTTTAAAATATCACTAGTCTGGATATTATTTCTTATTATATTCTAAATAATCGATCTTTTGAATGGAAGAAAACATATTGTTGTATCATAAAATTGGTGAAAAGTAATCAATTTGATTGTTTTATTCCTATAATATATTGTTATTTCTCGAAAGAGTCAACAACATTAAGATTTTACGTAATAAATACATGATAAAGCTAAATTAAGCTGCACAAGATAGCTATCGATAAATATGGTTGTATTATATTTGCATGGGTTGTTTTTTTGGAACTATTCCAACTAATGGCAAATAACTGAGAATCCCATTTATTAAATTTACTTGTACTTGTACCTGATTAAATGGTAGACAAAACGTCTTTATTTCTCGACTTCATTGATTTTATATTTGTGGCCAATCTTAGTTCGTTAAGCAAACTATAATATTAAGTTAACAGCTATGCGAACTTACTATTGCAAAATTTGAACAAATTGAGTTTCCTATCGAATGATTTCGACTGAATTCTTGACACTATTGGACCGGAATTCAACTTCAAATTATTAAATGTTATCTTTAAACTATTTACACAAATCTTTCAAGACATTTCTGAAACTCGAAGTGTTTCTGTATGAATAATCGGCCAAAGAGGCTATAAATTTAGTAGTGCATAATCGCATTTATAATGGTATAAAAAAGATACACATTTAACGACAATTATCATGTATTTATAATCACAATTCTTGGTGTAAATGTATTCTCTTTTGTATTAACATAATTATTTGAAAAATCTTTATTTATGAATGAAACAAGCTGAAATAATTACATTAAATTGTGTTTAAGAAGTAAAACATATCCTTTCCAAAGTTATATTTACGAAACGAAGAAATCTGACTTTATTAGATAGATATTTGTTTCTTTTTATTAACAATTTTGACATATGAAAGTTTTTATTAATATTATATATATATATGTATGATGCAGACTTTTAAAAGATTAAATGCCATATCGTAAAAAAAAACATCTTTCTCAAACTCGCATGAATAACAAAAAAAAATGTTTATATATCGACTGTGGAAAGGAAAAAGGACGTAACCCGGGGTTGTTTCAAAACAGCTTTTTTTCGATAATCACAATGTATCAAACTTGATACACGTTCTATCAAAAGGATACAAGCTGCAAATGCGGAATTAGTATCTAAATTTAGCTTTTAAGTTTGAAAAATATGATCTTGTAAAAAAATAAAACCTAGAAAAAAGACTGAAATAAAGGTTTTTCCTAGACAATTTCTTTAATTAATATTAGATTATGTCAATTAAACACCAGCTTAGAAGTCTCCGTGCACTTCAAGGTTGTGTATAATTCATAATTTGCATATGGCACAAAATCATCAAAACACGTTTTTTGCGCCTCCTGTAAAATTTGACATGCGTGGGTTACGTCCTCTTTCCTTTCCACGGTCGATATAAATACGTGAATGATAAAAATAGTTTTTTTTATTAAGATATCGGAATAATAATATCATTTAAGTTTAAATAAACGTTTTTACATAAGATAACCCAATTAAACTATATCTTGTAAGCAAAGTGACAGGCAGTTCTGGCGGCATAAAAAAAAATATTTGTCTTTATATTTTCAAGTGTACTTTATACCATTTAATCAAATTTAAATATGTATTAACAGGTTTAATAGCACAAAAGCACATTGGATGTTTTCTGTGCGGCCAAATCAAATTTAAATACACTTCGAGTACTTTCGGGTACATCGGCATTTAAACTGATAATACGATTTTAAAAAGATTTTTTGTAGAATTAGGACGCATTTAAGTAAGAAATTTAACTATTTATTATAATAATTATACAGTTACGAATACGTTTCATTTTTATTGAAACTATTCAATAACTCATATTTGAATTATGACAATTTTTTACACAAAAATAATCTCGAAATACAGGAATTAAGATTTAAACTATCGTTTTGTATGTATATCAAATGTTAATCAATATTATTAAAAGTACTACACGTAACCACCAATACTTTAATTATTTTTGTTATATGATGATATTTAATAGTTATTTTTACTCTACTCTTATATTTTTCTTCAAAAATATTGCTTATAAGAATAAAAAATAAGTTTTCAATTATTTCTGTCAAAAATTATTAGTTAATTTGTTTCATTATTAAGATATCCATTAAAAAAATAATTGTGATTTTAAAAAACAATAAAACTTCAGAATTATTACAAAAAATAAACTTGTGTATTTTGTCTAGTATATATATTTTTTTATTATTTGAATATATTTAGGATAAAAACATTTGATTTGTTGTTTTAAAATCACGCATCATTTGACAACAATAATTAACATATAATTTGTTTGATATAAAATAATTTACGTTATAACAAAACGACTATGATGAAATATGTGTGATAAATAAGTCGAGTTGACGTTTCATCTTACCTTAAGCCGTTGAATAGTTGCTTCGATTTTTCGAGTAGGTGGCAAAATTCAATGACAATTTTTCGTTCGTGCTCCTCCATTCCCGCCATTTTCACCATTTCCAGATATTAGTGACGAAATCCTGGAGCAGTTCCCGCAATCATCAATGAACACGAGAAGGCTATCGTTTAAGCATACGGAAACTCTGGTTCTGGAACAAACATCAATGCATATTGCTTAATAAAATACGTACCATTGCGAACATAAAAATGTGTAATCGTTCGAAATTTGAATTGCTTAAAAATCACCACGCGTTTGACAGTATAGGCGTATAATCACAAAAATGGGTTTTCCAAGTGTCAATAGAAAGGGCGGACAGAATTGAAACCAATCTAAAAAAGCGCATCGAAATACTTACCCTTGAGGTATCGCACCAATATCACTCCTAAATACCGTCATCATTATTATCACACTTGAAGTAACAATAGCTTGGTGGTTGGCTGTAAGGTATAATGCTCCGTGCGAAATGGTCTGCGTATCATATTTAATCACTTTTCGATGATAGCTTGACGTCTGGTTATAGAAGGGTAGAATGGACTTTAGTGGTGGAGGACGCGAGGCAACATGGCGCAGCGCATGCCAGGCGAGCGTTGCGACGCCAGGCAGCTGTTCAATGAATGACGTCACACACCGCCACCCTAACCCTAAAACCCTAGTACGCCCGAGCGTTTTCCTCGTGGCACTCAAATATGGTGGTGTTATGTTGCGCATTTCGTGGCGAAAGTGTCATGGCGGATCAAGACGTCAAATAATGTAACTGCAATTCAAAAACACCTTTGTGAACAATCTTTGTAATATATTATTTTGCTCCATAAACAATTGTTTTAACACTTACTGCCAGATATATAAATATTGTTAAAAATGCATCTTATAAAATACACTGCATTCATGACACAAAAAAGCGCTTAGGTAGTTGCTGTAATAAAAATTATGAATCATTTGTATACACCAAATTGTTCACCGAAGTGATATGATGGGTATTGTATATTTAACCCTTGAATATTACTCATGCCAAGATCCAAGTGTGCGGTTAATAATCTTCATAAACGTTTATACTAAAACTAGCTGACTCGACGAACTTCGTACCACCTCAGAATCAATAAATGTTGCGTTAGTTTATTGGCTGAATTAAATTCAGTTTAAATGAATACTCAAAATAAATTAAGTTCAATAAATATGCAAAATTCAAAATGAAAAGTATTTTAATTACATTGAAATGATGTAATTCACGTGGCACAGTCGATAGATTTAAAGGAATGTAGTGGACCAACGATTTGATTTTGAATTGTGAAGTTGAAATGATCCACATCTTTGTTATTTGCTGCAAGAACTGCTCGTTCACTCAACCAATTGTGATTTTTCTGATTGGCAATGATGTTCGGGAACACTTTGTTGATGAGGTTGTCCTTCGATGAGACGAAATTGAAAATATTCGGCGTAAACGAAATCAATTCGTTCGATTCGTCGACAGGAACACGGCCGTTACAGATAGTCAGCAATTGCTTGGAGAAATCTTCGGCAGATGGATCGCTTACAAATACAACTCGCATGTTTTTCGTCAGCTGAAGTTTCTTTACACAGTGCTACAGAGTCGATGATTTGAGGCAAGTGTTTATTACATCGGCAGCGGTCGATCTTGGAATGACTTGTAGTGTTTGGCGGAAGTCGCCAGATAGTAGAATCATTGCGTCTCCAAAACATCTTGAGTCATTGCACAGATCTTTTATAGTTCGATTGAGTGCTTCCAATGCGCGTTAGTTGTATTACTTGCAAAGTCAGATTATACAATCACAAGGATTATAATTCGCTGTAATGTAATTGAGTTTGTAAAGGATTTATCTTTGGATGACTTCCAGGATCTTTAATAGTGTGTACAAACTGTTCGTGCGAATAGATTGGTCACATTTTTTCCAGTACAGTGGAACTTTTCATAACGAGCACCTCTTATAATGAGTAATTTGCATAACGAATAAAACAGATTGTGAAAAAAATGATCCCTTAACGAGCGACTCTTCGCATAGCGAGTGACGCAGAGTTTTGGAAAAATCACTTTCACATCGTTGCTCGACTCAAGATGATTGACAAGGCATGGAAAGGGGTAACCAAGAGAACCCTCACTTCAGCTTGGAAGAAGCTTTGCCAAGGAGCGTTGTCGAATGTGATTTTGAGGGGCTTTAAACAGTACCTGTGAAGTATACAGTCAATGAGATTGTATCTCTGGCCAATACCACGGAACTGGAGGTGGATGGATATCAACGATATTGATGAGCTTTTACCGTTTTTTTTCAAATCGAAATCGCATTCCAGGTTGTTACACTCCTTAACAATTTATAAGTATGTAATTTTACATTAATACACGTTAAAAATATAACATTTTTTTTCCGGCATGGAACGCATTATTGTATTATATGGGAAAAAATGTTTTGCTTAACGAGTGTTTCACATAACGAGTAAGATTCTGGAACGAATTAAACTCGTTATGAGAGGTTCCACTGTATTGTAAATTTAATGTTTTTCGACATTTCAATCTTTGGTCGTATACAGAATAATTCTCGACATTCGCAGTATATGTTTATTATTGAGAAACTGTATCGGGATTGAAATGTTTGTATTTGATTGTTATGGAATGCATATTTCACTTTTTACAACTTACTGACTTATACTTCATATTCATATTAAGCAGAAATACTAATGTAAAGACATTAATCACTTTTAAGGTGTTCACTGTCAATACATGGTGGAATGGCATTATAATAAAAATAATAAAAGATTTTTAGTACTTTTTCCACTTAAAATTTATTTGATCAGGACCGGTTTCGCTCCTCGCAAGCATTATCAACTGATAAGAAAAATAAATTAAACAGTGCTATTTATACAAGTTAAATTGAAATAAAAAGGTGTAAGCAACTACTAACAATGAAAAGGATTTACAAATTACATTATAATTACACAAAATTAAAATGCTTAACACCTATTAACATACAATTAAAAAAATCATCAATAAATTATAAGTGGCAAATGATGTCAATTATAAACACAATTAAAATTTGGGAAATTTTTAAACAAAATGAAACTCTGAAAATCTGATCAAATAAATTTTAAGTGGAAAAAGTACTGAAAATCTTTTATTATTTTTATTTATTGTAAAGACATTAGTTAATTTTGGACGCTTTGAAGTGAGATGTGAATGGAAAATATATCGTTTTTAAGAAACAGCTACCTAAATCAATTATTATGAAAATTTACTACATTTTTCTTTGCATATATTTTTTTTGTAATTATAATGTCACCAAACAGCCTTATTGTCGAAAATAACGGAAATTTAGTGTCATTTTTTCTGTAACAGAAGGTCAAATATGACGCGGAATAATCGTGCACCGAATCACACAAAACACTACGATGCGGAGATCGGATCGAATTTGTGTTAGCGAAGTGCAACACCCTCAATCTTTCAGTGCCATGCGTCTTCCCCTACGGCTGTGCGACGGAGAGGGATGACAGGCCTCACCGCTCACCGGGTGACATAATAGAGGGAAAACACGCCGATTAAAAAATTCTGAAATCCAAATACGATACGAATAGATTTGACGAGTGTACGCCCGAGACGTTCCCAGTTGGCCTGCCCTGCCGGCTACTTATTATCGACGGGGCTTACGAAGGGGATAGAAAATATACGTGACTCAAAAATTAACGCCGAGTCAATAGGGAATATTTTCCTAAGTAGGTATATGTGTCATTTGAAACTTTATGGACAACTTTAACGTTAGATCAGCCCACAGAAGAGTGGTCGACGCTCTCGTGGTACTCAATTACGCGATCAAAGGATATGCACTCATAATGTAAATTGTCATCGTTTGACTTTTCAATCGATTTATATTTGGATCCAAAGTTATAATGGCTGTGATTGTTTTACCTCCTCCAACTTCTCTTATATTATGTTGAAAAAAACTACTTTATCATGACATTCTAGTATGCAGAGAAAGAAAACAAACGACGTAAGTTGAGTGAATATTATATTGTAAGCAGATGCTCTACTTTTAATGTATATCGACTGTGGAAAGGAAAAAGAACGTAACCCACACATATCAAATTTTACAGGAGGCGCTAAAAACGGGTTTTGATGATTTTGTGACATATGCAAATTATGAATTATACACATCCTTGAAGTGCACGCAGACTTCTAAGCTGATGTTAATTGACGTAATCTAATATTAATTGAAGAAATTGTCTCGGAAAAAAAATCAGTGTTTTTTCTTGTTTTTAATTTTTTATAAGGTCATCTTTTTCAAAATTAAAAGCCAAATTTAGATACTTATTCGGCATTTTCAGCTTACATCCTTTTGATAGAATGTGTCAATACATTGTGTATATCGAAAAAAAGCTGTTTTGGAAAATTGATGATTACGTCCTTTTTCCTTTCCACAGTCGATATAATTTACATATTATGTAGCGGAAAAAGTGTAGAAAAAGCATTCAATAACCATCATGTTTGAAAACTTGCAAAAAGATCCTTTTCTTTTTATTGTTTTTGACTTTGATGAAAGATAAACGAAAACATTGACTGTGTATTTGATAAAATAAATAAAATTGTTGAATCTTAGATCCACAGAAAATTTACGTACCTGAAATACAGCTTAAGACTTCGACTGTAGATGCTTGGTGGAATTTCAATCTTTCAAATTACAGTGGAACTTCTCATAACGAGTTTAATTCGTTCCAGAATCTTACTCGTTATGTGAAACACTCGTCATGCGAAACAATTTTTCCCATATAAAACAATGTAAAATACAATAATGCGTTCCATGCTGAAAACAAAATATTTTTAACAATTATTCAAGTAAAATTACATACTGATAAATTGTTAAGTAGTGTAACAACCTGGAATACGATTTCGATTTGCAAAAAACGATAAAAAATCGACTAGTTGATGCTTCTTAATGTACGATGCAACAGTTTCACACGCTTTCAGTTTTTCTCTTATTGCGCCAGAAGATTGTCGCTCGGCTACTTCCTCCTCCTCCACTAATAAACTCTCCTCCATAACTTCTTGCTAAGAAAAACAATGCAACTACATAAGCTTTTCGGTGGTCAGCTCTTGACTGTACTCTTTCACAAGCTCATCAATATCGTTGATATCCACCTCCAGTTCCATGGTATTGGCCAAAAATGTAATCTCGCTGACTGTAGACTCCACAGGTACTGTTTCAAACCCCTCAAAATCACAATCGACAACGCTCCTTGGCAAAGCTTCTTCCAAGCTAAAGAGAGGGTTCTCTTGGTTACCCCTTTTCACGCCTTTTCAATCACCTTGAAGCAAGCAACGATGTGAAAGTGATCTTTCCAAAACTCTGCGTCACTCGTTATGCGAAATGTCACTCGTTAACGGAGCCTTTTTTTCACAATCTGTTTTGATCGTTATGTGAATTACTCGTTATAAGAGGTGCTCGTTATGAGAGGTTCCACTGTATGTACATTCACACAAGTTTTGTCACTAACAACTAAATGATACATTTATTTCTTACATACACACGATACACTTATTTACTAAACGTCAGTTCAAGTCCATCTGTGCACTTGAACCCATGAAGATGCCGAATGGCGAAACCCGGGTATATAATTCTAATTAGAAAAGCTTTTAATAAATATGCATTAATAACTTTCACGGCACGACTTCAACTGTTTTAAAATATCTTTGCAATCTGTAGTAGATTGTGATATTACAGGTAAGCTGTTGAGATGGAGTCCCAACGTATAAAAATCAATTGAAATTGACACATCATAGGCGGGACACGTAATAGTACGTTTATCGCGTACTGTCGGTTTTTTTTTGGTATATTGACTCATAATTTAATGGTTTCTTCAAAATAACTGTCACGGCAAGTGATCCTTTTTGACAATAAGCAATAAACCTCATAATGTATTATGTCTTGAATGTTTGTTCACTCATAGTATTTTTTTAAAAGAGGCGCACATGTTTCTCGAATATTTAGGGCATCAGATTTCACACTTCCAGTGATCGCAAATTTGTAGAAATGAAGATTTTATACTATAATTATTTATACAATTGTATGGTATGGATTAATATTATTTTTTATACAGAATATTTTGAATATTTCATATTGATAACAAGTGGAGTGCTATTTATTAAATTAACAACAGGTTTTTATATTTAGCTTAGAAAAGTAGAGAAATTATGATGTATTCAAAAAAAAAAATCATTTTATTTTTAATGATTAAATGTCATATATGATTTCTTTGAAAATTTTAACCGAAAATATTATTTGGTTTAGAAGTTGTGTTGATTTTAAGAATTTAATATATTTTTACGCTAATCACTAATAAATGCCCGCTTATAAAGTGTTAAAAATACCGGATTGGCAAATGATCGCTAATTTTTTATCACTATTATTGTAAGTAATGAGTGAATATTATTTATTATATATCCGCAATGCGAATGACGGCTTAAGTCAGGCATACCCAAACTTTGGTCCGCGGGGCACATTGCAAGTTTCGTGTGGCCCTTTCTATACATTTTACGTACTGATGAAGAATGAGCACAAAATAAATTTGAAAATCTAAAAAAATCGATTCTATTCATTGTCTTCAGATATATATATTCATATTTTTAAATTTAATAAGAAAAAGAAACATTATACCATTTAAAAAACTCGTTAATACCATCTACCAATTTTCTAAGAATATAAATCGTTAAATTTTACAATAGCTATCGGTAGGAATTTAAATTATTGAGACATCTGTTGTATTTATTGTTAAGCAAATTATCTACAAAATATTAAGTTAAGAGATGTCGCTATTAACTTGAAACTGTCATTCCTAAAAGCTCTTTAGTAAAAGGTTTATTAAAATATACGACTTCTGGTGCAATAGGGTAATAAAAGTAACGTATTTAGTTCTACAGTTTTTTATATTTATTCTTCTTCTTCTTTGGCCATGTTCGCTAACTATGTGGAGCATATGGCCGCCACGCGGCACCTCCATGTTTACCTGTCTCCCGCCAATGCTTTGCTTCCTCCCTTGACATGCCAGCATCCCTCAGTTCCACCGAGTACATCCTATGGATAGTACCCGACGGACTCCGGGACGCCGGAATCCCACCGGTCGAAAGAAGAGGCAGGCAGGATTGAGGCTTTCCGGAGGCATCCGGAGCACGTGACCCAGCCAGTTCCAACGTCTCTCCATAACCACTGACGTGACGGGACGCTGTCTTGTACGCTCCCTTATCTCTGAATTCCTCACAACCTCACCTCACCTCCTTTGGTGGTTTGATTTTGTGAGGAATTATATTTATTAGTTGATAGCTATTTCAGCTTTCGCCATCGTCTGAACTATCACTGGATGGCAAAAGCCGAAATAGCTATCAACTAATAAATATAAAAAATTGTAGAACTAAATACGTTTATATTTTTACCTTGTTATAATGAAGTTCTACCAAGTAAATGCCAAGTCAATCAATAAGACATCTGTTGTATTTATTGTCAAGTTAACTCTCTCCCAAATTGTGAAGTTCTATAGCTTTGTTCTGTAAAATTAAGAGATGTCGTTGAATACTTAAATAAAACCATTTTTTTTAAAGTTTCCTGTCAAAAAACTTCTATATTTTATGATCGGAAAAGCATACGAAAATATTTTTTACACATCCGTGTTAAATAAGGCAATGATAGAATTTAGTATCCCAGAATTTTAAATACAATAAGTTTACTTACCAACCGTCTTCTGTATTGGGCGCATAGTTAAGAAGTGGCGTCCTAACGGTTTTCTGCTATTTTTCTTGGATAAATCAGCTGTTTTTAACAACTGATATACTGTTTTTTATTTGAAGTGGAAAACTAACCCCTTTAAAATAAAATTTGACTTTTCTAGTCAAACCAATGCATACAAAATAGATTATTCAATAAAAATAAAACAAATTGTAAATTGGATTAGTTATTTATTTTTATATTTTGTGTATACATCATACATTGTATATTTAACATCAATAGTTTCATTAGATCAAAATAGATTAAACATTTATATTTTGGTATATAATATATGATTAAGTACATTTATAATAATATATACGCCTTCTGAAATTAATATCATTAAAAAAATAATCTTATATGTATATAGAATATTTCACCCCATTTGATCAAAATTCTAAACAGAATTAGATGTTTTCTTAACAATTAAAATCTTCATTTTTTATAACGAATATATAAAATATAATTTATCAGCCAACTTTTTATAGATATAAATATGTTATCATACATATTATTTTATTTTGAAGTAAACTTAAAAATATTTTAGTTTGATTTTTCATAGATATATTTTTATATACGTTGAAAAAACGTCACGATAAGCTCTAAAAACGAATACCGTCAGCCTAGAATGTAAAGTTCGAACCAGATCAAACTACATTTTTGCAGAAGCGTGTTCAATATAAATTTGTTCAAATATTGTATTTTTTTCAATTATAACTTCTATCATTGACAGATTAATGTTTTAGTATGAATGTTCTGTTAAATATTTAAAAAAAATCGTGTACCAGGGGACAGGGGGTACTCCCAACCTAATTGTAGTAGTGGGCAGATTTGACATTCTAATAAGTAATTGGGGCTGCCAAATTAATGTGTAATATGATAAATTAATCATATTATTACTAAACCGTTCCATTACAAAATATAATTAATTACTAATTAGATTCTGCATATTGTTTTTCATTGATTGATATTACGTTATAGGCGCATCATGCACAGCTGTTGGCACAGGGTTGGAAACCTTAATTAAAAAACACAAATTACAGACGTGATCTTGATTCCTTTTTTTTTTTTTTTAAATGCATTTTCAAACATTGTTAGAGTTCCCGAAGTATGTATAAATTTCAATTGTATATATTTTTACAACGCTAGCAGATATTTTCGCGACTCATATTCAGATATAAGTGAAATAAAAAATGGAACGATTATACATTATATTTCAATGTTGGCATTCAGCTGGCCTTATTCAGATATTATTATCGTTTGGCGTGCAGCAACGCGTATGCAAAAAAAAAAATTGTGCAAAGGAGAAAATAGTTTAAGAATAAAATACCAGTAAATTTGTGCTACAAGTCACCTACAAATAAAAAAAACTCTCAGATTAAGCATCGAATGTTATCATTAATAATCATGGTAGAACTGTCGCTAACGCGGTATTGCATGCCTAAAAATGTTATGCTATATAATCGTATATCGCCGGTAATTGTCCACAAGCTCGTATCACAAAAAGTACAGTTTTAAGAAGATGTGCCCAGTAAGGATTGCACTTTTTTCTACCTCTTTCGCTATCGCTATAAAACTAAAATTGAATGGTTTAATCTTCAATTTATTTGAGGAATTTAATAAGGAAGGTAGCAAAGATGTTTCCTTCCATGCCATCTTATCCTTTATGTAAGGCATAGCACGTGACCATATTATTTGCCAACGTTTTTGTGTTAGGTTAAATAAAGTATGAAATATATATTTTTTGGAATACTAGTTAATAAAGAAATATGTGCGTATTGAAATTCTGAATTAATTATATTAAAAAAAAAACTCATAACTGACAAAATTTGAGATACGTGCTTGTAGAAAATTATCTACGATATCATACATATATTGATTTTGATTTTTCACACTTCTGTAAATATGTAGTTTGATATATCATCCATTTTGGCAAAAAATAATGGGTTTTAAAACGTACGATCGACTGTGAATGTATGCATGTTTCATATACGTAAAGTGCTCCTGCATAAGACATACCTGAAATATCAAAAACAATTAATTTTAAATTGCAATAACGCTGTACCTAAACAATTATCATTGCCCTGTTGTGTACACAAATTTACTAAATTTAAAAATATACAAGTTGTCTGTTACTATTTGCTTCCCGCGGAACCAACAACATGCAGATGGACATTTCCGAACATTTCCATGACAACCAAAAAATGTGTTTTAAACAAAATATTTACTTATAATTTACGGCATAAAAATTGTAGCTTAAATTTCTGTTTTTTAAAATGCGAATCACGGGTCATTAGTGACAACACTTTTATATGTGCACTAAGTAGGGTATCCAATCCCGGACCCTTTTTGTGATCCGGATGTTTCGGGATTGACAATTTTTCAATTGAACATTCGCCATAAAATTCTGAATAAATTGGGATTTGGATTGAGAAAATTTTAAAAATTCCAGGATTTTCAAAAATTTTCATTGTGAGAGCTTTGTTTTTTTAGCTCTTCCGAGAATTTTACAATCCAAAATCTCAGGAATTTGCGGTTTTCCCAAAAAAAAAACAAAATTTGGAATCTTTCTGTGATTTCCTCAATCACAGAACATATCCTGGGTTTGGAGACCCTAGTACAAAGCTTGCACGATTTAAATATAAATTCAGTTGAAACAGGTATTTCCGAATCATTTTTTTTTTGCCAGGACGACGATAACAGTTATAGTATCGAACTTTGTACACTTGGCCAACGATACAGCATACCAGAAACTTTGCGTCCGAGCTTAAATGATTTGTGGCATTTTGCAGTTTAGAATAACTATGTATTTAGCTTTGCAAGGCACAAAATTAATTAAGCCAATATATTTATGAATTCATGGACACTAGTGGACTAAAGTGGACGGGGCATGGGATTTATTCGTTTCCGGACACCGTGCAGAGAAGTGTCAGTTAAATTTTCATATTAAATAATGGATATACAATGTAAAATAACGCAAACATGTAAAACAATAACACTACGCTTTGCAAAAACATAAGTAGTTTATTACATCCAAATTAATAGGCAAACAAATAATGCTCGTTATACGACGTGTTTGTTACAGTAAAAATCGAAAAATCTTCGCCTGCGGTGCATTTTTTTACAATTACGTGAAATTGAGCTGCCATTATGTTTTTAACACGTTGGATCCAGGAGCTGTGTTTTCATGTGATAAGCTAGCCGAGTGTTTAGTCTCGTAACCGTGTTTTCACATGATGCGCTTTGCTTTAAAATAAAGCCATAATTGTGGTATTTAGAGACATTTTTTTTAAAAAGACTTAGTACAAACATTGTAGCAGATACTCAAGTCATTCTAAATCAGTATTTTAATTATTACTTTTATTAAAAATAGTTACTGATTTTATCAATCAAAATTTAAGGATATAACATATTTGGTGCGTTCATTCGTACTTCTGAAAATCTCATGATGGTGCAGTCACTGAGTTCATTTTCAATTGTAAATTTAGATATTCCGTAAAAAAGGATGTCAAAAAGCATTTATAAAAATATTTTGTTACTAATAGCAGCAGGAAAAAATAAATATTTTCAATTTAACCTGCAAGGTGTGCGCCAAGCAAAAACAGGAGTAAGACTCGGTACACGTGCAAAAATTGCAATACGACTCTCTATAGTAGAATATTATGACAATAATACCATAGTTAATTGAATAATTAAAGTCTTTCAAACAACCACAAAATGTTTCATTTGATTTGACATTGTGGTTTCACAGTTATAGCACTTTTAATGAGTACTTGAGAAAAAATGCAATTCTTTAAAAATAAGCCGGGCACACGGGTTACCTGCAGTTATACCTGATTTGATCCCGGGTCGAAAGTGTTAAAAAAATCATAAATGAGAAAATGAAGAGATTCGCATGGCAAAATTTTAATCCGGGTCCATCATCGTTTAGTCCGCTAGTGTTGGTAAAAACATGATAAAATTTAATGAAAATTAACATAATAATTGTGAAAAATATAGTAATTGTGCGTAGAACGTAATAGTTTGAAGAGATAAATAATTTAATTAATTAAAATAATAAAATTAATTTAAATAATTTTAATCATTAAGCTTTGCGAAGGCACAAAAGTAAAAAAGCGAAACACACTTAAAATACTTAACTATTGAGTAAACAATTATATTATTATTGTGCGATTAATGTATCCCACACATAAATTAATACAACATAGATTAGAACAAGGATCGGCAACGTGACGCTCGCGATTACTTTGGTGTCATCTTAAAAGTGCCCACCACTAGTATTGTGAAATATCGCATAGTGGTCTGAAAACTTCCAGTCATATTACTGCGCAAATTTAGATAAAGTGCATATTTCTTAAGCAAGCCAATCGGGGTCTGATTATCTTAGCTAAATAGTTGCCGACCCTTTGAATTAAAATACAAAAATAAAAATAGCAAGGATTCTTATCTAAGTTGTCCACGGATTTTCAAGTGGATTGTAAAAAATCTATAGTATCTTTATTTCGACTAATCTCGAAGGAATTGTAATATTACTTTTACTTGTCAATGTATGTTATGCTAACATTACTATAACATTACAGTAATATTGTGTGCTTCATTCATTACTTTAAAAGTATGATAAACTGTCGTTTAATAGCACACTTTATAAAGAATTTACTAAAACTTTAAAACATTTTTAATAGTGATAATTTACCATGATATGTTTGTCGCCTTGTCATTTATATACCGCATCACATTATTATATTCTTATCCGCGTTAAGCAAAAGAGGTCGCTACCTATTTATGTATTTAAAAATTACATTCATATTACTTTAAGATATATTACCGATCCAATACCCGAATAGTCAACAGACTATAGCGTTTTTTTCTAACCATTTGGGGGCCGCTGGCTCGAGTCTCCGAAAGAACGCATTAATTTTAGAACTCGTTTTCTTTCGCCCACCCCAGTTACCCAATTATTTAAAAACGAAAAGTGGAGAGGGCAATGAGCTCATCGCTACTGCTCTCCTCTCCCTATCGTTGCATTCTTACCATATCCAAAAAGAGACGTTAATTAATTAATGACAACAATTTTAAGAATCCCTGCTACTGGGATAAGTTAATAAGTATTTGCTCACAGACATAAACATTTTATATTTTAATAACATCAATCTAACACAACGGCAAATATATTTGGCGAATTTTCGCTAACATGAATACGTATAATGTCTTTGCAGATCTTTTTCACATATAATTGTATAACACCAAGAAAAGGTTAATATGTATGTTATATAGATCAGTGGTGCACAAGCTTTTTTAACGAAGGGCCATTTTTATCGATTTTCTAATCTTTCGCGGGCCGCAGAGCCACACCCAATCGTTTTTTCACACGTTTTTTTTTAAAAAAAGTTATTCAACGTATTTAAAAAAAAACAGTTTTAACTGTAATGTAATAATAATTGACTCAGATCAAGAATTTAGGAGAAACAGCATTTCATCAGTATTCATTTTGATTTTTGAGACCGATTTCTCAATTTATATCAAAGTGAGGCTTTTTTTACGCGGCACTTTCTGGAACCAATGTATCGCGTAAAAAAGGATTGGGTGTATTAACACATCACTCAATAAGTTCGTAATTTAGTATATAGATGGCGCCACTCTTGACAAATCCATAAGATTTTTAGAACGTACCAACCTTCAAATAATACGTGTCAAAATTTCATAACAATCTGACTTTTAATTCGCATGTTACAGCGGTTTTAGTGACGCTACTTTTATAATTTTCAAAACAATGGAAAATATCTGATATCCCCTGATATTTTGATTAAAATTGATCGTTGTTCTGCAAATAAATAGATTTTGGTTGTAATAATGAATCGGTCTCCTTGGTGGATGCGGAGAAGGGGTTGAAAAATGTTTTAAGCAACAAACAAAACGTGTTTTGAAAACAATAATCTAAAAACAGACTTAACATCCACCACTGACGGTACTCATTGTAAAAAGATGAATTACGGGCGCAAATGTATACCCGTGAAAATGTAATCATATTAAATAATTTAGAATAGTATTTAATTTTCTATCAGTAACGATTCAAATTATAAACCTTTGCTACTGCATAACTTTTTCACATATCAAACACAGATTTTTATCATATTCAATGAAAAATTTAGTGATGAAGTACTTGTTATTTTGGGCCGCAACAAATGTCGCGGTTTGTGCACCACTACATAGATTAATACAACACTAAAAAGTAGTAAAAATTATGTAATACTATCATAACTGGCTTGGCCAGATGAATAAGTTTATACTAACATTGATATAATAATAATCGTAATTTATTTATGACCCTAAGTATTAAAAATCTACAATCAGAATTGATATAGTATATAACGCCATCCGATGGGTAATGTCGTATTTTTTGAGTATGAAGTAAAATTTCATTATTTCAATTTCGATTCATTATTCATAAAGTTTAATAATGAATGAAGCCCAACCAATGCCAACCATGTAAAAAACTAGCCGAAAGCAAAATTGTACCATGTATGTGTATAGTACAATTTTATCCATTCTTCTTATACACCAGACTTTTCTTTTTTATATAAAATTTCTTTCCAACAAAAAAATAACACAACTTAAGACATTCGTAAGGATTTGTTACATTGCGGTGATTGGTCTGTACTTTATTTTCTCATATCCTGAAGGATAGCAGGGAAGAAAGCATTCCCTCTTATAAACAGCGTAATTATTTCATCACTAACCAAGTAAACATACAAATTTTCTGAACACTCGATTAGTGGTAGAAAGAGGAATACACTGAACTCCATTTTAACACGTTTTTTTTGACACGATTTAGAAATAACGCGGTGCAAAAAAAGAGAAAAAACAATCGAACATTCATTTGACAACGCGTAATAGTATTTGGAATTTCCTACATCCCTCGCATGTACATACTGAGTACTCAGTACTCAAATGTGATGAAGGCGATGTCGTACCAAATGTGCGTAAACGGGTTCGTCTATTGTCTCATTGTGATAGTGAATGATTTTCGTAACCTTTTATTTATTTGAGTATTTTAAAAATAAATTTAAGTTACAATAAGTAATAAAGAATTTTATTTTTTTATATCCTGAATTGATTTTTATAAAAGGAAACCTATTTTAGTATATGTTTTACACTGTATCACTCAAAAAAAAAAATCAATGTAAAAAATACGACATCAACTATCGAACTTTTATACTTTTCTGAATCAAACTAAGATTATATTATTATAAATCGCAGTCAGGATGTAATATTATATTATGGAGAGAAGTAGAAATTACTATTTGAACATATACATTGACGGACATTCACTATATAAGATATATTTTCGTACTAGCTACGTGACAAAAAAATATTTCGTCAAAAACAGTTGGATTCAAAGTTTTAAAATTTGAACAAATATTATAAGTAAATCAGTGGTTACAATAACGAGTTAATCTGACGAGTCTTTAAAATCCTGGAGGAAAACCGCGAGCGGTCAAGATTTCAAATTCCTTTTGATGCTATGAACTAAATAAGAATATTTTTGGTAGTTACATTATTCCACAGCACACCCTTATCTAATATTGATTAGCAAACCATTACTGTGTTTTTGTTTACTATTCTCATTCTTGATGGTACCGCGCTTGAATTTTCAAACCAGTTTTTGTAAAAATATTTCAGTTCAAATATAAGATGCATCAAAAGTAAATCTACTTACCAGTAACTCTACAATATTTTGTTCAAACATTACATATAATTTAATAGAACTATGTAAAATTCTTATAATTCTTACAAGAAAAAAGTATTATACTCACAGATAATTGAGTTTATGTTATTACAGTAGAACGAAATTTTTCCTAGTTTCCAATACAATACGGTAATTAGGTTCATAAATAAATTCGATCCAAATGTCTTAATTTTAAATATATGTTTGACATTATGTTATATAAATAAAAAATAGGAATATTTTACGACAACTAAAAGCTATACATATGTGGCTTCACTTTGATGGTAAACAGTAAACTATCCACTTAAGCCCCGATTTACGTGATAGATTTTAGTGCAGTTTTGATTTAATGCAACTATGATTTTTCGTAGAAGTTTAATATAATTCAATCTTGGTTCTGAACTGAGAAAAAATATTACTGAGAGTATTATTTGCAATCACGGCTCATTCCAAAATGGTTAAAAAATGAAACTTGAATTTCATTTTAGAAAATAATGTACATTTTAAAAGTATTTTTAGTTTTAAATAACTTTGAAACGATATTTTGTTTGTTATTAAACCGTGTTTGAGACTGATTTCTAAAAATACTTTAAAAAAATATTTTTTTCTACTAAATTACATTCAGGATTCACGTTTCAACAATTTTAGAATGAGCTGGGTTTGTAAGTAATACCTTAAATTTCAAAGTGTTTGGGGCATGACGTTGCTTTAAGCAACGTAAAAAAGCTCGGAGAGAAAGGCCGGACGTTCTTACAGAAAAATGCCGACAGTAAATTGAAAAAAAAACTCAAATTTTACCCAGACCAAAGTTTTGATGATGTTTATACTTATAGCACGTAAGAAATTTTCACTGAAAGAGAAAATCATGCATACAAATTATTTAGATGAGATCTATAAAATGTCAATACTAACGAAACAAAAAGCACACCCCAAGCACCCATAAAAACATGGTAAATTTTCTATGAAATTGAAAACGAAAATTACTGTTAAAATACCACAAAACGAAAAAACAAAATATTCGTATGTTTTCTTAATAAAAATTAACAGGCGGTGGTCCAAAACGATATCAAAATTTAAATTTAAGGATTAGTAAAAATGAAGAAATAAATATTGTTTTTTCATCACAACAGTAAACCATTTTTTTTATTATTATTATTTGGTGAAACGCAAATCCTAATTTACAATAAGTCATGAGTCACACTATGTATGCCTACATTTTTATTTAATTATCGAGGTGTCTTTTTAGGTTTGTTTGTCACTGCACAGTCACTTCAATCGGGGCTTTTTAATAAAGATCGTGTGTGTATATTTTATAGATTTATTATACACACCGAAAAATTATTTTCGTTATACTTGACAAAATTTTAATTTTTAATAGCTTATAAGCTTTTAGAATTACGCTTTTCCATTTTGTTGCAATATCTCAAATTGTATATATTTTCATTCCTTATTTTGTTATAAATATATATATATATATATATATTTATTTATTTAATAGGATAAATAAACTATCAATACATTTTGAAGAAACTATTATTTTCATATGTATTATATATAATAGATAAAAATAAATTATATCACGTTGTGGGAATCATTTGGAAGTATAAATATGTTTTAATTGACGTATCCCTTTCAAATAACTCAAGACAAAAAGGATTGACCCTAAAATCCCTATCAGTCATCAATCACCAAAGTGTCAAGACAATTGCTTACACCACGATTCGTATTATGTACAAATTAATACCGGAGATGAGCCAATTTTGAAGCAAAATTTTCACTATAATTTTATCGTAATTTTATCATAATAATACGAGGTGCGAAGTACTCTGTTAATGTTTTTTTTTGGCTATTTCATTTATATATATATAGAAGCTTATATATTGATGGAGATTAAGTCAAAACAATTTTGTCTTGGCTAATTTTGATGAGGTACTTGAGTACAATAGATTGATTGTGTATGAGAATAAGTAGTAATTTTTCAAAACAGGCAAGATATATGAATAAATGATTTTTTTTTGTTTATGTATTAGGAGTGATATTATAGATAAGTTGTATTATACACGCGAGGTGCAAATATTTCTAGTTTATGAATGTAATTTGTACAAAAAAATGATAATAATATATATAAGAAGGTGCAGTGTTGTAGGTTGGTAACAAATGGATTACTAAATGTATATTATGATTTATAAATTTCAGTCTTATAAAGTAAAAAAGGGTTGAAGAAGTAAGTATTCATGTTTTTATTTGTTTAATAAAATGCAGATATGTGTCAAATATACACAATTGATTCCAAAAGACGGGGAAATTAATTTCAAGTGAATGGTAACAGCATTTAATTTTGAATTACACCATAATTTGGTTTAAGCCCAGAATAAATGTTTTTTATTCGCCCACTGATATCAATTATGACGATAAAAATTGTTTTTTTTCGTGAGTCATTTTTGAAAGCTTTGTATAATTAAATTTAATCATCAGGTAACCCTCCTATAACACGATTTATTCGTATTGTGCTTTATCGATACTCATAGATATATAATATAACTAATGAAAAAATCAAAAATGCCGTCCCATAATAAACAATAAAGTCACTATATTACACGCGAGCTTTTAGCGTAATTTGTATTTTTTTTATGCAAGCTTTAAATTACGAGAAGCATTGTATTTAATTATTTTTTCAGTGAAAAATTAGCGTACTTTTAAATAAATAAAATCTTATCTTTTAATAAACAAATGATGCAAGTTAATATTTTGAATAATATAATAAAAATAAACAGTACTAAGATTCGCTTTGATTTGTAATAAAGGATTTATTTTATTCAATAATCTTTTACTGTATATATAAAGATTTTTTTACTGAATCTTTACGACATTTCTATAAAGGGTCTATGCATAATTGATTTAAAAGTGCAAGGTCAAAATTACATCGTAAAGCACTTGAAGAGTGAAGAGACATTTGATGGCGATATGTTCTTCTTTTGGCCGGTCGAAAGCACTTTTCAATTGGCACTAGAGAAATAGTATTATTTGATTGTTATATATAAGCATTCTAATAGGGTAAAATATCAAGGTATTTCAGTTCTACAGTTTTTAAAAAGTTAAAGGTTGATAGCTATTTCGGCTTACGCCATCGTCAGAACTATAGTTCATATATAACATATAGTTCTGACGATGGCGTAAGCCGAAATAGCTATCAACCTTTAACTTTTTAAAAGCTGTAGAACTGAAATACCTTGATATTTTACCCTATTAAAATGGAGTTCTACCAAGTAAATGCCAAATCAATAAATATAAGCATTCTGTTTATTTCCGTTAATACAAAGTTTTTTAGTAGGATCACTTCTGTGCTTTGCAAAACCATAAATCGTAAACGTAACTTGCAGTTCTCAAATTTCTCTGAGAAAAATTGATGAAAGTAAACGAATAAAAAAAACACTGTGAAATTTATAACATGCCAGAAGAAGCAAATTTGTCGTATTCATAACATGAATACTTTGTTTTTTTTGCTACACTTTACTGAAATATAATATATGTTTTATAATTTTTTATAAACCTGCAAAAATATTTATTTTTATTACATTGTTCTAATATTATCGAATCTACAGTGCTATATTTATGCAAAAAAAAAACTATTATATTCACGACCAGGAACGTTGTTTGTGTTATTAATTATCACTCAGTGAAAAGCACGTGTTATGTTTATTAAAAAAAAACTTTCTTTAATAAATAAAACCAATTTACCCACAGTCAAGTAATGTTAATAATCATTATCATTACCATTTAGTGGCATCACTCTATAGCAAAATTTTGGGTTTAAATTAAAAGTAAATGATTTTTAAAAAAAAAGTGTTATATGAAGGTTGCCTGTATTTTTTAAAAAGTATTTATATTGATTGAACTTTTTTCTTTGAAAAAAAACATACTCATGTTAAATAAATCATTATTAATTTATTACATTAATATAATTCAGAAATCTAAATATTTTCATTCTAAACAAAATAGATTAGGATAGATTTGGTTTTTTTTTTGTTATAAATATATATTATAATATTTTCATACTGAAAAGATGTAAGAGGGATAAGATACTAGTACGTGAGCAATACAATAGATATATACACATATGTTATTTATTATAATAAGGAATTATTAAAAAAATACAATTTGTATATTTTCCTACAAATACTCAGTCCATGTCTATCTTAGATAGCCAGGACTATCTATCGCGTCATAAGATCATCGCTAAATGTTTATAATAATTTATACGCTCACAATTTTTAATCTTTTCTAACACTTCAATTCATTTAACAAAAAATAATATAGCAAAACACGATGTCACATGAGCCCTCGAGAGGTGAAGTGAGTAAACTAGTAAAATGGTAAAACTTAAAGTACAATCAAGTGTTTACTTGGTGTTTTGGTGGATTGCATATTTTTACTTTACGGATATAACACTATTGGAATGTGTTTTAACTGAGGTTACTTCAGTTTTACGATACTTTAAGACGTGTAGAATATTACAACGCATCTAACTATTTTTTTTTCAAGTGCCACTTGGCTTACTTCACCTCTAATGGGCCCAAATATATCCATTGCGATCTCAAACATCACCGATTTACAAAACAACTGTGTTTCGCTACATTAAACTAAAAAAAAGGTAATTGTTAACCAAAACGATTGTTTTGCAATTTTTTGTATTCTTTCAAAATAAAAGTAAAGTTAAATTCGTGTTGCAATATGGAGAATATTGTTTTACTCCTTTTGCTGTATTTAGTATCAACACAAAATCACTCTTTTATTAAGATACTCACGTTAGACTTGCCTTAACTATTGTAGAAAAAAATCTATAATGCAGCGTTTCCCAAATAAAATGTGAAACTGTGCCCGAGGCGAAAATAAAATGTTCGTTTGAAATTAAAGTATCTTTAATTTTCCGGAACCTCACACTTTACCTCAAGAAACACAGTTTGGGAAACGCTGGGCCAAATTATTGTACACATTATATTGAAGAAGTTAATTAAATTTTCATTAAAAATGCAAAGAAAAGATTTAAAACAATATAACTAACAAATAAAAGTCATGATAGTTAATAAGTTTGCTTAAAATTTCAGAATTTAATGATAAATTAAAAATTAAATTTTCTGAAACATAAACCTCTACAATTGAAATATTTTTGCTATTATTAAAAGAGATGCAATCAATCAAAAAAATGTGTATTATTTAGCTGAATTGAAAGCTGTATAAAATAAAACGTTGCTCTAAGAAAACGAGCATTAAAGATGGTAGTGGTGTATACTACGCAAATGTTAAAAAATGCGCAGTACATGCTTAAGTAATAAACCTTTTTGTAATATTTTTTGTTTCATGAACAATAAATCACATACAAACAAAAAGGTTTTTGGTATATCTCTTTTTTGGTTTTTACCAGTCATTTACTTTCATGTTTAAGCTCCCAAAAACTTCTTGACAGTGTAGCCTGGGATGGCGTAGAAGAACAACAGTAAGAGTACCGCCAACCCCACTACGATGATAGCTTTCAGCACGCGCCACTTGTAGTTGTGCCAGATTATGTAGCGGATCGATTTTAGAGGATTCAGAATCCACATAAAGGATCCGTCGGGGCGGCTGTAAATTGGAGAGAAAGAAGACGATGTAAATGAGACTGAGAGAACAATTGAATCGGCACAGAAAGGTAAAAATGTTCGTATAATTTAAATTGTTAATAAATGCGAAACAGCAGTATATTTGTCGACATATACTTAGCAAAACGATGTCTACTATAAACTAACATGACAGTAAATTTTTACATTCTGGTTTTGTTTCCATTTCAACATAAAGTACATTTTATTCTCTTTTTGCGCGTCTTCAAAATTCTACAGTTTAAGAAAAGGAATTATCTACAGTGTTCTAAATCTTGGTTGAAAATGACCAAACACGGCTTAATTTATAATTAAATATATAATATATACTTAGGCCGATCGAGTGCGTCTGGCTCGTTCCTCCCCATTCCAGCCGGAGTCTTCTCTGCTTCTTCCTTGGTTAGAAGATGTATTTCCGCTTCCATTTTACCGGTCAGCTCCAGCTCGTCGTTTTCTTTCTTTATGTAAAATGGCCACCAGCCTTTCACTCGTCGTTGTTTGAAGATGTTTATCATAGGTACTGACCCATCCGTTTTCAGCATGTCCAAGGTACAAAGCTTAGAAGATTTGGCACCACGGGGGAAACGGTTCAGGTCAAGGGTGATAGCCCCTACAAGTTACACAGAAAAGATTACATGTTTGAACTCTCGACCGAGGACTACAGTAACACGAATACCCAAGATCAGTCGTGGATTAAGCACATGGGAGACCCCAGGTGCAATAAAATTTGGTTTTTCGGATAACATAAGATCGTCAGAAAATTCCATGACAAATAATAAAAATCTTGCAAACAAAAAGTGTATGCGTTATATAATATAAGCCATGTTTGAGACCATTGAGATTCGGAGACCCCAATCGCGCGCCTTATTCGTTTATAGAGTAATTCGCCAATGCCCAAGATTTTTTACCAATCTTACACTATTAATTAACTATCATTATCAATATCAGATGGCACTACCACTTTGCGGCGTTTGACTAAATGCACGCGATACGTCAGACGGAGAGGCAGTGTGGCTCTCTGTGTGTATGTGCCGTGTTTCAAATGGATAGATAAATTGAAACAATTAATGTCATATTGAAATTTACTGGACGACCGAAATACAGAAGGTATTGCTAAATTTATATTACAGTCAATCAATATGCGAATACTCGATCTCTTTGGGGAATGTGTAATTCGAATAACCTGCTTTCAATATAGTTCACAGCGCTGTTTGTGCTGTGAAAGTGCTTAATACCGCCGCATTCAAGCTAAATTGTTCGCAATGAGAGCACGTGTCAGGGGGTTGGAGTGGAGGTGATGTTCCCGGGTATGTTTAGTTTTGTTCGCAGTGCAGTCTCGCTAAATTTTTCATGGCTTTTAAGCTTTGCCTATCGTGTTTACTGCGCCAATTTTAATTCCATTAGCCCAGTGAATAGCGTTACACCATATCTACAACTACATCGTTGTACCTAGCTAGTCTAATTTCAGTTTGTTCAAGTGTTCAATTGTGGTTTTCGTAAAAATGTGTATGAAATAATTTTCACCGTGAATTTTATATCACAAGTGGAGAACATGTAGTATTGCAGCGCTTTAAGTGTGATATTTTTAATCAAAGTGTAAAACTATAAAAAATATCTGGCATTGGAGCTAATGCTATGTCTATTTCAGATCCTATTTTTGTAGTTTTAATTCACGCGTCATTTAATCGAAGAGAAAATAAATTTCAAACACAAAAAACCTAGATCGGAATTGTTAAATTGAAAACACATGAATTTGGTATCGATGTTACTTTGCCTTGTACACAGACTCGTCTGATCTCTAGGGTAAGACTATAAAGAAGGCGGAATTTATTTTGAATGTGAATGAATTTTAATAGTATAATATATATTTTTTTTCAAGGTAAATTGTTTTGAAATCGTTGCCAACCAGTTGCTTAAACTTTTTTTTCAATAAAGGAAACAATTTAAAACGGTACATAGTGGCCATTAAATCTTTTTGTTTGCGAAATTGAATGAGGGACAGATACCATGATAATTTACCCAAAATACATAATGATAATTTACCCAAAAAATCATCAGCAGAGAAATGATCTGCATCCCACACTTGAAACTCCAGTCTCGCCGGGATCTTCGATTCAGTCTCATCCCAAGAGAAGAGTGACTCCTTGCGTGAGATCACGATCTTTTCTTCGGCCACCAGGTAATCGAAGGGGTATATAAGGCGCCAGTTGAAATTACCCTCTCCAGTCAGCGAGCGGTAGTGGATGTCGGTTGATTGACAGTCTTCAGGCCCTTTTAGCCAACTGTAAGAAAATACAGGATTAGCTGTTTTGTAATTTTAAATAAAAATAATTTAGTTTGATCAAAGGATCGAATTGTTGCGAACGTTATATTTCAATTTTTAAACTCACCCCTTGACGTAAATGTCGGACATTTTTTCTCCTGTAAAAAATGCATCATCCTCCAAGACAACGTCGTCCGTATTCCATATGATAATACGCAACTCATAGGAGCGAGGTTTCCTCGGGGAAATATCAATCGGAGGACCAGGCGGAGGCAAGTCCATCGGGAACATGTCGACCCACATTTCCAACTTCCCTCTTTCGATACCTGTAAAAAACATTATACTTTATGCTGAAGCGTGAGACCCTTTTTACCCTCGTCTGTACGTACTTTTAACTGTCCTTGTTTAGTAACACCATGTTATGAAACTTTTTAAGCAGTTGTAAAAAAGTTTGACATTTACTTAACGTTATAGCTTAAAACAAATCAAAACAATAATCCGCTCTTTACAATTCATAAACGTTTACTTATTGAGCCTCTGTATATGTATGCCTTTATAATGCATATAATTGGTATTTACTCGGCTTATCTTCATTAAATGAAAAATAAATAGAGTTTGTAATTGTTCTAAAAATATGGAATATTGTTGATAGTTGTAGTATAATATTATATAATATTCGAGCTATATATAATTCTGAGCTCTGACTATGGTGTGATTTCAAATAGCGGTTTTTTTTATTTTTTTAAATTAATTAACTATTTCCGCTTCCAATGTTAAGCAAAGTAAAACTATCTCAACAGATGGTTATTTCTGCGAAAACTACTCAGTTGCTCAACGTCTCTTTTTCGAACAGATTAGGGTTAGTAAAGGACTAATAATTAACAAATCGTTGTCGCTACGGCCAATTTTTTGTATCGGATAAACGGCGGGAGGGAATGTCAGTCGCAAGATAAATCCATGCCTACGAACTGAAATTCAGTACTCCTTTAGTAATTTTAGTTAATGGGGTCGTATTTACAATATTAAAAAGATTTTTTTTTACTCTTATTTTAAAATAAGATTAACTTTGCAAGCAACGTTTCATAATTCGTGTGCGTCTTTGAAACAGTTCTGTCGTAATTCAATACATACAGTGAAATTAATTAAGTCTTACCCGGCTTATCAGGATTGAATAGAGGTCTTGTTTCAATATGCTCAGGCACCAAATGGCACCCAACGTGGGGCACTTCATGCCACCTGTGCAAAACGCTTAGCGCCAATTTTTCTTCCTGCTGTCTGCTGCTTCCCGCAATATCACTCGGTCCTTCGTCCTCTTCATCTTGAGACTCGAAGTACTTTTTGCCTATCTTCACCCTTCCAAGCTCGTACGACGGCGGATCTAACTTTTTATCCTTGCAAAGCTTAGCGAGGATTTGAGTCGGCTTCATTGCGTCGCGCCACCTGTTGTAGCCTTGTCTGAAATTTGAGCACATTTTAAGCCTGCTTTTTATATAGGTAATGCCGATTGCTTATAAAGTAATTCAACAGAGTCCGGAATAAATTACTATTTTTACATCTTTCTTTTGACAATCGTATTGCCATTGAGGCTTTAAATAATATTTATTTTATAAACATTGTACATATATTTAATTTAATACATTTAAAAAAAACCTGTCTCAGCTTACTCACGCCTACGGTATCCAATACCGGGATCTCGTTCAATTCTGTGATCCGAAATCCCGGGATTGTGACAGTACTAATACCGAGATTTCGGGATTACGAAAATGAAACTTGAAAGAGCTACAAATAAAAGAGCTACAAATTTTGGGAAATCCGTAAATTCCTGAGATTTTGAAATCGCCGAGCAAAAATTTTCTCAATCCCAAATTTATGTTGAATGTTCAATCCCGGGATCACAAATACGGTTCGAGATTGGACGCCCTAACCTCATTTTAAAGCATTAATAATTATAAAACACTCACTCTTCATACTGCATTGGTAGACCACACGTAGCCCGATGCCGGCTGTAAAATCTGTTTTCGAGGTCAATCCTCGTTTCGCCTATCACATCATCAGATCCAACCAGATCCCAGTCTTGAATCTTAACAGTCAATATAGAGTCTCGCGGAAATGTCGCCTCCACCTCGAAACACTTTCCGAAAACCGGATTCAACTGTTTGGAAATATAATTTTCCTTATCGGATATTTTTTTGGATCCGAGCTGGAGTACGATGTACGGATCGGCCTTGCCGTTCAAGTCCATGGGGTGTAAGTCGTTGGCTTTTATCACGTAGACCCTTACAAGTACTCGAATCGGGTCATTTGACGGCATGCCCTGGAAGAATCCGAATTGCGGATCAAACCCCATCGATCGGTCATCCAGTCCCTTTTGCAGTGGCCACTTGTAGACTTTGATAGCGCCCTGAAATAAAAACATCAACTTGAAATAACGAACAACTTTAGAAGAATTAGCCGAGCGTTATGTAACTCACAGAAAAGAGGTAAAAATATATGTACTTCATATTATGACTGTCTCTACTATTCACATAAATATTGGTCCCCTCTTTGCCTACGGTTTTTATTTTTATAATATATCAGGAAAGTAAAATTAAAATCATTCGTACTTAAACAAGCATTTGTGAAAGTAAGATTGTCTGAAGATGCCTCTGAAAGAGGCGAAACTCGTGTCACAGTTTGTGGAATAATCTAAGTTATTTTTATATTTTACATTAATGCTGGCTTATTCATTTGAATTTTAAATAAATTTAACATAAATATTTGTCTCGTTCGTGCATAGAGGTCGACGTGACACAGGAATATAGTGAAGCTGATATATACGCAAAGTAGTGAGTGTTCATATCAATAAGGCACATTTCCTTTTTAAGGAATTTATTTGGTGTGCCGCGGAACAAACCCCATTTACCAGTCTGCCGTGAAGTAAACAAGGTTGGCAGACACTGAGGTATATGTACTAAAATTGGTGTATTTTTGTGATTTTGATCTCTCGCGTCATTCTCACGCCCTTACCATATGCGTAAAAAGAAATGTAAATCAAATGATCAGTTTTTTTAAAACCACGTCCACATAATGTAATATTTCACTTATCTATTTTTTGCAAGCTGATTGACTCTGGTAATAACATAAAAGTAGCACTTGTGACAAAGAAACTAACTTTGAAAGATCCGACAATCCTATTTTCGTCTTCGGTGTCCTCTCCAGTCTTTTTTCCTCGGTACAAGTCGAATGTTAATAACCATTCCTTGAACTCCTCAAACACAACTTGTGACTCCAATTCATTTGGGTACACCTAAAAACATATGTAGTATGTATACAGTTTAAGTATCATTCGCAAAATCAGATTTAAGTAGATAAAAATATTACAATTAAGATCGTAAATTTTTCAATTTAACCAATTTCAAATTCATTAAGATTTTGTTTCGACTATGAAAATACGGCTTTAAATATGTAAAGCCAAATTTATTTTATTTTTATTGTTATTAATCTATGACCATACAACTTATTCGATGATTATTAATTCTTATTTTAATTAAGAAAAAACACAAAATCCCATTGTACTTTTTTCCACATTTTATTTATCAGGATCAAGACTGGTTTCGGTCATGGCGAGCATTGTCAAGTGATAATAAATATAATTTAACAGTGATATTTATACAAAAACAAATTGAAATAAAAAGGTGTAATTATTCATCGGCATCGAAAAGAATTTACAAATTACAGTAGATGTAATGAATAAGCTAACACAAATTAAAATAATTATTTTTTACCTTTGAAAGTGCTGATATAGGAAGTGTCCGCTTTTTGTCCGCGACTGGACTGAGTTTTGTTGCATTTTTTGATGTCGATCTTGGTTTACTTTTTTTTCCCTGTCCCTTCTGTTTGCGATCGTTGCTAAAATTTCCAGTGATATTGATATCAGAGTACAAAGAGAACGAATCGTTCTTTCTGGTTTTCAAGTTGTTCTTTGCCTCCTTTCCTTCTTCGATCATCAACTCCACCGAAGCAAAATATTTAGTCCACCAATCTTTCTCGCTGTCGTCGTCCTCTTCCACTTCGGTGCTCGGCCGCTTACTCTTTTTGTCATCGATTTTTACGACCTTATTACTTGTTGATCCGCTACCGTAACCGTAAAGAAATGGCGTATCGCGCAACAGGAGCGGAGAATTTTCTCTTTCGTTTTCAATCTGTATTTTAGTTTCGCTCTGACAAGGTTCGACTCGTTCTGTGTCTGAAGTTTTATGAACGGACCGTTTTCTTTCTTCTTGTTCCCTTTCTTGTAGGCGCATCGGCACAAACATGTATTTGTGAATCGAATTAATCATATGTGTACCCACTAAAGTATACCTACCAAAGCTTCTGCAATCAACCACTCTGATGGTCAACGGTGGCCTGTACAACTCTTGCTCTGGCAATTCCACGTCCAAAAATTTAACAGAGCAACTAAAGTTAGGATTCTTCTGCGCGTTTTGAATAATCGACGAATACAGTATATTTCCAGCGCATTCTATATCGACTCTTGGTTTATCAACCCTTAACAAATGAATTCTCTTAAGGTCACGTAGACCCCAGAACAACACTTCAATACGATAGTTTGCAAGAGTAGGGCGAATTTCATTGGGGACAGGTAAAAGTAATCCGTCAAGAGGAGAAGGTAACACTGGTACCCCGGCGGGTGACTTCAGTTCCCCACCGTCACCCCTTTTTGTTTGAAGTAATTCGAATGTTGCCAGAAGTTCTCCGGCGTGATCAAGACCTCTTGTTATTTCGTACCATTCCAATGATGGCGGGAAAAATGGTCTAGTGTAGGAATCCAGCAAAGACTTGACGATCGGCTTCGCCATTGCGCGGCCAATGAATTCTGATTTCCCGACCTTGTCCCTATCGAATATTTCGATAATGATCGTAAAAGGGTCGCTCTTGATTTGTTGCATGGACCCAAACATAGAGATGTCATTGAAGATCAAGGTTTGATCCCACGTAGGGCTGAGGGTTTCATCGATCACGCGTGTGGTTTGGCAATATTCGCTTGCAATGATTCGCGCAAATGGATCAGACAATCCGGACGCATCTGAGCCAATAAGAGATCTCGCTTGGTAAATGTAGGCGCGAAGTTGAAACGTCTGCAATAATTCAATACCTGCTTTATAAATACAATATACATAATTCTAATGTCTAACTATTACTTCCGTTTTTAATTAAATATAATAATGAATAATAATTAACGTTGGACATAACATTTGAAAAGTAGTAGTTTCTGTCAGTAATATCAAATAATTTAGAAAATATTAAACAAATCATACATGAATATCATAAATCATAATACCAAGAATATGTACATATGTATTACCGTTGTCAATTTCTATGTTGATGCTGTTGATACTCAAGTCGAAGAATAAATTTTTGTATGAAATAAAATATGCTTGATTTCGAATCAAAGTAAATTAAAAAAAAACCCTTACTTAATAGGACTCGGGTCCACTAGTGATGAGTGATATAAAAAACTTTAAAGCATGGGCTTTTAAAAAATATTATTCATTTGAAAAAATGAAAGCTTTCATGTGTTGATTGACAAAATGAGTTTTTTTTTTTTAAATTTTTAGCTTTATAGTCAATGCAACAGATGATCACATGAGATTCACTCGAAAACCAAATTGTATTCATTATAAACACTCAAACTTAAAAACAAAAAAATACTTTGACGGAATTTGTACCCAAGTCCCAGACCCATTTGCTCGCTAGTGGACCACCGAGAACATTTATATATTGATATCACCGTCTTAAAAAAAAATACAATTTCACGATAGAATAATAATATGAAAAAAAACATTACATGGTGTTCGGAGTATGAAATGACGGACGGAGGCGACACATCGATTCTCTCTGGTGTTCGCAATTCCCGAGAAAGCTGGTATCCACCAGGCAGTCCTTCGACGAAATGCTTCTTGTCCTTGGTGATGCCCAGCCAAAGGTAGATACGTAGCTTCGTGGGTATGGTCCATCCACTGGCACCTTCAGCTTTCTTCCCGGGAAGCTGGTAAAATTTACACAATTGTGATAACTAATATATTATATATGACGCCAGCGTTCAAAATTATTATTATCATTGTACTTAAAGAGGCTAGTTATTTTCGCAAGTATTTTCTTGCTTTAGCTGGATTTAATTTACTCGACTACAAATTACTAGTCTAACTTTCGGTATGTTCAACGGTAACTTTGTAAAAAACAATTTTCGATGAAAAAGAAAATACTTTGATATTCCACAGTTTTTACCACACGTAAAAACACAACTACTATGTATAGTCATCAATTTTAATGATTTAATTTGATTTTTTCTCAAGCTCCATATAGTACCATGAATTCAAATATATTTCAATTAATTGCTTAAACACAACATGTTCCAAAAAGCATAGAACAAAATGAGCCTTCTTCATATTGTAGAAGATGGCGTTGATGAGTTTATTGATAAATGCACATTCATACTAAATTAATCGATCTTTCAAAAATGATAAAACACTAAATCATTGACATTATGTTGTACCAAATTTTATTCTTATTAGTGCAATTAAACATTTTTTTTTCATGTCCTTATATTTAGGGTAAAAATTCAATATTTTTGCAGCTGTAAATAACCAATTAACGTGCTGCAAGGCAATCCAAAAAACTGCTTTGCTAATTATTGATTAACACAACCCATTCTTGGTAAATGATTTTTTTTATCTAAAAGTCTTTCAAGTATTATAGTGCATATTATGGTCATTTTTTCAATATCACATAGTCTATTAAGATAAACGATAAATAATGGATTAGTCCAGGGCTTCCCAAACTGTGTTCCGCAACAATTTAGAATGGTAATATACACTGCAACACAATTTAACATATTATTCTATACATATATTAAATATCGAGTGATGGTAAATCTTCACTAGGGCAGCGTTTCCCAAAGTTTTCCCCCCGCGACCCGGTTATTTTAATATTTCTCCTTCGTGACCCACTAAATTTGTTACGGCCTATACCAGTACTTCCCAACCTTTTTCATGCCACGGATCCCTCAATCGGAAAACAATAATCTGCGGACCCCTGAATTTTTTTTTATTTCATATGTTCATATTTTATAACAAAGAATGTCGAAAGAATGAAAATATTTTCGCAGACCCCCTCGAAAAATCTGTGGACCCCAGGTTGGAAAATACTGGCCTATATTACCGCCCTATAGGTAAAATAAAACAGTATATTTATATCCATACAGTCTTTATATGTTATAATAAAAATTATATAGATTACTTTAAGGAAATTGGCGACCCGGTACCGGGTCACGACCCATCATTTGGGAAACGCTGATCTAGGGTAAAGGTGGAGATTTTGAATCACTCACAGCTTTGTTTACTCATATTTTTATGTACCACTGTTTTAAACATAATAAGATATTTAATAACATATATATTTTTTAATATTTTTACCCAACCTAAAAAAAAGCTGTGTTTCATTGCCCAATAAGCCTGCGAAACCCTGGGTTAGGTTAGGTTAGGTTGGGTTAGTCATACATATTATAAAAGACTCACTTTCAAAAACATCGTATGAGCTACCCCGCAAAGTTTACCGCATTCTTCATCGATCGGCGAATGGATGACGTGTCGAGCCAGCACCCGCTGGTAAGCCAGGCGCCTTCCTCCACCAACCGCCCATAAAACCACATCAGGCAGAGCACCTTGCGGCTGCAAAGTTTCACATTCTTATTACACAGAACACGATAAAAGTTAAACCTAATCAAAACCTGTCATGTTATAAGATGTTATCTAATAATTTAAAGCAGCGCGAATAAGATAAATACTATCGACGTATGGGTCATAAAATTTAGTACGTATTGTGGAATAAAAGGTTTCAATGTGTTTTTGAAATGTTTTAATTTACAAGTGATTGTATCATCTATACTTTATACCTAGTAACATTTCCATAATTTTAATTCCTCAATTGTGGGGTTATAATGCAAAACGTGCTATTTCCAAAATGAGCGTTGTTCAGTTAGGTGATTCAAGCCTAAGGAATCGACTGGTATTATAAGTTTTAATAGACAATATATAAGTCATATTTTTAGGCAAAAGTTATTTTGTTTGTGTTATTCGTTATAGTATTTGACTCTACCGAAGAGTTCGAGTTTTGGATTATAACCCGATAATTATCAAATCATAATTTGTGGTTGTCAAAGTATATAAAGATCTTCACATAGCTAAGGCACATAGGAGCCGATCAAAAAAAAAACATAGTCTTAACCAGGGTTGTGGAGTCGGGGTTTTGTCCGGAGTCGGAGTCGAAAAAATCTTATAACCCAAATTCATTAAAAAATAATAATGAGGTGTATTCGAACCGCAAGAGTCAACAGTGTTGCTAGGCTGACTTAAAATAATCTGATGGTATGTGTTACATATGGGCCCATTAGAGGTGAAGTGATCCAAGTAGTATGTCAAAAAAAAGTCAGACGCATTGTAATATTCTACACGTCTTAAAGTATCGTAAAAGTGAAGTAACGCCAGTTAATACAGTGAACAAATATTGTAAATACGAATACATACGTTTATACAGTTAACACCAGTGTTTACCTCTGTAAAATAAAAATGTGCAATCCACAAAATAAAGACGTGATTGCTCTTAAAAGTCCAAGAAAAAAGTTTTACCATTTTACTGGTTGGCTCACTTCACCTCTAGAGGACCCAAATATACAAGTTAAATTGAAATGATTGAAAAACTTTTTTGTAGCCGGAGTAGTTTTTTATTTTAAAGCTGGCGTTGGGGTCGTCTTTTTTTAACCTGGCTTTAAATTCATTAACGTATAACATTTACTGTTGTGCTTCTAACATTATAGTTTAATTTTCAGATGTACCAAACAGTATCTTCTGAAAGGTTGTATGTAGGAGTTATATATAACATTTTTTGGTTAGTAAATATGAATATAGCATAGTCAAAACTGAGTCTATCTCAAAGAGAATATATGTTTTTAGTTAGTCCCCTGTGGTCATAACCCCTCACAATTAGGCTTTCGTTAAATGTTAAGACGAAAATAAATTCAATTGTCTTGCGATACAGTAGTTCCTCTACTTAACGGTTAAGGTACATTTAGATTTCGCCTGAGTTAATTAACAAATTCAGTAACAAAATCCATAGATATCGATGTATGAAACAAACGGACATAATTGACTTTGTTGAATTCTCATCTGCATAACTATGAAACTGCGTAAGTCCATTGTACAATAAATTGAATAACTATTGTGCAATGTGATGGTGTAACGAAAATTCATACCTATGTTACAATGGTTTACAATGCAAATTAATTAAGGTCTACAGGTTTATCAATTCCGCTTTTACCGGTGTTTGTGAATAATAATTATTGCTAATTATTCGTGCTAAAACACAAGAGAACAGATGCTCTGTACAGCATGACGTTAAAAGTTTGAAGAAAGTTTGAAAGCACTACAGCTGACTGCACATTGAACTTTGAATGGGTAGGAGTGCTGTGGAGAGGGGATTAAAATGGAATTGCTGAATTACTGTTTGTATGGATGGTGCAGCAGACACTCGGGGGTAGTATTACGTACTAACAAAATACCACACCAAGATTAGTAATCCCAAATTAATATTTGTTATATACATTAATCGAATATTAAATTATTAAAGTATTTGCCTGATTTTAACTAGGGAATGCAATACCGGACGAATATATTTATCTTCTTCTTTTTTGGGCATGTTCGCTCCCTATGTGGAGCATATGACCGCCACGCGGCACCTCCATGTTTCCCTGTCTCCCGCCAATTGCTTTGCTTCCTCCCATGACATGCCAGCATCCCTCAGTTCCGCCGAGTACATCCTATGGATAGTACCCGACGGACGTCCGGGACGCCGGAATCCCACAGGTCGAAAGAAAAGGCAGGCAGGATTGAGGCTTTCCGGAGGCATCCGCAGCACGTGACCCAGCCAGTTCCAACTTCTCTCCATAATCACTGACGTGACGGGACGCTGTCTTGTACGCTCCCTTATCTCTGAACTCCTCACAAAATCTAACCACCTCACCCGCATTATCCGACGCAAGCATCTGTTCTCGAAGCTCAGTATACGGTTTTTCTGAGTCTTCGTCATGTGCCATGATTCGCAACCGTAAAGCAGTACCGGCAGAATGCAAGCATTGAATAAGTGGCATTTGGTTTTAATCGAGTACAGCTGTGTGTCCCAGACAGTCCGCATTGAGTTGAATGTGGATATATTAATATATTAATACCGGTATTAAAAAAAAGTTTAAACGAAAGCGAAAAAGTCGACCAATTGGGATTTCAATAACGGGAGAGTAAATTGAAATCGGTACTTCAGTATTTTATATAAAATACCGCCATTAAAAAATATACAAAATCTTAAAAAAAGTCGTGTCCTATGGCGCAGCATATTTTCCATTGATTTATCGATTTAAGATCGAAGGCATGAATGTTTGCGATGTCTAAAAATTCCCCCACCCCCAGCCTTTCGATCTTACAATAACTAGGCATAGCGAGAGCGATTAGTTAACCACAAGTCCTGTATTAGCCTTTATCCTTACATCCCTACTACTCTCTTTGGAAAAGAAATGTTGAGCGACTGAGTATCAAGCTTCTGTTGAGATAACTCCATTAGGAGGCCGTATGATTTACATTGGGAGCGGACATGGATAAAATAATAATAATTTTACGCCATTGAAAAGTGTCATCAATTGAAACATGTCAATATTGATACAACTCTTAGCAGATTTAAGATATTAAAATGCGTCGCGAACAATTTTATTGGAATATATTGTGATGGTTTCTTTACATTCAGACATCAATTTTGGATAATTTTCAATGACAAAACGTCAGTATTTTGGTCCTTTCGAGGTTTTAAAATTTCCATACATTTTAAATTTCGTTATTGGTAAGAAACATAATTCAAAATATGTTGCAAAAATATATATAAATTTCTGAAAGTAAGGCAATTCATACTGTGCATCATAGCTGTATTTGGTGCCACATATCGTAAAATCAAAGTGTCCTCTAAATTACCGGTGGACATTTAAAAAATATGTTAATAAAAATAAATCTTAAAAAGATTTTTTAAAAAAATCGAGGTGTTTGTGTGTCATTAATATAAAAAAAATATCATATTATTATTAAGTCTTAAAATATTAATGTGTGGCCAATCGGAGATATGCATTATTTTATCTGGCCCACCAAGTGATTTCAGTTGGGCATCCCGGGTATATTGCAAACTCTCTCATTTTTTTTTCGAATAGGTGTAAATTAAAATTTGATTAATTAATAAATACACTCACATCCTCAATCAGCAACTTCAGCTTAGTCAGATACGATTGCGCAGTTTTGTATCTCTCCTTGAATGAAGATTTTGTAATTATAGCTTTTAGATGTTTGCTCTTCTTGGACATCGACTCCTGAAAAGAAATATTGAATAATCAATAATGCAACATTAGATATAATGCAACGTTACTCCGAGAACTGTTTTAATATTTATTGATTCGGAGGTGACTTCGTTGACAAAACTGAGTGGTCATTCTGTTTGAAATGGCGGCGGAAATGGAAGGCGTCATACATGATTCTATTATTTACTAATGTGGCGTTTTCTCTCTCTTTACCACCGATTTCCGATGGTTAAAGGGAACACAAAACTAACTAACTAAATTACTAAATATTATTTCTTTGGAAGAATACTTTTAGCTTCAGCTAAATAATGCTCGCTGATCCTATTAAACAAACGTGAAATTAGCAGTGAAGAGTATTTAATTTTTTAAATTACTGCTCTTGTAAAAAACCAAATACTGTTTTCATTCTCTATAAACGGTCCATATGCTAAACAACAAGAACAAATATGGGTTCTAAAAATCATCTTAGTGATGATTGTAAGACAAATAATAATTACAACAATATATGTCGAGTCCTATGACGCAGCGGTTAGCGTTGTTGGCTTCCGTGCCGGATCTTACGGGTTCGAGTCGCAACACGGATAGATTTTTTCGTTTTCTGTTCGAAGGCATTGGTGTTTGTGATGTCTAAAAATTCCCTCTCGCCCTTCAATAACTGGACGTACCAAGAGCGATTAGTTAACCACTATTACTTTCCTAGCCTTATCCTTCTATCTCTACTACTCTCTTTAAAAAAGAGAGGTTGAGCGGTTGAGTAACAAACTAGTCTCGTAGAAAAAAACTGTTGAAATCCCTCCATTACGGGGCCATATACTCTACAATGGGAGCGGATACGGATTTTAAAAAATATATGTATATTTTGAATAGACATAATATTGTGACCAAAGACGAGGAGATCTGGCCACAATGTTGAGTGGCTTTATAAAAATGAGATATTAAATAATAAAAATAAGCCGTTATCATTGGGCAAATAGGCTTCCGAAATGGCAATCGGGACATAGCTACCTACCTACGAGCATTATCCGCTATTAATACATAGATACTAAAATAATACAAACAATTTAAATACGGAAGTAGTTTTCTTTTACAATTCGCGTTTATTGTTGTTAATTTAAACGCTAAAAAGTTTTAATAAGCTAAGAATTCATGTAATTCAATTACCGTTTCTCGTAGACAAAGCTCCGCCCGGCGCTTATCTAATTCCGTTTTAACTAAATGACCTGAGGCAGGTGTCCGCTTTCGAAGCTCCATGAAGCGGCAGCAGCCATTGTGCAAAATTTGCATGGCGACTTTTAAGTACGCCACAGCATCGTCCCCAAAAGCCTCGCTTGTTACCCTCAAACCTTCTTCCTGCAATGTCCAACGGCAATTCAACTTTGTTAAACGGCAAAAATTATATCAGAATATAATATATCAATGCTCATAATAATACAATCAAAATTAATTAACCAGAACTTATGTTATACTAAGAAATGCATAAAGTTAAACATTATAATCGAATACGCAAAGAAGTTCGTTTCAATGTTTCCAATGAAAGATTTTATTTGATGCAAACAACAAACTTACCAAAGTATCACAGATGCGCTCCAGAATATTGGAGGTGTAGAGACGATGACGATGATCCGGCCAAGAGCAGGTGACGTGCAGACACGGCTTTTCATCCCAGAAGGGGAGATAATAATGACTACGATCATGGCTCAATGGTTTTACAGGCTGAGTCATGCTTTGGCTACTACCGGCTTCTAAACGACAAAAAAAAACCAATATGTCACAAGCAAAATTCAAAAATTATAACTAAATTTGAGTCGAGCAAAAATCTAATTTAAAAACATGTCGACTGTTCTGGAATTATTTAATGTAATAGGTCTACCTTGAACATCGACACTGGTCCTCGTTGTTTGATTAAGTCCATCCAAAACATTTCCAGAGTTTCCCATGCTGAGCTCAAAACTGATCGGCTTCTCGCAGAGCTTCTTATCTATCATCGTCGCATCCAGGATGGTGGAAAACAGAAGGAAGTCTTCGTCTGGACCGAAGCAGGACTCTGACGGCGGTGGACAATTTTCCACCTCGACAGCAGATGGGATTGCTGCTATGCTGTCCGTCACTTCTGTACGAATTGCTATTAAAACTCTGCAAATGTCAAAAATAAATAAGTATATAAAATAAATACTTATTTTTATTGTTATTAAACACTTAATAGTACTAACGGAAAACATAAACAAAATCCTTACTTATATTGTGTTACAGTATATAATTAACAAGGAGCCAGTGGCGTGTTAAAACAGTAACCTCTTCTTTTCTTACGATAACCTGATTCATCTCATTAAAACACATTTTATTATGGGAAATTGTATTACACATTCACGAAATATATATGTGCTTTTTATATCTATGTCCGCTCCCAATGTGAAGCATATGACATCCTAATGAAGGTACATTAACAGAAGCTTTTTTACGAGAACTGTTTGTATGTAAATATTACCACTAGCATATTTTTTTTCAACTTTAATTAGAAATTTACAGCTAATTCAATTTTATAATTGTAACCGCGAAACGGAGAATTGTTGCATATCAAAAAAGAAGTGACGATATTAATATATTACTCATTGTAAGTGTTTCCTATAATTTAAAAAAAATATAGTGCGATTTGATTAACATGGATTGATTTATTAAAAAAAAATAAGTGGTCACTGCATAAGCAAGCCATAGGCTTCCGGTTCATTTAATACGGTAAAACAGCGTTTCCCATTTTTTTTCCACACGACCCGGTTATTTAAATATTTCTCCTTCGTGACCCACTAAATTAATTATGGCCTATAACTACCGGTTTATAGGTAAAATAAAACAGTATATTTATGTCCATACAGTCTTTATATGTTTTTATACAAAATATACAGATTTATTTTAGGAAATTGGCGACCCGGCATTTTGCTTTCTAAGACCCATCAATTGAGAAACGATGCGGTAAACTATCAATTGAATAGAGTAATATGGAAGGCTTTACCTAACTTAAGTGTTTTTAAGAATCTATTTTAGCTAGATTGTATCAATTATACGATTATTTTTAAATAATATAAATCACATAAAAGAATTCGGATCGTTTTTTTTTAAATATAATATTTTAACCTGGCTCTGTATGATACGCCTTCTCCAAGTCCAGCATTGAGTGCTGAGTGCTGATCAAGTAAGGTGTAATCTCTCGGAGAGCCGTATAGGTAAATGTATGCGGGGCCAAACGTAGGTAGGAACCCTGAAAGCGAACCAAAGTCAACCGTATTAAATTGGGCGAAACGGAGAGGAAAAATATACTGATCATCCCTTCACCATTCAAATGAATTTAAATTCGTATTTCCGTTGATATTAGCGATATTTTGGCGCCTAGATCAGCATATACGATCCATCTTAAATTAAAGAGTTAAACATGTGGCCTTATTGAAGGTTTGGGCATGCCTGCTTTAGAACATACATGTCATAAATTATGTATATCCAGTGCGAGACAGCTAATTTACATAATAAAAGTTTACAACGATCAACTTTAAATATGAATTCACAATAAATCATACGTTGTCAATTGATTTGACAAAAAATATAACAGTTTGTCGATTTATGCTTAATACATTACATATCCGAGTGTCGCTAATGTCCAAATAGTAAGAATGAAATAAACATAACATATGACACGAAACAAGTAAAAAAATACGTCAGAATTTTAACGAGAAACGAAAACCCCGAACCAATAATGATTATTCGCAGTTACCTCTCTCTCCGTCATTAGATATAGCCTTCAGATCGATGTAATGTGTTCCGATAACAGTGGGCTTCACCGAGTTATTATCCCGCAACTGTACACGCAACCTCTGGCACAGGGGTGGGAACATATCCGTGAAAACTATCTGCTCGTCCCATGTAGGGTTGTAGCTGCTTTTCATAACGCTGGTGTTTCCCTGAAATTTAAATGTAACAAAAACATTAAATACTTAAAAACATTTTCAGCAAAAGTCGTGAGATATCTATTACGTATTTTTTCTTGTCGTTTTATATTAAGGAAAACATTATAGACTATTTGAAAAATATATGAATTATTTATTCGTTAAGCGGTTAAACTATAAGAATACAAATACGACAGGAAAAATTTATTCAAATAAATAATTAGTGCCAGAAATTGTCTTTTTACCTTGTGATCATTTTCAGTTTGTCACGTATTCGATGTCTTAAGCTGGTATTTTTTTTTTAAATAATCGTTTTCTACACGTAACAGTTGTAAAATTACATGGAAAACTATTTAAGTTTAAGTTAAAACCTCTCTAAAGTTTTTTCCTTTGTCACATCACTATTTAATTCGTAACTTTTATATATTTAGGTTAAAAAATATTGATAAATGTATTACCATACCATATATTTTTCATTGCTACTGTTACAATAGTGTAAAGGTAGCAACATTGAAAAGAATTGATATCGACTGTGGAAAGGAAAAAGGACGTCACCCACAGTGTTTTCAAAACACCCTTTTTCCGATAGTCACAATGTATCAAACATGATACACGTTCTATCAAAACGATGTAATCTGCAAATGCCAAATTAGTATCTAAATTTAACTTTTATGTTTGAAAAAAGATGAGCTTGTGAAAGTTAAAATCAAGAAAAAGACTGAAAAAAAGATTTTCTTTAATTAATATTACATTATATCAATTAAACACCAGTTTAGAAGTCTCCGTCCACTTTCAGGTTGTGTATATAATAATAATTTGCATAATTTGCATATGGCCCAAAATCATCAAAACACGTTTTTTGTACCTCCTGTAAAATTTGCTATGTGTGGGTTACGTCCTTTTTTCTTTTCCAAAGTCGATATACGTAATGATAATACAAAACATCGCTGCGAAAATAACACACCTGTTTCTTATCCGTGTCCACTCCCAATGTGGAACATATGGCCTAATAATAAAGATATCTCAAAAGACTTTTTTTCTACGAAAACTATTTATTACTCAGTTGCTCAACTTCTATTTTTCAAAAGAGTAGGGCTAGAAAGATTGGACAGGACTAGTGGTTAGCTAATCGCTCTTGCTACGTCCGTTTTAGGAAAGTGTGAGTAGAAGGGAATTCAAGACATCAAAAACATCAATGCATTCGAACAAAAAACGATTGAAAAATCAATCTATAAAAACTGTCCGTACTGTTAATTACTATTTACACTTACACTGAGTCCAGCAAAACAGACTTCGACGTAAGGATCGACCAGATCCCTTGTCTCTCCAGTTAGCGCCTTCTTCATGTTGGCCATTATGGAAAGGTTCATTTTCGGAAGGCCGTCGGCCCTGTGAACGCGGACGATAAATCTGGCCCTCTGCCTCTCGGTGGGCACCCCATCAGGAAGCAGTAAATTGCTGAAAACGGCAAAGAACACAACGCTGAGAAGCAATATCAATAAATTATTCATAGTCGCTATAAACACCGATACAACGGTGCAAATTGAAAAAAAAATTGATCAACATTTATCATGTGCGAAATAAAAAAAGAATTTTTATTTACACGCAAATAGCTGCTGTATACTTTTTTACATATCGATGGTTTTATAGGTACAACTGGAAATTCAATAGGTACTAAGCTTATCGTTTTATTCTTTGCACTTTTTGTTTATACACACACGCCATAATTCACGAAGTATGGCGCCCTATAGTGAAAATATTTCATATTTTGCATAATTTATCGGTGTTCTTTATATTAATGTGTGATTTTAACGCGATTATCAAGCCCTCAGAAAATAATTTTAAACCATGGCAAGTTTTTCGCCGCAATAGTCCATGTGTAAGTAAAGGCAGGGACGTTCCGATGGCATTGGCGAGTAGGCAGTTGCCTAGGGGCGGCAAGTCCAGGGGAGCGGCAAATGATCACAGTTTTTTTTTAAATGACATAAATTTTTGACACACAAATTTAGTTTGGAATAAAAATGATGCCTCAATGTCTTTGGATAAAAAATGCCGACAAAAAACATTTTCAATAATAATAATATTATAGCCGATGGGTAAACAGTACTTACATTTATCGCAAAAATCTTTATTAAACGTGACATTAACCAATCTTAGCACTATAAGCGGCTGATAAAATAATTTCAAAAAAATATATTTTGAATAGTAAGAGCACTATTTTAAAGGGGATATTTACCTTATTCTATTTGATTGACTGAATTGGCATTTATTTTAAATAATACTAACTAAAGAGCTGTCACTAAATATAAAAATGATCTTATTTGAATTAATACAATTTTTTATAATACGCGTATGTTTGTGGGCGTAGGCAAGTAGGCAGTTGCCTAGGGGCGACAAGACCTAGAGAAAGGCAAATGGTCACAAAAATATTGAAAAATATTTTTTCATTCGTAATAATAATAAATAACCTTTATTATTATGACCGATGGATAAACAATAAATAGGGTGGATCGTTCTTGTATGGAATTATTATTTTTTTCGATTTCGATGTTGCGGTTTTGCAAAAGGTTCCTTTTAAGCATACGAAAATACACCTTCAATATTACTTGGATAAAATATTAAGACGGACTGCCGCAATGCCGCCAAATTATTGAAAAAATACCAAAATAAGACATTTATAGGACCTTCTCCGAAATACGTTTTAATGCTAGTGTGCTAGCTATTTTTTTTATTTGTATGTTGACGTATTAATTTGTTTTACATATTTTTGCTGTCTCAATAGCGCGCGAAATGTACCTAAAATGTTGCAAATTCACGCGTGCTCTCCAGAGAACGCGTGACCTACAGAAGACAAACATTGCGGCCTTCTTAAATCTTTTCAGAGAAGTAAGAATAGTGAAAGCTTCAAGAAAAAACAACATTTTTTTAATTTTTTTTAACCCTATTTTTGAGGTATTTTTGATAAATTACATGGGCTGGCGGCAGTACTTGCAATACAATTTTCACATTTCCGTCATACTAACTTTTAATTGTAATCTTATTTGGCACATTTTCCACACCCCGCTATTTCAAAACCTTTAAAAAAAATTGATCCACCCTAGTAAACAATGCTTAACTTGTAATGATCGCAAAAATCTTCTTTAAATATGGTTTTTACCAACTATGCCTAGAAGCAGCACATAGCCTAGAAACGTCACTGATGTTTGTTGCTATTTATTCATAACATTTTGCAAGTTATTCTGTAATAATATATTATAATTGAAATGGTTTTAAATATCAATTATATAACTTACGAAAAATAGATTTTTTTTGGATCTTTCTGACACCTACAAGATATCATAATTTTAATTCTTGTAATAAATATTAATAGTCGTTTAAAAGCAAAAGTTTTCAGTGATAAATTATAATCCGTTTTTTTGACAGTGTAAAGAAAGAGTATCTAGTTTATATATACACTATTGTTTTTGAAAGAAATTAGGTATTTAATTTCACTCAAACACGGATCGAATTCAGGATATTAGGGTATAAAAAAAAATGCACTTACGCTTCGATATCATCCTCGTCTTTTTCACTTTTGGGTGGCACTTTGACAGTATCGCCTTTTCCGATCACGCATACGTCGCATTTTAGATATCCTTTGGGTCCTGCGGCGGCGTCTGCCGGATCAGTCAGGACAGCCCATTTATGGTAGAACTGGTGGTCTGGAATTACCGTCAGGTTTTAGCAAAAGACATCGAATCAGTTTTGAATTGTAAAAGTCGTAAATTATTTTCTTTTTGCACGTTTCTTTAGCTTAGCATTACTTCATTCAATTTAATTTTTTTAGCAATTTAGCAAAATATGTTTGCACTAGTAAATGCAAGAAGAACATAGCTGAACAATTAATAATTCAGGTCCTCAAAGAACCTTTTGAAAGCGGGCCACGGTTTGTTTTAGTTACTTCAAAACCATAAAGGTATATAAAGTTTATTTTTAACTATATCCGTAAATTCAATGACGTCTCTTAATAAAACCATGTTAAGCGTAACTATGACATCATTCGGTTTTATGATTTTTTTTTATTTTTATTAAATTTTGAATGGATTTATAGAATTGTATAAAAAAACGTGCCTTGTGTGTATGATATGTCTTTATATTTCCTAATATATTTTCTATCCTATCGAATCATGAAAATATAGCATAGAGAAAGCAATAGGTATATTTCTAACCGAAATTTTCTACCCTTCCCGTATTTGAAAAAAACAAACTTAACGACGGTTTATAATAGATTTATTTAAAAAATAATCATAAATATACTATTAAAGTATATATGTGCTTAATAAAAATCAAATCCCCTTACAACTAATATCACCATGTAAAATAATAATTTATTTAATGAATGCTTATCAATAATATTATATTCTGAATTAGATAATATCTACACCTCAAATGGTAAATTCATTTGAAAACGTGTTTCTTAAAATTTTCTTTATTTTCTAACGTTTGCTATCATATAAATAAAGATACCGCAGTTGTGCTTACCATGGCAGTACATGAGATAAAAAGTATTCACTGTTTTTTTTTTCAATATGATAATATTTATTAAAGGAATTGTGTGTATTAAGTATTTCCCGAGGTAAGTTTTGATAATAATAAATATTTGATTTTTTTATTTTACGACTGATGTCGACAGCTTTATTTACGTTTTATTTGAAAGTTTTACGAAATTGCACTGTCAATCTCTTAACAAAAGGGTAGTTTATTGCCTTCGCGTATTCCATAAGATCGATCAGAACTGAATTTAAAAGCGATATCACTTTTTAGGTGTTCACTGTCAATATTTGGTGGAAATACACTATTTAAAAAAAATAAAACACTTTTTTGTACTAATCAAATATTATTTATATGTTAAGCCCAGGAAAAGTTTCACTCAACAAGAACATTTTAATAGACATAAAAATGCTAGTGATGGGCAAAATTGATACTGATTTTAATTAATAAATAAATGCACAACAGTACAAAAGAGTGTTTTATGTAAAACAAAAAAAAAATGTATTATTGTGTACCATTCATTCAAGAATATATTTTTTTAATTGTTGTATAGTTTCAATATAAAGTTAAGCAAAGGTAAATGTGGATAAAAATATTAAATTCAATTTTCGACTAAGTATAGACAACGCCAAACACTATCAAAATTATAAGAGATATTATTTATTTTTTATATATGTTTTAAATGTATCACAATAAAAAAAAACTTTATCGATTGAATGAAATATTGTTTTATTTATAATACAAACATATTTTTTATTTAGTTAGTGATTGTATTACATTACTTATATTTGTTGTATAAAGCATATTTAAATATTTTCTTTTATTGAAATTATATACATATATTTGTCTAGTGATATTGAAGAAAAAAAATGCAAATTTGTGTGCAAAATTTTACGTGACATCCGACATTGCAATACTAATAATGCAAATATTGATAATTAAATTTTGATCTTAAAATTTTTCAGATGTCGTTCATTTGCTTTACATTTTCACTGTTTAAGACTAGATAGAATCGGTTATTGAATTTGAAATTATTCTTTACTCATTTTTTTAAATTGGATTTGTGCCATCCGATTGTCATGATTCATCTGCAATTATTGTTCTTCATAACACACCAAAAATATGTATAATATAGAGTTTCATATTTAAAAAAAAATGACTTGTAAACATGCAACAACGTACGATTAATATTGTAGTGCTCATGCTAACATTTGTTTTGGACAAGAAAAGCAAAAACAGTAAGGTATTCATTTATATCGACCAAAACATTCATGGGATAGTCATAGTATTCGTTAAAATAAAGACATTAATTAATCTTTAAAATTTGAAAACATTGAATTGCAAAAAAAAAAAAATCATGCGTAGGAATAGAAAATGGTGTTCCATTGCTGTGATATAAACACTGTTTAGTTATCAATTCTCTACGCTGTCAAAGTGGGGAGGGTTTTAATAATTAACGTTAACTATTTTTTTTTGTTGTACCATTTTTTGCTCATTCAAATGTGCTCATTAAAAAACAGATCGCCTCCTTTTTGACCAGAATTTATTTTGTATATTATGATATAGACAGCACTTTGTGAGATACGAGTGAGCTATTGTTATGGGCAAGAGACATTTCTTGTGTCGGGTTACCTGGTTGTGCCCAGACTGTGGCTACGTCTAATTTAAAGCTGCCCAACATTTTGTTCGGCCTCAACATGTTCCTCGCCTGCAGCACCTGTGATACCCATACTCATTAGCTGACTTGGTGAAATCGGAAAGGCAAGTCAAGTATTCGGAACTCTACTCTTACAATGTTTAAACTAACACAATAATTTGATTGGTTGCGTCTACGTCTCTCTAGCGGTGGCGATAGCGGGCGCGGAAAGGCTATCTCTTTCTTTGGGTAACTCTTTGCGTGCGCTAGAGTGAGCCGCTAAACTTACGCTACGAAGTCACCGCGAACGCGATTAGAACACGGCTTGAAGCGAATCAAAATATCAAACAAACTGATCGCGGCGTACATTTTGTCACGCGAACACTCTATAGCGACGGAGGCCGATTTGATATCTTCGCGCCGCACCGAGTCGCTTTGCATTCGCTTTGATTTCGTCCACGCAAGATCACAGTGACATGATCTAAACCAGCGATAAAATTTCGAATAAACGGCTTGCTTTGACCTCGTATTACTGCCGACTCTCGCTCTCTCGCATACGGTAAGAGATACGAATAGAAGAAGACAGCACAATAATTATCAGTTAAATTTACAAATGAAATTGATGCGAATCGTAATGTGTATTAAAAAAAATACTAAAATAAAACAAATAAAAGTTTAAATCGTTAACTGCCGTCGTAAGTAAAAGTTTAAGTCACAGAAAGGCGAATGTGCTAAGTATCAGTAGCAAAAATGTGATTTCAATAAAAAAAACCTTTGTATATTGATTAGATTGACGAAATAAGTAGGAAGCTTGTGCTCTTCTAAGCCACCGAGTGCTAATCAGTCAATAACCAATCACCATCAATGTTGTCAGGTGCGGCCTTCACAATAAATATATATTTTAAATAATGCATTTTTAATATATTTTATATTTTTTTTCAAATGCAGCCCGCCAGTATAAACTGGCTCTCATTACTGACTTGTGTTATCACACGATACTTTGGCTTTAAATCACAGTTTATGTTTCATTGTGAAGAATATTTTTTGACGCTTTTAGCTGTGTGCTTAATCAAAACCGCGGTATGAATTAAACAACTTTAATATTTTGTGATAATGTTAATAAAATATTTCAAGAACAAATTGAAATATTAAAATAAAATATCAGCGTGAACAGTATAATAGATTATATTTTTTTAAGAATTGATTATTACATACAAAATAAACATTGATCGATAAAACAGAAATATCTTTGAATGCGTGAAATAATAGTTTTTCTTTTTATTAACAAAAAATCAGTGATTCTAAAACCTTTCCGATTTCAACAACAGCTTTAAATTATGTACGGTTGGCTCTACTCAAAAGTTATCATCAATAAAACACATTTGTGCTTTTTATACATCTCAGTGTGTTAGAAAATTCGGTGTGTTGCGGTAGGGAATATCTGTGAATCACTTCGTTGATTGTATAGCTTAAAAATAAACATATTACATACACAAAACAATCAAATTAATGAAGCAAACCCTGAAAGCAAAAATGATAAAATAAATAAATAGTAGCAGACCGTAGACAGTAAGAGGTGCTTGAGATACAAGAGGATCTCCTCATGAAGACATACAAATATAGGGCAAGGACAAAACATATCAGTATTAAATTTGTCATACTCCACTTTGTGATATTTTGACTGTAAATAATTAACACCACTTAATATGTTCCATGTTAATCTGGCAATGGTAAATTTCTCATATTATAAACGGGGTGATTGTGTAAAAAAATATGCGTCATGGACGGATTAAAGTTGGGAAACCTTTGGTAAAAGATTTTTAATAAAATTTAAAATAAACTAAAATAATACCACATTATTACGATAATGGAAGTAAATTTTGAATGTTCACGTCTTTTAGTTGCATCATTTTCATGAAACACAAAAAATGTTTCAATGATAACACATAATATACACCCATTTTTAATTTAAATCAAGCACGATTCCCATAAAAGAAAAATAATCAAATATAGGTTTTTTTTTATAAAAAGAAATTCAGAAATAAAATACAGCAATGACAAACAAAAGTCTTCATTAGATTCTAACACATTAGACGTATCAGAATTTTCTAGCGGGAACAGCGATCAACGTTCTGACAATCGTAAACATACGCGTATGTTATTGATTGATGAAGAATATTTTGTTTTCTTAATCAAAATACATATTTATTAATAAAAAAAAAAAAAAGATTTTTGTTGGGTTTTTCATTCTTACCTTTTTACGCGATTATTTAATACTACAATTTTATTGTTTTTTTTTTAAATTCAGAGAACCAAAATTCAATTTTTAAATGTATTCTATCATACGATACGAGTCCACGTCCACTTACAAAGTACTGTTTTAACTATTTTTACTTGTAACCATACATACTGAGTTTGTCTTCTACGGAGATAGCCATGTTTGTTAACGAATGACACTAAAGACTTAGAACATTTCACTATTTTTTTTTAATTACAAAAAATACTTTTATCTTTATAAAACTCAATCCAAACAATAAATTGGACAGACTAGTTTTTTCAAACGCGCCGATAGTTGATTAACATTTTTTTATACACATATTACTTATGAGTTTATCTTTAAACATACGAAATGAAAAAGTTGTGTTCCCGAATAAAAACTTCAATGTTTCACACTGGGAGCGGTCATACATATAAAAAAGAAAACTTTTGATGAAATGAAAGCTTTAAAATAATTTCATTGTAAAATATCATACTTTTACGCTATACAAAACAAAAACTTTTCGATAAATGGTTTTATTTCAACGCGTGGAAGTATTTTGTCGCTTATGTTGGAAGTTTATCATCAGAAATAAAAATACGTTCATTCAAATAAAGGGCGCAAGAGAAATTAAACGAAAATCTATTAAAATTCGTGATGTTTTTACTATTCACGTCGAAGCTATTTTTGCACGGTTTTTAAAGGCAAATAAAACGATTACGAATATTGCTCTAAATCATGGGTGTTCAACCAGTAGATCGCGATCGACCGGTCGATCACAAACAAAAATTTGTTCGATCCCGAAGCATCCGTGAATTTCGAAAAAATACATAATTTAAATATAAAATGTACAAAAATACTAAAATTGAATTATTTTGTAAGCACATACGTATCTAATGATATATATTTCGCATTTAAAATAAACATTCAGGGCTGTGGATTCGCGTAAAAAAAAAAACGACTCAGACTCCAGATTTTGAATAATTAGCGACTCCGACTCCGAGGAAATTTTTCAATAATTTCATTTTAACTTAAATATATCGACTATGGAAAGGAAAAAAAGACGTAACCCACAGTTTTTTCAAAACAGCTTTTTTCGATAATCACAATGTATCCAACTTGATACAAGTTCTATCAAAAGGATGTAAGCTGCAAATGCCGAATATCGATTTTGTCACCTGCTGTGGCTCAGTTGGTTGGTAGAGCTTGCTCTACCGATCACGCAGGTCTGGGTTCGATTCCCGGTAAGATCACGGTGAATTATTCCATTCAAATTTGTGATCGAAGACTGGGTGTTTGTGATGTCAATTCACGTTATTTTCTCTCCTCTCTTCCTTCTGATTATTTAATAACTGGGTGTAGTAATAGCTGTTTGTCAACCACTAGTCTTGTTTGAGTTTTAACTTAGACTAAGGTAACATGAATGGTACTGAGGTAACATGGCAAGCAATCAAAATCATGCATTTAAAAAAATAATGAAGCTTATTTAAGGCGGTATTAATTTTGAAATCCAATTATCTGTGAATGCCATTTTAAGGCTAGATGTGCGATTTATTTTTAATTGTATGGCGTTGTCGACGTAAATAAAATGAAAAAATATTATTTTACTACCTTTACGTATCTGAAAAACAATTAAAATCGACACTTAAACAAGTTATTCAGCATTTTCTTTCAGTTTATTTAATTTAAAAAAGTTATATTGTCTTTCCCTATAGGTGCTCGCCTCAATTAAAGTATTAGTTGACGATTTCTGAAAAACAAAACAAAAAAAAATGACGTCTGAAAAACTACTGCGCATAAATCTGTGTGTCGATAAAGCGAGCCGGATGCATTGTTAATATGATTTAGTTTTTCGTTTCGAATGAATATCCTACAGTGCAAAAAAAGTACTAAAGAATATCGAATGGAAATTGACGATGAAATAGAAAAATATTGGTTTAGAGCAAGGGTGTTCAACCTTTTTTGTCCTGGGATCGACTTTTCAATTTTAGGTTTTCTCGCGATCGACTTCTAACATGATTATTATAATAAATTTTATTTAGGGTTTTTTCCCTTCTTCAAACATATATTTTGGCTGGTGTCGGAGTCGTGAAAAATGAGCGGCTCGATTTTTTTTTGAAAAATATATTTAAAAATGTGTATTCAAACAAAATAGTCAAAAATATTGACATTTCATGTTTAGCTGAATAAAGATGATCTGATGGTATAAATATCGACTGTGGAAAAGAAATAGGATGCGACCCACACATAGTTAATTTTACAGGAGGCACGAAAAACGTGTTTTGATGATTTTCGGCCATTTGCAAATTATGAAATAAACACAACCTTAAAGTGCACGGAGACTTCTAAAGTGGTGTTTACTTGACATAATCTAATATTAATTTAAGAAAATGTCTTAGGAAAATCTTTTTTTCAGTCTTTTTTCTTGGTTTCAATTTTCACAAACCCAACTTTTTGCAAACTTAAAAGAGATTTAGATTTAATTTATTTCTGATACTTTTTTTACTGTTATTATTTTTTCGCGAGATCGTGGTTTAAAAATGTATTTTTAAACGTCTTTTGGCATGAAAAATCAAAATTTTTCAAAGGAAAATAAAAATAAAATACTGCGGATATTGATGTGAAACATTAAAAATGTCGAGAAAAAGGTGTCTAAACGCCGTTCTACAGCGTTACATAAAAAATAAACGCACTGCCCGTATTTAATATAAAATTGAGAAATTTAACCATTGAGTTTATTTATCTACAAAATTTTTAGCTTTATGCGTCAATTAATTTCCGTCAAAATTCACTTCAGTGTATCACAACAAAGAAATCATTTTTTGTTCAAGAAGTACCCGGGGCCTCATAAATAGTCTTCAAATCGACCTTGAAGCATCCAATGAGAGCTCCGCAGCGTAGTAGTCGTCTGGAATGCATAACCTACAACAAACAGATATTTTCACCTCCTCGTAACTACAACGGGGCTAAAATTAATTACTCAACAAAAATCCATCAATTTTTATTATGCTTTCCTTTAAGATTTAAATGCAAGCTCCTTTACTCTAATTGCCAGCTTGTTCGTAACCCTCTGAGTCATTATTTATTTATATATCCTTGCAATTGAATTGAAATGGTGACTTACCGATAGGGTGATGATTTTGTCAAACAGCATCACCGGTGGCATGTGAAAATCGAACACGAAGTACTGAAATATAAACAATCAAAGATATTAATAATCACGATAAATTTTAACTTGAGTGCAGTAATCCCCCCAACTACGCCGGGACAGCACTATTCGGATTCGCGTAATTGGGATACTGACGCTCATACAAAAAATATAAAATGCAAGGCTACCAAATCTAGGAATAAATGAAAAATATATGGACTAAATTTTCAGTTACTATGGAAAATGCATAGATAGTCATCTGTCAACGATTGATGGTATGCACGACACGGACAGTCGCCCGGCTGTGTGTGTATCATAACTATTCTTGGTCACAAATGAGACGAGTAGCTAGAAAGGTTTGCGGCAAAATATTATACATCATATAGTACAGTAGTGGGAAACCTGCGGCCTGTTGACTACTCTGATGCGGTTTTTTGACTTGTGTCATTTATTTTTCGCGTTGCTATTGCTTTTGCCAAGTTGAATTTGACTAGTTTACATTGTGAATTGAAAATGTTTAGTCTACAGTTGAATCAGATAAATGAATGTAGTATTTATAAATGAAAAGGTTCCCCACCCATGATCTTATTGGATGTAATGTGAAAGCGGTATAGGTGAGAGATACGAGAAAGAAGTTAGATCTAAGGTAAACTTTGGCAGCGGCGTAGCCACCTCATAGCAGAGTCGTGCAATAGATGAGGGCCCAGTAAGAAAGGGAACATAACTTGTACATACTAAACATAACAAATTTCGTTGTGAGGGTATGCGTGACGTTTGCACGAGGGCCCAAAATTTCTAGCTACGCCACTAAGCCTGGGTTATGTTTTCTTGTAGGGAATATAATGGTCCATTTTCAAATAACTGATCATTGATTTAACTTTCTGTATTTGTTTTTGGTTGGTTAAAATTATCAATTGTACTGTCCATGAATGGGCTCCATTTAACTAGACACCTACTCAAAACTATTTATATGCAGTCATTGTATGCCCAATCACTACGCGGCTACGCCAGTCAAAGGGATACCACCACACGAAATAATAATGCAATGCAAGTTGTAATTTATATGTTTATATTGTTTAAGAATATCGAATTTCACATTGTAATATTTGAAGCGGAAATTTGCAGTTGTTTTTGTCAGCTTTGTAAAACGAAAACCCTCTCTCCTGTCAAACGTTTTCAAAACTAGGCTTACTGCTTTCAACCAAATGTACCGGGCTAAAGTAAACGTCAAAAAAAAGTGACAAGATGGGGATAGCTGCGAAATTTAATGCAGGGAGGACATTTCCGACAATGTATTTGCGCAAAGATAAATAATCGGATATGTTTTTTGCGTGTGCAAGCTTAAACTAAATTGTCTCAGTAATTATTTTTTACACTGCGTCGTTTTCTTTTAAGCATAGAGTAGTTTTAATAAATGAATAAGACTTCTTGAAGATGAACTGTTATGAATACTTTTAAATGCTATTATTGCTATGTAACTCTGCGCAATAAGGTAAAGTGAAGCTTTTAATAGAAAGCTTTGAAAAGGAATTATTCTTCAAATTCTTCTTATTTTCATTACAGCGGCAATTTTAGTTAAATATGATGTTTTAAAAAATGTATTCTTTACAAATGAAACTTTGAGTATACATTAAAATAGCAAATGGTTGTAAACGTTTGATTAATCAAATATTTTTAAATTAAAAATAAATTTACTAAAAAGGATTATGTAAAAAATCCGACAAGGTAATTAGTGAGATTGATGCATCTCCCAAAAAAAAAAAAATACTGCTGAGAAGCTTGAAATATGTTGCGAGTGTATTTAAGATTTTTTTTCAAACTTGTGTTTTGTTTTGTTTGCGTTATTTATTATTTACTTTCAGCACAGTCGTACATTTGTATTGAACAAGGTATTTTCAAAAGGATGTTATTGAATTTGTCAGCAGACAATTAATAACCAATTGATGAATCCGTAAATTTATGTTAACGTCAGTATAACTTGATCATATAAATTTTTAAAAAATAACAAACAAAAAAATGTGAATATTTTACAATATTTTTTTTTTCTAAAACAAAACCGTCTCAAAATATTTCGTTAAATTAATTCAAGAATCATTTCGTAAATTAAAGCAGTGCCGGAAACACAGAACCGTGCAGTGTATTCTTTGAACGAATAATAATTCACAAGAAAATTTTCATTGAATTATGTACCGTAAGCCAAAACATTAGAAAATATAAACTTAACTTTGTAGCACCGTTAAATTTTTTCTAGAGTACGGATTTCGATTTGAGGTATTCATTGCTTTCTTATTGTAAGGATAGAGAAACTGATAGAGTTACATAAAAACAAAAGGTGAGTTTGCGGCATTATTTTCTCCTTGTTGAAATAAGTACGTGCATAAGCGAATAATCAATGCATTTCAAACAAAACGTTCGCCGTTTTTTATTGTAATATCAAATACAAGTTCTCTCCGATCCGCGCACTGTATGCAGACAATGACTTACGGCCACAGTCAACAACGCAATCATGATCAAAACAACTATTACAATTTATTTTCATCGCTCACTTCGTTGTAGTATGGGCAGTTGGTGCTCTCTTTCACGCTGGTGTACTTCTTCTGCTCGCCGACTTGGATGCAGACGACGGGATCCATGTTAAGCCCCGCCAGCTGGCGCGCTTCCAGAATAGTCAGGCAGACTTGAAAGTCCTGGGCCTTCAAATGCGACTGGCTGACAGTGTGTATGTTCGGAATTGGCCTGCACAAATGGAAACACAATTCAATGACATTGTTACGGTTGCTTCAAGATATTTGAATCATCGTCAGTTTTTTTTTTTTTTTTGACTTAAGCCAAATACAAACACAGATCATTCAAGTAAAATATTCATTATCATGTATTCTTTTTCAGCATTTAAGTATTTATTAGTGTGTCTGCGCTGTCAATGACTGCAGTTGACAAGTAGACAACTAAAGGTTCACAGGTCGTGTTCAACACAGACTAATAACCAGTTGCAGGTCAGTCATCCAATCTGTCATTAAGAGAAAGTTACGATTTAAGAAAAGAGAAAGGGAAAAACTAGTAATTAGATTGTTGTTTAACTTCTAAGGATCAGATGGAGTGGGTGACAATAGACAAAACATTTTCAAATATATATTGAAATATCAATATTTTTTATGTGCTTAACTCTAAGCCAAACAGCTTAAGTCTTGACCTATAACCTACGGCAAATAAAAGCAGTATTTTTGATAAACATTAAGTAGTTTTTCAAATATTTTATTTGTTTTTAAAATAAAAAAGAAATTTTAATTAATATAATATAATATAAATCAAACTAACTGAAGTGTTACTTTTGTCGAATCAATCCGAAAAAACTCAAAGTAATGGTGAATAATAATGATGACGGGTCCTATGGTGCAACGGTTAGCGTTGTTGGTTTCCGTGCCGGATTTCACGGGTTCGAGTCCCAGTACGAAAAGAATTTATTCGATCGATTTTACGATTTCTGTTCGAAGGCATGGGTGCTTGTGATGTCTAAATTTCCCTCCCGCTCTTCTTATCCTTCAATAACTGGGCGTAGCGAGAGCGATTAATTAACCACTAGTTCTGTCATAGCCTTATCCTTCTATCCTTGTTTGCAAAAAGAGAGGTTGAGCGACTGAGTAACAAACAGTTCTCGTAGATTTTTTTGTTGAGATAACTCCATTAGGAGACCACATGCTCTACATTAGGAACGGACACGAATAAAAAAAGATGAATAAATTAATCACTTCTATAATCTAATGGTCTAATGTCTAATATAAAACTATTCCATTATAAATATTTTGTGATATACTGTGAGATACTAATCGATTTGGCCATCCGATATTATCAAGTATCAATTTGTTCAATGAACACGTGAATGTACACGATAATCGCTGGATAAATCTTTTTGCCCCTTTAAGCCTGCCTATAAAGAAAAAAAGTGTAAAAGGAACCAAAATCTCTTTTAAGAAAGAATCTTTCATTAGAAAGGTTGCCTGCTTTTTTCCATCCCTCTATTCATTTATTGAATTAGTTAGGGGTACGTCGTTGACTCGTTACAACCTTCGTTTGTGCAAATAAAATATACACAAGGGAAGATTAAATTACTAAAGAAACTACACATAGACTTACGAACTCGGCAACCTTACGTGTACTTGGTAGAATATAAATATATCTTATTTAACTAAATGTGTATGTTCAAAAAGTGTGAACACAATATTGTTTCCGTAACAGGATTTGTAAGACCCTTAATTATCTTGGAAGTATCTCGTAGTATACGTTGTTAGGTGTTTTCAAATGATTGCCATGTATTGATAGCCACGCACTCATGACTACTTAAAAATAATAAAGTTGAATGGAAATCTTTGTATTAGCAAAGAAGGCAGTGTAATTTAAATACAACATTTCCTGGCAAAATAGAATGATCCAACATTTTGAAATATGTGAAAAATGCTTATCAAATTGTTTTTCTATTTGAAAGTATCTACATATATTTGTGAAAAAAACATAACCTACAATAAGCATTATTAAATCAAACTAAACATTAAGCACATTGAATCAGTTTTGCATATTCCCACACAAATAATTTGAACCTAAATTGCAGAATTTAGTTTCAAACAAACAAATGCATAAAATCATATGGTGAAAAAAAATATAATATTTTGTAGTACTTATAATATATTAAAAAGAGTAATTATTATTTGTAATTAAAAATAAATATAAATAAACAAAATAAAATAGATTTGATTTTTCTGCAATTGTTTGTTTGAAACTAAATCCTGCAATGTAGGCTAAATTTTGTTTTTTTGAAAATATTTACAAAAAAGGTTGGCCTGCCAAATATTTTTGAAATCAAAATTTTCCCACCGGTGAAAAAGTTTGTGAACTCTGCTTTAAGCCCTACCGTTTGGTCGGAGTCTGCTGTTGTTCTGGTGATATAGAAATTAGACTGTGCGGGGTAGACACGTTCGGTGTGGAACTGCCGGCCTCTGCTGGTGGATTTTCGTATTTTCCGGGTGACATGAGTGGCAGGCCTTCGTCGTCAGTGCTGCTGCTGCCTCCTCTGCTCGATGGCCGTTGTTTGCCGAGACGCATCAGATTCCTGACGCTCTTGAATGCTGATGTGTGAATTATTCGGCGATCTGAAGATCGGCCTGACCTAAAAGCCATTCAAAACGTTGTGATCAAAGTACGCAATAAGAAATATTAAATGGCTACAATATCACCATACCATGTAATCTAGACAACGACAAAGTGCATATTCTGGTAAATGAATCCAAAAAAAAAAAAATATTTCAACCACGGTAATTTATTTATAACAAGTAAATTAATAATTTTCAAGTATGACAGAACAAAACAAACAATAAAGTATTGTAAAAAATATCTAAAAATTAGTCACAGTTTATGTCTTAGGCATCAAAATTTTAGTTTTCTGTTACCTGTGATTTTACTTATAAATTCTACAAACATATGAGAAGGTAATACAACTTTCTGCTTATTTTTTGTGATTATAAATGGTTTTCAAATGACCCCTCGCTCGAAGTATGTGGAATAAGTTTGTAGTAAAAAGTTATGCTGTTATTATAAACATGTCTTTCTACAGTTGATGCCAATAACTTTGATTTATTTCAATACACGTTAACATAGTTTTCGAAAACATTTTGAGTAAGATGTCGACTGTAGTTAGGAAAAAAAAACAACTCACAGAGAACAAATTTTACAGAACGACGAAAAAAGCTTTTAACTACTGTGAAAAAGACTTATAAATTGGCGTTTTATTAACTCGGTGTAATATAAATTTTGTTTAAGAAAACCCTTTGTAATTTTTACAGGCCCATTTTTTTGCAAACTTAAAAACTAAATTTAGATACTTATTTGGCATTTGCGGTTTAAGTCCTTTTGAAATATGATGTATTTAGTTGTCAAATTTGTGATTATTAAATAAAACCACTTTATAAAAAATTAAGATTTGATCAATTTTTCTTAAACCCAGTCTATGTATATATTATATTAAGAGACGTTTTTGTCTACAATATTATGAATGCGGATTTCAAAACCCACTAAAATTGTCAGTATGTGCATCTCAAATTCCGACAAAATGAATAAGCCACCATAAACCAGCATTTTACACAAATATTTAACATTCGATCAAACTGCTCAGTAAAATTGATTATATCACATGGAAAAAATATTAAATATGTGTTTTAAATTGATTTTAGTTATGATTGTCGTTTTATAAATATATTTTTTATCAGTAAATGCCTGCTGTTATTCTTAATTTTTATGGGGCTTGGTTAAAAGTAAGTACCTGAAGAATATCGTAGCTCTTGGTGTGTCGGTGTCTGACGATTCAGCTTGAAGAGCGGCCTCCGCCATTCCCATCTCCAGCCGAACAATATTCTTTCTGACGTCTTCCAAAATTGCTTCATCGTCAGTTACTCTGGCGTCTTCCATAGCCCTCTCGTCGAAGTCCTCGTCTCCTGTCACTACTTCTTCATCGGGATCCAGAAATGCGGCGCTCATTTCTGGGGTTGTGTACTGGATTTCTAGAGTCACAGTGGCCTATGACATAAAAAAAGTGATTATTCAACTACTGCTATTTCCATTCCACTGTCAAATTGTAAATTTGTCAATTTCATTATGCAAGCTGATCACATCCTCTGGGATGAACAACAAACGTGAAGATTGATTGGTCACGACCATACGGCTATCAACCAAATGTGCCGACTTGGTTTGTAGACCAGTGGCAGATAAGCACATGGGAGGCCCCAGGCGCAATAAAATTAGGAGGCCCATTTTTTCAGATAACATTTTTTTTTTCGATAAACTTTCTTTTTCTTACTGCATCACACCGAAAATGATATCTCCTCAATGATACAGTTAAAACATAAAAACTATATAAAATTGAAAGTAAAATAGTATAAAAATATATTAAAATCTGAACAAAAATTATATGGGCTATATTATGTAAGATATTTCTGAGGCCCTCGAGATTCGGAGGCTCCAAGCGTACGTCTCATTTGCTTATAGGGTAATCCGCCACTGTAATGAATGCTACTTACAAGACATTTAAAAATCACAGCAACTTATGGAAAGTAAGTAGATTTCAACTCGTTCTGTAAAAGTTGCTGTACAGTTAAACCCCCAATTACACTACCCCGAGTTACGCGCTGGCTTGAAATATTCGCCGCAAATCCCCCGATTGCACGGTCACATTCCATTATCGTTACTACGATACGGTGGTATGTGCCACGCATACAGTCAAATGTTGGCTAGCGTTTGTGTATTCAACACGTGCCAGGCCATATACGCGTAGCTGGGCGTCTGTATGTGTGGAGAATATTTACTACTACAAAAACTAAATATTTCTTCGATATTTTTTTTGTTTTGCAAAACTAAGGAAAATCTTAGTTTTGCCAAATCCCTAATTTTGTATGAGATTCACACCCCCAATTACACTACCCCCAATTACACGGTTCAGACTACACTATTTACTATTACACTATTTACACTGTAGTCTGGACCGTGTAATTGGGGGTTTTACTGTCTTTATTCATGTTAGCAAAATCTTCTTGTACTGTTTTGTCAACAAACAAACACGCTTCTTTTTCATTGAAATTCATCAAGTAAGAATGCAGTAAATCTGTAATTGCGCCTGCTACAAAGTACAATACTCTAAGGATTGCAGTCCAGCTTTATTTAGATATCAATATATATTATAGTATAAAACTCCTTGTGGAGATCAAGCAATGTTATGCAGCAGGTGCAGTCATTTCAAATATATTACCCTAAGGAATATCGTTACCAAAAACAAGATCCGCCAGTTCAGTAGTAGTAGAAGTACCCAACCGTTTTCACATCGCAGTCAAGTTGCCAAATATTTAACAAGCCGTTTTCATGTAGATACTTTCTTTAACCTTTGATATGATTGCATGTTACTTACTTGGTCACAGTTATATTTCAAAAGTAAACGCGGTTCAAAACAATATCGACTGATGAAAGAAAAAAGTACGTAACCCACAGCTTTTTTTCGATAATCACAATGTATCAAACTTGATACACGTTATATCAAAAGGATGCAAGCTGCAAATGCCGAATTAGTATCTAAATTTAGCTTTTAAGTTTGAAAAAAGAAAGACTTGTGAAAAATGCAACCAAGAAAAAAGACCTAAAAAAAGGTTTTTCTTTAGCAATTTATCAAAATGATATTAGGCTAAGTCAATAAGAAACCAGTTTATCAGTCACCGTGCACTTTAGGGTTATGTATATTTCATAATCTGCTTTTAGTTTAAAATCATCAAAAAACGTTTTTTGTGTCTCCTGTAAAATTTTATATGTGTGGGCTACGTCCTTTTTTATTTCCACAGTCGATATGTTGTTTGAAATTCAAATATAAATATTGTACTTAAATATCGCCACTGACTGTAAAAATCTCGCAAAAACTTTAAATGATACCGATATGCGTGTAATGTTTTATTATGAATCATGATATGAAAACATTTATGTAAAGCTTTCCAAAGCCATCATTGATGTGAGTTTCAAGTTTTACCCTTCATATTATAATTATTGTACTAAGCGTGGACATTGTATTCAAATACGAGTAAACAGGGCTTTTTAGGTCAAGGTGATTCTCATAAATAACTCCTATATGGTGGGCCAATAATCAAAACGTAACTTAACTTATTGAATGAATTGTCATTCACTTGATTCAACTCCATAATAATATGGTACAAAAATACATAAGTATATAGTATTGAATTCAATAACTTTCGTTTAATAAAGTAATTATGTATATTTTTTTATAACAACATCGTCAGAAATATAGTGAAATATTTATTTTCTGATAATATAATAGTATGATACCGAAACAGCTATCGATTGTAATTCGTATTTCTTGTGTGTTATTGAATATTTGTTATACCAATTCAAATTAAATTAATTGTAATTAAGTGTATTTTTTTATTATTTTCTTAAAAGTATTTTCGTTAAATACAGAAAAACCATTGTACATAGTTTATAGCTTTTTTTGACTTGTATTCTCTGTTTCTCTAAATCGGAAAAAACCCATGTTGAATTGTAAAAACATGTATTTTCAATCAATGAACGATCGCTGAATAAAAGTTTTTCTGAGAACGTAATAAAAATGCAAAATAAATATTATAATCAGTTCTTATAAAAACACAATATTTATTTGTAATTTCAGTCCAACTGATCAGTTGACAATGCTCGCTATGAACAAAACCGGTCCTGACTTTTTTTAAAAAATAAAATGGAAATAAATTACGAAGGAATACTGTGTTTTTATTCATATAATGCCTTTCCACCAAGTATAGACAGTTAACACCCTAAAGTAAACAGTGTTTAATATTTATACATAAATATAATGTAGTTTACCGTGAATAAATTTACGGTATTCTGCTTAAGAGTACGTAAATTAGAGTAAGTAAATTAAGAGTAAGTAAGTTATTTATTATATCTACGTATATGAAAGTTTCAAATAGACAAGCATTTTTTCTTTGCTTAGAGATTATTTTTTATTCAAAATGATGTAATTACGACTTTTTTTCTCTACTTCTACTGAGGAGCAAAATACTCTTCAAATGAAATATTTCAACCTACGAATTTTAACGAGAACCGGCGACTTTATCATAAAACAAAATTTATGGAATAATGGCAATTTTTGATTTTGATAAAATTAAAAAAATATTGATTTCAGAGAAAATGTAAAAATAAAACTGTTGAAATATAACTTCCCTGTTAAGTGTTCAACAAATAATGGACGACGAATTCTAAAGCAATAAAATCAAAAATTCATAATTGTTTACCAAAGCTTTGTACCCGCTCTGTTAGAGTCCTTTGTTATTTTAGCACGAATCTGTTTTAAATCACGATCGCAAAGGAAATAATATTATTGTTGCGAAAATGCTGAAGTATTAAAATGGTAGTCATGTGTAATTTATGATGTATAGCCTAATTCTCCAACATAAATTATTTTGAAATAAATCACAGCAAGGCTTTAATAATACATATTTTAATTTGAATTTTAATAACTAAGAAAACATTTGACACTGCCATCTTGCTTATAATTCAGCGATCGGCAACCCAAATGCAATGGAGTGCCACAAAATAAGTAACTCAAAGTACTGGACCCTTAACGTGCCACTGAAATAAAACTAGTAAATCTAACGCATGTACATACATATATGTAGAGTGTATTACTTTGCAAACACGGCTTATTCTAAAATGGTTAAAAAATGGAACTTGAATTTCATTTTGAAAAATAATATTATTTTAAGTATTTTTTATCTTACATTACTTTGGAATGATATTTTGAATGTTGTCACGCCATGTTTGAGATTGATTTCTAAAAATACTTTCAAATATACTAAATTAAATTTATGGTTCATGTTTCAACAACTTTGGAATAAGCTGGGCTTCCAAGTAATACCCTCATAATATATTAATACAATTTTAATGATAACAATAATATACGTTGCATAAAAGTATTATAAAAAATATAATATTTAAACATTAGTGAATTTATGGTTCATGTTTCAACAACTTTGGAATAAGCTGGGCTTCCAAGTAATACCCTCATAATATATTAATACAATTTTAATGATAACAATAATATACGTTGCATAAAAGTATTATAAAAAATACAATATTTAAACATCAATGAATTTCTCAAAGTTCAACTTTGAAAGCTTGGTTCATTTTCAAAATTTTAATGAATCGTTCTTTTGCGTGCCATCTAGTGGCGACACTTAGAGTTGCAAAACCGAATAAATAAACTATCTCAAGAATTATTACAATATATCAACATTTTTTTAGAAATACATTAAAAGTATACATGCGTTACAGATAGAAAGATATACAAACGGACAGATAATAATAATTTTACTTTACCATATTCTATCTCAATTGAGAGGACATGCAGATCCTCAGATAACAGTTAAATCAGATTTATCAGTGTCCAGACACTAACAAATCATGATTACTAATGCTCAACACCTTCACGGCGAACTGATTGTTTTTTTCTGTTTTCTCAATTCATGCATTTTATATTGTTAATAAAAATAACCAACATCCTAATATGTCGTTGACGTTTGACAGATTTCTTAATTACATTAGTGAATATAACCTCGATTAATACGTCATTTCATAGCCTTTCTTTAAATCCATGTTTGCTTCCAATGAAGAGCATATGGACTACCAATGGAAGTATCCCAGCAGAAGCTTTTATACGATTTTTTTTTTACAATGACTATTCGCGTATGGAAGTCGGCTTTTTCCAGCGGGAAAATTCTGATTAAAACATCTGACTTATCAACAAACGCTGGTAGTAAGAAACAAACATATGAAGTTGTAAACAATGTTTGTATTTAATTGATAACATTAACTGTAATTGTGGGGTTATAATGCAAAACGAACTATTTACAAAATGAGCGATATTGAGTTAGGTATGTAGATAGAGTAATTCAAGTCTAAGCAATCGACTAATCCGATTAGTTTTATCAAAATGTTATTTTATTTGTGTTATTCGTCATAGTATTTAACTTTACTGAAAAGTTTAAGTTTTGGAAATAGTACGTTTTGCATTTTAACCCCACAATTGATCCAGGTATTCGTGGATAATGTAATTCTCTTTATATATTTGTGTACTTTCGGGACTCGAAATTCAAAGCAACACAAAAAAATAACGTTTCATTTATATTAATTCAAACATAACCACAAACACCGCTATGCAAATCGCAAGTTTAATATAAAGGAAAATGTTTTCGAACGGAAAATACTCGGAAGCGGAAAACTACCTTGACGTAGAGGCTACGCTGTTCGCCAAATAAACCGATTGTTTTTTAGTATATTAGTAAAAAAAATGTTCTCCTTTGACGGTTTTTTTCTTCCGCAATTAAGCTAAAAATTTACGCCACATTTTCCATTATTAGCGATTACTTCGGCTAACTCTTAACGCAGGTCTCGTTAACCCTGTGTCCTCAGAGCTCTTTTCATGCAACCTTACGAGTATGTTATAACAAAAAATCTCTATATTTTAAGATTTCGACTGAAGGTGCTCGGTGGAATTTCAAAGTTAAATTTGAATCGTTCAAATAAAAGTGCCGGGATGAACTTGAAATATTTAGATCACGGTTTCTCAACTGGGGGCCACAGAGAAAAAATAATTTAAGGGGAGCCACAGCATAGTATTTAAGGTCCACAAGAAAATAGGTATTCCCGGGTTTTTAAAATCAGACAACGACAAAAGATTTTTAAAACTCCCCGAGAAACGAAAAAAAGGTCCCATATTTTTTGAAATTCCTGGTTGAAATCTAAGTTCTTGGGAGAGTTTAAAAAATGCGTCTTTTCATTTTGGAGATTCTGTGAATTCCTGGGTAAAATTTTGAAATCTGTCGGCGAAAAAAACATATTTTGGAATCAATTTCTCACTTTTTTTCCCAGTCCCCCGGGTCTCGAAAAATGATATGCTTGTATAAAAAACGGGTATGGAGGCTGCGGAAAAATATGAGACTCAAAAAGGGCTACGGGCCTAAAAAAATTTGAGAAACTATGATTAAGATGATCATCTTACACAAATTTGTGAAATGCAATGTCAAAAATAGCACTAACTGTGCTTTAGCACTTTTGTACTCTTTATTGTGTTTAATTAAAAAATATATTATATATAACACATATCACTGAAAACCTGCATGCACTCGTTACCACGATGAGGTTAAGAACCCCTGCTTTAACTGATACTTAATCGAAGCGTTGTAAATGAGCTGTGAAAAGGTTATTATGAGCCTGGACTCTTGTTTATACCTCCTGAGCGCACTTCAAGTGGTATAATTCACGTCTATACGAAAAAAAGATATAGTAGTGGGGTTAACTATGATAATAAATACTATTATCGAATTATCAAGCAGAACTATGTGCTATATCGGGCAGTGAGATGACATATATTACGCTGCACGTTTATCGTTCCTCATGTGTGCCACAACTGGACTATCATCGTAAAGTTTTCATCATGATATCAAAAACAAATTTTATTTCTTCGATTTTTGTTTCGTTATAGTTGTTCTTTTATTGTAAATGTGTTAATTAGGCCCTTTATCCCGGGATCAGCGATCCTGACCAATTTTGTTTTCTTAGTTCAAATCCTGAAATTTCGGAATTCACCACAGCACGTAAGAATCTCTAAGTAGAATTAAAGAAGTAGCGGCTTATTTTTATCGTCCCGATTTTATGACTAAAATATTAAAGTTTTTGTATTTCTTTAAAATCTAATAATTTTGTAATGTTTATTGTTTTTATGCATGCCAATTATAAACTTATGTGTCTTACTGGTTGCATAAATAATGCAAAATCCGACAATTTTAGTATTACTTTTTGGCAGAATACACGAACCATGGTTCGTATATCACTTTTAAGGTGTTCACTGTCAATACTTGGTGGAATGGCATTATAATAAAAATAATAAAAGATTTTTAGTACCTTTTATACTTAAAATTTATTTGATCAGGACCGGTTTCGCTCCTCACGAGCATTATCAACTGATAAGGAAAATAAATTAAACAGTGATATAATGATCAAATAAATTTTAAGTGGAAAAAGTACTAAAAATCTTTTATTATTTTTATCATAGTTCATGTAAGAAACTCAATAAAATTTAATAATTTACCACTTTTAGGGTGTTCACTGACAATACTAGGTGGAAGGCAGGATTTTGCTCATGACGAGCATCAGTTGATCAGTTGATGAAATTTGACAATGCTCGCCATGTGTTAAGCCGGTGCTGACCTTTTTAAATAAAGTGGAAAATATCTACAAAAGAATATTGTGTTTTTAATAAAATAATAATTTACAAAAAAATATTTTATGTTTATCATGAGCATTCGCCCATTTTAAATTACTGAAAAAAAATCGACAACACGATATTAAATAGTGCTTAAAATTCTATATATATATATATATATATATATATATATATATATATATATATATATAATATTGTTTGAAAAAAATAGCGAACTAATCAAACCGAGGGGGAAAAATTGAAAAATGTTTTCAATCATCGGACTTAAATTACGTAATAAAAATATTAGTTTGCGAAAGATAGGGAAACCTTAAACGGAAACTGCGGCGCACCCAGTCATGGGGAATTTAATATTTCACAGAAAACGACGAAGCGGTCGAGAGTTTTTTTTTGTTACTGAAAGCACAAACGGAAGTTTTTGCTTTCGACATTGATCTATCAAAAGCTATCGCTATACGCATAGGTACAGGTTGTTATATAAAAAGGAAGCCTTAATGGTAAACAGGTGCTCGTGGAAAATAATTCAATTCCGACATATTTTTTAAATTGTATTTTTACTTATTTACTGCACTTCAACGGATAACGTTAGAGCCTTCTCAACTACAATTAATTTTACTAAATAAAGACTGTCATTTTTTTTGAAATCCATATCCGCTTCTTAATTTGAGCATATGGCATCCTAATGGAGTTATCTCAACGGAGATCTTTTTCTACGAGAACTGTTTGTTATTAAGTCGCTCAACCTCACTTTTTTTCAAAGTGAGTCGTAGGGAAAGAAAGATAAGGCTAGAACAGGACTAGTGGTTAACTAATCGCTATTGCTACACCATGTTTTTAAGGGATCGAAAGGATGAGAGGAGAGGAAATAATGTGAATTGACATCACAAACACCCAGTCTTTGATCACAATTTTGAAACGAATAATTCTCAAAATCACTGCGATCTTGCCGGGAATCGAATCCAGACCTGCGTGATCATTAGAACAAGCTCTAACTAGCTGCATCAGGCGACATTGGAGTTCCTTAAATAGTATCAAATATTTATTATTTTTTTTTAAACCATTTATGTCCATATATCCAATGTGGAGCATGTGGCTTCCTAATGGAGTTATTTCAACAGAAATTTTTCTACGAAAACTGTTTGTTACACAGTCGCTCAACTTCTCTTTTCCGAAAAAAGTAATAGAGGTAAAAATATAAGGCAAGGACAGGACTAGGATTTAATATTCACTCTCGCTACCATCAGTTATTGAGGATCGGAAATGTGGTAGGGAATTTTAAGACACCACAAACACCCATGTCTTCGAATAGAAATCAATCGAAAAATGCTATCCGTTTTGGGACTCGAACCCGTGATATCTGGCACGGAAGCCAACAACGCTAACCGCTGTGACATATGACCCAAGCTATAGGATAGAACTATTATAATAAAATAAAATAACATTCTTACGCACTAAAAAATCTTTTAAAATGTTTATTAAATTTAATCAATAACCAGTTTATCAGTCTTCATTCACTTCAAAGTATGTAAGTATATTTCATATTTTGCTTTTGATCTAAAGCCGTATAAAAACGTTTTTTGTGTGTTATGTAAAATTTGTTATGTGTGAATTACGTCCTTTTTCCTTTTCACAGTCGATATATATAATTTTGAAAAAATTAGCACATGAAAGAACTGTGTATTTTTGACTTAATTTGTAAGGCAAATTGTTAAGCAAATTTTCTATTGTAATGTTTTTCAAGTGAAAAAAAAAGATTTATTACAATGTGTCTCGATTTACAAAACCTTAAATATAACAAAAGAGTTTTTATTGAATGTTTGTTCAAATAAAAACAAGTTTACTTTATTATGAACGAATGAATTTAGGTACATATGTAATATCACAATTAGAAAAGAGTTTCAATATTTTTTTTTTCAATTTACCAATAGTAGTATATTTTTTGTTGCACCCTTATCATAATGTGTTCTGGCGATTTCTCAATATGTAATTTCGACCACTTTGTCCACATGGGACGGCATGGTTTTTTTTTATTAAATAATGTCCCTTCCCAATGTACATTATGATAAAAATTTGAGATATTTTTTGCTTATCGTTGCTAATACTGCAATAATACTTATCAATAATTTGGGAGAATTTGACAGGATAGACAAAAAACGATATTACTGCAAAAATAAAAAATAAAAATACTTAGGTTTGGTATTGTTATAATTAATGCGTTCCGCTTTGAAAATAAAACTATTTGTGAATAAAAAAATGTGCCAACGATATAATAGATCTTAACAAATGAGTTGAGTGTTTTTACAATATTGGTGACATAATCTACAATAGTTTATCACTAAATAAAAAGGGGATATAAAATTACCCATTGCCAGTTTTTCGCTCCCTGTGCGCCCCGATTAAAGTTTGGATAAGGTTAGTGAATGTTAAATGACAAAAACACCAAATCCCTTTGGATACAAATTCATAAATTGATTAAATCAAAACATGCAATCGTTGCAGCTACAGTCGAGCAATAACATTGACAAAATTAATTACGCAATTTAATCGAAGTAGTGTTTTTTTAAGTTGACAGAATATATTTTCACAAGTGCTCTCAAAACAATAGTAGTTGTCAAATTTAACCTTTCTTAAATATATACCCAGTTTTTCGAAAACCGTTATTATTTATATTTCAAAACGTATTGTAATTTTTAAAATTCATAGCATCGTGGTGAACTTTGACTACTCTAGTAAGTGCTTCAGAAATCTATAAATGAAACTAAATACCATGCTAAACGGCTTTTTGTTTGTTCATAAACAATTTATGAAAAGCAATAAGCGGATAATAAATTACATCGGCAATGAATAGCAATGAATAGAACAATAGCGGAACAATAGCTCTTAAAAATACCACATATGTGTACTTCAAAATAAAATTAATTAATAGACTTTGCAATGTAAGGCTTAACTAATTGTAAAGAGAATCAAAAATGTATTCAGAAACATAACGAATTACTAACTCTCTGTACACGTAAAAGCTATTATTTCACCATAACCAAATCATAGATAGCTTAATAAATACACTGTTTTTGCAGGTCATCTTGTATGAATAATATATATAATAAAATAAATATGTTTTGATCTGTGATAAAATAAATTATATCTCATAATCTCGATAGAGAATTGAGAAATTCTTCCCTGATTTTTTGTAATCTTTAAAAATACTATTTATTATTCCTTAAATAATTTAATTGTTTTTAATGGGTTTGCTATACAGTTCTCGCAAAGAATACTTATTATAAGGATTCAAATTGGTAGTGAAAAATGTATAAAAAAAATAATGTTATCAATATTAATGTGCTAAATGTCAATTCTTATTGGAAAGGCATTATGATTTGAGTAGCTTAGAATCACAACTCATAATTTACAAAAACAACCAAAAGAGCACTATTTTTTGTAGATTTAAAAAAGTATAATAATAATTTATACTATTATTATTTATGCCAAGTTTAAAATAAAGTTTTTTATAAATGGAGAATATATGTGGCTATTATTTGCAAACCAGACTCATTCCAAAATTGCTTAAACACGAACCATGAATGTAATTTAGTAGATAAAAATATATTTTAAAAGCATTTTTTGAAGGTAGTTTCAAAAATGGCTCGATAACATACAAAATATCATTCCAAAGTAGTTTAAAACTAAAAATACGTTAACAATGTACATATTTTATTTTACAAAATGGAATTCAAGTTTTATTTTTCAACCATTTTGGAATGAGCCGGGTTTGCAAGTAATACCCTCACTATAAAAAATGCAGATTGCCGATCGGTTTATTTTAACATCTCATTGTATTCATTTCAAAATGTGAGCACGACATCAATGGTGATATTTGCCAGTTGTTATAACATTGTTTAAAGTATTTTTTAGAACACAACGTTTTTTTACTACATATAGACTTGTACAAAAAAAAATAGTATTCAAAATCCTCTTTGATAAATTAAAATCATGGTAAGTTTATTCATTACGCAACTTCTGAACATGTTGCATCTGAATTGATATTTTTTATTCTTCCAACGAACTGTACTACAAGCTCCTGTTTGAGACATTTTTCAGTACCGTAGGTTTTAAGATATATTATATAAAAATATAATATTTATGAAAATATGTAAATGTATACCGCCTGAGCCGTGTCTCGTTGCAGATTGTGTAATACTCCACAATTTATTTATTTTTTAATATAAAATCCGCATTTTTGTTTAAGATCACGTTCGGTGTTTTTACGACAAACAGCCCCAGCAAACGGGTAAATATTTGCCCGCTCTCAGAAGTGGCTTAGTTGAAAGTGATTTCCAGCAAAGCCTCGTGAAGTTGAAGTCAGTGTTATGGAACTCAAACAACTTTCATGGAGGTTAATTAAAAACTTAGTATTTTGCAGAATCTGGTCATATCTTTATAAGTTCTAATCGTGATCATTCGAAACCCCTTAGGCATGGGGTTAAGAGATCTATGCGGGTGCTTCATATTGGGGGATTCGGCAGTGGTGGCCGGTCAATGTGGCATTGGATCAATGCACTCCTTATATATGCAGGGACGGTTATATTTCATGAAATAATATTCAAGCATAACATTTATACCATTCACTCATTTTAAACTCTTCATTTATTTATTGTCTATAATAAATATTAACAACATTTATTTTATTTTATTTTCCTAGTTCCGGCTCCTTTTAATTTAAAAAAAATCACTAGTAATTTGTATGTTTTATAAAAATAATCGAAGGATAAAATCATTTGTCGGAAAAAGAAAAGCTTAAAAAAAGTTACAGAAATATTACCAAATTTTTACATAAAAATCAATACTGAATTGAGGAAAACGACAAAACATTGATCATTATGTTGTTTCACGACTATCTTTTTAAGATTCAAATATTCAATCAATATATAATTGTACAATTCTTCACAATAATCTAATTTTCGACAAATTTTAAAATAACCAGTTTTTGAAAAGAGCCTTACAATAATTGCTTTTGAATTTTAAACACCTTTCTGTGTTATTATCATTATTTAAAAAAAATCGAGGTCTGATTTAGAAACGTGTTCAAATAATACATCTAACATTTTTTTTCGAAAACCGTGTTGCAAATACATATACTCCAATTCACTAACCGTGTTATCCGAGGCCCGAGTTTATCTACATATTCCAATTATATTTCTGCTATAATTCGTTAACATTTGTGGCTATAAAATTATTATGTTGAATATTTTATACAGAAACATATTATGTTTGTCAACTACATTTATAGATAATTTTCTTTGAAAAAGCATTATTCCCTCTCTATTGCATTTATGTTAGCAAAATTACGCAAATTATTTGTATCTACAGTTTATGTAGTAGAATACAAGTTTACAGTATTTTTTCACTTCGATAAGCAAGCAACAACGTTAACAGATTCGCTGAATCAAGATATAGAGCAAGCTTAAATGTAAATGTCTCTTAAACCAAAGTGATGATAGCGTAATTTGTCAGCTCAACTCAGTCATTAACGAAGTAACTTTAACAGATTTGCAACAGCATTTACATGGGTCAACAAGTTTCTTTAGTTTGAGTTATGTTTGTATTTTGTAGAAAGTTCTGTTAAACCACCTTTCGACGTATGAATTTGACTTACAAAAGTAATTTAACACTGTTTCTGAAATACAAAGTTTATAGCTAATGTGCGCTTCCTCTTATTAAGTTTAAAGGATGTAGGGTTAATTGAATGCGAAATTGTTACTTGATATGATGCAATCCATCTTTTTAACAGATCAATCGCTACCGATAAAATAATACAGCTTGTTTATCTAACGTAAAATAGAGTGTTTAATAACAACGTCATTAACTCTCACAAACACTGTAAGACATAGTATATCAATAAACAATAGCCGTCGAATTTTGAAACTCTGTTCTAAAACTGTGTTTTTTTTTGCAAATGACCCACATTTTAGAAATTATTTCCTCAACAGGTAGAATGGGATATGAAGCTCTCACTCGTCGTAATTAATAAAATAAAGTTTAAGATTTTTTTGTTTACAAAAAAATGTCCGAAATAGATTTTGGAAGGCTCTCAATTCTAGAACCTGCTAAATATTAAAACTGAATATAAATATAATACTGAACCAGTGGCGGCCGGTCAATTTGACATTGGATCAATGCACCCCTTGTATGCAAGGGTGGTTATATTTCATGAAATAAATTTAAAACAAAACATTTATACCATTCACTCATTTTAAATTCTTCATGTATTTATTAATTGAAGAATGTTAATTAGTTATCGATTTCTAGAAAAAAATATAGTAGACAATAAATATATGAATAATTTAAAATGTGTGAATGGTATAAATCAGTGATGCACAACCTTTACCTTCTAGCGGGCCGCTAATGTTAATGCGATCTTGGTCTTTGTTAATTTTTAACTTTTTTTGTTTAATCTGACATATTTGAGGGCCTTTTTCTATGGAACCGATTTATTCTCCTTCATTGAAGAAAAATTTTGCTTACATTTATTAAATAAATGTTTTACGTGAAAAAAATATGTAGAGAAAAGATTGATGGGCCGCCACAAAATTTAAAAAAAGGGCGCGGTTTGTGCATCACTGGTATAAATGTTATGTTTGAATATTGTCTCATGAAATATAACCGTCCCTGCATATACAAGGGGTGCATTGATCCAATGCCACATTGACCGGCCGCCACTGAACTGAACTCCCTTTTTACACGATTTTGAAATAACATGGTGAAAAAAAAAACAGAACATTTATTTAACAACGCGTAACAGTCATTTTTAATTTACTACATCCCTCGCATGAACATACTGAGTACTCAGTACTCAAAAGTGATCAAAGCGATGTCGTACCAAATGTGCGTAAACGGGTTCGTCCATTGTCTCATAGTGGTAGTTAGGGCTTGTCGGTTTTCAAACACCGGTTTTTTGGCTAAATTTGTGACATTCGAAAACCAGTTTTTCAATTTCGTAACCAGTTGTGCGGAATTTTCCATAAACGAATCTATAAACAAAAGGACAGAAAATGTGGATCTTTTATTTGATGGCTTAAAAACAATATGCCCCACATCATTACCCAGCGAAAGGGTATTTTCGATATCAGGAAATTTTGTTACAATACGATCAGTGGACGATTTGTGTTTTCTTAAATCATAATTTCTGAAGAGTAACACCAAATGATTTATTATTGTGTATATATATATAAACAACATAAAAGAAATGAACTTTATCTCGCTATTTTAATTGAATTATACATTTTTTGTAAAACTTCGAAAACCGGATAAAACCGATTTTCGAACAATATTGACATTCGAAAGCCGGTTTTTTCAAAAGTGGGTTTTTGTACAAGCCCTAGTGATAGTGAAGAATTTTTGTTACCTTTGATTTTTTTAAAGTATTTTTTAAATAAAATTAAGATACAATAAGCAATAATGAATTTTATTTTTTGATATCCTGAATTTGATTTTTACACAAGGAAACCTATTCACTATATTTAAGTAAAAAAAAAATTACACGGCTTCGCGTAGAACGTATCTACCGTATAAATGGAGAGTTCAGTGTATTCTATCAATTGATATTTACCAATTTTATTAAAATATATGATGGTATCTTCGGATTATAAGTTTGATAATGGTTAATTTTCAATAGCGAAACACAGATTTCTTTGTATTTTCAGAAAAAAAAACAAGACTTCAGTGATACAGGTATTGCAACCACTAAACTAGTGTATCGATATTTATTTGCTTTCCCATTTTTCAATCATGTTTCGAATGACCGTATACTGCTGTAAGTGCATATTCTTAGAATATATTGAGAAATGGACAAACATCTAAAAAGGAAATTGGCTATCCGCTGATACTTCAGAAACACTCTCACGTTGAACGCACATATCTCCGTCTGAAAGATCACGAATAATTTTCGGAATAACGGAAAAAGAAATACGAACACATTTGCAGAATGTAGGCGTTACACGTTGAAAGGCGGTTTTTTCATCTTGGTAACCCGGTTTCAAATATTATAATACGGTTAAAACAATAATACTATTATTTAATTAAAAACTTTTATATTTTTACTTGAAACTATGTTAAATTTAATTAAAACTCAGGATTGCACAGATGGAGTCGGAGTCAGGAGTCGTGCAGACGCGGTTTTTGTCCGAAGTCGGAGTTTTAATAAAAATCTTACGACTCGGAGTAAAAAAAAAAGGTGTGTATTTAAGCTACAAAAGTCCACTGCACGCTAGGCTGACTAAAGATGATTTAATGATAATACTTGGATATACTTATCGAGTAATGGGTGGGTATGATTACTTCACCAAGGAATAAAAAAACTGAACGAAAAATAATGAAAATTTAAGGATATGTATTTTGTTCAATGATTTTATCCCTGTTTACAAAAATAAATGAATATTAAAAAAATATTTTGTTGACTGATTTTATTAAATTGCCCCTTTGTGAATCTTCTCATGTTGAAGAATACATTAGGGCGGTTTTTGAATGAGTCTTCGTCGTGAACCAGAATGTTTACATTTTATAAAAATAAAAAAATAATCTTGCTAACGCACAAAGAAAAACCGCCCATTAAATAATCAAGCAACAAAACGTATAATACTATGATTAAAATCACTGGCTTGTAAAATTATAATTTTGCGGTTATCAGGATTGGCCCAAAGCGGAATTATTAATATCAGCTCCTTGCCTTAGTCATCAACTAGCTCGCATACAACAAGCGCAGACCTACCTGATGTAACATCTGTACCGAGCACAATATTATCCAAGTTTAAAGGTCACGGCAACGTTTCTAATAGACAACGAATTTTGATACTCAACCCTGCCCCATCGAAATAGAATCTGAATTGACAAATTGATAGCAGTCATCTCCTTTTGCAAATAAGTTCATCAACAAAAATCAATGTCGTCATTCTAACGTGCAACGCTCGAATTTACCAAACCGAAATCGAACCAAAGCGACTTGGGACGACACGAAAATATCAAATGGTCTCCGCCGCTATAGAGTGTCTTTGTTAAGTAAGTTGCTGCAATCTTTAGTATAGGCTACGGCAAGTTTGACGTGCATATGATCCGAACTTGGTGCACTACCGGAAAAAATTAATCAATACTGGTATTCCGGTATTTCAAATTAAATAACGGTCTTACAAACAAAGTTTTAATTAAGCAAAATCTCAGCCAATTGCCATTGTTAATCCCGAAATACGGGATCATAAAAAAGGTCCGGGATTGGATGCCCTAATTGCTATTACAAAACACATACTTTGGCAAAAAATATTTTAAACTGTACATCGTAAATTAATTTATCTAGATTTTTAATTATTATTGGCAATCATTTACGTCTAATTTTCAAACAGTTCTTAAGAAAACACAATAGTACTGAAAAGTAAAACCCTCTAGCAAAACTTGCTGGACACTCACTGTACCTTAAAATATATATAATGGATATTGTTAATTAATTATAGATGTATTTAAGTTGTATCTAGTACGCGCTATGGAAATACAGTCACTTTAAGAGAGAAAAAAATAGAAAAATAAAAAAGGAAAATTTCGATATAGTCAGGAAGGAGCACGTAGTGAGTGTCTCAGATGTTCGGTCACAAGAACCAAAGTGCTGTGTGTAAAGAAAGCTTCAATATTCTGTATTTTTTCCAATTACTATCGATCAAAGAATAATTTATTAGTTCTTTGAGCGAACAAATAAGTCACTTTCAATATCAATATATTTTCTAACCAAAGAAACTATATCAATACTGATATCTGGCTTAGCAAATAATCGAGTCATAATTAAGCAAAATGAAAAGTTTAAATGTCATAATTAGTATTATATTTTAGAGATGGACTAATTTATAGTATTGTTTTAAAAACCTTTATTTCTTAAGTATTTATTTAAAATTAAAATCATTAACATTCCGTCATAGTATTTCCTGCAGAAATTTAGTTGCGCCCGTCAGATTCCGTTACAAATTTTCCTAGTTAGTTAATTAAAGGGAAACGAAAAGAAAACATTTCCCTCTGAAAACATCGCCCTGACTTATTTCCTTTGTATCCTATTCACGTAAAATTATCAAAAAACCTCTTTTCGTCTTAAGCTTGATAACACTTTCTACATAATAAATCATATTTTCTACTTTAAATCACCGAGAGAGGGAATGATTAAACAATGAAAATTATAATTCGACCAGTAAAATAATATTTTAGAGTCGGCCATAATTTACGTCAATATTATTAAATGAATTATTCTAAAATAAATTAACAATTAAACAAGTGTTATAAAAACGATAAAGGCCGTTATTGATAAGAATATCTTTTAATTATAATTAAATTAAAGACAACTATTTTAATTTAAAAATATCATACGTCAACGAGTTCTTCGCAAGTTTGTCTGATGTTTGATTGAACCACAAAAGCATACATCGATCGATCAATATCCATCGATTATTAATGTCAAATGCAACTTAACATATTATATTTCAAAACTCGAACTCAAACTATTTCCAAAACTCGAACTTTTCAGTAGAATAAAATACTTTAACGAATAATACAAACAAAATAACATTTGCATAAAAATATTATTTCCAATTTGAAAACGACAGTGTTTTTAGACATTTTGTATTAAAACTAACAACACCAGTCGATTCCTAATGCTTAAATTACTCTATTTGCATACGTAACTCAATATTGCTCAATTTTAAGGTTCGGATTATAACCCCACGATTGTCAAACAATTTTTGTTTTTTGACTTAATTGATCAAAGAATGACTGATTTTTACTTGTATTTTATAAAAAGGTAGGTTTTAAAAACATGTTATTAGTTGTTGGTTGTTATCATGCGTACTAGCTTACGATACTGCAGTGGATACGGGAAATTGTGAAAACGTTTATTGGGTAAAGAATATTTCGATAATGAGCGCTCTCGACAAACAAGCACTCTCACGAAATAATTTCATCGTTATAACATAAATAAAAAAATCCACTCGACTTCAAGGTTCTTAACTTTTGTTTGTAATATATATTATTATTATGATTGACCTTTTAGGGTAGAATTTGTTTTATATTATTATATGTACATATATTTAAATACGTGTTTGTTCCCAATTTAGAGCAGATGGCCTCATTAAAGAAATTTCCCAGCAGACGTTGTTCTACGAGAACTGCTCGTTACTCAGTGTGTTTGACATTTTTTTTATTTTAAAAGCGTTGAGTTATACGATATGGCTAATCATCCATGTCACGGAAGCAAACGAGGTTGACAATTTCACCACTGTCCGCGGCCACGCAGCAGTTTAAAAGCCTTCGCGCAATCTTAAAGGATTACGATTAATACGACTATTAAAAAAAAAAAAAAAAAAAAAATTGAGCGAAATAAATTAGAAATTAAAAATTTTGATAATTCAACTAGAATCAAATTCTTATATTTTATAAGAACAAGAATAAAGATTATTTGTAAGGAACGACGTAAAAAGCAGGAATATTTAAAAAATATATTAAATAACAATATTTATAATATAATCAAAACACAAAAAAGTACTATTTTTTATATTAAATATGATTAATTACGCCGCGCGTTTGTTGGATTGGCCCGCCTAGCGTACGCGTAGCTAACCTCTTGTCTTAGATTGATCTTGCATTTCCACAGACTCCGCTATATATTATAATCACTTTTAAGGTGTTCACTGTAAATACTTGGTGGAATGGCATTATAATAAAAATATTGTATGTTATAGGTGTATAAGCATTTTAATTTTGTGTAATTATAATATAATTTGTAAATCCTTTTCATTGTTAGTAGTTGCTCACACCTTTTTATTTCAATTTAACTTGTATAAATAGCCCTGTTTACATATTTTTCTTATCAGTTGATGATGCTCGCGATGAGCGAAAACGGTCCTGGTCAAATAAATTTTATGTGGGAAAAGTACTATAAATCTTTTATTTTTATATATTATAATGTTAATTATTTGTATGTTACATTAACAACATCATCTTATGCTTTGATTTTTTTTACCGGCTTTCTTAAGCACAAAATTTCTTGATCTCCGAAAAAGGATCAATATGAAACGTTATTACTGTTATATGCATATTTTTTTAATGTATGCAAAGGACTAGTACCTAAAAAATTCTAATATATATTACAAGGTGCGTGCTTGGCCGGATTTATTACGCGTAAAGTGCCTTATTATCCCTAGCCACCGACAATCAACAGTCTATTGTGGGTATTTGCGATGTTATACCTTCATTTCGCGGATTAATGAGTATTACAAGAAGAAGGTCGAGGAAATCCATTCTTGGCAATAGAGCATAATCCAAAAGCCTCGGTAGTTTCTCAAGGATATCCTGTGAAACAATATTGAATAAGCATCAAGATGAGAAGATGCGACAATTATTCAAATTTCTTGATTTTTTTTAACAAAGGATAAGAATCCTCAGATGAAAATAAATGACAATGTAGTTTGTGTGTGATATAATCCGTGTTACAAGCCTGCAGTCGTTATTTCATTTGCAGTGTCCACGGGTACAAATATCAGTACTTAATTCCATAAATATATTTATCAATCAATTTATGATTTTGTATTCAAAAACATCGATGTCTCAATTCTTTCCCTCTAACCGTATATGACCGTAAAAAACAATGCTTACGAATTTAATAAGTAAAAAACTAATCCAGTTTTAGAACTATCCTTCTTTCTATCCAGTCATGGGTTTCAAATGTATTCATATTCTCAACGTATGTGCTTCTTAACTTTTCCGGTTCTAAGCTCAAGAAATGCGACTCCAATACTCACATTTTCTTAAATATCTATTTTATTATGGGTGATACAATGTTTATAATTAAGGTTTTCTTATAACATAGTTTTTTTGACCGTTTGTAGTTTATATAAATACGCGATAACGCGATAACAAGATAAGCACCCGCGATAAGCGATCGTTAGTAAGATAGCTGGGCTAAACTCATAAGTTGCAATTTCAGCCCTTAGACTATTTTTTTTTGAAATTCATAAGAATAAGGCCAATAATGAGGAAACCACTGGGGTCCCTAAATGACCCCCATCGGATGAGAAGTATTTTTCTAGTCTCCGAGCCGTGAGAGTTAAATATTAAAGTGAAACAAAAGCATTGTCTTATAAAAACACGATTGAATATTTATTCAAACTTTTTGGCCATGTGATTGAAAAAAACCGTGAATACTAAATTGTTAGCTTAAGTGAATAAATAAAGGCAACGAATTAAAAAGGCTTAACCTTTTTTTAATTGTAGAAAAAAGGTGACGCTTCAAATAATATAGGAAGATATGAATTTAAAATTGAAAACAAATGAAATATTATATTCAAAACATTTTTTTTCAATTAACTAAACAATCTACAAAAAATATTGACAGTAAATGAGTTTCGAGAAAAGAACATTTTCTTAATATTCATTTTTAAATTTTTATTATTTATTTATACTATTATAGCACTAAGGCGCATATAATATTTTAAGCAAAGCATTTCATCATGCATAAATAAGAAAACTTTTATTCGATCGCTTCCTTACGAGGTACGCGGAAGCATGGTAAATTATACGTTTTTGTGGTTAGTTAATTGTGCTGTCACAGTTAATATATTAAATAAGTTATGTTAATCTTGCTAAAAAAATCAGAATGATCCGTAATCCGGAATGAAATGTGATCCAACAAATATTATTTATAACTTTTTGTCTACAATTAAATAATTCAGTTTTTCTTTAGCAATACAAAATAGACCAATCACAGAATAACTATATTTATAAGCTTTACATTGTGAGACTATATAATATGTACTTTGATATTAAGAAAAAAGCTTTTTGGCTCATGTCAGATTGTATTGTTGTACCGTAGGTGATATATCAGTGGTTGCGAAGCTGAGAACTAGCCGAGTAGCCGAATTCATTGACGAAAACCCCAGACGTGAGCGGCGTCACACGTAACAATGTGTACTCCAGCTCAGAGTTTACCGATCTCGCTGTTTCACTGAACCAGCTACCTGCAATCTCCACCCAAACAGCTGACGCAGCACCCCAACCCACCCCTGGGCGTAAAAAACAAACGCGGAGCACACCGCCGGGGCACCCCGAGCGATGAATTAATAAGCAGGTTGCTCAGGCCGCGACCCGCCGATGCCTTTCCCTTTGGGAAGGACCGTGACGTCATATCTCGACCCCTCACCCCAGTTAACCCTCAGACGTGGAATTTTGGAGCGTCGCGCGTTTGGCATCCTCGCCTTTCACTACAGTGGAAAACGGAAAATCACCGCAGATTCTTCTTTCGCTCACTCTCAAATAATGTTTTGGTAGGTACTCTGCAAATCGCTTGGAACTCTTTTTACGATTCCGAAAATAATATTTTAGATGACATGCACTTAAGTGTTTATATTCATACACTAGATTAAAAAAATAATTTAATTTTCAAGTATTTTTGTCAGAATAATCGATTTAAAATCATGACAATAATGAAGCAATAATTTTGACAGATTTAACCAACCATAATCAACCTCTGTTACGCCTGTCCACATGCCGATTTTCACTACGTTATGCGAGCCGCAACATATAAATAGTATACGTAAATTTTACTGATAATATAAGCACACGATAAAGTGGTGTCAGAATAAAAAAATTATAAACTAAACACACAGGGACGAAGCAAAAAAAAAAAACAAAATAAATAAATGTAAGCCCACAAAAAATATTGATTGAATTGGCATTTACTTGGTAGAACTCCATTGTAATAATGTTACAAAGTCAACGTATTTAGTTTTTTTTTATAGTATGAGTTATAGCTGTTTCTGCGTGCGCCATCGGAAATCATCGATCGTGCACGTACAAAAAGCCAAATGTCTAAAACACTACGTTTGGGAAATAAATCAGAATCAATGTATTACCTCCTACCCCAATTGTAAATACGTTTATATTTTTTGATTTAGTGCCGATCTTACAATCAGTCCTCGTATTTTTTTCCAACTTTTTTGGAAGATTCACATAGACCTTCGTCGTTAATAATATCGTTATTTTCATATGTCGTTGTAAATTCAAAATTATACTGGTACGCTAAGCATTCTTTGGTGGAAACTTTTCGAAAATAATAATTCAGGTAGGTATAAAAAGAGTTTTGTGAAAATTAAAATAAATTAAATACGTTTGGAAAAGAAATATTGCGCGTAGTCAGTATTGAGCAACGACGTCACCTCAGTTGGCAATACTGCGCGTATGGAAATTTCATAATTTCACTCGGCTCAAGGAAAATTATATCGAGCTCCAATAAAACTTTTCGGCTATCCCTCACGAAAAAATCTGGAAAATGGATTTTTTTTTATTTCGTAAGGCAGGCTTAAATCGCGGCAGTTCAATTACATTTTGCTCGCATGTACGGAGAGGAAAATATTTTATACTGTACAATTTGAATATGTTTTTTAAGAACATTTTTAAACATTGAAGTGCCCTTAAAAGGAAGAACCGAAAAGATGTAAAATATATATAAAGAGATAAAGACGATTATTTTTAAATTTACTTGAATGTCAAATAAAATTTTAAAAAAACATTGTGAGCAAAATCATATATTATTTTAACCACGACCGTTTCTAAAATGCAGCAAAGTCTTCATAATGCAATCATAATGGAAAATCTCTAGTTAAATTATTAGTCAAAACTGGCTATAAAATCTTTTGCTGAATAGCAATTATTTTGATAGGTAATGAAAAAAAAAAGAGGATTCGAAAACTTGGTTTTGTGATTTTTCCGAACAAGATTCTTCCGTACATAGAAATTTCCGTAAAAAGAAAACTCCGTACACATAGTATACAGTAAATCAGTGGTCGGCAAACTTTTGAGAGACTGGGTAAAAAATATTTATATTGCATAAATAAATTTGGTTAGTGGATAAGTATTTTTTTAACATTTATTTTTTAAAAATACAATTTTAGAAAATAAGATATATATTTATATATATAATAAATAATATATTTGCATGTCATATATCTGTAAACGCAAAGCACACATATAATATTGTTATTGGTGACTTCCTTGGTCTTATTAAATAGGTAAATTGATAAAAAAAATATTATCATAATTTCTTGGCGGATAACTTAAAATGTCGAAGTGGGTAATTCAATTACCCGCGGCGGGTGGTAGGTTGCCGACCAGTGCAGTAAATTTAAATATTATCAATATGAAAGATTAAACATCGATACTATAGATATGAGTCCCCGAGAGGTGAAGTGAGCCAACTATTAAAATGATAAATCTTTTTCCTTGGACTTTCAAGTACAATCACGGCTTTACTTGGTAATTTGGTGGATTGCATATTTTTATTTTACGAAGATATCACTATTGCAATGTGTATTAACTGAAGTTACTTCACTGTTACGATACTTTAAGAGGTGTAGAATATTACAACGCATTTAATTTTTTTTTTCTAAAATACCACTTGGCTCACTTCGCCTCTAATGGAAATATTATATTTAATAGTTTGCTTGTTCCCAACTTTAAAAACATTAAACATAAAAATAAAAAAATATTTTTATATTATTATTTACGGAATTTACGGAATATTCTGTGTCTGAAATTTTCAAATGTTTCTGTGTACGGAGTTTTCATGTACGGAAGAATTCGTTTACTCGAATATTTACTTATACTTGTCCCCGTTTTTAGGACTGAAAAGGAAGTGTCACTTTTCTACGCTAATTTGCGATAAAGATCATGTTCACACTTACGATAGGGTAAAAGGTCTACCAACAGAACGGAAACCCATGCTCTTGGATATGTCGATTGAAAAGTCAATTTCGGGAAATTTGCAGTCAGTATTAACAATGCAATGTTTTATTTGCAAATAGAACATGAAATGAAATCTTTTTTCGAGATATCTGTGATAACATTCTATGCGAATATTCTTATGATGTAATATTACATTATCACGAAAATGTTGTGTTATATGATGATTTTCACAGAAAGCTTTATTTTATATGAGACTATGACTGTTTATTTACACCTCTGCTGAAAAACTTTTCCAACACCGCAAATACACAAGCAAAAAGCAAAAGATAAAAAAAAAAGTTGAAATTCACAAGTGACCGACCGTGGAAAGCAACCGTTATTACGTGGAAGATGTAGAGGTGCTCTAGCAACTGCGCTAAGGGGTGGAGGTTTTGACAAATAAATATAATTTATATATGTATTTCTTATTTATAGCTGACGTTATGATAGTAAAGATCATGAAGGCATTTTGGAAATTCTTCAGAGGAAATCTTTTCGGTGTGTATGTAGTTATTTATGTTTTTTTTTTAAATTTTTTTTTACCATGTCCGCTCCCAATATGGAGCATATGGACTCCTAATGGAGTTTATCTCAACAGAAATCTTTCTACGAGAACTGCTTGTTACTCAGTTGCTCAACCTCTCTTTTTCCAAAGAGAGTAGGAATAGAAGAAAAGGGCTAGGACAGGACTAGCAGTTAGCTAATCGCTCTCGATACGCCCCGTTTATAGGATATGATGGGTGGGAGGGGGGAATTCAAGACATCACATACATCCATGCCTTTGAACAGAAATTCATAAATTGATTGAAATATCAATTTATAAAACTGTCCGTACTGGGATTCGAACCCGTGCCCTCCGTAGCGGTAGCCAACGATGTTGACCACTCGACCACACAGGCGGCTGTTATTTATGTAATGCTCGTAAAAGGTTTCTAGCGGTAATCGTATATGTATAATTACAATGTTTTATGACAAGTCTAAAAACTCGTGTGAATTTGTATTGGTGTTACCGGCAATAACGATGTAGTATTTTCAACGGGAGTGAGAGCGATTAACCAACAACTAGTTATATTACAGTTCATAGCCATATCATTCATTCTCTTTTGTATTTATATAAAAAAAAGAAGGCAACATTTTTTCGTAGAGAAACTTCTGTAGAAATAAGTTCCATAAGAATCGTACACTGTTGAAAATACATTAGAAAGGACAAAGGACGAAATAGTACTACATCAAATCTCATAATATATTAACTATTGCTGAAGCATTATAAATTTAGTTAAACTTTTTGGAAATTACGATAATATAAAAATAAAGCTTAGATTAAATTAAGTGTTACAAAAATCAATTGATTACATTCTCTTACTTTTAGTTGTTATATTAAGCCTGTTTCAGATATATACCAATTCTGCATTTAATACTCAACTTAAAATATTTCACTATCGTTTATTTATTCTTTATAAATTAAATATCCATATATGTTTAAATACAAAACACACTTAAATTTATAATGGTGGCTTCCTTAGTATTATTGAATGAGTAATTTGATAAAAAAAATATTATCATAATTACTTGGCGGGTAGCTCAAAATGTCGAAGTGGGTAATTCAATTCCCCGCGGGTAGTAAGTTGTCGACCACTGGTCTAATATTATTTCATGAAATATAACCGCCCCTGCATATACAAAAGGTGCATTTATCCAATGCCATATTGACCGGCCGCCACTATCCGCTACTTATTTGGAGCATGTATGCACTCCAGTATTCTTAATGTAATATTCTTTGAATGTGAGCTTGATCATGACTTGATCAATTTTCCTTGGAGCCAATGTCCATAGATTGACTTGGTCAGTATGCATTTATAATAATATTTTGCGAAGTATGTTGACTTGGTAATTTTTCAATAAAAGATACCTCATAACTCCATGAGTCCATGTCGAAAAATCTAAGCATCGTAAAATTTGACTTTTCCTTTTATGCTCACGATAAACATTGAAATATTTTTTTAATTGTATAACTCCAGGATTGAGAAAATTACAGAAAGGTGTGCGAGGTCTAAAACAAAAAAAAAAGAAAAGGTTCAAAATTTTGGTATTTTTTGGAAGTTCCGTAAATTCCAAAGTTTTTCAGTTTGAAAATACTTGAAAAGTTCAAAAAAAAAAAGCTTTCACGCTGATAATTTTGATCCGTTTAAATCCGCGAATTTCTGAGACTTTGAAATCGACGTGAAATTATTTGAAAAATCCCAGGATTTCAAAATTATTTTCTCAATTTATATACGATTTTATATTGAATGTTCAATCCTGGGATTAAAAAAATTGACAATCCTGAATTCTCCGGATCATTAAAAGGGTCTAAGAATGGATACCCAAATTAGAACCTCCACTATCAGGACTGATTTGGAATGCCGGATGAAGGTTGTCCAGCTAGCGAATAGTCCGTTTTAATCATTAAACGTAGGCCGACGATCATCAGAGGCTTCGTAACAATATACTACTGCAACATGAGTGACCAGGTCAAAGCGGCAAATCGTGTAGACGTAGCATAAGCCTGCCACTATGTAATGTCATAAAAACAAGCAATTCTAGTGTCGTTCACTTTATTATAGCGATACCTTTTCATCAAGTAAAAGCTTTACACTAAATAAATAGCTTATGAGCTTTCATTTTTGTTGTAAAAAATCGATTTAAGTGTGGTTTTTTTTTATCATACCGCAAATATCTTTCATGAATAAGTGATGGAGGCCGTGACATCCACGACTCGTTTGATTCCACGTTTAACTCTAAAAGTACCAATACGTTTTTTTAAAGATTTATAAACAATAAAAAAAAATATTCTAAAATCAGTCTTTATATACGTTTTTTTTAGGTTTTACGTACAAACATGGCTCATTCCAAAATGGTTAAGAAGTGAAACTTGAATTTAATTTTGAAAATAATAAAAATTTAAAAGTATTTTTAGTCTTACATTACTTGATATATAATATAATATTTTGGATGTTGTCAAGCCATGTTTGAGACTGATTTCTAAAGATAAAAAAATATTTATTTTTGTTTACTAAATTACAATTATGGATCATGTTTCAATAACAATTTTGGAACGAGCCGGATTGACAGCGACGCGACTTAACTAATGTACTAGCTTTCTAGTCAACAACACAGACATTTTTACTCAGAATATGTAACGAAATGTCCATCGTGACACTCATTGTGTAACATAATTGGATATAGAGTGGTTAGATATGAGTGCTAATATCACTGTAACTCATCACATTTATATACAGTCTCATAAATCAGCTCAAAAATAAATCAGAAATAAGATGATAATTAAATTTGGTCCAAGAAACAGTGGTCAACGTCGTTGGTTTCCATGCTGGACAACACGGGCTTGAATCCCACTACAAAAGTATTCTTTCAATCGATTTTCCGATTTCAGTTAAAAGTCTAAGGATTCTTCCCCCCTCACCATTACAATCCTAAAATAACGGAGTGTAGCAAGAGTTATTAGCCAACCACTATTCCTGCCCTAACTCTATTCTTTATAGCCCTACTATCTTAGAAAATAAGGAGGTTGAGCTACTGAGTAACTAGCAGTTCTCTTCTGTTGAGATACCTCCATCAGGACATTGAAAACGGTTAAGAATAAATAAATTAACAGGTGATCAGTGGGCTTAGTATTAACTTTTCAGTAATTTTTTATCTAGTCGTCGGATGGAATCTAAAATGTTTTACTCTCGCGGCTCGGAGACTACAAAAATACTTCTCTACCGATGGGGGTCGTTTAGGGACCCCAGTGGTTTCGTCATTATTGGCCTTATTCTTATTAATTTAAAAAAATAGTCTAAGTGCTTTAAAATATCTCTCTGCATCACTCCTCATACATTTTTTTATAAAAATCTGTATTTTTTTAATAAATAATCATATTTTAAGTTGCGCGTAAAAACGACGTCATCCCAGCACACATATGAAATTGCAACTGACGCGTTTAGCCCAGCTATCTTACGAACGATCGCTTATCTCGTTATCGCGTTATCGTGTTATCGCGTATTTATATAAACTACAAAAGGTCCAAAAAACTATGATATAAGAATATCTTAATTATAAACATTGCAGCACCCATATTAGAAAATATATTTAAGAAAATGTGGGTATTGGGGTCGCATTTCTTGAGCTTAGAACCGGAAAAGTTAAGAAGCACATACGTTGAGAATTTGAATACATTTGAAATGCTTCCGAGTAGATAATTTTCTGCGGTATTGCGTCTTAATATAACCGTAACATGCACTTTATAATGTGCCGTTTGATAAACTAGAACTTTGTTCGTGTTTTCTCTCAAGTGTCTGAAAACAAGCCAAGAGTAAAATTAAATTTCTTGCGTTGCTACTTAATGCAATAAACACTTTAGCAAAACACCACTCTGTGTGAGTTAGGTGATTTTTCCGAACAAGATATGTACGAACACGAATGCTCCGGACAATTAAAATTTGATATACACATATACATTTGTCAAGCTAACGTCTAATATATGAGTATCAATAAGATAATTAAATTATTTAAACATCTGTGTATGTGAATTTTATATATTAAATAGCTGTACGAATAATATATTTTTTTAATATAATTAAAAATATCGACCCTATTGGAAATACAGCACATTGTTCATAAATTAATTAGCCAGAATACGTATTAAATGATAAACTGTTCATGTACATTATAATTAAATATTTTCCTTATTTGTATTCGATTAATTATTTGGAATAATTGTCATAAGACATTACACATTTTAATAAAACAATGTTGTCTGTATTTAAAATATTTAAATGTACGGAATATTCTATGTACAGAAAGTTCTGTGTTCGGAAAATGCTATGTACGAAGTAATCTTTTTCGGAAGAATCCGTTCACCACCTCTATCGGTTTCACTGCTGTTTCGCAAACAACAGAACTTACAAACATACATTGCTGTATCTCTAAATTGTTTAAAAAAAAACTGCTTTCATCGTTTTACAATTACGGTATAGACCAACAAACGCAAAGACTAACAAATTGACTATTCTCGTCACTGAAAGTTAAAAAATTATATGAATACATTATTACAAAAAAAAAATGAAAGACTTTCCCGTATTGTGCTATTTTTGTCGCTAAATGTAGCCATTGCATTAGGAAATAATACCTTTGTTGAAAGCATTTCATGTGACTGAAATATTTTATTTACCTCGACTTTTTTTGGCGTCAATGTTCTTCTATCCATCGCGAAATATTCAAATCTCCTTTCCGTAAACTTTTTTTGGGTGTCTGGTTTTTCGATTATTTTTGTGGCAAGTTTCTGTATCTGTATAAGTTATTCATGATGCATCTTGAGCCAATTCTTTACATAAAAAATAACCTAAAAATAAAATGAAAAACTTTACACTGACTAGAAATCATGTTAATGAAAATAAACAAATGCATATAATTTAATACGTCGACTGAAGGTGCTGAATGGAATTTCTGAATGGAATATTTAACGTTAAACTGATTCAGTTCAAGTTCATCCTGTGCACTTGAATGACTAAAGATGCCGAACCGAAATCTGTGTCAAAAATTCAAATAAAAATCATTAACATGTTCAGTTTTATCTGTTTAATGTAAATCATTTTTTTATAGTTTTGTATCAAAAAGTTCAATAATTAAGCATTGTTTTTGTATGTTTTTTCACTAAATATCAGAATTTTGAAGTAAGTGTCGCGATCATAAAAAAAAGTGTTCCCGACTCCTTTTTCTAAAAAAAATAGCGCAAGACGTAAGTTGATTTATGAATAACATATTTAGATGTAAATATATCAAAATATCAAAATAAAATGTAGATTTTAATATTGGTAAAGCAGTATGGATGGATTGTTCAACATTGAATTTCAAAGACAGGCTTTTTTACGATATTTTTAATCAAATCTTAGATAGCGTTCAAAATCATTAAAATATGAGATTCACGTTGTTTTATTTTTTAAATGAACGTCGTTCAGCGATAAAGAATGTTGAAATAATTACCTGAACACTTTACAAACCGTTCTTGACCGACTTTTTACATTTATTTGATGTGCAAAAGTAAATCTTGACTATTCTCCCTCACTTTAAACAATTTCTCACAAGTTGCGAGTAATGGTAAGTAATAACCGTGGAAATACATTTTTTCAATATCTACCTGCTCATAAAATTAAATTTTCTTATGTAGTTAGACATGGTAAAGTTATATGATTTATACGAAAGTCTACTAAGTGTATTATTAGTTTGTACAAACTGAAAAAACTTACCGTGGGAAGTTATTTACTAAGAATTTATTACTTAAATTACCGGAAAAACTAAAACTCACACAAATAATTAAAACGACTGATACCAATACTTGGTAAGTGATTAATAAAAAAAACATTTTTTTTTAATAAAGTACAACGAAAATGCTAGGGCATCTAAATACGCGTCCAAATGTAAGAACCGTTTTTCGGGTATTTTGTCATAAACTAACCGGGTTATTGCTGCCAACTGCTATATACATATTTATATATTCTAATACATTTTTCTTCAACAGTATTTCATTACAATAGTAATTTAATTACTGATAAATTAAAAAGAAATTAATTAAAAAAATTAATTCCTCGTCTATGTTTCTTTACCAACAGTTTTAAGTGATTTTTTACACTTGACCAGAAGAGCCGATGTCTTGAGGTATTTTGATTGTTTTACGAGGATCGGATTCCACTAATGGTTTCAGCACTCCGACATCGATTTTTGAGATTTTCCCGATTTTTCACTATTTGCTAAATTTATGTCACCATTTTTGAACTTTTTAAGCCACAATCGACACTTACAAATCATTAAAATATCTCCATAGGTTTCGCAAATGCTTTCTTGGCTTTCAACCCCTTGTTAAACAAAAACAATAACACACGCCGCAACTGCATCTCTTCAATCTCCGGCCGTGACATTTTTCTATGGGTGAAAATAATTAAAAATGCATAGAAACCGAAACAAAATAAAATGAGCTTTAAAATAATACCAATCTTGATGTACTTACCCAATGGGAACCAAGCACAAACTGATTTCAAAACGCGCACTTAAATTACGGCGATTACTTTTCGCTTTACCAAAATAAAAAGTATTGAAAGCTATGTGTAACTACTTACACATCTTAGTTAAGATAAGGTTGAATATTCATTTGTTTTTATAATTTATTCTGACAGTAAGCAGAGATAATTAAGTTTATTAGATTTGTACAATTAATTCAAAAAAATAATTCACGGACGATTTCTGTTTTTTTTTTATTTCTGTGTTGGCCAATTTCGAATTGAACTTAGGGCATTAAATCCCGGGATCCTGTTCGATTTTCTGATCCCGAAATCCTGGGATTGACACGGTCGTGATCCCGGAATTTCGAGATTGAGAAATTTTTAGCAAATCCCGAAAATTGATACGATTTTGGAATTGCAAGAGCTAAAAAAAATCTGGCGAAATAGTTTACCAAATTGAGGAATTCAAATTCCTCGGTGAGCTAATCCCAATTGAAAATTAATCAATCCCGAAATCCCGGGATTGGAAAAAGGCTCCGGAATTGGATACCATAATTTAACGTCAAATGCTTCACGACGCTGTACTTTAACGATTTTTGTCGTCTGGTTTGAATGCAGCTTTGAATTTAGCGGATTTATCGAAAGTGCCGAATATGCAAAAAGTATATCCGAATAATTTTGTATCTGAAAAGATATGTATTTAATTTGTAGAAATAAAATATTTATTTGAAAATAAAAGAACGGTTAAAAATAAACCCGGTACCCGATTCTGGCTCTACTATGGACGGAAGCCTTAGTAGAAATGCGTATATCAATTTAAATACATGCCTTATATACGGAATAAAATTCTTTAGAAATTCTCGTTAACTACCTCTTAATTGAACGGTATAAAAATCGTAAAAAAAATTCAATTTCTTTTAAGCATAGCTTGTATTATTTGTTAAGCACAGCTTGCTCCGTGGAAATGTTTCTTTAATTTGATTCGTTAGAATATGCTTAAAAAAATATATAATTCCGAAGAAACATTGTGGTGTTATTATTTTTCCGATAAAAAAACAACCAAATGTAAAACATGTAAAATTTTGTCTTGTGAATATGTCTTCACAATATGAATATTACGCATATTTTTTAAGAGTTCGTTATGCAATTTGATTACTTAATCTTTTTCTGATAATTAAATAAAGGCAAAGTAATTGAGCGATTTCGTTTTTCAAAATAAAACTCACGTCGCTGCAAAAAAAAAATGATTTTGAATAATTTTACTATGCCTTTAACCTTCCCGAAAGTGTAAGAAAAAAGTTTGTCAAAGTTTTATTGCAATCGGATGAGCGGCGTGATAACGCAAACAGTACGAACAAACAAACATTCATTTTTATATATTATATAACAGCCTTACATAATTTTTTTATAAAATAATTCATTACAATGAATTATTTAAGCCTTTTGTACGCTTTCATAAAATGCATACGATAAAAGAAAGAACACGATGCTTGTCAAAGCCACACTTTCTTAAAACATAAAGAAAGGGTAATTTAAAATAAGTATCTTGCGTCAGATTCACACAAAGAATCTTTTAACATTTCTTTGTAGCGATGGCGTATGTGAAATATGATTCAAAAAGCTCAGAAATATTAATGTACGAAGGTTAATTTAATAACAATGCTGAAAGAGTGACTTTCGAGAAATCTGAACGAGAAAGGCAAGAGTTGTATTGATGTTGATTCACATTGTTTATTTACTTGAAATATTCTCAGGTAAATTTCACACTCAAACTACTAGTAAAGAATATCAAAATCAATATTGTATTTAAAACAAAACCAAATTAAAAATGAATACTGTGAAACGTTTGTTGAATCTTTAGGGTAAGAGTCACGGTCTACAGAGACACCTATAATTAACAGAAATTATTAAATTGCTTATATATGTACAAAAAGTCGTTTAATTAAAATAATTTAGATTAATAGGATTTTTAAATCATCCCAGTTAAGTTAGGCATTCCTTATTAATATATTGCAATAAAGTTTTTTTGTTAAAAATGAATTGGGAGCGATTGGTGTGCTTACCCTGTTCATTTTTTTTTACAAATTAACTATGTATATTACAATACGATAATAAGGAATGGTTAACTCAATTGGGATGATTTTAAAAACTCATAAAGCAAGATTCTATCAATAAAAGGATTATTTGTATATAAGCAATTTAATAATTTGGTTTCTGTAGACCGTGATTTGTACCCTTAATTTTCTAAGGGGACTCTTTTCATTCACATCACAGCGGGATTATTCTGGTAGCTAGCACATGAAACCATAATCCCTATTGCGAAAGATGTATTATGAATAATTATCTCACCACTTAAGTGTTCTTGAAAAATAATGATAATACGTACTGAAAAGCTTTTATGACGGCCTTGGAAAATGTTGTCTCGCAACGTTGTTTGTGTAGACTACGTTATTTAATTAAGTATAATTTGTTGTCGAGTTGGAATCAGAAAAATAATTTGAAGATATTGAAGTTATTATTAATTTGGTGAAACCTACTGTAATTATCCTAGTGTGTAGGATGATCTGATGGTATACGGATATTAAACAGAAAATTTTGAGAAAATCAATCCGAAGTCAGACTCTGTTTTTTCGGAGTTCGAGTCGTCTTTTTTTAAGCTTTCGATACTATGAAGTCAGAACGAAATTTTATATTGATATATTGAGCGAATAGTTTTTTTCAAATCTTGAAATCGGAAAATAGCTCGGTAAAATTGAAATCGTTTTTTAGAAGTTTGATAAAAAAAAAATGAGAAAAGCTCGCCGGAAGTTTGTAAATTATTTTCAACCTATGTATATTGTCGGGTCCTATGGCGCAGCGGTTAGCGTGCTTGGCTTCCGTGGCGGATCCCACGGGCTCGAGTTCTAGTACGAACAGCACTTTTTAGATCGACATATCGATTCCTGTTCGAAGGCATAGGTGTTTATGATGTATAAAAATTTCTTCCCACCATTCCGATCCTTTAATAACTGGGCGTAGCGAGAGCGATTGGTTAACCACTAGTCCTGTCCTAGCCTTATGCTTCTATCCATACTACTCTCTTTTGGAAAGAAAGGTTGAGTAATAAACAGTAATAAACAGCTCGTAGAAAAAGTTCTGTTGAGATACCTTCATTAGGAGGCCATATGCTCCACATTGGGAGCGGAGATAGATGAAAAAATAATAATATTGATATTAACCAGTGTGAGGGTTAATTTGAGATGATAGCTTTTAAGTAATGACAAAATAATGAGTAATAATTTATTTATTTTCAGTCTCGCGTAACTGTAGTTTATGTGAGAATCATTTCTATCTTTTTTCACGTCTATTAATTACAAAAAATAAAACAGTTGTCTGTCTGTTGTTGATTTTCAATTCTCAACTATGCATTTTACAAATGCATATCGTCTGTGGAAAGGAAAAAGGACGTAACATACACTAATCAAATTTTACAGGAGACGCAAAAAACGTCTTTTAATGATTTTGGGCCATATGCAAATTACTAATTATACACAACCTTGAAGTGCACGGGGACTAAATTGGCGTTCAATTGACATAATATAATATTAATTGCCACCTGTGTGGTCGAGTGGTCAACATCGTTGGCTACCGCTACGGAGGGCACAGGTTCGAATCCCGGTACGGGTAGTTTTATAAATTGATTTTTCAATCGATTTATGAATTTCTGTTCAAAGGCATGGATGTATGTGATGTCTTGAATTCCCCCCTCCCACCCATCATATCCTATAAACGGGGCGTATAGAGAGGGATTAGCTAACTACTAGTCCTGTCCTTGCCCTTTTCTTCTATTCCTACTCTCTTTGGAAAAAGAGAGGTTGAGCAACTGAGTAACAAGCAGTTCTCGTAGAAAGATTTCTGTTGAGATAAACTCCATTAGGAGTCCATATGCTCCATATTGGGAGCGGACATGAAAAAAATATATTAATTAAAGAAATTGTCTTAAAAAAAAACCTTTATTTCAGTTTTTTTCTTAGTTTTATTTTTTTACAAGGTGATCTTTTTCAAACATTAAAGTAAAATTTAGATACTAATTCGGAATTTGAAGCTTAGATTCTTTTGATAGAACGTGTATCAAGTTTGACACATTGTGATTATCTAAAAACAGCTGTTTTTAAAAATCTGTGGGTTGCGTCCTTTTCCCTTTCCACAGTCGGTGTGTATGTGATAATGTTTATTGCTTCTCCGTTAGACGCGTCGAAGCTATTGAATATAGAATAATTAGCCTTCGAAGCAAACAAGATAGCGTACCGGAACGATACTGTCATGTGCTGACTTAACTTAGTTACTTTTCGAATCCATCTATTTTCGTATTCTCACAGAAGATATGTTTGAAATTCTGATGTCACGTGTAAATGTTGAATGGTTGGAAATTGAATATATCAAGAATATCATGTGTCGAATCAAAACTCACATCGTCGGCTCAGTACTACAACTACATGTTTTGATTTTCAATATTTTGTAAATAGAAATTGAATACAATTCTACATTACAATTAACACAATTCAATTATTCCTGAATAGGCAACAAACTATTAATTAAATAAGTAATTGATGAAATAAAGTTTGAATTTTGTTTATTGTTTATTGTTTATTGTTTATGACATGAGAGTATATGAAATTACAGCTGACGCAAAATCCCTCATGTAGTTGACAAATATAATGAGACAAAACAAATATAATTAGACAAAAAACAAAACTACATAATACAACAAAATCAACAAAATAAAAAAGAAAAACTTAGCAAACAGTTCACAAACACTATCACCAAAAATGTTTTTTTTACCATGGACATTTTATTACCTCAACAATGACTAAAATTTATATATATATTTAGTTGTAGTATTGAAGTGACAATATATTTTAATAAAAATTTACAGTTGGGCTTCAGCCACAAAATCAAATAAAATACCAAAATAAATAAGAATAAAACAGTTCTCGTACATTCTTAGAATGATGACCGACGGAAAAAAATAACAGTTTTAATTATATTATATGGGCCCATTAGAGGTGAAGTGAACTAAATGATATTTTAGGTAAAACTTTAGATGTTTTATAATATTTGACATGTTTTAAAGTATTGTGAAAGTGAAGTAGCCTCAGTTAATACACATTGCAATAGTGATATCTCCGTAAAATAAAGATATACAATACACCAATACACCAAATAAACTTAAAAGTCAAGGAAAAGGTTTTATCATTTTACTAGTTTGCTCACTTCACATCTAAAGGGCCTATATATACTGAGCACTCTCAAATTAGTCTTTGTATTCGAGAGGATATTTTTTTTTAAATATGTACATGTATTAACATGAATATAGTGTTTACTTTGATTTTTACTACATAAAAAATATGTTTGTAATATTTTCATATAAATACCTATTAACAGAAGATTTATTCGTTTAATTGTTAAATGCATCCACAATCGAGTAAATAATACAAGCTCTTATTTGGCATAATTGATTGTACATATTTTTTTCTGACGTTTACTATTTATATTCAAAAACAAGTGAAACTATGTTTACGATTTACTTTTCTCTTTTAGAATTTAGAATTTAGAAGACAACTTTTAAAAAAAAATCAAATGCGTATCGCAAATAAATTAATACTCATTGATTATTTTTAAGTCAGTTAAATTTTCTTCTTTCATAAAAAATAATCATCGTATCGAAGAACGGTATTATGGAGTTTAAACCATTATAAGAAAACATCATTCTTTCGTGAGTCTGTCTTTGGTCCATATAAAAACATATATAAAAAAACACTGGTAAATTTTATGAAAATATGAATTTGGTATCCTTGAAAAGCAAACCAATTAGAATACAACTGTATAATTTAATCTGTGTGAGTGTACATAATTTGAACGATTTAAATTTAAAACTGTATTGACATTTATTTTAACAAAATTAAGAATGTATTCTCATTTGTAGTGCACGAAAGTTATTCCTTTTTTAATAAGAATGAAATTAAAAAATTTAGACATGAATCGATTCTTTGTTTAAAATAATAACTCTCTGAAATTAAAATCAACATGTGAAAAATACACCAGAAATCAAGAATATTAATCAATTTAGCTTAATTTCGCATATTTTTTCATAGTTATTTTAACCTGAATATTTATATTTAACCCTCCAAGGACGAGCGTGACCATATTTGTCACAATAAACACCGTTATCTATTGATCCCATTATTCATCCCTTTTCTACCTGAATATCGTTGCTTTCACTCATATTTGGTTAAGAAGGGTACAGACTTCAGTAAGTCATCAGCCGCGGGGACAGAAAAGGCCACCAAAAGCACATACGTTTTTTTGTATTTCCGTTTTTTTTAATGGACTTTTTGAAACTGTTAGTTATTTTTTTTATCAAAACATCAAATTAAAATCTACAATATACAAAAACAGTATTTATTAGATGTCTTGTCGTAATATAGCAAAACTTTCATTTGTATGTATCAAATAAATCGTTAATCAAAAAAGAATATTTAACTTTTAATTATTGCAATTCTGTAATTCCGAAATTCCGTGATTAAGACAGTACTAATCCCGAGATTTCGAGATTGAGAAAATGAGATAAAAAAAAATATCGCGCTGTTTATTTGGGCAAATCTGCAAATTATTGAGATTTTGGATTCGAAAATTCTTGGAAGAGCTACGAGGAGAGAAAAGGTCCCACGCTGGTAATTTTGAAAAATATATTCACGATTTATATTTTATGTTCGATCCCGAAATTCTGGGATCACAAAAGGGGTCCGGGATTGGATACCCTAATTCCAACTAGTAGCCCTATCCAAAATTATAGGTTAAATTACTGAATTACGACCAGTTCTCGTAAAGGAACTTTTGTCGAAAAGGTTTGTTAGGAGTCCACATGTTCCACAATGTGAACGGATATAGTAAAAATGGTGATTATAATTTTACAATCTTTTTGTCTATAGCGTGTTTTCAGTATCACACCATATTGTATTTTATAAAAATCATTTAAAACATTAAACACAGTCAACGCTGTTTTATCAACCCGTGTCATGGAAACATAGTACATGCGAAAAAATATTAAATACAGTTTTTGCTGTAAAAGTCACGCAACTTGCTAATTACGACACCGATACAATCACGTCTGGGTAAAAAAAATATTCAAACAAGTGCTCAAATTAATATGATGTAAATGCTTTATAAAACCTTTCCAATTCACTGCGGAAAATCTGTACCAAGTGCACCCTGCTTATCGCATGCATTCTGACAGTGCTGCTTTACGATTGCGAGTCATGGCACCTTACAAAAGCAAGCTGGCCTTAAATATTCGCCGCAAATCCCCCGATTGCACTGTCGCATTCCATTGTCGTTGCTACGAGACGGTCGTCTGTGCGGCGCATACAATAAAATGTTGGCTAGCGTCTGTGTATTCAACGCGTGCCAGGCTATACACGTATAGCCGGGTGACTGTCTATGTGTTGGATTTTGGCGCGCTTTGCATTTTATTATTTATTAACTAAATATTTCATGCATATTTTTTTTTGCAAAACTAAGGGAATTCTTAGTTTAGCATTTTTGCGGAAAAAACCAAATCCCTAATTTTGTATGAGATTCACTTTCCCAATTACACTACCCCGAATTACACTGTCCCGACTTTAGTGTAAATGGAGGTTTTACTGTACTGTGCTTTGAAAATAAATGCCTGCGCCGAATACTGGGAGTGCGGTGACATGTTTATCAGAAACACGGAGATAAGGGAACGGATGGATTAAGCAGCCGTTAATTACGTCCAAAGTGAAAAAGTGACGATGGACCTGGCTTGGTTATGTGCTGCGGATGCCTCAAGAAAGCCTGAATTCTGCTCGTCTCTTCTACTAACCGGATGGATTCCGCCGTCGTGGAAAGCCACTGATGACCATCTATATCAGTGCTCCGCAACCGGTGTGCCACGGCACACTGGTGTGCCGTGAGCCGGATACAGGTGTGCCGCGGTCAAATACATAATGAAAAGTTATTTTGATCCAGAACTTCGGGTTGTGCTGTCAAATATCGAGCCGAATAAAGAACCTTTGTGTTCATTGAAACAAGCGCAGGTATCACATTAATTAGTTATTATTTTATAATAATGATTAAGATTGCATAAAAGTAAATATATTATAGTTTTATGTATGTATACTTTTCAAATAAAAAGCGAAAATTTATTGTTTAATTTGTGTATCAATTTAATACCTATATATTTTTGCTTTTGGTGTGCCGCGGAATTCTAGGAAGAATTTTGGTGTGTCGTATGTGAAAAAAGGTTGCGGAGCACTGATCTATATGATGTACTCAGCAGAGCTATGGGACACTAAAATGACATGGGAGGGAGCAAAAAGACTGGCGGGGGACAGAGAATCTTGGAGGAATCATCTGGTGACCGTATGCCGAATAGACCAAAACTGGTCCTGATCATATTAAATAAATGTAGAATTAAAACAAAATGTGTTGTTTCAATAGGCCCTGAGAGGTGATGTGAGCCAACTAGTAAAATGGTAAAACTTTTTTCTTGGACTTTTAAGTACAATCACGTCTTTATTTGGTGTTTTGGTGGATTGTATATTTTTATTTACACTGTTGCAATGTGTATTATCTGAGGTTACTTCACTTTTACGTTACTTTAAGACCTTTAGAATATTACAACGTATCTACTTTTTTTAATTATAAAATATCACTTGGCTTACTTCACCTCTAATGGGCCCATATAATCTATTGTCCGTAATTGAATTTTTGTTTGTACATGACGATACAAATATTTAACACAAATTTATTCTAACTTGTGTTTGCATCCTATTTACCACTTCGGAGAAGATATTTTTTGGATATCTAATCTAAGCATTACTGATGACTTTCTTGCAGTTAATTATAGAAATATAGTTATATATTTTTTCTACAATACCACTTGGCTCACTTTACTTTGAATGGGCGCATTAACGATAATATAATATTGTATAAGTTAGGAGTATGTTATGGACGTCCATAATAAAATGTCAATTCGCCCTCGTTTAATTAATCATGTTTTTAAATTTCAAAAACTTTGCCGTTTCAAAAGAGTTCTCAGAAGACAGACATTGTGCTTGAATCCCTTGCGTAATCTAATGCTTTTTGCGAAACGTCAAACGATCACTCCTCAAACACTGATTCAGTGTGATTACATTCAGTGTAAGCAAAGATTTTTTGCTTTTCCTCTGAATGTCTCCAGCATTCGTTCTCAACATGTATAATTTAATATTTAAAAAATAATTAGATACCTTATAGTCGAGTATTTATATATAAGTAGCGAGTACCCGGCATGCGTTGAATGCCACACAAAGAAAAAAAAATCTTTTTTCAATTGTTTTTATTGAAGTGTTTTTGGATACACGATAAGATATTGCATATAGTTGCATAGGAGTGATAGAAAAACTCACTGCTTCCCCACAACACCGAGAATTGCTTTGATATAAAGCGAGCCCCATTGTTAACGTATAAGCAATCCACCGCTGGCTCTATTCAGAAACCTTTGCGGGCGTCCAACGGGCACAACGAAAGTTTTATTGCAATCGGATGAACGGTATAGCAACGCGTACGGGACAAACAAATAAACAAACATTCATTTAAATACATTTATAGATAGTAAACTTAAACAAATTTTGTAATCCAAGCACTCTTAATTTAGACAAATAAACACTTTTAGAATGTTTACTGCCTATACTTGGTGGAAAGGTATAAAATTAAAAAAACAAAATACTCACATACAAGTTTTGTAAATTACTTTCATTATCAATTGTTTGTATTTCCCTAATAATTTTATTTTGTTTTGTATAAATAACACTGTAATATCGTATTTTATTATCAGTTGATAATGCTCGTCATGATTGAAACAGGTACTGATAATATTAAGCGGAAGTGGAAGTAGTACAAACAAGTATTTTTATTTTTAATAGACAACTTATGTCAACTCATAACAATAAAATGAAAAGATTGGGGGCCTCTTTCCATATTGAACATATTTCACTTTATATTAAAAATATAAAACACATTTTTAGACTTATTCCGCTGCCATTTTATATGACCGGTTAATTTCACAGAACTGATTTGGAAAAAAATTTGGAAATTTAAAAAATACTGTTTAGGTGATTTTTTTGTTATTTCAAATTGTACTTTAAACCAAAAAGTTATTTTAAACGGAACTGGCTGTTTAACTGGCAGGCCGTCATTGTTAACTCATTTTCCCCATATTCGATTTGCAAATATTTTTTTTGTCACTAACAACGATTTTGTAATTGATTTTTCTACTGAATTGCATACTTCGAGCTTCTTGTATACAAAATATACTTTTCCAAAATTTGGCATTCATAACTCATTTTCGTCAAGTAGTGGAATAAATCTTTGTCATCTATATTTAATACTCCCTTAATATGTAAATTAGAATTATTTTCATAATGTACGGGTTTCGCCTCTCGGCATCTTCCGGTGTTACTCAGTGCGCGAATGCACTCGAACTGACAGGTAGCGGAAGTTTTGTATTGTCTATATACAAACACACAAGTGCATTTGCTCTAAACGTATTGTTGACGTATCATACCCTTCATATGTGTTTTGATGTACCTTTTTGTCTGTCACACATTATAATACCGCACTTGCGCATCGTGATGGACAGTAAGAGCGTGTTTGTAAGTTTTATACGGTGTATACTATCACATTTTCTAATAAAATGTCTATTAACTTATCTCTCACAAACTTTTCTTACTATCTGAAAAAGAACACTGGCCGCCATCGAATCTCAAAGCAAATCCTGAATACTACAAAATTTAATCAGAAGTTTACAATATATTTACATCAAAGGCTTAAATTGCATGCTGCACAAATTCTACGTATTGCAACACGATATCTAAAACAAGAAATTACTTTTCATCGGAAACCGCTATGTTTGGTTGAAGTTGCTTTCAAATAGCTTGAATAAGGATTTACATAACTACAATTTGTTGATTTTATTCAGTTTGATGTAGCATTAATAATAATATTTTCAAAATATAAGTAATGTTTTGAATATGTACAGTAATATGAATACCTTATTTAATTGCATAAGGCTTACCTAGATTTTAGCAATTGTGAGATATCATAGTCTTAAGAAACAAGTGTTTTTAAACAATTTTACGAGTGTCAACAATTCTTGTCCTCAATGATTTAAATATTAATAAAAGTGCAAAAATCTTCATTTTAAGCATGATAATTATATCTATACTTGAACGTTCGATATCCGTACTTCAATTTTTTTATAGACTTGAAAGTTGATGTGAAATAAGGACACAATGCAATATTTGTAATATATAAAATATCTACGAATACAATATAAATATAATGAAACAGTTGCTCGAGTCAAGCTGTAAATATCACTTCAACATGACTGCCATGGAGTGTTCAATTAATCAAAATCACATAAAAATTAGGGCCAGATATTAACGAATTCTGAGTGGAATAAATTAATTAATGCAACGAAGATCCATGTCAAATATTGCGGCATGCAACGAAATGGTCGCACAAGACACGAATATTTTCTTACGTACATCGGGGAACCGAAGGGGTTGTTTGGTTATGAATAAACGAATGTTTCAAAATTTTAAGATTACATTTAAAATCTTGGCGGAAGAAGCGTGTAAAAGTAATCTATTGATTATACAAAGTCTCCCACGTAAAATGAATACGATTATAATACATAATAACGTAGAAGTCAGGTTAACACCTACCGTACGGTGCTAAAAAAATACTTCCGATATGTTGCTGTCACTTAAATAAACAAGTGAAAAAAAAATGTTTTTACACTTACCGCCCTTTGATAGACGGTAAAAACCGAGGAAGTATATTTAAAAAAACATGTTTTTCAATTGGTTTTTTATGGGTCAGCAACAAATCGAAAGTATTTTTTAGCACCATAGGGGAAGTGTTAATGTAATTTCTAATAAAGATATCATTTAGGTTTATTATATTTTTTTGCTTTTCTTAAACAAATAAGATCATGATCGAAAAAATATGTTCGTTTTACTAAATAAATCAGTTCTTATCAAACACAAAGTAGTTGATTCATTGTTATATTTTGATTGCCTTGATAAATTTATTTGACACAATAACAAAACTAACAGTTTTTTATCCGTCTCCGTTCCCAATGTGGAGCATATGGCCTCCTAATAAAGGTATCTCAACAGAAGTTTTTCTACAAGTTTTTTTTTTTTACTCAGCCGTTTTAAGTTCTAAGAGAGTAGTAAGGATAGAAGAAAAAGGCTAAGACAGTACAAGTATTTTACTAATCGCTCTCGCTACGCCCAGTTGTTTAAGGATCGGAAATATTGGGAGAGACATCACAAACATGGACCTTCGAACAGAAATCAATAAATCGATCGAAAAAATGCTGTTCGTACTGGGACTCGAACCCGTGAGGTCTGGCACGGAAGCCCACAATGCTAACCGCTGCGCCATAGGGCCCGAAAAACTAATCAGTTTTCGATAAAACGTAAGCAAATTGTAATCGCACAATTCCCTGCTATTTGCCATGTTTGGTTTAGGTGGAATTTAGATATATTTAACATAAAAACATATCATAAAAATGAGATCTTAACCCTACTAAGCAGTTAATAGCTTAAAGAAGATGCATGGTGTTTTGACTATGTAAATATGTGACACTTTGCATGTTCTATATTTGCGGCTAGATAAATTTGTAAGAAGTAACTTAATGGGATACGACACTATTAAATAGTTTTGACTACCCGCATACATTTCACGCTATTTACATTTCAAACGTATGCGTATTTACTCTTGGGTAAAGAATAGCAAGTTTTGGTTGACTACCAAAGTTTTCAATTTAACTGCTCAATATGAATAACTTGCATACAGGGGTGGGTTGTACAGAGCTCGGAGGGGCTCTCAAGAACTCCTTGTTAAATTGTGACAAGGCCGGCAAACCCCTTGTTAATTTCAGAGAAAACAATTATCTCAGATCAAATTAGTATATAACTAAATTTGAATCGTTCAAATTATGTACACTCCCACAGATTTTGTCACTAATGACCCGGGTTCCGCCTTTCGGCATCTTCAGGCGCTCAAGCGCACGGACGAACTTGAACTGACCCAGAGTTCAAGTTCAAGACCTGAGTTCGAGTTCATCCGTGCGCTTGAACGCCTGAAGATACCGAAAGGCGAAACTCGGGTCGTTAGTGACAAAATCTGTGGGAGTGTACATAATTTGAACGATTCAAATTTAATATTGAAATTCCACCAAGCACCTTTAGTCGAAATCTTAAATTAGTATATAACTGTTATTTCTGACTTATATTTTATCTACGACAGCTTCAGTTGTATTGAAATACACCAACCATTAGAAGTCTTTGGACACAATTAAACCGAAACGACTTTTTCATCTTGTTTCCAACGAATGAAAATCAAAAATACGTTGCTCGAAATTTCGGTCAACCTTTTTTTACGCCAAAAAGCACACGCAATCATTTGTTTTCTTCCTCGCCTTTCTACGTGCGTTCTTGTGTGGAAAAAAATCAAAGCGGAATCAAGCTTGTTTTTGTTATTACACGATTCAATTGGCTTACCTTGAATTTAATTATAAATAACAAATACAAAGTTTAATACAAATTTAGTGAGCGATTTATATTTTGCGTTACGAATCTTCGTCTAATAATAATATAGCATAACGGTTTTATTATGTACATATTCAAATCCGTATTTTTGTATTATTTAAACTCAATTTTACTGTTTGAATGTTTTAATACAATTGTGAATAGCATGTCAAATAAGTGAAAATATCACGTTATATTTTTGTAAAGAAACAACTCCTTTGTGAATTAAGCATTTTATTCAGTTTTGTCAATTTAACGTCGCTTTGAGTTACCAAATAGCTAGCATACGAGCTTTGCACGAATTGATGTTCGAATATTTCAATTACTTACCCTCGCTTTTGTGAGAAGAATATAAACTATTTACATCAGAGAAATATGTTTAGTAGAGAAATTGGATTTAAAAAAATCATATCGCAAAGCTTTGTGTACTCAGTCCGTTAAACATTTTATAGCCATTCCAATTTCTTGAATATACCATTTAACAGTGTTTTTTTTTTTTTTTTAAAAAGGTGCCGAAATACATTTCTTGTCAAGATTTTTTTCTAATCCATCTCCGATCTTAATGTGTAGCATATGGCTTTCTATTGGAGGTATTTCAACATTTATTGTTTTAATACGAGAACTGCTTGTTACTCAGTTGTTTAAACTCTCTTTTTCAAAAGAGTAATAGAGATAGAAGGGTGAGACTAGGACAGGACTAGTGATTAACTCAATTTTCTAAATCAATAAGGTAAATAGTCTGAATTACTGGGATTCGAACCCATGTATCCGAAAAATCTTCAATGCGGAATATTTATATATATATATATATATATATTAATAAAAATCTGTTGAATTTGAATAGTTCAAACTATGTACATTCTCACAGATTTCGTCACTAACAACCCGGGTTTCACCTTTCAGCATCTTCAGGCGTTCAAGTGCACGGATGAACTTGAACTGACGCTTAGTAAATGAATGTTTCGTGTTTATATAAGAAATAAATGTATCATTGAGTTTAGAGCCATTGCTGGCGAAAAGGATAAGCTTATGGTAATGCTTATATAAACACGAAACATTCATTTACTAAGCGTCAGTTCATGTTCATCCGTGCACTTGAACGCCTGAAGATACCGAAAGGCGAAACCCGGGTCATTAGTGACAAAATCTGTGAGAATGTACATAGTTTGAACGATTCAAATTTAATATTGAAATTCCACCAAGCACCTTCGGTCGAAATCTTAAAGAATCTGTTGATTGAAACGACCACTTTTGATGGATATTTAAAAGAAATAAGAAAAACATTTAATTTCAATTTGGAAATTATTACTCTTAATTTTTCAGAAATCTCAACTTTGCTTAACATGACAGTGTGCGGTCGCCCGTCAAAATAATTTTGTTTAGACACCCATTAAACAAATTACTTCATAATTTTCGGCGGGTGAACATTGGTGTAACGAGACGTTATAAATTTCTAGCAAGCTTTCAAGAAATTAATTATTTATTTATGAAACACGGTGGCCACGAAGAAGTTAAACTAGAATGTCAATTTGGATACAAATTTAGCTATTTCGTTTGCGATACATTATATATAGGTATCTTTCACATCTAAAGCTTTTAATGATACTTAGTATGTTAGTTAGTACGGATAACAACATGAAACATCTGACGCTAGTATTAACTATAATACTTCACAATTATTTGAAGCAATTCTTAGCACATTTAATTTTACTTAGATAGCTTAGTTCATTTCCGATTTCAAAAACCCAGGAATTTTAAAATACCTAAAATCAAAAGTCGCGAGACCTTTTTTTAGCTTCTCCTAGAATTTCAAAATATTTTGTCACTGGCCAATTTTAAAAAACCCAGGAATTTACGGAATACCCAAAAAGAAAAGACATGAGAAAGATTGCAGATATGAGAAAAAATTATGGTATTATTTGGTATAATCCAGCTCGCTAACAATTTTAAAACACGACATCACTGTCTGTCAACGAATTAAAAGTTGATAATATGCCAGTCGCTTCCTTAAATAGTGGCCAACTGTTTTCTTCTCAATTTAATTAATTACATTAACTAATATCTAGAATTCAACTAGGGATGTTAGACGGTAGACTGATTGAAAGTACGTCCCTCATTATGTGTAAGGTTACGATATGAATATGAAGTAAACTAGTGACTGCTTGGTATCCGATTGTTTTTTTTCTGTGTGACGAATTTTATGTTTACACTAATCAATTAATTATGGAAACGTTGATTTATTGGGAATTTTCTTTTGATGTTTTAATTGAGTCTTCATTGCTGTGTGTATATATTTATTTTATCAGCATAATGTATTATATTAATATAAACAATATTCCTTTGTACTTCATTCCACTTTATTAATTACGTCAGGACCGGTTTCGCGCATTGCGAGCATTATCAACTACATAAAGTTCTACATTTAAATAACAAGTCAGTAAAATTAGACAAACAGAAAATTCTGGAAATAAACAGATTTAAATTCTTACCTGATTCAGATCTGTTGAATGATCAAATTATATTTGCAAGTTCTCCTTTACTTTACCCTTTACTTTTGCCTATGTTAACTGCTCTTTTATATTATATATATATATATATATATATATATATATATACATATATTTTAATTTTATTTCTTTTGTAAGAATTGATATGGTTTTTAAAAATGTCTTTTTCAGAATCTTCATTGCTGTTGATTTTGTTGAAGTACACAGACTTTTTACTTGGAAGCGGGAAAAACACAAACTCATCATTAAGTTATTTACTTTAGTAATGTAGAGTTTCACTTTGTTAAAAAAATCCTAAATTTTTATTGGGTTTATAATTGGAATCATTTGCCACTTATAATTATTAGTCTTTGATGTTTTTTTAATTATATGTTATAGGTGTTGAGCATTTTAATTTTGTGTAATTATAAATGTAATTTGTAAATCCTTTTCATTGTTAATAGTTGCTTACACCTTTTATTTCAATTTAAATTTGTATAAATAGCACTGTTTATATATTATTCTTATCAATTGATAATGTTAGCAATGAGCGAAATCGGTCCTGACGTAATTAATAAAGTGGAATGAAGTACAAAGGAATATTGTTTTTATTAATATAATGCCTTTCCACCAAGTATTGACAGTGAACACCCTAAAAGTGAATAATGTATTATACTAAAGATACATTTCAGGGCTACGAACCGGAAAATAAACATTTCAAAATTGAACACCCAAAACTGAGCCGAAAACCGGAACCGAACCTATATGTTGTTTCTTGAACAGGAACGAAAACCAAATTGAAAAAAATAACGATTCAAAACCCTGAATAATATCTTTTAATAGTTAAGAGAAAAAAACTTGATTCGGTAAATTATTTAGTATCTGGCAGAAGTTTCACGAAAAATAATTGAATTCCATAAATGTTTATATGTATTTAAAAATATAATTTAATCGTATTGCAATAACGTAATATGTTAATAAAAAGGAATTGTATAATTGAACCCAGTTAAAATTACAATAAAACTTATGCTTTAATCAAAATGTGAAATGGTAACGATTAAACATTATCAATTTAACGTATGCGAATTCATGAACTCTGTGTTTTTCGTAATAAATTTAATAAACATATTACTTATGTCTTGTTATCTAAAAACATCACCGTATACAATTTACATGAAACTTCTTTGCATTATAATATTATGTTTGCGTGTGTATTCATAAAATAAGATATTTACCAAAAATCAAAGGTCTACACCAGATTTATGTTATGTAATAGATTTCTCTGTACAGTATAAAAATACCACATTGAAGATTTTTTCATATTTTTTTTCTTGATGCTTATCATAAATAATATTGTTGAATTGATGAAATTATTTTTTTGTAAAGGAGTAGACACAGATTATGTTTCATTCCTTTTGATAATCTCCACATGATTCAAAAAAGATCCCAATGAGCCTAATTTAGAGTAATTTGTTTACATAAAGTTTTTTTACTTCCCATCTTTTTTTCATTTACTTTTCCGAAGAGAAATGTCAAGCGGCTGACGTAATTTGAGCTTTCATTAAACTATGTATATTTGTAAAGCCTAATTGTGAGTCAGATAGGATGTGTATTCATAAAATAAGATATTCCGAAAATCAAAGTTCTATAGCAGTTACATTTTATGTAATATATTTCTTTATACGGTATAAAAATACATTTTTTTCTTGTTGCTTAACTATCATAAATAATATTGTTCAATTGGTGAAATTATATTTTTGTAAAGACGTAGACACAGATTATGTTTCATTTCTTTTGATAATCTCCACATGATTTAAAAAATATCTTAATGAGTATAATTTAGAGTTATTTGTTTACTTTAAGTTCTTTTACTCCCCCATCTTTTTTTCATTTACTTTTCCGAAGAGAAATGTTGAGCAGCTGACGTACTTAACTTTGAGTTTTCATTAAATTATGTATATTTGTGAAGCCTAATTGTGAGTCAAATGGGGTGATTATAAATTACATATATGTTCCTAAATATAATGTTTATTTTATGTGGCCAAGGGAAAACAAAACATAAGAAACGTAAGGTTGCTAAATGTAAATCAGGTATCTTGTTATTGGTAAGGCGTTGCGACATTTCCACGACTGACCGTATACCGATGTGGGATTAATTATGAGAAACTTACCTCAAGTGGTCGATGTCTGTCGTCCAGTAGATGCTCCGTGAGATAGACCTTCTGGCCCGGCGCAGACGCTAAGGTTTTAAGGGACAATTGCAACCGGCCAAAGGGCTTGCGTGCCCACCTCCCTCCGCGGTATACCTCCACAGACAGCCACTCTTCTACGCCCAGGGGGGATGCGAGGAGCCACTCGAAACCCTGCAAGTAACAATGCGAGTAATTAATTGCGCACAGAGAATCATTTGATAGACTGCAGACCATTACTACAACCCAGAGATGGACAATTTTTGTCTGTTAGAAGCAATTAGTTGATAAAGTTATTGATAGCGATCGAATGATACCGCAGTATTTAAATCATGATATAACAATAAAAACTCATTTTCTATGCCCGCAATTGACCAAAGATACATTTGCTATTGACATAATGGCATAAAAAAAGAATTACATTATCATAAAAAATAATTACACAGAACGAATAATTTTATTTAAAATTAACACCAAATAAATGAGAGAAAAAAATGCATTGTAATTTGGCAGTCCCCTATCAGCTTTGTTAACAATGATTTGGATTATATTGACCCATGATAGGCAAACAATTTGAAGTGACACAATCAGGTAAATTGCACTTTAAGCCAGTAACTGTTCAATATCGCCTAGGACGTCAGTGACGAAAATTTTATAACGTTATCTAATTCGCCTGATATTTTATAGTGCCGGTGCATTTTAGCGAATTGACTTGATATCGTTTGTTCCACGTGGACTCCACTTGAGAAACGCTAATCTAAAGAACTAAAAATAGTCAGTATTTACTAACAGTATTTTGAAATTCCTTTATCGAACTTAGTATAAGAGTAATTAAAAAAAAACCTTCTCCTGTAAGCTTTATAAATGGTTGGTTACGATTTTCTGTCTATTACGGGTCGATATCATTAAAATTATTAATTTTTAAAGAAAAGTTTCTGTAACATATCCTTATTATAAATCTCTGTAGAATAAATGTAGGGGAAGAAAATTTGCAGCTTGTAACGCAATAAATACGACTTGGTGACGAATCATGTTACTTTGCCGCAATATATCATATTATGTTATTTTGACTTTAATCTTAATATTGTCAAATATCAGAACATTTTATTCAATAATAATTAGTATGATATACTTTCATATCATATTCGATAACATGAAACGTCTATATGTAACGTATAGTGGATTCTTAAACCGCAATTCGTATGAGCAACACTAATATCAAATATATTATTTAGTGATAAGCTTTAGAGAATTCTAGTGATGATGTTGAATTAATTTCCGATAGAGGTTACCATATTTGATATTATGATCCTTTATAAAATTAGAGTAGAAATTATCTAGTAATTATTCTGATAAAGTAGGTTAACAGTGCCGGGAAAAATTAAAATGTAATATTAGTTAAAATTAACACATTGTTTGAAAATAATCTGTCAAGGTATTATTATACATTCTTGTATGATACTTTGACAGTTTATTTTTTTAATTAACTTGATTTGAATTGGTATTTACTTAATATAACTCAATTTCTATAAAGCAAACATCAAATAAGTTAGTTCAACAAGAACTGTAAAATATTTTTGGTAGTTAGCTAGCTATCACAAGAAATCTTGGCATTCGATATTACTACTGTCACAATCCCGTAATTTTAGTATCACATAATTGGAAGGGATCCCGAAGTTGGACGCCTTAGTATTAAAAGACCAAGCTTATATTTATTTATATATAAAAAATAAACTAATTCCAAACCATTTTTTATTGAAATGTATACTACTGAAATACTCCATTAAGGCTGATATAATGAAAATACAGTATCTTTTAAGATCATAACAACTATGATTATGAGGAGTAATGCGCGTCCAGGGCTGTGTCAGAGAAAAGGGATGTCAATAAGGCAAGTTTGAGAGTCTTCAATCTTTATGCTATAGTTACCTTATATGTTGTAATGTGTGTGGAAAGGAATTTCCATGTACTTGGGTCTGTAAAGTCATTCTGTTCTAAAATCTCGTTTATATGCATACATAAACTCCATACTGTGATAACTAATATCAGAACATACAGCAATGGATGCTGACGTGGACTGCTTCTTGTGTTGTTTGTAATTCGCAGCGAATTCGGTTAGTTCAATGAAAATATTATTTTTAAAACATTAAATTTATGATCGAGACTAGAACAAAGTCTCCGAAATAGATTTCAATTTTCCATTCAGGGTAAGTTGCTTACTAATAATTAAGTATAGTCTAAGTTTTCGTTTAATTTTCCCGCATGAAGTCAAACTTACTACTGCCTAACGGAAATATTCCGTCTGCTGAACATTTCGCGTGTGTAAAATACAATTGAACTTTGTTAACAAAAACAATTGCGTGTTTATTAAAATAATTAAATGAACATTAACCACTTCAGTGGCGATGTGCGAATATACAGTTACGTTCTCACTTTGAAATATGTACAATACAAAATATACTACGTATATATACGATGTTACTCTTTTTCTACCTGAAAATTAAATAAATGCCACTTATAAAAATGCAGTTTTGTATGAAATTTAACTTATAATACACATAAACATCGTCAGCTTAATTCTAACTTCACGTAAATCAGTTTTCCCTAAGTGTTCAGTAGTCAATTAAAACTGAATACTTCAACTTACAGAAACAAATTCTTATTAATTTATTAGTTGTATAGTACATATACTATTTTTCTATTCTTAATTATGTTTTTAAAAAAATAAGCATTATTTAAAAAAATATTTAATGTAGAGAATTTACGGAATATTAGAATAGATAAATAAAGGAATGATGATGTTGTGATTGCTTATATATAATTAATATTCCTTTACTCTTCTACACCACATTTTTATTGGAAAATATCTGTTTGTTACACCTTTATTTCAATATTAACATCTTGGTTGAGCCCTTAAAAAGTTTGTACATTTATATCACGCTTTAAGAATAGACACAAAGTTAAGTTGAGTTTGCCCCCCATAATAATGTATATTTTTGCCCCCAAATTGAAGATCTTATCACTGTACGTTAAAATGCCACCCTACTATCATCCAATTCGCATGATAAAAGTCAATTTTAATATAATAAAAATTTACTGACGTAACGTGAAGATTTTTTTGGATTATCCTTACCAAAATTCTACGTCACTCTGACGAGAAAATATCTTATGTCAAGGGTTGGAGTTTTTACTTTGCTAAATCGAATGCTAAAGAACATATTTTTGCTCAGCGATTTTCCACGTTTTTTTGTCGTACGTTTTCTAGGAATCAATAAAATTGGAATTATTAAATCGATTAATTACACCCAACAAGCTGAATAATTAACCATATTTTTTATCCGTGTCCGCTCCCAATATGGAGCATATGGCCTCTTAAAGAAGGCATCTTAACAGATTTTTTCTACGAGAACTGTTTGTTACTCAGTCGCTCAATCTCTCTTTTTTTCAAAGAGGGTTGTAGGGATAGAGCAGTTGTTCACACGTGAAATTTCACTGTTGATACATTATTAACATCAGTGGTCCTATAGAAATGTTTTGTGGTCGCACAAAATCTTTGTTTTGAGATGTCATAAAAGTGGCCGTAGCAAAATCTTCTGGTGGCCGCACATGAGAACCACTGGGAAAGAAGGATAAACATAGGACAGCCCTAATGGTTGATTAATCGCTCTCTCTCTACGCCTGGTAGTTAAAGGATCGGAAATGGTGGGAGGGACATCACAAACAGCCATGCCTTCGAACAGAAATCGATCGAAAAAATCGAGCCCGTGAGGTCTGGTACGGAAGCCCACAACTCTAACCGCTGCGTCATAGGACCCGACCATATTTTATTATAACAGAAAATAATACACAAAAATTGGAACATTTTCTGTATGCATGTCGACTGTGGAAAGGAAAAAGGACGTAACCCACACATAGCAAATTTTACAGGAGGCACAAAAAACGTATTTTGATGATTTTGGGCCATTTGCAAATTATGAAATATACACAACCTTGAAGTGCACGGAGAATTCTAAACTGGTGTTTAATTGACATAATCTAATATTAATTTAAGAAATTGTCTATGAAAAACTTTTTTTTCAGTATTTTTTCTTGGATTCAATTTTCACAAGCTTATTTCAAACTTAAAAGCTAAATTTAGATACTAATGTGGTATTTTCAGCTTATATCCTTTGGATAGAACGTGTATCAAGTTGGATACATTGTGATTATCGAAAAAAAGCTGTGGGTTACGTCCTTTTTTCTTTCCACAGTCGATATTGAGAAATATCAATTTAGTACTAAATTACTCAATCGATATGGCTGACAAAGTGCGTATTTAAATTAACACTCGAATGCAATGCAAATTGGCAATTAGTGATAGTTAAATACTCTACCAAAGGTTCGGTGATAAATTCTCATGAATTTAGTATTATGTTCACAAATCATCAGGTTAACCGCTAAACGTAATGCAGTATGAATTGCATTAATATTGCGTAATTTTGAGAACGTGTAATCTGTTTGTAACAATAAAAAAAACAAATATTATAATCGGATTCAAAGCTTTGCACAGAGAATAACATTGTTACTAGGGTATCCAATCCCGTACTCGTTTTGTGACATCAAGTTCCCGGAATTGAACACTCAGCATAAAATCATATATAAATTGGGATTCGTGATTGAGTAAATTTTTGGTCGGCGATTTTGAAATCATTTTTTTTTTATAAGCTCTTCCAAAAATTGTCGAATCCAAAATTTCAGGAATTTACGGATTCACAATAAATAATAGCGCGAAATCTTTTTGAGTGCCTGTGATATATAAAAATTCCCTCGATACCTTTCAATTCTAAAATAACAGGGCGTAGCGTGAGTGATTATTTAACTAATACTGTCCTAACCCTATCCTTATATCCCCACACTCTTCGGAGAAGAGAGGTTGAGTAAATAAAACGAACAGTTATTTTGGAAAAAAAAACTTCTGTCGAGACACCTCCGTTAAGAGGCTATATGCTCCACATTAGGAGCGGAAATGGATTAAAAAGACATATTTTTTCGTTCGGAAATGTATAATTTAGCTGTTTTGAGTAGTAGCACCCCGTTCATAAAAATAGAATGGTTGTTTTCTTTTCTCATGTAACGCGGTGGACCGACGTTGCGGCACCTTTTCTTGGGATTTTTAATGTTTTTAATCTATATTAGCATTTTTTTTATTATTGAAAATTTTTTCTTTCTTCGAAACCATTGTCAGTGGCTGTGTGTCGTCATCTATGATTCTTTTTGAATATTTTGTGACAGATATCGAAGCACTCATAAGTTAATATCATAATGCAAAACAGTACCTGGTCCATAGACCCACTCTGTGACCAGAACTAAAGGTCTAATGCTTGGTATATTAAACAAGAGAGGTTGAGTAACAAGCAGTTCTCGTAAAAAAACTTCTGTTGAAAAACTGCCATTAGAAAGACTTATGCTTAACATTGGGAACGGACATGTAATTGTCTTTATGTTACATATTATTTATCGTATCCTCTTAACATGCTTTGATTTTAAATTGTATTTTTCAGTTTTTAGATGAAAATGCAATAAAAATTGTATCAATATACAGAAGCTATCAATCATTCAAGATTAGAAAACTGCGTCGTTTGAAATAAGCTTAACGCATGTCTAAGAGAAAAACTTTTTAAAAATAGTTCTCCCTGATTAATGTTATTAATGGTGTTTTTTCAATACAGAAATACCGGTATTGAAAATAAACCAAAATCGAATTTAAATTTATAAAAACATTTTACTATAAAATTGTTTCTTTTAATTGATATAATTGGTATTTACTTAGTAGAACTCCATTGTTATTAAGGTAAAAAAGTAAAAAGTATTTAGTTAAACATTTAAAAAAAAATGATAGCTTTTTCGGCGTGTCCCTTCATAAGAACTATGTTTAAACATATATTAAGAGATACACAATACGTCTTGCGTTTTACAAATTACAGTATAACATTTATTGAACATGACTTTAGTGTTTCTAAGAATGATAAAAATATTGTATTATTCAAGGTTAATAAGTATAAATCAAACTGATAATTATTATTAGTTACATTTAAAGCTTTGGTAGCGGTGATGAGTTTATATTTTTTTCTTCATTTAAGATGTCATCGTAATTTCTAATTGCTAATTGCATGCATTGTTTCCGATGAATTGAAGCATTTTAAATCTGTAAAGAGATATATCGTTATTGACAGGTTCCAGAATATATGAGCCTTTCAATGATGTGCTATTTTAATAAACTGTAAGTTATTTATAAAAAATAAAAAAAACACCCGATTATGGGACGTTTTTTATATTCAATATCGATTTTGACTTACTCTTTCGGTATTGAAATCCATGCGTAGAACGCATGAAGGGAGATAGGCCAAATGCATTTGAAACTGTCTAAATATTATACACAAATCAACAAAAATCAATAGAAAACGTTAAACTGGTGGTTTGAAAAAGTTATAACTGGAAGCTTAGACCAATTGAGGGTATAACTTGCAAACCCGGCAAAGTTGTTTAAACATGAACCATGAATGTAATTAAGTAGATAAAAATAATCATTTTTAGAAACCAGTCTCAAACATGGCTTGAAAACATCCAAAATATCATTCCAAAGTAATTGTAAGACTAAAAATATGTTTGAAATGTACATCGTTTTTCAAAATGAAATTCATTTGCAAGTAACACCCTCAATTATAATTTAATACGCTGATGATGGCATTGTTGAAAAAAAATAATTACGAATGATTGGGTGAGAAATACAAGACAAAGATTTGTGATGTTTACCTAAGCGAGGATAATAAACAATAAAGATAATGAAATAAATATTGAAACAGCGTGGCGTAATTTTTTTACTGTTATGCGATGTAATTCCCAACAATAAGAGTAAAAACTTTTATGTAGCCCACACGGAGCGTCGACCAAAATAAACATAAAATTTTCAATTAAATTCTTTGAAAACCATTCTCTGGCCGTTTTCGTTTATCTTGCAAGATATTTTAACATTGAGGCAATATACAAAGAAGGAAATAATTATTGTTATGTAAAGATGGTGCGCAAGAAAGAGAAGGGAGATTCAGTCACTGAAGCCGCAGAAATATCCCTTTTCACTCACAACAGCTGTTGTGAAAATTTAAATTTAAAATCGTTTTTTGCGGTGAAATTTATCAAGTTTTTAACTCGTCGCTTCTTTAATAAAAACCGTTTTTTACATTGTCGTTCTGTTATTAAATTATATTCTACTGTAACTGCATACAATCTGTACATAGAGGTTAATTATACTTCGTGAAAAAAATGGCGGTTCATCTCTTAGACTGTTTTTTAGTTTTTTAAAGAAGTTTATATCAAAAAATTAATAGTTTTCTTCTACTATTTGTTAAGATCATTGATTTGACGACAATTGCGACCCGGAAGGTTTACCATTCATGTAAAATTATTTTGATTTTTAGCTTAAGTTAGCTTGATTTGATTGATTTGGTACAATGTGTCTATTGACTTATTTCTATAGAATTTTCGTGGTGTAGTGGTTAACATTGTTGGCCTCCGCACCGAATCTCACGGGTTCGAGTCCCAGTACAAACAGCATTTTATCGATCGATTTATGTTCGAATGCATAGGTGTTTGTGATGTTTTAGCGATTTCATCATACAAATATTGTCTTTTTTTTTTACTAATAAGTAAGTCAAAAAGATGGTTTAAAAAGATAGCTTCTGTGCCATTTAAACATAAATGTATGTATCAAATCATTGCGTCTGTGTTCTTGTAATATATAATAACTTGCCATCCTCATATTTTTTAAAATAAATACAATTTTCTTCAAATATGGATACTACACTAATCTATAAGTATTTTTCGGCTGACACAATATTTTTATTATTGGTTTCAAATAAACGAAATAATTGTGTAAAAAAGTTAATATTTCTTTAATATTGAGCGTAAAATTTCACTTCGCATTTTTTGACAGTGATGCTTTACGGTTGTGAGTCATGGCACGTTACAAAAGCAGAATAACCTTATACCGTGCTTTGAAAACAGATGCCTGCGCCGAATACTGGGAGTGTGGTGTTTTGACTTTGTCAGAAACACGGAGATAAGGGAACGAACTATACAGCCCTTGCTTACGTCCAAAGTGAAGAAGCAATGATGGACCTGGCTTGGACACGTGCTGCGGGTGCCTAAAGAAAGCTTGAACTTTGCTTGTCTCTTCTACTAACCGAATAGATTCCGTCGTCGTGGTGACCATGTATAGGATGCGCTCGTTGGAGCTACGGGACGCTGGAATGACATAGGAGGAAGCAAGAAGACTGGCGAGGGATAGAAAATCTTAGAGGAATCATGTGGTGGCCGTATGCTCCGACCAGAAAGCATATGCTCCGATTCAGTTAAAGAAATATACCGGAATAAATAACACCTCATAAAAACTTAGTAAAAAGTAATTATTAATTAGTACATTTACACTTTTATAATGCGTTTCGAAAGTCTGAAAATGTATTTACTACTTGAAACAATACGTAATATTCTCTTCAGATTGATTCACACGGAAAACATTGTTGTGTTGGTATGGTAAAAATAATGTAAAATAAATAATTTGCATTTAAAGTAACTAACTCACTATTTAACGGGTTAAGGTTAGTCAATACTATTATCCGTGTATAACTAATACCAGCTTTACACTAATCCAAATAATCAAGGTACACTTAAAACTTAAAGCTGGTTATACGTATTACAGTAAGCTCAATAGTATATATGCATCTTTTATGTCGTATCCAATATCACGTATTATCAAACTTTGCATATTATTACATGTTACGTTTTAAATTAAAGATTTTCAGTGCTGTTTAATTTTTTTCATTACGAAAGTTTCAAAAGAAATATTAACAAAACTATTCGAACAAGGGATTTAAAAGATGAATAATTGAGGGGATCAAAAGCAAAAGTAGAAATCTACCACGAAGGCCAGTTTTCATAAAAATGTGAAAAAAAATGAAAACAAGCGTTACTAATTACTTGCTAATAATACTAACTTAAAGTAGAATATTGTGATTCACGACAAATTCGTCAAATTTGCTGAGCAAGCATTTTATTATGTAAATTGTCGTATTCGACAAAACTTTTTGAGTGAAGAAGCTAGATTTTTTTCTAAAGAGAATAAAATAAAAAAACGATTTTCTATATATGTAATTAAAACTGATTTTCTACTGAAATATTAAGACATAAGCTAAATAATTTTTATCTCTTTGATTGTGCATCCATAGATGATAATTTTAGTGATAAAAAATATATTTATTAGGTTTCTAATTCAATAGCAAAGATAGATAAAAAAAAAATTAACAGTTTTATTTATACAAAACAAATTGAATTATAAATTACACTGTTACATTTCAATTCTTATCAGTTGATAATGCTCGCCGTAAGCAAAACTGGTCCTGATCTTGGTAAGTAAAAGTAATAAATAAGTACAACGGAATATTTTGTAATTAGTATTATATATAATTCCTTTCCACCAAATGTTGACAGTGAACACCCTAAAAGTGATAACTGTATTGATAAATATATATAATTTATTATATTTTGACAAGATTATTTTGGAGAAAGCAATTTCTTTAATCTACCATTCTTTTATCTCCGGAGAAAGTTTTTTGCAAAGCGTAATATGAACTCGCATGAATGAAATCGTATCCATTTAAACGTATCAAATACAAATGTTTTCAAGTCTTTAAATGAGGATGTTCAAAAAAAACTTTAGCCTCTATCCCATTTTGGCAATCCGGGTTTATTGATGAGTGGTTCTATTTAGATTGAATATATATAGTTACTTTCAAAGCCAAGTCGTTTATCACTAGTATAAACAGAGTAAAAACATGAAGGTGCCAATTAATTATGTATACAAATTAACTGTTTGACTCTGTGCTTCGTAAGAAAAACTTTCAAATACGTACATAAATGACTACAAAAAGTACAAACTTTTGTTTTGGGTTTTTCTCAAAACAGAAATCGATTTTACAAATTATTCTTTTACCCAATGCTAAAATAAATACTTACTTTTAATATTGTTTCAATAAATGTCTTGTCTACGCGTGTTAAACCATTATTATCTTCATTAGAACAGAGCAATGTGACAGGTAATGTGACAGGTACCGTTAAGTAAGTTAATATATAAATAAAAAACAATATCATGTCTATACACTTACTCTGTCACCAGAACCAAGGGTTTAATACTTGATATACTGTTATAAAAAAGAGGTTGAGTAACAAGCAGTTATCGTATTATTTTTTTGGTAAAAAAACTTCCATTTAAAAACCATATGCTCCACACAAGAAACGAACATGGATTGGTATAAAAATCATTAGTAAAAACCTTGACAATAAGTGAGTTCTTGCACCTTTTTTTTCAAAAAAAAGCACTGCAAATTAACTATATGCAAGTTTTAATGTTTGCATCTAATTAGGATTTACTTAATATAAAACCAAGCAATGGCAATCAACTATCATTTTCATTTGACGTATATTCAAGATAAGTTTACTCAAATTCCATTATTTGTTACTGCCTACTTTTAACGTAAAAGCTTTTATATATTTCCCGATGAGAGGTGGAACACTTTCTTTTTATTTTAAACTTTTCTCCGTGTTTGAATGTTTTAATTTACCACGCAGTCTAACCTTTTTTGTTTCTAATCTAAAATATGTAGTTGTTTCACCGTAATTGCTTTCCGTAGAGTTACTAATCTTGGTAGGATTATCAAACACTTGAACTATCACGTTCTTCCGGTATGTCTCTCATGTTTTTAATATTCCGTTCGATTCCATCGAAGGAGATGATCATGCCAAACTTTTTTTCTAAAGCCATGCTTTACAAGAATATGTTTCAATTCGTAAACCTTGTAATATTGAGGTGTAACAACGAAATGAAATATGTGCTCGACATATTTCATTTCGTTGTTTCTAACAGAACCGAATTTTGCATGCTGAATATAATAACACTATAAAATAATCATTGTCATTGCAATATTTATCTTTGATTCAATTTTAAATTAAGCACACACGGTTGATTGAATACACATTTTATTTTTTATGTATAATATTTACAGGTTTGCTTTTTATAACTAAATTTGCCGAGGATTTATATCTTGAATTTTTAACTTTTTTAATAATTAATTTATACACACAATATTTTTAAACTTATTTTTATTGGTGCATAAAAAAAACATTGGGTATAAATATTATGCAATAATAAAGTATTCTAGATAAGTAATTAGAGTTAAATTCCACCAAGCATCTTTGGTGGAAATGTTAAATTAAATCAAAAGGAGCACTATTACAAAAATAGCTTCATGTGATATAACAGTGGCTTGACGTTTTTAAATGTATTTAAATTAGGACTCACAATTATTTAGTAATGTCCCATTTTTTCATGAAACCACGATGTAAATATTGCGTGTGTACGCGAAACAGTATATACATAATTCGAATGGAAAATAAAGAGGACGTAACCCATACTTTTTTCAAAACAGCTTTTATTCGATAGTCACAATGTATACAACACGTTCTATCAAAAGGATGTTAACTGGAAATGCCGAATTAGTATCTAAATTAACACCTCCATCCCCATGATGCAATCGTAAATAGTTGAGCCATTATATCATTTAATATTTCTCTTAATATTGTCAATAAGTATTTATCATTTTAGGTATTCTAGCATATATACATTTTTAAAATTATTTTTTAGCTTCTAACTTAGGTTTAAATACTGTCAATAAACAGTGAAACTGAGATGTCATCATGGCAGAGAACGTGGTTTTTCAGGATGGCATGTTACGGGTTAAGCATTTATGTTTGAAAAAATAAGAGCCAGCAAAAATTGAGATTTTGAAAAAATACTTGAAAAAAGTTTTTTTTTTTAAATTAATGAAATTAATATTATATAAAGTATATTAAGAACCAGTTTATCAGCCTCCGTACACTTTTTGCCTTTGACCTAAAATCATCAAAAAACGTTTTTCGTGTCTCCTTTAAAATTTGTTATGTGTGGGTTACGTCTTTTTTCCTTTCCACAGTCGATATACTCAATACTGTTAGGAATAATAATCAATATGTACTGACAATAAGTTTAATAATTCCATGGATGCGTAAGCATTTTGACAGTAAAAACTACTTCTCAAACTGTAATTTTGAAAAATCGATTTGTCGGATTGATATATCTATCCATGGATGATTTTCACTGTGAAACATGAAAAGGGTAGAAAAACCTCTTAAGGAATATACGCCAGAGGGCAAAAATTACTTTTGTTTGAAACATCTCCAGCGAAAAAGGTTTGCCGATTAATCGTGTGAATTATCATGATCCAGACACCGTTGGTTTATGAAAGGGAACGGGAAGTATTCCCAAACCGGCCTCCATCCCTTTTTTATATTCCTACCGTATTGTTGGCGCGTTGGTGAACAAATTTTTGGAATTCTTTGTCCCTTATCTTCCCCAAACAATCTATTTTATTTTACATTATCAGCGTGCGAACCGAATATTTTATTTCGTATAAGTTTTATCTAATCCTCTTTAACTGGTTTACGTAGAATTATCCAAATAGTTTTACTAAGCGTTGCTTACAATTCTCTTTTAGAAGTAAATACACCATGCAAATATTATATATGTATATAGGATGGTGATAGACAATTAATAATGTGGAATAGGTACGAAAACAATTTTTTAAATGCAGCGCCTTCCCATCAAGAATTGACAAAAGTAAATTAAAAATGCATTTCGTACTATATGTATAAATTCGGAGATTGAAATCATTGTCTGCGTAAGCCAGTAGAGTGAAATCTCTACGGTGTTACGGCTACGGAAACTAAACTAAAAAATAGCTACATCGCTGTAAACTAAATAATAAAGGTTTATATCGTAATTGCTATACTGTACATTACATTTAGGTCATAGGATCGGTTGGCAGGCTGTATCTTATATTCAACCAACATCTGAATCCCACATCTGGGGCGTGCAGTACGACATCCCACGAGAGATATTATATAAAATCTTTCCCGGCGGAGTAAATAGTTGTTTCCGCGTGTAAATAAATATCCTGTGTAGCCATATTACGGCACGTTTAGATTTCAGTTGATCACCAGAAAAACTTATAAAAGTCTTCACTCTATTCAATAATGTGTTGGGAAAATATCGTCGTTAGTTATATTATATTATACAATATCTGGTAAACACTAGAAATCCCGGGATCTCGTCCAGTTTCATATATTTAACACATTTTTTCATTTTGGTAATTCCGTATATTCTTGAGTTTTAGAAATTGGGCAATGTCAAAAATTTTAAATCTTTAAAAGGTTCGAAGCACTTAATCTTTCTCATTTTATAAACAATAAGTTGAGAGCCGATGCTTGTTGGGCTTGTATAAGCCCAAGCAATGCAATGTGATAGGTCAAATCATAAAATATGTTTATTTATCATCAGCATATTTTTACAATTTTATGAAAGATGATTTCCGTGTCCTATGAAGCAACGGTAAGCGTTGTACGCTTCCAGGCCGGATCTTACGGGTGCGAGTCTCAATACTAACAGCATTTTTTCAATTGATTTATCGATTTATGTTCGAAGGCATGGGTGTTTGTAATGTCTAAAAATTCTGTGATTCCGGTAAGGAAACCAACAACGCTAACCGCTATAAGATCCGGCTAAATAATAATTATATATAATATATTTTTTATGGCGTTGTTTTATAATTAAATTTTACTGATTTACTCAAATTTTTTACCAATATAATGTTTACTATTAGGAGAAAATATGTCTTAACATATTTCCCTTTTTTATTAAATGTTCTTTTATGAAAAAATATCAGTTTAGTTATTTATTCTCACCAATATCTTACATTCCATAAGTTAACCATAGTAGCTAATAGTTTATGAGGTATACGTAAGAATTCTTTTCTCAAACTTTTGAAATCTATCTAAAAAAATAAAGGTTTTGATCAATTTATTTTTGGACGTGTTTCTGTCATTCCACATAGCACACACTGTTTCCAATCTGTCGTAGTTTTTTTGAGTTAGTTAAAAAACAGAGGAGATATTATTATTTTTCGACACTTTAAAATTGGCAACAAGTCTTTTTGGCAAATACTTGTTAACCATGAGGTTAACATTTATTTTTCAATGTGGTTAACGGTAGATAAATTGAGTTAAGAAGAGGTAAGTATGTAGCCAGCTTAATTATCGTTGATTGTTATAATTGATAGAATTATTAAATATTATCACAGACATCCATGTATTGAACTAAAGCTCTATATTTCAATTGAATTGAATATTTCAAACCTATGTCAGTGTAAATAAGCAGGTTGAACGCATTAAAACGTTGCCACTCTTATTTGAAAACAAAACGCAGTTCCTTCGTTTTGTGGACGTGTAACAGCATTTTATTCTTCAGTAAAAGATAAAAAAGGTCGAACATTGAGAACATATATAATTATTTTCTTGTGCTACCCCTGATGCAGCAAATAATAGAAACGTAAGTCCTAAATAGTTTACCTGACCAGTGAGATGAATACTAATAACACGTATAAGAGAAAGGGCTAACAACTTTTTATATTTTGTAATTAAAATTTGAAAGTTTTGGAATTTTTCGTACATGTTAGTATGAATAATTCTCAATAAATATTTTTTAATTAATATCCGCCCCAATGAAGCAAAGTATATTGCCATATAATGGAGGTATCTAGACAGAGGTTTTTCTACAATAACTGCTGGTCACTCGGTTGCTCAACCTCTCAAAGAGAGTAGCGATGAGCGGATATGATTAGGACAACTAGGTTAACTAATCGCTATCGATACACCCCGAAACTTTTAGGATTGGTAGGGTGCTAAGGAAATTCTAAAACATCACAAACATTCATATATAATCTAAAAAATAGCAATCTATTAAAAAATGTTATTTGTTCTGGAACTTGAGCCCATGAGATCCGTCACGGGTGTCAAACACGTTGATCACTATGCCGTGGATCTGACAGTAATAATGTAGCGACAAAAAAAAAGAAATGTATTAAATGTACGATGGAATGGTTTTCAACAAACAAAATATAAATGAAGTTCGATGAAGTAGGATGCATGAAAGACAATCGATTAACGAATGTTATTTCATGAAATATTTTGGTATCAATGTATTTTTAAAATTGATTTTCAAAAATGTGCAAATCTATTGAAAACATAAAGTTGCCCAAAAAATGAGAGAGTAAACTAAAAATTCAAGTGTTATTTTAAGCTTACGCTTTGTCATATCACGTGTGATGTAGTTATTATCTTTCACAAAAGAATCTGTTTACCCAAAAATGATTTCCAATATGTGTTTTTTTAACACACATCTTCTTTTGTTGTTTTTAAATTATTTTTGACACTAGATATTTTCATAGATAACTTCAGTCATAATTTAATACACTAAAAATGTTGAACTTGTTTAATGTAAATTAATAAACTAGATAATTGGATAACGAAAAAAAAACATTAATCAATTTCATTTCAAATTGAACAATATTTGTGTCAAATTTTGTATATTTATTAGACAATTATATATTACCATATAATACCAATATAAACGATGGTCAAATTTAATCACAAGCTTCACTTTCGATTAAGATTTCATTGAATTAAAATATAAAATTATGTTATTAGATATAAAATGATCTTCTCAAATAATAATCAAATATTAAATAAAAATGTATCAAAACAGGAGTTGCGGTCAATAACGCTGCGAATTTCGTGAGGTGACTACGACAGGTAAAGTAACATGACGATATTACAACCACGACACTGGCGCCCTCTCTAAACGGACAACTTATAATAATCAACAATGATCATAGCGGTTTTGCATTCGCTCAAACAAAACGTTATTTTGTGATTGTGTTCCAAAATGCGACATCCACAAAGTTACTGCAGAATCAATCGAGTTTTTTTTTCCATGTCCACTCCCAATGTGGAGCATATGATCTCCCAATGGAGTTTATATCAACAGCAGTGTATCTACGAAAACTGCTTTTTATTCGGTTGCTTAACCTCTCTTTGTTTCTAAAAAAGTAAGAATATACAAATAGGGCTAGAATAGGACTAGTAGTTAGCTAACCACTCTCGCTACGCCTCGTTTTTTAAATTCAAGACATTTCTAATATTCATGCCTCTGAACATTCACAAATCAATTTATAAAACTTTCCGTACTGGGATTCGAGTCAATGACTTTCATAACCGAAACCAACGATGTTGACCACTCGACTACGGAGGCGAAAGTAATAAATAAAAAATAGATTATTTAATTTTTATGCTATGTTTTTGCGGATATTGTAAAAAAATCTGCTTTTTAAATTGGACGATGAAAATAAAAACAGCTAATAAATTATTATACGTTCCACAGAAAATATTTCCACGCGTCAGTGTGTGTTTTCGATTAAGACATCATACACGTGGAGTAAGTACAGTGTACGGGTAGACAACTTCAATTCAATTTCATTTTAGAATATGGTTGGCTAAAATCGCTACGGTTGAGCACAGGAAAAGCTACAAACACGGTAGAAAAATAATTATTTTTACTAAAATTGTTTTATATTGCCACCTTAAGTAACTTTATTTTCAATCTTTTTGAGATATCTATTGAATATGATTACGCATTTATTTCTCCAAAATTTAATTCTTTAGCATATCGACTGTGGAAAGGAAAAAGGACGGAACCCACAGTTATTTATAAACCATTTTTTTTCGATAATCACAATGTATCAAACTTGATACACGTTATATCAAAAGGATGCAAGCGGTAAATGACGAATTAGTATCTAAAATTAAATTTTAAGTTTGAAAAAAATGATCTTTTAAAAAATTAAAACAAAGAAAAAAGACGGAAATAAAGGTTTTTTCTAGACAATTTATTTAATAAATATTAGATTTTGTCAATTAAATACCAGTTTAGAAGTCTCCGTGCACTTAAAGGTTGTGTATAATTCATAATTTGCATATTTCCCAAAATCATCAAAATACGTTTTTTGCGCCTCCTGTAAAATTCGATACGTGTGGGTTACGTCTTTTTTCTTTTCTACAGTCGATGTACTAACGAACTGTCTCAAATAGTCATTCATGTATCGTCAGACAACATCATAAGAGCGCGTAAAAACATTTTTGTAACATACAAAAACATTTTTTGGCGAGCAATAGACAAGCGGAAACTAAAACTATCAGCGGTCACTCTCTTGGAACTAATACGTTTCCCTCTGAGAGAATGTTCATAGACAATATGTTTATCCGAAATTTATTCTAGCGTTACCTTTGTTTTATTTTCACACACGGAAATATCAATACGAGACCTCGTAATATGAGATTTATTCTGAGAACAATTGAATATACGTGAATAGACTATTAGATCATTTATTCTGCTCCAATTTATTCCCGTTAATACGTAGGAGCTGTTGTTTTCCAATCAATCATATATGTAAAGTATATTTATGAAAAGAGCAAAATAAAAAAACAAATGTTTGCAACGTGATTTAAAATTAATCGGTACCGTTATGGGACATATCTTACGACCAAACAAACATTATCAAGTTTTAAATATAATGATACTCAATGGTATCCAACTGCATTGGTGGATCCAGAGATGAATTATTTACCTAAGGAGAATTTATTTTACATTTTTCTAATTTATTATATAAATAGCTCGCGATCCGATTAGGAATAGGTGGAGCAACCTTGAACTCGAAGCGGAAAATCTGGGACTCACGGTTGTACTCTGTCAGAACCAAGTGCCTCCTTCCTGTTCAACGCTCGCATCTCGACAGTTTTACTTTACGGTTGCGAGTCATGGCACCTTATGAAAGCGCATAGTACGCGTATACTGTGCGTTGAAAACAAATGCCTGCGACGAATACTAGGAGTAAGGTGGGTACTTTGTCGGGTTCTAGAAGAGTGATTAAAAATTACGATTTCGTTTATCGCGACGCATTATCAACGGTCGTAAATGTCAAGTGTATTTGATTCAAATTAGAAATGAATATTGATATTAAAAGCCTTTCTGTTGGACTTATCCGTATTTTGTAAGAATTTTTCATGTTTTTATTTGTGAAAAATATTTTTTGAAAATATACTCCGACAAAATAGTTATTCAATGACAGTATCATTAGTGTCTTGTAAAAAACATTCTTGTTTATTATTGTTACAATACTGAATATCTTGTTAGCATTGAATACTAACAATGATATTATATAAGGACTCGTAGAAATGCACTTGGTATTGCTCAACAGATGGTTGCGAAATTGTAATGAGAATTGAAATCGCATGCATTATTCAATTAAAATTTGCACTCCTCCTAGTTGCTTATGTGATGCGAACTGTGATATTTATTTAACCATAATACGCTTACCGTTGTTACACTGCAAAATCCACTCATTAAAACAAGTTATATCTAGATATTGCAATACCGATAAATTATTAATCAAATACGGAAATTCCGACATTAAAAATATGATACTAAGAAGACCCGTTTTTTAAAAGTGTTTAAATAAAGTTAAAAAAGGGTACACCTTATTCGAATCGCAATACTTCAATAATAAATCCAACTCGGTCATGAAAAAAAACGTTAAATCATAATTCTCATAAATAATGTACATTTTAATATACATTTTTTTTTAAATAATAACAGTGTATCATCAATCAATCAACAGATTCAAAATATTTCTATTCATTGCGAATGATTTTATTCAAATATCTATATCGACTGTGGACATATCAAATTTTACAGGAGGCGCTAAAAACGTGTTTTGATAATTTTGTGACATATGCAAATATTGAAGTGCACGGATACTTCTAAACTAGTGTTTAATTGACATAACCTAATAATAATCAAAGAAATTGTCTCGGAAAAACCTTTGTTTCAGTGTTTTTTCTTGGTTTTAATTTTTTACAGGGTCATCTTTTTCAAACTTAAAAGCTAAATTTAGATACTTATTCGGCATTTTCAGCTTCCATCCTTTTGATAGAATGTGTGTCAAGTTGTATACGTTTTGATTATCGAAAAAAAGCTGTTTTGGAAAATTGAGGGTTACGTCCTTTTTCCTTTCCACAGTCGATATGATAGTTTCTACAGGTTCATTTTCAAACTTGGTATTTAGGTATATGTTGCGAATGATTTAAAAAATTAAGTATTAGGGATTATTAATTATTCAATTCTTTAAAAGCACTACAATTAAATATGTAAATCTTTATTCCAAAAAATACAAATAACTCTATATGATTTTTTTTTTAAATTTGAACCGTTCAAATTATGTATATTCACACAATTTTCGTGACTAACGATCCGGGTTTCACTTTTCGACACCTTCAGGCGTTCAAGTGCACAGATGAATTTGATCTGACGCTTAGCAAATGAATGTATCGTGTTTAAATAGGAAATAAATGTATCACTGGGTTTAAAACCATTGCTGGTGAAAATGATTAACCCATGGGAATGCCTACAGATTTTAATGGTGGATAATTTTAAGAATTATGTTTATTTTATGATTATATTTACTCAGATATAGGGTATAATTTTTTTAAGCAAAAAAATATAAATAAGAGTGTTCACACTTCTTTTTTTGATGAAACAGTTTTTACGCGATTGTTCCTTTAAAAATAGATTTATTAGTTGAATATATCTGAAACTACTGAGTCTTTGTAAATACGTTTATTAAACTCGTTAAAATAACACGTTTCGACCATAAATCTTCGCCAAACACAGAAGGCTAAAAATTAAAACGTCTAAATCAGACAATTCAGACGTTCAAGTATTTTATATTTAACATAATAAATACGAGCCGAAGATAGAAATATTTTTTTTTTTTTTGCAAAGCAGCGATATAAAGCTCATTTAATTTTATCTGTTTTTCAATTGTATTTTTTTATTAAATAAGGAAAATTAAGAGATACGTGTCAAGTTGTTTTTTTAATTTTATTTTATAACCATTTTTAATAAGTTTTCTCTATATTCTTGATCTTTTTTTACGTGATTTTATTGTAAAGTATCGAATTATTCAGAAATAATATATCTTTTACGTGTTGACGATTTTTGTTATGAGTGTACAGCATTAAAAGGATTGGTTGCAAATCGAAGACTGTGTAAGCAGACTTTTCACAACTGGGAATTAACTGAGACTTATAAATTATTCATGGAGCAAGTGCCTAGGTTGCAAAGGGAATGCATAGTGCACACAACGTACATTAACTATATAGTCTTATTGTGCAAGGTCAGTTTGTTTCAATGCCTCTGACTAATTCTTTGGAATCGAAAAATAATGTAAGTAACCTATACAGAATGTAAAAATTCATATTATGACAATCAGTTGTAAGAAATGACAAATTGTTTTATACAATGTACTTTATGACTGTATATTTGAAATTAATCTTGAATTAATCACCTGTATTATGTATCGGGATATTTATACACGAGTAGAATATAAGAGAGAATATATGGATCAGTTTAAAAGCACTTTTTTTTGTTGAAATTCGTTTTTAGTATAAAATTAAAATTTGTAACCGTTGTTTTTTTACAAATTGAACTCTAGAAATTTAAAAAATAGGATCTTGATTGTTATTCCAATTTAAAATCTAATTTACAAAACCTTTGGTCGTGTACTGTTGAATTTCGCATAGTTTTGATATTGTGTACAAAGCTAACAAAATAATCTTTTAGTGAAAATTACTCGTGGAAAATTTCATCGCTTGAGCAATCCAAGCATTTCGATAATAATCTTCAGATTTGCATTGTCCTATTAACTTTTACTCCATTATATTATTACATGTAATGCTATGGCATAGCTATAGGTGGTCGTATAAATGGCTTTTTGTTGGGGTTTAAAGTACACGGCAAGCCACAAATATCGTAAAATTTTATGGAAAAACTGTATAATGAAGTCATTAAAGTTGCACTAAAATTTACGGAGTGCAAATAATGTTATAACATAATACACAGTACAATCAGGGGCATTTTATTATAATAGTTTCTTTGATGAGACGCAATCAATTATCGACTGCAATTTTTACTGGCAACATCCATCCCATTATATCAGTGGAATCTCCCAAACTTCTTTGTAAATAATTAGATAAGTATGGAAAAGTATTTAGTGATTTTTTTAACCCTATGCAAACTATAGAAAGTGAAATGAAAAAATCCAGTTTCGGTATATTATATTGTATAAATTCAAATATAGACATCACGGTAGTATGTTTTTTTTTAAAATAAATGTGTTCCGCAATAGGCAGTGTTGCAGTTAAATATAAAAATGACATTTTTTTTTTAAATTGATCTATAAACTAAAGTAGTATGTCTCAATTGACTAAAAGTGAAAATATTATTGCAATTATCAAAGTAAATCCAAGATTAACGTTTCTTAATGTTCTTCTAATACTAGATATGCATTCACCAACAGTTCAATGTATTTAATAACGTTGGAAAAACTTAGCCTCTTAAAGGTTAAGCGTAAAATACGTAACGACTTATAAGACAACTTAATGCTTTTCTACCAAGAATCGATGGTAAACAACCTGAAAGTTATGTAAATATATTTAGTTATACAATCTCTCAAGACATTAAATGTAAATTTTAAGCTAAAATACTTCAATATTGTTTTGCTTCGGTGAGGTAAACATATTAGACATATGCAACTAAAAGTGTGGAGGATGATAAATTCTTTTTATTATTATTATTGTTGATCTTAACATTTTTAATGCCTGTTCCCAATGAAGAGCAAAGGATACCCAAAAGAACTTATGTCAACAGAAGTTGTTCTTTGGAAATTGTTTGTTATTCAGTAGTAAACTTTTCTTGTCTAAAGAGTGTTAGAAAAGAAGGCTGAGGGTAGGGCTGAAATATAATTTACAAATACCGATATTACTGAAACCTGGATCCAGATTTTTAATGTGTATTTTTAAATCAATGTTCTATATTGAAAAAAAATTGTACATTCAAACCACCAGAGTCCATAGTGTTGACACTGCAAGTAAGGCCGACTATTGATGATGATTGAAAATAATATTTGGAGTCGGAGTTGTTTTTTTTTTTTACCCGACGCCCTGATAGAAATCACCACACATATAATATCTTATTAGAGTTATATTAATATCGACAGATATTATTATTTTAGACAACCTCAAGTTATTATTTTTTTATATAATGGTCCGCTCTCAATCTGGGGTATATGGCCTCCTAATGGAGTTATCTCAATATATTTTTTTCTACGAAAACTGTTTGTTACTCAGACACTCAACTTTTCTTTTTAAAAGACAGTAGTAGGTATAGAAGGATAAGGCTAGAACAGGACTAGTGATTAACTAATTGCTCTTGCTACGCTTAGTTATTAAAGGATTGAAAGAGTGCGAGGGAATTTTTAGATATCACAAACACCCATTCGGCATGCAAGCCCACAAAGCTAGACGTTGCGCCATAGGACCCGACAAACTACAATAGTTGATGGTTAAAATTAATAATAGTAATCGCTTACGTTTCTTTTAATGAATTTTCTTAGTCGTTATAATTCAGGGAGTATTTTTCCATTAAATGTTTTTTTTGTTGAAAGTACCAATTACTTCTCCGGAGAGAAAGAAAATTGAGAATAATTGCAAAACACACAATATCGTATTTTCCTTCCGACACCGTTGCCAGACTTACTAATATGCTAAATACATCACAGGGCTAAATTTTGAGAATGGGATTTTACTCTGGAATAAATTGGTTGTTGAGATTAAAAATTAGAATCACTTCAGGTTGGATTATTTCAAAATATGTTTTTATAAGGCGCCAGATATTTGGAATGTTTAAATCACTCTAAAACCACTCGCAGAAATACCAAATCAACAACACCTTGTAAATGCCCAAGATTAGATCTAAATTTGATATTTACAATAAAATTGACTCTGTCGGGATTGAGTCAATTGTCTGTATCAATCACCGATGTCCGGTCTTATTCCCGATTAGAATCCACAAATTTTAAATTTTTATATCAGCGGTCACCAAACTACGGCCCGTCGAAGATTTTCATCCGGTCCGCGAAAAGTTCTGGACTTTTCCATAGAAATTATTCATATAAGAAATATAAACTTTCATGATTTTGTTGTGAATTCACGACAATTATTTATTTAAAATCATCAATTGTCATACAACTATCTGGTAGGTGACTCAAAGTGAAGGAAGTTGGATAGAAATTGGAGGCGAGACGACCAGATGTTCGTTTACTCAAAAAAGGAAAGGTGAGCAACTGATTAACAAGCAGTTATCGTAAAAAAGTTCTTTCGAGATCATTCCATTAGGATACCATATGCTCCACATTTGGAAGAGACATGGATCGGAAAAAAAACTTTTAGCAAAATGCTTAGCAAGAAATCAGTTCAGGTACCTAATTAAAAAAAAGTACTGTTTTGTTTTTGGATGAATTTTAATTTTTTGTGCCTGCAATAATATATATATTTTTTTTTATTCATAATACAAAATTTCAACGTAGATCTACCCACGTTATTTGGTAAAACAACATTTGAACGCAGACCAATTTTAAGGGTATTAAATTAAATAAGATTTATTTTCGACGTGTTATGTCACGACCGCTGGATTTCATTATGGCCCTTACTCACGAATTATAATTATCATTTTTTTTAAATTCTCTTTACCATCGTGATTTTATTGTACTATAAATGAATAAGTAAAATAAAAATTTAAATATTGCGTGATACTTTGTATGCGAAACTCTCCATACTACGTATGTTAAACAATGCACGTCATATAACAAATACAGGCTTTGTTGAAAATTACAAATAACGTTTAACTGATTGATATTCCTTGATGATTTTTTTCTTAAAGAACTTTTTCGAGTCTAAAAATGCTGTTATAATAATATAATTAACTATTAATAAAAACACAATATTTCGTTGTACTTTATTCCACTTTATTTAAAAGGTCAGAACCGGTTTCGCTTATTGCGAGCATTGTCAACTGATAAGAAATATAATTTAAGAGAGATATTTTTTTTTTTTTTTAAACCATGTCCGCTCCCAATGTGGAGCATATGGACTCCTAATGGAGTTTATCTCAACAGAAGTGTTTCTACGAGAACTGCTTGTTACTCAGTTGCTCAACCTCTCTTTTTCCAAAGAGAGTAGGGATAGAAGGATAGGGCTAGGACAGGATTAGTGGTAAGCTAATCGCTCTCGATATGCCCCGTTCATAGGATGGGATGGTTGAGAGGGGGGAATTAAAGACATCACATACACCCATGCCTTTGAACAGAAATTCATAAATCGATTGAAAAATCAATTTATAAAACTGTCCGTACTGGGATTTGAACCCGGGTCCTTCGTAGCCGAAGCCAACAGGGTTGACCACTCGACCACACAGGCGACATATATTTATACAAAAAATAAAAATAAATGAAAAGGTATAAATGTCAATTGTTGTTTACACCTTTTCATTATACTTTATCATTTCATTTCAATTTATTTTTGTATATATAGCTCTGTTAAATTATATTTATTATCAGTTGACAATGCTCGTAATGAGCGAAACCAGTCCTGACCTTTTAAATAAAGAGTAATAAAGTACAAGGAATATTGTGTTTGTATTAATATAATGCCTTTCCACCAAGTATTGACAGTGAACACCCTTAAAGAGATATAATTAACTGTTGAAATATTAGTCGATGACACATTGGATTCTTAACGGGAAGAACTTATCAAGTTAGTTGTTAGTTGATCAGTAACTGATCAGTTGATAATGTTCGACATGAGCGAAACCGGTCCTGAGGAATATTGTGTTCACGCTATTATTTGCAAGACCGGCTCGTTCCAAATTTTTTGAAACATGAACTATGAATGTAATTTAGTAAATAAAAATCAGTCTCAAACCAAATATCATTCCAAAGTAACGTAAAACTAAAAGTTCTTTTAAAACGTATATTGTTTTTTCTTAAATTTCTTAACCATTTTTGAAATGAGCCGTGTTTGAAAATAATACTCTCATATATTGACATTAAAATATTATTTTGACTCAACGAAATCTTTTTTTTCAATGGGATACGTAACGGATGAACACATAGCGGCCATTATCTTTAAATTTTATTACGGCTTCCGCACACGAACGCGTAGGTAGGTAAATAAATACCTACTCAATTTTAATATCTATGCACGCGTACCTTGATGTTACACGCATACCCACAAAGTAATCAACAATGCGGGAGCCGCCAAAAAAAATATGAATAAAATTACCCCACATCCAAAGTGGCCCGTTTTCCTAGAAGATTTTGCGCCAGGCGCTTTGAGCAAGGGTACCATTTTCTCTAATGGCACTTGACAGCAAGCCATAGACTATATCAAGTATACCCAACGTTGTGAATCATGACGTGGCATTTAGGGTATCCAATTCCTGGATTCCGTCTAATTCTATGGTCCCAAAATCCCGGGATTAGTGATGCTGTCGCAATTTAGAAAATGAAACACGAAGGAGTAAATCCGTAAATTCTTGGGATTTTAAATTCGAAAATTTTTGGAAAAGCTTTTTTAAAAAAAGTCTCACGCTGGTAATTTTGAAAAATTTCTGGGTATTTGAAATTGGCATGAAATTGTTTGAAAAATCCCTTGATTTCTAAATCACCGACCAAAAATTTTCTCAATTTTCCCAATTTCTACACGATTTTATGTTGATTGTTCAATCACGGGATAACAAAAAGGATCTGGGATAAGATTCTCCGAGTGACATTTATATCAGTTAATCTTTTATGTTCCCATTAGAATTTAAGTGAGCCAAGTGTTATTTTAGAAAAAAATATGTTAGTATGTTAGTTAAATGCATTGTAGTATTCTACACGTTTTAAAGTATCGTTAAAGTGAATAAAAAAAAACACAAAATAAAAATGTGGGCCACGTCCTTCCTTTCCTTTCCACAGTCGATATAATATATTTATAGCTTTATTTAGAAACCTCTCATAGATAGACCGCCTTGCCGCCTATGTGGTCGAGTGGTCAACGTCGTTGGGTTCGGTTATGGAGATCACGGGTACTAGTCTAAGTACGGACAGTTTTATAAATTGATTTTTCAATCGATTTATGAATTTCTGTTAGAAAGCATGTATGTATGTTATTTCTTGAATATCCCCTCTCAACCGTTCTATCCTATGAACGGCGCGTATCGAAAGCGATTAGTTAACCACTAGTCCTGTCCTAGCTCTATCCTTCTATTCCTACTCCCTTTGGAAAAAAGAGGTTGAGCAACTGAGGAGGTTGAGCAACTCCATTAGGAGTTCATACGCTCCACATTGGGAGCGGACATGGTAAAAAATTTCATCACTGGTCGACAGTGTATTGTGCATCATGTGTATTAATATGAAAATAATTGTTTATTTTTGTTAAAGAAAACAAAACAGAAATGATATTGAAATATTATGTGTTTGTTTGTGAAGTTAGAGGAAATTTGTCTGGAAACACGAGCATTTCCTTTCAAAGGATAATATATTATTTGCTTTGCGTGTGTATAATTTAATTTAATTGATTAACTTACTTGGAATACTTTTGTTATCGGAGATGTCACGGCATTCAATGGTCGTAACTATTATTTTGTGTTTAAATGATCTAAAAAAATAGTTGGTATGTTTTATCTCTATTTGTAAACATAATAAATAAGATAGTCTTTGCTACCGAAAATGTTCTTCAAACTTACGTCTCGTGTACCACAGCTTAGGAATCAATTATAATTATATAAAATATAAAATAACTTAGATTATTCCACGTATTGTGCTATAAGCTGTGACACATGTTTCGCCTCTTTTAGAGGAATCCTCAGGGAGACTTACTTTCACAAGTTCTTGCTTAAGTACGAATGATTTTAATTTTACTATTCTGATACATAAATTATCTACCATATGTATTAGAAATAAATGAATGCCAATAAAAAGCTTCGCATTGTCATCTATTGATGGAAGGCGAAACGAAAAAGAACGAGTTCTAGTGCTACCAGAAAAATTATGAGCACTGGTGGTCAGCATTTGGCGACAGAACGCTGATGGTTGGCTTAGATGGCCAAGGATCACTAACTTTTTACTATTTATTAAGCGATATAGAAATTATCAAAACCGGTATTTTCAATATCAATATTTTACCGATATTACACAAAAAGTATAAAAGTATAAATAAGGCCAAAAATATGGCAAATAAGGATAATCAAAATTGGTATTTCGATAAATCGTATAAAATACCAGCATATAAAATATTATATTTTATTTATCTACATATGTCCGCTTCCAATTTTTAGCAGATGGCCTCCTAATGGTGGGATCTCAATAGATATTTTTTTCGACGAGAAGTGTTAATCAAGAAGTTAATCAAGTGTTAATTAAGAAGAGTAATCAATCACTCAACCTCTATTTTTTCCAATGTGTAGAAAGATAAGGTTAGACCAGGGCTAGTGGTCAACTAATCGCTCTCACGACGTCCAGTTATTGGATGATCAGAACGGTGCGAGGCAATTTTGAAACGTCACAAACTCGCCGATAAATCGATCGAAAAAATATTGTCCGTACTAGGACTCAAACCTTTGAGTTTCGGCACGGAATCCAACAAAGCTAACTATTGCGCCATAGGACACGACAAAACGGGTAAACAAATGATTTACATAAATACATAACTTACTGTTTCCTAAAATAATAAACAGCACAGCATTGACATCTTATTAATTCTGAAACCTGTCAATATTGATACAGACTGTCTTAACAGTCTTAACATATTAAACCACGTATTTTAAGGAGGAGCTAAGAACGAGTTTTGATGATGTTGTGACATATGCAAATTATGAATTATACACAAGTGCACTGAGACTTCTAAACTGGTGTTTAATTAACATAATCTAATATTAATTCAAGAATTTGTCTAGGAAAACCATTATTTCAGTCTTTTTTCTTGGTTTTAATTTTTTACACGCTCATCTTTTTCAAACTTAAAAGCTAAATTTACACACAAATTTGGCATTTGCAGCTTGCATCCTTTTGATAGAACGTGTATCAAATGTGATACATTGTGATCATCGAATAAAACCTGTTTTGAAAATCTGTGGGTTACGTCTTATTTCCTTTCCACAGTCGATATATATATATTTGTAAATAAATACTGTTTTTATTATAACGATGATTTTGTATCAAAAAGGCACGCTTTCAATAATCAAGCAATTACATTTTTTTAAACAAAGCTATGCCTTTTCCTTGTTCCGTTTCACAAGCCCGGATTAGAAGTTGAGTTAACCGGAAGCTTTTTCTTCTTTTTCTCATTGTAGTGCTAAATGTATATCTTTTGTATACCGTTTCATTGTGAGCAGTGGCGTCTCGCCTGTTACGTTTATTGTGCCACCTACAGTTTATGTAGATTGTAAAGAAAAATATATTAAAAATAAATAGAGATTAATAAAATTAACCATTCGGGAGTACCAACTATTGATGGGGTTATTGGTAGTGTAACCTAACCCAACCTATTTAAGGATGAGAACTACAAAATTTAATAAAATGTCAATAATAATCTTGTAAGTATTAAATATCAATTTTAATAAAAAAATATATTTAAATATCTACAGAATCATTTTTTTAATATTTTCATATTTTTTTTAGATATAGCAAGAGAGAATAAAAAAATCTTCATTCAGAATCTCATTACATAATCAAATAATCAGATCGAACGGCTACGACAGGGGTGGGGAACCTTTTCATAACATAACATAAGACCGCAGTGAAGAAAACTTTGACACCCCCCCCCAACCTTTTTTGACGGTCGCACATATAATGGGTTGATTATGCTCTTTTTTTAAACGCTTGCGTATAATTTTTTGATCAAAGTGAATATTTTGATAAAGTTACAAAGCCGCATCACAGTAGCCAAGATGCCGCAGGTTTCCCTCAACTGGGCTAGGAACTCAAAACCAGTAATTATTAATTACTTCGCTACAATCACCATAAATTAATTTACATTTTTAACAGTTAATATTACTCAAAAACCTGTACTAATTTGTTATTGTTTTGTTATCTGTCACAATTTTCTACTAATCTTTTCGTGGTCATTTTCTTTTTTAATACAAATAGTAATAAAATGTTACGCTTGTAGCCTACTTACTTACGTATATAGACGGTGAAAATATCCTTTGAAACTTCATCCACTTCTTAGTAATTTTATATAGTTTTGACTTAACCCAGAATGGTACAACCACTTCACCGTTGCATATTGTGATGCAACGGTTTCAGCAAGCTGCAAGTAGTTTAAAGTAAGAGCTATTGTGTATAGGTAGGTACTTAAACGTACATCCCTTTTTAGTTTTCTTTCAACTTTTCATTCTCTATAACTTTTTTCATCGCTTTATGTTCGTATTTTGCCGTATCACAGAAATAATAATCGTTTATCGAGATGACTATTGGAAATGTATGTAACATATCGAATGTGAAAAGGAAAAAGAACGTTACCCACAAATACCAAACTTTACAGGAGACACATAAAACGTTTTTTGATGATTTTAGGCTAAAAACAAATTATGAAATATACACAACTTAGATTAAATTTAGATAATAATGCGGCATTTTAAGCTTACATCTTTTTGACAGAATGTGTATCAATTTGTATACATTGTAATTATTTAAAAAAGCTGTTTTGAAAAAACCTTTCCACGAATTTTTTCAAAAAAAGTTTACTTTTCCACAGTCGATATACTATAGCTTGCAATTTACCGTCAGATTTTAACTACCGGTAAACGGTAAATAATTCTTCCAATTTACCGGTAAAAGAAAAAGTAAACTATAAGGTTCATAAATATATGACTATGTTTTTTTAAAGCTGATCGATTTAAACAGATAAATTAAAATGTTGTTGTTTTTAGTGAGATATCGAAATTAATATTTCCATATATTATTGGTATATGCCACTTCAGGCATAGTTAATTTGGTGAAATGTTATATATTGAGAATAGGGTAAAAATAGCAACGTATTTAGTTCTACAGTTTTTTATATTTATTAGTTGACAATTTCGACATTCGCCATTGTCAGAACTATGATTTTAACTTACATTTGAACTTACATTTTTCTCAGCTACATTGGATACGAAGAGATACACAATGCATCATGTTATTCACTCTAACATCCTAATTCAAATTACAATTATAATATTACACTTATGAAATATGACTTTAGTGTTTCGAAAAACAATAATCAATATGGGATTTTTTAAGTTCAATTAGGATAAATTACAATGATATTTATTATTAATTACACGTCGTTTAAGCAACTTTTTTTTAGTTTAAAAGCATATAAAGCCACATAATCGCATGTCGATGGCTTAGTGTCAATATGTGGTAACTACCAAAATTTCGAAAATTAGTTAAGAACGCAGTTGGTTGTAAAATGTTACATTTTATATAATGTCAACATGTTTCGTATCCTTTATTTGAAGCGGCAATTCTATTTCAAATCAGGGAGATAAAAAATGTATGACATTATATAAAATGTAACATTTTACAGCCAATATGTTTATAACTAATTTTCGACATTTTGGTTAGTTAACACATATCGACACTAAGCCATTTATGTGTAAGTATTTGGTAATCTCAAGGATAAATATTGAAGTCAAGACATTTAGAAATCTTAATCTTTACGTATACAAATTGTTGACACAATATAAAACTGAAATCTTACTAATGGTATTTTAGCTTGTTATAAAACACGGTTAGCATAAATTTTTGAATTACATAACAAAAAGGCGCTTATTAGAAATCTTTATAACAAAGTTCCTAATTTTGTATGTATACGTCAGACTGAGTAACTCAAGTTAGTCAAAGTCTAACAAAATCTGATGTAACCAAATACGTCTACAAATTGTTGACACAATATAAAACTGAAGTCTTATCAATCGTATTTTAGCTTGTTATAAAGCACGGCTAGCATAAATTTTTGAATTACATAACAAAAAGGCTCTTATTAAAGCCATATACGTGGCACAATAAAAATATCTTGACGTCATTTGACGGCTTTTGCGGACGGAAATTTCCTACAGCAGCTCTTTGTTAATAAAAATGGTTATTTTTTTCTAAATTTATGCAGAAAACGGTAACACTTTGAAGGAAAATATGCCACATTGTTTACGGTGCATTTAAGTAGATAATTTTTCTGAAATCAGGTCGTATATTTAAAACACATCAGTGGCTTTTACATGCCTCTTGGTGAAAAATTGTCTGTTAAAAACAAGTCGATAAGTGTTCATAAATGCGTATATAATATTTTAATCGTACAATTCTGCTGTATGAACGATTTATACTTTTTCATTTATGAAAATTAGTGACTTATGCACAATAATGTTTTATTGTCGGATCCGTGGTGTAGTGGTCAACGTCGTAAGCTTTCGTGACAGATCTCATGGGTTCAAGTCCCAGTAAGAACAGCATTTTTTTAGTCGGTTTATTGATTTCGGTTGGAAGGCATAGGTGTTAGTGATGTCAGAAAATTTTGTATTTTCATTTTAATCCTAAAATAAATTGGCATAGCGATAGTGATAAGCTAACTTTTAGTATGTCCTAGCCCAATCCGTCTTTCTATCTCTACTTTCTTTGAAAAAGAGAGCTGAGTCAATCAGTCAAATCTGTCGACCACATCAGTCATGCCGACTTAGTTGCATCTAGGGCGAATTATAGAGAGAGTGGAATTGAATTCATAAAATATTTTTGTTTTAACTTTGTTATTTTATTAACAATGCACACTGCAGTGCATGTAACCTAGTCTTGAAGAATTTCTTGTCGGGATATCTTTGGCAAAATTTGAGCACGAAAAACGTTGTTACGCTGCGAAATATACCCTATAAAAAGAGTGTGAATCCGTGAGAGAAAAAAGAATAGTGCACCGCCTAGGGTCAATTTTCTCAACCTTTTTGGGCTCTTGGTCTCTTTTGAGTGTCATATTTTTCAGTGACCTCCATACCTGTTTTGTATTATTTAAGTATATGATTTATATCCTTTTTTTAGCTCTTAGACGTTCCAACAATTTACGGACAAAACTGTACTATGGCTGCCTTAAAAAAATAGTCCCTGTGCCCCCCTTGAAACATGTTGTGGCCACCCGTTGAAAAACCCTGGCCTAAGGAATCTAAAAACTGAGTAACATGCAGTTATTTTAGAAAAAAAACGTCTGTCTAGAAATCTGCATTAATGCTCCACGTTAAGAACGAACATGGATACAAAAATGTGAATAAATTTACCAAAAGGTGAATACAAATATAAATCTTATTTAGTTGAAAAATACATAGTTGGATCGATCATAAAAAAAAAAATATTATGAGCTTCCACAAACCTTTTTTGTAACATATAATTAATTTTTGTGCTTTTAATTAAATGCACATATAAGTATTTTTTATGAATAATAGCTTTATGCCTCCCTTAATATTAAGTGGACCTCTAAAATATATATTTAAGCAACTATATGAGGTAGAGGGTTTCAGTAGAACAGAGGGTAGGAGAGAGGCCTCTACGATTAACCTCACGATGTTATTTGAACTTTAATTTATACTCTGAAGTTGCCTTCAAATGGGATCCGATCTCAGGGTTGGTAAAGATTATGTTAAACAGAAACACAAACGTTTATTTAATATTGTGGCCTTTTATCTTTCGATATTTGGGCCTCAAAGATATTGTGTCTAAAATTACCTGGCGGCACGGGTGAATTTCTATGATAAAGATCGACTAATAGGCATCCAAAACGTGACTGGCTCACTTGGTTTCAATTACGATGAAAAGAAAAACTTTGTTTTTTTTTATTTGTACTATTTGTGTTGGGTTAAATTCTGATGACACTTATTGTAAAGCACCACGGTTCGGAGCGTATTTTCCTTCATTTTTTATGATAACAATGGAGATTGGTGGAACGCGTTGTGCATTTCCAATATCCATTGTTGCCTGGTAGATGATGCTAGAGATGCAGACTCGAGTACCGATACGAACCAATCAGATGTATAGATACATTTTTCATTTCAATACACGTGCTTTAATAATTAATGACAATATAGCACGCGATGAAGTTGAAAAAATACAACAATTACCTATCTGATCGCTCTCGGCGAACCTCTTTTTCAGTATCAGATAAGGACTATAGCAGCGGTTGGCAAAGTGTGATACGCGAGAAAATGTTGGTGGTCCGCAGAGAAATCTGACATTATTTTAATTTTCTAATCCTTTTAATGAAAATTCTAATTCAATTATCCACAAAATACATATGCGAAAAGGCCTTTTCATCTGTCACAGCCAGGGCTGTGGAGTCGGAGTCGCAGTCAGAGTCGCGGATTCGCGGTATTTTGTCCGGAGTCGGAGTCGTGAAAAATGAGCGGCTCGATTTTTTTTTGAAAAATATATTAGTATTCAAACAAAATAGTAAAAAGTGTTGAAATTGCATGCTTGGCTGACTAAAGATGATCTGATGACATACATATATATAAGTTATAATGAAACTATTGAAAAATTTACTCGGAGTCAGAATCGGAGTCGTAAATTATTGTAAAGCTGGAGTCGGAGTCGGAGTCAGAGTCGTCTTTTTTTACACGACTCCACAGCCCTGATTTAAAAACCGGACGAATAAATTAAAATCTCTACTATTTTATATTTTTTTCCGTTTCGTAGGTAACTACGGAATATTTTTCTACGCCCGACTGTGGAAGGTTTGATTGATATATTTTGGTTAATGCATTCCCTACTCTAGTCTAGGCCCGTTGTCTCGATCGAGTCCACCGTTTTAAATAAAATACGTGAACTGAGTAAGAAAAAATAAGATAAAGTTTCATTTTATTTTCTACGTAAATACATAAATCCCCTCGAAGCCTCGCATAGCACAATATTCGTGCAATGTGATAACACATACCCCTTGTCGCAACAAAGGATTGCTGGTAAGGTGGTTCAAAGGTGTCTGCATTCTTCGGCACAGGAAATTCTAAGCACAACAAAGGAAGCCACGCATAAAATGTCGCCGCTTCTCAGTCTCTGCATACATACATACTATACTAAAATCATTTTGGTCGTGCAATAAGGCAGAAATGTAAAACATGAAATATGCACAAATTGTTGGTCGTTTGACGCTACACATATCGACTGTGGAAAGGAAAAAGGACGTAACCCACACATTTAAAATTTTACAGGAGGCTCAAAAAACTTGTTTTGATGATTTTTGGGCCATATGCAAATTATGAAATATACACAAGCTTGAAATGCACGGAGACTTCTAAACTAGTGTTGAATTGACATATTCTAATATTAATTAAATAAATTGTCTAAGAGAAACCGTTAATTAGTCTTTTTTCTCGGTTTCAATTTTTACAAGTTTATCTTTTTTCAAACATAAAAGCTAAAATTAGACACCAATTCGGCATTTGAAGCTTACATCCTTTTGATAGATTGTGTATCAAGTTGTATACATTGTGATTATCTAAACAAAGCTGTTTTAAAAAAAATGTGGGTTACGTCCTTTCCAAAGTCGAATGTCTTGTATATTTTATTTTCTTTGACTGATCTAGAAACCGCAGTAAAATCTTTATATAAAAGAATTTGGACAAAACGGACAATATTTAAAGCAAATTTTACAAATTAAAACAATATTTTTATGCCGGGTCCTATGGCGCAGCGGTTACCGTTGTGGGCTTCCGTGCCAGACCTCACTGATTTATCGATTCCTGTTCGAAGGCATGTGTGTTTGTGATGTCCCTCCCACCATTTCAGTAATAACAAATGGGCTTACCGAGAGTAATTCGTTTACCATTAGTCCTGCCCTAGCCTTATCATTCTATCCCTATCTCTTTGAAATAAAAAATTTCTGTGGATGTTCACTAGAAATAAATATTGGAAAACCATATTATGAGAATTTACAAGTAAAAACAATTTTACCATTATAAATTCCATTTAGGATTAACAAATAACAGTTGAAATGTGATATTGTTGTTTCATTAAACACTATCGGTCGATGGAATAATATTTTTGAAACAAATCCGATTGTTCGTGAATAGTAAACAATAATTGTAAATATTGACTTTCCCGCTACACGTTTCAAGTGTTTATTTAATATGTAATATGAACATAAAATATAACAAAACAATTTTATATATTTTTGTAGAACAACATAAAAAATATAGACACCAACGTTAACTCACGTTTTGTTGGTGAGAAATTTTTATTAGTGATACAGTAATACGATTTTTTCATGTAGCTTTTTACCAAAAAGAAAATAGCGTATTTCTGCGAAACTTGTTCAAGAATCATTTAGTATATTTATTTGTGATGTATAGCTCTTCTAAGACATGGAATAGAGCATTTATTGAATAAGTATCATGTAAGCAAAACTGTAAATTGTGTATTTGTATGGTTTTTATTGTTTTTTACAACTTTGATTACAATACAATTGAATGATAACTCAATTAATATTTAAAACTTGCAATTATGTATACAAAGTGCACTAAAAGCGATCTCGAAATCTATTTTTAATATTAATATTTATAAATAGAATATGTATCGACTGTGGAAAGGAAAAAAAACGTAACAGTTTTTTCAAAACAGGTTTTTTTCGATAATCACACGCTTGATAGATGTTCTATCAAAAGGATGCAAGCTGCAAATTCCGAATTAGTATTTAAATTTAGCTTTTATGTTTGAAAAATATGACATTGTAAAAAGTTAAATCCTAGAAAATAGACTGAAATAAAGGTTTTTCCTAGACAATTTCGTTAATTAATATTAGATTATGTCAATTAAACACCAGTTTAGAAGTCTCCGTGCACTTCAAGGTTGTGTATAATTCATAATTTACATATGGCCCAAAATCATCAAAACACGTTTATTGCGCCTCCTGTAAAATTTGATATGTGTGGGTTACGTCCTTTTTCCTTTCCACAGTCGGTACGTACAAATATTTTTTTTTAAATATAAAATACCTCAACAGTTGGTAGTGTAATGCACGGATTTACGATAACCTTGAACGTTATTTTTGCATAATACAAATCAAAATGGCGTCGACGTCAAGTGACAGTTCAGTTATCGATGATGTCTTATCAATATATAGCAGGTCCCATTTAATGGCAGCAAAAATATTTAAATCGAGATAAGTGGAAGAAAAATCAATTAACGGAGAGATATTTCTGCAAGTAACCAAAAACTAAATGCCAAGTCTTTCCAAGTAATGAAAAAATGATGCACTAAACAATGCGTTTTACAGATGGAATTTGTATGTTGGAATAAAATGGACAAAGCTGAACAAAACATACTGATATCTCGTTGCTGTCAAATTAAAAGTATTTAGTGTTGCTATGTAAATCTTTCTGTCAATCGGCATAAAAGCATATTATGTAAATATATAGTCTTGTCAGATTTCTTGAAAGTCAAACCGGGACATTTGTCCGAATTGCCGAATTTGTCCGAGACTTTCAAATCCAAAAACCCAGGAATTTACCGATTTTCTCAAAATACCAGCGTGACACGTGTCCCCTAAGTGTCGATACGAAAGATCACATAATTTATACTAAAAATGTTAGTAACTGAGTAATTCAGAAAAGAAGAATGTGTCGGGTGTGTTTTTTTTAGCTTAAAATCGTTTTGTCCCATTCGTATTAATCATTCATTACCCTGGTGAGTATTTTTTATTTATCCTTTGATTAAATATAATTTAAAATTTAGTAGAATATTAAAATATATAATCAGTTCCAGTATTCGATTTTACAACAATATTTTTTAAAGTATTTTCTTATGATATTGTCAAAATACTGTAAAATCATCATTCCCCTGTGTGTAGTGACACAAAATAACAAAAGCCTTTCTTAACCGATTCTCTTATGAATCGCCATTCATCATTTTTAAAATCATACCCCGGATTCATAGATTGGCATATTTATTTTTTTGCCAATATTGTCCTTTCTGGATTAAAAAATGAAGGTTGATAATCGTTTTAGAAAATGTGTTATAAAATCGTTATTTACCAAATTTAAACGTGTTCTGCTAATTATCTAAATCAAATTTACTTAAGCCGATGTATTCAAAATATTTATATAGTCATACCGATTAAAATTTAAAAAAATAAAATCGGTCGAAATGATCCGCTTTCAAGTTTGACGAATGTTTTCTCTAAATCGGTAATACGTCTTTGAGTGGGGTTCTCGGTTTTGATTTTTATGTCCCGGTGTCCCGAACAAACCTTTCGAGATGCCTAAATGTCCCGGTTTACGAATCACGCTGACTATTTGGCCAAATCGGTAAATCTTGGGATATTGGATTCAAAAGTCTTTGAAAAGCTAAAAAAAACGAGTCACGCCGATTATTTGGGCAAATCGGACAAATGTCCCGGTTTGACTTGCAAGAAATATGGCAACCCTATCTTTGAGTAGTTCAAAAATATTATTGGCAGACGAAATTCCATTTAAGAAATGTAGAAAACACCACAATAGACCAATTAAAATATTCGAAGAAACGTTGGCAAAACGTGTTTGCACTTTTTCTGCTTCACCCAGACGTTTGCGAGTCTGTACCACTATAACAAAAGCAGGCAAGGAGCTTGAAGTTTTTTTTCTCGGATTTGAACAAAACAATTTCAATAAGAAAAACGACAATAAGAGGTAAGAAAAAAAAGTTTGCGACTTTCGCGAAGCCTTATTAAGATTCTTTCAAAACAACATTTGAGGTACAAACAATAAAACTGGTAGCATTTCACCCGTCAGTAGCAACGGATAATAAATTATGTAATACGCTCGTAATGTATTTCGTTCATGGGCAGAATCCACCCCTATCGAAAACACACTAAACTTGTAAAATGTACACTGTTACCGTGGTGAAGAAAGAACATTGTTTTGTTCTCTTGAGATAGACAGTAAAATAAATCGAAAAACTGTCTGTTTTTTTCTATATAATTTTATTATAATAGTTCCAAATAAATAATAACCTTGTAGTACTCGGGTCACGACTTGAGTATTGAAACGTTAAAAATAGGATTGAGGACCAATAGGGTACAAAGAGACCTCAAACAAATTTGCATTGCATTGGTTATCATTATCTATTACAATAAATGTCAGCTAGATATTATTGGTATTTAGCAAATGGTTGAAATAATATCTTAATATCTCGAGGGTTAAAATAAATATTTAACCTTGGCAAAGGGACACCGTGGGCATAGGCGAGTAGGCAGTTGCCTAGGGGCAGCAAGTACTAAGGAGCGAGCGGCAAATGAACCCAGTTTTTTTTAAATTACTAAATATTTTTGACATGAATTTGCCTTAGAATAAATATGATGAAAAAAATGCCGACAGAAAACATTTTCAATGGTAATAATATTATGACCGATGGGTCTTCTTTAAATATGACATTTACCGATCTCAGCAGTATGGGCGGCAGATAAGATAATTTAAAAAATATATATAAAAATAGTAAAAGCTCTGTTTTGAACATGACCTAGGGGCGGAACATAGCCTAGGAATGTCACTGGCTTGATACGACAATCCCTCTAAAAAAGAATAAAAATTATGCACGCGTAGGTAGGTAAGTACAGAGAGTTGAAATGACAGCAAAAAAGAATTACTCAGAAAGTGTATTATTTAAGCTTTTCAGAGTGATTAAAAAAATATAATTAATCATTTTTAAAGTGAAGATAATATATAATCCTGATAGTGGTTTCAACACCAATCAGACAAAAAAGGAAAACAACACTTAAATAGAAGCTTTATATTTAATTGCTTTCAGTGCTCAGTAAAATGTGTTTCAATATTACTTTACTCTTTTTTTGCATTCTGCGAAAACAGTTTATAATTTCCATGTATTTTTTCAACATTCTAATAATTTGTCTAGTCAAACAAATAATAATTTATAAATAAAACCATGTTGACGATTATCGCTAAGTCGACACTTTTCACACACACTGTTGTTATTTGCATGGTGACATAAAGGGACACACAGAGAATAATAAATAAATATATTTTAGATGTTTTATTGTATAATAAACGAAAAAGTTTATTTGTGTTAAATATTTTTAAAAAATAAGGAACCTTTCATCGCAAGATACGTATTATGTATATGTTTTTTTAATAAGGTTAGAATATTGGGGGAGATTTTATTTTCAAATTTTAATCAGATGAAAAGAATTTCTATTGAGACTTTTCAATACGTGCTGCCGAAATATGCTTTTCATCAAACGAAGTGGATAAAATATGAATATTAAAATTGATTTGACTCCGTCGAAATTTATGTGACCTAATAACCCTGTTGTATTTTATAACATTTAACGATTTAACAATAACATACGCTTCCTGAACAAGTAAATTTCCCGAGGGAAATAGACCGGTCGATGAAACCTTTTTTCACGACATGTTAAAAAATACATATTCACGCAATGCTGGACATAAAAGCGCACAAGTACATCATTCTATAATAATTATTACGCGACATTGGTAACACAGTCTAGGTTTGACAGTTTAAAAAAAACCGGGTTTAAATACTCGGTTTTTTAGCGAAATTAGCGACATTCTAAATCAGGTTTTTTTTGCTCGGTAAACCGGATTCAAACATAATAGTTCATCTTACACTGTGGTGTTCTAGTTCGCAAAAGATTGAGACTTACAATAAGGTGGGTCCGGGTCTAACTCTTAGTAAGGTAAATGTGGGGTTATAATGCAAAACGTACTTTTTACAAAATGAGCGATATTGAGTTAGGTATGCAGATAGGGTAATTCAAGCCTAAGGAATCGACTGATCCTATTAGTTTTACTATAAAATGTCTACAAGACTGTCGTTTACAAATTGAAAATCATATTTTTATGCAAATGTTATTTTGTTTGTGTTATTCGTTATAGTATTTGTTAATTTTTTATTGTTTTTAATTTAAAATTGAGATTTAAAGCGTGGGTGCATGTGATGTCAATTCTTGACTCTCAAGTTGATTTCGTGTGATTTACAGAAAAATTCATCGAGTTTATTTAGTATAGTCTTTCAACTGCAAAATATTTGGCGCATTTGCGCAAGTTGTAATGCCAAATATTTTGCTTGATAAAGTTATTCAAAAAAAAAACTTAATATTTTATACAAATAAAACGAGATGAAATCATGCAGGTATACATTTAAAATACAGTAATTAGGCTTACTTTGATAATATTTATTGTCTAAGGATATACTTCTTAAGTAAGGAATAGGTAAAATCAGTTCGCTTCCAAATAGGAACATCGAATAAAATATTTGTAGTGTTTTTTGTTTTACGTGTTTCTAATAACATAAATAAATAAATTAAGTAAAAAAATATTATTTTTATAAAATAGTCATTTTTGTGAATCTTCAAAGACCGGGCATAACTGAGCTTAGGAATATATTAGAAATCAAAAAGAGGTTTTGTTAAAAATCGGTTTCTGTGTAAGCCCTAATACATACAGTTTTATCATATCAAACGAAATAATAACTTTGACCTACTGGTGAATACGAATCGGTATTATCAGCATTACTAATATGCATTGCTAATAACAGTAATATAAAATTTCTAGCCGTATCCGCTTGCTATGTGAAGCATATAGACCAAGGGTGGCCACACCTCATTTTCTAAAAGCTACCGGTTTATAAAAAAAATGATTGTAATTGACTGATATCGCTTGTAATTACAACCTGAGAGAAGAATGGATGGTACAATATTAATCCGCGATCGACAAAAATACTTTCGCGATTGACGCACTGGCCATCCTTGATATAGACCACGGTCAACCAGAGGCCAGGTGGCCTGCCTGGGAGCCACAGCGTTTTTCAAGACGTCGAAAAAACGTCTTAAAGTAATATAAAAGTGAAGTAACCTCAGTTAATACACATTGTAATAGTGTTATCTCCGTAAAATAAAAATATGCAATCCACCAAGTAAAGACATGATTGTATTTAAAAGTACAAGAAAAATGTTTTATCATTTTACTACTTGGTTCACTTCACCTCTTGAGGGTTTAATTATCTTTATTAAACTGTCCGTACTGCGATTTGAGCAAAGGGAACCCATCAATGTTGACCACTTATATACCCGTAAAATTAATTGTATTAGATTATAACAGTTATGTTTTAAATTAAGATTTCAACTGAAGGTGCTTGGTGGAATTTCAATATTAAATTTGAATCGTTCAAACTATGTACATTCTCACAGATTTTGTCACTAACGACCCGGGTTTCGCCTTTAGGCATCTTTAGGCGTTCAAGTACATAGTTTGAACGATTCAAATTTAATAGTTATGTTGTCTGTTTGCAATAAATAAATGTTATTTTGATAAATATTACAAGGTTTTTATTTATTATTTTTTCTAATTGTACACACGTCGTCGACTAATGGTATAAAACTCGTATCTCACAAAAAACATAAACTAAAATTGTATTTTTACTTTGAAGCTATGGTATAAAAACAAAAACTATATCCATTGAATAAAACACATTATAAATTTTAATAACCTCAATAACTTATCGGAAGCATCTGTACTGCTTAAAATTCAAGATTATAGTCGATATTATACACAAGGCTGTGTGGAGACTGGTAAAAAAATACAAACTTGATACCGACTTCGGTTTTAAATTAAAAAACCGACTAGAAATGATTTTTTTTTAATATTTCCATCTATCTTACATATTTGCATACTGTCTGGTCATTCTAGTAAGTGAAATAATTCTAGTACATTTCACCAATCAATATTATGAATAGATTAATAATTTATCAATATCTTTTAATTGTTTTTCTTTGTTTTCCTGACTCCGATTCTACAGCCAAGCCCCTTAAAAATATATAATAGTGCAAGGATTTTCAATTGTACTTTATTTTCATTGTTTCTTGCTAATTTAACATTATGTCCTGCATTCATTCCCATGCCTTTCCCATCTTTTTGTTTTAATAATCTTGAACAGTGATATTTCATACCATTAATAAAGATTCATTTATAACCCTTTCTGTCACAAATATAATGAGCCCTTCTTTCATTTCGGATAAGAAACATAACAATGTATAATATAACGACTAAGAGAAGAATAATACTTTTGTTTCCCTGTGGTAGGGCCTTAAGCTATTATAATTAATGTTTTTTTTCTGCCGTTTCTGAACAGAAATATCCTAAAAGTGTTATAAAATAAATTAAATATGTGATGAAAATTTTTATGCCTTAGACTAAGAGTGCAAAAATATTGTATGTCCAGTTTTTGTCCAAATTAATTTTAGATACGCATAATTTTCTTCTGCACTATTTCTTTTATCTGTAAAGATATTTTACATTCAAATCATTCACTTCATGAATAGTTATCATTTCAAAACATGTAAGATGGATATACAATATCTTTGCAATAAGGCTTTCTTTGTTTTTGCATTTCAATTTTATAGCTATCCTTTGAAAGTGGACTTAATAGTTATATTTGTAATTATTTTTTTCTTTAAGAATAAAGGTTTCTTTCTGAATCAAATACGCGTAATTTTTTGAAAGGTACTGAAAATATTTGACTAATCATGTAGCAGACTTGTAATATTTCAGTTAAGAGTTTAAACTTTAAAATAATGATGAAAGACAAAATCTTATGCAAATTGAATGATATACTACTTAGAGAATATTCATTATTTAATTCAATCACTTTCAAGGTGTTTACTGTCAACACTTGATATAAAGTCATTATATCGACTGTGGAAAGAAAAAAGGACGTAACCCACAGTTTTTTCAAAACAGGTTTTTTTCGATATTCACAATGTATAAATCTAATACACGTTATATCAAAAGGATGCAAGCTGCAAATGCCGAATTAGTATGTAAAGTTAGCTTTTAAGTTTGAAAAATATGACCTTTTAAAAAGTTAAAACCAAGAAAATAGACTGAAATAAAGGTTTTTCCCAGACAATTTCTTTAATTAATATTAGATTATGTCAATTAAACCCCAGTTTAAAAGTTTCCGTGCACTTCAAGGTTTTGTATAATTCATAATTTGCATATGGGCCAAAATCATCAAAACACTTTTTTGGCCCTCTGGAAAATTTTATATGTGTGGGTTACGTCATTTTTCCTTTCCACAGTCGATATTCAAAAAATAAAATAAACATTATTACTAATACAAACTTTTATTTATTAAGATCAGGATCGGTTGATCATCATTTGATAATGTTCGTCCTGATCTTAATAAATAAAAGTGAGAACTAGTACAATTGTATATTTTATTTTTTGAACATTATTTAAAGCAACTCTCCATTCCGTCAATGGTCATCGAAATACTTTAGAACTGGTTGGCACACGTCTTGGCTTGGGTATACTTTCGAAGGGCTTCAACCATACTTGCATAATATGTAGCATACATGCCAAATTAGGAAGATCCTAGAGGCTATTCTCCGGCAATTTAATCTAATTCTAAAAGGATAACTCTGACAATACTTCTTCCGTCACTTTACCAGTTTTCAGATTAACAAATTAAGCGATAAAATAGTGACCTAAGAGAAAACGGAGACTGAATTCTGAAAGCGCCGTTTGGTAGTCATATATTATCAGCATATAATATGACGTATGTTGTGGTTATGTGGAACGCCAGATGACAATAGTGGAGAGTGGCCGACAATAAGGTATCCAATCCCGGGATCCTATCAAATTCTGTGATCCCGAAATCCCGAGAAAATGAAGCATTGAAGAGTTAAATAAAAGATATCGCGCTGGTAATTTTGGGAAATCTGCAAAATTTCTGGCTTTTTTAAATTGACATAAAATTTGACCAAAATTTTCTCAATACCGAGTCCCAATTTATACACGATTTTATGTTGAGTGTTCAATCCCGGGATCACAAAAAGAACCTGGGATTGGATACCCTAGTTGGCAACACTATGGGTGCGGGTGCGACTATTTTTTTGATTTGTTAATACTGACTAGTTTAATTATTAAGAATGTTTTTATTCTTTCGTATACTGGTAAAATGTTTAATGTTTGCATTTACTAAGCCCATAGATTAACTTTAACATGTACACAAAACTGATAGTATCTGTAAAACCACGTGTTCATAAAAAAAACATTTTTTAATAAAAATACTTTCCGTTAAAAATCATCAAACAATACCCGTCCATTGTAGCCTTTGAATGAAAGATTTGACCCCATTATAAAGCGTGATAGTCTTAAAAGAACATAATGGTAAAACCGCAGAAAAACGATAAAAGTGTTATATAAATAATCCTTTTATTTGTAAACGTTTTCAACATTCAAGTACTCTAATTGTTTACGCTAATTGGCTATAAACGTATACAATATGAAACAAAAATGCTTCTTTTATCTGAAATAATATCACGCAGTTATCTCACAGAGCATTCCGTACAATATTTTTGCGGTTTTTTAAATATATTTTTAACTTCCTACTAACCAGATAAACGACACTTTGACATTGAACTTCTTATTTAAAAAAAAGTTTACGAGTAATTTGATGGCCTAATTTCATAGAATGATAAGTCAAAAAGTTGATGTTTTGAGTTATACTACCCATTAAATTTGAATACAACTTTTCTGGTGAACGGACGTAACCGGACAAGAAAAAAACCTACAATGACAAAGCGCATTCGGTTTTTCTCATCACGAGTAGTTTCGACTTAATCACCAGAGTGGAATAAGAGCCGGAGTCATGGAGTCGCACTGTTTTAACTGGAGTTGTACTCGAAATTGTATATTTAAATTCATAGAGTTAAAAGGGGCGCTAATGCATGATGCTACTAAGCCTAAACAAATAATTATAGCCGTGTTTTAAGCTAAGGTCGGAGTCAGAGTCATCTTATTTCTTGACGACTCCATAGCTCTTTTTTGCTATTTCGCAATGTCATGCCATGTAATGTTTTTCCTCGTTTTTATGGCATTATATCTTGTAATAATGTTATGACATAAAATCATCATAAAACAATAGTAAATTGTAGTGAGTATTTAACCATTATTAGAAGTCAATACCCTTAACATTGGTAGTGGATAATGTTAAAATAACATTTTCAAAATCTGGCTTTGGAGTTGTTTGTTGTTAAACGTATTTTAAAACTCTAGGTATATTTACTCATATACTATACATTTACTTTGAAAACAACAATTGTTTTCTCGTAGCCATTATTCACCGAGAAGGAAAAATTAATTCCTTGAACAATGTTGAAATTCTGTTTACTCAAAACTAAATAAACCCTTGTCTGTCACTTGCGTTTGGGTGTAATTTACTAATATGTAGTTTATTTATGGTACCGTCAGGTCATTGCGTATTGTTAACAAAGAGAACCCACGTAGCTTAGAATCATTTTACGATTATCTTGTGTCCACAACAGAAGGTACGCTTGAACTTGAGTATGTGTCAGATGATGACGAATTTACTGCATCATTATTTCTCAAAATTACTGACTATTGAAGACGTCTGTCGAAATGTTGTGCAACCCTTCTACATTCAAAAGCAAAACTCTTGGTGTAAATAAAACTAAATTAAAATGCAATCTTAATTAATGTTTCAACAGAACTTTTTATGATATCCTATTCGAGCGCTTGACAAAGCTGGTCATATAAACAAAACTAAAATAAACAATTTTCAACTGCATTTCTAAGCAGTCTGTAAGATACGCTGTTTTTCTACGAAGCGGTTTGACCCCTCCTGAAAACCAAAACTGTATAAGTAAGTTGACCACAATTAGTGGCGGTTTAAGCACATGATAGCCGCAATAAAACTTAGAGGCTCTGTTTTTTTTAATAACATAACAAAAGTCAGAAAATCTCAAGTAAGATAATAAAAATATAATAAAGATACATTATATAAGCTATTTTGCGTCTCCTAAGATTCGTAGGCCCCAAGCGCGCGCCTCTTATGCTCATATGCTAATCGCACTCGAAACTTTCGTCTATTATTTATCTACCGTATAAGGAGGAAAATTGTTTAATTATTACACATATAATAAATGAATTTGATGTCATCAAATAGAAAATATTTAATCGAATTATCATCCAAAATTATTTACCCTGATATACTTCGAAGAGAAGTATTAAAAAACCACATTATTCTTTTTTACTTATTTCCACTTTTATTTATCAAGATCAGGAGCGGTTACGCTCATGGAGAGTATTGTCAACTGATGAGAAATAAAATTTAATAGTGCTATTTATACAAAAAAACAAATTGAAATGAAAAAGTGTAATAAACAATTGGCATTGAAAAGAATTTACAAATTACAGTAGAAATTATGAATAAGTGACTCTAAAATAACAGAAAATAAAATGTTTGACACCTCTAACATGTAATCAATCAAATTTTTTTTTTAATTTGTCATTAGAAAATATAAACAATTACCTAATTTTTATTCATTTTTAAATCCATGTTCGCTTCCGATGTAATGTATGGCATATAGCTTTCTAATGGAGGTATTTCAAATGATTTTTTTTCTATAAGAACTGTTTATTACTCAATCGCTCAACCTTTCATTATCAAACGGATATAAGGATAAGACTAGGACAGTACTAGTGTTTAACCAGTCGGTAAGTCAACGACGTTGGCCACCGTGCTATGGACCCAACTATACTCGACCCGACCCGACTACAGTCAATAAAATTATTTCATGGTAAGGGAACAGATTTAGTTTATATAACAGTTTTTAAACTATTTTATTGAAAACGTTTAGTAGTAAGTTAGTGGTAAGTTCTCATCGATTGATATATTTTTCAAAAAGAAAAATATACTAGTTCATTTTTAAGAGCGTACTATTTCATAACTGCGTTGAAAGAGAATCAGACATGATCAGTCATGAAAATAGAAACACAAATTAACATTCGCGCGGACTTTATTAATATGTATCACCAGTTTTATCATCCATCATACTAATCAACGGACTTCAATGTCGTTCATCAAATTGACACGCGTAAAAAATGAAATTGAAAAAAATGTCGCACCTTTGTTTGAAAACCTACGTTATCATGTTGGTACCTATTCATTTATAAAGTAAAAGATAAAACGTGTTATAATTAACAATTTCTGATTTATTTATAATATGCACAAGAATATTCTTTCCAAAAAAATCCGTATCGATTGATGTATGTATTTTTTCTGACAATTGGGGATCTATTGCGTTCTAGAATTGCTTTACAAGTATGTCTATTTTGTCGAGAACAGACATTGTAATTCGTTAATTTGTACTATTTTTGACATGCTTTAAGCCATCAGCTAAGTTTTGAAAAAAACACAGCGGATTTTGAAAGCGCAACGATGTTGAATATGTTGAATGTATGAAAATGCCGCAAGGTGAATCCGGCGTTGTTGGTGACAAAATGTATAGAAACGTATATAATGTTATACTTGCTAAAAAAATCAAACCTAACCTTTTCTATAAATAACATATTTTGATTAATATTTTCATTCGTATCGTACTATATTAAGTCAATCTTTCCTATACCAATCGTTTAAGAAAATATCCTTAATATTAATCCTCTCTTTTCCAAGCTTATCCTTTCTATTTCTTCTAGGATATATTGGTCTGTATTTTTTTTTTGCAAAGGTTTAAACCAATTCCTATTTTCGATAGTCGCTTTAAGCTGATCTTTTTGACTTAATCGCTAGTTTGTGAGCTCTCTTCCTTAATCAGATAGGGATTGACTGAGAGATCAAAACATTGCTGTTTGGATTAGGTCATTTTATAAATGTCCATATAGGCCTGTTTCTATATTTTTTCAGTAATTATGGCGTGATGTTTTTTTAAACTTTTCAGCAAACTAAACATACTTTTGTGTTTCTACCAGAACGAATTTTTTAGAGAATAGAATACGTAAAATTGTGACGTTCCATAAATGAAAAACGTTGAATACAAACAAAACAAAAAGTTCTAAAATATTATTTTTAGTGTGATAAATCAATTCACTATTCTTTACAGTTCACGTGTTCTGTCCCCATACAGATATTATACAAATATATTTTGAGTTTTTCAATATATTTCTAACAAGAACCTTAAGTTATATACATATGAATATATCTTTTCAACTAATAATAACCCACGAAAACACAACGCAGAAAGTTTTTATTGTAATAAGCTTTTCATATATTTCTTTATATCTGTTTTCCCTTTTAAATAATGTAGACTTCAGCAGTTTTCTTTTGTAAAGTGTATTAAATTTACAAATTAATATTTCAAAGAGTTCACCGAGAAAACGAATGTGGTTACTTACTCACATTTAAGTATTATGTTGATAAACAATCTTCTTATTTTATTCTTTGTCTGTTTGTAACTTGAAAATATACTAAATTATTAATGACATTGAAGCTCTTTTGACATTTTGCCGAAAGAAACAGCTCTGAATATAAAATATCTTCAGTTGAACGAAGAAATTTTATGTACTAAAGCATTTTTTCTATGTATGCTATTCCATAGGGTATATTTTATTCCAGTATCTTAAAATACGTGCTGAATATTCCTCATTCTTAAATGCTTTTTGATTAATTTGTATGTATCTTATCTTAAACCCAAACTGTTACTTAAATGAATTTAAGTTAATTTATCTTGTTTCATCAACCAGATGGTATATTACATTTAAGTGTGTATTTCGGTGATTTTAAGAGTTATATAGAATTCGTGTCTTTTTTTGTTGATATCTCGCTCCAATGTGAAAATGTTTCTGGTTTAAAGTAAAAGCAATTATTCAATTAAATCACCTGCTTTGTACCTCAAAAAGCTCTCTGTGATTTCTATCAACTTTATTTTGACCATTAAAAGCTACGCAAATGGAATAACGATGTCTGATACCCAACAGAATTTTAAACAAGTAATCTATTTATTCCTTAAATGTGATCGTTGACATAAGAGTATTCTGAAAACTTTAGTAAGCAATATAAATTATTTAACTAGGGCTGTAGAGTCGCAATAAATAAAACGTTTTCGACTCCAACTCTAACCTTAAAGTTAAATACAACTTGACATGAAAACACGACTCCGACTTTGAATTCGGTTTTAAATATAGAATATGAATTATATCATTCCTGAATTGAAATGCTTTTCAATTGTTTTCAATTGTTTTCAATTCTGTCCATTTCTTCTATTTACAAGTACGACATAGAGTAACTATTATTCCACCAATAAAACGATGACTTGAGTAATTTTTTAATATATATTTTTGTATGTACCTACGGATTAAAACTTTCTAGGTGAACGAGGGTGTGAATTTATCATATATCTCATTATCTTAATAAAGAATTGATCAATTTAAATGTTAAAAAAAAATGTTTTTAATGTGTTCAGGCCATTAATATTTGTTTAGCCTTAATATCAAGCAGCGGCGCAACTTTTAACTTTAGCGATTGGTATAGAAAAAAAGTCGTTAGTTTTTTTTCGAATGCGGTAAAAACAGTCCTCGGTGTTAACCCATACAAATTACAAGTGCATATTTGTGTACGTCCATTCCAGAAATAAAATTCTCATTATTATTAAACGTTGCACCTTGGTTACAATTTTCACGATTGATGTATATAACGTTGCCAACCCTTTGCGTAGAAGGTTGTCATAATTAGCAATAATAGCAATAATTTATTATCTGTGCCAACTTTCAGCATGCAATGATGTAATTTTTTGTTGTTTTTATTGTGTCAAAAACTCGCTCATTTTTATTATTCCACATGTAATATTTTTCTCTCCCGGTTCAAGCCAACCGTCCTTATTGCGTATGTATGGAATTCAGCACCCTGGGCACGCAAAAACACATGAATGACATTTCGCTCATGATAATATAATAATAATAATAAGAGGTTTATTCAGTGGCGGAAAGATTTATATCAACTCCACCCAAGGGCCTACTTCTCTTAAAGGATATTCCGGAAGAGAATAATTTACCCTCTTATTATCTTGCAACCCTATTGACATTCTGTTTTGACCCTGAAATTAGCGGTATATCGTTTTCAACGTTGTAATGTTTAATATGTTTATTATATCATAATTAAACACTTTTGTATCTCAATTAAAAATAAACAATTCAATAGAGATTTAAGTTTTTAGTCATTTATTGGCATTATAAAGCGATAACATATTTCAATGCACAATATACAATTTCATTTAATGGCTTTATTTGTTTGGTTATCAAATGAATCAAATTCTGTTTTCCTATCTAACCGACTATCTATATTATTATTTGAAAGTAAAATCTGGAAGTTATTGATATGATGCTTTTGTAGAATGCCACTAATTACATTACAACAAGTCATTTTCATTTATGGTGTTTGTTGGAAATTATTGATTAAAATTCATTATATGAAAAAATATCGGGACTCATTTTTCCCATCGCGAGCATAATCAACTGATGAAATATATAACGATTCAGATTATTTATATTTAAAAAGAAGATATGTCAATAACAAGCTGTGTCAAGCAAGCAATAAAAAAAAAAAAAGAATGTATAAATAACTCTGAATCTTTTTACACCTAATTCTCGTTTTGCACGTTTGTTACACGGTTTTGAAATTTCATGGCCCAATAGAATGGATGTTTTTTTTTCCTTTTTCGATAGTTTGGTACCACAATAAAAAAAAAAATTAACTCGCTTTTGTTAATTTGTAGTTGAAAACGCTTAGAAGTTATAAAAACTACTAAAAAAAAAACCAAATAAATAAACATTTTTTCACTCTTCTGTAGAGTTACTGAAAATGTAAATTATCGCTTTGTTTGTTATTTAGCATATTATCAATACCATATTGAAATTTACTCATCTAATATTGATTTTTCAAAGATTACAAATACATTGTAGAATATTCATTGAAACAGTAAAGTAATAAAAATATATGTGGGAAAGATTACATAATATTCATCCACCCTGGAAAAATAAGAAAAGGAAATGTATAGTCCGCTTTGGAGCCTTCACAAAGCTCCATAAGAATATTACACATATACAAAAAGGAAACAAGTGTTAAATAATACTTTTATACACAAAACTTCTTCACCCAGCTGTAGACATTTTATATTCAGGGCTGTTTCTTTTGGCAAAGTGTCGAAAGTGCTTCAATATCATTAATAATGAAGTGTGTTTTAACAAAGCTACAAACTGAGAAGTATATGTATGAACATAATACTTTACTGTGGATAGCCACAATAATTTTCTGAGCAAACTTGAAGTCTTAATTCATAATTCCAACGACAAATTGTTCAAATCTTTATTTTTTTATAAACTAAAAGGATGTAGAGAAAAAATTGTGAGAGCTGATTGCAATAAACACTTTTTTTATCGTGTTCTCGTGGAGTTTTATTGTTTGTAAGACTATTAATATTATATTTACTTGTTAGAAATATGTCGAAGTTCAATATTTATAAAATATGTCTAGGGGTTGAAAAGCCTGCACTGTAGAAAATAGAGAATTAATTTACCGCAATAAATATGATAAGTTTATTTTTATATACATATATTCAAAGTTATTTGTTTAACAGAGTTATGGAATGTTACAATGTAACGTATCTTTACCGATAAACTTTATATTGAATTCTTTCTTTATATATATTTTTATAGAGCTTGGTAAAAAAATAAAAGAATCTTTTGCCCAGATTTGGAGGCAGAATTCTGCTGAAAATTAAAAAAAAAAACATACTTAAAGTAGCACGCAATATGTAATAACAATTGATTATTAATTTAACTGGTAGAACTCTATTGTAATGTGGTGAAAACATTTCAAAGTATTTTAGTTCTAAAAATGTTATTGTATATATCCTAAAAAGAGTTTCCTGGTGAGACGTATCGGCTACTATCAATTTATTGATTGAATTGGCATTTACTTGGTAGAACTCCATTTTATTATAATCATATCAATTGATTACTCTAAATTGAAAAAATATTGACACTGACCAATGAGCACACTCAATTACTTGAATGAACAATCAATTCTTTGTAGGCTAGAAATTAAATACAATAGTACTTATTCATTTTAGTTTTTATGAGGAACGATATATTTTCAAGAGTTTATGTATATATTTTTTTATTGCATGTCTACCAATGTGGAGTACATAGCCTCAATTTAGGTATCGCAACAGAAGATTTTTATTTTTCTAAGACAACTGTTTGCCGTCTGTGTGGTCGAGTGGTCAGCGTCGTTGGCTTCGGCTACGGAGGTCACGGGTTCGAATCCCAGTACGGACAGTTTTATAAATTGATTTTTCAATCGATTTATGAATTTCTGTTCGAAGGCATGGATGTATGTGATGTCTTGAATTCCCACCTCCCACCCATCCTATCCCATGAACGGGGGCGTATCGAGAGCGATTAGCTATCCACTAGTCCTGTCCTAGCCCTATCCTTCTATTCCTACTCTCTTTGGAAAAAGAGAGGTTGAGCAACTGAGTAACAAGCAGTTCTCGTAGAAACACTTATGTTGAGATAAACTCCATTAGGGGTCCATATGCTTCACATTGGAAGCGGACATGGTTAAAAAAAATAAAAAAAAAAGACTATTTGTTACTCAGTGGCTTACTGTATCTTTTCCGAAGAGAGTAGTTGGTAATAGAAGAGTCGGGCATGACAGAACTAGCGATTAACTAATCGCTCTCGCTATGTTCATTAATGATTGAAAGGGTGGCGTTTAAGTTTCCGACATCACAGACAACTGTGTATTCGGACAGAAATCGATAAATCGACACGTTAATTAATTACGCTACTATGATAAACTAAAACTTTAACTTATTTTTCATATCTCAACTAAAGCTCTCAGTGATTATTTATTTCGTTACAATTCTTCTATGCATTAAATCGTAAATTTTAACATGACATGGCAATATGTTTTATGTTAAATATTAATTATCAATATAAAGGCGCGCCAACAGATTAGATTTATATTTCCTAATTAAGTAAAGCGTTTAAATTAATTAATATCAAAATAAGGATATTTTATTACACTGTGAATTTAGGTGTTCGTGGAAATTTATTATCCGTTCGATCAAGGCATGAAGGATTGAAAATTTAGTATAGATGCACAGCTAGAGATTACAATACCGGTAAAAATATATTAATGTCGGTATTTCAAACCAAATACACGGATGATTATCATTTTTTTTTTATCTATGTCCGCTCCCAATGTGGAGTATATGGCCTCCTAATGGAGGTGTCTCAACGAAACTTTTTCAACGAGAACTGTTCTCGTTTTTCTACGAGAAGAATGCTCGGCATGAGCGCAACCGGTCCTGACCTTATTAAATCAAAGTGAAATTAGTACAAATGTTTTTGAATATAATGCCTTTTCACCTAGTATTAAAAATAAACACGATACAAGTGATATTAACTTCAAATGTGATCGTTTTAGCATATTATTCTCTTGAAAAATTCTTGAGAGTAAGATAATATAATTAAAATTAATTAATAGTCACATAAATCATTTCTTGTACTATTGTTACCACCTTACACAATCTGTGTTAGGTGTAATAAGACATTTACAGAACGTCTAAATATTATTGTTTTCTCGCTGGCCTGATGTTCACCCCCTGCAATTTTAAATCGACCCCTGGGGGTCGATATAGACCACTTTGGGCATCTTCAACTTAAGCCAAAGATTTCGTTAACATTTCAAAGGGCTGGGTGGGTAATCAATATATCTGCTTCAAAAACAACAATATATTCAAACGTAATCCGGCTTCAATGAAGTGAACAGGAAGTCAGTCGAAATGAAAAAGTTATTTGTCAAGTCAAAGTATTTAGAGGTTAGTGAGAATTTGATCAATTCATTACAAACAATGCAAAAAGTTGGCGCCTTTTTTCCGGTCGCCATTCCATTTCCGTAATGAAATTCTTTCGTTTGGGTTAATAATCATTTTCCCGCGCAAACATTTGGGAACGACTTTAATAATTGAAAGGCCGGGGACTACTGTCTTCCGCAAACTCTAAATATTAATTCGGCTAATTTCTCCTTATATTATACAACAAAAAAAACCGTGTCTCTAATATACGTAGGACATACACATTTTTTATTCAATTAAAAGAAACAAAAAAGAGCCTTTTAGAAATTAGAACGTCTGTTTGGGGAATTGCCGGAAAAGTTCAAGCATTCACTGCGAGGAATAACTGAAGAAAATGAATTTTTCTTTTGTGGTTTTATTTAAAAACTCGCCTAAAAGTACATTGATATATTTTTCCCACAGGTATCAATTGAATAATAAACCTGACGTCAGTGTGAGAGATATATTATTTAATATTTTAAATAATCTAATTTTAAGCTGACATCTTAAAAAAATACAATCTTCGATTGTATGGTACAGTTTTCAAATATTATTTCCCAAAAGGCATGTGAAGATTTATATCTAAAGAATATAAAAGTAAAAGAAATTTCTTAGGTAACCTGATGAAATATGTTAATAAAATACTGTTTGTAAACGTTTTACTGTTTTTACGAGAACTTATTTGACTAACTGCTCTATCACGAATATTTTATTGATACAAGTAAAAAGCTATAAAGTACTATTAGACAGCATATTGTCGCTTTTAGTAAACTAGATTCGATCTGAAAAAACCAAAACTGTGCGGCAGAAGCAATTTATGATTTCAGAAGATGTAACTTTTTGTAGGAACGATATTTAAGATTAAAATTAAATTATTTAGAAGTATAAATATAATTAAAATTCAGTGTATATTAATATTATTTCAATGCCGTAATTATATTAACATATATTACCTTTTTTTAATATAATGCCTTTCTGCCAAGTATTGACAATGAAAACCTTAAAAGTGGGACAATAATATAACCTGAATCTAAGCGAAGGTGTTGTTGATATTATAAAACATATCTTCGTGTAAATGTCATTCGTAAGGATCGAAACCAGACGTCGGCAGCCTGTGACCCGCGGGTCAGCAAATGACCCAAATAAAGTATACTACATAAAAATCAACACACTGTAATGCTCTGCACTTTACGGGGCTCGCATAAAACGGAAGATAACAACCTTCTCATAATATCAAGTATCAATGTGTTGGACATCATTTTCTACAACGTTCTTAGTTCTAAAAAATTCTTCAATTGGTTTAAAATTGATGATTAAACCAAAATATATTATCACCATTGATAGACCTATTCAATTAATTATCGTACACTTAATAAAACAATACTAGCTGTAAGCCCGTTGACCTCAACAGGGGAATTTTGTTGCATTTTTAAGCAGTCAATACGTGAAAAATAAATTACAAACCTATTTATTGAATAAGCCAGAAATTCTAAAATTAAAATAAATATGCCACCTGTGTGGTCGAGTGGTCAACATCGTTGGCTACCGCTACGGAGGGCACGGGTTCGAGTCCCAGTACGGGCAGTTTTATAAATTGATTTTTCAATCGATTTATGAATTTCTGTTCAAAGGCATGGATGTATGTGATGTCGTGAATTCCCCCCTCCCACCCATCCTATCCTATGAATGGGGCGTATCGAGAGTGATTAGCTAACCACTAGTCTTGTCCTAGCCTTTTCCTTCTATTCCTAATCTCTTTGGAAAAAGAGAGGTTGAGCAACTGAGTAACAAGCAGTTCTCGTAGAAACATTTCTGTTGAGATAAACTCCATTAGGAGTCTATATGCTCCATATTGGGAGCGGACATGGGAATATATATATATATATATATATATATATATATATCTCGGGGCATATATCGACAGCCCTGCCCTGCAGTATTTAAATTGTATATAATATAATTTTTAGAATAATTAAAATGTTTAAGTTTGCTAACAATCATTTTTCGTAGTAGCAGAAATAGACCTCGGGGCATATATCGACAGCCCTGCAGTATTTAAATTGTAAATTATTTAATTTTTGGAATAATGTTTAAGTTTGCTAACAATCTTTTTTCGTAGTAGTAGAAATAGACCTCGGGGCATATATCGACAGCCCTGCAGTATTTAAATTGTATATAATATAATTTTTAGAATAATTAAAATGTTTAAGTTTGCTAACAATCATTTTTCGTAGTAGCAGAAATAGACCTCGGGGCATATATCGACAGCCCTGCAGTATTTAAATTGTAAATTATTTAATTTTTGGAATAATGTTTAAGTTTGCTAACAATCTTTTTTCGTAGTAGAAGAAATAGATCTTGGGACATATATTGACACCCCTGGAGTATTGAAATTGTAAATTATTTAATTTTTAGAATAATGTTTAAGTTTGCTAACAATTATCTTTCGTAGTAGAAGATTTTAAAATAAAAGTCGAAATATAGTTCTATAAAATATCCATACCGTCACTAGAATATTTCTAATGCATATAAGAAATTAAAAAGATTTTCAAGGCCAGATGCAAATATAAAATATAACCATACCTTCCAATAATCAAATCAATGACACTGATCAAAATCTGTCAAATCAGCTACCACCAGCCCTATAATTATAGCTTCATATTATAGAAGATTATCAAAATTCGATATAAAAATTCGTGTAGGGAAAATCCTTTTCACTTTCCTGACACTTAATTATTGTAAGGATATGCAACTCATCGTATAAAATTAGACCCTAAAATAAAAGAAAGCTTCTAAGTTGAACAAATACCCTTTCAAATTTCATTATTGCTACAAAAAACACGGAGATTGTCTCTTCGCAGTAAAATATCATTAATCAGTATAAATATCTTCAAAGGTATTTCAATGTCAAATATTTTCAGACTATTTCGTCGTTAACGTGTTCCATTTCATGCAAAAAAAACCTTAAGCAACACTTAATCTTATCGGTAATGGAAAACAGGTCGCGTTACTGTATTGAAAATTCTTATAAACATCATTAGAAGCGGATATGGCAAAAAAAATGTGGGAAATGAAACTGTATCAAAGTTACATACTACAACCAATTTTATAAAAAGAAAAATAAAACAGATTTATATATATACCAGAACCGGGTTCAGTTGTCACGAGCATTGTCATTATTTAATAGGCAAAACTGATTAAAAACTGTTTTTATTTTGTTTTAAACAAAATGCATTTCCACTAAAAATTAAAATATTGAATATGAACTTTTTTATGGGGACGCGATAATTAAGTATTATATTGTATTGTATATTTACGAGAGCTGAGGATCACATGAGCCTACATCATCTACAGGATCATCTACAAAAATATTACCTTTGTGCTTCTAATATTATAATTGTATTTGTAGATATACCCCTCCGTATATTGTTACATGAACAAAACATTATTATGACATTGCCAAACCCGAGCTTCACTAAAATCACCCTTTTTTGTAGCTAGGCAAGGGCGGCCATAACTGGCATAGGAACACAAGGTGTTCCTATGCCATATTATGGCTAACTTTCTTTGTGTGCAAAAATTCTGAAAATACCTAGCTTGACCCGGGTTATATCTAAAAATATTAATAAGATAAGCAGTCCTGGTAAATATTATTTGCTCTTGGGCGAAGGTCGTCTGTAAACGATGCCTGTCATGGCGTGTCACCTTTAACACTCGTTTCATAGGATACCTGTCACTTTCTTGAGTCTTCGTTTGTATAGAAAAATATATTAATACATCGCAGCTCGCAACTCGTAAACAAACAACAACAAAAAAAAAAATATTTACTCATAATTTACCGACGGCGCGTATTGTTTCATGGTTCTTATACATGTCACACGTCATCTTCAATTATTTACGGCAATATTAACAAAATATATCATCAATAGCTTGTATGGCCATAGCGACAAGAAATGCGCAAATAACTAAAATGAAAATACGCCTAATATATAATCTATGTGAACAAGTTCGGACTTAAAGTACATTCGTTTGTTCGCGCATGTTGCTGGGCAAAATAATTTTTAGAATACATTTCAACAATAATAAAACACAAATACTTTTAAAATCTTACCTCTTCCAAGGTTATTCCTTTAGCCAAATCATCTGTTCGAACGGTCCTGGAGAAATAGTTGACACCTGAAAGAGAACAATATGGTTATTTTTCATAATAATTAAAACATATTTTCACGCTGGGTATTTTTCCAAATTAATTCACGACACAAAGCACTTTTCTGTTGTCTTTTTTTGAAATATGTCTAAACCATGCGATCATCTTTCGCGCTGACATTTTAATACGGTGATGAACAAGGGAGGTGGGCGGAGTATTCTTGATAAAAAAAATGATGAGGATTATTTATAATACGCTTTGATATCTAATCATTTTTTTAAGATTTCATTTTAATAAGATTTTTTAAACATAACTCATGATTTAACAATACTTCAAATTTCAGACGGTACAAATTTTACGGGATACGAAAAAAGCCCTATTTTTGATATAAATTCTGTTAATGTAATAATCACATTTGCTTTGTTCGTGTGGAAGAAAAAGGTAGTGGTGACCGGTCAATGTGTCATTGGATCAATGCACCCCTTGTATATGCACATATTTAAGAACGTTTTATTTTATTTTATTTCAGACAATAAATACATGAAGAATTTAAAATGAGTGAATGGTATAAATGTTATGATTGAATATTATTTCATGAAATATAAGCGCTCGTGCATATACAAGGGGTACATTGATCCAATGCCACATTGACCGGCCGCAACTGGAACTTTGTCTTTACTTTTACTTTATACACACAATACCTCTTGTGTGTATAAATTCAAAGTAAAGACAAACAATCGCATTGCTTTAAGTTGGAAAACATGACATTGTGGTTAAAATCACTTTTGTGTTATTTTATACTGTGAAACTAAATATAAAACTTCTGTTCAAAATGTGGGATGCGAGATTTTGTTTTATTATCAACGATAATGTTGTGGCCCGACTTTACCATGGTCAGTCCAACTCGTTCATTGGGCGAAAAAAGTTGGTCGTCTATCGCAGCGGTCTCCAAACGTTTAGACCCCACGGACCACTAGACGTACAGCTTAAATCTAGCGGACCACTTTTTTAAATAACCACCAACATAATATAATACATAAATAATGATTCTTTATGAATTTAATTATAACAGATAATTAAATAAGAGAAATATTTTTTGATCTGCGTATGAAAACATTTTTATTTTCTTTAATGTCCGATCCTAATGTGGTCTCATAATGGAGGTATCTATACATTTTTTTATGAGAACTGCTTGCTTTTTTGAGAAATTACATTAAGAAATTAATTTAAGGTTTGGGCTAGTGGCTAACTAATCGCTTTCGATACGCTGGTATTTTAGGATTGGAAGAGTGAGGGGAAATTTTTGGACATCGCAATAACTCAATACTCTCGAACAGAAATCAATAAATCGATTAAAAAAAAATCTATTCATTATGTGACCTATATCAGTTAGATCCGTCACAGAGTTCAACGTCGTACACCACGAACCCTTCATGTAACACTGAAATATGTTTATTGGTTTTTGATTACGTTACGGATCACTGGTTGACGACCGCTGGTCTAGCGGACAAATTTTAGGAACAAATTCTGGTTTTTAGTTAATTTAAATATTTACGGTAGGCAACGAGATTTATTTGCTAACGCATGTCTGGGGACTTGACTTAGCGATTCATTCAAAACTTTTTGTGAATACATAATTCACAAATTATTTTTTTGAACCCCCTCTCTCACAGGAAAACAAAATGAACAAAAAAAATACCAAAGAAATCATAAAGTGTAATAACTTATACTGTCGGTGTCGTGATTTTTTTTTTTTAAGTTTTGTTTTCAATTTTAATATAAGGATATTGCAAGAAGACGAGGTGTAATATGGTAAAAATATCAACGTTTTTCAGTTCTACAGTTTTTCATATTTTATGCGTTGATAGCGGTTTCGACTTTCGCCATCGTCAGAACTATGCTTAAACGTAAATTTGCTCAGCTGTATATACTGGCTAAGAAGAGATACACAATGCAACGAAATGGCTATCAACGCATAATATATAAAAAAAACTGTAGTTCGAAATACGTTGATATTTTTACCCTATTAAAATGGAGTTCTACCAAGTAAATGCCAAATCAATAAATAAGACGAGGTGTGTTTTTGTAGAAGAGCATATGATGAATATGTGTTATATAATACGATTGTGATACTGGTATTACCAAAATCAGGATCCCGGTATTCATTCATTGATTTTTTTTATTTTTGCAATACCGCATACCGCATATTAGCAATAAAATTTAACTTTTGGAAAGTCACCACGTTATCTTGAAAATACCTACAATCCGCGAGTTCGTTCGTCAAATATCTCAAAAGTTTCACAGCGAGGTAGGAAAACATTTTAACCCAGCGATCTCTAATCTCCACAACTATGACGAGACACTGCCTGAGAATCGTTTTAGACCCAGAACAGTTCTGCTCGACGACTCTCCATACATCTTATGTCGTCTAAAATTGACAATTTAAGAACGAATTTAGCATCACGAAAATGACTCTTTTTGTTTGAATGTTTTGTGTACAGTATGTGTGTATGTATGCGCATGTGTGTGTACATGTACGGATATAGTATGGGGGAAGCATATGGAATATGATTTGAAAAATAATGCATATGGAGTTCCCGTGAACTTCTTATCTCTGTAGTGATCACGCCCTTCCGTCTGCGAACGATGGTAAGAGGATGCAATTTACAATTTTTCAAAAACTTTATCGATGAAGGAGACTAGAAGGACCTTCACGCTAGCGCGTCCTGGTACTTAAAGCTCCATAAATTTGATATCCAAAAAAAACTACTCTTTGATGATTATTATAATTACATGTTAGCGGTATTAAACATTTCAATTTAGTGTCACTTATTCATAATTTGTACTGTAATTTGCAAATTCTTTTTATTTCATTTTGTTTTGTGTAAGTGACGCTGTTTAATTTTATTTATTATGAGTTGATATCCTGCGTGGTCGAGAGATTAACGTCATTGGCTTCGGTTATGGAGGTCACGGGTTCGAATCCCTGTACGGACAGTCTTATGATTGATTTATGAATTTCTGTTCGAAGGCATGGATGTATGCGATGTCTTAAATCCCTCCCAACTATCCTATTCTATGAACGAGGCGTAGTGAGAGCGATAAGCTGATCACTAGTCCTGTCCTAGCCCAATCCTTCTATTCCTAGTCTCTTTCGAAAAGAGAGGTCGAGCAACTGAGTAACAAACAGTTCTCGTAGAAACTCCATTAGGAGTCCATACACTCTACATTGGGAGCGGACATGGTAAAAAAAGAGTTGATAATTCTCGTCATGGGCGAAACCGGTCCTGATCTTGCTAAATATAAGTGGAATATTGTGTTATTTAATATAATGCTTTCCCACCAAGTATTGTCAGTGAACACTCTAAAAGTGACGGTTGACTGGTTGTGAAAATACAAAATTACCGGTATTCCTGAGTCGAAATTTTTTCCTAAATCGAATTTTGAATTGTCACTTGCATTGAAATAAGTTCCAGAATTGATAAGCATTTCAATGATGTATTAATATTTTGATAAACTGTAAGTTATATATAAAAATCACCAGTTGATGTTTATAATATATTTTTCAATAGCGATTTTAATTTAATCGTACGGTGCTGCGATCCCAATTGGGCGTATTTTTTGTTTTGAAATACCGGTATTGATATATTCATTTGTTATTGAAATCCCTATCCGTGATGATAACTGATTTGAAGTCATGGATATTTTACTAATACATGCTCTTCGGGACAACAAGAAATCTTAAACAAATATTAGCCGTTTCTCTTCATGTTCTGTATTTTTTATTGGCAAACATCGTTGTGAGACCTTCTTTGATATATTATTTTTCAGACCTTTTGGCTTTGTAACTTTCTAGATGATACCAACAACAAAAAATATGTTAATCTTACTGGAAAAGGGATATTATTTTTCATTTGGGTAAAAAGAACCATTTACTAATATGGACAAGAAAAATCCCAAGACAAACAAATTATAGTAGGCGGATAAATTTTCTACATTTGACGGTAGCAAAAAAAGTATTCTTTCATTCCATTCATATAATTAAATCTTTAAAAACGATTTATAAAGCAAGTAGCTGCTGCTGCATATAACTTTATTGACAAGAAATAGAAAGTTAAAATCTAACACTGCATGATAAAATGTACAAAAAATATAATAGTAAATCTATAAATGATTGTATTTATCGTCGTGATTTAAAATCGATGATGCGTGACGAATAAAATTAAAAAATATATATATTCTAATGTTACAGAGGCAAAATACGTTAATTAAGATAACTATCTACTCAAGACGTTTCCACGTTCAATAGAACTTCTGGAAAGTACAATCAAATTTATTACTTACTTACTTAAAAGTTGGTTGAACGAAAATTTAACAAAGCAATTTTCACGATAAGTAAAGTAAGTTTTAGGTATAAAAGCAAGAAGTATGCTTTCTTGGGACCTGTAAAGATATTCATGAATGAAGTTTGATAATAACAAAAGCAGGGTCCGGAACTTTTAAGCATTGATAAAATCCTTGGACAATTAACTGTGATATGCCGAGCCACTTAATAATGCGTTGACTACTTTGTGGAATCCTTTCTAAGGACACTAACATCGCGCTATATACTAAGGATTAGTACTTATATATATGGAAAACGTGTGAGATATTTATCTAGATAATTGCTAAAAATCATATTTGAATAAGTAGTCAACAAAAAATCATTCGATTGCATTTTTTGTTTGGCTAAAATTTTAAGTTTGCTATGCCTGTCTTATATTTAGTATATTTATAGTATATTTAGTCTTATAGTCGAATGAGGACAGTCTATTACCCGCTGGACGGATTTGCCTCATCAATATTTTTAATTCGAAGAGAAGTTTTTTAGTTTAAATAAAAACGTTTAGTTATATTAATATAACTACATAATAACATTTAAAAACTCTTCTCTCTTTGGTACTATTTTTTTTTTATTTTGGTGTTTACCAAAGAAACGGTTCCTAGAAAGATTTTTTTTTAAAAATGTGTAAGTTTTCTGAATTGACTGTTGAACGAGAATCGATGGTATAACATACATAAGTCATCTTGTGAAGGAGCAACTTGAAAAAAGTTCACGATTTCAAAAGTTTTTCAATTTAGAATAGAATAGAACTTAAATCTAGTAAATATTGCACTAGAGATTTAACCAGATGTTAAAAGCTGTTTCATCAAATATAAAAGAGTCTATAATTCATATATTTATGTTTACCATCTACTACAACTGTTCTTGTATTGGAAGCATGTATATAAGTTTATAGTTTCGAACATTTTAACTACATTTGAGCTTCGATAATGTCAAAATTACAAAGGAAATTCTTTTGAAATTAAACAAATTGCTTGTGTAATTTCTTAGTGTATATTTTTCAATATGGACTTTTAGTTAAACGGCGAAAATGAATAATGAAGATGCAATTCAAAATTACATATATATATATATATCCATGTCCGCTCCCAGTGTGGACCATATGGCCTCCTAATAGAAGTATCTCAACAGAACTTTGTTTCTACGAGAACTTTTTGTTACTCAGTTTCTTAACTTCTCTTTTCCGAAGAGAAGTTGAGAAGAGAAGATTAACTATTAACTAATTAGTGGGAGAGAATTTTAAGACATCACAACACCCATGCCTTTGAACAGAAATCGATCGAAAAAATGCTGTTCGTACTGGGACTCAACTCCGTGAGATCATGCACAGAACTCAACGACGTTAACCGCTGCGCCATTTGACCTGAGATGCAATTCAAAAATATATAGATTTATAATTTTATGTACACTAAAATACCAAATATACTGTCAGATACTGTAACTGTCATTAACACGGCAGAACTATGGTTTCTCTAAAACTATATAACACTGTTATTGTGTTACGAAGGTGAACTATTTAGAGTTCTCCCGGGAAACCCCTTGTTCGATAATATTAATTATATTCTCCAATTAATTGCCGTGCTGTAAACAATGTTGCCTGATAATATGAACAGCTTCCAATAAGGCCATTCTCATCGTTACAAAGGTACAAGTTAATATGTCATGTTTCAATCAGGGCTTGCATTTCCGATAATTCGATGAAAATTCAACTTCAGTGAATTAGAAAATTAACATTGGGAGTTAGGGACAGAAAATCGTAACCGAAAATTTATAAATTTGACAGGAGAATTTTTTTTTTAATTAATGTCGAAAAAAGAAATCAATGCCTATCCTGATATTATAATAAAAAAAATGTTTGACTACTATCATTTCTCTAGATCAGCGTTTCTCAACTAGAGTCCACGTGGAACAAACAGTAACAAGTTAAAAGACTAAAATTTACAAGCGAATGAGATAATGCTCTTAAATTTTTATCACTGACGCCTTAAACAATATTGAACAATTGTTGGCTTAAAAACCAATTTACATTTTTTTTTCGCTTAAGTGCTTTTGCCGATTATGAGATTATTAAAATACTCATTCATCAGAATTACTTTACAGCTATAACATAAGTATATTATAAATACTTACAAATTTAGTTATATTTTCTTCATTGCATGCGTAGTTATTTATTTTTTATCAAAGTATTTACAAAACAATTTTCCGACCAAATATAATAGAGTATTGAATCAGAGCGATCGTTGTAATCTGAGTTACAAAGAAAATTCAGTTTTATCTATTAAAAGAATTTAATAAAAACACAATATTCTTATGTCCTTTATTTCCACTTTATTTAAAAATGACAGAACCGGTTTCGCTCACGGCGAGCATTGTCAACTGATAAAAAAGAATTAATTTATTTGACCAGCGTATATTTTTACTTGAAAACTTATTTTAATTGTATGAAAGTGTATCTAAAGTATGTAATTAATATTAAGCATACATCAATAAGCCAATAGATAACTTTTCATCGAATAAACCAAACTTAACGTGGCATATACCAATAATATACGAGAATACTAATAATCATTAATTTCCATATCTCAGTAAAAACATAATGAATATTTAATCCATTTTTAACATCAAAATTTAATATGAATTCTTCATTTTAAATTAATTTGAAGATTGATGTTAACCGAACACATTTATTATTATTGAACCATTAGTTTATCTCTACTGGCGACACCTATACGCATTTCAAAAAAATCTTTAATGCAGCCATTGTTTTTCTTAAAATACATATTCAGTTGAGTTGTTTGTTTACGTTAAGAAACCAAGGCATGTCAACGTTTCCAAAGCCTTTTTAAAATCCACTTAGAAATAACCTTGCAAACTGGAATCTTCTAACACTGTGTAATGCATTTTTAAAAGCAACGTAAAAGCACAGTACAATAGATATTTTATAATGCATGCATGCAACAACATGCTGTAAGTTGAAACCTCAGGTCACTTTCTGTTGACAGACTGTTCGTTGCCTTTGCTATGATTTTTATTTTACTTTCAGTGTGTTTACTGTCATTACTTAGTGGAAAGTCATTATATTCAAACATAAAATACTAATTATTTTCAATGAATATGACCACTTTAACGTAATTGTATTTTGACGATCTTTTTAATTATTTTTAAGAGGTAATTATCATTTTAATTTAGTCCTACTTTGTATATTTATTTGTGAATTTATTTCATTACGAATTGTTTGTTACATTCTAATAATTTTATTTTGTTTTACATTAATTGCACTGTAATATTGTATTCGGGTCTATGACGAAGCGGTTAGCGTTGTTTGCTTCCGTGCCGGATCTCACGGGCTTGAATCCTAGTACAGCATTTTTTCGATTTCTGTTCGAAGGCATGGATGTTTGTTATCTCTAAAAATATCTTCCCGCTCTTACGATCCTTTTATCAATGTCATTGTTTTATTCTTATTTCTCTACTACTTTCTTTTAAAAAGAGTGCTTGAGTGACTGAGTAACAAACAGTTTTCATAAAAAAAAACTCCTATTGAGATACCTCCCTTACGTTAGGAGGTTTTATGCTTCACATTGAGAGTGGACATGGATAAAAAAATATTGTATTCTCTTATTAGTTGATAATGCTCAACATAAGCGTAATTTAAAATAAATGTGAAATCAGTACAAATGAGAAGTAAACATTCAAAAAGTGTCAAGACATTTGAAAAATTCCGTTTAATATTAATTCTGATAGTCCATAATAAAATTACAATCAGTGTTCAAAAAAGATTTTTTCCTACAAAAATTAAATCATTTAGCGGACACATTCAAACAAACCGTGATTTCTCCTACACTAAAGTCATCGTTTCCCAAGCTCTGTATTTGTGTGACAAATCACTTTTTGAATCTTTGCTCCTCATAATGAGTATTTTATTTTTATATTAAATAATTGCAAAATATTCGCTTATACAGATAGGTGGTTTGGCTATTGAAAAAACTGACATTCTTACAAGTAAGCAGGTGATGTTGACATAACGCTCTCGTAACTTTATATAAATGAAAAAATTAGGTAACACGCCAAAGGAAAATATGACAGCGCATATCTATGCTCAGCACAGCAAAGCGGAGACAGCAATTTCTAAATTATGAAACAAACAACATGCCGAGGAATAATTTTATCGATTCAAGAGTTCATACCTCGAATTCATCACAAAGAATAGCAGATTCCTCGTCTTTAAGAACACGAGAGTAGTACTACGAAAGCCTAATTACCTTTTGAGTAGTAAGTTTATTTTTACTTGATTAGGATTTTTGATTATGTTAGTTAGCCATTGGTGCACTTTTTTGTTTATTGGACTGTCTGATGTAATTTTTAGGTTAAAATGTAAATCTACGAACTCATTTTTACTTTTCAATATTTTTCAAAATTCTATTATATACTACCAATTTGGGCTTAGATCTTGGTTTGTTTTCATCTGTAGACATGTCCTACCCTACTGATGTTGATTCCAGGAAAGGAATCACGCCGAAATGTAACTCAATATTATACGACTACCGATTTTTATAAAAATATTGACCTTTTTACAAAATGATATTGTTAATTTGTAACAAATAATAAAAATAATTTGACTGCCAAAAATCACATATATCTATATATGTTTTTATCTGTATGTAAAGAAATAATGACTATTAAAAGTTTAAAGCATGAGAATTTAAATACATATTAGACTTACACAACATTCTGCCACACGCAGCACTCATATATATTTTTATTGAATGTGCTTTTTTTGATAAATATTTTTTGCAAATTTCTGGAAAAAAAACATACAGTTTTTGAAATTGTTAGCAATTCCACGCTTTACGTAAAACTATTCTCTTTGTGTTGATATTAACTGACATGAAAATGTAATTTAAAAAGAAAATGGTGTTTTAAAAGAGCAAAGACTATCTATCTTGCCGGTGTAAAGAAATGCTTTAAGAATAACTTAACGAGAAATAAAACGTAAGCTTTAATAGGGTTGTCAAAACCACGCCACTTTTTTTTAAACTCGATTGAACTAATAATTTTTATTTTTTATCAAGATTATATAAAAAAAACTTTAATATCAAAAAATCATGGAAATATTCTTCATAAAAATTTCGAGAATTTCTTTTTGAAAATACCTCAAGGTTCCATACTGTCGCGATGCGAATTACACATAAAACAAGTAAGATATTTAAGGACATAAACGAAAATATAATTCAGATGATTTAATGTATTATATTCGGGTTAGCTTAGGTTAGAAAAAATACATGAAATAAAAAAATGTACACCTGTTAGCGAAAAAAGCTTAAGCTTTAGAACATTCAAACGATGATAGTTAACAGCGATTTAGATTCGTCTTACAGATACGTTGCAAAAGTTTTTGAAAGTTAGTCTGCCTTCTGGCCATAGTGTCCAAGCTTTTTTCTACTAGATTGCGTGGTCATAGGATTGAAAACCCGAATGAAAACTTTCATTTATTGTTTTTTTTAACAATATATGCTTATATTTATTTTTAAAGTAAACATTTATGTGATGTTAAAACCATATTAAATTCACATTAATTTGATACAGAAATCAGATTGATAATTGTTTGAATTGATTATTATAAAAACACATCTCAGCAAGGCTAAAATACGTCTTACGCGGTATTACTAATTACATATGCAGTGGTGTCACAAATTATATAAATTGAAATCACGCATATAAATTACATTTACGTTTTTTTTTAAAGTAGACTGAAATGAACAATAAAAATATTTATTTATTGATTTAGCATTTATTTGGTAGAACTCCATTTTAATGGGGTAAAAATATCAAAGTATTTCAGTTCTACATTTTTTTATATATATGTTATACGTTGATAGCTTTTTCGGCTTTCGCCATCGTCAGAACTATCCCAGACTGGTCCCCAGACTGCTTATCGTTCTTTGAAACACTAAAATCACATTTAATAAGTGCAATATTGTAATTAGAATTTGAATTAGTATGTTAGAGTGAATAATATGATGGATTGTTATCTCTTCATAGCCAGTATATATAGCTGAGCAAATTTACGTTTAAAGCATAGTTCTGACGATGGCGAAAGCCGAAATAGCTATCAACGTATAACATATCTATAAAAAAACTGTAGAACTGAAATACTTTGATATTTTTACCCTAATAAAAATATATGTTTAAATATTGACACTTCTGGTAGTAGAATACATTCATAATATTATGGTGTAATATTTTTTAAAAAAACGCAGATATTTGATACCCGAATCGACAACCCGTATCGCATCTAACATTAATTCCAATTAAGGACCCTTAACTTCTTGACACTTTCGAGAAATTATTAAACGGTGGAACCGTTTTTGATGGTGCTCATTAATTTATTATTATATAATCTCAAGTCAAGCGGTGGCTTATCAGTGGCCTGTGAAATGCTTTCAAGTTACGTGCATCAAATAAATATTAGTGGAATTTCAACGCTTTATTCAACAACAAAAAAATACATATTACAATCATATAAATGAAATTGAAATGTTTCAATTATAATATGAAAGAATATTTAATAAAAATAAAATTAAAATTTGGCAATGGATAGCAATATCAAAAATTAAAAACTCTCTTCGACTACTTAGCTTAGAGCATAGTTTCTTAACCTTTTTGGAGCCGTGGTCTTTTTTGAGTCTTATATTTTTCCGTTACCTTTATACCCATTTAAAAAAAAACGATATAAGTTTTTTGAGACAAAATTATAAATTGAAAGATTCCAAAAAAAAATTTGCTCGCTGGCAGATTTTACCAAAGAATTTACAGATTTCCCAAAATGAAAAGACGCGAGACATTTTTTTTAGCTCTTCCAGAGTTTGCCCGTGGCCCTCTTAAACTGTGCTGTGGCTCCTCTAAAATTATTTTTTCTCTGTGACCCCCTAGGAACATGTAGTTGAGAAACCGTGGCTTAGATGTTAAATAAAAATATTTTAATGTTAAGCCAATAGAGAGACAGGCACTCACATTTTTTTCTGATAATGTAAAAATAAAACGTGGTATGTAGAATAGTAAGTCCTGCAGAAAGCTTTGATAGAAGGTGATAAGGAAGGAATGAAAACATCAAAAATGGAGACACGATTACGCAAGTCGCAACCAAGTAAAATGAAAGGTCTCAAGTGTCAACCAGTCAGCTTATCCAGTATCCTATATATCTCCAGTAGACCCACGTCCATAGACAAGGAAAGATAGCAATTTAATAGCAACAATAAAAAAATACTATCTTCTCTGAAAAGAGTGGATGATTGGCTGATTCATTCATTCAATCTATCGAAGATATAATTTCATTATTCATTTATATTTTAAGTTTGTATTATATAAAAATAGATTCATAACTTAGTAAAATAAAACAGTAATAAAATAAAAGGTTGTTATTTGATAAAAAAGGTTACATAAAAAAACGTTCGTCACCAACTACTTTACTCGTTATGGCTCTTGTGAAGTTTCATTGCGTATCGCTTGATTGAAAATCAAGTAAACTTTATCAAAACAAAATTAATTTATTTTCCAAAAAGGTCGTGAAACTTTTCTGTTATTATTTATTAAGAGTTGGTGATCTGTCATACTTTGACTTTGTCAAATTAATTAGTCCGCCCGCCTTAAATGTTACCCAACCGAGTTTCAAGCAAATATTATAAAACAGGTAAAAAACATATTATTTGATAAAATAAATTGACAATGCGGTTAACTTTTTATGTCTTCGGTAAAGTTTAATTTTTTTTTTGTTTTTAAAAGTTATCTTACGAAACTTTCTGAAATAATAACATCCAATAAAGTTAACAGTGCATTTATTATCAAATATCTAGCAATACGTCACGTTGTCTTACATGCTACGTGCTACGCAACACTAATAATTATATCACAATAACGTTCTAAACAACATGTATCCAAATAATTATAAGAGGTAGTTAGTGATTCTTTGATACGACTTATTATTTCAAGCACATTGAAATTCACCTTATCACCATCGCACTTTTTGGATGTCACAATATAAACAATAGGTCTGTATTTTTATATCAAATAAATGGAGTTTTAATTTGTATTAACTTTTCACCGTTGTTAACACCGAACAAATAATTTAGAAAGTAGGGAATATTATTATAAACACTTAGTCTAAGAACGTTTAAATATTATAATAATGCGGATGAAGTTATTTTAATTTATATTTGACTTTAATAACAACCATTGTTAATTTTTAAAATATGCACACAAATGTAATCATTAGAATCTATTATCATTAACAGTTAATTAGTTAATTGATTATAACATATAAGTACTGATTTTAAGTGGAAGAGTTTTTATTGGTATAAGAAATATCAGACGGAATATTTTTGTATGTAGAAAGTGAGATGAAATTATTTAAGTGCCGTAGAATCATTATTTATAGATCAAAATAAATGATGAAATAAATTTAACTCTCGGATAAAGTATTGATTGGTTCAAAATAATATTCGAATAACTAATTATAAATGCATAAAATAAGTTATCTTTACGAAACGTAAAAATAAAGTAGATATTACGTTATATTTTTTGGAGAAAAGTATGAGGGAACATTTCATTCTAGATGACTCGTTGAAGAGATTTGAGTTGAAATTGAGATAAAATGCCCGCTGTGGTCTAGTTGGTTCGAGCTTTCTCTACCAAGCAGGCGGGTCAGGGTTCGATTCCCGGTAATCTCAATGTCAAATTAAGATTTTTAAATTTAAAATTTGAAACTTAAGACGTGGGTGTTTGTGGTGTCAGTTTACCTCAAATTGACTTCGAGTGACTTACAATAAATTCTTATCGAGTTTTTCTCATCTAAAATTTACCTCCCGCCCTTTAAATAACGTGTCATAGCGAGAGTGATTAGCTAACCATTTATCATTAATCATTCTAGCTATATCTATTCTATCTCTACTTTTCAAAAAGAAGTGTGATAAAAAAGTCTTTTTTCCTGTACGTAATTTATACAGGCTCTTCATTTTTCAAAATTAAAAGCTGAAGTTAAATACTTATTCGAAATTTTCAGCTTACACCCTTTTGATAGACCAGGCATCAAGTTGTATACATTATATTATTAAAAAAAGCTGTTTTAAAAAAACTGTGGATTACATCCTTTTTCATTTCCACAGACGATATAATACATAACTAAGCACTGATGTATGCATGTAGCTTTGACAATATAATTATTTTATGCATGCATTGACGTTACAAATAATATGTGATAGTGTATGTTATTAAAATCAATTTTATTGTAGTAGACATTGATTGATTTCAAGTCCTTGAATTTTATCTTAACGATATCAAGAGAATATTCGTATATTTAAATTAAAAATACTTTTCAAGAAATAGTTGTTCAACTATGGGTGATATTATTATATAATATAAAGAATTTCAAAGTTATTGTGAATACCAATCTCAACATGTACGTATTATATAAATATAATATTATTTTTCAAAAGGTTTGAAGCCTTCCAACGGAAAATATAATGGCTTGTTATAAAATCTCTTTAGTATTTCTAAGAAGACAATATTCTGAGCTTTCTCAATATTTTATACCGTATACTGACTTTTTGACTATGAGATATTTTTAAATCATCTTACGTTTAAGTATTATTAAAAGTTTTTGTTATCAAAAGAGACGAAATCAATAAATTTCCATGGCTCCTAAGTGAACAGAAGTTTTATATAATGGTTTCATAAGGTGCTTTAGTTCACCTTTTACGACGGAGAAACTAACGTTGTTCTTTATAATATTAAAAAAAAAACAGATCATAGAATTATTCAGTAATACAATCTTTTATAATAAATATAGGTTTATTCGCACTTAGAACTTATAATGATCTTGTATCGAATACTATATCTTTGTCTGTAAAATAAATATTAACGAAAAATGATTGTTAGCAAACCTAAACATTATTCTAAAAATTAAATTATTTACAATTAAAATACTGCGGGGCTGTCGATATATTCTCCGAGGTCGATTTCTGCTACTACGAAAAATGTTTGTTAGCAAACTTAAACATTATTCCAAAAATTAAATAATTTACAATTTAAATACTACAGGGCAGGGCTGTCGATGTATGCCCCGAGATATATTTATTTTATTTTTAGAATTTCTGGCTTATTCAATAAATAGGTTTGTAATTTACTTAAAAATGCAACAAAAATCACCCCGTTGAGGTCAACAGGCTTACAGCTAGTAAATATTAATGCATAAGTAACTTCTCGTCTATCGCTCTTTTCTCATACACACAATGTTATTAGCGTTTTGTTTTTTTTTTTTTGTATTGAAGTGAATTGCAACGTTGTTGTATTCCACGACTAGAGGTGCAAAAAACGTGAGTATGTTGAATTGGAAAAAAAACGTAGAATATTAGGAATAATTTGCTTAAATAATATTTATTGTCGTTTTTAAAATATACAAATATGTGAATTTCTCCAAGTGTCATTAAAACAGGTCCGTTTACAAATGTTTTGTTTCGGATTCAAGTATACCTAGGACCAGTAGCTGATTAAGCACATGAGAGGCCGTAGACGCAATGAAATTTGGAGACGTTGTATTTCGGATAATATAAAAAACGACAGAAAACTTTTTTCTTTTTAAATGAGTGTAACTGAATGCTAAAAATTAGATACAATTATCAATTTAATATTCAAATAATACTTTTTCATTTCCCAAAAAAAGTTTATTCTCACCCACTTTTCCTGGTGTAAACCCACATAAACATAAACCCGGGTTTTTTCCCGCCTCACCAGTTACAATACGATCATTTATCCTGTCAAAAATAGTGCCGTATCATTTCAATTCCGAATGGGAAAATTAATTGCTTTTGGCCAAATAAACGAAATGTGCATTTTTGATGTCACGCGTATAGTAAGAATAGCTTTTTTAGAAAATCAATATCAAATATATTTACACTATAAACAACAAATAATACCCCTTACTGCTAAATAACAGCGCAATAAAATCAGTTAATGCTACAACCACGTGTCATATTAATTTATTATATCATCTGGATCGGTGGTATAGCTCAGTGCTGGCGAACTTATGACCCGCGGGTCAGACACTGACTCACGAAGAATTCCTCTCCTACTACTTTCCAAGTGACGCCACTTACTTAATGACCCACGGGCTGGTTTTTAAAAATGTGACCCACTCCTCAAAAAGGTTCGCCATCATTGGCCTATTTGATAACAGCTTTGTCATAGCGATCAGGAGGGTCTAAGTTCAAGTCTCAGTAAGGCAGCAATTCCCAAGCTGGGAGGCGTAGACCATAGTCAAAGAAGGCACGAAAAACTTTCATAAAATATATAATTTATGAATCAGGAATGTAGATTAGTGAAACATAAGTCGACTCTAACTCCGACCATAGCTCAAAACACGATTTGTAGTTTGAATACACATTTTTAAAATTATTCGAAATTATAATTGTTTGTCAACCACGTCCCCAGTTTAAACAGTTCGCCCCTTCTCCAGAGCTCCGTGAATAGGTTTAAAATAAACTTGTTAACGTATTGGAAACCCACTGCTGGCTTGAGCAATTGACTTGCAGCTTAATATTTTTAAATACGCCATTAAAACTCTAGTGTCTGTGTTTATAATAACACAATCATAAATAATATCGCATGAAATAACATGTAATCAATACTTCTGTTGATACTGACGAATCAAACTTGTATTAAAAAGAGTCTAAGGTAACGACAGATGTAGACGTTTTGAGAAGATAAATATTATCTCAACCACCAAAAACAAACACAAGGATATTTCGCTATTCTATGAGATCATAGTTAGCAATATTTTCTTTGTATAAACATAGTTCTACATCAAAACAATCCAAGTGCATATTGTTTGAGATAGGGGTTTGTTCAAGATTCGATATTGCAATCGAGAACCGTTAAGAAAATTCATGGAGCGTATTTGCATACTTCATACTGTTTATTTCTTGCGTGGTTTTGTTCTTAGCAACTCTTACGGGTAACAGGCAGACAACACTGACGTTCGTGAACTTTTACTCAAGATAAGGTTGGTAAAACTAATATCTTCGATAATATTAAATTTGACAACTTTGTTGCTCCACTTGTTGTGTTAAAGAATTTGACACGTGTTTCGCCTCTTTGAGAATTATCATTAGGTTTAAGACTTAAATTATACTTTTAGGATGTTCACTGTCAATACTTGGTGGAAAGGCATTATATTAATAAAAATACAGTATTCCTTTGTACTTCATTCCACTTTATTTAATATGTCAGGACCGGTTTCGCTCATTGCGAGCATTGTCAACTGATAAGAAATATAATTTAACAGTGCTATTTATACAAAAATGAAAAGTTATAAACAACAATTGGCATTGAAAAGAAATTACCAATTACATTAAAAGTGATTCTAAAATAACACAAAATTAAAATGTTTAACACATCTAACATATAATTAAAAAGTCGTCCCAGATAAATAAATTTTGAATGGCGATTGAAAGTATTAGGAAAGGCATTATATACAGAAAATACACAATATTATTTTGTACTTTGTTTATAAAGGACAGAACTGGTTTCGATCATTGTAAACTGATCAATTAACAATGCTCGCCATGAGGGAAACCGGTTCTGACCTATATAAATAAAATGGAAATAAAGTATAAAGGAATATTGTGTCTTTTCTTAACTTAATTTTTAGTTAATATGCTATCGCCGCAATCATTTTTTTTTAAATTGAATAGTTGTATTGGAGCGCGCTTAAACCTGAAATGATGAAATGCGAGGCCGGAACATTGATCCTGAAACTATTCAGATCACAGCGACGTCAAATCACCGCAAAGTTATACTGTTACTTTGGCTGGCGAACTTTAAAAATTCTATTTCATTTTGGTATTTGGAAAGTTAAGCTTGGATATATTCAAATGTATATGCTAACCTATTTACTACAACGCAAAAGTTATTAAATAGAGACTGCGTAATATTTTTCCTATGTCATATTTTTCTTATCATTGTTATAAACAATAGAAGGTGTAAAAGCTTTCTCGTTAACTGACACAAGACACTGACAATCAAGGCTGCTTAATTATCGAGTTTGTGACATAAAACTTTTCCGTATTGTATTATTATCAATATATTATAAAGTACGTGTAAATGAATACGAGCTACTTTGGCGTTGCTTTTCATATTATATGAACTTGCACGTCACCGACACGGCAAAGATCTTTTGAGTCCGTATATTACTTGCACCTTGAAAGCGAGCACGGATTGATACACATTTCATTATAGTTATACCAAGACGCTTATACAAAACATGTTATTGAGGGCTCAATATATTGCATAGCGTAGATGTGAATGCATCTTTCCTACGAAGTGTTTTCCAAACAACATCGTATAGTAGAGAGATAAATCTCGGATGACTTTGTGTATGTTTTTCATTATTTATTATATATTCCATATTAGTCAAGGAACTAAATTTAAAAAATAAATTACATGTGAAAATTTATATATAATAAGACTAGAGCTGCGTTTTAAAAAAACATATTTTTGTATTTTTCCCAATACATTGAATGATTATTATCTGTCTACTTTTTGTGAATGATTTTATAATATTAAATTATGAATATAAAAAAAAACTTGCAGTAATAAGAAGAGTTTCTAGCCAACTCTTTTCCTCGCCGAAAAAATCTTATTTGTATTGTACTGTATAGTCCCTGTTTTTGCTGTGTGCAAAAACGTTGTAACACAATGTTATAAGAATATATATTGTTTCCAGTAATATAGGTGAACATAAAAACAACAATTATCTAATGCTTCTGATGTTTATTCTGATGTTCATCATTACAACACCGTCAAAACTAATCTTAAAAGGTTTTTTGATTAACTATGTAAGTGCAGCAATTTAAAAATATCCCACCACCGTAACCTAATAAGATAGACACTAACAACACTAAACGCCGGAAACAAAATTGCGTACTTTTAAACTGCCCGCCAAAGTATATTGAAAAATATCATTTTTATTGAATAATCATTATTTAACAATATTTTTAAGTATCCCACCTTATAATATTTTGGACCTGCGTGACAATGTAATTTGACACAGTAATTTCAAGATTAATGTTTTGTCAGAAACAGGCCTACATTTTAGTATAGTAGTTTAGGATTAGGATATTGATTCCTTTTGATAATGTACTTAAGTAGTAACATTGTTTCTGTTCACTTAGAAGGGAAAGCCGATTAAAAAATATATACATTTCTGTAAATACATACATAAAATTAATATATAGTGCCATAAGCCATTTTGAGTGCTTGCCCAGTAAAAAGGTTACTTGACCGTGACTGACTGAGGAGTGACGGCACTCGAACCGGAAAGCTTTAAGCTCAATGGAAACTTTCTAGTAAATGTTTCCGGATAGACCTACAATCTAATTATGTTTACAAATAAATGATATTTGTATGAATTCCAACGATTCTCATGTATTACCGTAAGTTATCAAGGATAATCTTGATAACTTACGGTAACACTTTGTTAAAATTGGGTCACATTGACCTAGTTTCAACTAAGTATTTATTAAGCATACTTTGCTGCAGACAGCAAAGTATCCTTAAAACAGATGCCAGGAAAATACTGCCCAATAAGCAAAGTTGTCTACATGAAGTTTTCAACACAAAGTCTATATATTTTTTTCTTACGATTAATGAAATGAAGCTTGTCACATCTGGTATTTTTTTTATAAAACAATGGCTTAGTCGGAAAAAGCAAGAGTCAGCATTTTTCTACTAGTGGAAAAAAATAAAAGCTGGTTATACATAAAAAAAAGATTTTTTTTATTTTAATTTTTAATCGTATATTTTTGATTTAGAACTTCGACTGAAGCTGCTTGATGGAATTTCAATATCAAATTTGAATTATTTTGATTCTGTATTCTTCCATAAGTTTTGTCGATAACGACCTGGGTTTCGCCTTTCGCCATCTTCAGGTTTTATAAATGCACTTGAACTGACGTGCAGCAAACGTTTATATACAAACATAAAAGTGAATCACACAGTATAATTATTGTTGACCTAATTGATATGACGGGTCGTTATCGACAAAACTTATTGAAGAGAACAGAATCAAAATAATTCAAATTTGTATATTTTTGATCCGATAATATATAAAGTGCCAAATTATCAAAGGGTATAAAAATAACCTAAATATAAAATTATTATATTTTTCACTATAATTTAATATTCACTAACAATTTCGTAATGAATTGAAAGATTGTTGTAACCCTTAAATGCATAAATGACCACGAAAAGTACAAACTTTTGTTTTGGCTTTTTCGCAAAACATAAACTGATTTTACCTTTATTCTTATACCCAATGGTAAAATACATATTTACTCTTCATGTTGTTTCAATAGATGTCTTGTCTACACGTCCTAAACCATTATAATCGTCATTCGAACAGAGAAAGCTGGAGTTTTGGCGGCCATTGATTTTCGGCCGTTTTTTAACTCGATGGTTGCCACATATGAGATATCTCGTGAATTTTTTCGTGCTCAACAGGCCAAATACGAGTTATCTCGTCAATAACTAATTAAATTAATAGTCGCAAATTATAGCTGGCCTGCCAGGTAATTACTATTAATTATTTACGGCAACGAAAAAGTTAATACAATTTTCACAATAAAAAAACATGGCTCATCGTAATAGCATTAAGTAGTTTAATTGTGTATTCTATAGTTGATTGTATATTTTAATTGTTGCTTTTTTATATACTGTCTCAAAACAGTTTTTATGCCTCTAATGCCTAGGTGCTTTTTAAGTGTTTTACTATTGATTTTTTTTTTTTTAATCTCGCAATCATACCTACTCATTGTACATGAAAATGTTTATTTAATTTAAAAGTAGAAAAAATATAAGGCTTTATCCACTGACGAGGTAATGTCAAATCATCAAAGCCGATCTAATAAATCTCCGCCGCACATAAAAAATCAAATTGTTTGTTTGTTCTGTTATTTATAACGTCAAACGAGCATTCATGCCAGATTGCTTAATATAAAACGTTTCGTAAAAGCAAATTTGCTTTTCTTTAAAAAAAAAAAACTCCTATTTGATCTATGTCTCAGTGTATTAAGCATGATTGAGTTATATAACATTGCCTTCACGATGTTCGCTCAAATATACTTTACTATAATATATTAAATTGTTGATTTTGATGATACACATGTCTTTAAATGATCATTAAAAATGATCAAAAACTATATTTATGTCAACAAAAAAAAAAACCTATTGTCCTTGGCTGTCCTTTTTTCAATATTTTTTTAAATTATCTAACCAACTGTTTATTTAAATTTTATTTTCCGTGTGTCTGTTCTCTGTTTTCTAAATTACATATTTTTCAATCGGTACTCGCAAATGAAGAAGCCGACTAATAGTCTTGAATCAACATCATACTTTTAGTTAGTCAAAATAGAAAATATGATTTCGATTTGAAAACGGTGACAGATACGCTGATCAGTACAAGATACTTGTCATGATCGAAGCCGGTCCTGATTCTAAAAAAATATTGTGGAATAAGTATAAAAATATGTTTTATATTATTTTAATCTTATTTGTGAGTTCCATCAAGTATTGACAGTGAGCACATTAAAATCAGGACTGTGGAATCGTCGGAAAAATGTTACGACTCAGACCCATTTAAAAAAATAAAAATGATGTGTATTCAAATATCAATAGTTCATATAACTGCCACTGCATGCTTGGCTGATTAAAGATAATCTGATAGGTATAATAAGTTAAAATAAACTATAGAGTGAATAATATGATGCATTGTGTATCTCTTCTTAGACAGTATATATAGCTGAGTAAATGTACGTTTAAAGCATAGTCCTGACGATGGCGTAAGCCGAAATAGCTATCAACCTTTAACTTTTTAAAAAAAACTGTAGAACTGAAATACCTTGATATTTTACCCTATTAAAATGGAGTTCTACTAAGTAAATGCCAAATCAATAAATAAAATAAAATGATAGAAAAATTTCTTTCCAGTCGGATTCGTCTTTTTTTTCAACGACTCCACAGCCCTGCTTAAAAGTCATTTTAGTAGCGTTCGGACGTTTGCGTAATTTTTATTTTTAATTTCAGTCCTTCAAATAACATATTTTTACTAATAACATTTTTTTCATCCTTCTCCTCAAAATCATAAAATATTTTACATTGTTATAAGCCGTTAAGATCTTTTGCTAAAGAGGAGCAGATAAGGAAATCTAAGCGCCATCTCTACGAGTCATTTTTATGATCCAATACGGTATGAGTTGTGTAGAATTTAAGTGTCCTAGAAATCCATTTCATCCGATACAAATCCATAAATTGACTGAAACATAGTATATAATATAACATTCATGAAAGTGCATGCATGACTATCATGAATTCTCGAGAGCATTGATTACACCAACTAGGCCCATTAGAAGTTAAGTGAGCCAAGTGGTGTTTTGAAAAAAAATAAGTCAGATGCGTTGTATTATTTTATACGTCTTAAAGTATCGTAAAAGTGAAGTAACCTAAGTTAATACACATTGCAATAGTGTTATCTCCGTAAAATAAAAATATGAAATCGACCAAATCACCAAATAAATATGCGATTGTACTTAAAAATCCAAGAAAAAAGTTTTACCATTCTACTATTTGGCTCACATCACTTCACAAATCGAAACTGGTTAATCGGTTTATTGCCTGTTTTAAGAAAAACCGGTTTATTTTGCACGGTTAACCGAAATTTATTGAAAACTTCTATTCACCTTACAGCAGTGGTTTCCAACCTTTATTTTACTGCGCTTCCTTTTGAAGAAAAAAATATCTTCGCGGCTCCCCTTCCTTTATTTCATATAGTAATAAAGAAACGTTTTAAAGGGTAAATAAATATTTTGGGCTGTTCGCGCCTCCCTTTGCAAAAGTCCACACCTCCCAGGTTGGAAATGGACGGTTAATTGGATGCCCTAGACCAGGGATGGCGAACCAGGAACCCGCGTGATAAATTATCTGACCCGCTTGAACTTTTAGAAATGAAGAAAAACGAGTTTCTGTGACAATCCGGGAAAAAGCATACCAAATCGAGGATGTGAGCTAAAAAAAAAAAAACCTCATTTCTGTGACAATCTGGGAAAAGGTGTACCAAATTGAGGATTTCAAATTCCTCGGAGAGCTAATTCCAATTCTCATTTTTTTAATCAAATTTGACCCACTTGCGAAAAAGGTTTGCCATCCCTGCCCTAGACTTCACACAAAATATTCCCACCGTAAATGTTCTAAGAGTTGAAAACAATTACAAGCAATCATTAAAATATGCAATGAACCTACAGACTGGGAAGTAAAAAATAACGTTATCCTCTCTTCCTCGCAGTGACGTAAAAGCAGGTAACCCGTTCCGAGCAAAGCACCGCGGAAGTTCATATTTGAACAATCTCCATCCAACTACTGAGATTTTCAATGGAATACTTCAACGGTTCGTGTAAATAAAAACTTATTGAAACTCTTTAAGATACAATGGCGGAGAGATGGATGTTATACATCTTGTTCTGTTACATAACACAATACATTATCGTCTATTTCATTGTAATAACGTTAAAAATATCAAAATATTAAGTTCTACATTTTTTTTTATAAAATTAGTTTATAGCTATTTCCAGGGCCGGCGCTACCGTACAGGCGAAAAAGGCAACCGATCAGGGCGCAAACCATTAGGGGGCGCATAAATGGAGTATGATTTTTTTTTACATTCTCTAATAATAATATCGCCGCCTGTGTGGTCGAGTGGTCAACATGGTTGGCTACCGCTACGGAGGGCACGGGTTCGTATCCCAGTACGCGCAGTTTTATAAATTGATTTTTCAATCGATTTATGAATTTCTGTTCAAAGGCATGGATGTATGTGATGTCTTGAATTCCCCCCTCCCACCCATCCTATCCTATGAACGGGGCGTATCGAGAGCGATTAGCCAACCACTAGTCCTGTCCTAGCCCTTTCCTTCTATTGCAACTGAGTAACAAGCAGTTCTCGTAGAAACATTTCTGTTGAGATAAACTCCATTAGGAGTCCATATGCTCCATATTGGGAGCGGACATGGTAAAAAAAAAAAAAAAAAAAAAAAAATAGTAATCTACATTTTATTTTGTGTTGATGTTTGTAATTGTTCGTTGTAATTATGTATCGTATTCTATATGATTCGAAAAAGAGAGGTTGAGCGACTGAGTAACAAACAGTTCACGTAGAAAAGTTTCTGTTGAGATATAATTTCATTGAGAAGCCATACGCTCCACGCTGAGAGCGGACATGGATATAAATAAAATCTAATGATCCCTAATTGTTTTTTTTTCATTATTTCGAAAAAAAATTAAAAGATTTGCTAAAAAGGGATCGCGCCAATAGCCGTTACCTAGGGCGCCAAATAACCTCGCGCCAGCACTGGCTATTTCAGCGTATGCCATCATAGTTCTGATGATGGCATATCGATAAACTAACTTAATAAAAAAAAATCATAGAACTAAATACAAATTTGAAACTTTTAACCTTATTACAATGGAGCGCTTATACATACAATTATGACATTGTCAAAACCGAGTTTAATTAAAATCACGCGTTTTTGTAGTTAGACCCATGTGATCTTAGTTAGCTCCTCGATATTTAACTCAAATTTATTTTTTCGAAACTATCTTACAAATGAACTGGACGTTAGTTATCTAAACATAGTCACAGTGAAACCCCGATCTACCGTTCTGGCATTGTTCGTTTTCCGTTTATTTTTCATAGTCCCGGCCAAACACCCATAAGAACAATGTAAAAGAATCCCGCATTAATCGTTCCCCGATTTACCGTTTTCTTCGATCTATCGCTTAAATATTTTGTTCCCGTCACGAATATTATCACGATTGACCGTTTTCGTTGAATATTTTTCATAAATAGTTTTGCCTCGCATTTTGTTTCGCGTTTTTTTTCAGTGGAACCCCGATCTACCGTTCTCGCTATCTTCCTTTTTTTTGCATGGATCGTTTATTTTTTACTCGACCAAGACCCGTCATAACAATATTTAATGACTCCACGTTTATCATTCCCCGATTTACTGATTTCCTCGATCTATCATCTATATATTATCGTCCTGTCCCAATTATTATCCCGATTGACCGTTTTTGTAGAATTTTTTTTTTTCGCTCAAATAGTTTTACATCGCATTTAGTTACATAAATAAATAAGTAATAAAATTTAACATTTTTTTGTTATTATTTTAAAGATTTCCCGCATTATTCATCCATTTATTACGGTCTCTTACGGTTAAACGTAGAATCGAGGCTCCACTGTATTACCATGTTTTAAGTTTCAATTTATTATACGCTCATGAATAATGTATCACGTTCTATAAATACAATCTCATTATAATATTATCGAGGCAAACACTTTTTTTTATCTTCCTCGTCTAAAAGGCGCTCCAAATTTGAGACTATTTCAGGATAGTGATAAGTTGAAAAGTGACGATGTATTAAATTTCACCCTTAATGTCATGTGACATTATTGTTTACATCATGAATATATTATGTAACTATTTTGTTACCGTGGCGCCATGCTGACATAATTATCCCACATGATTTTTAAAATAAACACTTTTTTTAATTGGGATTGAGTGAAAGAGGTAAAATTTAATCCTTTAAACGGGTAGCATTTTAACTAATATTTTAACTATTCCTTTTTAGAAAACAAAAGAACCAAATTTTATTGTTTCAAAATGACTTGTAGTTAAAACATTTCTCTCTATATGCCCGTTTCCGTTGATTAAATTTGATATTTTTTGTGAGAATCGAACACTCGTTATATGAATTTGCATGATAAAAAATTAAATTCAGTATTTAAAATAAACACTCATTATTACTATTTTAAATTTAGTTCTGATCTAAATAAAAAAAAATGTGAAATTAGTACAAAATTATGTTTTATTTTTTAATACAATACTTTTCCATCAAATAATGAAAGTGAGCACCTTTTATATATATCTGTGTTTTTTTTTTATTGATGGAGACTATATGGGCGATGGCCATTTACTCTTACCCACAAGTGAGAGATTGAACAATTGACGTACAACCAGTTATCGTTAAGATTAAAAGGGAGTTTAAATTTTTCTAGCATTTTCTTTCAACCGATGGTATTCCGGCATCCTGAACGACCGTCAGATAATATCCGTAACACTTACACGGCAGAACTGAAGAATGGTAGCATGTCATAGTAAGAAAGAAAAATGATAGTCTGGTAAGAAGTCAACTTGGAGAATGTGAGGCTATGTGCAAACCATACTCAGCAGATATGATTAAAGAATAGATAGTAATCATTATGCTTCGAATGTCGGGTCCTATGGCGCAGCGGTAAGCGTTGTTGGCTTCCGTGATGGTTCCCATGGTTTCGAGTCCCAGTACGAGCAGCATTTTTCTATAAACTTATCGATTTCTGTTCGAAGGCAAGGATGTTTGTAATGTCTAAAAATTCTCTCCCACTCTTTTCGATCCTTCAATTCTTCTCACCTTACTACTCTCATTGATATTTTTTTTCAAACTGCTTCGAATTAGGAAAACTTTAATCAATTCATTTTTTTTTAAAACTGGATTGTATCAAACGCATTATGTGTAATAGAATCAATTTGCCCAACATTCATCTCCTCTTTAAAAGTATATTAAACGCAGGTATTAGGCAAATTTTGCCAACGATATGAATGTATTATAAACGCGGAAAGCTCCCAATCTGCATTCGCTCAAAATATTAAAGCAGGTAATATGGAAAGAGTAGCACTTCATTTGTGAATATAATATAACACGGAAAGCTTTCAAACGCAGCAGTTAGCCGCTTTTACCTGGGTCCAGGCTATGAAAACGAGAAGCCTCGGTTTTGGGATAAGTAAAGTGTTAATGTACAATCCTTAAAGTATTTCACCTGGGAATTTAGCAGTGTATATGCTGATAAATTTAACATTGTTTACAGTTAATCCTTGATGAATGACGTTATACCAGATCTAGGCGTAGTATTTCACTATAGAGCTGCATTAAAAGTATTAAAATTACAATGAACCAGCAGTTTTTAAACTATGTTTCGAAAAATAATCAGGGCTGTGGATTCGGAGTCGTGGAGTTGCGCTGTTTTGTCCGGAGTCGTAGTCGAGCGGCTCTAAGCATTATAAAAAATGTGTATTCAAATCACAATATTTCACAGTGTTGATATTGCATGCTTGACTGACTAAACATGTTCTAATGGAATACATACAAATTAAAATGAAATTATTGAAAAATTTCTTCGAAATTGTCTTTTTTTTACACGACTCCACAGCCTTAAAAATAATATTCATCAAGATATTAAAAATACACTATTTTTTCGAGAATCGATAAAGAAAACTTCTATTAACGTACGGTTGTTAAAACTCTCATTTTGGTGAACATTCTTCATGCTCGGGATTAACAAAACATATTCGATCAGTTGGTTGGTTCACAATACAATACATTACATTTTTTTTCAAAACTGTTTAGGTGAATTGCAAAACTTGCATATTTCATCATAGTGTTTATTTGCTAATGAACCGAATAACAATAAACACGTTTTTTCCGAAGAAAAAAACTGCTTTGCAAGTATATTTGATGTTCAAATTGAAATACAAATGAGAATGAAATTCTTGGCAGGAATTTTTAAATTTTACTTTGGTAATGAGCATTGCTTTAGGAACTGCTACTTGCAACTTTGTTCTTTCGCTCGAGCATTACTTATTCACAAGAGAAAAGACCCTTTCTACGGGTGCATTAGTACCTTATTTTTTAAAATTGTTACCGTGAGTTCTTCTCGTTATAAAAACAGGACATTTTGACGTCCCGAATCTGTGCTTGGAAACAACGGGATAGACTACCTTAAAATAGTATTATCCCGTTGAAAATGTCAACGTTTAACGTTAGTTATAATATAAGCAAAAAATTAAACATACACGATTATGTCAATTTATTGATCATCTTGGAACTCATGTCTCAGTATGTGATTGTTTGAGTTTTATTCTGTAATATTGATATTGGATGCCCTTAATAACGATCAAAGTGAAGAAGCGACGATGAACCTGGCTTGGACATAAGCTGCGGATGCCTCAAGAAAGCCTTAATTCTGCTTGTCTCTTATACCAACCGGATAAATTCCGCTTACGTGGATGACCATATATATATAGGATGTACTCGGTGGAGCTACGAGACGCTGGAATGACATAGGAGGAAGCAAGAAGACTGGCGGGGGACATATGCTCTCACTATTGAGTGGATATAGAAAATCGATATCGTGAATATAATATTATGTCAACAGATGATATGTTTTTATCTACCCCCGACTTATCCCTTCTACAACAACAAAATAATTTGTCTCCTGGCTAGCATCACGGTATAATTGATGTCTCTATCACATTTGACCACGTATACAAAAAATCGATCCTTGAATATTAAGTGGTCAGTGTTGTTGTGCTATCGTCTAATCTGTCGTGGGATATAATACTGGGATTTTCATTTATTTTCAATCAAGTGTCACAAAGTTCCGCCGAGTACATCAGATAGCTATTCATTAGCAAGCCAGGTGTATGTATTTATGTAAATTCCAAATTGACATCGGAAAATAGTGAGCACCTCACTTAGTAACACAAATCAAGTGTAGAAAATTTTGTTTAATTTTTGCCGCATTAAATTATATCTTTTTGCAAAAATTGATTTGAAAAAAGCCAATATCAATATTATGTGCTGTGTCTGAATGTGTAATCTACTATTAACTTTTTAATTATTTAAAGCCAGTCACGATTCAATTTAATTTATTTAGGATTATCTCAAAGCTCAATTAAAAGTTTGTGTTTTAAGCCTCATTCATTCGTATATTATGGAAACAAATATAAAATATGATGAACATTCTAATAAATTATTGAAATCGTAAAATAATAATGTATGTACAAGAAATATTCCATCGAAACATTACTGTAGTGAGAATCATAATCCATAATAAGATCTTTTGTTCAAAATAATTATTTTATTTATAACTTAAATAGCAGAATTCAACAATATAATATTTAAGTTATTAGATGACAAAAACATTTATGGTTTTTTATGAAAGATTGGTATTTATATGAATAATTAACGAGACTGGTCTGGTGTAAGATATTTATTATTTTATTCATTGGGATCAAAGGCTATAAATATATTTTATACATGATTCCGTTTTATCTTTTTTTTCTATCCGCATGACCTTCTTTGATGTCGTCTCGTCGAGACGTATATCTGATATGTCCGATCCAAAAACCGTATCGAAAAATGTGTTTACTAGCCTCTGAAGAAATGTTATCAGTTACCATGACAACTTTTTATGAGAATATTAATTACATGTATAAGATACAAGATTCTTAACAAAGGTATTTTTATTTTACCTAATTTTTGCATGAGCTTAATTATCTCAACGCGAATCCCAATGACGTGGTCCTGGCTTCCGCGTAATTGAGGGATTCATTTTTAAAAAAACACTGATTTAAAAGTTGAATTTCATTCTATGAAGGTTTTTACTGAGCACGCAATTTTTTTCATACGCCTATATGCAGCAGAAACGTAAACAAAGCCATTGCCTGCAAAGAGTCTTGTTTTTTTGAGTCGTGTTGGAGCGTGTGTCTGAGACGCCCTATACCAGCGGTCGTCAAACTTTTTGGGCTCGCGGATCACTAACTGGACTTTTGTGTTAAGTAGTACATATTGAAATAAAAGTGATCAAATGCGTCTAAAAATGCACCAAGTACATTAAATAATGTCAGATTTCTCTGCGTACCACCAAAATTTTCTCGTGGACCACACTTTGCCGACCGCTGAACTATACCAGTGTTGGCAAACGAGTACTCATGCCCAATTCGGCACCTTCGAATATCACGAAATAATAACAAGTTGTTAGTTAGTCGCTTAACCTGCCTCTTCAGTGAAGTTGTACATTGGTAAATTGAATAATTTCTCTCTCTATCTTTGTCCCGTTTTCAGAATTGACTTAGGAGTGGGAATTAAATCAGATAATATCAAATTAAAAGTCATTTCTAAGCAATTGTTCAAGTATTCAAACCTTTTTACCAATTTAGACAAAACCCAGGAGCATCTACCACCTGGATACCGGTTCAATAATATATATATGACATTAATAATAATATATATCATAATTGTGTATTTGTATATTAAGTTTTTGGCATGTGATGTTGTATTTAATATGACTAATTAGTGAGATTTGTAGATAGCTGGTAAATGTGTGTTTTGTGTAATAAACACTGAACACAATAGAATAAATAGTTGTGTAGATTATTTAACAATTGGGGGAAAATCTTAATTATTGTTTTAATTGTATAGTTCTACCTTTAGTGTTGTCACGAAAGAAAAACGTAGTGGAGCCAGTCGACAGACGGTAGAAAACGTCAGAAGAACGTTGAATATCATAATTAAAATATGACTCGATCGTCGTCAATTTTCTGCAGAACTTTTTACGACATATAAACAATCTGGCTCCCGACTTTATATATTATGAATACCACGCGTAAAAATATCAAATCTTATGTAAAAAAAATACGGGGTGTAAAATCGATCGTTGTCCTAACTTGCTTCTTTGTATTGATTGGATAATAATTTATCACGTTGTAATATTATTTTTTTTTACCATGTCCGCTCCCAATATGGAGCATATGGACTCCTAATGGAGTTTATCTCAACAGAAATGTTTCTACGAGAACTGCTTGTTACTCAGTTTCTCAACCTCTCTTTTTCCAAAGAGAGTAGGAATAGCGGTTAGCTAATCGCTGTCGATACACCCCGTTCATAGAATAGGATGGGTGGGAGAAGTCAAGACATCACATATATTCATACCTTTGAACAGAAATTCATAAATCGATTGAGAAATCGTAATCTATAAAAAAAATGTAAAAACTGCCCTCCATAGCGGTAGCCAACGATGTTGACTACTCGACTACACAGGCGGCTAATAATTTTATAATATATAAATGCCTAATGATTGAACAAGATAAGTGTTATCCAAATTCGTATTATTTTAATAATTTTGATTATTTTGATTACTGGAGAAATTTAGTTATTCAGTTTCATACAAAGGAATGTGAAGAGTGAATTAAGTGAGCTTGCTTATTCAAAATTGCTTAACTATTGAATCGTGCACTATTTATTTATTCTTAAACAAAAAAATGTAGAGATGCCTCATTGTAAGATCATATGTTGCAGTTAGAGAGCGAAATATTAGAGAAACAACTTTTAAAGGTATATTTAAGACGATCGCGCGACAAAATTACATTTTTAGAAAGCAGTCTAAATTAATGTTTTAGCTTATTTACTCCTCTCAGCTTAACTATGTTGACAGCTTTTAATACGAACTAAGGCTGTATATAATAATTTTGAGAGTTAGGAACGAAAACCTTCATTGTTTAGAGTAAACAGCTTTGTCACTTTCAAATAATCGATGTGGTTTTGAGTTAAAATACTAATCACAGATACAAATTGCTCGCAAACTTGGATAGAAACCAAGGTATGACAAGGTGTTCATTTTGACATATTTCAAGCACAGCGATACCCCTCAAATATCAAGTGTTCTTTAATATTATTTCAGTTTCCATTTTTAATGATCGGGGTGTGGTGATAAAAGGTAAAATGATTTTACTAATAATAAACGTTTTTCACTGTTACTATTATTAATAAAATAAAAATGTATTTTCATCAATTTCCACTTGTCGTAAAGAGTTTTAGAGCGTCGTTTCTCAACCGAGATCCACAGCAAGTTCCAAGGGTACCACAGAGATAATACCAGTTTAGGGGAGCCACAGTATACTTTTGAGGGGCCACGGTTACCCTTAATACAGTAAAAAAATTAACATTCATTTCAATTTTTTAACATTGTTTAGCAACATAAGCTTTTTAAGTGATAAAGCTAAAAAAGGTCTTCATTCGCACTAGACGTAATTGTTTTAAGTGATGAAGCTAAAAAATATATGTCATCAAGTTTTGAGGAATCGTCACGAATAACGTTGTTCCGCTGCAGAATGCATCCAGCAAGAAAAGTGTGAAGCTGTAACAAATTACGATGGGTATGACTACTGCAGGGTTTTTTTTCTCTCGTTACAAGTCTCAAAAAACTAATCAGTATGGGTAAGGGGGCCCCGGAAAAATACACGACTCAAAAGGGGGACACTGGCTCAAAATTTTTGATCAGCATAAAAACTTTTAGTGGAGTCTTGCCAGACGAGGTTTTTACTGAAAACTAGTTTAAAAGTACTCGCTTAAAATCGTGTTTTTAGATAGATTAAGGCAAAGTTTTTACTTTTCATCCAACTAAATGTTTCATAGAGATTGTCTTCTAATTATAATCATATAAGATTTAATGCAGATGTTTTGGTATAGTTATTCAAAGGCAAAATGTCGTTAATCGTAATTGAGATCGATCCAATTTTGCTATGGGATCAATCGACCGGTTGGGATACCTTGTTTTATGGATAAAAGCACACGATTCGGAAATAGTCTGTTGTTATCGTGTTATGGTTCCATTTTCTGTAGTGTATTATTTTATTTTTTTAAATAATACATACATATTATTAGTTATTGCACAACTCTATACTTTGATCGAGACTGACTTTGCATAGCGAAAACTGATCTATTGCCATGCCATCTGACAACTAAATATTTTTAACCATGTTTACCAATTTACAAATTGTAAGCTAATTTACGTGCGTTTACCAAGTTATGAGCTCTTGCTACGAGTCTAAATTATGCTCTTTGCAGATAGCAACGCGAGTAAAAGCTTCAAAACAGTGACGTAGTGCTTAAATTATGACGTCAATGCTTTTATTACCTGAATATGTAACAATCTTTTAATTAATGTTTTAATAAAAGTTACAAATTGGACTCAATTATTTTCTTAAATTAACCCATTTTTCTACACCGTTGAAATCGCCACAATGAAAAGAAACTTGCGATAACTTTAGAGCAGACATGCACAACCTTTTTCTTTTAGGGGGCTGTATTAAAACAAATTATGATGGTTTCCGGCTGCAAAGAAAATTTGCATTACAAGTACTGTCAAACCTCTTTTTACACGAGGGATAAGTTTCATGTAAAACAGCCGTACAAAAAACCGTGTAAAAAGATTACGTGAATATAGATACATAAAGGAAATATAATAGAGTTTTACAAAATGTTTGAAATATTAAGCTAGAAAATTTAATTGATTTTTTTCGCAGTATGCCTATTTCTATGACCCGATGTATTTACGAAAAAGATTTCTCACATTCGTTAAATTCAATGATTTACTTTAAATTATATATACTATATGTTAAGGTAAAACATTTGAGAGTCTTAAAAAAATCAAACAGGCCGCAGGTTATGCATCCCTGCTTTAGTCGAAGGGGTTGGTAAATAGATGTATTTCAAAACTGAAAGAAAGTATAAAAAAAAACTTCGTCTCGGTTATTCAATTTCACTTACAAGACGGGGAATTTTTTCTAAAAGTTTTTAAGTCGATAAAGTATGTAATTATGTAGAAGATTGACAGAAAAAAGTTTAACTTTGTGCTTATTTTAGACGTATACACTACATGTGAGACAAAGTAACAATTTCTAAAGCATCTCACCGTTTGTTAAATACTTTTTTATTCTTGTTTAAACTTGAGCAGTTTTTTAAGCAATATATTATGTTTATTCTTATTTATAGAGTCTATTCTGTCAATAATTGATGGAAAGGCATTATATTAAGAGAAACACAATATTCCTTTGTACTTATTCCCACTTTTATTTACCAAGATCAGGACCGGTTTTGCTCATGGCGAGCATTATCATCAGTAAATATAAGTGGGAATAAGAACAAAGGAATATTTTTTTCTAACGTTAAACGCATAGAGTTCTAAAAAAACATTTTTACAAAAGATGTTTAACGAGGAGTGCTTTCAAGTATGTCACTCGATCTCCTTTTTCAGAGATGTTTAAAAATTAGGTGAAAAAAAAACACCAGTTTTGTAACAAATCGTTCTATCTACAACAGTGTCTGCCATTTTTTTTTACTTTACGGCACACTGGTAAATGGTACTTTTTCCACAACACACCAAATAAAAAGAATTAAAAAGGAAATTTACAATACTAATATGAATAAAAGAACTCATAGTATAGGTAAAGGCACAACCTGAGATTTCTTGCGGCACACTAGTTTGGGATACATTGATCTGCACTATTGTTAAATCGAAAATACTAGTTTCGACTTTAAGGTTTGTGCTGCACTTTTTAAATCGTGAATTTTGTTTTTTTTACGATTTATAAAAAAATATAATAACAGGCTTTTTTGGATTGATAAAATAAGAGGAAGTTGAGCTAAAAAAAAAAGCTCCCACACTAATAATTTTGGGAAATCCGCAAATTCCTGTTCTTTAAACTTATTTATCATACATGAAATTATTTGAAAAATCTCAAGATTTCAAAATTGCCGAGTAAAAATTTATAAATCTGTTTAATCCCGGGATTGGAAAAATTGTCAATCCTGAAATTCCGGGATCACAAAAACGGTCTGAGATTGGATGCTCTAATACTAACATATTATCTGTATTAAATTATTCTATTATATTATACGTATCTCGCTGATGCTTTGAAGTTACATGTTATATCAATAATTGTAAAAATAAGAATATTCTTTTGAGTGAGATATTTTCTTTTTAAATTCAAATATTTCAGTGTTTTATTATAGTAATCAATTGGCATACTAATCGTAAAACTGTTGCTTTATGGTAGCAATATATGTTTCTGTAAAATTTGATGACAAAATGATTTAAAAAAAAAATATTCGGCCAGTTATGTATAATTACTTTTCCAGCTTACGTATTGTTGTAATGTACACAAAAGAAAATAAGGGAGAAACTGTTGGCAATAAAGGATACAACAAAGAAAACACACCGACAAATTGGGCATTGTTTTTACTTAAGATTTGATATGGCCTATTATGTTTAATAACAAACAAGTCCAATGAGGCCATAGCTTTTGACGCTTTTCTGATAAAGAAGATATTAACGACCTTGTTATGGTAATAACGATAATCTTCAATGTGGCGGTAAAACACAATCTCGATCATCCCTCACTGCTATAAAATGCTTCCGATCCGAAAAAGCCAGATCAATTTTAGATATTGTCATTATTTGAGCTTTCTTAAATTTGATAAAAGTTTTATTAATATTGACAGGTTCCAAAATTGGCGAGTCTTTTATTGATGTATATTATTTTATAAAACCGTTAGTTATAATTCAATATATATTATAAGTGACAGTATGTATTTTATATGTTACTAGCCGGTTCCCGGCAAGCGTTACAATGCCACTCAAAGAAAGAAAGTGCATGTTTTCTTTTTCTGTCTGTTTAACGTTTGAAGTTTGCTGCCTATTGCTTATGGTACGACACACGCGCCACTTACTGTAATTTTATTGTACTATAACCTTCGCGTATACTTCTATAACATTAATTTATATATATAAGACCTACTGTAAGTTAATTTTACTATGCCTGTAACCTTTCCGGAAGTGCAAGCAAAAATGTTGTCAAAGTTTTGTTGCAGTAGAATAAACGGTGTCGCAACGCATAAATTACAAATCAACAAACGCTCATTTTTATATATTAGATATGAAAATTAACCAGTATTACATTCCGATTGGACGTATTTTTCTATGTTGAATTGCTTAATATTAATTACTGAAATATCGTTAGTGCAATCTCCTGTCGGGATCCAAACTTAATATCGCCACTACGTAACTTGACTTTCAATATTTTTAAAATAATTTTTGAATATGCTTCAAAATCCCTGCTTCAAACTTCAATTGAATATTATATATAATTTAAGATTTCGAATGAAGGTGCTTGGTAGAATTTCAATATTTAATTTGAATCGTTCAAATTATTTACACTCCCACAGATTTTGTCACTAACGACCCCGGTTTCGCCTTTCGGCATCTTCAGGCGTTCAAGTGAGTGTTTTGTGTTTTTATAATAAATAAATGTATCACTGAGTCTAAAGCCATTGCTGGAGAAAAGGATAAGCTCATGGTAATGCCCAAAGATTTGAGTAGTGAGTGGTTTTAAGAATTATATTTATTTGTTTGTCGGCAAAGGTTTCTGATTATATTTATATAGGGTATAGAAGTGGAGATCCCGGTAGGTTTAATATTTCATTTAAAATCGGAAGGCTATGCAGCTGTGCCCTATTGATTTCTAAAATTTCCTGGAAAAAGAGCTTATGACTGTCCGTATTTGGGTGTAACATTTTTATCCCTTGTTCCTGATTGAACACGCGTCCTTCGATTCGAAAAACGATTCAATTTTTTCTCAACAATCATTAAATCAGAGTTTTCTGGCTATACTGTAGATAATTCGATTTTTTTTTCTTTTTACTTAAATTACCGTTAATTGAATAACTATAAACTTATAACGATAATCATATTAGGGATGTATAGATTGAGTAATAATTAGTATCATATTAGTACTAATATTCTCACATACTTATACCTTCACGAATTTCTAACGTTCCACTGATAAAGCTCACAGCAGATCGTTCATATTGGTAAAACACATTAACACTTTCGCAGGAGTAAGTTTTCGATTCTCTAAACCTCAAGAAAATTAAACTTTATCCCCATGACAACTATTTACGTGACAGATCTAATTACACATTTATGTTGTATTACATACTTATTCTTCTTAACGAGGAGTACGCAAGACGCTTTCCGCGAGAGCTTTGCCACTTTCATGTCACTCCCATATCTATATAGACATTTTTAGTGTCCCAAGTTATGTTTTCTTTTCCATCGAAGAAAAATTCAATTAAGATGTACTCGCCATAGCAAAATAGCTTGCCATTTTTTTCTTACGTTAATAAAACGTTGTTTCTTTTTTTTTTTAAATAAAATATTTAATTGCAATATTGTTGACGGATTCATCGATAACTTTGTTGAAATTTATTTTCAATATAAATACTTTGATTTCTTCGTTATTCTTATACGAAGATGTTCTCAAAAAATGTTTTTTTTTTAATTAAAAAACGTGTTATTATAAAATGTATTATTTTTTGGTCCTTTAACAACTGGGCGTGGTGAGAGCGATTAGTTAACCACTAGTCCTGTCCTAGCTCTTTTTATCTCTACTACTCTCTTTGAAAAAGAGAGATTAAGCGACTGAGTAACAAACAGTTTTTGTAGAAAAAAAATATCTTTAGATACCCACATTAGGAAGCAATATACTCCACATTGGGAGCGGACATGGATAAAAAAACTTTTTAAAAAAAAAAATATCATAAATGCGGGTAGTATTCATTTATATCAGTTTTCGATAGTATCTAAAAAAATAATTATAATTCAATAAAAAATATAAGAATAGCAATTGATAATAATTGATAGCACAAAACTCTGCCGTACTGGCACGATACGATACTGCTCAAAGGGTTAAGAAAACATTGGTTGTAAATAGTACAAAATGACTTGCTCGTTTCTCGATCAATTTTCTGTATAATATAAATTGTTTTCAATACATTTCCTTGTCATTTTTCCACCCGAGTGAAAATAGTGCAGGCTTATATTTCCTACAAGTAACAGCCAGAGACGGCCCTGGCCTCTTTGGCGTCCCGGGTGAACTATTATAAATTGTGGCCTGCTATTTGTCTATCGCATACAATGAGGAAACTATTCTGAAGAGGTAAAGCATGCCTCATAATATTTCAAGGAAGTTGATGTGTTGAGATCTTATTTCGTTATTTTTTCAATTCATTTTTACTTCCTAATTTCTGTGTCTTGCGTGAATTATTTTTCATCTTAATGCCGATCCCGTTTATTTTACAAATGTAAGCAACCTTTTTCTTCAATGAAGGAGAATAAATTAGTTCATAGAAACAGGCTTACAAATATAATGTCAAATTAAAAAAAAAAGTTAAAAATTAGCACAAGACAAAGAACGCATTAACTTATGAATTGCATATAAATGAAACATAAATATTTCACAATGAAACGATTTTTAATAAGCAAGTACTCCTAATCCTTTTTTTGCATGGCTTATTTATTTTTGAAATAACACGGTCAAAATAATATAATGGAACCTATTACTCATTTAACTAAATTCACTTAATCTTTTTTACACGTTAAGACTGTTTTTACATGGAACGTACATATTTTCTGTATAAAAAAGGATTGAGCGTACTTGAAATCCTTTTTTCTTTGCGGCCCGAACCCAAGATAAATTTGTTTTATGTGGCCCGCTAGAAGGTAAAGGTTGTGCATCACTGTTCTATTATGTATTAAAGCTTCTATTTGAAAAAAGCTTCGTTAATCGTCGCAAGTTTACTTTTTAGCCTTATTCCATGTATTGTCATTTCCCAAATAAATAAATACCGCGATAGTATTGCTATAATATAACGAGTAAACTTTGTGTATTTGCAAATTCGATGCCTCTTAAATCTCGCGCCCCTGGCGGCCGCACATGTATCCATACCCACCCAGCGCCTTTGGCCTCAGCCAAGAAACAAAGACGTCTTGTTTCGCGTTAGCAATTTATTGCCGTCCATTTGTTTGATGTTTGCATTAATTCGGACCCTTTTCCTCCTAAACGACGGTCAGTTTTGAGATTAATATGAGCACTGTTGCCCACTTAGGGACAAACCATTTCATTCACCTACTAACTATATTCAAGAATCGACATCATTATCGCTCGTTTCTTATTCTAGTTTTAGAATATAATGGGCTTAAATTATAGCTTGTCGGTTTTCTAACAAAATTTGCTACATTCGAAAGCCGGTTATTTCAACTTACTTGCCCGGTTTCTAACCAGCGGTGGGCTGCCAATACGTTAACAAAGGGCTCGCCTAATCTCAAAGCAATTATATGCAATAATTAAATAAGCAAACGATTGTTACTTAATACACTGATTATATGCAACAATACGCAGTTCCATAAATTAATCAATGTAAATGGCTAAAAATTTACTACTGTGTATACCGGAAGCTGTCGTAGATAATACATACAGTCAGAAATTACAGTTATGCACCCCTGTTTCTAATTAAGATTATATATAAACAGGGTTTTTTTACCATGTCACCAGTGATGTGCTGCTAAAATTTTATCAACCGGCACCTTTTCTAAACACTAAGGCAGGGTTTCCCAAATTTATTGTGCAATGGAACACTTCGCAAATCTGGAAATGTTACCGGAACACAGCTTATATTTTAGGTCGAGTAATTTATAATAGTGAAAATATTGAAAAAAATATAATATGTTATTAAATCACATATTATTTATTTTTAAGACATGCTACCTAAAAATATGAGTAAATTAAGCTCTTAGTGATACAAAATCTCTGCTTGTACCTAGATATTTGACGTTTTAAACATCAATGGAAATTCATCATCACCCGATTTTGAATATGAAGTACAAGATTTTAAAATGTGTTGCAGCGTAGATTATCATCGAAATGTTCGCGGAACACCTATTTAGGCTCCACAGAACAGCAGTGTTCCGCGGAACATAGTTTGGGAAACCCTGCACTAGGGTATCTAATCCCGGACCCTTTTTGTGATACCGGAATTTCGGGACTGAACACTCAGCATAAAATCGTGTATAAATTGGGATTCGGGATTGAGAACATTTTTGCGATTTTGAAATCATGGAATTTTTAAAACAATTTATAAAACCATAAATGTATGGATTTTCCCAAATTACCAGCGCGGGAGCTTTTTTTAGCTCTTTAGAACCGGCTCTCTTAACAAAAAATTCATAGCTGCACATCACTGCATGTTACGCGATGAAACGGCGTTCCGGCTTCTTTTTTCTTAACATTTATATTTCCAATCAATATTAGCAAAATTTAGTTACGAAAACGTTTCTTGGACACCATTGGCTGTTTATTTTTATCTTAGGTCCCTTTTAAATGTAATATTCCTGTTACTTTCTTAAACACTAATAAATTGATACCATACTACAATACAATACCAGGTCCAAATATATACCAGAAACAGAAGTCTCATTGTTCGTATAGTGCCCTTTGTGTCACGCGGATTCCATCCGCAGCAGTTTCATCACTTTTGTTCATTAAAATCACCGGACCACCTTTGACACATTTTGATCTTTAAAAATACATTGATTGGCGGTCACTCAGAGTAAGACACACTCAGGTTTGAGTCCCAGTACGAACAGCATTTGTTATCGATTTCTTTTCGAATCCTTAAATTACCACCTGTGTGGTCGAGTGGTCAACGTCGTTGGCTACCGCTACGACTGTCACGGGTTCAAATCCCAGTACGGACAGTTTTATAAATTAATTTTTCAATCGATTTATGAATTTCTGTTCAAAGGCATGGATGTATGTGATGTCTTGAATTCCCCCCTCCCACTCATTCTATCCTATGTACGGAGCGTATCGAGAGTGATTAGCTAACCACTAGTCCCGTCCTAGCCCTTTCCTTCTATTTCTACTCTCTTTGGAAAAAGAGAGGTTGAGCAACTGAGTAACAAGCAGTTTTCGTAGAAACACTTCTGTTGAGATAAACTCTATTAGGAGTCCATATGCTCCACATTGGGAGCGGAAAAAAATACCCACCCATCCAGATTCGGAAGCCCCAAGCACGCACCTCATTCGGTTATAGGTTAATCTGCCACTGTATAAGCCCTAGTTTAAATGTTTACAACAAGGATTAGTTGAATTGCAAAACCAGTCATAATCTTTGTAATCACAATAAAGACGCGTTCACTGTCGGCTACGTTGCATTAAACGCTAACTTTTGAAAAGCAGTTTTTATTAATCACATCTTGTCAAAAATAATAATTATAAATTTTGACATGAAGTTTGTTTACTTTAGTAAGCTTGGGGCTTCCTAATTGTGTGCGCTTTCATGCGTAGGTAAAATGTTAATGAGCTTATTTCTCAAAGCTTTTCTTACAACAGGTAATCAAAAAAATTAAAGATTAAAATTTAATTTCTGTATGGTTGGTGTATGGAGACGGTGATAGGAAAATGATGTATGGTCGTATCACAAAAAGTTTATATTGAACGTAATGGCATTTCTGTGGCGTCGTGCTAGAAGAACAATTACTTAGGATGATTGACAATGAGCAAAGTATAGTTCGACTATAGATAAACATAGCGGGAATATCAAATAAAAAGTGAACGAAGTCACCTAAGGTACAACAAAATTATGTGTACTTAATATAAAATCAAATATAACTTAGATTATTCCACGTATTGTGCTACTAACTGTGACAAGTGTTTCACCTCTTTCAGATGCATCCTCAGACAATCTTACGTTTACAATGATTGTTTAAGTAAGAATGATTTTAATTTCACTATTCTGAAATATTATAAAAATAAAAACGAGAAGTAAGGAGGGGAGAATAGAATGACAAACAAACAATCATGATACTACAAATGACATTTACGTTACAAAATGATTAAAACCAACATGCCCATGATGCAATCGTAAATAGTTGAGCCATTAAATCATTCAATATTTCTCTTAATATTGTCAATAAGTATTTATCATTATAGGTATTCCAGCATATATACATTTTTAAAATTGTTATTTAGCTTCTAACTTAGGTTTAAATACTGTCAATAAACAGTGAAACTGAGATTCCATCATGGCAGGGAACGCGTTTTTTTTAGGATGGCATGTTACGGGTTAACGAATGAGTTGCATCAATTAGGATGGGTTAACCCATTGGAACTAAATTTAGCAGTGGCAAGCAACCTGTCATATTTAGGATAGTATTTAATAATAATTCTTAATTGTTAATAATTGTATTTATTTCTAAAAAATTTAAAAATCTATTTCTAAAAACCAATAGATTGGTCCGAAAATTGGAAGATAACTTTTTAGTTATTGTTTTGCTTGTCTTGATAAATTTTATTCCGTGTTATAATATACCCTCGTGGAAATACTTAGTGGGTTTTAACTTATGGTTCGTTGATTAAACTGTTTTTATAATTGTAATTATTTTACGTAGAATTTAGTCACTCAATAGATAGATATATGTGTTAAATACAAATTACTTGTACCTATTAATCTGATTGTTTTCTTTACGTTACTAAGCCATATATTCCTCTGTCTATCATAACAAAGTATTCTCCAGTTACAAATTCTACATAAATCGATATTTGAAACAGACATTTATTTTTTTTAATTCTCATCAACGTTACTAAAAGCTCTAGTGCTGTTTATATTTATTTTGCTATTTTCAATCGTAAACAATTGAAACAATTATAAGCTGTTTTTCTACTTCTTTGAGTTTTTGTTGAAAACAACACTCATCCTTTGGAAATTCATGACGAATACTTCAAAACAATTCAGCTACCCAATAAACATTGATAAATTCTCTGTGTAAATCAGCATGATATCTATTTCCCTTTTCCATAGATGTTATATGATAGCATTGTGTATTTATTGATGTCACATTCTTATTTACATAATAAACTATTCATTCTACATTACACCAATCTGGCTTGTTCAAATACAAAACCAGGTATCAACCATTTTTTTTGAAAATGATACTTATAATTCATAGTATTTATTTTGTACACGTCGCTAATGGAGTATTTATTTACACATGATTTATTTTAATGCAACAATATAGATAACACATTTTTTAACTTTTCCGGTTCTAAGCTCAAGAAATGCGACCCCAATACCCACATTTTCTTAAATATCTATTTTACTATGGGTGATACAATGTTTATAATTAAGGTATTCTTATATCATAGTTTTTTGGACCTTTTGTAGTTTATATAAATACGATAAGATAAGAGATAAGCGCCCGCTTATCAGCGATCGTTCGTAAGATTATAAGTTGAACGCCGCTAAGCAAGCAGGCCAGTCGCGCATTGACATTTGCACGGAAACCACGTATATTTTACGCACAACTTAAAATATGATTATTTAATAAAAAACCACGGATTTTTATAAAAAAAATGTATGAGGAATGATGCAGAGAGATATTTTAAAGCCCTTAGATTATTTATTTTTTTGAAATTCATAAGAATAAGGCCAATAATGAGGAAACCACTGGGGTCCCTAAAAGACCCCCATCGGCCGAGAAGTATTTTTCTAGTCTTCGAGCCGCGAGAGTTAATGAAATAATTACGTTTTGCTGTATTTTTTTAAAAATCCTATTTAACCTTTATAAAAATTAATATTTGTTTGTTTGTCCCGTATGCGTTCCTATACTGTTCATCCGATTGCAATAAAACTTTAGTCGGTTGTTGTGCGGACGCCCCCAAAGGTTTCTGAATTAGTACAGTCAGCGGTGAGTTGCCAATACGTTAACAATGGTTCTCGATTTATATCATAGCAATTCTTGCTGTTCTATGAGAGTAGTGAGTTGTTTTATTAATCCTATACAATTATATGCAATAGTGTATTGTGTATCCAACAGCACTTCAATAAACATAATTAAAACACGAACACTTTCTTTATTTGAGTGGTATTGCAACGCATGCCGGGTACTCGCTAGTTAATAATAAATTGACATTCTGAATGTAAAGATATTATTTCACGTGAATTTCAACACAATTGTTGTTGGAAAGTGTTTTATCAATAGTGTAATGAATCTGAATGTCAGTGTTTTGATTTTACAGCTATTGGTTTTCCTCTTGAAATTCTATGCTCGCAATATTTCAATTATTTTAGAATGTTCAAAGCTATAGCCACATCATTATTAATACAACGCAATTGTTTTTGACAAGTGTTTTATCAATAGCGAAATGAATCTGTGGAGACATAGAAATCTGATCCTTATTGCTATGATAAAAAGCTACTAAAAATAAATATTTGGCCTGAAGGCTGTTGTTTTCATTTTAAATGCTTATAGCAATTTAATAAAATTAGAATTATAATATCAATGCCGTCGAAATAAATACACAATGTCTAAGTAATTAATCCTAAACTTCGATATCAACCTTTTCAAGTTTTTTTACTTAATTTTTTCCGTGTAATTGTCACACGCGTTTTATTTCTTTAAGTGGCATGTCTTTTTTAATTTGTAATACTTTTTTCAATAAAATATGTTACCAGTAGCTTACCAATGAAGGGTACTAATTTTATGGTCGGTATTATCGAATAGAACAGAGAAAAACTTGGAAATAAGTAACAAATAAAAAATGTTTCCCTTCGCCATGCCTTTTTTCCGTTTTATTCGTGCTTTGTGATTGAAAAATATTCGTTTATATATTTCAAACTTAATAAAACAGACCATTGACTCAAATATTTGAAAAAAACGCACGTTTGCAATTTGGTTCATCAGCAGCAATTACAAAATATGACATATTTAAACAAAAAAAAAAACGAATATATAATATAATATCACTTTCGACTCAAAACACCCTCAATCCAATACAATTGTAAATTTCAAATTATTATTACTGGAAAATTTAGGGGAAGGGGTGGCACAACAAAGGAATGCAATGGGCTCAAACCCTCCTGCTATTCTACTGTATGTAACAGTAAATGATAACTCGTAGTCAATGTATGCAATCATTAGTCCCAGGTTTCCCAAAAATTTTCTGCAATGGAACACTTTGCAAATCCGGAAATTTTAACGAAACACTTGCCTTATTTTTTAGGCCTGATAATTCATAATAGTATAAATAAAAAAAATGGTAATAAAACACTTCGTTGCAATATAAAATGGAAATCCTGCATCGCATAAATAGGTTTTGTAAACGGAAGTAAAACAATAATAACCTGTTTCGATGCATTGGAATATTCCTCTGACAAACTTTTCAAGAAATAATTTAATAAAATTTATATCAGAATTACTAATAAAATCAATCAGACATTCATAATCACTTGCGCTGAATTAAGCATGCCGGTTTTACTGTTACGGAAAATTGATTCCAAGCCAAAGAATCATAATTAATAGTTTTTGGAAAACATTGAAAATGAGTGGTTATGTAGATGTTCACTTATTCTCTGTGGAACACCAGTGTTTCGCGGAACATAGTTTGGGAAACCCTGCATTAGTCAGTAAAGGTATACATAGCTCAACCAGTCACAGTATACGAACGATTGAATAGTCATATTTCCTGGTCAATACATACAGTAACTGTACAGATAATTTTGAATTATTCACATACGTTCAAATAATAATACGTGCATTTGAAGTGCTGCCAGAAGTCAGATCGAATATTGTGCTTAGTCATCGTTAAACATATTTATTCAACATTTAAAGTTGTATTTATTAACAAACTTAACATTATTAAATAAACGTTGACTTCAATTATTCCAATTAGGAAATATAATCCCGGAATTACCGGTAACGGTATCTCAGTACTCCGGTTTCTTATTCTAGGGCGGTCAATTACCGTAGTCCAACTCCAACTCTCATTAAAAAAATGTTCAAAAAAAGCAAGTTACGGTTTATTTATTGATTTAACGTTTATTTTTAATTAAAGTTAAAATAAAATGAGTCACAAGACACACGACTTCAAAGGTCTCAGGTGCTTGCTATTCCCACGCGCATGCACATACTGTGGATGGTCTTAAATACTCTGGTTGATTTAATCCAGTCCTTTTTTTCATGTAACGCGATGAAACGGCGTTCCGGCACCTTTTTTCTCAACATATTAATGTTCGAAATCAATATTCGCAGAATTTTTCTTTGAAAACTTTCGATTTTTTTATACCGAAAGACGTTTGAAAATATTTTATTAAATCATGATTTCGCGAAAAAGTAATAACTTAAATGATCAATTTCCGCTTGAGTGCGTTGATATTTGTGACATCTATCCCTCTCTCTCTTCTAATATTAAAACTAACAGGCCAAAGCGAGAGCGATTTGTTAACCCACTAGTCCTGTACCAGCCCTATCTTTCAATCCTTACTCTCTTTAAAAAAAACGTTGGTTGAACCACTGACTAACAAGTAGTTCACGTAAAAAAAACTCTGCTGAGATACCTCCATTAAGGAGCCATCGTTGAGAACGGACATGAAATAGAAAAAAAGCTGATTAATAACATAACTGATTATAATTTAACGTAATATGCTGTTTCAGAAAATAAATTCAATACGATTTCACTTATTATTATTGTTTTTTACATTTAAATATTAGTGTAAAAACTTTTGGATCAGGAAAAAGCAATTCTTTTGACTTCAAATGATATATATGTACATATATTTATATATATTTTAATTTGAATCGCTAGAAGACTTACTTATTTTTGGGATTTACTCTTTAGATTTAGAAAAGATTTATGGCTGAATAAAATTAAGGATTTGAGATGTCTTACAAAATTGGTATAATCAAATAAATCCACGTCTTTTTTTAATAAAATTGTCATGCGAAATAAAAGTGTATCTCAAACTTTTTATGAAATCAAAACAAAACATTTTTTTAGCATTTAAAGCCGTTTTTATTGGACAAAAGAAAAGTACGCTAATCTTATGAATGATTAAGAAGACGAAATTTAGATAGTTTATTGCGGTACTGATATCTTTCGATATTCTAAACTTCGTCCTACCACGCAGCCGGTAAATGTTGGTGTTTAATTAATATGAAAAAATACCGTAATACCGGAATTGGTATATCCGTCCGGTATTGCAATCTCTGATTTGAAGTTTGTAAATTGCGTTCAACAGCTAGCTAGCTACCTGGTCTCTTTCGCTCGTAGGATTTTACTAACACTTGCCCGTTACTTTACAGACTTACTAATTAGGTCATACATTAAATGTATATTTCAAAGTTAAAGTGTGAAATATTGTCAATGTATACATTCACTAATAAATGTAAACAAAAACTTGCAGTTTAGTTAAAGCTTAAATCATTACAATTCACGTTCATTTTAATTATTCAACGTATAAATTCAATAATAAATTTATAAACTCAATGACAAACGCTAGACAGAGTAGACATGACATTACGGCATAGGTTATGTTAGTATACTAACAAACATTTGTCTATATAGAAATGACATTTCGGCTTAGCTTGATTAGGTATGATGAATTGAATGCGGACGAAAATGACAACAAGACGTTGAAATTTTTGAGGTGTGTGAAATTTTAGATGAGATACAACAGAGAAACTGCGTGACTGCGCGCGCATAACAATAAAGAGTGACTGGTAACACTGTGACTTACACGTGTGACTATTTTTAAGTTTACGAGCAATTTAACTACGCCTATGTAGTGATTGTAGACATTGACAAGTAGTGGCGGATCAAGCACATGGGAGGCTTCAGGCGTAATACAATTTGGATAACCTGTTTGTCGGAAAACATAAAATCGTCAGAAAATTCCAAGTAAAATATTTAAAATCTGAACGAAAATTATATGGGTTATATTATAAAAACAATTTTTGAGCCCCCAAGCGCGTGCCTCTTGCGCTTATAGGATAATCCGCCACTGTTGACAAGTTAAAGTGTGTATTTGTTTTCGCGTGTATTCTGTAGCTCGCTAAAAACGAAAATGTACACATTAACTAGTTTATTTTTTACATTGACTAAGTGCATACTTCAACTGTAACATTTACAATTAACGAATATATAGACGAAATTAAGCACTTACACTGAAGATAATACGATTTAAAATATACGTGACGGTGTAGTACTTTAATATTATAATATTATTTAATATTTAGTTTAATATTAAGAGGTCACACGAAAGGTGAGGGATAAAATAAAATTAAATTCAAATATTCAACGATATTGAAAATAACTACCGATTTATTTAGCAATTAAGAGTAGTAGTACTTTAATATTATAATATTATTTAATATTTAGTTAAATATTAAGAGGTCAAACGAAAAGTGAGGGATAAAATAAAATTAAATTCAAATATTCAACGATATTGAAAATAACTACCGATGGATTTAGCAATTTTGTGGTAACTGTTTTAAAAAATATTGAAATATAATTAAAGTTCAAGAATGTCTGTTATTGAAATATTTTTGATGAGATTTCCAACAAAATAAAACAATTATTTCTTGTAAATTTCATTCAAATTTTAGACCGAAAAATTTGATTTAAAGTTTTTGCAAAATTATTATAGTTAAAAAATATTTGTAAGCCGAAAATTGTTGTTGTTTGTTTAACAAATAATTGCAATTTCCCTTATTAAGTATAAAAATTTAAACTTTGTTCACAAACATAAAAACTCGTTGTGACTTGTTTTTATTTGACATACATATGTTACACTTTTAACGAATTATGTATGTATAGTTGATTTATCTCTTCTTTCAGATTTTCAGGGATAAAAATATTGTTATGTTGAGGTCCTGTTGTAAGCTTATCGCAATGGATACTAATTGTATTCAGGTTAAATTATGGTAAGATGTAGGATGTAATTAAATGCAATGTATAAACGTATCTATTTTATGATTTGAACCCTTCACTACGTGTCTAAGTATAATTGGTTGTTAAGTCGATATATGAATTATTAGAGAGCTGTTAAAATTTAAACATTTTTGTTTAATTATATATTTGTGATAAATTGTGCTTAACAGGTTTCAAAATTTGATCAAAATCGTGCATGTAGTTAATAAAAACACAAAATTCCTTTGTATTTTATTTCCATTTTATTTAAAAAGGTTAGGACCGGTTTCGTTAATGTAGTTATAAAAGTGATGTATGTCGTTGATGTTTGAATACGTACAAATATGTACAAATATTATATTGAATAAAAGCAGACAAATTAAAAAAATTCTCGTAAAAATAAATTCAAATATTCGATTTTATATTTTCAATAATGTTTTACGGAAAACAGAAAAATATCAAATAACACAGGAAAGGAGACGAAAAATGGCAGGTATATTCTTGGCAGCTTTGTGAATCATATTCTTTTCCAGAAGCGTTGGATTTTTTCAAGTATTGAATACCGATTATTTTTAATATTATGAAACAAGATATTTATATTTCTTAGTAATAAGATCGAGCATTAAATCAAATTAAATTTTATTCACGTGTAGTGTGTAATGAAAAAAAACTTTTCTGTAAAATGATATAATATAAATGGCAGATAATAATATAGTAATATTATTATCTGCCATCATTTAGTATTTTTGATTTTATTTTTGAATATTAATAGAAGCATAAATACACTATACAAATTTTATTCTGATTGATATCGTAATAAACATTGTATTAATTATTTTTAAATAAATCTTTTTTTAGTGGTTAATTGAATGAGAATATATTTGAGGCTGTTATTTACAAACCCGGCTTATTCTAAAAATGTAGAAACATGAACTTCAAATGAAATTTCGTAGATAAAAATAATTTTTGAAAGTATTTTTAGAAATCAGTCACAAACATTGGCTTGGTAACATACAAAATATCATTCCAAAGTAATGTTAAACTAAAAAACTTTTAATAATAATTATAATGAAATTTAAGTTTCATTTTTATCCATTTTGGAATGAGCCTTGTTTGCAAATAATACCCTCATTTAATGATGTACACTAAATTAAATTATTTGAATACGTTCGAGGTTCTTTCTTGCTTATTTCAGTGAATAAGAATTTATAAGTCTTCATCAATTATTTATCTGAGAATAAAAATTCCCGGAGGGCCTATTATCAGGAATGGACATCGAACTTGCCATCGAAAATCGAGCTTTCTCTGTAAAAGCGTTTTCTTTAAATGATCCAATTTATCTTGGGGTGATTTTTGTAGTCGTCGTGAATTCACATTTACCATTCAGTTATTATTATGTTTCTTTACTTTCTTTTTGTAACCGAGACACACGTCTTGCCTCCTATCTTCCTAGATTAAAAGCACAAATTGAAAAGAAAGACTTGTATTCATCGGAATCTTGGACAAAGGACGAAAACAAGAAACACGAATTTAACGACTCCTGAATGTTTTTGAAAGAAAGTCCTACAAAGTATCTAGGTACCATTCAGGGTTTAGGAACAGCTTAATAATAGGATGTTTTGTTAAGGTTTAAAGCATACACGAGCATTGAATGTCATTACATTAAATTAATCAAATTTAAATTATGCGCTGATTAGGTCACGACTATGATGAACGATAATAGGCCGGTAAAAAAGAAAGATTTTCATTAATATTTTACAAAGAGACGAAGAAGAGATTAGCTGAAGATTTACTGACGAGATGGAGCTGTAAATGACCGTTGTGTTGTTTTCTTGAGAATCGAGCAGAAGATCACTTTGAACAGAAAGAAGATTTGTTGGAAGCATTCACGACTCACTCTAGTTTGTTACGCTGCTAATGGTTTTGTTATTGTATGAATATGTCTTACTTAAACTTGATTATCGGAAATATCGCACAACCCTTAGCAAATGCAATTTTGTAGATTTGAATCGTTCAAAATCTGTGGGAGTGTACATAATTTGAACGATTCAAATTTAATATTGAAATTCCACCAAGCACCTTCAGTCGAAATCTTAAATTATAGCATTTTTTTAGATTTAAAAATTTTAGAAACAACTAACAAAATAAATGAACTTGATAATGTAAAAGTGAAATAACTGGAAAATCAATATTTTTCATAAAAAAGACAGATAATTTGGTTTTACAATAAAAAGATTTACGTGTATTGTTAATGTAAAACAAAAGTTATCTTCACTTAATTCGGTTTTACAATAGATAATAATAGATACTTTAAGCTTACACAATGCAATTACGTCATTCATTATGTGTTTATATTCTTTTTTCCTAACAAAACGAAAACTCTAAGCCCTAATATCTCCAAACTAGACTACTTGCAGATGCGTTAGTTTTATATTCACGGTGCGATATTATTGTGAAAAAATATATGGTATAGGATATTTAAAGATTATTCAGACCAATTGGATACATGATTGTGAGATTAATATTTCTTTAGAAAATACATACAAAGTGGTGATGTTTGTAAATATAATAGCTTTTAATTTGATAATTCAAAAGAATATTGTTAACGATATGTTGCTTTAAGAATCAATTCGATAAGGATTGGAGCAATAACATTAGTAGGTTATGTAGCCTCCATTGACCGCACCCAACCGGAGAGCTGTATTCTAGATTTTAAAAAGCACACGATCTTTGTTAAATGGTCAGGTCCAGGCTCAAAGGATTGACCTCTGTCAATAGGTACGCCAAAGCTGCCTCTAAAAGAAAATATAAAAAAGGCTACAGACTCATGGAGAGAATTCTCGAATGAGAAGTGGTTTTTCAGTTGAACAATAAAGGATTTAAAAGAACGACAAACTTAATCACAAAGTATAAAGTTTGAATGTAGCCAAACGTACTTTGTGCAACTAAATTATTACGGCGAATTATTATTTGAAAATGAATTCTGTAATCGCTGCTATTTTTGCTTTTACAGGCCATTATATGTAAATTCCTTGAAACTTTTATGAATTCGCTTGAAAAATTATTTGGGCGGACTGTGTGCACGGTATGCAAAAATGCTAATTCGTGACACTGTGTAATTAATCTTAAATTTTATAAAAAGAATCAGAATGTAATTTTTTTATTTAATTCGTTCTGTTCAACAATTTCCGTTCCTTTTTTCCTAATATTTTGCTGACGTACTTATTACACATTAGTACAGATGTAGTCTTAATTTTATAATTGTATAATAAATCTGAAAAATCTATCTGCACTTCTCTCCGCAAATACCAATGTTTCATTCAGAATAAAAAGTAAAACTGTGTACTGGTTGACTTGTTTTTGAAAAGTGACCTCACGGCAAGCACCATGACAATGTTACTTAAATATTTATAAAGAGAAAATTTAAATAATTCAACAACCAAATAATGTTTTGTGTACATAGGTAGAATTTGACTGCCGCAAATGAAATCAGCAGCTACATTTATACGTCAGTTTTATCAATGCCATTCGAAGAGAGTTGGACTACCAATACGATAACAAATGGCTTACTTAATCTGAGAGTTATTCGCGGTAAAAGCTTGAGTGAAGCCCATTCTGCCTTAAAAAGCCAACCAATCCATAAATCGATAAAAACAAAACTCACTAATCTACCCTTTCTGGGATTAGAACACTTGAAAACAGTGGCTGATTACTCTATAAGCGAATGGGGCGCGGGCTTGTGGCCTCCGAATCTTAGGGGCCTAAAAAAGTGGCTTATATTATATAACCCATAAACTTTTTGTTAAAGTTTTTAAACATATATATTTTTATTATTTTACATGTTTTTTTTGTGTTCTCCAAAAAACAGGGCCTCCAAATTTTATTGCGCCTGAGGCCTCTCGTGTGCTTAATCCGCCACTGTTTTTAAACATCAACTTAATTCTGCGATACCCAACTTGCGGCCTACTCAAATTTTATGTGAGGCCCAAAACAATCTTAGTGACCAGATGTATTGTTTGCAAAAGGTATTTAAAGAGCATTGTTTGATATATTTGTATTCATATATTTGTATTCATTTGTATAAAAATGTTATGTCACTATAGTATGTATAGTATGTATTTCGTATATTTACGTATTGCTATCAGTATGCCGTGACCCAGGTAATGTAGACAAAAACCAACGTGCTGCCCGGACGCGAAAAAAGTTAAATATTCGTTGAATTAATTCAATGAAGTTGACAGGCCCGGAATGATTTGGTTTCATAAACGCTGTAAACCTATTAAAAGATTCATATATTCCCACTCTGATATAGCTCTGTGTAAAACAAAGTAATTTTATGTTCGAGTTATTGTCATAATCTTAGTCTTGTATTACATAATGTTTCATAGCTGTTTACCGGAGTTTACGCGAAATGATGAGCAAAGTTTATTCTTTGACAAATGTGCTTCTGCCATTATGCGATGCTTTGGATCAGCGGAAAGCAACGTTTTTTTAAACCGGATCAAAACAGAAAAGTTAAACATAGGAAGAATGCTATTTTCACTGTCGTTGTCATTGTCAACCTGACACAAGAGTGATGAGCAGCGGCAACGCACCCTTTTTTGAATCCATATTAATAAATCCTTTTTGAAACAAAATCATTTTGACTCTCGTGTATCCTTGGGTGGATACTTTTAGCGTTTTTTTTTTAATCCATGTCTGTTTCTAATGTGTAGCATATGTCCTCCTAATGGAGGTATCTAAACAGATTTTTCGTTTTATCTTTCAATTGATTCGGCGGTAACTTTGTGGAAGTTCATTTTAATATAAAATAAAATAACTTAGATTATTCCATGTATTGTGGGCAACATCAGCTTCAGCAAGAATGATTTTAATTTTACTGTAAAATTTAAATCATTCGTGCTTAAGCAAGAATTTGCAAAAGTAGTTGTCTGAGAATGCCTCTGAAAGAGGCGAAACACGTGTAACATTTTGTAACACAATACGTGGAATAATCTAAGTTGTTTTATTTTATATTATTTTCGTTTGTTTGTTAATCAGTTACTCAACGTCTCAAATAGAGTAAGGATAGAAGGTATAGGACTATCACAGGACTAGTGGTTAGCTAATCGCTCGTTTAAAAATAAGATGGGTGGAAGTGAATTTTAAGATATCACATACATCCGATCTATAAAAACTCTCTGTACTGGGATTTAAACCGTGACTTGCGTATTCTTAGTTAACGACGTTGATACTCGACCACGCTGCTGGCTGTTGGGCACTGTTGGCATATTGTTCCTATTAACATCCATCGCGTTTTAACCCACTACCCTATTTCACATTTTCGTCATAATATAGCTATTTCACGCTTTGTATCAAATCTTCACATTGAATCAGACCATCCCCCCCATAGACAATTCCTTACTCGAATTACTAACTGCGAATTAAAAAGAACAAAAAAAATGATAACAACTAAATAAAAAATAGCTTAACGTAATATTTATGATTTTCGAAATCTATTCATAAAAAATACTATTTTTAAGGCCGCGTGTTCCTCATCACTATTTTAAAGCAATCTTTTATCTAGGCTGGCGCAGTCTTGACATTGTCATGTGTAAAGATATTGTAGGGTCGTAAAACAAGGGAGAATTACCATACTGTTAATTTGGCATCTAGTGTTTATAATTTTCCACATTCTCCTTTTGTCATTTCGCAGCCGAGAGGTCATTATTTTAGGGATGGTAATACCACTGAACGTAGCTCGTAGCCCATTGGGGTGGTAAATAAGGAGGAGCTCGTGTATTGTTATTGAGTGACGACTTCATTTCGTGTTTGACCATGTAGGAATTAAGTTGCGATGTGTTTCAACAAGTGTGTCATTGTACTGTATCGCAATAGTGAGACGCTCGAAAAATATTATTCGCAGTGTAGCATTAAATGGCTATTTTTAATATTGATCCGATTCAGCGTGTTTTCCTTAAGAAATTTTAACTAGATCACGAATTAACTAATTATTTAATTAACTTTAATTAATTATTTAGTTTATTAACAGTCTTACATTGACAATTTGTGTGGCTATTTTTGGATTTCCAACTATTGTCTGATGTATTATACTATCTTTAAAAACGAAACGTAACGAGAGCAATTAGCTAACCACTAGTCTTGTCCTAGCCATACCTTTCTATCCGTACTCTCTAAGAGAGGTTAAACAATTGATTAACAAGCATTTCTCGTAAAAATTCTTCTGTTAAGATTAACTGTATTAGGATCGATATGCTACATCAAAATCTACCAAGCGACCATGGTAAAAAAAACTTTATACAATGAAAATATATACTGATTGAATTGTCATTAACATAGTAGAACTCCATTATCATTACGTCATAATAGCATTTTTATATATATACTAATTTATATGTATATATATATTAGATAGCTATTTCGGGTTTATACCCCCGTCAGAATATATGCTAAATTTCAAACAGCTTAAATGCTATTTTATCTGAGAACATAATTAATTATATAAGACAAATTTAATACCACGTAGGATGTGGTCCACTTGTGAAAGCGCACGTGGATTAAAAAAATGGTTAAACAACTGAATAGCACTGATTTAAAGTAAGAATTAACTAAAATACAAAATGTATGTCTAAATATATATAGCCCTCATGTGATACAGGTTCCAATTTTCACATGCGTGATTCTAGACAGTGAAATAAAAAAGCAACTACTAATATTTAAATATCTTATCTCCTTTTTTAATGGCTTCGCACGACACTGTATTTGGCTGTTGGCAGACGACAATTCAATAAGCTTTGTTTGAATTTAGAACATCACGTGGTATTTATCCGAATTATCAAACGCGGAACGCAGGATTACCAATGTGTTCACAAAATGAAGAACTAAGCTTTTGTTATGACAATTTATTACATATTTTTTGAGGCCATGGTGCAGTAGTCAACGTCGTTGGCTTCCGTCACGGATCTCACAGGTATAAATCCCATTACGAACAACATTTTTTTTATAGAAGGCATGAATCTTTGTAATGTGTAAAAATTACTTGTCACCCTTTTAATCCTTAAATAATGTAGCGAAACAATTAGGTAACCACTAGTCTTGTTCTAGTCTAGTCTTGCCCTGTTCGATAAAAAAGAACTTTGGTGACTGAGTAGCAAGCAGTTCTCGTAAAAAGCTTGAGATAACTCCATTACCGCAATAACAGCGGACATGGATTTGATAAATTCTATATATAATATCGACTGCGGAAACGCAAAATAACGTATTCCACAGTTTTTTTTTAAACAGCTTTTTTTAAAAAATCGCAATGTATACAACTTGATACACATTCTATCAAAAGGATGTAAACTTAAATTGCTGAATTAGTATCTAAATTAACCTTTATGTTTTAAAAAAGAAGGGTATGTAGAAATTGTAACCAAGAAAAAGGACTTATATATTAAATTAATATCAAATTAATTCAATTAAAAACCAGTTTATCAGTCTCCACGCACTTCAAGGTTGTGTATATTTCATAATTTGCATTTGACCCAAAATCCTCCTGTGTCTCCTGTAAAATTTGTTATTTTCTCATTGTCCTTTATCCGTTCCACAGACGATATATAATGTCTAAATGTTTTTCTTTAACAATGTAAATATAAAATTTAAATTAGATTAAGTTATTTAAACACCAGGTTACCAGTCTATGTACTTGCACTTCAAGGTTGTGCATATTTCATGATTTGCCTTTGACCCAAAAACATCAACAAAAAAAAATGTATATATTACGTCTTTTTTCATTTCCACAGTTGATTTATATACATTATAGACAGTGTAACAAAATTTATTTTTCTATGAATACCATTCTGAAACTAGTCATTCGTAATATAAAATAGAACCTTTTCACTGTTTGGCTACGACAGTTGCCATAATGTGCAGTGATTTACAAAGGAAACTAATGGACAATAATTAATTATGGAATTTTCTCACTAATATTGTTATTTAAGCTTCAGCAATTGTATGTTCTGTATATCCTTGTTTAATGAACAATTAATTCCAAGCAGATACCTAATAAATATTGTGTTAACCTAACCACCTTTCTGTTCTGTCTATTAGATTTAGAATTGGAATATATATTATTATATCTTTGTTAGGCTTTAACGCTGCAAATGGGTAATGTTGTGTTTGCGTATAATATATTACCTTGTCCCAGAAAAGGAAGCTTTAGGTTTAGGTGTACGAGCTTTCTCGAGCCTCTTTAGCGACTGACTGTTATTAATAATATTTTTATATAACTTCATGCCTATTTAACATATATAATGTGGAAAGGAAAACGGACGTAAACTGGCGAAAACGGATTTTGGGCCATTTGCAGATTATGAATTATACACACCCTTGGAATGCACGGATACTTCTAAACTAGTGTTAAATTGACATAATCTAATATTAATTAAAGAAATTGTCTAGGATAAACCTTAATTTCAGTCTTTTTTCTTGGTTTTAATTATTTACAAAGTCATCTTTTTCAAACATAAAAGCTAAATTTAGATACTAGTTCGGCATTTGCAGGTTGCATCCTTTTGATAGAACGTGTACCAAATTTGAAACATTGTGATTATCGAAAAAAACCTGTTTTGAAAAACTTTGACGTTAACGCGCCCTGGTACAAAGTTCCATAAATTTGATATTCAAAAATAGTCTATAATAAAACTATTTTGAAAAAACTGTGGGTTGCGTCTTTTTCCTTTCCACAGTCAAATTATATATTATATATATATCGACCGTGGAAAGGAAAAAGGACATAACCTACAGTTTTTTCAAAATAGTTTTACTATATACTATTTTTGGATATCAAATTTATGGAACTTTGAGTACCAGGGCGCGTTAACGTCAAAGTTCTTCGAGTCTCCTTCATCGCTTATGTTTCGTAAAATTGTATTCTCTTACCATCGTTGCTGACAGAAGGGCGCGATCGTTACAGAGGTAAGAAATCCTTAGTGACAAAAGTTTACGGATATACATTATTTTGCAAATCACATTCTATATGCTTCCCCTCATACAATGTACACACATATGCGCATACATACATGTACACATACAGAGTCATTTTCATTGTGCTTAGTTCGTTCTTAAATAGTTTAATAAGTTTAGAATCACAATGTATACAACTTGATACACGTTCTATCAGTTGGCTGAAAATTCCGAATTACTATCAAAATTTAGTTTTTAAGTAAAAAAAAAGATAGGCCTGTGGAAATGGCAATCAGGAAAAAAGACTTTAAAAAAGTTTTTTCTTTAATATATTAAATTCATTCAGATAAATTCAAATTAATCAGTCTCCACGCACTTCAAGGTTGTGTATATTTCATTATTTCGACTAATCAACTCATTTCCTAGAGAAGTGGACATTTTTAGTGACAGTAATTGTGAACTGTTTTTAAGAATTACTTTTTTACGTCTTGATTTTGTATGTTGATTTTGATGTACATATTAGGTAGTGTTTTTTTTCTCATTATATTTGTCAAGTGCATGGCAAATTGGCTTCAGGTGCTATGTCATATACTGAACTTTTAATTTTTAAACAATAAATAAATAGATTATTTGCGTCTGAAAGCAAATATACTACAAAAAAATACTTTTATTTTATTTAAATTAAGTGCTAAATTTTCAAAAAAAAACAACTATTTTGACACAATTTATACTGTCCATTGAATCGAAATCAACAAGCGTTCAATCTAAACAGATACCGCCGTTCGTTGATTGGGTTGAATTAGGGTTGTCCTTTTAACGTAACCCCTTTTAAAACGGATAGGCTCTTGTATACAACGTAAGCTAAGCTTTTAATGTCAGTATTTATTTATACAATTAACGCCGTTTGGTCAAAGGGAAGAATACACAGTAATCAAACCCGGTTTCTATAAGTCAGGGATGATCAATTCATTTATTGTCACGATTGGCTTTTCTATTTTAAGTCGCTTGAAAATTAGAATGATCCGTACAAGTTTTTTTTTTTTAAATTCTTCTTATATCTTTTCACTTAAGATTAAGAGTAAACAAATAATAAATGTGTGTCGATCATGCAGGTCAGTGGTCGGCAAACTCATGCGTTAACTGAGCCAAATATCAACTATACAACGATTGAAAAATTTAAACCTTAACTTTATAGGTTGGTAGGTACATTGTTAGTAACTTGATTGGAGTACTCTTAAGCTGGCTTTTGCTTGAAAGCTAATCGATTTGATTGAGGTACGTTCGCTGTGGTCGCTCTTTCCAAATCTAAGTTTTAAAACCGAAAGCCGACTTCTGGGCGTGGGACACGACGTTTCAATCGCATTGTATGTGATATTTTGTGGAAGAGTCACACTCAAGGGGACAAAGAGTCGCATGTGGCCGCCGTTTTCCAACCACTGTCGAATGGACAAAGCTCTTTAAAGCTCGCCTTGTTCGGTTTCACGGGCTCGAAACTCTTTTATAAATTGTTTTTTTCCAAGATTGTGATTTCCGTGATAATACACATTTTATCCCTTTCGCTTAATCCTTTCCTACCTCATCTTTATATCCTTACACTGCGTTTCGACTATATCCTTACACTACGTTAAAGATGATTGGGTGACGGAATAACAAGCAGTTCTTACGACAAAAAAATATGCTTTATTATAGCTTAACCTTAAGAGGAATGAATAGATTTATACAGATCTTACTTTAATTCACTGCCTTTACTTAACATGACAATTTTATGACTTTTTCCCAATGAATACATGTAATTCATACTTAGAGCATATATATATGCTTACAGACAGACGACGTACATATACGTACATACTTATCTAAAGGTTAATAATGTATTCTACATTAGGAATGGGTTTTGCTTAAAACAAAAATTTAAATATATGTTTTATTGATTGTTATTTGTATACCAGAATTGGCTCCTTGAAAATGAATTCATAAATATTTTATCGAATCTTGAATACAACCTTTATTAAAAGCAGACGGTCGAATTTTGACCGCGTTGACTCATATTACCTAAGCGAAGAATAATGTGTTTATTCAAATCCTGCATTAAATTTATTCTTTACAGAGGGAACAGAATTAAACTGAAATAATTATGGTCGGCGCAGCGTAATTGTTTTCTTGGCCACGGCGCCGAAAATACACGACACAGCCAGTGAAAATGAGAAGCCCAAAAATTAGATAAGGCCCTTTTGTATTGCCGAAAAATATCTTCATTAAATAAAGAATGCAAATTAGAGTAACACAATTACGAAAGATATCATCTACTTACTTTCTGTGAAAATACTTGGTCGACGGTATCAGTATTTTTAACGCGGTATATAGCTCAAAGAAATGTTATTTTTTCATATTATTCAGTGGCAACTAAAGACACTGGAGCAGCCATACTCAACATGTGTCCAGGGGTGAGCTGGAAAGGGTTTGGAATGGCTCGCGCTATCCTCTTATTTAAGTCGTCATTCTTTGATTGAATTGGCATTTACTTGGTAGAACTCCATTGTAATAAGGTAAAAATATAAATAACAAGATGTATTGTGTATCTCTTTTAAGCCAGTAAATATATCTTTCTGATGCAGGCTTAAACATAGTTTTGACGATGGCACACGCCGAAATAGCTATTAACTAATATTATAAAAAAAACTGTAGAACTAGATACGTTGATATTTTTACCCTAACAAGTAATCAAGCCTTTTTTTAAATAAATTAAGAAATAACTATATTCTCAGATCATATCAAATGCTTACTTCAATTTTTGACATACACTCAACGCTCTTCTTACACGATGATTCTTTGCACAGGACTTTGGACTATCACAGTTAGGGAATCTAATCCCGAGCCAAAATGTTGAACCCGGGATTTTGGGATTAGAATTTTTTGATCTCGGGATCCCGGGACTGGTTCCGAAATCAGTACATTTCATACAAACTTCTCACTCGATATATATCGATACGGTAGGGTTTATTGTCACCCGCTCACACTACCACTTTTGTGATTAAAACTGGCAGAATTTTAAAATGTGTAGCTGAATTAATTATGTTTAAATTTTGTTATCAGGTAACCCGTAATATCAATTGTTTTAGTGTTTATGGCCTTAAATGACAACATTGTTTTTCGATATCCGATGTGATTTTTGTTTTTTTTTTCCTTGCTCTTTGGGACACGAACCGAACACAGCGTCTGTGGGGGACAGTTCCCGGTCCCGGGACGTAGTTCCAGAGACCTTTAGTTGTACATTCACTTGATGTTCTTTTTCTTTTGTTTTTTGTCCGATATGAAAGTACTGATATTTTTCCATTTTGACAAGAAAATTGAATTCATTTTGTTCCCGCGCGGGTGGTAACTTCATTTTTTTTTATTTTAACATTTATAAAATCGTGTGAGCCAGCTAGGTTGTATAATAGTTATTAAATATTGTGTTAATTCAAATTTTTGTCTGTTAAATGTTGTATGTAATTAATTCAGCGATTGCAAGTTCTTCAATAAACGTTTACGTGATACTAGAGCGATTGGTTTTATTTCATTTCTACCTACCTGTTAACGTCGAGTTTATACCAACTGTATTGGTTTTAATGACTTTTATAACATCGTGAACAATAGTAGAAATTTCTCACAATAAATGAAACTCGTTCTAAAATAATTTACGAGTAATGTCAATATATTTGGTTATGAATCCATTAAAAAAATCTAAATACGACAATTAACTTACTAGAAATTGAACCAAGATCCGCCTAATCGCTAGGGAAAGCACCGCAGAGGGCAATTATTTTTGTGTTGCGGCCCATATAACGTAGCAAAGATTTTTGGGCGGACAAGAAGAAGAAAAAGTTGAGTATGGCGGCACTACAGCATACATTTGGAAAGACACTAAGTAAGTATTATTAATTTAGCATTAAATTGACAGATACTGAACACGAATATCAAATATAAAACGTTTTAATGTGATACTTAATATTGATTAGAGCAAAATACGAGTTCTTGAACCAAATATTAATTTGAAAAATCATCATATTCATATTTTATCAATATTTGCTGAATGCTGGCAATACGAATTACTAGTAAATTGATATTGAGTATTTGTGTGCTCACTCACAAATAGGGCATTTAATCGCAGATCATTTTTGTAATCCATGAAATTCGGGATTCACATTATTTTCCAATCCCGGAAATCAAATTTTTTTTGCCGTCGATTTTAAAATACGGATTTTTTAAATCAAAAATAAATGGAGACCTTCACACAAAAATTCTGTATGCCGATTTCGAAAACCCGAGAATTTGTGGTATTTGGAGAATTTCACAAAATTAGTCAAAATTGGGACCTTTTTTTTTAGATCTCACGCGGGTTTCCAAATTTTTTCCTGTTTTCAAAAACTCTTCGTAAATTTGCACTTTTTATCTCCAATCACGAAATCCCGGAATTGGAGGCCCTACTCACAAACAAAGTAGTGTTTAAAATTCGTAAAAAAAAATATTTTGACTAATAAAGGTATGTGAATCTAATCATATATTAATTTATCGTTGCTTCGTGTTTTATGACACGGCTTTTATTAATTTTAAGGAATTTATATATTATCCCAGACGTTAAATTTTAAAACACTTACAACTTGACGTATTTTGTAAGAACGGTGCTTTGACAGTTTGAAAATTTCACCTGTTAAATTTTGATGGATACGTTCTTACTGTTATATTTGATATACTTGCCTTAGCGAAAAGTAATTGAGTCATTAATAAAATTATATAATTCAGCAGTTAATTAATAAAGCAAAGCTACTCAGTCAAATCTTTCGGGAAAGTTACAATTTATGGATAAGAATCGTTGTACATATTGTTAGAAAATTACTCTTTGTATCTTGTGTAGTTGGTATGGCATTAACATTTTTTAACATTTAATAAGCTATGAATTTCCAGTATAAGCTGAAAAAAATGTTAATATTAATGTATTTGATTTTTGTAACGTTTAGTAATTTTTTTAAATATAAATAGTGCGTTTTATTTGAGATGCGATTATTTATTGAAAAAAATAGGAGGTCACTGCTTAAGCACGCCACTGGTTTCCTGTTCATTTAAACAGTTAAATTTTATTGGAATAGTTTATTAAGGCATGTTAAATCCAACTGGTATGGCCATTACAGTAGTCACCATTGGCGGATCCAAGGGGAGGGCCATGGGGGCCATGGCCCCCTCCTTGGGAGAATTTATTTTCCATTTTTATAATTTATTAAAACTTTATTTTGAAATGAGCTCTTTAATTGTTTAGTTTACTATGTTTTATAGAATACATACTTACTTAATTATGTATTGACTATTTTTATATACACCCAATCTTTTTTTACGCGATACATTGGAAGAAGGTGGCGCGTAAAAAAACCTCACTTTCATATGATTTGATAAATCGGTTCCAAAAATCAAAATATCGCGTAAAAAAGTATCAAAAATGTATGAAAAAAAAATTGTTCCTCTAATAAGCGCAAAAAAAATTTTTTTACGGTGCCGTCCAAAAAAATCGCGTAATTTCAAAATCGCGCAAAAAAAATCGCATAAAAAAAGGCTTTCATCTATTTTTTAATGTATTATTTATGTATCATGCTTATTTTCAAATTGAATGCCCCCCTCCTGGGACAATTTCTGGATCCGCCACTGGTAGTCACTGTAGAACGCTACACTTAATATTTCATTCTCTTTTCGACATTTAAAATTCTTTATATCACAGCTATATATTTCTGATATTTTTTTAAAAAAATGCTGTGTTAATATGAATATATTTAATTTTGTTTGTCTTTAATACAATTTTCAAAAAAATAAGTTGTTTTGATTGAGATGTATCAATTTAATGTGAGAAAATAAGAGGTCGCTTTTGAAACATGCCACTAGCACCCATTTCAATGTGCACAGTCAAATGTTAGTGTGATAGTATAATTAGCAATGCCTTAATCAACTGGGAATATTTTTATTTTAAATTTCTATTCACCTCGATTTTATCAATTGAGGGTATTATTTAGGGTATTACGGCTAGTTCCAAAATGATTGAAAAATGAATCTTTAGTTTAATTTTGAAAAAAAAAAATATTTTTAGTTTTACATTACTCTGAAATGATATTTTGTATGATATCAAGCCATTTTCGAGACTGATTTCTAAAAAAAATACTAGAAAAAAATGATTTAAATTACGCTCAATTCTTTTTTATACAGAAAAAATGTACTTTCCATGTAAAACAGCCTTAAAAACGTGTAAAAAAGATTAAGTGAATTTAGATAAATGAGTAATAGGTTCCATTATATTATTTTGACCGTGTTACTTCGAAAATAAATAAGCCATGCTTTAAAAAGGATTATGAGTACTTACTTATTAAAAATCGTTTCATTTATATGCAATTCATAAGTAAATGCGTTTTTGGTCTTTATTAATTTTTAATTTGAAATTATATTTGTAAGCCTGTTTCTATGAACCAATTTATTCTCCTTCATTGAAGAAAAAGGTTGCTTACATTTATTAAATAAATGTTGTACTTGAAAAAAAAATGTTTGAGAAAGAGATTTAAAGGCCGCCATAAAATTCAAAAAGGGCCGCATGCGGCCCGCGGGCCGTGGTTTTTTGCATCACTGCTGTAGATCGTTAAAATTCATCCAAATGTGGTAGGTAACGGAGTCGACTCATAACTCACAATATAAATTTGAGTCGGCAAACATTGTTGCAGTTCTTAATGGGCATGCTTGTCTCGGATAACACTTCTCTGCCACTTGGTTATCAGATATAAATGGGCTATCGGTCTCCTGCGGCACTTGTAAAATATACAATAGTTTTGTTTACAATACCCAACCAAAGCACGTTTTTAAGACATTACACAGCTTTAGGCAACAAAGCATATCGCAGAACGAGTCCCATTCTCTAGTTTTCATAACTCCTAATTTACTCACAGAATTGTATCTTTGTATAAGATTGTTTTACTGTATTAATTTAATTTGTTTACCATCAAAGCCAGCGATTTCACACCTGGGGTGTGCGCCTCCCTGGGGAGGCGTGGACTCGAACAGTCTAAAATATTTATTTACATTTTAATACGTTACTTTATTATTATATAAAATAAAGGATTTAGAGGCGCGAAGATATTTTTTTTCCAAAGGAAGGCGTAGTAACATAAAGGTTGAAAATCACCGATCTAAACGAACGCGGTCTCTATGTGCACACAAAATAAAATTGAGGTTCAATATTCCACAATATATTGATTAAAGAGAACAAAAATACGTAGGTATATTCAGGTTTATATGGATAATAGAAATTGGTCCAGATCATAAAATTGTTTTATCTTTTAAAACGTTGTCTTAAATAAATTCCATGATTTAATCGAATGACAGGTTAACCTCATCGTGAGTTGCGATTATCAAGTCAGGTTGAAATTGTGTAATCAATACAAAAAAAAATGTATAAAATTAATGTGTGTGAGTCATAATGAATATAAAATTATATTAATATGTTTAGGGTGATATATTTTGTTTTATTCTTTAAATATCCGAGCTAAATTTATATTCCACACGATATATGTAGCTTTTTTAAATGTATAAATAAACACTTTTATTTTTCTTAAGAAAAGCTCTTATAAAGAGTTAACAGTCTTATAAAATGGCAAAACAATTTCCTTCGGTATTTTTCTCATATTAAACCAATTACTTGAAAGTTGTTTACTGTATGTATACAATTATAGTTGTTTGTATGAAGCGAGTGCTTAAAACTATTCTGAAGAAACGAGCTCTCAGCCCATAGAAATGAAAAAAAAACATAGCCTACGAAGCTCTACGCATTACAGTTTGTAAATACTTTAAAATGTTCAAGAAATGAGGTCATAAGTATTTAAATAAAAATGCTTTTTTTATTAAAATTTAACCCATGTCTTTCTGATTTACAAATGTCGTATCTGATGTGGATCAAATATCGAATATCTGGAAAAAGTTAGGTAATATAATACTAATTAAAAGTGATTAAGTCTCTCTTCGACTAAGCCCAGGCTCAATATGAAGCAAACGACCTCTTAAATGATAATTCAAACAGATTTTTTTTTGCTGGACTGTGGAGTCCTAGTCGGAAAAGCACTAACGACTGTAACTCATTTTAAAAAAATCTGTATACAAATCTCTAGATTCGAAAATAGATGTCTAATTCCACGCAATAAATAAATAGTATTTTGTAGGATTACAAAAAATCATGATAGAATTTCTGAATACTTTTCGATATAATCAGATAAAATACTAATATGAGAGATTCACACCCCTTACAAAGTTGTAAGCCGTAAGTACAAGCATTGTAAGTATTTCAAATATATTTAAAAATGGATCCATTTGTTGTATTGATTTGTGAAATAATGACTGTATATACTAGAACGAAAATGAAGACCATTTCAAGGGAGGAATAAAATAGTTTTCTTTTTTTTTTAAACCGAATTTGGAGTCGTTTTTTTTAACGACTCTTCAGCCCTCGTTTTTTGGTAAGTCGTTCGTCCACTTTGGATTTTTTGTTAACTTCTTCGAATCTCCAAAACATGTATTGCCTTTCAAATATTTATTTATGATTTTATGATCGAAGTCATGGATATATCTTTTGTTTAAATTTATTTCCTATGTATCTGAGATTGAAAACGGGAGAAATTGATTGGCGACCGACTAGTTCTTTAATATTTTTTTACTTTTATCGTTACTCTCAAACAAAAATCTGATGATTTACATAAAGTTCAAATATCTTCTGATACTGTAATTAATTAACAATCATTTTCCCATTGTTTTATCAAGACAGCTTTTTTCGATAACCGAAATGTATATAACTTGATACACGTTCTATCAAAAGGATGTAATCTGAAAATTCTAAATTAGTATCTTAATTATGCTTTTTGATTTAAATGAAGAAGGGTCTATGGAAATTTCGATTAGGAAAAAAGACTTAAAATAAATAAATATCAGATAACGTCAATTAAAAATCAGTTTATCAATTTCCATGCACTTCAAGATTATGTTTATTTCATAATTTGAGTTTGTCTCCCGCGAAGTGTGGGTTACGTCTTTTTTCCTTTCCACAGTCAATATGCTTCACAAAAAAAAGGAAAAATGGTTTTTAAATAATAGGCAACACCTGATTTAATGGCCTATGTATCATACGGAATAGATTCATAGAGTAAATTACTATCGAAGGTAAAATATGTTCGACTTTCTCTATTCACATATTTTGAAACATAATTCGATGATCTGAGATCACTTAGTAAATAGTTGAAAGACAACGTGTGACGTCCTTCAATGTCAATTTTGGTTGTGTTTTTTTTTTAGCTAAATAAAGGGCTTGGCTAAAACCGTGTAATTTTGAAACAAGATCTCCCGGCTTCCAATATGTCGATCGCATTTTATCGTAAAAGCCAGATAGAACCGCTGTTTTACGGACGGGGAGTTTCTTCGCCGGGGAAAATGGCGGACCGGCGATAGGTTTGGTATCCCCAGAGGATTTACAGGATCATAAATACCAGGGGATATTCTCCTGCACGATTGTTGACGTTGGTTTATTATTTATTGGTGTAAAACACGGCATTCGCAAATTGATTTGTGTCGCGGTTTAAGTCCATTGCCATGACGATGATGATGCAATATGTATGAAACATTGTTTTTTTTCATTATAAAATATATTTTAAGAATTACATTATTTTAACTGAACGGTATATCATGTCGGGTGTTATGGCGCAGTGGTAGGCGGTGTGGGCTTCCGTGCCAAGCCTCACGGGTTCTAATCCAAGTACGAAAAGCATTTTTTTCTATCAAGTTTGGTTCGAAGACATGGGTATTTGTGATGGCTAAAAGTTCCCTCCCATCATTTCCGATCCTTTAACAACTAGCCGTAGCAAAAGTGATTAGTTAAAAACTAGTTCTGTCCTAGCCTTATCCTTATATCTCTACTAATCTCTTTGAAAAAGAGAGGTTGAGTGACTGAGTAACAAACAGTTCTCGTAAAAAAACTCTTAAGTTACTTTCATATACCTCACATAACGAGCGGAGATGGATAAAAAAATAGCTGATGTTTTTTAATGGTTCGAAACACTTGTCACAGTTTGTAACACAACAATAGGAGTAACAATGTTATCAAATCCAATTTGATATTAAGAATTTTTTTTTACAAATTTACCGTCGAATCCATCAAGATCAAGTGATGGGACCGATGAAAAATTTTTTGTTAAAAAATACACTGAAGTCAAATGGCGAAATAGCAGAATCAAAATTGTTTTATATTACGGTACAATAAATAGCCTTACTGGCATAATAAAAAATACCCACGCTTTGTAGGCAAAGTAGCATTTTGCGAAAACGTAAAAAAAGAAAATTCCTGTATACGGGACATATAAAAAAACACGTAAATTTGACGAAGTGTAAAGAATGCATAAAGTTTCAGGCGAAAGAATTATCATATTGCGTTCATCTTTTATGCTAAACAAAGTACGAGATATTGTGTGTTTGTAGGGATACTGCAATCTGCTTATTCGATTCCGGTATATTCACCGGGATTGTATCACATCGAGATTTAAATATGATTTTACTCATCGATTGTCAGACAATTTTTATCAACAGCAAAAATATATATTTACTATTATAGATACCGCTGTCGATAAAGTTTATGAACGAAAATAAATGTTTTTAAATCATAAGTAAATAATAAAACTTTTAGATCAATAATAAATTAGCAACATTATATATCTTCTGTCGCGTATGTAGTGCATTGGTCAAAATCAAAATATCAAAAAAAGCCTTGATTGGCTCTCGTGACGTTGGTTTGATTTCTAATACAAACAGCATTTTTTTCAATTTCGATTTGTCGATTTCTGTTCGAAAGCATGGATGTTTGTGAATTCTCTCTCGGCCTTCCAGTTTTAAAATAACGGGACGTTACGAAAGCAATTTACTAACCACTAGTCATGTCCTACCTCTATCTTTTCTATATTTACTTCTCTTAAAAATAGAGGTTGAGCAACTTATAACTTGTCTGCTGGACTTGTCTTAAAGTGTAACAAAATAAACTCAGATATAACATTTCTGCATACTCACATTTTACCTTTTTTTGTAGTAAGTGCTTTTTTTATTCCTGTATTCAAATAAACTTTATATGTTTGTTAATTGCAATTTTGAAAAGTGTATATTTAAAATGTTTAATATATATAGCTTTTTGTTTGTAGATAAATTTCAGTTAGAAAAACATGGGCTAGTTTAAATTGAATATACTCAAAACTCTGACTTTGTTCTTGGACGGTTTGTCTTTGTTTGAGTCTTTCGTCGATTTTTCCAAGAATTGTTGTCATTTAATACACCAAGGAATTTTTAATAAAAAGAAATTTGAATAAAGCAAAATATATTTCACTTTCTAATAAACGTTGTTCCAGCGTTTTTGGCTTGAAATCCTACAATTTTCTCTACAAAAGAAATCAAACTCTTTCCCGGAATTACAAACCCTTGTTTACAGGCTATTTCGCAACTGCCGAGTACTCAGAAACTATTGTTCAAACGAAATTGTCTTCACGTTTTCCTACCTCATCTTGCATAAATGTATTCGTTTCCGATTCTCTACGTGGATTATTACGTCGTTATTTGGTAGCTATTTGGGAATATGTTTTTTCAATTTCTTTTATTTATCTTTTTATCAAATACCGATATCGTGATAAAACATTCCGAATGTATTTTTATTTTTCGTTTCGTTGTTTATCCAATGGCGTGTATTATCTGGTTTTTCATAACCGTTTTCCAGCAGGATAGATTTAAACTCACGTAGTATCCATTAAAAGCAGTGATGTGCTGCTATGGTTTCACACCGGCTCTGTCGAGCCGATCGCTAAAATAATTTTGGTTCGAAGAGCCGATTCTTAAACAAATAATACCCGATAATTTCGAAAAAAATCGAAAACTTTTCAAAGGGGCAAAAAAAAGCTACTGCGCTGGTTATTTGGACAAAACGGTAAATTCTTGGAATTTTATATTCAAATTTTTTGGAAAAGCTAAAAACAAAAGCTCCCGCGCTGGTAATTTTGGGAAATTCGTAAATTTCTTGGTTAAAATTAACTGTCAAAAATCCTATGATTTCAAAATCGCCGACTTTTTTTTCTTAATTTACAAAAGTGCGAGCCGTTTGATAAAATTTTAGCAGCACATAACTGATTATTAGTACATTTATTTAAGTATACACCGCTCGCTCTTTCCATCAAATAACATACATGTTACTATAAAAACTGTGGAATCGGATTCGGAGTCGTGGAGTCAGACTGTTTTAACGTCGAGTCGGAGTCGGAAAAAAACGACTTCGACTCTTTTTTGTGTGCATATTACACATCGCTAGATTCAGTTTAAGACAATTATTTACAAAGTCAGAAATTGAGAGATTTAAAAATAATCTCGAAAATAAGAGATTCGACCTAGATATTAAAGTCGTTGAAAAAATAACTACAAGATATAGTGCATGGTGAACAAGTCTTGTGAACCTGCTCCTTAAGCACTCCTTGTAATTATGTCATAGCCCTTAACCAGTAAGTAGCAGGACCAATGTGAAAATAGAGTTTCGGACAGTAAACTAAAACGGCAATGATTGGTGGCAGTTTTATAAAACTCTTACTTTGTACTGTTTTTTTTTTACGAAAAACAACATTTCCTTGAAATATGAGCGACGTAAATTGTAACAGAATAAAACATGCACTCACCTTTACAGGATGTGTAAGGCTTTGTGTAATATATAACACTAATGCGCTCAGAGTAGAGAATCTGTGCCGAGATAACTCGTGAGTTTATTTCTAAGAGTCGCAAGATTTTTTGCTGTCTCAAATTCCGGAATTAAAAAATAATCATTCGTTAAAAATAACTATAACTTATTTTATTTGTATTTGTGTCAACATACAAACTTATGAAAGTATTACTACGTTCATAGTCTGTGTATTTATTTTATTTTAAAATTTTATTTCATCATGGATTAACAATAAATGAGGGTATTACTGGCAAACACGGCTTATTCCAAAACGGTTAATAAAATAATGAAACTTGAATTTCGTTTTGAAAAACAATGTACAAACAATTTTAGTCTTACATTACATTTGAATGATATTTTGGATGTTGTCAAGCCATGTTTGAGACACGTTTCTAAAAATAATTTATTTCAATCTACTAAACTAAATTTATGGTTTATGTTTCAACAACTTTGGAATGAGCCGGGCTTGGAATGGAATACCCTCAAATAAAATTCAATATTGTTATTAATTCAATTTTTTTCATAAATTAATTTGAACGTAACATTTAGGCGGACTTTTTTATTCTTTTTGTATTCGCTTAGTGAATCATGGTGTGTATTGGCAAAATCAAAAAAAAAACAGTACATATTGAGCTTCGGGATTACATCGGTGATGGTCTCTAGTTTAGCGGTTTTTAGCCAGATGTGGTCTGCAAGAAAATATTGGTGAACTTGTTGCAATATCGTGACAGATATCACACTAATTATTTTTGTTTTTTAGCCTTACAAGTTTTAACTAACATTTCATCGTGAAAACTTTAACTTTTATAGCCCGCGTGACTCAAAATAGTAAATCTGATGGTCTTTGAAGTTTAAAAGATATTATCTTATTATTCTTTCTTTGGCCACATTCGCTTTTTATGCAGCACTTATATGAATCCGTCTATCGTCAATTGTTGTGCTTCCTACCTAAATCAAATAGATACTACATATCCTGACGGTCATCTAGGACGCCGGAATCATACAGGTCGAAAGAAAATACAAGTATTATTGAGGATCTCTGGAGAAATTTGCAGCGCATGACCTCTGGCGTAACAGGGCGCTGGACTTATGAAACGCAAAGGGCAGCGCGCTGTTAAAGAATTATTTTTTAGTTGTCAACATTTTTGATTGATAGCTTTATAAGTTGAATTCTTACTGCTTATTTCAGGATACAATAGCCGATAGTTAACTTTTTAAAATTAAAAATACCCTTTTTACCTTTGGTATGATGCTGACATTCAAAACAAGTAACACGTAATTTCAGATTCTTAATAAAAATAAAACGTTTAAATACATAGTAGGTACAATAAATGATTGTTAAATGCTATATTTTCTTTGCGTTAATATATGTCAGGATGGCCGAGCGGTCTAAGGCGCTGCGTTCAGGTCGCAGTCCACTTCTGTGGGCGTGGGTTCGAATCCCACTTCTGACAAAATATTTTTTATATTCCTATCGATTGAAATTATTCCTTTATAAATCAAATTCATTGGACGAATTCGTATAATACAAATCAAACTAAATACTCTGAAATAATCTTCAATTTCGTAAATTGTTATATTTTATAAATAACTTTATTATTCCATCTTATAATAAACTATAGAATAAATGGTATGGATAATAAATCAGATTTTTGATGCAACATCAAAGGGTTAGCTTCCAAACAAAAGTATATGGATTCCAAATTCATAAGGAATATTATACTCTTTTTTGGCAGGGCTTTTTTATCATGTAACCAAAAATAATGTATTTTCCTTTGAAAACATTTGATTTTTTCAGAAACCGTTTGCTATTTGTCCCACGTTGGGAAACACTTATCTTATAGCGTTCTTATTGGATCTTTCATAGAACCTTCAATCTTCATATTGCAAATCAAAAACTTAATGCACTTTTAATGTGTTCACTGTCAATACTTGGTGGAAAGGCATAATATTAAAATATAAAACGCTCCTGTAATTATTCTACATTTATTTATTAGGATCATGATTGGATTTTCTTATCAGTTTGAAATTGCTCGTGACGATCGAAAACGGCTTTGTTCCATGTTAATAAATGGTTATAAGTACAAAAGGGTGTTATATTTTTTATTGGATTAGTATTAAATGAATTACGCAAGGGGAAATATTATTCTGGCAAAGAAAATAATTTGTCTATTTTGTCTTACAGAAAGTGAATAAGAAACAACGAGGCACTAATTATATATGAAGGAAATGCCTTGGTGCAAAGTTTCTCTCAGTCACTCTCATTAGCCGGAAACAATAAAAGTCATGTAAAAAGAAAAGATGAGCCCCAGGTAACGAACAAAACACAAGACTGTTTTTTTTGATATTTCTTAAAATAGCACACAAAAATTATTCAGTGTTACAATATTATAAATTCTGTTTCGGTAGTTGGTTTCCCACCACCACCCGTTGTGTATATGCAGCCAACGCTTAATGGCCGCCTTCCACAACGCTATCAACAGAAAAAAAAGGAGTTTACCCCTCACATTCATGGCCCGAGCAGAACTGCACGGGACTGATTTTGAACCATGCACTAATGTGCTTGAAATAATAATAATAATAAAAGTGTGACTAGCTCAGTCACTTAAATCAAGTTGATATTAAGTATCTTGTGTATAGTCCGTATACTGAGAACTCGTCGATGTAGACGAGTTTAATGACTCTAGAGAGGAATCAAGGTTGTGACGATCCCCATATGAATTGGCAAACTTTTCAAATGCCGTGGAGTTAGCTTTGGTTCCAATCAAGTCAGCGTGGCCTATTGGGCCCGTGTGAGGACGGACCACAGCAAACAATTCTGCTCGATCGGACTCCATCTCAGGGCAGTCCCATAGAACGTGATTAACATCCTGCTCGGCATACCCACAAGAGCACTCCGGCCTTAAAACCAACTTGCCCGGCGCGAATAGTTTAGCATTGAACTTGCCATGGCCGGTGAGAAACTGACAAGTCCAATGTGATGGTGTTGGTGATTTAATTGCAAGCCTCCAGGACACGTCCGGGAAGAACTGATACGTTTGACGTCCCTTAGAGGATGCAGCCCATCAAACTTCAATATTATGGCATTAAGAATTTACGTCATTCTCGATCATGACTTCTCAACCGGGGGCACAGTATGTTCAAAGGGGGCCACAGAGAAAAATAAATAAGGGGAACCGCAGTACAGTTTTGGGGGACACGTGAAAATATATAAACTCCCAAGTTTTTTAAATCGGGCAGCGACAAAATATTTTGAAATTCCGAAAATAGCTAAAAAAAAGGTCTTGCGTATTTTAGTAAATTCCTGGATAAATAATTGTAAATTATTTTGGAATCTTTTAATCTGTGAGGGGCGCGAAAAAATATGAGACTCAAAGGGGCCATGGACCCAAAAAAGTCAAGAAACTGCGTCCTAGGTTACATTGGAAAATATTTTGAACCTTGTGAAAATTCTTTGATTTTTAAATTAATCTGTGGAATGATTTCTGTTAGAACGATTACCTATCTAAGCGTCAAATATTTGATGACACTTTGGAAAAAAATTAAAACTTTATACGAAAAGTATTTAAACAGTTTCGAAAAAGTACTAATAGTAGGTGTTAAATGTTGTGGAGTTCATTTAACTCAATGCGGACTGTCTGGGACACACGGATGTGCACGAGTAAAACCGGTTTTTCCAAACGTTTGCATTCTTCAAGTGCTGCTTTACAGTATGAATCGTGGCACCTGCTTGCTGCAACCCCCCGTCATGAAGAGACATTGAAATTGTCTAAGTCACGTGATGCGGATGCCCCCGACAAGCATTAATTCTGCCTGCTTCTTCTTCCAACCGATGGGATTCCGGAATCCTGAACTGCATACGGCATTCGAAACTGAGAGATGCTGGCATGCCATGAGAGGAAGCAAAACAATTGGCGAAAGACAGAAATATGGATGTGCTACGTGGTGGCCATATGATTCACATATGGAGCGAACCAAACAACATATTAATTCATATTGTAGAGTTTGAGAATGTGCGGCGCACACCTAGCACACTCTTAATGTACGCTACCGGTTGTTACTAAAATCGAAAAACAAAAAAATATCAAATCGAATATCGAGAAACCATCATGATAAATATTTTCTGTAGGTTTAAAAGCCACCGACTAATAATATAAACCAAGAATCGATAAATTATCATCAGACCATCAACAAATATCTTACTAAGCTGTCAATTGAAAAAATCATATGGGATCTTTTTTCAATAAACTTAATTGTGTAAGATCATAATTAGATTTTAATTTGATCTTATTACTAATTTAGAATTATTTTTATTATGTACACTTCCACAAAATCTTGGTCGAACACGACCCGGGTATCGTCTCTCGGCATCTTCCGGTACTACTCAGTGCGCGAATGCACTCGAACTGATTTTCAAGATTTTTGTGAAAGTGTACATAATGAAAATAATTCTAAATTAACGTTGAATTTCCATTAATTCTAATTTATTACTAATATTTGAGGGAAGTATTACTTGCAAGCCCGGCTCATTCCAAAGTTTAGCAGATAAAAATAAATTGAAAGTATTTTTAGAAACCAGTCTCAAACATGGCTTGACAACATCCAAAATATTATTCCAAAGTAAAACTAAAAATACTTTTAAAATGTACATTGTTTTTCAAAATGAAATTCGAGCTTAATTTTTTAATCATTTCGGAATAAGCTGTGTTTCCAAGTAATACCTTTATTTTTCATCTCATATATTTTTTTGACAGGTTTTTAATTTCTATAATAGTCCACTCATAATCCTTTTGATGTTAGTTTCGTCAGAAAAAAAAAGCACTTGAAAAAATTGACTAACGAAAATAAATATTTCGAGAAGAAATTAATACATGACTAAATTCAAAATTTAAGCGCCTTGAATTTAACTGAAAGTAAAACCATTTATTTTTCCCTATAAACGTAAATCTTTTCCTAGAACTTTTATAAGTTGACTTGTGAATATTTTGATACTGAAAACGGGGCGCAGTTTATATGTTAAAAAAAAAACTTTTCGTAGTGTTTTCGCTGGAACGACTATGATAATATTATAAATACATTATCATAACATTTTGTTTTGTCATTACCCACACAAACAGTATGAGACCAACGTATGTATGTATGAATTCACATATACAACCACAGATCAACCTATATTGATAAACTATACTCAACATCCGCTCGTGGGACCAAATCCATTACAGAATGGAGTTTATCTCAAACACAAGTTTGTATTCAAATAAATAAATGATTTAAGTAATAACATATGGGCGCATCAGAAGTGAAGTGTGCCAAATGGATGTAATATTCTACACGTCTTATTCATATGTTATACCAGGGGTGGGAACCTTTTCTTCTCTAAAGGCCGCGTTCATTTTTCTGATTCGACATAAGGCCGCAGTAAACATTGACTAGGGCAGGGTTTCCCAAACTATGTTCCGCGGAACACTGGAGCTCCACGGAACCCGAATAGGTGTTCCGCGGGAATTGGGAATGGTTTTATACGCTGCAACACATCAATCAAAAATCTTGACTCATTTAAAAATCAACTTCATATTAAAAGACGAGTGACGGTCAATTCAAACTGATTATTATGACGTCAATTATCTAGGTGTGCTTATATTTTTATGTGATATGTGATATTTTAAAAATAATTACTAAATAAATAATAACTGTTTTAATAATACATTTTTTTACTGTTATTAATTACCCAACCTAAAAAATAAACTAAGTGTTCCGTTAACATTTCTGGATTCGCGAAGTGTTCAATTGCAGAAAAAGTTTGGGAAATCTTTGGACCTTTAACACTGTAATGTTGTATTCTTTTATCAGTTGATAAAGTTCGTCATGAACGAATCTGATTCTGATATTATCAAATAAAAGTGGAATTAGTACAAATGAGTATTTTATTTTTTGAATTATTGCATTCCCTATATTCAGCTTTTTTATAATCATAAGGTATCAAACTTGATACACTTTCTATCAAAAGGATGTATCAAATACCGAATTAGTATCTAAATTTAGCTTTTAAGTTTGAAAAATGATGGGTTTGTGAAAATTGAAACCAAGAAAAAAGACTGAAAACAAAGTTTTTCCTATACAATTTTTTAAATTAATATTCGATTATATCAATTAAACACCATTTTAGAAGTCTCCGTGCACTTCAAGGTTGTGTTTATTTCATAATTTGCGTATGGCCGAAAATCATCAAAACACGTTTTTGTGCCGCCTGTAAAATTTGCTATATGTGGGTTACGTCCTTTCTCCTTTCAACAGTCAATATCCTTCCCATTGTGACCGGTAGAAAGAAATGATCAAACTACATTTTTTTAATTTCTATTCAGTTTGTCTGAAGGTGATTCTTAAAGAGACGAAGCATGTGTCACAATAAAAAGAACAGCAAAGTTATCAAATGTAATTTAAAGCTAAAAAAAATAATTTCCATACAGTTCCTAATGAATGCATTGTAAATATTTTTTATTTTACAGTCGGCTATATTTTTCTGGAAAGGTTTCTTTCTATTAATGATCTAACAATAATCTGCAATAACAAATTGTGTTTTTGTAAAATTTTCATCGATTACTTCCTTCTCAGACTTTCTTCTCACAAAATACAACGTATCGTGACCGGTTAAGGAACCACAGCTCTTTTACAAGTCCTTTTTACCTCATCCTATAATCATTATTATTTATTATAGTGTAATAATCTGAAAAAGACCTTAAGTAATTTGCTTGCTAATAGTTTTCGTTAAGTACCGACCGTTAATACGACGAAGAATAAACTCTTTATACGAACGAACTATTATTATATATTGGATTTCAACAATATATAATTATAACTTGTATCTTATAAACCAGCCATACCCAACCTGCGGCACGCGGGCCGCATGCGGCCCAGTAAGCTCTAAGCCGTGAACTAAAAAAAAGGAGTTTCGGAGATATCTGGGGAAAAAGTATACCAAATCGAGGATTTAAAATTCCTCGGTGAGCTAAAAAAAAAAAAGGACTTTCGTAAATATCTGGGGGAAAAGTATACCAAATCGTGGATTTCAAATTCCTCGGTGAGCTAAAAAAAAAAGGAGTATACCATAAATATGTTGTGGCCCACGTAGAGAAGCAAATATCAGAATGCGGCCTGGAGGAAAAAAAGGTTGAGTTTGGCTGTTATAAACTATCTTTCGCGCTGTAAATGTATCCCGTGATAAAGTTTATTTTTTATTTTTAATAAATCGACTATTTTCTTCTAAGGTTAAATTCAACATGAATATCAAAATAAAGAAACACCATAAAAAATCAAATAATTTTGATGTTCCACAAATTGAATTTTTACTTTAGGGAAAATTATTTACTTTTAAAACTTTTGGGATATCATTATAAAAACTATTGATGTTTTTGTACAAGTTTATTTATGTAAAGGAAAATTCGGAAAATAAATATCTTACCCTGAACTTGATTCGCAAAATTTTAGATTAATTTTATTCGAAAAACAGCTTTATTTCTTAATATAGATACAAAATTCAGGAATATGCCGTTTTTTTGCTGTTTACAGCGGCGTAACGCAAAGCTTACTAAATTTTTACGAACTCGTTACGGCGAAGAGGGTAATTAATTAATAAATAGTGCAGGCAATTAATTATCTTTTCGAGTTGTGGTTTTTATTTCAGTAAAATAATAAGTATCACATGCAAAGATTATATTTACAGTGGACCTTACGATCTACCGTTCTCGTATTATTCGTTTTCGCGGATGGATTGCTTATTTTAACACCCAATGTTAAATAATCCCGGATTAATCGTTTCCCTATTTACCGATTTCCTCGATCTATTGTCTAAATATTATGGTCCTGTCATAAATATTATCCCGATTGACCATTTTTGTGGTATTATATATTTCTCAGTTCGCTCATAAATATGTAGTCTCTCCTCGTATCTAGTTTCGTGATTTTTTCTAACTCACAAATCAAATTCCCCCCATAAAGAAAACTATCTATATTTTAATAGTCGATAATGTCCGTCTTTCCGTCTGTATGTCCTTTTCGATGACGTCAAGAAAGACGGCCCCGGTTGAATAAAATATATATTTTATATAATAGAGGTCTATTTCTGCTACTACGAAAAAAAATTGTAAGTTTCCTAACAATCATTTTTCGTAGTAGCAGAAATAGACCTCTAGTATGTGAAATATATATTTTATTCAACTAATTTTCAAGTACGCTAGCAAATATATTTCATAAAAGAAGAAGAAGACCCGAGGACATTATTAATTAGTATGCTTTATTGCCGATGCTTAATTCGTGTCATTGCTTGTAAAATTTCTCACTTGTGTTCGATTTAAAAACAAACATTGATTTTTTAAAAAGTCTGATAGACCAAGCCTATAAATAAAACTCTGACAAGTTTCTTTTTACAATTTTCAGTTCACCCGTCGCGTAAAATAGAAATTTACAGATGGTAGTATAATGTAAAAAGGTAAAATATCACACATCATATATTTTATCCTAACTCATGTTGAACACCACGCTACATTTCATTATTGACAAGGAATGAATTTAACCGATGGTCGAGTAGAAACGGAAATTCAACAACGATTTATTATTCATATAACATATTATAAATAATAATTCCTTTACTAGGAAGTGATGAATTCAATAATTTAATACTTCAATTTAACGTAGTCAAACCTCGATTTTACTATACGGAAATTCACGTTTTCCCGCCGTTCGAATGAAATATTTTGAATACTATTTAATTTAAGTCCATTTAATACCCGCTTGTAAGTTCGGAGTTCCTGCAATTTACGTATGAAATTCTCAGAATTTAATTTGAAGTACGTACATTTCAACGTAAGTTGAGAACGTGTTATACTATTTTACTAGCTTTCCTTTAAATCAATTCATTAAATCGAAAAGGTACTGTAAAAAATAACCCAATTTATAAACCAAACCAACTCGCGCTAATTAATGTTATCTCCACATTTAGATTTTTTGTCGGTTCTTTCAAAAAATTTAATGTTCTACTTTATCTTAATACATTTTTTTACATTTAAATAGATAGAATGAAGTTTCACTAAGTATAAAGGATAAACAATTTTCATGATCATTATAGATAATAAAAAAAGTCTGATGTAAACGAAGCAAATAATATTACTATCCAAGTTAAAGGTGCTCTGTTATTTAAAAAAAACATTACTTTATTAAATTATCCTTAATGAAAAATATTACGTGTTCAGATAAGATTTTTTATCATTTTAAGGCCATATAACAAAAACAGTAGTTAAAGGTTATTTATGAAAACATATGCTTTGTTAAATTGAAAACTGATGACTTCTTTATTCATTTTCTTCATAAATAATAAATATGTAATATGATTTAATGGATTTTCCGTAGCTGAGCGGTCAAAAGTGTTGCTTTTTTCATTAGGTTACGTGGTTAAGTATTCGAGTTTTAGAATGGAAACTTTTTAAAGTTTTCAATCGATTTAAGAATTTATATTCAGGGCATAGATATTCGTGATGTTAAAAAATCTCTTTTTGCCTTTTATCTGTTATTTATTAACTTTTAATGATATTATATTATCCCAATAACTTAATTACTATATTTTCGTTACAATAATAATAATGTTATTTGGTCATAAAATATCACATATTACAAATTAAACGCACCAAACATAAGTGTTGCAAACGGAGTGTTGATTTATCATTAAGAAGTACATTAAAAACAAACATGTGTTAAATTTCATATATTAAAATAAAAGTGATCAAATGGGTCTAAAAATGCACCTAGTCCGTAAAATAAAACTATTTATTATAATTACATTTAACAAAGTAGTTTTTCGTGTAACTGTTCTTCATACTCAACCATGACAGAACAGAGTAACAGTGTTTTGTTTTGTAATATCAGTAGATTCGTCAAGTTGAATTGAATAAAACGATGATTATTCTAGTGGTAGGATTAGAAAATTAAAATAATGTCAGATTTCTCTGCGGACCATCAAAATTTTATCGCGGACCACTGGTGGTCCGCGGATTACATTTTGTCGACCGCTGATATACAGTGTGTAGATAAAATGTATGATTTTATAATTTAAAATTACTTCCATTCAAACATTATTTAAGTGGAATCATGTAGTAACGAAATATGTACATATTATGTACATATGACAGATGTATAAAATATCGTTCATGTCAAATATAGAAAATTTGATTTAGCAAATATTTTCATAGCATAGTTAAAAATATAGTGCAGATTTCGCATTTTTTTTTGCTTTATTTCGCGTTACATAATTTAGTTTAGCAATTGTGATAATTATAATTTTGGGCTTACCTCTAAATTGGACACGTGCTCTTTTGGCGCCCAGCAGGTTCAGGGACTTGAGCCGCACCTCCAATGCCATCCTCGGCACTGCTGTCAAACGAAAAAAAAACATTATTAATTTTCACTATCCAAAAAGAATATTTTATTTATAATTTTCGCATGATTGGAATGGATTTCAGAAGAAAGAAATAATTGTGATAATAACGTACTCAAACAATGCAACAGGAGTTTTGTTAAAATGGCAATGAAACAGTTAAACTTTACTGCCATAAACTTGCTTAGATTATATGTGCATTAGCACATATAATCTAATAAAAATATTGCACATTTGTTTCAATCTGAATACAAGAAGTGTGACTTTTTATTTATGGTATATATGCCACAAACTATGCCTCACAGTAAATCAGAAAAAATATAAAAGGATGTTAGTATCATTAACAATGACAATAATTAACAGACAAATAAATATATATAGATTATAAGCGATCATAATATTTTTGACTTGTCAAATTATATTACAGTTTTGGAAATTAAAAGTATTTTTTGTTGTTTCTGTTTAATTAAATAAAAAAAAGTGATAGTGATCTTAGAAATTGATACCGCATTGCGGTAAATAAATAAAAGGTATCAATTTCAGAAAAAGTAATTTATTTATAAAGCTAAAAACGTTAAGGCAACAAAGTTTGAATTCATGTGACTGGATTATATATTACATATAGAATTTTAATGTAACATTGAAAACTGTTTCAAGAATAGCGAAATTGAAATATACCACTGAGTAAAAGAGAATATCTTAAATTCGTATCATTATAAATATTTTAAATCATTTTTGTGTGTAGGACTAAATGTTAAAGACTCAGTTGTTGAAAGATGAGGATAGAGTTGCGTTTTTAAGTTTATAAGTTTTTAAGTTACCTGCGATGGAAGCAAGCGGGCCAAAGTTCTGTTGTCGCAGCTTCGAAGTGTAGTAGACTGAGAATTTCGCCCCGATAGATGATAAAAGGTGTTGCTCAAGAGCAACAAGAAAGGCGACTGCTCGAAGTGAGTTTCAGGCGCTCAATGGTTTCTCTCTCTCGACTCGTAGCACCGTAGAGCCGTAGAACTGGGACTACCCCGCCGCGTCCCACCCCGACCCGCCCGCTCGTCGATTCACTTGCCACATCTGATACAGGCCAGATACTTTGATCAGCCTCCGAACACATTTGTCCGACGTTTGTACAAGGATGTGTTTCAGTCTACGCAATTTCGGCGACGATAATCATTACGAATGGCTTACGGTGGTTAAGACAAGGCACCAATTTATTTTGATAATATTCTGAATAAAAGATCCTAGATTTGTATATCAGAACATCATTTATCATTGATTCTTTCAACAAAACATACACGTTAACAAAAAATACTATCAACACTTGGGAAATGCATTATTTTTCAAAATGAATGAAACCCTCTTTTGTATTTTATTTATAAGAATCAGGAAATGTTCCGCACGTCACAATAAATTTATATTGATACAAAACTATTAATACTAAACAAAATAGACTAATAAGGTTATAGAATATACACAAAGAATTTATATTATAGATAATATATTTTTTAAATCATATGGCCTTCTAATGGTGGTATCAACAGATTTTTTCTACGAGAACTGCTTGTTACTTAGTTGCTTAAACTTTCTTATTTTCCTGAAGAGAGTATGGATATAAAGGATAAGACAAGGAAAGGACCGGTTGGCCGTTATCTAAGTATTGGAATGATTGGGGTGGATTTTTAGACGTTACAAACATCCATACCTTCTAACAGAAATCGATAATCAATTGAAAAAGTGTTGTTCGCACTGAGATTTGAACCCGTGAGGTCTGGAATGGAAGCAAGCAACGTTGACCACTATTTCAAGGACCCGGCAAGATAATACAAAATAGAAATTTAGTGTCAATTACATTTTTGCCGTTCAGTGTGTAATGATGTTTTCAAAATTCCTATGCGCAATTTTAGTAATTTTCCGATGTAATAATAAACAAATATTTTCAGCCAGTTACTTAAGCATTATGATAATCACATATTATTATGTTTCACGTAAAAAGGTGAAAATTTTCATGTTTATATTTATCGTTTTCATACATTTCAACACAGTTTTTTTTATAAAAGAATCATACTTTCATTTTTTGAAAAATTGTTTAACCGTTGTATTTAAATTATGATAATGAATTCAGCTCGGCAGCAATTTCTTTTGAAAACTTTCCTCTTGATAAGTTGGAAAGATAACAGTACTTTTTTAATTGACTTATCATTTTACAAGAGTTGAAAATCCTACTTGTAAAAAAAAATTCTTTACCTTAAAAACGGCACAACTTTGACGCCTTTAGATTGTTACCGAATTTTCCGTAAACATAATCATGCTACGTTGAATCAATTAAAAATCATATCTCAACATTAGATATTTAATTAAAACAATATCTATTAAAAGTAACAGTATTCTTTTTTGTAATTTTACGGAGTTTCATTTGTGTAAATCAAGATGACTGAAGTTTGAATCAAAGTGTTTGTTTAAACTTAGATATCAAACAATGAACACATGTTAAACAGTGGTCACTGCACATTATATTACAACATCAATCACTACCGACCTATGTGAATCTAAATTTATTATCACATTATCCATAGAAAAGAGTAAATAAACATTTAATGTTATATGGGGAATACTTCATGAATGAAGCCGGTTTCATGAATTGAACACAGGTCATATATATGGCTTCCAATCCCGGGATCCCGTCCAATTTTGTGATCCCGAAATCCCGGAAACTCGGAGTTATGAAATTGCAGAAAGTTGCGCGAGAGCTAAAAAAATAAAAGGTCGTATTTTTTTCTGGTTTTTTGAAATTGAAAAAATCTTGGAAAAGCTAAAAAAAAAAATCTCGCGTCTTTAAAAAAGAATTTATTTGTCGTCCGGCCCGCTTAGTTTTTAAAAAGTTCAATCCGGCCCGCTTCTCAAAAAGTTTGGTGGTTTCCGGTTTCATAGTGGGTATGAGACAAAGAGCACATCAAAGCACGTAAAACCGTATAAAAAAAAACTAATCGAATTATGCGTCCCGTTTTCAGGCTCGTATAGAGAATAAAAAGGGAAAAACGTCACATCAGATATGAAAGTTTATATTGTGTGTTTATCGAAAAATCAATGCTGGAATTAGAACTGTTGACCGCGCAAAATAGTATGAACTCAAAAGAGTTTGTAGTATTTACCTGTTAGCTACAGGACCAGAAATTAATTAGTGAATTGCGTTCTCTTGATAGAAACCTGTTCACATATTTTTTAATGAAAACATTTAAAAGACATCAAGTTTTTATTGACAGTGTTATTGTTGCCTTATGGAAATTATATCTTTTAGTGTATTTTCTTCGTGAGAACATAAACACACCTCAAGGTAATTAATGCTTTTTGTTTCGGTGGTACACTCAGCTATACTGGAATGTACATTTTATATTTATATCTACACTTGAACTACTGGAAAACTCGCCATTCAATGAGATACAAACACGGCATTTTATTTTTAGAAAATGGACACAGTAAACAAATTCGAAAAAAACGAAAAATTCTCACTACCAGAATTAAAAACTCACATCTTAGTGTTTTAGTTTTTAAAAAATACTAAACATACACGCGTACGTAAATGTAGTACACGTGAGTAATTCATATTCACATATTTATACCCAATGAAAGCATATTCTGATTCGTTTGTGTAGTGGGTGGTAAATGTTTTATTTATTAATTAAAATAACCTTTACTTTTACGGTGTTCACTTTCGATACTTGGTGGAAAGACATTATATTAGTACAAACCCAACATTCCTTTGTACTTTATTTCATTTTCAGTTGACAATTCTCGCAATGAGCGAAATCGGTGCTAACCTTTTTAATAAAGTGGAATAAAGTACAGAGGAATATTGTGTTTTTTATTAATAAAATGAACTTCCACAAGGTTCACTTTTAAGGTTGGTGGAATGGCATTATAATAAAAATAATAATAAAAGATTTTTAGTACTTTTTCCACTTCAAATTTTATTTGATCAGGACCGGTTTCGCTCCTGCTCGCTTTCTGCTCTTTTATATTATATATATTTTTTTTTAAAAAATATATATTTCTTTTGTAAGAATTGATATGGTTTTCAAAAATGTCTTTTTCAGAATCTTCATTGTTGCTGATTTTGTTGAAGTACATCAATTACATGGAAGCGGGAAAAACACTAAATCATCATTAAGTTATTCACTTTAGTAATGTAGTTTCATTTTGTTTAAAAATTTCCCAAATTTTAATTGTGTTTATAATTGAGATCATTTGCCACTTATTATTGATGATTTTTTTATTGTATGTTATAGGTGTTAAGCGTTTTAATTTTGTGTAATTATAATGTAATTTTTTAATCCTTTTAATTGTTAGTAATTGCTTACACCTTCTTGATTTCAATTTAACTTGTATAAATAGCACTGTTTAATTTATTTTCCTTATCAGTTGATAATGCTCGTGAAAAGCGAAACTGGTCCTGATCAAATAAAAGTTTAAGTGGAAAAAGTACTAAAAATCTTTTATTATTATTTTTATTCCACAAGGTTATCACCGAATTGATCTAAAATAAAATAAGATCCTTTTTTTGTTTATTCGCAAATTTAACATAAATATACGAAATTAATTACATACACTAATTTACATGTAGCATTTCGGTAAGCGTGAATTAAAATATTCAATTTTCTAGGTCTATTTGCGAACTGACTTAAATCCTTTTCTTACCAACCTTAAATAGCTGAAAGATGTGGACAGCAATGCGTTTCCTTCGACTATCGATTAACGTATATTTCTCGCACATTATTTCGAAAAACAAGATTGTAATATGAAATAAATAGTTCACAAAGTGAAAAGAGAGACCGCATACCAAAAAGGTTTAACTAAAATTTATTTGTACAATACCAACCTAGAAGTGTGTCCGATGGAAATAACCTTACTTTGAAGTCGTTAGATGTACCCTTACATTAACTATTAGGCTTTTTTCTGTTTCAATATTTAAAAAAAAACATCACCAGGTAGGGCAGAGCATCCAATCCCGAAATTTTCACTATAAAATCGTGTATAAATTTTTGCTCGGCAATTTTGAAATCCTGGGATTTTTCAAAAAAAAATTAGTCGATTTCAAAAACTCAGAAATTACGGAATTAACAAAATGAAAAACTTTTTTTAACCCTCGTCCAACTTTCCCGAAAATTTCTTAATCCCGAAATTGGTATTCCGAGATTGTAGGTCCTAAGGCCAAGCCCATTGTCGCTTTTTTTAACGTAATAAGGCTGGTTAGTCCGCTCTCTTTTATCCGTGTTCCTGGCAAAGTCATGAATGTGCTGTGGATGCCAGTCTCTTCTACCAACCGAATGGATCCTGAAGTCATGGAAAGCTACTGATGACCATCGATTGGATGTACTGAGCGCAGCTACGAGACGCTGGGATAACATGGGAGGAAGCAAAGAGACTGGCGAAGGATAGAGAATCTTGGAGGAACCATCTGGTAACCATATACTCTGTATAGGAAGCGGATATGAAACTTAAAATATTTAACCATACTCGAATGTAATTTGTCGAAAACAATAAATGATAATTGATTAATGTGGTAATATTGTAAATAAATTCTGACTTTTGTACATATCTGCAAACTAAAATCTTTTTTTAATATTTTAAAAGCTTTCAAGAGAAATTCGCTGCTTTTAAGTTTTGAAACAGCGATATTTTTTCAAGTTAAAATACGCAGTTTAAGTAAAGATAACTAATTTATATTATTAAAAATTCGCTGTCAGTATAAATTCGATCCGCTGTTAAAGGTGACACTTTCTCTTTTATATAGTTAACGGGTAGTGGAATGAGGAATGACTACATCAAATTAATTTTGTAAAATGATAAAATACGCAGTTTAAGTAAAGATAACTAATTTATATTATTAAAAATCCGCTGTTAGGATAAATCCGATCCGCTGTTAAAGGTGGCACTTTCTCTTTTATATAGTTAACGGGTAGTGGAATGAGGAATGACTACATCAAACTAATTTTCGAAATTATATGTTTTTAGATTTGATGAATTCCACGAAAATTTACAAAAAAAATATGTTTTCCTTAACAGATCACTTTCAGAAATACGGACACGTTTTGCCACCCCAGCAATAATTACCTCCCTCTAACAGCGACTCTTCCCCAGATTTAACCTTTATTTTTAAATTTACAGCCCCAAAAAACACCGGATATTTTTGAAGCTCGTTTGATGAACAAAAGAAAATATGTTGACATCAATTACGAACTGCGGAAAAAAAATCAACTAACCAATTATCGCGAACCTTGTTGACGTAAGGGTTAAAAGTGATTTTTTTTATTATTTTGTAAAAAGCCTAAGGCGGTGTAAAAAAATAAGGAAATATTTTTACTGTGATGTTTTTATTCAGGGTTTTGTTATCAGTTTCATTCGTATTTCAATAGTCAATGGCAAACAGACGCAAATGTATTTTTTTCAATTTTAAATTTTCCTTCGACACGGACCTATTATTAATGCACAACAAATAGTTGAATTCAAGCAAAAATCAGAATGCTTCTAAATGTTTCAATGTCATATTTTAAAACGTTACTTAGTTATCTCGATATTTTCTATTCATTTCACCAAGAAACTTTTCCAATTAACGATTTTTAACATGTTAACCGGGTATGATGAAATATTTCGTCATTCCAAAAAAGCAACTGTTGCTAGTGTGACAAAATATTCCGTCAAGACGCTTCAAATACTGCCCTCTAGCGGGCGTCACGATCTACGGTTTATTTTGTTTGGGTATCACATATTTACACGTCGTTCAGCGCTGATTTTATTTTTTATTTTTCCACTCTTTTGTTGACAAAAGTTCTGCACATGGCGAACTATGAAACGTTTCATCAAGTGTTTACTGTGGGCGTGACGAAATAATCCGTAATCCTATAGATTTAATTACCCGTTGCAGATACACACTTTTTAGCATACGCAAAACAAAATTACCCGGTTAAGAGGTTAAGCGCTTTTTCCACAGTTCGCGAGCTGAGTACTTACTACAAGCTTCTAAGAGTCAACTTTTGGCCAAACTAAAATAATAATGAGGCAGTCTTAAACGTAGCATTATCTACATGCTGTATTAATATAAAGTCGAAATTTTTCTTAAATTTCCAATAAGTCGTATTTTTATGTGCGCGTCGCAAGATATCTGCAGTTTCAACTTGAACGCCTGAAGATACCGAAAGGCGAAACCCGGGTCGTTAGTGACAAAACTTGTGTAAATGTACACAGGTTGAATAATATCTTTTATATTTTGATAATTTTATTCCTGTATTTTTTTTCAATTATCTGATTTTGATCAATTATTTTTATTTCTCAGTTATTTTTTACCATTATGATGTTTTGTATTCTTGCAGTGTGGTATTATTACATTTTACAATATTAACTTAGTACATTAATGATATCAAACACAAATTACGAAGAAAAAAAAACTCCTATTCCTATTTATTCTCAATTTTTTTATATATTTTCTCTAATAATAATGATTCTAATAACATAATGCATAATTATATTAAAATTTTCAATGCAGTGATGGGCTATTTTCTCATTTTCATTACTTAAAAATATTATATATATCAGTGAAACATTTTTCTTGCTAGACCAAATTGAAATCCTGTTTTATCTTTCCATAATTAAGATCGACAGTTTTATTTCTTTACATAATATGTATGAGCCCTCAAGAGGTGAAGTGAGCCAAGTAGTAAAATGATATTTTTTATTGAACTTATAAATACAATCACGACTTTACTTGATGTTGTGGTGGATTTCATATTTTTATTTTAGGGAGATGACACTATTGCAGTGTCTACTTACTGAGCTCACTTTACTTTCACTATACTTTAAGATAAGTAGAATATTATATGCCGGGTCCTATGACGCAGCGGTTAGCGTTGTGGCCTTCCGTGCCAGGCCTCACGGGCTCGAGTCCCAGTACGAACAACACTTTTTTGATCGATTTCTGTTTGAAGGCATGGGTGTTTGTGATGTCCCTCTCACCATTTTCGATCCTTCAACAACTAGGCGTAGCGAGGGCGATTAGTTAACTACAAATCCTGCCCTTTACTTCTATCCCTACTACTCTCTTTGAAAAAGAGAGTTTGAGAAACTGAGTAGCAAACAGTTCTCGTAGAAAAACTTCTGTTGAGACACCTCCATTAGGAGGCCATATGCTCCACGGTTCGGTGATTCTTCCGAACATTATTCTCCCGAACACGAACACTCCGAACAAGAATCGTCCGAACACGAAATCTCCGAACAAGAATACTCCGAACACCGATTCTTTCGGACTCGGAATCTTCCGCACACAGAACCTTCGGATATAGAATACTTCACACACCGAATACTCCGAACATTTAAATATTTTTAAATGAAAAATCATTGTTTTATTGTAATGTGGAATGTTTTATGGCAATTATGCCAAATATTTTTCAGAATTGAAACAAGCAAAATATTTATTTATAATGTATGTATATATTGTGTTTGAACAGTTTATCATTTAAGTATTTAAGTATTTTTGATTATTTATTTAGAAAAATTGTGCTGTATCCTGATAGGGCCGATATCTTTAATCGTATTGAAAAAAAGTATCATTCATATAGTTATTTAATATTGAAAATTCACATACACAGTATGTTTACATGATTTTATTATCTTACTGATACTCATATATTATACATTTAATTAAAAAATGTTTAGGTATATCAAATTTTAAAAATACTTTATCAAATTGTAATTTAAAAATTAGACTATAGTTATTAATTAAAAACACTTTTCAATGAAAGAATTGACAATATGTAAATGTAAATGTTAGTAAATATAAAATCTATGTGCTCCCTGTGTGGTCAACGTCGTTGGCTTCGGTTACGGAGGTCACGGGTTCGAATCTCAGTACGGACAGTTTTATAAATTGATTTTTCAATCGATTTATGAATTTCTGTTTGAAGGCATGGATGTATGTGACGTCTTGAATTCCCCCCTCCAAACCCATCCTATCCTATGAACTGGGCGTATCGAGAGCGATAAGCTTATCAACTAGTCCTGTCCTAGCCCTATCCTTCTATTCCTACTCTCTTTGGAAAAAGAGAGGTTGAGTAACTGAGTAACAAGCAGTTGTCGTAGGAACACTTCTGTTGAGATAAACTCCATTAGGAGTCCATAAGATCCACATTGGGAGCGGACATAGTAAATATAAGTTAGGTGCTTCGTTTTATTTTAATTTAGAAAATTTTATTGTTATATTTATGGAGTGAATTTCTATATTTTTAAGCTTTTTATAATTAAAAATTAAGAATGTATCGAAAATGTTTATTTAATTTTGTATTTTATTTCAGAATAGACAAAGCAATATAAGTCAGAGGACAGATTAAAGAGTTTTAATCTACACATTATATTTTGATGTTATGAATACGGCTAAAGTGATATAAAAATATTTTATTCTTAAATAAAAACTAACACATACATTTTTTTTATAAGCAGCTGTTTTGGATTACAAGTAGTGATAAAAAGAATTTTGAATACGAAAAATAATCTTGTTTTTGTCTTATCTCTTACCTTTCAAAAAATGAAATTTTTTAATACCTGGAGGCAGAAAGTTCATTCCAATGACCACTTTTATTGCTTTGTGAAAATAAGGGTCGGGTTTGTTTCCAATGCCAGATAACAATTATGTTTGTACTGAATGATTGTTTAATAAAAATAATATTATTTTCGGTAAACAAACCTTCGTAATATCACTTTCAATCTTATGCAACTGCTGGCATTCAATTGTATTAAATTAATATAATATAATGCCTTTTTATTTTAGGGTAAACATTTTTTTAAATACTTTTTCATTGGATCATAAGTGACTTATTACATCAATATACATTGAAACTGTGAAATAAATAACATCACTCATTTTAAAATAAAATACATTCAATACTAACCATTACATTTTTTCGCTGTCTTCTTTATTATTTTATTATAAAAAGTTTAAATATTGTTATTATTGTAATTCAATTTATTTTACTTAGATACTGTTATTAAGAGGATATAGTTCCTTCGCGCCTGAAAATAGAGTAAATCGATCGTTTGCCATCGACTAAATCTCGTGAACCGTTCACTTAAAAAAAAAAAAATTCAATAATTACATTTTCCAAACGCTTATTTACACTTGCATTTTTTTTCATGAAAATAGTCATATTTTCAAGAATAAACAGCAAACAGTTGACGCGGAATTTTTCAACTGCATTACGTCTTGATCATTTTTATAGTTTATTGTAAGATATCGAAGTTTAATGTCTTAGAAAGAAATGCAGATAAAGGTTTGTTTAAGAAAGTGAATTGAGCAGAATTTCCAATTTATGTAATATAATGATTGTACATCCATCTGAAATGTACCATTTCTCCCACTTTTTCTGACTGATTTTTAAAGTATAATTTGATCATAAATACTTCGACAAAAAATTGGAGTGATAAAAGACTTTAGTGTTTACATTTAAAAGCAAAAAAAAATAATGATAATAACACCAATAAATGGTAACCATTTTTCGGGGATGTCTTTTTCTTACCTACTATTTTTCAGTTTGAGATAGGGCTTGGTCTAGAGTGGATGTGTCAAATTTTTGTTCAATTTTATTAAATCACTGATCAACGAATATTAGAGGTACGAATCAAAGCAATGTATTGTTTACTCTACCATAAAAAACGGTTAAATATCGGTTTGGGTTAGGGTTGCCCAAAGCGATGACAAATAATATTATTATTTATAATACAATAATGTCTAGTGCAATATTTATGCTGTAGGTCAAATTGAAGTTTTGCATTCCTACTGAGTCGCCTTAAGATTGAAAAGTCGATCCCAAGGCAAAAAAGGTTGGATACCCTTGCTTTAGCTTAATACAGCGATTTCCAACATGGAGGCGTGGACTATTGTAAAACGAGGCGCGAACAGTTCAAAATATTTATTTACCCTTTAAAACGTGTCTTTGTTACTTACTATATGAAAAAAAGGATGGGGAGGCGCATTAACACAAAGGTTGGAAACTACTGGCTTAATGGATAATTATTTTAAAATAATTATTTGGCAATGCTTTTAAGCAGAGATTCTATGTATCTATACATTCTTTGTATTCTTTGTATATAATATTAACAGTAGATGAATAAAAGCATTTTTCACATTAGTATTTATGAATCTTTTCTATGTTTCAAAAGTTTTGTGCCGCTTACAAATGGGAAAGATATTTGCTAAAAAAACAAAGTTCGTCGTCTAAAAGTAAAAAAAAAATATTATTAAAAACAAAAAAATATTTGAAAAGGTAAGATTTTAATATGTCACAGCCCTGCATATCGTCGAACACGCAAGCTGGCAATAAAGAAAGTTCTCAAACATTTATTAAAAAATACGAATATATCTATGCATTCGCTATAAATTATTTGAATAACTACTCTTGATCTGGTCTAATATTCATTTAGTTTCTTCCTTATCGAGTTCGACTATATAGAATCTTGAAGTAAAAATATTTCCATTTAGTAAAATGAGCACCCAATCCTTACTTTATGCGATTTTTTTTGGATGGCACCGTTACGTTTTTTCATATATTTTTGGTACTTTGTTATACGGATTTGGAATCGATTTTTCAAATTATATGAAAATTAGTCTTTTTTACGCACCACTTTCTGGAACCAATGTATCATCCTGATATTTTTGATCTTAGATTCAAAAGATCAATAGAAATATGGAATCCGCAATACATTTTAGATGCTATTAATAAAAAAACGTAAAGAAGTCACTGTGCGAAATGTTCAATCGATTTGAAAAGAACGATTACTTAACTTACAATAATTTAAAAATATCGAAGTTTCTTAATTATTGTCAGTTAAGATAATTTTCGGATTAAATAATCGTCAAAACTAAAGCGCGAACCAAAAATAACTATCAATTGCAACTTATAATTCTTTTACTCGATACTTTTCTATTTTAATCTTATTATGTCAATATTTTTTTATGTTTTAATCTTTTTTATGCAACAAAATTATTTTTCAAAACTGTATTCATCAATATCATAAAAAATCATATCAAATCAATATCATAAAAATAGGTTATACAAAATTAAAAATAATTCTTTCAATATATTAGAGAAAGTTTGAGAATTTTGTATTATATGCTTTGTTTTGCTTATCGTCACAAACCGTTAATTTATGAAATACGATAGCTTACTGTTGCTACCATGTACCAATACCTCATTACTGTCTAAATACCCATTCGTGTGTTGGGTGGTATTGTTATTTTTGTAATGAAATGTAAAAATGTTTTGCTTGTTTTGATACTGTAAAAATACGTATAGTGGTGGTTACCTATTTAAGTCAGTGCAATATTTATGCTGTAGGTCAAATTTAAGTTTTGCATTCCTACTGAGTCGCCTTAAAAATTTATTTGCATTTAACATTATTCAACAAAAACTTTTTATTTAAAGTTTTTATTTAAGAATAAAATATTTTTATATCACTAGCCATATTCATAATATCAAAACATAATATGTATATTAAAACTCTTTAATCAGTCCACTGACTTAAATTGATTTGTCTGTTCTGAAATAAAATACAAAATTAAATAAACATTTTCGATACTTTCTTAATTTTTAATTATAAAAAGCTTAAAAATATAGAAATTCACTCCATTTTCGAAATTAAAATAAAACGAAGCACCTAACTTATATTTACTATGTCCGCTCCCAATGTGGATCATATGGACTCCTAATGGAGTTTATCTCAACAGAAGTGTTCCTACGACAACTGCTTGTTACTCAGTTGCTCAACCTCTCTTTTTCCAAAGAGAGTAGGAATAGAAGGATAGGGCTAGGACAGGACTAGTTGATAAGCTTATCGCTCTCGATACGCCCAGTTCATAGGATAGGATGGGTTTGGAGGGGGGAATTCAAGACGTCACATACATCCATGCCTTCAAACAGAAATTCATAAATCGATTGAAAAATCAATTTATAAAACTGTCCGTACTGAGATTCGAACCCGTGACCTCCGTAACCGAAGCCAACGACGTTGACCACACAGGGAGCACATAGATTTTTATATTTACTAACATTTACATTTACATATTGTCAATTCTTTCATTGAAAATTGTTTTTAATTAATAACTATAGTCTAATTTTTAAATTACAATTTGATAAAGTATTTTTAAAATTTGATATACCTAAACATTTTTTAATTAAATGTATAATATATGAGTATCAGTAAGATAATAAAATCATGTAAACATACTGTGTATGTGAATTTTCAATATTAAATAACTATATTAATGATATTTTCTTTCAATACAATCAAAGATATCGGCCCTATCAGGATACAGCACAACTTTTCTAAATAAATAATCAAAAATACGTATTAAATGATAAACTGTTCAAACACAATATAAAAATACATTATAAATAAATATTTTGCTTGTTTCAATTCTGAAAAATATTTGGCATAATGGCCATGAAACATTCCACATTATAATAAAACAATGATTTTTCATTTAAAAATATTTAAATGTTCGGAGTATTCGATGTGCGAAGTATTCTATATCCGGAAGGTTCTGTGTGCGGAAGATTCCGAGTCCGAAAGAATCGGTGTTCGGAGGATTCTTGTTCGGAGTGTTCGTGTTCGGGAGAATCATGTTCGGTAGAATCCGTTCACCGATTTGATGGTTCTTATTAGGGCACTTTACATTGGGATTTTGGCGTGGACGCCAAAAGAACGTGGTAAATACTGTCGAATAAACCGTTCGGGCTATCCGGCATCCAAAAGTGTTGTCACTAAAAGAGGCAAAATGGTTGGCGTCCACGAAAATAGGAAGGACAAATGGAGCGCGGGCAGAAATGTCAGTGTAATGTCTAATCGTGTGGGAAACGCGGCGTTTTGGCCTGTTGCGTGGAACGCTTGCAAGTAGGGGACTTTTTTCGAGAGTTTTCGTTCTGTCTATGCTCTTATCTGAAATGTCAAACGTCAAACGTCAAACCTCGTACGCAAAAATGGAAAACCGATTGAGTAATGTTAAATTGGCGGTATCTTGCATTGGCCTCAGCTTAATCTATGAAGAGAAAAAAAGAAAAAAAACGAAATTGCTGGGTTAAACTTTACAGGCAGCGCTACTCCCACCTGCCGTTAATTAATGAATTAAGGGAAAACTATCCAGACCATTTTAAAAAATATTTAAGGATGGACAGTGTATTTTTTGCCACTTTGCTAGACAAAGTTAGGCACAGAATCCCCAACAAGGGTTTTGTGCTTAAAAACAGTATCAGTGCAGAGGAACGACCAGCAGCAATTCTACAATTTTTGGCAACAGGCCATTCATTTAAAGACCTAAAATTCAGGGCAGGAGTATCGTCTTCGGCATTGAGTATTCTGATACCAGAAACCTGCAAAGCTATATATGAGGTTCTCAAGACAGATTACATGAAAATAATTAAAATTCGTTAATAAATATATTTGATATATTTTTTAAAAAAATATTGAAATCAATAAATAATAAAATAAATAAATATCGGATTTATTAATAATCAACTTAAAGTCTTGTAAATAAGCTATAGTCGCTTAACTCACTCCGTAAACTTTTATTTCTATATAACACGGTGGAACAGCGTTCCGGCACTTTTTTTAACGGAATTTTTAATGTGTCAAATTAATATTCGAAAAATATTGACTACGTCTCTTTATCTTGTGTACATTTTGAATGTAATGTACCTGGTGTCGTAACACTCATACATTATTGTCATGAAACAAAACTAAAACGGGTTCATAGACTTACTCTGTACTGCATGATTTAGTGTACTTTTTGTATCACATGAATTCCATCTGCAATAGTTTTGTTACTTTTGTTCATTAAACTTGTCAGTGCACCTTTGACACTTTTCTACCATTCAAAATAAATTGATAAGTAGTCACTCATAGGTAGACAAAGCTTCCATGATGGATCTCAAAAATTCGAACAGTATTTACTTCAATCGTTTTATGTTCGAAGGCATTGGTGTTTGTGCTATTTGTAACAAAGTCCTCCCAGCCTTCCAATCCTAAAATTAATGGGGAAAAACAAAAGCGACTAGTTAAGTACTAGTCCTATTTTTCTATCATTACTTTCGCGAAAAGGGTGAGGTTAAGTAACAAGCAGTAAACTTATATTGAGATAACTCCATTAGGAAGCCGTATGCTCCACATTAAATAGGGATTGAAAAATCTCAAAAAAGCACTGGTTAAAATTGTATTTAATTCTTTATTCAGAAAACGTTGTTATAGTATATAAACATCAAACATACTATTTATCAACATAAAATTGTATTTATTAAGTAACCATATTTTTTTTGTTCAGAAAACGTTGTAATAGTATATAAATATCAGTTATATTATTAATTAGATTAAAATCTTATTAATTAGTCATAATTTCATATATTTTTTGTTTTAAAAAATTTTAAAGAACTAAAAATGAAATTTTTGTATGGGTAGTCCAAGTGCATAAATCGAATGTAGAGAAAGAAATTATATTAATAAGAAAGATTATCTTAAGAGAAATAAAGAAATTATATTTTTGAGTATTATTGCACCAAGGTTCGACCTGCAGATTTCTTTCAGACATTTAAGAACATTTGAAAGCATCGAACTGCAGTTTCGTCTATTTTAAACATGCTAATAAAGTAACGACATTTAAATAAAATGAATATGTTAGGTATACATCTAATTCTGACTATATTTATGATTTTAAATAATTTACTTGTAACCTAAAATATCTATTCTACAATAAGTTATATCTGAAATTGCTTCTACTGAGGTTTTATTTTTCATGTGGAACCTTGTATACTAGGGTATCCAATCCCGGAGCCTTTTTCCAATCCCGGGATTTCGGGATTGAAAAATTTTCAATCCCGGGATCCCGGGATCCCGGGATTGAGATAAATCTACCGAGGAATTTGAAATCTCCGATTTGGTATACTTTTTCCCCGAATTCCGACAAAACCTCGTTTTTTTTTTTTTTTTTTAGCTCACCGAGGAATTTGAAATCCTCAATTCGGTATACTTTTTCCTCGAATTCCCACAAAACCTCGTTTTTTTTTTTTTTTTAGCTCACCGAGGAATTTGAAATCCTCAATTTTGTATACTTTTTCCCCGAATTCTCACAAAACCTCGTTTTTTTTTTTTTTAGCTCACCGAGGAATTTGAAATCCACAATTTGGTATACTTTTTCCCCGAATTCCGACAAAACCTCGTTTTTTTTTTTTTTTTTAGCTCACCGAGGAATTTCAATCGACAATTTGCCAATTTCATCTCACTTTTCGAGATTTACTACAAAATTCTCAATCCCAGGATACTTTTTCCCCGAATCATTCGGGATCAGATCAGAAAATGGATCAGAAAATTGAACGGGATCCCGGGATTACGGGATCCCGGATCCCGGGATTGGATGCCCTATTGTATACCCAAGGCGACGAAATAGAGCATAGATTGCGAGGCGATGTCTATGGTTCGCCTGCACGACGGCGCGGGCAGTGTGCAGACCCTTATCGGCGTGTACACGACGGCGTGCCATTTTGGCGTGACGTACTTACTGGACGCCGACCTCTCGAATTTGGTAACAGTTTACATGACACGATATCCGGCACACTCTGATATACGTCATCGTATCCTGGACGCCGGAATCCCAGTGTGCGGGCTCCTACCGTCTGAAATAATCAACCATAGGCAATATTTTTTTTAAATTGTACAAATGAAATATCGCGTTTGTTCACACTAGAGGTCTGCACTGGCCAAAATTTTACAAAACTACCCGGTCCGAGCCCGAAAAACTCACGCCCGACCCGGGCCTGAGTCTAACACCGCACTCGTTACCCGAACCCGACCCGAAGCCCGAAACTCCTTATTTTAGCTCGCCGAGGAATTTGAAATCTTCGATTTGCTATATTTTTTCCCAGATTATCTCCGAGATTAAGTCCTTTTTTTTTTAGCTCACCGAAGAATTTGAAATCCTCGATTAGCTATATTTTTCCGCAGACTATATCCCAAATTCCAAAGCCCGGCCCGGCCCGAGCCCGACTCTCAATTGCGCTTACCCGCCCGAGCCCGGCCCACGGGCCGGGTCGGGTAAGAGCTTGCGGGCCAGGCCCGGGCCCGTGCAGACTTCTAGTTCACACTAAACTTGTTACTCCTGTCAAACTATTCTCGCTGGTCTCTGGCGTAAACATAACCTCTATTGTAAATAAAGATGATACTTTGGTTATTTTAATAAATTGATCTATGTAACGAACACAAAAAAATATTCTTACAGTATTTTTATGCCTGATTAGTTCTGCCCACTCGCTATATACGCATAAGAGTGATTGTAATGAGACAAACATATGTGTCTGACGTTTACTACAAATATGCTACCTAAAGTATATTAGTTTATGATGCTACCTTTTCTACCTGAAAATCAACTAAAGGCCGCTAATAGCAACGCAGTTCTGTAGGAAACTGCCAAACTATAAGGTAAATTTGTCATACTTCATCACACGGACTATTGCGGCGAAAAACTTCACAAACTAAGCTAAAAACCACTCCACAATTTAAAATTAATATATGAGAGCTTGGCAATCGACTTAAAACCACACATTATTACGAAGAACACTGATAAATTATACGAAATGCTCTAAAATATCTAATAATTCAAGGAGATCAGGGAATGCGATAATTTACTCGATATACGAATATGATATCCGTATGGAACAGGTCATAAAGATGTCTAATTGAATTTCTTAAATCCATAATTGAGCAAATTTGAAATATGTCGACGAATTTTACTTGTAATACATATGAATTATCGGTTCCTTAGATTCGTTTTTTTTTTATATTGTCCTATTGAGAATTAAATACCTAGGAATTGCATTGCTTTTTGTGGAATTTGTCAATTTTCAGGGAGAAATGGGTAGCATGTTGTAGAGTATTTACTTTTCATGATACTTCTTGTTTTCAATCATTCAAGAAGAAATAATAAAGCATTTAAAGGTGGTTACCATATCCAGCTTTGTTGTATTGTTTCAGAGTAATATAACAAATAAGACTGCCTTTATTTATGTTTTCATTCAACTGTTTAATAAAATATCAACAAAATACAATGATAAGTAATAAAATAACAAAGAAACCAGTCAACCAAATTTAAACAACGGACTTCCACAAAACTGTTATATTCAATGAATCAAAATCTTTTTATACACAAATATTTTTTTAAAAGAGTTAAGAAAGTGGGATTTCTGGGTAATTGTCTGTTTTGTACATTAGTTGATAATTCATTTATTATACTTATATCGGAAAGGGGTACAATTTTTTTTACCCCAAATTCATAAAAATAAATCTTTTAAAATCCATTAATATCGTATTATTTCACACCAAACAGCGTGAGCTTCATTCAGCTAACCGATGGTTCGTTGATGATGTTGTTGCCTGCCCGAGAGGTATTGCATTCATCTCTTCTGAATGTGGCTGTGGGCTTGGAATCCTGCAAGGATAAAATATGCCATTCACAATTACTCAGGAGTCTACTGTTCTAATTTATCGAAAGATTTTAAATTTTTATCTAAATTCATAATATTGTGTAATGGTATAGAAACTAACAATTTCAATGAAACCTCTATTATTCATTTATACTTTTGAACGTCTGTGACAGGGTAAATAATAATATTTTTAACCTTACTGCATTAGCGAATATATCAGAAATAATTTCTTTAACTGTAAAAATCATTATTATTATGCCACTTTAGAGACCATTCAATGCTTAATCTGTTATCGCTCAAACCTGCATTCATTTGGTAATTTGTAAAACCAATTAAATTGTATGCCGTTTACAAGATTTTAAAATATCAACCTTTTCCTACTTCCAAAATATTTTTTGTGTCACTAACGTGCATGCCAAACTACGGTACAACTCTGGGCAAGTATTTTGTTAAAAATTCATTGAGCAACCTGTTCACAGTATTAATTATTGTAATTGAATGTGACTTGCCTCTTGACTTCAGAAATTTTATATTTGTTTCCAAGTTCTACTTTTGATTTTATTTAAATGTTTTTCCAATAAATGTGAATTATAAGAAAAAAGGTTTGTTTATATGCTTCCTCTTCTTTGACCATATTCGCTCCCTATGTGGAGCGTATGACGGCCACGCGGCACCTCTGTGTTTCCCTGTCTCTCGTCAATTGCTTTGTTTCCTCCCATGACATGCCAGCATCCCTCAGTTCCGTCAGGTAGTTTCCATAGAATCTACTCGACGGAATCCCACTGGTCTAAAGAAAAGGCGGGCAGGATTAAGGCTTTCTAGAGGCATCCGCAGCACGTGACCCAGTCGCTGTCTTGTACGTTCCCTTATCTCCGAATTCCTCACAAAATTAAAAATATGTTTATATACCAAACAAAAAAAAGTTCCAATCCTTTCGTTGACTAATATCTTCCTTTCAATCGTAGTGTTAGAAATGTTAAAATAGAATTCATCGTGGACACTTCCCGGATATCTCGCAATAACATCCAGAATATTAAGATCATTGTCGCAAATCTGAAAATGAATTAAAAAAATATCGTTTTTTGAATCTTTGAATCACTCCCATACCAAGTGGTTGCAAAACACTGGTACAATTTGGAGGGTAAAAGACTATCTTGATGTTTTTTTTTTAAATGAAGTATCTCAGGGGTGGACGGCACAGTTATCTTTAAAAAGAAGGACTTTACGCTTCTGAGTAATCATAGAAAAGTCCAGATTTAAAAATATTGGTGGTCATCCATGCCTTCTTGTTGGCGTAATATTTTATATTTTTGAAACATGGGTGTTTGTGATGTCTAAAATTTCTTCCCATCCTTCAATAAATGGGCGCAGCAAGAGCGATTAGTTAACCACTAGTTCTCTCTTAGCCTTATCCTCCTACCCCTACTACTCTCTTTGGAAAAATTTGTTGAGATATCTCCATAAGAGGCCATATGCTTCTCATTGGGAACGGACATGAAAAAAGAACCTGATTAAATCAAGTACATGGTGTAATTCAATAAATCCTCCATATTAATTCACTCAAATCAATTGGCTTCTTTTTTCTAGTCTCAGAGTATGTACTGCTCGTGGTGAAGTACTCAATGTTGTTGGTTTTTAATTGCGGTGCCAATGAGTTTGAATCCCCAAAAAGATCTTTAAAATCTACAGCTGAATGTTGTTCTCTGAGTAACAACAAATCAACATACTCAAGGATTGAAGTCTCCGAAATGTTTATTTAACAAAAAATGCTTAGTTCTCAACAAAAGCTCTTGTTAGGATGACAATTGATTCATCAGCAAAACCCACATTTACTTGAAGAAATGGGAAAGTTATTCAGAGTCTATCAGATGCAACAGTTTTTCTGGATACGCTTTTATAAATGTATTCAGAGTCCACAAATCATTTAGTTGCAGACTGATTAATAAATTTCTAACATATACTTCTCCAAGTCTCTTTATATCTACATGAAAAGGGATTTATAGTTGCTGATATTATGGGTTAGGTGAAATATTTGATGTGATTAAAGATTTTCTAAATATTCGAGGTTATATTGATTGTTAACCGATATTTTGAATATTATAATCATAGAAAATTCATACAAAACTGAACTATGTTAGACCTACTATATCATTTGTTGCTTGACATCTGGTCTTATGAATTCTTTATGTTATGTACTTACCGTAAACTGCGAATTTTCAATGGAAAGAAACGCTATGTTTTACATTAACCTTCAAGTTATTATATGCAAAATTCTTCTTATTTCAACTTTTCCCTAAATACCAATAATAACTAGCTGATATTTATTGTAATCTACAATGATACCTCAATCAATGCAATGAAAATATTACGCAAATTTGTCTGGGATCACTTTGTATCCCATTGCTCCTCGTACCCTGTTTTCGACATTTCAGTACTCGAGTGTTAAAAGACAATTTTAACCATTTCTTCAACAATTGTATAGTCGGCCCAGAACTAATTACACTCATCAAAGCAGCATATTCAAATACTGAAAATCTTTTGACAGATGGAAATACATTTCCACTGAAATAAACTGATGATATATATAAATCGTGTATTACTTTTAATGATATCATTATTAACATTTTTAATTTGATTTATATGATTCAAAGAAAAAAAAACAACTTTGATTCATCAAATGAATGAGACTAAATGTAAATACATACTTACACTCAGGGCCGGCTCTAAGCGTGTGCGGCACACACAGGCGCCGGCTCTAAAAATAATCAGAGGGGCGCAGATTTTGGTTTTTTGAGGTGCCAAACTTTGGCCAAAGGCGCCTCGCACACAGGCGCAAGAATCCACGGGCCGGCCCTGCTTACACTATTTGCAAAATCCCTCACGTGTCCAAGGAACTGGGATATGGAGCAGATTTAAAAAAAACGTTCTGTTATTTTATTTATAAAGACAAGATGTATTTATCATTCAGTCTGTCTGTGAAGGGGATTTCACACATCGAAGACACATGTTTTTATCTAGGAAATAATTCACAATTCAGATGACTATAATATTTCCAGATCAGGGAATGAGTGACGAAAGATTAGACCGCTTGGATTTGTTCTTTCACAAATGATGCAGGTCATTCGTCATTCAATTCAAATTTTAAGACCTAACAATATTTTTATGAAGTATACAGATAAGACTTGTAACTAGATTTTTTTTTAAATTCTACTGTTTGATGTCACTTTCATCTTTTTTAATTTCTCAACAGACTTACTAAAATCCTGTCAAAACTACCAAATAATAGCAAGCAATCGTTCATCAACCATTACCATAGAACAAGGTAATAATCTATTATTTATCTCTACTGTTATGATAGATTTCTGTACTACAGAATCTTCTTATAATATGAAATAACATATCAATCATAATAAATATTTTACCTTTCGATTGATAGTTGTATTATTGATCATATTTATTCTGGGTGGTTGAGTAAACATAGCACAAACTGTGAACACATTTAAGAAACAAAATTTATTGATATGAAATACAAAGCACTGAAATTCAGCGTTTAAACATATTGAACAAAAAAATAAGATTTCAAAGAACAGTCATTCAAGAAAAATATTCAAAAGTAATAATGAACTAGTTTACTTAACATTTTTAACTATGAGTTTTATGATTTAAAAAAAATATTTACTTCTTGAAATAATAACTAATATTCTTCCCAGATTGGTCTGTATCCAAAATAAAGGTTTTTATATGTTTGTGTGTGCCAATACTACAATCAGAATATAAGAAAAAACCTGATTTACTAAAAATTAACTCACCACTCAAAAGGTTACACATTTATTTGTATCAGATTGGAGTCAGACTATTAATCATATAATATTATAATTTTATATTTAGTCTAAGTTGTACTCTTGTCACTCCTTTAGATCACATAAAGAAGAATATTCTTATCAAGATAACGTCATTTATGATTTGGTATTTAAGCGTATTCATTAAAAAACAAAGGTAAAAATAAATTATATTGTGTTTAGGATGACACTGAAATATCTTTCACAACTATTATACTGGCACATCTGTATTTAGCCAAAGTTATTACGAATAAGCTTGAGAAAATAAAAACTTTTAACAAGGGCACTTGGAAGAAGTTTTTGCAAGATATGGTGAAATAATAGTTATAAAAAAATGTTTAATAAAGCTTTTCTCACACTAAGTTTCAATGTTGAAATAATTAATAAGACATTCGATATAAAGGAATAATTGAAAAAAGATTTTTATAAATAATAAAGAAAGAAATCAACCAACATATTTCTTAACTTAAATTACGGATAAATCACAAAAAGCTATTCCTATTATAAATGGGCGAAAAAAGTGATATTTTATTCGTGTCTATCACTGGGAATGTTTTATGATGCACTAGTTGTGCATAACACGTGGCTCAATCAACAAAATCTTCTGTATCTGTATTGCTCAATGTAAATAAAGTACTTTAAAAACAAAATTAACTGATATGAAGCACATAATACTGATATACGGCATTGACGTATAACATACCAGATGAAATACTTCCCAAATTCAGTCTTAGTATGAATATCATACATCAGAGATTACTTTTAAGTACAAATTAATTATAAATTTAATATATCTAAACGGTCCAATATTACCCGTAACTGGAACACTGGTGTATCAATCATAAATAAGTTAAAATATTAATTATGCCATCGGAAATAATACAATCTGTGATATTTAAAGTCATCTCAAATATCATTTAAAACAAAATAATTCTAATTATATACTAGATTCGATAGAGATCTGTAACCCTCTATATCAGCGATTTCCAGCCTGGGAGGCGTGGAGTGTTGCAAAGGGAAGCGCGAGCAGTCCAAAATATTTATTAACCCTTTAAAACGTGTCTTTGTTACTATATGAGAAAAAATATTGGGAGGCCCGAAGATATTTTCTTCAAAGGGAGGCATAGTAACATAAAGGTTGGAAACCACTGCACTATATAGTTAAAGCTGTGTGCTATAAGTTAAACCACTATTTTTGATTATGAGATATTAATTAATAATAAAAAGCAGGCATTATATAGTACAAAATGAGATTAAAGAATGGACGAAAGAACTAAAACCTGATGAGTAACATGATTTCTTAATGTAACCATCTGAAATAATATATGAAATTCATAATCTTTTACAAGCTCTCAAATATTATTTGAAACCAAATATCAAATTCCATTAAGAAAGTAATGTTTCGGTTTACTATAAATATTAATACAAATAAGTATAATATCTAGATGAGTTCAATCTTTACACATACCCTGAATCTATTAATAATTATGCTAGTATACTAGTTTGTAAACCGACTGCAGATCTGTAATTCTCTATATGGTTGAAGCTGTGCACTAAAGATGTACCATTTTAACTTGACTGTGGCAGAACTCAGAACTAAAATTGTCGCCCTAGGACATGTTGACTATGGCAACGTTAATGATGCGATGGTGGCGCCCTCGCGGGCAGTCAAGTTACGCTGGTACATCTATAGTCACATCTGATTGTAAAAATATAACTAAAGGAAACAATTTAAAACAATATTGTATAATTGAACTGGTAGTAACAACGAGATATACTATACTGCACCACTGCACCTTTTTTTAACCCACTTGTTGTGTTTGTAAAGCATTTTATACTTAAAAAATAGCAGGTATGGTGCAGTATTTAAAAGAAAATAAACAATTTATAAAAAAATTTAAACATAATTAAAAGAAACCATTTGAAACAACATAAACTTTGTTATTTAAAACACTTTTGTGTATTAACTCTAATATTATAATATGTAGTTTAAGTTGTGCTCTCCTTACTTATATAGATCACACCGGGGGTGGGGAAGCTTTTCTTTTCCAAAGGCCGCATTCATTTGTCTGATTCGACATGAAGGCCGCAGTAAACATTGACTAGGGAATTTTTGGCCGGAAACAATTTCATATCAATTTCTAAAGCCCAGAAATTTGCGGATTTCCCAAAATTACCAGCGTGGGACCTTTTTTTAAGTCTCAAAGATTTTGACATCAAAAATCCCAAGAATTCACGAAATTACAAAAATTTACAGAATTAGAGAATTGGCCAGAATGCAGCACCAAAGTGAAAAGGCCGCAGGTTCCCCACGCCTGGATCACATTGTAATGTAAAATATTCTAATTTAGGTAACATCTTTTATGATTTGGTATAGCTTAACGTGCTAACAATATAATGAAAATTATAAACTTATCAACTACAAACTATAACCGTATTCTTTATCAAATGTATAAACAAAAATGAGATTGTATTGAGAATAACACAGACATTTCTTTCAGAAGTATCACACTTACACGCTTCCTTAATTTAACCAAATCTATACACAAGAGATTGAAAAAAGTACAAACTTGGGTGCAGATGGAAGATGATAGTGCATGTTACACTGAAGTAAAAAAAAAAAAAAAAATATATATTAAATGAAGCTTTTCATAAACCAGTACAAACTAAAACTTTAAAAGAATTATTATATAACTGTCACTTGGCATCATTAAGCTTTGACTTGAGAAGTCATTGAACCCTGGATTATAATATAATAATGTTATTATGCATCGAGATAACCAAGAGTAAAGCGTATTGTTAGGATGTAAATGTTACCAAATATGTTATCATCTATACGTATTTTGTATATATAAATATATGTTGATTCTTACATAATTTACGTACAAAATACAAAAATACTAAGTAAAACTAAAAATATTTAATTCGTTATTCAAAGTTAGCTTTTTTTAAAATAGAAATCTACAAAATTTAACAAAAAAACGAGTTCTTGAACTATTCCTAACATTATATCCAGTCTTCATTTGGGTTTGAAGCTTAAGACAACAAGATGAACCGTAATAGTACAGATATCTGTAAATCTGAAGACAGATTTACATAAACAATAGCAAACAATAAATCTTTTCAACCACTGTTGGATTAATCTACTTATGTATACAAAAAATATATTATGTCCTATCGACTTGAATTTCATTTAGTTTCATCGCCTTTCGGAGCTTCTTTTGCTGGCTGAACATCTAGATCCGCTCTCTTCTTGTTGAGCTCGTTCAGCAAGCTGACAATCAACGGGTTGTGAAATTTTCCTTCCGTGACAGTGAAGAATTCTTGCAATGTCTGCGGAGTCTTGTTTCTCTTTTCGTATTCATAAGCTTGCATAACCATGTCAAAGCAGTCGAGCTCCTTCACAAATTTCGCTTCAGGGCTGGATTGAGTTTCATACTCCTGAAACAAGTTCAAATTTAATAGTGTGAGAATTGATATTTTGCAAAATTCGTTCAGAGTTAAGCGAGTGAGTAGTTCTGTCCACGGATGGATGATATGGAGAAACCTTTGATATCCCTTTGGTTATTCCAGCTAAGGCTCATTGTTTTCATAGAGGTTTCAACACTCGATTAAAAGGAGATTCTAGCTTGGAATTTCAAACAAGTAAAGACAGTTCTAACTTTGACAGATAAATCTAATTTTGATGTTTAAAATATTTATTAAATCATTAAAAATTGATAAAATACACGTTTGGTTTTTCTTTACATCATATTCTCTCCTATCATACATTAAACATAGGTAAGCTTACTTATTTTATTAATACCATTGAAGCTAAATCATTTCCCATAACTATAAGAGTAATTAACTATTCGAAACTTCAATGAAGTTAGCCATTTGCAAAAAACATATCATATCTACATTGAATTGCAATGTTCCTTAAGCAGTGTAGTTTTCATACTTGTTTTGATAGTCATGTGGTAAATTCATATTTTCAACTTTTTGAAACTGAATCTTTTTAACTCTCCCATTGAATATATTTGAACATCAAGATTACCCAATATAAAAAAAATTTAAAGCATTAGCGAGCTATTTTATAGAATTTACGATATAAATAAATACCTTATATAAGTTGTAAAGCATAGCACCAGACGGGCCAGTCAGACCCTCAATCTCCTTCATCGCTTCGTCTTCACGTCTATGCTTCTCATCAGGTGAAACTCCACAGAATGGGGTTAGATCGCCGACGATGCATTCTGCTAGATCATGAACTAAGGCTGAAAATAAGGAAAGAACTCACTCAATACATAAAATAAATTTATAATCATTGAAAAATTCTCTATTGCGCATATGTAAAGCAAGAAACGTTTGAGCATAGTAAAATAGTTGAGACTATGTACCAGTTTATATATATATAAAGAGATTTGAAAATATATTACCATAACTGCAATTATTCTAACATCATAAATTCTGCAAAGTAAATCAACGCTTGCCAGAGTAACCAATATAGAAATGTAAAATTATTAACAAATGTATTAAGATATTAAAACATATTTTACTTAAAAAATCAATCATAAATAAAAAAAACCATCCATATTACACCAAATTGTGCAAACCATATAACAATAGTAAATATATTGACAGCGCAATAATAATTAACATATTACACAGCAGCAAATGAAAAATAAATTTATGCATGTTCCTTCTCACGGTATATATAACTTCTTCCCTATCGATTGTGTCAGTACCATGTTAGGGAAAGTGATATATTAGCCAGCTCATTCTGAAGATCTTTCTCTTACCGATTTGAAGGCACTTAAATCTGTCCAGACCGTCTGAATCCTTTAATAGAAAGGTCATCATTCCCATTCTGTACATATGTCCGGCAATGGATTCGCAGTCATCTATTCCTATTATGACCCATCCGGTACGTTTCTCATGCTGAAATCATCAAAATTAATGATTATTATTTATGTCCGATTTCAAAAAGATAAAATGATTGCGCTCACGGAGAGTAAAAAGTATATAATAGTTTAAAAGAAGCGTGGTTATTATTCATGATTTTGATGAAATCACATTCGGTAAATTTGTCATACTTTACCACACGGACTATTGCGACGAAAAACTTCACAAACTAACTAAAAACAACGCCACGATTTAAAATTATTTTTTGAGAGCTTGATAATCACGTTAAAACCACACATTATTACGAAGAACACAAAAAAACACAAAAATTATGCGAAATACGAAATATTTTTGAAATATTAAATATTTTTGAAATATTAAATATTTTCGAAATATTATCAATCTCTCAAAAAATAATTTTAAATCTTGGCGTTGTTTTTGGCTTAGTTTGTGAAGTTTTTCTCCGCAATAGTCCGTGTGGTGAAGTATAACAAATTTACCTTACATTCATTCCTATTCTTGGGATTTCCATAAGTAATAATTAAAATTAGTGTTTGCAAAAGAAAGGATGAATTGTTGTTTTTTGGTGGTCATTTCTAGATTGTATATTTGTCAACTGAAGATGAATGCGAAATATCTGAAAATATAGGTTAATTAGTTGTTTTAAAACATCAAACAGTGATAATTGTAGAGTATAGCTCGTCATGGATTATTACACCGAAAAACTACACAAACTAAGCTAAAAACAACGCCACGATTTAAAATTATTTTTTGAGGGCTTGATAATTGCGTTAAAATCACACATTAAAAAGAAGAACACTGATAAATTATACGAAATATTTCGTATAATGTATCAGTGTCCATCTTTTTAATGTGTGATTTTAACGCGATTTATCAATGCTTCAATAAATATTTTAAATCGTGGCGTTGTTTTCAACATACTTTGCCGCAATAGTCCATGTGTAAGTAAAGGATAATTTAAAAAGTATGGCGGTGTACAGTGAGAATTTGTCATATTTTGGATAATTTATTTGTCAGCGTTCTTCATATTAATGTGTGATTTTAACGCGATTATCAAGCCCTCAAAAAAAATTTTCGCAGTAATAATCCATGACGAGCCATGCTCTACAATTACCCAAACAGTAAATGATCGACTAAAATCAACTGATGTCGCATTATGGTTCATAACCTCAAAATTATGTTAAGCATATGTTTTACATAATATAAGTGTAAGGAAAGAGCTTAAATACATTTAAGTAAATAAAATACTACAGAGTTAGTGACTAATTTGCGTACCATACTAGTTGTATTTGCGTTAAATCAATCAATATAAACAAAAAATACTGACTTTTAGCCGGCCGACCAACTCAAGGAACTCCAAAAGTTTTGCGGTGTCGAATGAAGGATCCATTTCTTTCAGTAAAGTGCACTGAGCTAAATATTTATTTCACAACTACGCCTTGAGCAAACGGACAGCGAAGGAGCAAATTTGAACAATATTCACAACGTGACAATGTTTGAATGGTTTGAATCGCAATATGACAGCTCTGACAGAAACATAGACAATAACAGAGATATTCATGGTCAAGAAATTAAATACTGAATTTTTATGGGTATATGTTTTTTTAAAAACTGTTTTATGTTGCGGGCAAATAGTACTGATTGTTACACATAGTTTAATAATAAAAAGTTAAGCTTGTTGTCAAATTACACCGTGGAAACAATTTACATTTGTGGTTATATCATAAAATCACAATATATTATATTATATTATATTATATTATATGCAGGGGTGGGCTGGAGGGGGCTCGCACGAGCCCTTTGTTAAATTTCAGCGCGGCCGGCGAGCCTCTTGTTAAGATAAGAAAATCATTTGTCTTAGATCAAATCAGCACCTAACTGCAATTTCTTTAGATGGTTAAATTTTATTATAAAACAAAACTTATTAGCCCCTTCATTTTTTCATTCAGCGTTGTGGGCTTTTGTGCCGGACCTCATGGGTTTGAGTTAATCACTAGTCCTGTCTTAGTCTTATCATTTTATCCCTACTACTCTCTTTAGAAAAGAATAGTTGAGCGACTAAGTAGCAAACAGTTTTCGTAGAAAAAAAACTTTTGTTGAGATACCTTCATAAGGAAGCCACATGCTTTACATTGCGAGTGAAAATGGATACAAATAAATGGATAAGATTTACCGAGCCCCTTGTTGAGATATTGGCAGCCCACCGCTGATTATATGTTCTAAAAATAGTCAAAAATATATTTTTATAGATTATTTACAAAAAAGCGAAGAAAAAATACTTTCGCTGATTTTATATTATGCCAAAAAATTGGCGGATAGTTAAAAATAAATAATATTTTTTATTGTTATTACATTTACATGGCACTATGAATAATTAATTTTATTTTAAAAAGCTTCCCTTTAAAGAGTATTTTTAAATATAAATTATTCACACAAATTATAAACCTAATAAAAACAAAATTATATTAAAATATAAAATTTGGCAGTGACAATTTTATTATGCTTTTATTCAGTGTTTACTGTTTATGCTTTCAAGCTGTCAGTTTGCGCTTTATCATAGACATTATTCACAGATAATATACAGACATTATTCCTTCCTTATGCTTACTATTTTGACATTTTGACATTCTTTCAACCATACATTTCTCGGCTTGTTACTACACTCTTCGCTGTCTGAATTTTAAGTTAACTATATAACTGTGCTATTAAGTGATTTATCTGTGTATATAAATATTAAAATGGATCCTTCATTCAATACCGAAAATCTTTTAGAGTTCCTCGAGTTGGTCGGCCGCCTAAAAGTCAGTATCTTTTGTTTATATTAATATTTAATCAGCTATTACGCAACGGCAACTAGTATGGCTATGTATTGTTAGTGATTAAATCTTAACTTGAAATTACTATTCTCCACTGAAATATATTTTCACTGTTTCGATAAAATAATCTACAACGAAAGTTTGAAGTTATGAACCATAGTGAGATTATCGCTTGAATTTGATCTTTATTGTTAGACATTTTTGGGCAACAAACTATCTTTTCTGTTTTGTCTGCACTCATTTTCAGTTGGCAGATATGGTAAATTTGTCATACTTCATCACATAGACTATTGCGGCGAAAAACTTCACAAACTAAACCGTTCACGAAAGCTGAAGGGAAATGCTCTAAAATATTTCGTATTTCGCATAATTTATCAGTGTTCTTCGTAATAATGGTTTTGAGGCGATTGCCAAGCTCTCAAATAATAATTTTAAATTGTGGAGTGGTTTTTAGCTTAGTTTGTGAAGTTTTTCGCCGTAATAGTCCGTGTGATGAAGTATGACAAATTTACCGCAGATATATATTTAAAATAAACCTTCAATTGATAAACAATTAACATAACTGTTTATTTTTCAAAAACAATATTTTCCTATTTCCTAATTTAATTATCATATACATATAAATCTATCCTCATTTATTCGCTATTCTTAATAATTAAATACTCCAAGAACTTGATTGCGATTTGATCAAACAAGTGAATAATAACCACGTTTCCTTTAAACTATTACAGATTTTTTACTCTCCGTGAGCGCAATCATTTTATCTTTTTGAAATCGGACATAAATAATAATCATTAATTTTGATGATTTCAGCATGAGAAACGTACCGGATGGGTCATAAGAGGAATAGATGACTGCGAATCCATTGCCGGACATATGTACCGAATGGGAATGATGACCTTTCTATTAAAGGATTCAGACGGTCTGGACAGATTTAAGTGCCTTCAAATCGGTAAGAGAAAGATCTTCAGAATGAGCTGGCTAATATATCACTTTCCCTAACATGGTACTGACACAATCGATAGGCAAGAAGTTATACATACCGTGAGAAGGAACGTGCATAAATTTATTTTTCATTTGCTGCTGTGTAATATGTTAATTATTATTGCGCTGTCAATATATTTACTATTGTTATACGGTTTGCACAATTTGGTGTAATATGGATGGTTTTTTTTATTTATGATTGATTTTTTAAGTAAAATATGTTTTAATATCTTAATTCATTTGTTAATAATTTTACATTTCTATATTGGTTACTCTGGCAAGCGTTGATTTACTTTGCAGAATTTATGATGTTAGAATCATTGCAGTTATGGTAATATATTTTCAAAACGTTTCTTGCTTTACATATGCGCAATAGAGAATTTTTCAATGATTATAAATTTATTTTATGTATTGAGTGAGTTCTTTCCTTATTTTCAGCCTTAGTTCATGATCTAGCAGAATGCATCGTCGGCGATCTAACCCCATTCTGTGGAGTTTCACCTGATGAGAAGCATAGACGTGAAGACGTAGCGATGAAGGAGATTGAGGGTCTGACTGGCCCGTCTGGTGCTATGCTTTACAACTTATATAAGGTATTTATTTATATCTTAAATTCTATAAGAACATCTCGCCAATGCTTCTTTACTTTTTTAAATTAAAAGCTAGAATCTTCTTTTAACCCGATCACTGCTAACGTCACAGAAGCTGTGTTCGAGGAAACTGGGACACGCCGTCTGAAAACAGGACTGTCCTGGTGAAAATGAGACGTCTGGTCACATTAAGTATAATACATACAAATCAATGGATTTTCTGATTTGAATTAATATTAAACTTTATAGATTTCGCTACATTTATAAACTAAATATAAATTTTGAATTTGTGTATTTAATACTATGTGAGAAGGTGACAAATAGACGATTATTTCTGCTGTTTTCTAAAATTGTAACAATTTTCTGGTGATGATTGGTTTGAAATCGCTTTCATTATCATTTGGTCAATGCAATTCCACAATTATCGGAAACATCAGTGTTATCTTAACCCGATCACTGCTAACGTCACAGTATGTGTGACACCATATCTTCATGCCCTGACTGCTAGCGTCACAGCATCTGTGACGCGAAGTTTCAACTGACTATAATGTACGAAATCTTTGGCATACAGAACTGATTGTTTTATTAAAATATCGCCTGATTTGTCCTGTTACTGCTACCTTTTTACGGTTGCCAAAACAATTAGGTCTTCATATTATAAACATCGATATTTCAAACCCTTTCGATCTATCGGTTTTAATGCGAATTTTTCAAATTAGTTTGTAGAATTCTGCTACTGTAGTCAGTGTAGGGCTGTGCGCGGGGTGTCATTTTGTCGCATTAGTGGTCAATATTCCTGCGATCTTTTTTTTTTACGTATTTATTGATACATTGTGTCTTGTCTTGTCAAAGTTAAGTAAACATATTATTGTCTTTTTATTCTAATCGTGTAGAACTTTTGCGACATTTTGAAAGTTGTACTAACTTCAATGGTTTCATTTTGTGCTAATCAAATAAATGAAAGAAATTTTAAACAAATGTTTGTTGGTAATTAATTGTTTTTTTTAAATAATTGTGCGTGTTTTCAATTGATTGTGTGTTAAGAAATTGGTTATAACTTATTCCGTCATAAAACTTTTATTCGACTTTTTTATTACATAATTATTATGACGAAAGAGATTGAGATATAAAAGAAATTGTGAATGATGAATTAGACTCTGATTATATGTCTGAAGATTAATTGAAGATTAGTGTATGTGAAATTTTATCAGCAATAAATCTTAAGTTTTTTTTTATCCATGTCCGCTCCCAATGTGGAGCATATGACCTCTTATGGATGTGACTCAACATAACTTTTTCTACGAGAACTATTTGTTACTCAGTCGCTTAACCTCCCTTTTTCCAAAGAGAGTAATACAAATAGAAATATAAGGCTAGAGCAGGCTTAGTGGTTAACTAATCGCTCTCGCTACGCCTAGTTATTGAAGGATTGGAAGTAAGGGAGGGAGTTTTTAGACATCACAGAAACCCATACATTCAAACAGAAATCGAAAACAATGTTGTTCGTACTGAGACTAGAACCCGTGAGATCTGGCAGGAAAGCCAGCAATGCTTACCACTGCGCCATAAGACCTGACAAATTTTAAGATACATTTATAAAATATATGTATAGTTTTTTTGGTTTCCAAACTACGATCATATTTGATTTTTTTCTGTCGACTTAAATTTTATTTGTTTGTATGTGTTGGCGTGAGGTTTGCTAGACGGGAATAAATGTCTAAATACCAAATAATTTATGTTTTTACACTATATTTATTTGAGTAATAAACGTCTCGACATCTTAATATTTATGTACAGTGTATATGAGGTGATAAAATTCGTTGCAGGTATAGTTCGCCCTATTACGTCACCTCAAAATGGCGTTTGCTCTGAAAGTTACTTTTGCTGGCTTAGTTTTTTTTAACGAGATTATGACTCCTTATGTTATTTCTTTCCCTTTTTTAGTATTTTGAGATATTCCTTATACATTTGGCCTCAATATAAACTAAACTAATTATTTTTAACTGATGTATTTATTACGGTACGTTGAAAACAAATATTTCGAAAAATGTCACCGCAGATGTATGTAATTTATACTACAACTAGCCGCGGGGCGGGTAAAAGGTTAATTGAGATATAAAATCTCTATGAAAACAATGAGCCTTAGCTGGAATAATGGAATAACCAAAGGGATATCTAAGATTTCTCCATATCATCCATCCGTGGACAGAACTACTCACTCGCTTAACTCTGAACGAATTTTGCAAAATATCAATTCTCACACTATTAAATTTGAACTTCTTTCAGGAGTATGAAACTCAATCCAGCCCCGAAGCGAAATTTGTGAAGGAGCTCGACTGCTTTGACATGGTGATGCAAGCTTATGAATACGAAAAGAGAAACAAGACTCCGCAGACATTGCAAGAATTCTTCACTGTCACTGAAGGAAAATTTCACAACCCGTTGATTGTCAGCTTACTGAACGAGCTCAACAAAAAGAGAGCGGATCTAGATGTTCAGCCAGCAAAAGAAGCTCCGAAAGGCGATGAAACTAAATGAAATTCAAGTCGATAGGACATAATATATTTTTTGTATACATAAGTAGATTAATCTAACAGTGGTTGAAAAGATTTATTGTTTGCTATTGTTTATGTAAATCTGTCTTCAAATTTACAGATATCTGTACTATTACGGTTCATATTGCAGTGCTAAGCTTAAAAACCCAAATGAAGACTCGTTATACTGTAAGAAAAGGTTTAAGAACTGGTTTTTTGTTATATTCTGTAGATTTCTATTTTGAGAAATACTAGCTTTGACCAACGATTTAAGATGCTTAGTTTTATTTCATATTTTTGTACATTGTTCATGTATTATGAAGAATAAACATTTTTTTTTTATATATATTGATACGTATAGATAAGTGGTCTCCAAACTTTTTGGGCTCACGGACCACTAAATTCACAATTTTAATCCATCGGACCACTAACTGGACTTTTGTGTTAAATATTACATATTGAAATAAGATTGATAAAATGCGTCTAAAAATGCAGCAAGTTCATAAAATAATGTGAGATTTCTCTGCGGACCACCAAAATTTTCTCGCTGACGACTTGTGGTCCGCACTTTGCTGGCCGCTGGTATAGATATGTTGGAAACATTTACATCCTTATAATACGCATTACTCATGGTTAGCTCGATGCATAATAATGTAATCATAATCCAAGGGATAATAATTTCTCACGTCAAAGCTCAAGGATGCTAAGTCAGAGTTATGTTTGATGTTATATTATACTTACAATAATTCCATTCAAGTTTTAGCTGATAAGCATACTGGTTGATGTAAACCTTCTTTTTTGGTTACCATTTTTTGTAGTTATTGGTAAATTTATAATTTACATTCTATTGTTACCACGTTAAGCGATACCAAATTATAAAAGATTTTATCTTAATTAGTTTAATGTTCATTATAATGTGATGTATAGAATTGAGGAGAGCACAACTTAAACTTACTTATTATAATATTAGAGTCAATACACAAAAGTGTTTTGAATAACAAAGTTTATGTTGTTTCAAATGGTTTCTTTTAATTATGTTTTAAATTTTTTTATAAATTGTTTATTTTATTTTAAATACTGCACCATACCTGCTATTTCTTAAGTATAAAATGCTTTACAAACACATGTCAAGTGGGTTAAAAAAGGTACAGTGGTGCAGCATAGTATATCTCGTTGTTACTACCAGTTCAATTATACAATATTGTTTCAAATTGTTTCCTTTAGTTATATTTTTACAATCAGATGTGACTAGTGCACAGCTTTAACTATAAAGAGAATTACAGATCTGCAGTCGGTTTACAAACTAGTAAACTGGCATAATTATTAATAGATTATGATTATGTGTAAAGATTGAACTCATCTGGATATTATACTTATTTGCATTAATATTTATAGTAAACCGAAACATTACTTTCTTAATCTAATTTGATATATTGTTTCAAATAATATTTGAGATAGCTTGTAAAAGATTATGAATGTCATAGTTTATATAATTTCAGATGGTTACATTAAGAAATCATGTTACTCATTAGGTTTTAGTTCTTTCGTCCATTCTTTAATCTCATTTTGTAATCATAAATAGTGGCTTAACTTATTTATGATTGATAAAACAATGTTCCACTTTATTAATTTATAATTATTTTGTACTTAAAACTATATTTTGAATAATGATATTCACACTGAGACTGACTTGGGAAGTATGCAATCTGGTACTTTATACGTAAACGCCGTTTATCAGTATTGTGTGTTTTATAATATTAATAAATTTTATTTCTTAAACACGTTTTTTTATTAATTATTTATTATCCCTAAGAAATACTGAAATATAATAATTATTTATTTACACAGAATTTATGCATTGTTCATGTGATATATTTTTTGTTTGTCAACAGTTCCGCTCCACTATCAAATACAAGTTATTATAATAATGCTGTCACTGATAAAGGTGAATTATTTTAACTTAATATTAAAATGGATTAACTAAATGCATTTAGCTAAGAAGATTACGAAGTTCTATCGATTTTTATCCAAAAATAAATATTAGAAATAGTACTTGATTCTTATATGATTAATCATCAATCAAAAATATCTTATTTGTTGGTGTATACACCAGTGGCGGTTCGTGACCTAAAATCTTGGGTGGGCTAGAGAAAAGTTTACCATTGTATACTATTTACGAAATTGTGCATGTTTCCACTTCACATTATACATAAATCTACAAGCAAATCAACAAATACTACGACACTACTGCAAAGCATAAATTATTATATAATAAAATCAAAGCTAATGTAAGTACCTGTTATGAAATAATAGAATGTTAAAAAGTGGACCTCAAATTCGTCTCCTTCAAAGTGAACTACTGTGTTTTGTTTCTGACGTTTATTTTTTAACGAACAGAGGTTGGTACGAGTGATTTTGTATGTATGGGCTGGATTGAATTAGCCCCTGTGACGTAATGACTGCAGGCTGAATGCCGAGGCACAATCGTTTACGATTAGATGACGTTTCCGTATGGACAATGGTTATGAAATACATACGTTTTCTAATCGTGCTTGATTGCGCCCCAGTGTAAACAAGAGTGTTGCAAAAAAGCATTTGTTTTAGCTCGGTCTAATTTTAAAATAGTCCGAGCCTCTATCATTATTATTAGCATGTAGGTATCGCCAGACTGACGTCACGTTACCTGTTCTGTATGAAGTATGTATAGGGCCATTGCTTTTTTGATGCCGGCTCGGTTGAAAATCATAATACAAAACACAATCGAGAGTATTATTGTAGGTAGACATAACATTGTCTTATATTGACAGAGGAAAATCAAAACAAATATATTGTATAAATTTGGGAAACGTTAGTTACGTTTAGAAATGTATTTATTTTGTTCAGCGGGCAAATTGCTGTTCATTTTTATCCAGCCATCTAAAGTTTTTTTCTACACATTTTGGGTAAAAAATGCAGGTTGGGCTAAGCCCACCTAGCCCAGTACGTAGAACCGCCACTGGTACCCAAAAAAGCTAATAATATTCATAGACATTTATTTCAAACATGAAGAAGGTTGTATCGACAAAAACTATGACAAAATCCTCATAATCCCATCTCTTTCCACCTCTAACTACCATATCTTTAATTATGGGCTCAGGCACAGAATCGATTAGCCTTTCATTAGTCTTGCCTATCCATCTATCCTTACTCTTTTCGTAAAAAGAGAGTTTGAGTAACTGAGTAATGAGTATTTCTTGTGGAAAAAATGGATTAGTTCGATTAGGAGTGCATTGGAAGCCGACAAGGGTAAAAAAAAGTAAGTTATTCTTCACTACACAACAGTTTAAATGCTTAGCTCTGTTCCTCTTTGTTATAATCTTTAACTTCATTCTAAGGAAGTCAAATCCACCTACTGATGTGTGACCTTTGTCCCTGAACTGGAGTGATGCAACCACAAGTATGCCGATGACACTGCCATATTTGACAAATCTGTTGAGAAGACAATGGACAGGTAACAGAAAAACTCATTAAATTGGTTGCAAAGTCAATAGAAGCAACTTTGACAAGTGCAGGCGAAACATTGAGAGAATCAATGGTTTTTTGGAGTTTGATGCAGATAGTCATCTGCATTAAGAGTTTGCGATTAGAATAGCCTGATTAAATTACCTTAATTTAATTAATTAACCTTTGATTTAATGTGAAAAGTCTATGATTTCCGATTGTACTTTGTCAGAACCAAATGTAACTTTATCATTGTACGCATTTTGATAGTGCTGCTTTTTGGTTGCGGATTATGGCACACTATGAAAACTGTGATATCATATACCATGGCTGGTCAAACTTTTGACCTCTGCGGGCTACTTCATACTGACATTAGTCGTAACTGTTTAGTTGTCACATAAAGGGAAGTAATTCAAAGCACAATATAATGTGTTTGAAATGGAAACAAAATGTATAGCTAATAAAAAACATTCAGTTCTTGTTTAAAAGCATCAAGCGGAAGACTTGGAATGGCCACCGCTGTCAAAAAAAAAAGTTTTTAAGCAATATAGGAACAAAATTGCTTCCACTGACTAGCAATTTTGATAATTGCAAACTTATGGCTGAATAAATACTATTGGCAAAATTGGTTTCGATTATCCATAATATCCATAGTAGAATGAAAGCCCGCTATGTAAAACTGTTTCTTACACATTTATTTTCATCCATATCCACTCCCAATGTGAAGCATATGACCTCCAAAGCAGTGGTGGATTACCCCATAAGTGCACAAGGTGCACACTTAGGCCCATAATCTTAGAGGCCTTACAGTAGTATATCTATATATATAAAAATGAATGTTTGTTTGTTACCTATGCGCTCCTATATCGCTCATCCAATTGCGATGAAATTTTGGTAAGTTGTTGTGCGGACGCCAGAAAAGGTTTATGAATCAGCAGTGGGCTGCCAATGCGTTAATCTGTTTGTTTGTCTGGTATGCGTTCCTATACCGTTCATCCAATTGAGATAAAATTTTGGTGAGTTGTTGTGCGGATGCCTGCAAATTAGAGGTCTGCACGGGCCAAAATTTTACAAAACTACCCGGTCCGAGCCCGAAAAACTCACGCCCGACCCGGCCCGGGCCCGAGTCTAATGCCGCACTTGTTACCCGAACCCGACCCGAAGCACCGAGAAATTTGAAATCCTCGATTTGGTATACTTTTTCCCCAGATTATCTCCGAAAGTCCTTTTTTTTTTTTTTAGCTCACCGAGGAATTTGAAATCCTCGATTTGGTATACTTTTTCCCCAGATTATCTCCGAAAGTCCTTTTTTTTTTTTTTAGCTCACCGAGGAATTTGAAATCCTCAATTTGGTATATTTTTCCCAACATTATATCCCAAATTCCAAAGCCCGGCCCGGCCCGAGCCCGACTCTCGATTGCGCTTACCCGCCCGAGCCCGGCCCACGGGCCGGGTCGGGTAAGAGCCCGTGGGCCAGGCCCGGGCCCGTGCAGACCTCTACTGCAAATGTATATAAATCAACGGTGGGCTGCCAATACGTTAATTTGTTTGTTTTTTTCCATATGCGTTCATATATCGTTCATCCGACTACGATAAAACTTTGGTGAGTTTTAGTGCGGACATCTGCAAATGTATATAAATCAGCGATGGACTGCTAATACGTTATTTTTTTTTTGTCTGTCCCATATGCGTTCCTATACCGTTCATCTGATTGCGATAAAACTTTGGTGAGTTGTTGTGCAGACACCCGTGAATGTATATAAATCAGCGGTGGGCTGCCAATACGTTAATTTGTTAATTTGTCCTTTATGCGTTCCTGTTCCTATACTCCTTATTCGATTGCGATAAAACTTTGGTGAGTTGTTGTGTGGACGCCCACAAAGTTTTCTGAATTAACACAGCCAGCAGTGGGCTGCCAATGCGCTTACAAGGGGCTCGCTTCATATAAACGCAATTCTCGGTGTTCTAGGAAGCAGTGAGTTTTTTTATCATTCTGATATTATAGTACTTTAATAAGCAATTGATTGTTACTGAATACATTTACAATATGCAATTTACTGTAAACTTATCAATTTGAATTTCCAAAAATGTGTGCACTGATGCTGTCATAGATAATAAATAAGTCAGAAAATGCAGTTATGTACTCATTTGATCTAAGAATATTGTTTTCTCTAAAATTAACAAGGGACTCGCCGACCTTAGTAAAATTACAAGAACCATAGGCGAGGCAAATTGATTCACAAAGTTTTCCGAAAAATTTCACACAGAATTACAAAAATCATCAGTGGCTCAGTGAACGTGTTATATTAGCAGCCATAAACAACGATGTTAATGCCATCAACTTCAGGATTCAAAACGAAATACCAGGCAGAGAGACAAAGTATACGTCCATCGATACTGTAATGAATCATGACGAAATTGAATTCTTAAATTAACTTGATTTGGCAGCCATGCCATCACACGTTTTAACATTGAAAATTGGCGTACATATCATTCTTCTCCGAAATATAAATCCATCCGTTGCAACCAGACTTTTTGTGAAAAAGATAATGCACAACATCATTGAAGCGAAAAAACTAAAATGGAAAATTTAAAGGGGACAGTGTACTGTTGCCAAGCATCCCAATGATTCCAACATATATGCCATTCGAATTAAAATGTTTGCAGTTTCCGGTGCGACTCGCATTTGCAATGACCATCAACGAAGCACAGAGACAATCGCTACAAGTGTGTGGACTAAATTTTGAAAATCTATGTTTCTCACATGGACAGCTGTATGTGGCCTGCTCACCCGTTGGAAAACTTTCAGATGTATTAGTATACGCACCAGACGGAAAAACAAAAGCACTTCAATAAACAAAACTAAAACACGTTCTTTCTTTGAGTGGCATTGCAACGCATGCCGGGTACTCGCTAGTATTTTATAAAATTCATACAATATTTTTAATTTAGTTTTAGTAATTCGAAAAACAGGGCCTCCAAATTTGATTGCGCCTGGGGCCTCCCAAGTGCTTAATCCGGCACTTCTCCTGGGAGGTATCTCAACATGAGATTTTCTACAAGAACTTTTTGTTACTCAGTTGATCAATCTCTCTTTTTCGAAGAGATTAGGTATAGAAGGATAGGGGTAGGCAGTGGCGTAACAAGGGGGGGGGGGGCACATTTTTGGGGGCAGCATTTTCAAAAACAAATACAATATTTTTTGAGAAATTATATGTATAAATAAAAAAAATTAAGCCACCTGCAGTAAGAACTCCTAGTTCATAGATATAAATTAGTAGAAGTGATTTAAAAACAAAATTAGAGGAAATATTGGGGTCGGCAAATTCAAGGTCCGCCATGGGCGTCAAGGCCCCTTCCTACACCACTGAGGGTAGGACACGATTAATGGTTAACTAATCACTCTCGCTTTGCCTCGTTATTTTAAAATTGGAAATGTGGGGGGGGGGCGAGAATTTTTAGACATTACAAACACCCATGTCATCAAACAGAAATCGATAAATCGAGTGCAAAAATGCGTACTGGGACTTGAACCTGAGATCCGGCACGGAAGTCAACGACATTGATCGCTGCCCTGCTAAGCTTACATCTAGCAATAATTGTGGTGGGGAATTATACACTAAAAAGCGTCAGTTGAAGTATACATGGCTATAATAAACGAACCAACGCAGCAATGGCGTTGTTCGCATGGAACGAGTTGATACATACATATTATTATTGAACTCCATTTCTGAGTTGGTCACCGCGCGGGCACCGACTCTTACGGGACTATCAATGAATGCATCCACAAAAATGACAACATCAACAAACTGCAGTAGATTCGAGAATAATATGGGACCGGGGGCAAAAGTATTTAGCAGCCGTGCGGCCCACACGGTATTATTTGGAAGGACTCGTCATGAACAGCGTCTGTTTCCCCTCGCAGACACAAGCCAGAGACTCCCACGGCGAGTCGTTCTCGTCAGCCAATCTAATACGACCAAATATTCCGAGATGAGTCTCCATACCCATTAAGACTATTATTCGTTCGCAGTTGTTTGGCTATCCATCGACTGCGCAGGTCCGTATCTTAATTCTTTTTATATACATCTAAAAATTAATTACGCGGCCTTCTGGGCCACCAGTCAAGTGCGGCTTTTTGATGGAATCCAAATGTTTAATTTCGTTGTTTTCACTAATTTACATAAATGAGAATATTACTTGCAAACCCGGCTCATTCCAAAGTTGTTGAAACATGAAGCATAAATGTAATTTATTAGATTAAAAAAATCAGTCTCAAACATGGTTTGACAGCATCTAAAATATCATTCCAAAGTAGTGTAAGACTAAAAATACTTATAAAATGTACATTGTTTTTAAAAATGAAGTTTCATAATTTAGCCATTTTGGAATAAGCCGTGTTTGCAAGTAATTACCCTCATATTCTAACATTAAAGTTTTTTAAATGCGGCCTTCCGGCAATAAAGTATTTTCGTACCATTATTTATACCAAGGGTACCAAACCTTTTAGAGGTAGGGAGTTACTATTAACCAAAATGTTTCATGACGATTGACTTCTGATAACAATCTTAAAAGAAACTTTATTTTATACTTTTACTTTTTTTAAAATATTAATTTTAAAATGGAAAACATTGTTAAATATAACATCAATCAAATTTTGCTTAGCAATTGACTAGATCAGTGCTCCGCAACCGGTGTGCCGTGAGCCGGATGCAGGTGTGCCGTGGTCAAATACATAATGAAAAATTATTTGAATTGAATTATTATTAAAACCTCTGTGTTAATTGAAACAAAGCGCAGGTATCACATTTATTAGTTATTATTTTATAATAATTATTAAAATTGCATAAAAGTAAATATATTATAGTTTTATGTATGTATACTTTTCAAATAAAAAACGAAAATTTATTGTAAAATTTGTGTATCAATTTAATACCTATATATTTTTGCTTTTGGTGTGCCGCGGAATTCTAGGAAGAATTTTGGTGTGTCGCAGGTGAGAAAAGGTTGCGGAGCACTGGACTAGATGATAACCCTTACTCTATACTCAGGGATGGGCTGGAGGGGGCTCACGCGAGCCTCTTGTTAAATTTTGCTAAGGCCGGCGAGCTCCTTGTTAATTGAAGAGAAATCAATATTGTCAGATTAAATTAGATATAACTGTAACGTCTGATTTATATAATATTATCTACAACAGCTTCAGTCTACACGGTAGTACATTTTCAGCCATTTACGTTGACAAGTTTACGGAAAATTGCATATTGTTACATATTACAAGTGTATAAAGTAACTACTGATTGCTTATTTTAGTATTACATTTAATTGCACAAGAGTGATAAAAATATCACTCCTTCCCTAGAACACCGAGAATTGCTTTGATATTAAGCGAGCCTCTTGTTAACGTATTGGCAGTACAGCGCTGCTTATATTTTATTCGTAATAATTAAATGATAATTATTTTGTGTCTGTTATATATCTACACACTAAAAATTTTTAATTTTACTATTTTTTACAACTTAATAAACAAAATTCTAAGTGTAATTTTTTTAATACACTTTCATTTAAAATTCCCAATTTGTATATTCATGTCGAAAATAGATAACCTTTAACATTTATTTAATGCATATATGACAACTCATCCTAAGTATATTATTTTAAAAAAAAATAACAACTTTTAACTAGCACATCGCCTACAGGCGGCTCTGTTAACCATCGGTGTTTTAACTATTATTAGACTTCGAGATGCGAGCCGCTTCAAGAATATTTAGTTCGCCGTGGACCGTTAAACTGAACGCAATTTGCCATTCGGGTCTTGCTCGTTAAATAAAACGCAATTTTTTTTGACATTTCGAAGTTATTTTACAAAAGTTTCTTCTGAATTGGAACTATTTAAAGGTATGCTTGTTATGTTTCTATTTTAATATCTCTTACTGCATCGTATTTATTTTTATTAAACAGATTTTTAGTGCAATATATTTCAAGTGACAGTGTTTTAAATTCTCCACCAAATAAAACATACATATACAAAACATAAACGATAATCAAAGCTTCACAATGAATTAACCATTTATTTTTATTGACCCTACGAGGAATAATATTTAAATATTATAACTTAACATTATTTTAAAAAATGAACTAATATAAAGTCAATGAATGATTAACCCAATATCTTGTTTAGAATATAATTAATTACCTCCCAAGATAGTCTAACTCAAATTTTGTGTTCTAAATAATATTTGTATGTGTTATATTAAAAATCTTTAACACACGGTAATGGCTCTCAACCTTTTCTAACGATTGACTCCCAACACGATTCCAATAAGATTTTTTTATTTTGGGTGTTTTTCCCCCCCTCTTCAAACTTAAAAATGTTTACTTTAAATGTAAAATATCAATAGATATGTGCTTTCAAAATCATATATTTTTTAAATAAGTAATTTTGGGAGGGAACGAGAAAATAATAATTATTGCAATCGATCAAATTTTGCTTTGCTATCGACTTGATGTACGATATTAATTCATCGCCCCTATTAATTAACAAGTATAAAAACTTATGAGTTGACAATGTTTACTTTCAACACGAAAACCGATCCTTGTCCCATACAACAAAATATCTGATAGGCTTTGGTGTGATATTGAAACGTAGTTATGTATATGTATACATTATTGAACACTATTATATTTCTATATTTAACTTTTGGTTAAGTAAACTGTAAATATTTTATTGCCAAGCGGTGACAAACTGGTAATTCGCGGACGTCGGGTTGATCTATAAATCTATATTTAAAGTATCCCACGAAACTACAAGAGATTATATTATGACGTTTCAATTAAAAATAAAATGAAATGGTTTTATTATTACTAGTACATGAGAAAACAAAGTGCTTTGCGAGGCGATTCATATGGATATTACAAAAAAGTTATATATCAACTGCACTGATAAACAAAATACAGATTACAGTAATATGTGTATTCTGAGTATTATTGATAAACGAATAGTATTTTTAGTGCACATAAATTTATTTACTTTTTTAAAAGATAAAGCAACCAATATTTGCTGGAAATGAAATATTCTATTTCGTTTTAAGTTATTTTCTCGGAATTTGTATACGAAATCAATAAAATCCATATTACATATAATTTTTAATTTACATTAAGTGAAAACAGGGATTCCAAATTGTATTGCCCCAAGGTCTTAATCCGCCACTGCTTAGAGCCTTAGACCATTGTAACTAGGGTATCCAATCCCGAAGCCTTTTTCCAATCCCGGGATTGGGATTAGCTCACCGAGGAATTTGAAATCCTCAATTCCCTATACTTTTTTCTCAGATTATCTCCAAACCTTGTTTTTTTTTTTTAGCTCACCCAAGAATTTGAAATCATCCCCGATTTGGTATACTTTTTCCCCAGATTATCACAGAAAGTCGTTTTTTTTTTTAGCTACCGAGGAATTTGAAATCCACAATTTGCCAATTTCGTGTCGATTTTCGGGATTTGCTAAAAAAAATTTGGGATAGCGACCATGTCAATCCCGGGATTACGGGATCCCGAATCCCGGGATTGGATGCCCTAATTTTAACTCGTAAATAATTCTGGGTACGCTTCTGGTCCATATTAATGGTAAATTTTGTGATAATTTGAGAAATAAATTCTAAGCTGAAATAATTTGAGAATTTTTGTAAGCGTGATTTGATTTTCTATTTCCAAACATACGTAAATATTTTGACAAAATTAGAAATAATACCTTTTTATCCATAGGACTTAAAAATGTTTAGATATAAACATTCCGAGAACACCTGTATTTCTTGGCTCCAGTCATTGAGGAATTGTGCTATTTCAATTCCTGTAAACGGCGGTACGACTGTATACATATTTGAGTTAACATAGTAGGACAATAATTATTACACGTGCTCAATAACTTTGAAATTTCAATGCTGTATTTATTCAATTCAATATTTTAAGGGCGTCACTCACTTGCGTAAAACTGAAAATAAATTGGGCAAAGCGTGAGCGATTAATTGACCACTTATTCTGTCCTAGCCCTGTCTTCGTATCATTACTTTTTTTCTAAAAAAGAGAGATTGAGCAACTGAGTAACAAACAGTTTTCTTAAAAAAAACTTCAGTTGAAATACCTCCATTAGGAAGCCATATTCTCTATATTGGGAACAAACATGGATTGGTTTGAGGTATCATTGTAGATTACAATCAGTACCGACGCGAGGTTATTTGGCGCCCTAGGCAACGGTTATTGGCGCGCCCCCTTTTTAACAAACTGTAGAATATTTTTTTATATGCATGTCCGCTCTCAATGTGAATCATATGGCCTCGTAATGGAGGTATCTCAAAATAAGTTTTTTACGAGGACTGTTTGTTAGTCAGTCGCTCAACCTACTTTTTTCGAATAATATAGAATACGATACATAATTATAACGAATAGATACAAGTATAAACTATTATTGGTTATTAGAATATAAAAAATAATTTGATAACTCAATTTATGCGCCCCTTAATGATTTGCGCCCTAAGCGATTGCCTATTTCGCCTGTATGGTAGCGCCGGCCCTGATTACAATAAATATCAGATAGATACTATTGGTATTTTTCAAATGGTTAAAAATTTTAAATGTGAATGCACCCCATAGGAACTCAAAGGTTAATAAAAGCAAAATAATAGGTATGTGTAATATTATCAGAATTGGTTTTACTCAGTGACAGGGGATTTTCAACATACACAAATACATAATGAAATAAATTTGTTTGATTAGGCTTTAATTCTATACGTCAATAAAAATTATGTTATTGAAGTAATTAATGATGTCAATATCGATATTGTTATTGTTTAACATTAACGATCTTTCAACCGAGAATTAATTGTTAACACCTGTTGTTTGATAGCTAAAAAAAAACATTATTCGCCGAAATTTCTTCAACAAAAAATTTCTTTCTGTATTATATTCTGACTGTTTGTCTCCCGTAGATTTGCCGGACTGCCACAATAAGCAAAACAAAGAAGACAGTGTTTATTCACTGATAAGTATTCCTTAGGCGTGCCAAAGCGTAGCAACCCAACATGAGGACTGATATCCAGTCAAAGGTTAGTATGCTATTACGAAAATATTGATAACACTGTTCAAATGGTAGCTGTAATAAATAATTCCAATGGTTATCTTTTATTTAGATATCACTTTTCTTAAATTATGCAATCTAAATGACACATGTAATTTTTACGAGACAGATAACGATTTGTGTAAAGTTAAATCAATTCCTTAATATTAATATAAAAGTTAATACCAAATTATTATGTTTAGTAAGAGTTGCAATATGTATAATATTTGTCTTTATTTATCTCTGCGTCCCTGCAGTGCATGGATAAAGATAGCAATACCGGTATTACCAAAACGGTATACTGGTTTCCATGCTACTTTTTCAATACCAAAATAATACCGGTTTTTGAATTTGCAACAATACCGAAAATTTAAATGTTCTTCGCCATAAATTGAAATATTTTAAATCTGTTGTAATTTTTATCAATATTAACATGTTCCAGAATGTTTTATAAGATTTTTGATGATGTATTACTATTTTAAGAAATCATAAGTTTAACTGATGTACATAAAAAAACGTATATGAAAAAAATTATAATCATGATACAATATATTTTACAACGACACCGATATTCATTTACTAGCTTTGCATAGCAATATCAATTGGGTTTCTTTTTTTTTTGCTTAATTTTATCTTTTATTAAAATATCGGTATTGATTTTTATTATTTTCAATACCAGTATTTAATCTGAAGTACCGAAATACCGGAATTGATAATAAATATATTCGTCGAGGGTTGGAAAGTATACGCATAGCGTAGTACACCATCACACACACACGGCGCATCGTGCGCATCGTGCGCATCGAACACACCGAGAAAATTTGTCAAGTGGCAGTGTCACCTAATATTATTTTATCGAAGAAATATTTACGATTTTGTTTAATGTTATATTTTTACGAAAAAATGATAATAATACGTATTTTTTACATAATAATAATTTAGTACATTTAAGGAAGATTACGTTATGTGATGGGCCCATTAGAGGTGAAGTGAGCTAAGTAGTAATTTAGAAAAAAATAAGTTAGATACGTTGTAATTATTCTACACGCCTTAAAATATCGGAAAAGTGAAGTAACCTCAGTTATCACACATTACAATAGTGTTATCTACGTAAAATAAAAATATGCAATCCACCAAAACACCAAGTAAATACGTATCAAGTTTTTTTTTTACCATTTTACTAGTTGGCTCACTTCACTACTCGAGGGATCATATATTCATATAATACATCACATAATATTCAAACACTTTTTTACAGTTACATTACAGTACATAATAACATTACCTTCGGTCAGTGGCGGGTTAAGACATTGGGAGGCCCTTTTTTTCGAATAACAAGATAAAAATTCCAAGTTGAGTAAAAATTAATATTGAAAACTGAATTAAAAATACATGGGTTATTTAGTATACTAGCTATTTGGAGCCCCTCGCGCCTCATTTGCTTGTAGAGTAATCTGCCACTGCTTTCAGTATAATTTAAATGTTCACTAAACAAGCGTCTTTTATAATCTTAACCCTCCAAGCACGAGCGTGACCATATGGTCACAGTAAACACCGTTGTCTATTGATCCCACTTTTTATCCTTTTTCTACCTGAATATCGTTGCTTTCACTCATATTTGGTTAAGACGGGTACAGACTTTAGTTAGTCATCAGTCGTGGAGACAGAAACGGCCACCAAAAGCACATGCGATTTTTTGAAACTTTTACCAAAAAATCAAATTATTTACAGTTCTTTTGTTAATATATTTGTATTAAAATTATGTCTAAAGAGGTCAAATTGTAAATATTTAAAAAAAAATCACGTTTAGCTATATTTCAACCCTGAATGTTTGGGAGCCCATACGGTCACGCTCGTTCTTACTACTTACCGTACACAATATTACACGGTGATAAAAGAATGAGCATGGACATATAGTCATGCGGGGTTTCTATACAACGACTTTGCGTTTTTTTTTTTTTTAATTTTTGTTAGGAATAAAAGTTATCCGTGATTTTAATGACTTAAAAAATATTTTTTTATCGAAAAAAAAGCTTTCGTCTCTGGAGGGTTAATTATGTCTTTCATCATATCAAAAAGAGAAAATATAATCTTTACCATAGAAAATTATTGTGTTTCTTGTATGAACAAAGTAGTAAGATAATTATTTTCAATTTATTATCATTTAAAAAAAATGGTGTTGCAATCGCTTATCTACTACTAATGCAGAAGCGAATCAATCGACAACTATCTCCTTTTACGGTACGTAAAAAAAAAAACGTGTCCAAAGTATTTGCACACTTTTTGTAACGTAGTTATCAATAATTAAATAAAAATCGATAATCCGTTATCTGCTCCACGGTTATGGTCAGTTATAAGCTACGGTTGATTTTTTTTACATGTGAAAACAGGTGCTTAGCGGCAGTCACTTCATCATAAATAGTATAGCAAAAAGCAATAGAACCGAAAAAAAATATTTCTACAAAATACTTTGCAAAACAGATAGAACAAAGAAATATAATTTTATACTCAAATGTACATATGTATGTCAATGATAAATTGATAAATTCCCGCAACCTACTTAAACAACCGATAGTATATTATATTATTGGCTAACAGCTGCCGCTCCCTCAGATTTAATTGGTAAAAGCTTTGTCCTAGCGATCAGGGCTTCTGCGCTCAAATCCCAGTAATGTCAATCATTTATTTTAAAATTTAAAATCTTTTATAATAGTGTTTGTACGACTCGTTCTCATTGGGTTAATCTCGTACAATTTACCATTAAAATATTTGTAGTTTTTTAATTAGCTGTAATTTAAATATGGGCCCATTAGAAGTGAAGTGAGCCATGTGGTATTTTAGAAAAAAAAAGTTGCGTTGTAATATTATACACGTCTTAAATTATCGTAAACGTGAGGTAACCTCAGCTAATCAATAGTGTTATCTCCGTAAAATAAAAAAAAATATGAAATTCACCAAAACACCAAGTAGACGTGATTGTGCTTAAAATAATAGATTTTTTATTTATTTTACTTCTTGGCTCACTTCACCTTTTGAGGGCTCATATATAGGTATACATCTTATCTTATGATGGTTCAAATACGTGCAAAAATTAAATATATAATGATTACGTTCGACAACTTTTTTTTATGTATAACAAATTTTAGTGTATTTTAGTAAGTTCAAATAGCCGTATCACCTTGCACACAAACATCTTTGACCTACAAATATGGCTGAAATAAACTAGAATATTTTTTTTTATCTTGACGGGAGTCGAAATTTCTTACACATGATATATCTATATATATCACTGCGTTCTTATGTGTGTATTTTTTATCATTTGCGTTTGATTTATTTAATCAGACAACTCCATTTATTAGTCTCAATTTTCCCAAAAAATATAATGACGTAAAAATTTGTTCGGATAATGTCGAATATTGTTTTTTGATTAATTGTGAAAACCACCAGATTTTTTCCATCATGTCTTCCCTCAATGAGGATCATATGAACTTCTAATAGAGTTTATCTGATCAGGTATTTTGTTATACGAGAACTGCTTTTACACAGTTAATTAACCTATCTTTTTCTAAGAGAGAAGTGATAGAAGGATCGGCTTAGAACAGAGCTAGTTGTTGGGTTAATAGCTCTCGCTATTCCTGGTTTTTAATATGGGATAGATAAGGCGTGGGGAACCTTCGACCTTGAGGCCGCATGTGGCTTTTTGGCTACTCTGGTGCGGCCTTCTGGCCATATTTTGACCATAAATTCCTGTTTCTGACCAAAGATTTCCCAGTCAATGTTTACTTCGGCCGATGTCGAATCAGAAAAATGAATGCGGCCTTTAGAGAAGAAAAAGGTTCCCCACCCCTGGGATAGATGAATGGAAATTTTGGACGATGTAATTATAATATCAATTTATTAGGATGTCCATACTGGGGAATTGTTTGCTGTGGTCCGTCCTCACACGGGCCCAATAGGCCACGCTGACTTGATTGGAACCAAAGCTAACTTCACGGCATTTGAAAAGTTTGCCAATTCATATGGGGATCGTCACAACCTTGATTCCTCTCTAGAGTCATTAAACTCGTCTATATCGACGAGTTCTCAGTATACGGACTATACACAAGATACTTAATATCAAATTGATTTAAGTGGCTGAGCTAGTCACATTTTTTTTATTTTTTTTTATTTTAAGCACATTAGTGCATGGTTCAAAATCAGTCCCGTGCAGTTCTGCTCGGGTCATGAATGTGAGGGGTAGACTCCTTTTTTTCTGTCGATAGCGTTGTGGAAGGCGGCCATTAAACGTTGGCTGCATATACACAACGGGTGGTGGTGGGAAACCAACTTGTCCATACTGGGACTCGAACCCGTGAGTACCGCAACTGTAGCAAACGGCGCTGACCACTCGACCACGGACACGATTGTGAAGATAATAAATGATTACACCCAAGGGTCATCGCTCGTATACAAAATTCTGTAAATAAAGAGAACGTGACGTTCAGCGGTTTTTGTATGTGCTGGCTAATGATTTAACAGGTACTTTGAAAAAATATATAAAAAGGATGAGAAATACTAAGATCAATTCATTAACCTTTAGAGGAGTGAATAGATTTATACAGACCTTACTTTAATTTACTGCCTTTTCTTAACATGACAATTTCGTGACTTTTTCACAATGAATACATGTAATTCATACTTAGAGCATATAAATGCTTACGGACAGACACTCCTATGTTAAGTTTAAAGTACTTTCATACTCATTTACAGAAAAATGGCGCCGACTTACATGTACGTCCATACTCCTCTAAAGGTTAAAGTTAAAAAAGAGCAAATGAGAACTATTTATTAATAAAAAATATTTTAACTTAAAAAAAGAAGTACACACTGCATACAAAATCCCACCCACACCGCATACATCCCATATTTATTTATAAATATATCTATTAACGAACATTATAATTATTATAAATGGACTAGACTTATAAATTAAGTCATTTTCTACCAAATGTTTAGAATATAATTAAAGTTAATCTGATACACTGCTTGAGCTGAAAAATAATATGTCAACACCGCAGTGACCCCAGGTCACGTACGTTTATTTAAAAACTTATCTTTAACACTGTCATTGTAGTATGAAAAATGTTGTTTTTTGTGCAACGTCTGAAGAGTATTCAAATAAAAACGACAAGTGTCAAAAATATGATATTTTTATTGAAAAACAGACACTTATATCTTAGATAAGTGGTTCTTAACCTGAATTGCGCACACTTGGGGGTGTGAAAAAGCATTTCCAGGGGTGCGGGAGAAGTTTATTGTTTGACATATTTAAAAATGTATCTTAAATGTACTAAAAAACAACATATTCCTTTAGCCATATGAGACAATTATTCCGAAATTAATAACTCTAATTTACTGTCAACTATTATTGTACTAGCGATAGTAGAATTTAAAACTTGGTTTATTTCCCAATTCTTTGGGGGGTCAACGATCCGATCCGACTTACTGTGCTGAAGAGTGTCATGTGCTCAGGATGCTGTTTAAATGAGGGAATTATTTAAGACAATAGGTATCAAAATTGCTTACTTTTAAAATATGAATCTTTTTATATTTCATGGTGAGGAGCAAAGAATTTTTTCAATTCAATAAGTGTAAGTTTGTTTTTATTATAAAAAGAAAAATTATTATTATATACTGTTGTTATTGTCATGTTTTTGATATTTTTTCGGAAGTTAATAGTAAGTTTTAGCATACAAATAATTGATGTGTTGCATATTCTATTATTGTATATTTAAATTAATAACATATATAGTGAATTGTATATGATTTGTTGCACTACGCGATTAAATTATTTCTGTGTAAAAGCTCTGCGTATTGTAAGTTTAAGATACATATGAATATAATTATGTTACGATTTAAAGTTACTAACGTATAGCATGTACTCATCGGATTTCTAAATTAATTTATCCTCTCCTGGTATATGTCTTTTCTTTCTGTCTTGCGCTGCTATCATCCACCATCCCGAATCCTTTGCGCGGCTCTGGCTGAAAGCTCAAAAACTCTTGAAATATAAGAATATTTATTTTTCCATGTAAGGTGTTATCTTGTCTTATCTGCGTTTTGCTGTTCGCTTTTTTCTATGTCTGACCTAATCCTCGGTATTTAAATATTTCATTTAAAATACCGTCATTATAAAAAAAAATCATAAACGATTGATTTTCATAAATAATAAGTCACCAATTCTGAAACCTGTCCACATGAATACAACTTTTAGCAGATATAAAATATTTCAATTCATTGCGATTATTAGTATTAATAACATATGTAATAAACGTTAGAACTATTTTCACAATGTACACTTCCATTATAACTTTTATAATTCTGGCCGAACACGACCCGGGTTTCGCCACTCGGCATCTTCCGGTGCTATCCAGTGCGCGAATGCACTCGAACTGACCGCACCGGAAGACGCCGAGAGGCGAAACCCGGGTCGTGTTCGGCCAGAATTATAAAAGTTATAATGGAAGTGTACATTGTGAAAATAGTTCTAACGTAAACATAAACTTCCATCAAGCACCTTCAGTCGAAATTCTAAATTATATGTGATAAACATTTTTCAATACCGAAATACCGATTATTTTTCGTTTTCTATACCTATAAAAAACACCATGATAACAGAATCCCGGTATTGAAATCCCCAGGGGAAACAAAGTTTTTTTTATTATTATTTCCAATGTCAAATTGGATTGCTTGCTGAACTTGCGTTTGATTTTATCGGTACGTTCGATGTAAAATAACTTGATTGCTGTTGCGAAGGTCGGGTCATATAAGTATAATCTCAGAGGTGAGCTGGAGGGGGCTCGCGCGAGCCCCTTGTTAAATGAAGATACAACATTTTTCTCAGATATTCGCTATATATAATTCGATATATAATCTATAAATATGCAATATATTTAGATTAAGAAAGTTGTTATGTACATTTGGGTTTTCTGACATACATTTTTCAGCTATTGATATTGAATAAATTACAATATACTGTATACTGTTGCAAAATATAAGTCTGTAAAGTAACATTCGATGGTTTCAATAATTATTGGGTATAATTGCACATGAGTGATAAAAAAAATCACACCTTCCCCGGAACATCACGAATAGCTATAAGATTTAACGAGCCCCTTGTTACCGTATCGGCAGCCCATCGCTGTATAAGCTACGCTTTTTTAATTGAAACAATTAATGATGTTTATTGATGAAAATTCTGAATCTTCGTGTCGTATACCAAACATTTTGTGTACGCAAATTTATAAAATTCTATGAAAAAAGCTTAGTTATGCTTATTCGATTTTATACTATATTGGCAACCCTATCAATAAATAGATTTGCTTGTCTCTTCAATTTCTGCCACTTAAAAAAATTGCTAGTTATTTTGGAGAAAAATTTTAGTTTAATCCATAATCAAATCTGTTATCGAAGTTGTTTTTATTGCCGCCATTGATTAGTTGTTTATTATTATCTAATTACTTCGTTAATTACAGTTATTAAAATTTCATTTCATTTAACTCTGCTAATATTTTTTTATGTAACTCAAGTTACAAGTGTATCATTGAGGAGATATTATATTCGGTGTGATAAAAAAGAAAAAAAATGCTTGTGTAGACGTAAGTTGATAATTGACAGCATGTTAATATGTGTATCTGGTTGACGTCGGCCTGCGTAATATTTTTCCAATATTTAACGGTCCGCGGATGTAAAAAGGTTGAAGAACACTGACATAGATAATTATACTATCAATATATAGATGCATTAATGCCAATAAGGGGGGCCATTTCTTGCTTTTATCCAGCATTACTAATGCGCAGGGCTTTTTTACCCTGCAACGCGGCGGAACGGCGTTCCGGCACCTTTTTTTCTCGAATGTTTTTATAAATGTTTAATTCTATTTTTTCTATTTTAAAATATGTATATTTTGTTTTAGTTTCTATGCACTATATGAAAAGCCGTCATTAATTCTATCAAAATGATATTCGAATATATAATAAATAATATACCTTCTTAGAAAATGCTCGAAAAAAGTGCGTTCCGGCACCTTTTTTTTTCAAAAAAAAGCACTGCGTAATGCGTATACAAATGAATACTTTTTTTGATTAACTGGCTTAATAAATACACAGCTGAGTTATACCAGATTGAGAATTGGTATCAAATAATCTCTTTGTGAACTTAACTGATTTTTGTCAGTTTTTTTTACTTCTTATATTCTTATCAGATTAAATAGCTAGTGATGAGGAATTAGTACAAAACAGGGTTTATTTTTAAAAATTATAATGTCTTTCTACTAAATATTGACAGTGAACATTTTATAAGTGACCGTGTAGTACCCAAGTTCAATCAAGAAAACCAATTACGACGAATTTACCAGTGAATCCGTCATAAAATATTTTACTTTAACCTATCCAGGAAACGCTGTCATCATTTTGTTTCGGACAAAGAAACTCTAGTGTCTAAAACATTCGTTCGTATCATAAATATGTCTACCGAAACTCTATTTCTATCAACTTTTTTTGTAAATATATATACATGCACGTAATGATATTTCACTGTGAAAACCGAAATGCCTCTGTCAAAAATAGCATTTCATATCATACATCAAAATAAATTTCGTACATATGCTGGCTATTTCGAGAATCTATAAACAAAAAATATCTTTCGTCACAAATTATTTTTATATCAGAGATGAATTTAATCGGAAGAATTTTATCACAAACCTACTGCCGCATTCCCAGCAAAATTTTAACTGAATATATTTAACAAAGCTTTTATTTCCCTTTAGTAATTATCATATAACAAACTTGCATTAATTGGATTATTAATTATATTTAAATGTAACTCGTATTGAATTATTTTATGCCTCAATGAGAGCTTTTTATTTTACGTATAAGCGACACATCATAAAGCTTGTTATGGTATAACTAATTAAAAAGTTGTAAATGTGTTTTCGTTCGTTTTATACATTCTTCATGAGCTTAATTTTATTCTGTAAGCTTTATATTAAGTATAAGCAGTGCTTTTTTTTAACTCACTCTCACTCATTTTTGTGCTTTACTTAAGTTTTTTTCTAATTTATGCCCGTTTCCAATGTGGAGCATATAGCTTCCTAATCGAGGCATCTTAACATAAGTTATTTTACGATAACTGCTTGTTACTCAGTTGCTTAACCTCTTTTTTCGAAGATAGTAGGGATGGAATGATAAGGCATGAATAGGACTAAGGATTAAATTACCACTCTCGCTATTCCTCTACAACGTAAAGATTGGAAGGGTGGGAGCTTTTTTAAAATATATATCACATATAGCCAGACGTTCGAATATAAAACGATTGAAAAAAATGCTGTCTGTACTGGAACTCTTTCTTCTTCTTTCTTGGATTGACCACCGGTCAACTTATTTTAAAAGATTGAAATGTGTCAGCGGTTCTTTGACTAGTTTGATAAACAAAAGTGACAAAAAGCGCACTAAATCAAATAAAAATAAAATTTTGCTAGACTATTGATTCATAACATTAAAGAATCCAAGAAAAATCCAAGTTACATGGAAAAAAGGCACTGAGTATAATATGCATTTGTAAATAAATCAATTTGATTAATGAGTTTTTTTTTTCATTTTATTAATAACTGGAGATACTCTCTTCTCCAGTATTTTAGTTATTTACTCCAGATCCATATTAATGTTCCTTCGAATGATAAAAATTGTACATTTCCATATACATTTAAGTGTAAGCGCGTCTATTTATAAATTCTAACCCAAATCTATACTTGCTGATGCATATATTTTTTTCATTCCCTCCCACATGTTATCTTTATCCGTTGTGGAGAGCGAGATAGCGATTAGTCAACTACTAATCCTGACCTAATCACATTCTTCTTTCTTTTCTGAAAAAAGCTCGCATTCGCGACACATCTTGTGTTGAAATGCTCCATTTAGACGACATTGCTAAAAGTAGAAATTTATAAATAGAGTATACATTTGATTAAACAGTGGTTTGCAGTATTGAAAAAGTCAATATTTTTATTCGTTATATTATGATTGATTCCTTGAATATGTACATATTCATTATGACTAAACTAATATGAAGTAATGCATATTCATCCTAAGCGCATTGTAAGTAATAATAAATCATTGTATTAAGAGAAAACACATTATTCCTTTGACCGGTTTCGCTCATAACGAGCATTATTAACTGATAAGAAAATACAATTTTAAAATTTCATTTATATAAAATAATATGAAATAAAAAAGGTGTAACAAACAATTGGTATTGAAAAGAATTTACAAATTACAGTACAAAATATGAATGACTGACACTAAATTGACTTAAGTTAGAATGTTTAATACCTCTAAAATGTAATTACAAAACTCATCAAGTAGTAATGTGTTGACTAATGGTTATTTTAACACAGCAAAAAACACAAAGAAATGTTGTGTGTGTTTTTTAATATCATACCTTTCTACCAAGTATTGACAGTGAACACCCTAAAAGTGATAAATCATTGTGGTAATAAAAATCGTCGAAAATGTTTCATTTAAAATCTTCCAGCTACAGTTTACAGTGGAAATGTATTCTTCATTAATAAAACATCAATATTTATTTTGTTTATCTGAGCTTTGACGCTTTCAAAAATCAATCTGAAATTGACAGTGACTGATGAATTACGTCGATGATTAGCTGAACGTTCCAAGGTGCACGTCTCTATTTGCACATGGTGATTCAACCATATTTCCATTTGCTGGTTTGCGTTACTCTGCATCACTGTGAATGCCAGAAGCTTTATATAACAAATTGCATTTTGTTTCAGAAATGCCGCGTCATTTCCTATTTGGTTTGAATCAAGTGCTAGCCAAAGTCGCAGCTGTGGAAAATACGAATAACACAACTTCCTACATACCCAACGCCCGTTTTTTTCCCCACAGATTTTTAAGCACTCCTCCACCAAACGGCAACACCGAACGCTTAAGTTTCGTTTATCTGTCAATATGCCACCTCACCAGCACTTCATTGATAGTGAATTTATATTTTTAAAAACTATTACTTTGTATCCATGTCCGCTCCCAATGTAGCCTGATACAGTAACGTTACTAGGCTATTTGCCGCCCCATAGGCAGAACTTAAAATAGCGCATTTACTATTTTTTTTTTTAATATTTTTGACTGAAATTATCTTATCTGCCGCCTATAGTGCTGAGATCGGTAAATATAATATTTGAAGACGATTTTTTTTTTGGATACCAAATTTATGGAGCTTTAAGTACCAGGACGCGCTAGCGTCAAGGTCCTTTTGGTCTCCTTCATCGATAAAGTTTTTGAAAAAATGTAAATTGCATCCCCTTGCCATCGTTTGCAGACGGAAGGGCGTGATCACTACAGAGATAAGAAGTTCACGGGAACTCCATACGCATTATTTTGCAAATCACATTCCATATGCTTCCCCCATACTATATCCGTACATGTACACACACATGCGCATACATACATACACACGTACAGTACACAAAAAAATCAAACAAAGAGAGTCATTTTCGTGATGCTAAGTTCGTTCTTAAATTGTCAATTTTAGACGACATAAGATGTATGGAGGGTCGTCGAGCAGAACTGCTCTGGGTCTAAAACGATTCTTAGGCAGTTCCCGTCATAGTTGTGGAGATTAGAGATCGTTGGGTTAAAATGTGATTTTTGCGGTAAATTTAACTACTGTTTACCCCATCGGTCATAATGTTATTACAAAATGTTTTTTGACATTGAGGTATCATATTTATTCTAAGCCAAATTTCATTTTAAAAAAAACTGTGATCATTTGCCGCTCCCTAGGACTCGCCGCCCCTAGGCAACTACCAACTCGCCTATGTCTACGTCTTGCCTTATATTTCACCTAAGTAGTTAATATCAACAAAAACGTCGAAGAAGAGAAATACATTAATGATTAGCAACGCATCAAAAAATTTCCATTAAAAATAAACACCAGAGATAAAAATGTTGAGAGATATTTTTCAGTCTTTTTCAGTAAATGTAATTATTCGACATCTGTATATTGTATACGGCTTAATACTAGAGCCGCCAATCTCGGAACCCTGTCCAATTTTGTGATTCCGAAATTCCGGGATTGTGGATAAGAAGTGAAAAATTCTTGAAAAGTTTTTAAAAAAAGGCAACCAGGTAAAATTTTTAAAAATTGAGCCAGCGACTTTTTCACGATGCTATGTTGAATGTCTTGTATTATGTTAACTTATGTTGAAAAATTGTTTATCCTGAAATCCCGGGATTACAAAAAGGGTCCGGGATTGAATGCTATATTTCATACGTCACATAACCGTATTCAAAGATTTAAGTCTAAGTCATGTTACATTTAATGTTAAGTTATCAGATAGTGAATTCATAAGGGGATAATAATAAAGCTACCAGATAAAATAAAATTCGTATATGATAACATCGGAACGCCTATATTAAGAAGTATAAAAATATACACAAAAGGGTTCCACTTCAGATATTTCTTTTGGCAAATATGACTTATGAGAAATCAGACCAGGCGTTGAAGGTTGCCAGATTTTCAAAACTGTTTACCGTAATTTCTCACGTAATAAAAAAAAACCAAGTTGTCATAATAATTATCACACACATCCTAACATATGGGCGTATCTACATTTTAGCAGTGATGATATATTGCAGTTCTACTGAAATATATACATCTTTGGAGACTAAATACGCCCGTATATTATGCGAAATTGTTTGCTTAGAGTAGCGATACCTTTTTTTCGTCTGGGCCTCATGCCGATTTTTTCTACGTTACGTGTACCGTAGAATATTATAAAACTAATACGTAAATATACCAACAGTATACTGTAGCTGGACTCATTTCATGTCCTTTTTAATATCGGGCATTAAACGCAATCTCCGATGCAAGTTTAGTATTCTTATAGCCAGTGATTTTTTTTCTCACGTAACGCAGTGGAACGGCGTTCCGGCACCTTTTTTTCTTGACATTTTTAATGTTTTAAATCAATATTGGATATTTTTATTCTGACACTTTTCAATCTTCGTTCTTCATTTTAAAACAGTTGATCGGTGGTCACTCAAAGGAAGCGAGGTTTCCGTGACGGATGTCACAGATTTGAGCCCCAGTACGAACAGCATTTTCATCAATCGATTTCTGTTCGAAGGTTAGGTGTCTGTGATATCGAAAAAAATCTTACCACCATTCCAATACGAAAATAAATGGGGCAAAGCGAGAGCGATTAAATAAACTAGCCTTTTCCTTCTATCCATACTCTCTTCGAAAAAAGAAAGAGGTTGAGCAACTGAGTAATAAGCAGTTCTCGTGAAAAAACTTCTGTTGAAATACCTCCATTAGGAAGCCACTTTCTCCACATTGGAAACGGATATGGATTAGAAAAAAGCACTTCTTATAACTGTCACCGATGTTCACGTTGGCAGACTTAACTAAAGACAATTACTAGCCATAGTTTCTGTCCGTTGTAAAAATCGCCATTTATCTCAGATTACTGGACGAAATTCCGATGGCTTAACAATTATCGTGCGTCGAGTTGTCAAAAGTTAGTGACTGGCTTCAGATACTGTACTTTTTAGTCGAGCTCTGTAAATGGAGTGTGCTAGATCAGACCTGATAACTCTGGCATGAAAATGTAGCGTGTTACATGCTTTTCAGCGGAGGCGTACCAAATATTACGATAAACAAAATTAAATATGGCAAAACTTGGTGGTCTGACAACAAAGTTAAACAGCATCACCAGCCAGCTGGCGTAGTGCCTAAATCACCGGCGTATTAGCGTGGAGTTTGGGTTTGATTCCAGCTATGATTAAAAACTTCAGAAATTTTCCGATCAATAATGCTTACCTCTAAATTCACATTAAACTTACATCAGTCACAGTAAACTTACATGCTTAGGAAGCTGTGTCCGTAGAATATACTTCCAATAAAACACTTTTATTGTTTGAGTAGTTATGCAGTTTTGAAACTTTAGTGACTGATCTTGAGAAGTGCATTGTCGGTCGGACTCACGGGAATGGCAATGACAGCAGAAACTACCCCATGAGAATAATTGAGAGGTAACCGCTTTGGGCCCCGCACTTTCTAAAATATCGACTGTGGAAAGGAAAAAGGACGTAACCCACAATTTTACAGGAGGCACAAAAAACGTGTTTTGGTGATTTTGTGACATATGCAAATTATGAATTATAAATAACCTTGAAGTGCACGGATACTTCTAAAATGGTGTTTAATTGACATAACCTAATATTAATTACAGAAATTGTCTCGGAAAAACCTTTATTTCAGTGTTTTTTCTTGGTTTTAATTTTTTACAATGTCATCTTTTTCAAACTTAAAAGCTGAATTTAGATACTTATTCGGCATTTTCAGCTTCCATCCTTTTAATTTTTTTGGATATCAAATTTATGGAGCTTCAAGTACCAGGACGCACCAAGGTTCTTCCAGTCTCCTTCATCAATAAAGATTTTGAAAAATTGTAAATTGCATCCCCTTACCGTCGTTTGCAGACGGAAGGGCGCGATCACTACAGAGATAAGAAGTTCACGGGAACTACATATGCATTAATAGCATATGTGTCAAGTTGTATACATTGTGATTATCGTAAAAAAGCTGTTTTGGAAAATTGAAGGTTACGTCCTTTTTCCTTTCCACAGTCGACATATTTTGTTAGTAAATTTTCCACGAACGCTTTGTTGTAGTAACAAAAACTACACGCGTAAGTGTTTAAATACAATCGATGCATGATAAAATATTTATTTTCCTCCAAATCTGACTGCGTGGCTTTAGTATTTATTATATTATACATACAAGATTCAAAGAAAACATTTATAATATTGTATTATGAACAACATAAATAAATATCCACGAAAGATTGGTGTTATTTGTATTTACATTGTTTTAATACGTCTTTAGTACAAAAAAGTATTTGGCTCAAAATATTTGGCACACAGATGTTAAATACCTGCCTGCGTAAAACATTTTGTAATTAAAGAGTGCATTTGAGATGTCGTTTGTATGCCAAATATTTTCAAGATTTTTCATCTTACACATCAACGCCACAAACCTTTCACATTTTGAATGCGTAATCAAATACTTAGGTCAGACAATTTTAATGCTTTAAAATAAATCTGTTTACGTCGATAAACTAAATATTTAGATTCTTAAAAATGCAGAAAGATTTATGAGATGATTTCCACATTGCTATTTTACATAATATTGGTAATATGTGTTACTTGAAGTGGCATATCATCATTAAATATTAGACATCTTGCGACTCAAGAACTACAAGGTTCTACGTGTAGATTTTTGGCGAAGCAAAAGTAACAATGAATACCACTAACGATACTTTGTAGAAGACTGGCTCATTGTTAATTGTTTCAGCAAAAAAAAAACACTTAGAACCTTGTAGTTATTAAGTCACGATCTATCGTATTTGAAATAGTTACCAATATTTTGCGTAAATCAAAATTTTTATTAATCAAAAGATGATAAATGAATTTAGTTGGGCTGTTTTTAGACAAATTCCTCTTTGCCTCTGACCCACTGATATAAACATTGAGAAAAATAATTTCAATTACTTATGTTTGTAGCCAAATGTAGGCTCGTAGATAGAGGCTGGAGAATAGGGTGAGGGTTTCTGAGCGCCGAGGTGCTGCAGGAGCACAGGGGCGCCAAAATGATGTCAGGATTTTTTTTTATAAAAAACACCGAAATTTCGGCGCAAAATCTACCCCTTATCCTAGTCGCTAAAGGGCCTTGCTACGGTCCTGGTAGAGTGGTCCCACTCAAGAGTAAGATTTAGGCAACAGGGATTAATAACTGCAATTGAAATAAGTTGTATTCTTGTTTACACTAGATCAAATGAAGCTCGTAAACAAATAATCAAAACGTGTTAATTTAACTAAGATGTTTTTAATATTCTGTTGCCCTTTCCTCTTCTTCCAGCTTCTGGAGGATGGAGTCGTACTATTGGAAGGTTTTCTGACAAGCGGGGAAGCCGATGAATTGAGACAAGCTGGAGAGGAACTCGAAAAAAATCGCCCAACAGATGATACCGCTGTGTTTTCAACAATCGAACATAATCAGGTAATACGATAAATTACGATCGATTTAAACACAAACTAGTGATTTTGTTTATCCTTCCTATCTGAAATTAGGAATAAGCTCAAAAGCCTACTGTTATTGCTTCTTCCATTCAGCTCTAAGGATGGAGTACCAAGTGCAGACTTGATCATTAAATATTATTTCTGCAAGTATATATTTTTACCCATGTCCGCTCCCAATGTAGAACATATGTCTTTCTAATGAAGGTATCTCAACATTAGTCTTGTACGAGATCCGCTTGTTACGCAGTTGCTAAACTTCTCTTTTTTAGAAGAGAGTAAGAATTGAAAAGATAAGTTTAAGACAGGACTAGTGTTAAGCTAATCGCTCTCGCTACGCCCCGTTATTTTATGATTGAATGTTTGGTAGGGAACTTTTCGACATCACAAACATGCATACATTAAAACAGAAATCGAAAAAATGCTGTTCGTAGTGGGATTCGAGCCCGTGAGAACCATTGTTATTCTACTGTGCTACGAACCCGTCTTTTTAAATTTATAAAAATGTCTAAAGCTCAATCAGTTGATTAAAAAAAAACTCAAGACCTAGTGTGTTGATCTTTCTTTTGGTACCTTTTCTGAAAAGATAGGCTTGCACAAGTTCTCGTTAACAAATTTTTATTATGATGCTCCATAAAGAAGTCACCTGCTTTACATTGAGCGTTAATATAAGCATTTTTATCAAAAAATATTAAACATTTAAACTAGACTTAATTTATAGAATTTCATTTTTATTTTCAGAATGCAGATGAATATTTCTTGACAAGCAATGACAAAATTCGTTACTTTATGGAATCTCCTCAAGAAAACACTACTTCTACTTCATTAAACAAGGTAAATATGTTAATATCTTTTTAAAAAAAATGAGTTATCTCATAGTAGTAGTCCTTGCACAAAAGTCCTTATAGGAGATGAAGAAAATCTGATGACAGTTTTGCAATTTGTGATTAAAATGTTAAAAAATCATCATGATTTTATTTTTCAATTCTCTTAGTCTTTGTCAATTAAAGCTCTAAATAATGGTTTCACAAGTTTTATTTATTTACTCAAATGCAAAAAGTTTGAGAATCATTCGTTTTCGTCCTAGAATTTATTTATAAATATATTTATGTCACAGTTAAAATATGAAATCTTGTCAATGTGTACATTAACTAGTAGTTTTAGTCAACGCTCACATCATTCATTGCAGTTCAATTCACTTCACCAATGTATAAACTCACTGATGAGCGCTCAACAGGTATACTGACAAGCGCTAGTAAAAAATAGAAATGACATTAAGGATAAGGTTACGTTAGCTTAGATTTGTTGAATAGAATGAGGGCAAGAATGACAAGAAGTTGAAGTTTTTGAGGTTATGTGAAATATCAGACAACAGTAAAACACAACAGTGGTGGAGAGTTGCTGGCAACAAGTGTATGCGTAGCTATTTTTATGTTTGTGAATAGTCTATGTACGTCTGTTAGTGTTCATTTGATCTTGCGTGTATATCGTAAATGGCTGAAATTCACAATGTATACAATGAGAAAGTGTATACTTTAACAGTAATATTTAAATATTTATGAAATATGTGCACTTATTATGTCTATGTTAATTTTTTAGGTTGGACATGCTCTGCATTGGCTGCATCCCTTATTCAGATTTTATACATTTAGTGGGAGAGTGAAACAGGCTTGTATTGGACTTGGCATGAAAGATCCAACAGTGGTACAAAGCATGGTCATTTACAAAAGCGCAGGAAGCGGCGGAACCGGTAAATACTTACATTGGATTTATCATCTTATAAATACTACACAAAATTCTCGTATCCAATGCTGTAGTCCTAACTTTATCAGAGAGTATACAATAAAGCATCCATTGAATATAACAAGTTCCATAATATATTTTACCAAATCGTGTATTAAAACGGGAACTGCAAATGAATGATTATGACATTGTTGGATCCAGGAGAATGTCAACGACAGTCGTGGCCACCCCCTGAGAAGAGTCGAGAGTCTGCACTTTCAGAGGCCTTGCGCTCTTGGCTAAAATAATTCTATAATGATACATGATATTTTATTAATTTATATTTAAACTTATCGGTTTATTAAGTAGGATTTATATTTTCTTATTAAAAGGCCATCCCTTGGCATATTTTTATATCTACCAGTGGATACAGATAAGAATAAATGTATTTATGTTATGGAAATAAATAAACAAAAACACTTGAACGCTGGCTAGCTGTATTAAAATATAAAAAGGACATTCACAATTTATTTTGCAGGAAGAGCATTTTATTTTATAACTGGAATAAAGCCGGTGTATACCTCCAAATGCGTTACTATTCATAGTACTGCTCATAGACTGTCAAGCAGTAAACCCTGGCATCATCTAATTTACATAGCCTATTTCCATAACTCGCTATAAATCGCTATAAATCGCTATTTCTTTACCATTCACTTTTCTGAAGTTCTCGATGATACTGAGTAGTAATAATATAACAATAATGTAATAATATATTATGGGAATATTATATGCGGATGAAGTGAAATTTTTTTTTTTTTTTTTAAATCTGAACCGACAGGATGGGATAAATATTTATTTGTTTTAAAATACAAAAGTATATATCACTAAATACAAAGTACATATTATAGTTTTTTTGCTTTCAAAAATTGTTCACAGGTGTCACTTCTAGTATTAAAATGAAAATATTTAGTTTATCGAAAGACCCTAAAATATCAGACACTCTAGGATGTGAATTTTGAATAAACATTATACATATTATATATCTTTCACCACAGGCAGTTTTAAGCTTAGTAAATATTTAGCCTTTCAAATATTCGACTGGTAAACATTGTTAGACTTTGGTCGACTCTGTTGTGTGATTTATGAAAACTTTCATAAATTGATTAATGGATTGAATTTGTATCATATGGTAAGAAGATTTTATGTTTACATACATTCCAACTTCCAGCCCACTCTCTATCTGACCTTGAAAACGAGAGGGAGGATATACCTTCTTTTCTTGCCATCTACGAAGACAAACCTTACAATCAGTTTACGTACAAACAAGTTATAACCAAACACTAGAACAAAAGTTTCATAACTCAACAAATATAGCAGACAAAGATAATCTATACTATTATTTGGTGGTAATTTCCTGAATAGTCGTTACATTGTTTAATCTGAATACAAATTGGTTGATGTATTTCTATTACATATATTATAATAGTGCATCTTAAAAAAGCAAAAATACAACTGAAATGATGCACATCACAAGCTTGACTCTCATAACATTTACAAAGATTGTTGATTAATGAATAAAAATGAAATTGGTGATACCACTGGTAAAACTTAAACATTGTTAATGAGTGAGCTCAGATGAATTCAGTCCGAAGAAGATATTAATACTGAATATCCATATCTTTATTGTTATTGTTTTTTTTTGTGTGTGTATACAAAGAAAATGTGTGTCACATTAAAAAGGCAATAACTTATTAAATTGTAACTTTTTTGTTATTTTTCACTTTCCAGTAACCCCCCACCAAGACGCATCCTACCTATCGACCGATCCAGAAACAGCAATTGGCTTCTGGATCGCTCTGGATGACGCTACTCTCGAGAACGGTTGTCTATGGTTCGCAAAGGGTTCCCACAAATCAGGAGTTCACAGACGCCTTGTCAAAAACCCAGATAAATCCTCCAACCTGCTGCTCACCTACGACCGACCACAGCCTCTATACCCATCATCCAATTTTACACCAATGACTGTGTCTAAAGGTATTGATTGAAACTATGGAACTTAATTACTTTGATTATATTGAATTCAAATTACTATATTAAATATAAATATAGTAGGCTATTGTATAACCCACGTAAAAACCACATTGAAAGCCATTGATTCAAAAATAATATTCTTCATTATCAAGAACATTAATATCGAGGAACACGCTAATTTTAAAATACCCAAACAATTATCAGTTTGTCTTTTTCCATTAACTTATTTCTATTCTTAATAATAGTGCTGTAAATTTATAAACATTTTATAGTTAGTGCATAATAAAGGATTTTATTTTTATAAATACCGCCAAGAATTGACAGTTAACATCATACATGTAAATTAATAGTAGACATTGTTAGCCATTGGATACCAGACCACAGTGGTACCACGAAAGCAACAAAATAATAATGAAACATGTTCCTTCCACAGGTGATTGCCTATTGATACACGGCCAAGTTGTGCACAAGAGCAACGCAAACAAATCACAGTCTGGAAGACCAGCCTACACTTTCCACGTCGTGGAGAAGAGTGCCAAGTTCTCGCCTGATAATTGGCTACAGGAGGGTCCCGGAGCCCCCTTCGTTTCGCTCTACAACACGCAACAGACGGAATAGAGGTCTTCGATCGAAATGCACCTAAGTATTTCAAAACTTGTGATGACTGTACCAATCTTATTATTAACTATAAAATAATTTTATCTTTTTAATATTACGTTCAAGAAATAAAATATTTTTATTTTTACATCTTTTATTTATTGAAATACATTTTTCTATCCATTTTTCCCATTAACTTTTCCGGTTCTAAGCTCAAGAAATGCGACCCCAATACCCACATTTTCTTAAATATCTATTTTAATATGGGTGATACAATGTTTATAATTAAGGTATTCTTATATCATAGTTTTTTGGACCTTTTGTAGAAGAAAAAATAAATATTTGATCGCTAGTTCCGTCTCTATTAAATAAAAAAGATCCTCAAAGTAGAACAAAAAACGGTTTAATGTGTACAAAGTTAAAGATAATAATACTATTCTCAAAAAAAACACAATATCTTACTTACATCGATGACTAGTTTTATATAAGTTCTGGCAACATGAGAAGTCGCGATAAGCATTACGGATAACAGAGAGATAAGAGGTCGCTCCTAAAATAGCATTTGCTAAATGTCGTCAGTTGCGCTTTCATATGTGTGCTGGGATAACGTCTTTTTTACGCGCAACTTAAAATATGATTATTTATTAAAAAACCACAGATTTTTATAAAAAAATGTATGAGGAATGATGCAGAGAGATATTTTAAAGCCCTTAGACTATTTTTTTTTTGAAAATCAGAATAAGACCAATAATAAGGAAACCACTGGGGTCCCTAAACGACCCCCATCGGCAGAGAGGTATTTTTCTTGTCTCCGAGCCGCGAGTGCTAAAACATTTTAAGTGATTGCTGAAATCAGAAAAAACTATCCTATATGTCTGCCTTATTTTTAAAGAATAGCATTTTTTCTTTAGGACTTTCTAATATAGTATTATATAACTATAAAATTATTCAATGAAATCGAATGACACTTTTTACTATTGTTTGAAAGATAGTAATAATTGAATTTCATTTTATATTATTGCCTTATTCTATTGGTATCAAAATACTGTTAGTGATTTCTCTTGATGCTTGGTTGGTGAATTATACAAACTTCTAATTCAAAATGGACCCGACAACTTCACCGTCATGTAGTCTTCAGAAGAGCAGGTAAACGTATCAGATTTGTTAGGATTGAAAGCAGTAGGTATTTTTGACGAAAATGTGTACTAGTTTTATGAATGATCTGCTATTATGACTTCCACGATTTTACTCTGATACAAGTCGCTAAATGGTAGATTTATGGCTGTGTTTGAAAGGTTAGAACATCATGTGAAAACACGTTTCCTTGGACTTTACACATCAGTTAGCTTGTGATATGATAACGCCGTTCCAGAACTCAATGCGTTAATAAAACTCATATACAAGATTATCTTGAATAAATCAGGTGGTTCACCACTGTTAAATATATTTTCAAACGGTTTAACCCGTCCTAATTGATGCAACTCATTAGATAATCATTTCTTAATGTAAATGTCATTTTGTATTACCTTTATCGTTTGTTTGTTTTCCCCCCTTGTTTTCCCCCCTGGCCACCCATTTTTATTTGATTTTTGTTATAATATATCAGAATAGTAATATATTTTCTAGCGGTTTAACCCGTCCTAATTGATCCAACTCATTAGATAATCATTTCTAAATGTAAATGTCATTTGTATTACCATTATCGTTTGTTTGTTTTTCTATCATCCCTCCCATTTTATTTTGATCTTTATTATAATATATCAGAATAGTAAAATTAAAATCATTCGTACTTAAGCAAACATTTGCGAAAGTAGTTGTCTGAGGATGCCTCTGAAAGAGGCGAAACACGTGTCACATTTTGATACACAATACGTGGAATAATCAAAGTTATTTTTATTTTATATTCTAAAGTTTCTGTTCTAGCGACAGTTAAGATTTCTTTAAATGTCTTCTGGTTAGGCCGCAAATAAGCGCCATTCTCAACGATTGCTCACATGCTGTCTTTTTAGAAATAATACCTTTACTCAACCGATATACAGTCGAGCCAACATCATGGCTTCTTTGACGGATCTCACGGACTAAAGTCCCAGTAGAAACAGCATTTTTTAAATCAATTTCTGTATGAAGGCATGGGTGGTGGTCAGGATGTCAGGATTCTTCCCCACCCTTACAATACTAAAACTAATGGGGAGTAGCAAGAGTGATTAGCTAACCACTAGTCCTGCCCTAGCCTTATCCTTTCTTACTCTACTCTCACTGAAGAAAGAAACGCTGAACAACAATAGTTCTTCGTAGAAAAACTTATGTTGAGATTCGTCCATTAAGGCCGTATGCTTCATATTGTAATTGGACATGGATGAAAAAAAAAAACAAAAAATAGTTTAATAATGTCAGTCTCTTACATTTTTTTCATTTTTTTTATTAGAAAGCTTCATTTGACAGTAAAGTTTATGTTTTGAATATTATTTAGTTTGTCATCTAAAATGAAATCAAAATGCCATAAGATCCAGAAAAAAACAGCACTAGCACATCCCATCGGATCAGTACTACTATGGAATTCGTACGATTGTACGATCAGGCAGTTTCAGATGGATAAGTGTGTATTAGTGTATATCGATTAAAAATAGTATCATAACGTTTCTGTAGGGTCCGTGGTCCAGTGGTTAATGTCGTTTGCTACATTTACGGTGCTCACGGGTTCGGATTCCAGAACGGACAGTTTTGTTCAAATGCATGGATGTCTGCGATGTCTGAAATTCCCTCACATCGATGCGATCACAAATAACAGGGCGTAGCGATAGCGATTAGCTTACCATTAGTCTTGTCTTAGTCCTATACTTCTTTTCCCAAATCTCTGGGAAAAAGAGAGATTGAGCAAAAAAATAAAAACTCCCATGCTCTCCACATTGGTAGCAATTATGTTTAAGAAAAATAAAAAAATGTATCAGAATTTTTTAGTGCGGCATCAATGTTGGCTTATTTGAATGGACTGTGAATTGTTTTTTTCTTAGAAATGTGTTCATCTTAACTAGAACGCCATTTTTAATTTAAAAAACTAAATTAAACAATAGTGAGACGATTTACCGCAAAGTCATCACCGCTTTGTTTTCTAAATAATTTTTTAGTACATATTTTAAATTTAATTAAAAATTGACATCTTAGTTCAATGTTACGTGTCAATCAGGGGCGTATATTCAGGGTGTGCAAGGCGTGCGCCGCTCGCCCGTAGAGACTTTATCACAAAGCGATATATTTAAAATACATTTGCAAGCGGCAGTGAATCGTATATGAAATCGCTCAAGGCGTTCAATACGATTGCCGCTCGACTAGTGATCCCATACAGTAGCATACAGTTGACCCGTCTGCGCAGGCGTCGCGTCAAAGTCATGTTTTTGTTTGAAATTTCAAGGATCCAGGACGATCTCTTTCATTCTAGCTCACACGTGTTGTATTGGTTGCAAACTCATAGCATTGTTAGGCGCGCACTAACCCCCAATAAGAAGCTATCGAAGTACACAAGGCCAGACTGTGTAGTCTAAATTTAATTTATGTAGAACAAAAGGATGCTCGTTTAATTAAAACAGAAAGGCACGTTTTACGATAGTGTAATAGAAAAATTCATGTCGCAAAAGCGAAGAATTAAACACAAGAAGAATTGTACAAATAAATAAAAATAAAATTCATGTTAAAAAAATCGTTTTTTATGAAACAATATGTCATTTACACTTTACAGCACACCCTACATCAACACCCATCGTACGCCACTGGTGTCGATACTCAATTCACTCAGACATTTAATTGCAATGAACGAATCCAGGGCCGTAGCAAAGAAGTGGCGAATTGAGCGATTGGCCTGAGCGCCGAGGCACTGGAGGAGCATAGTGGGCGCCAAAATGATGTCATTAAAAAAAAAATGGGCCAATAGGCCTTGCTACGACCCTAAATGAATCGTAATACAATTTTATTATCCGTTTAATTAGATGCCTTAAAATAAACACAAACGTGAAGAATTAACTAAAACAAATCTTTATATGCCAAACAAATACATATTTTAAAATGTTTCCATATGTGCTTTTTTGGAATAAAATGGCCAAGACTTTTTTATAATCCGTGTACGTTCCCAAATTCAAGAATATGGCTTCCTAATGGAGGTATCTGAACAGATTTTTTTGACGAGGACTGCTTGTTACTCAGTTTATCAACTTTTTCCCGAAGAGTGTAAGAATAGAGTTAAGACAGAACTAGTGGTTAACTAACCGCTCTCGCTTTGCTTCGTAATGCGATTCGAACCCTTGAGATCGGTCATGAAAGCCAACCACGTTGACCACTGCGCTATGAACCCTACTGTTGGGAAAAGGTGTTGTAAATAGGAGAATTTTCAAAACAATATATGAACCCCCCGGTTATGGTCACAGAATAAGTCTATGGATCTGATATTTTTTGGACATTAAATTCAAAAGGGAAATTTAAAATATAATGGTTTCTATTAAAAAAAAATCAACATTTCTCAAAGCCATATTAAAATAGAATTTTTCTATTATTGATTCGAAACATTAAAAATGCCGATATAAAAGATGTCGGAACACCGTTCCACCACATTACATTGGGGGAAAAGCACTGTATGTATATAATAAATATAATCTAGTCGTTTAATATGTAACGAGGCACGTACACGCTGTTCCATATAAATCATTACAAAGTGTATTAAAAGTCGGTCAGTGACGTCACGTACAGAAATGTTTGACCGGCACCGTCTGAATTTTCACGGAAGAGGGCTCTCTCTCTGCCGCACCCCCGCTGGCTGGGGTGGCGCCACTACTTTGGGAAATTGTCTGGTGACGTCACACAGAGTGATCTGCCTCCGAGGCGCGCCGGCGCAAAAGCCTTCCTCGCCGACTAGTGCGTCGACAGAGCTTTAAAATTTAATAATACGTCATTCAAATTACTGCGAAAATAATTCAAATTTAATATTAAATTCACACCTCTACAACAAGCTATCGAAAGCTATTCCTTATTTTTTTTCGGACATGTATAAAAAAAAACTTTCATCACTCTAAAATTTACCTTATAAGCGAACGAGTCTCAAAAATGACTTATATTTTATAACCCATATACTTTTTATTTACTTGGAAATTTCTAAAGTTTTATATTATCCGAAGAACTGGGCCTCGAAATTTAATTGCGCCTGGGTTCTCCCATGTGTTTAATTCGCCACTGCTGTTCAGCTGGTAACTACAGTAAGTTCACGGTTAACTAAAGTGGTAGTTGCTATTACAAAAAAAAAAATAAGATTGGGGCATATTTTAATCAATACCGAGTAATACAAAAATAGATAAAATAAACAAATAAAAAATAACGATACGATATTTCATATTACAAACATACTATCCTATAAATTCAATAAATATCTTTCTCACTAGCATAAAAAATATTTTTCATTTTTAACAATGTGTATCTTTGAATAAAACGAATTCTATTTCAAGATTATTCATGACAGCTAAGCCATGACAAAAGGAAAGCCAACCCTGATTTTTTTATCGTCATATTGTAATTTCAAGATATTTTGTGAAATTATCATGTATCTGGTAAAACATGTGGTGGGTTCATAGCATACAAACTTGATTTTATTTATTTTCAAAACCGAAATAAGGGTATTGAAAGTACCAAAAAAAATTTTACAACCCTTAATTGAGTCTTCGAAAATAAAGGAGCATACTGTTTGAAGATTGGATGTTTCTAAGGTCTTAAATGAGCAGGTTTTAATACGAGATATTTTTACCCCTCCACCTAGCTGAGGAAAGCTGAACATGAAAAAAAGGAATCACTTATACAGAAGAGGCGTATGTATGTATAATGATAACATATTATCTTGTGAAAAAATGACCAATGCATTAGCAATTGATAATATCGAATAACACCGCTGACTCGGGTTAGTCAAACTGCCTTTCATATTAGACGGTTTCAAGTGAAGAAGTAGAACAATCGTACTAATAGGTTTGTATTATAAAATGAGTAAATAATTATCAAAAACAATCAAGAATTAAGTTTTTTCAATGCATAGTATTACGTGTAGGGATTGCAAAATCAAAAAATGAAATAAAGAATAAAAAACCGGGAAAATGCGATTGCAATATCGGTCGGATAAATAATTTATATGTAATATGCAGTGGCGGATTATTCTGTTGAGACATTTTCATTAGGAGACCATATGCTCCACAAAATTAGGAGAAATAAAAACAACCGGTTTTTGTCATCCCTTATTACGAGTCGGTCGGAGAAGCTAATTTTTCAATACGTTTAGGCTTTTGTCCTAGTAAACAGCTTATAAACAAGCCTAACATTAACAATGACAAGAGCCTCAAAATAACTCCTATTATAAATAACCTTATATTTTACATTCAGTTTTCAATATTAATTTTATTTTACGTGGAATTTTTCATCCGCCACCGAGCAGTGAACATGGTCAAAAAATGTATTATTTTATATCAAAGTTTTCTTTGACTGTGTTTTTAGATTTGATAATTAATTGGCAAGTATTTTTATTATATGCATATGTAATTATAAGTAATTCCTTTCGACTGTCTTATCGTATGAAACAGAGATACTGACGATTCATCAAATGAAATACACATGCAATACTGAATGACTGGAGAATTGTAAATGTGACATTTTTTTTTTTAATCTTTTTTGCTGTAATCGAAAGATAAAACGTTTCATTCATTAAAGCAAATGTTTGTTCATGATTTTAAAATTCCACGCCCGTCACCGAGTGATCAACGTTGTCATCTTTCAAAGCATCATTGTACGCAAGTTTGAATACCCGTACGGAAAAATTCTCGTGAAAAAATTGTTGTTAAGGTATGACTCTATATCTTTAAAAGTTATTATTATTTGGAAGAAGCTCGATAAAATACCAGTAATGTGTTCACATTCGCTCAACGTCTGTGCATCTTGCGTGTGCTGTGCGTTACAGACAAACATATGTACATTTAAATCAAAACAATTGTCATATCGTATTAGAAGGTTCGTTACATTTCACATTAATAAAAAAACATTTTTTAAAAATTGCATTTTATTGTTTATTTTCAATTTTTCTATTGCCTTAGTCACATTAAAACTACTCACTTTGTCGTATACCGAATAAGAAACAATAATTTTGTCAGGTTAGATTTTTTAATATACCTACTTAACCCTCCAAGGATGAGCGTGACCATATGGTCACAGTAAACACCGTTGTATATTGATCCCACTATTCCATCCTTCTTCTACCTGAATATCGTTGCTTTCACTCATATTTGGCTAAGAAGGGTACAGACTTCAGTTAGTCATCAGCCGCGGGGACAGAAATGGCCACCAAAAGCATATGCGATTTTTTTAGTTTCCGTTTTTTTTTAATAGACTTTTTGACACTGTTAGTTATTTTTTTTTTATCAAAACATCAAATTATTTACAGTTATTTTGCTAATATATTTGTATTCAAATTATGTTGATCTAAAGAGGTCAAATTGTAAATATTTAAAAAAAATTCACGTTCAGCTATATTTCAACCCCGAATGTTTGCGTACCCATACGGTCTCGCTCGTCCTTACTACTTACTGTCCGTACACAATATTACACGATAATGAAAGGATGAGAATGACCATATAGTCATGCGGGGTTTCTATACAACGAATTTGCGTTTTTTTTTGAATTTTTGTTAGAAATAAAAGTGATCCTTGACTTCAATAAGGCTTAAAAAATATTTTTTTTATCGAAAAAAGCTCTCGTCTCTGGAGGGTTCAGTCAAATGATGTGTCATTATGACAGGAAAGTACCAACAGTTTTACTGAGATTACGCACCATAACATTACACAATAACAGCGATGTGCTTACATACACTCTACGTCTGTCTATCTTGCGTAATCGCAGTGTTGTACTATGCGTTACAGACATGCACATAAAAATCAAGACAATTATTGAAATATATTATAATTCACTGTTATGTATAATAATCTCAACAGTGAAATTTTTGCACGGGGTGAAACTTCAATGAATTGAGCCCTCAAGGGGTGATGTGAGCCAAATTGTAAAATGGTAAAATATTTAAATATTTTTAAATAAACGATTTTGCTTGGTGTTTTGGTGTATTGTATATTTTTTTTAATTTTAGAGAGATGACTAGAGCTCAGTTCACTTTTACAATACTAAGATATTAATGAAAACACAATATTCCTTTGTGAAGTACAAACCGGTTTCGCTCATTGCGAGCATTGTCAACTGACAATGTTGACAATCAGTTGACAATGCTCGCAATTAGCGAAACCGGCCCTGACCTATTAAATAAAGTGGAATGAAGTACAAAGGAATATTGTGTTTTAATTAATATAATGCCTTTCCACCAAGTATTGACAGCGAACACGCTAAAAGTGATAATTGAGATATGTATAATATAATAATGCATGTTTTCTTAGAATACCATTTGGCTCACTTAACCTCTCGTGGGCTAGTTATTATTTCTGTCAAATAGTTCACGAAAACTAGAAAGAAAAATTCCCGCGAAATTATTTCGGAGCAGGCGCTATCCGCAAATCGATGTGGAATGAAAACATTTCGCATTAGATGCATTGCGACCGCCATGCAGAAAGTGCGACCTGCCCGGCGCCATGTCACATCCATAGACCGAGAACAAGTAATTATACCCGTGCTTAAATTTCAATCAGCCATCATAATATTTACATTGTAAATTACATTCCATACGATGGTTTTATTCCGTGTGATTCCGAATATTGCGTGAATTGTATTTATGCTCTGCGTTTGCCGGTTCAAGGTTGTTGATGTTTTTATTTATTAAACTTTGTTTTACAACTTGTTTTGGATCGAATGTGTCGTTTAATTCAAAATGTGTTACAGAAAAAAAAACAGGAAGAATTGTCGTCTGACAAGTGTATTGTCATAAAATATTCACAAAACTTTTATATTTATGTTCCATACCCTTCAAATCGCTTCCATTTCAAAGTAACACCACAGAAAATTTTCAAACCGAACTGTCATAAATGTACTTCTTGTTTGATTTTGTTTTATGTTTTTCAAATTTAAATATCTTTTAACGCGTCTTGCATTTTTTTATCGTAGTTTTATGGACATATTCTAGTTTTTTTTTTTTTTAAATCAAGTGAAATTTCGTGAATTGGTTATGTGTATACATATTTTCATATCATATTTTTATTACTACATACATACTTCCTTAATTACATTTTTTCTCACATCCTTTTTACGAATATATAAAAGTATATATTTTTTTGTACGTCTTAGCGCTGTTGAATTTTTTAAAATATCTATATATGTAAATATTTAAATGGTTTTAAGATTGAACATATTTTTATTGATTGAAAATATTAATGTGTATTTCCATCTGTCTATCATACACCTTATAAAACAGTATTACGAAATGTTTTTCAGTTATATTTTCATGCTAATTTCATGCTGCGCACATTTTTGTCATAATAATATTGTTTATAAAAAAAAATCACACTACCGATGTGACATTCTATCAAAGTTGTCTGTCAACAGATATATTTAAAACTGTCTTTAAATTTTCATTCGTTTTGATTGTATTCGTATTTATTTTACCGCAAAAATGACAAAGAAGAATTTTAAAAAAAGTTATATTCAATGAAGATCGTCCTTACAGGCAGGATATTATCTAGGTCTTGGTAATTCTGCAACATCGATTGGACTGAAAATCTGGGATGTATTTCTGGGATGTATTACATATCGCTAGTCTTTACAAGTATTGCGAATTGATATATACACATATACCAACAAACCAAAAATAAATTCACCGATTTTGTAGTCGACAGGTCAATGTTTTTTACATTCATTTTACTTGGTTGCTTGTTCGAGGGTCGAACGGAAAAAAATTAAAATATTTTTTTATAATACGTACGTACCTATGTACTTAAGTGCAAAGATGTTTCTGATGCTGTAATTACCTTGTCTTTATCCCAGAGGTGGAATGGAGGTGGACTGGAGAGGCTGGCGAGAGCCTTTTGCTAAATTTGACTATTACCTTGTTAAATTAAGAAACAATATTCTCAGATCAATTCAATACCCACCTGCAATTTCTGACATAAATATTTTTTTATCCATGTTCGCTCCCAGTGTGGAGGATATCGCCTCCTAATGAGGTATCCCAACAGAAGATTTTCTACGAACTGTTTTATACTCAGTCGCTCAACTTCTGTTTTTTTTAAACAGAGTAGCAGGGAAAGAAGGATAAGGCTAGGACAGGACTAGTAGTTAACTAGTCGCTCTCGCTACGCACAGTTGTTTGGGAATCGGAAATGGTGGGAGGGAGAGACATCACATTCAAATTTCAAATAAATATTAGAAAATTTTGATAATTATTTTGCTTTGAAAGCTTTTCGTAAAATATACGATAACATGGGATCGCCTTTCAAAGAGTATGTCACTCGTGTTCGACGATAACGTGCTACAGTGCGAATATTGTTTATTGTTTTTTCGGTGAAACTATAGCTGGTAGTGTCATTTATATTTCACACTGGTTAAACTATATATATATATATATGTACATATAATTGGCATTTACTTGGTAGAACTCCATTGCGATAACGTGGAAAAACGTATTTTAGTTAAATATTTTGTATATATTGTGTTCATATCTATTTTTGCTTATGCCTTCATCACAACTACTTTAAACCTAATATAATCCGATATAGTATTAAATAATATTTGTAGAAATAAATTATTTTGAGATTTTCCCCTTATCTTTTTTAAAAAAGGTTTTATATGCGGTTTTAAAATAGCGCGGTTTACTAAAAAATCGAACACTATATTTTAGCACGAATTATCTGTTGTAACACGATTTCCAGAGACAACATAAAATACTATCAATTTCTCACGTTTCGTTGCATCCCGGTGTTCATTGGCATAATTTTATAGAACACTTCTTGTATAAGTAACGACGGGATAAACTTTCCACTCGGATTATGTTTTCTATAATCATTTTATGTTGGGTGGGGGCTAATAAGATGTCTAAGTCAACGTAGAATATTTAATAGGAAGACTCCCGTTTTTACAAAAATATGCTTTGGGATTTTTCGAGAGCACTTTCCAAAATGGGCTGGGATGAAATGGGTTAACCTTGGTTGAAAATGTAGGGATTTAATAATCAGAAATTTAAGCCCCGATAATTGATTAAGAAACCAAACGCGCGTCAATATGATTCAACTTTTACTTCGTTGTATTGCTGAGAAACAATGATTAATTTACAATATAACTCCATCTTATCGTTGTTTACAATTACATATCAGGCAAACGTTATCGTTACATTCGTTGTGGACAATGGATATTTGCAGGGAATATATTTTTATAATCCTAAATATAATATATATCAAGTACAAAGTACTATTATTGTAATAATGAAATGTCTGTCCAATGAAATAATCGAACGTGCCCGGTAAAACAATCACACAACACATTTCGCGTAGTTGTTGAACGAAACGGTACTGTGACAGATGTAACGACAAAAAATGGCCACCCGAGCACAGCTGATTGTGACAGTTACGTTGTTGTGATATTATCGATTGTGTACCTTTTTTTCGTAATATACACATTTTAGTGCAATCGCTTGTGTCTTGAGATTAAAATGAGTTGTTTATGAATGACTTGCTAAAAGTGTGAAATTAGTGTTATTTTTTTTTAAATCTTTATTTATTACAAGGCACAAGTTTAATGATTTTAATGCTTATATTGGTAATACTTCACTATAATAAACAGGTAAAAAAGTGCAATATATTTAGTTGAAAAAGAATTATGTAATAATTAAATTTAATAGTTTTTTTTTTAAATATTCGACATTACAGCTTTCGCCAATGCGTCAAATATTTGAAATTTTTTTAAGTTGAAAGATCATACGAGATATACTCAATGAAAATTTTTGTGTGAATGTCACATGAGATTAATTCAAGGAGAATTGACGTCACAAACACCCATGTCTTAGATCTCAATAAAAAAAATTGAAATAATCCAATTTTTGACATTGACCTTACCGGGAATTGAGACTCGTCTGAAACAACTAGACTACAGCGGGCGACAATTTCGGCACCACACTTTCTTCAGAACTAAACCTTTTTTGCATTGCATTATAATACAAAAAAAATGTGGCATTTTTAAATGAGTTCTCAAGAATTAATTATCGAATATTTGTGTAAGTTATTTCTGCGTTGCGCCATCGCTAGAACAAAGTTTCAATAAACAGAGAATATATTATTTGAAATTTTTTACACAACTTAATACATTTTTGTTTTTTCAAAATTGATTTAGATATAAAAAAAAAAAAAAATGTACATGAAATAACTGTTTTTCCGTATATTTAAGTATTTAACTATATTAATAAATCCATACATCAACTCGGAGTTTTTAGTAAACATTAAAAGTGTTTTAACGACTATATATAATTGCTACTACAGCCGCGTGTTTTGATATCATTTCTTTTGTAAATTTGCTGAACTTTATTGCGCGAAACTGTTTGTTCAAAAGAATAATATATCGCGATTGCCACACTAACTTGCCATGAAGGTATGAGCACGTTCTGCTACGCCAGAGATGGCCAAACCGTGGTGCATGGCACCCTTACCCTTACTTATTATTTGAAATATGTGTCATAATTGTATCCATATTCATATTTTCAACTCCTGAATGCACTTAGTTAAATTCACACAGCTTTCATACTCATCGCTTTACATTTTACACTAACATAGAAGAATTCCATTTAAAAACTGTGGTCCAAAGTTATCTTCAAGAGGTCATTTCTGACTATTGTAGATTGCTGCTCTAATAAACGTGTCTTTTGAAATGAGTTATTTCTTTACCTCTTCTAAGCGAAGCAGATCCTACACTTGCCTCTGTTTTCCAACCCCAATCGTGAATGCAAGACATTAGAAAAGATGATTGTGTTGTACGCAGTGCCGGTGCGATGTCATTTGGCGCCCTAGGCAACGGTTATTGGCGCGCCCCCTTTTTCACAAATAGTCCCATTTTTAATATGTCCATGACCGTTCCCAAAGTGGATCATATGGCATTTGTTACTCAGTCGCCTAATCTCTTTTTTCGAATCATATAAAAATAGATGCATAATTACAACGAACAAATACAAACAAAAAAAATGTACTACACATTATTTATTATTGTTAGAGTATATAAAAAAATAAAAATACTCCACTTATGCGCCCCCTAATTGTTTGCGCCCTAGGCGGTTGCCTATTTCGCCTGTATGGTGGCGCCGGCCCTGGTTGTATGGCGCATTGTATGCAAAATGTTGGTCACCACTGTGCTGCGCGCTGTTCAATATTTACATATTTTATCTCGTGTATAATCCAGCATTCGTCAACATTTAGATTTTAATCGCCAACCTTTGCATCTGTGCTGATCGTGAAATTTGTAGAAGTTTTCGGTAATTTAATTAAGGATTTTGACTGTAGGTGCCTGCTGGAATTGTACTTTGATTCTTAAATACAGGGTGTTCACCGGTAAGGCTAACTAATTGTTTGTTTGCCATTTTGGTTAACAGTGTTATTGTGGAAAAATTCCGTTGTGGCTGCACATGCGGTTCTTTGGCTCCTTGAGTGTGGCCCTTCCACAAAATATCACATACAGTGCGATTGAAACTTCGTGTCCAACGCGCAGAAGTCAGTTGTCGGTCTTAAGCATTAGAGTTGGAAGAGGTGATCTTAGCGAACGTACCTCAATCGGATTAAAGACCTCTTAAGCAAAAGCCAGCTTAGGAGTACCCTAATTGAGTCAATAGAAATGTACCTACATATATAGTTTAAATTTTCTAAATTGGCTCTCAAAAGAAATTTCAATCTTTGTATAGTTGCCGCCTGTGTGGTCGAGTGGTTAACGTCGTTGGCTACCGCTACGGAGGGCACGGATTTGAATCCCAGTACGGGCAGTTTTATACATTGATTTTTCAATTGATTTATGAATTGTATGTGTTGTCTTGAATTCTCCCCTCCCACCGATCCTATCCTATGAACGGGCGTATCGAGAGCGATTAGCCAACCACTAGTCCTGTCCTAGCCCTATCCTTCTATTCCTACTCTCTTTGGAAAAAGAGAGGTTGAGCAACTGAGTAACAAGCAGTTCTCGTAGAAACACATCTGTTGAGATCAACTCCATTAGGAGTCCATATGCTCCACATTGGGAGCGGACATGATTTAAAAGAAAAAAAAAGTTAATATTTGGCTCAGTTTTCTTATGAGTTTGCCGACTAATGGCTTAGTGCAGGGTTTCCCAAACTATGTTCCGCGGAAGACTGTTGTTACGCAGGACCTAAATAGGTGTTCCGCAATAATTTGGAGTGGTTATCTACGCTGCAACACACTTAAACATCTTCTACTTCATATTCAAAATCGAGTGATGATGAATCTCCATTGATGTTTAAAAGCTCAAACATCTGGATACAGGCGGAGACTTTGAATCACTCAGAGATTTATTTACTCATATTTTTATGTAACATGTTTTAAAAAAAATAAAATATTAAGTGATTTTATATATTCACTATTATGAATTACCGACCTAAAAAAATAAGCAGTGTTCCGGTAACATTTCCAGATTTGGGAAGTGCTACATCGCACAATAAGTTTGGGAAACCCTGGCTTAGTGGATGATTTTCATTAAGAGGCCACGTAAGAGATAAACACAAGACTGGTCCACAGCGTGCGAGATCAGTTGACCGAGTACTGTAATTATCGTTTAGATTGTTTTGAGTTCACCCAGTCCAGCAGCGTAATCAGCAGGTGTAAAAACCACTAAAAAATTATGCTGTAGATACTATGTTGAAGACCACTGGTACCAGTGCCGGCGCGAGGCTATTTGGAGCCCTAGGCAACAGTTATTGGCGCGCCCCCTTTTTTCGAAATAATGAAAAAAAAACAATTCAGCATCATTAAAAACCTTTTTTTATAAATCCATGTCCGCTCCCAATGTGAAGCATATAGCCCCCTAGTGGAGGTAGTATCTCAACAGAAGCTTTTATTTGTGAACTGTATGTTACTTACTCGCTCAAACTCTCTTTTTCGATTTATATAGAATACAATACATAATAAAAATGAACAAATACAAACATTAACATATAATATAATATAAAGTATTATTTATGCGCCCCCTAATGGTTTGCGCCCTAGGCGGTTGCCTATTTCGCCTGTATGGTGGCGCCGGCCCTGCCACTGGTACATGCAATCAAACCATCATCAATCGTTTGCAATTGCCTGTTTGGTTATCACAATCGCCCTAGTATTTACGTATCCTAGGTCACGTCCCGTTTACCGATAATGACTATTAACATTTTACTGAAACTGACTCAGTTTGTAATCACAGTAACTTTTTTGGGATTGGTGACACGGTCAGTTTAAGCCTCAGTCCTATTTTATTTGCCAGCGTCCGTGTACTTGGAGGCATGGAACTGATAAGCCACTATTTTTTCAAATCCGTCGAATCCGTAGTCAAACAATCAAAGGCGTTGACGTTCTACTCCGTTACATGATCAAGGATTTGGAGCCGATGATTCCCGAAGCCTTTAGTCAATTAATGAATTTAGATCTAAATGCATTGATATATGTGATGTTTATATTCCTCCCCACACCCTGAGTTATCTAGAAAATTGGAATAAAGCAATGTTAATTAATAGTCTAACTTTTTTTCCAAAATACCACTTGGCTCACTTCACCTCTATTGCTCTCTAAACGTTTTGTTTTTTTTAATAATATACGTATCTACCGTGTAAAAAAAGAGTTGATAGTATTCAAAATAACAAATTGTAATAGGGTAAAAATATCAACGTATTTCACAGTTTTTTTTATATATTTTATGCGTTGATAGCTATTTCGTTCTTCGTAGTTCTGACGATGGCGAAAGCCGAAATAGCTATCAACGCATAAAATATATAAAAAAAACTATAGAACTGAAATACGTTGATATTTTTACCCTATTAAAATGGAGTTCTACCAAGTAAATGCCAAATCAATAAATAACAAATTGTGTTAGGAGTGCTTGCGTACTGTTTGCATGATGGTCCCAACTTTTTTAGCTACGCCACAGATCTAATACGCCAAATTCTTTGCTATTTAAAATGATGTTACCTTACAATTCTCCGAAAGAAAAATATATCTAGGGCATTTGAAATGAGCTGTAATATAAACAGTGCTTTTTTTTTTTAAAAAGTGTCGGAACTCAATTTTTGTTAAGCTTTTTTTCTAATTCATGTCAGTTCTCAGTGTGGAGAATATGACATCTTAATGGAGGTATCGCAATAGAGTTTATTTTACGAGAATTGATTATTAGTCAATTGTTCAACCTAACACTTTTAAAGAGAGTAGGAATTTAAAGATATGATTGGTACAGGACTAGTGGTTAACTAATTGCTCTCGATTTGCCCTGTTTATTTTCGGATTTTAAGATAAGGATTGATATCACAAATACCAACGCCTTAACGTCTTAAAATATTAAAAATGTCGAGGAAAAAATGTGCCGGAACGCCGTTCATGGGAAAAAAAGCACTGAATATAAACATAACATTTTTTTTACATAAGTTTCAAAATATACATAATCATTTATTCAAATTACAATAATGACATAAATTTATTTATCAGTACATAATATTCTATTTATATTATTGTGTCCAGTGAACTTTGAACGAATACTTATCTACATTGTTAACTATATTGCGAGTTTAAAGGGTATCTAGGTAAATATTTAGTTGTATCTATAATAGTTAAGGCCAGTCGACATCTAATTGCAATTAATGTAACCAAAATTCAATTAAATATATGTCGGATTTACGTGTTATTTATGTCGCCGCTGTGGCCCAGGTGATTAGAGCTTGCTCTACCGATCACGCGCAGGTCTGGATTCGATTCGCGGTCAGATCACAGTGAATTTGAGTATTATTCAATTTAATGTTGTGATCGAAGACTGGGTGTTTGTGATGTCAATTCACATTATTTCCTCTCCTCTCATCCTTCTGATCCTTTATTAATTTGGTTAAGCGATAGCAATTAGTCAACCACTAGTCCTGTTCTAGCCTTATCCTTCTTTCCCTACTACTCACTTTTAAAAAAGTCAGTTTGAGCGACTGAGTAACGAACAGTTCTCGTAGAAAAAATCAAATCACTTTGTCAAAGAATTCCCAAATTTTAATTATGTTTGTAATTACTTTCAATCCCCATTCTAAATTTATTAATCTGAGATGACTTTTTAATTATATGGTAGATGTGTTAAACATTTTAATTTTGTGCTATTTTAGAATCACTTTTAATGTAATTGGTATTTTCTTTTCAATGCCAATTGTTGTTTATAACTGTTCATTTTTGTATAATTAGCATTGTTAAATTATATTTCTTATCAGTTGACGATGCTCGTAATGAGCGAAACCGGTCCTGACATATTAAATAAAGTGGAATGAAGTACAAAGGAATATTGTGTTTTTACTAATATAATACCTTTCCACCAAGTATTGACAGTGAACACCCTAAAAGTAATAAAAGGTTAAACATTTTTCTTAATATACTTTGTCGAGTTTTGCATCTAGTATATCATTATATGTATATTAATTGAAATGAATAACAGTAAACCAATATGCTTAGTTTTTTATATTGATAAAATGCAGTCGGTTTTTGATTTTAAGCAGCCTTATTCGAAGAAACACATAATTGCAATTAAAAGCGACCTATAAAAAGATATTCCTTTCTAACACAATTAATGTATCTGTATTTATTGTTGTGAGTATGGGTTGGCCAGACAATAATTTAAATCAATAGTTTGTATTATACAATCTTCAGCCGTAGATTCAAACCCGTGGATAAAATGACAGACGCACAAATCGTTGGTCCTCCATCGAATTATTATTCTGAAATTTAATTTTGATTGCTTGGAAAATTGTTGGGAAATGAATTGCGATATTTTGCCATTTTGCTAACTCCTTTTAAGATGCTTGTTATAATTTTATTATTATAAACAAAAATGTATAAATATTTTTTTAATTACATTACAATTAGCATTTCAGTTACTGCCTCACTTCTTTGTCATATCCCCGTGGCGCGTTTATGAATACAAAATATTTATTTTGATACCCGTATAAAATAGAAAATGATGTATTTACGATACAAATTACAACCGTAAAATATGTTTTATGCCAACTTTATTTAAACTTAAAACTAGTTACATTAACAAGAATTTATCTCGTAAAACTTCACTATAATAATATAAACATAACAAAGTATTTAGTCTTACAATAATTTTTGGGATTGGTTTATAGGTATGTCTTCAGAAATATGTTTAAATTTAATTTAAAACTTCCTCCACGGTACCAAAAAATACTTATGTTATGTTGCTGGCCTTTAGAGAACCAAATGAAAAAAACATGTTTTAACACTTACCACCATTTAATGCAGTGCTCCGCAACCGGTGTGCCGCGGCACACTGGTGTGCCGTGAGCCGGATACAGGTGTGCCGCGGTCAAATACATAATGACAAATTAATTTTGACCCAGAACTTCGGGTTGTGCTGTCAAATATCGAGCCGAATATAGAACCTTTGTGTTCATTGAAACAAGCGCAGGTATTACATTAATTAGTTATTTTATAATAATTATTAAGATTGCATAAAAGTAAATATATTATAGATTTATTTATGTATACTTTTCAAATAAAAAGCGAAAATTTATTGTAAAATTTGTGTATCAATTTAATACCTATATATTTTTGCTTTTGGTGTGCCGCGGAATTCTAGGAAGAATTTTGGTGTGTCGCAGGTGAGAAAAGGTTGCGGAGCACTGGTTTAAAGGACGGTAAAAAACTAGAACGTATATTTAAAAACAAAATATGTTTATCACTCGGTTCCTAAAGGGCCAACACTGTATGTTTTAGTACCGTGAGGGTGTTAAACCTAAACTGAATTAAGTTTAAATATAATTATGACGATGCCGTAAAGTTGGAGCAACTATCAGCCAATTTAAATAATCTTTTTGAAACGAAATACATTGTTATTACTATATTATTTAACAATTATAAAAAAAGGATTCCAATAAAGAGTAACCTACACGCAAACTTTGATTTGAAAGCATTTGAAATTATTTTTGCTGTATCTGTAATACGTCATACATGACTTGTACGTCAAGCTATTGAATCAATAATTTTCTAATCAAAATAAGGGTTGTTTTGTTTCGATTTTTCTAGATACAACTAGAAATTTACTATGGAGAGGCGTGGGTGTCCTCCAAATCGACGGTGTGGTCAACAGAGCCGAATCGTGATGGTGAGAAAAGTCGACCAACGAACTTTCGTCACCACCCGAGGACAAGTGAGTGTGTTTTTTAATGGATTGTTTTTAATTCGTAAAAAGAAATAACGCATTTGTGGACAGCCTGCAAAATTTATTTAATAATTATTTGCAATATTTCAACAATAATAACAGTAAGTTAAAGAATATTTTTGCGTCCCAATCAACGTTCCCTCTAAACTGTGCGCGTGCTCAGCCGCGCAGCATTTGAGGAACCCCCGCGCACTCATCCCGGGTTGGCGCGCACTACAAGACAGTTGTTCAATCAATATTTGATCGGTCCGCGCAGCCTTTAAAATTTCCGCGCAGTAATCCCCTTGCCTTAGAGCACGGGTTCCCAACTTATGGGTCCCCAATTTTTTTCGATTTTGGATTTGAAAAACAAAACTAAAACTACAGTCAACTAAAATTACGTTATTAAAAAAAATGCCTTTTTCAATTGCATTGGGGCCGCGGGTCACATGGCATTATAAAAAGGGGTCGCCACTCGAAAAGGTTGGGAACCTATGCCTTAGAGGGAACATTGGTCCCAATACTGCAGTAAATTAATCTCACAATCATCTTTCGGCGTAGAGCTTGCATCGCGTTGGTCAGTGCGTTGCTCACTGGTTTACCTAATTGCTCCAGGCCTTCATTGTTAGTTTATAGCACAGTGTTCAATGTCGTTGGCTTCCATGCCAGACTTCATGGGCTCGAATCCCAATACAAACAGCAATAATCAATCGATTTTTCGAATTCTGCTCGAAGGCATGGATTTTTGCGATGTCTAAAAAGCGATAGTGATTAGCTTGCCATTGAGGTTGAGCAACTGAGTAACAAGTAGTTCTCCTAGAAAAATTCTCTTGATATACTTATCAACTATATAATATTTTTTTAGTGAAACTTAACATTAATATATTGTATAATATATAAATATATTTAATCCATGTCCACTCCCAATACGAAGCATATTTTTCTATGAGAACTGTTTGTGAATCAATTGCTCTTTTTTTTCGAAGTAGGTGTTCAGAAAATTGAAAAAGTTTACAAATTGCTGTAATAGTAGAAAAGTTAAAAATATATATTAAAATTTACAAATATCAACGGTTAAAGTTTACTTTGTGTGTTGTTTACTCTAGATAAGAGAAAAATTAGATTCCGTTGAATTAAAAACCGTATTTACCATTTCTAGGAATCGCTTGGTCTTTATTTACGCATGAATTTTTTGTCAAAGAAACGAAACATATAAATAAAATAATATATATTATATTTTTACACGAATTATTTGTTCAAACACGATTCCCAGACACAAAAAACACAAAAGCAAATAGCGAGTTTCCCAATAACGAGAAATCAAACAACACAAGACAGTAATGACAAACAAAAGGCCTCATTAGATCCTAGCACATTAGACGTGTTACAGATATTTATAGAGATGTAAGCGATTTAAGTTTAGTCACTCATAAAATTTTCTATATCACAATGTTGTTATTTTTTAAATTCAAGTCTTTTTTTACACGTTTTTTTGTGGAACGTATCTACCGTGTACAAAAGTGATGACCTACAAAAAGAAACGATAATGCGTTTGTGGAAAAGACCAATTGAACCTTCCAGAGGTGAAGTGAGCCAACTAGTAAAATGGTAAAACTTTTTCTCCAATCACTTCCTTAACAATCAATTACTTCCTTATTTGGTGTTTTGGTGTATTGAATATTTATCATTTTACGGAGATAGCACTATTGCAATGTGTATTAAGTGAGGTAACTTCACTTTTACGATACTTGTATAATATTACAACGCATCTAACTTTTTTTTTCCAAAATACCACTTGGCTCACTTCACCTCTATTGCTCTCTAAACGTTTTGTTTTTTTTTTAAATAATATAATAATTGTGTTCGCCCGCTGTGGTCTAGTTGGTTAGAGCTTGCTCTACCGTTCAGGTGGGTCTGGGTTCGATTCCCGGTAAGGTCAATGTCAAATTGGATTTTTTCAATTTTAATTTGAGTTAATCTCATGTGACTTTCAAAATTTCTCATCGAGTATATCTCGTATGATGTTTCAACTTCAAAATATTTGACGCATTGGCGAAAGCTGTAATGTCAAATATTTTTTTAAATTTAAAATAATAAAAAAAAATAAGGGATCAAATAGGGGGAGGGTGAGGAGTTCGCCTTAAAAATCAAAGCGTTAAGTTTGTCATTCTGGAAATTGAAACATCAACCACTAGACTACGGGGTCGACACTTGAACAAATGGCTTCACTTAATTTCGCTAACTTACTGTTCGAAGTAAGTTCTAGCACTCATAAATCTTCCGAATGTTGTAAATTTTATTTTTAAATAAATTATGGCTATCTGATTTTGTTGTTTGTTATTACGTTTTGTTTCATCGTGACCTTACTATTGCGTAACCCTGTAATATTTATTTTAGGGATGACTCATGGTTGTATCGTTTTATCAAAATAGTAGAGAGTGGTACGAAAGTTGCGTCTATTTAGGACCGCAAAACATTTCTAAAAGTTATATTCTGCCACAAATCGATCGCTTATCATAATATAATTGGACAGGGAGCAGTACCTACTTAATGCTAATGTCGGAATTGCGTGCAGCGCTCACATTCGCTACGTGAAACTCCAAAAAGTTTTAAGACCGCTCACCCATCGATAATCGAATGCGTAATAAACAAAACTGAACTAATAAATCGATAGATTTCAAGAATTCCGGAAACTGAAAGAAAGAAAAATGTCAGCCACAATATGCTGATTATAAATGTTGATGTGTCAGATATTTTAAATCAATGAAAAAGGGTACCGGAACACACTTCTTGTCAAAATATTTTCTAATCCATCTCCGTTTTCAATGTCAAGCATACGGCTTCACAATGGAGGTATCTGAACAGAAGCTTCTTAATTGGACTGCATTTTACTCAGTTTCTCAACTACTCTTTTGTTTAACCCGTAACTTGCCATCCTAAAAAATCGCGTTCCCTGCCATGATGGCATCTCAGTTTCACTGTTTATTGACAGTATTTAAACCTAAGGTAGAAGCTAAAACATAATTTTTAAAATGTATATATTCTAGAATACCTTAAATCATTGTTTCTCAACCTTTTTGGGAGCGTGGCCCCTTTTGAGTATCTTTATTTTTCTGTGGCCCCCTTACCATTGTTTTGTCTTCCCATGAAAATTATAATTTCAAAAACTCACCTTTTTTTATAGCTCTTCCGAGATTTTCGAATTCAGAATGCCAGTAATTTATTTTATTTACGGATTTACAAAAACGCGACGTCCGCCATTATGCTCTTCCCTATATCGTTTTATCAATACCCGTGGCCCCCCTAAGCTGTGTTGTGGCTCCCCAAAACAAAAATAAATCTATGTGGCCCCCTAGGGGGCCACATGGCCCACCGTTGAGAAACCCTGCCTTAAATGATAAATACTTATTGACAATATTAAGAGAAATATTGAATGATTTAACGGCTCAACTGTTTACGATTGCATCATGGGCATGGAGGTGTTAAAAGAAAGTAAGAATTGAAGGATATTGGACCGACTGTTGGGAAAAGGTGTGTAAATAAGAGAATTTGCAAAACAAAACAATATAAGTATAAAACCACCGGTACTGGTCACAAAGTAAGTCTACGGGCCTCAATGGCATTATATTTATTCAAAGCCAAAATCGTCTGTATTTTTTTTTCTGTGATCATTTGACGCTCCCTAGAACTTGCCGCCTTTAGGCAAATGCTTACTCGCCTTAGTCCATGGTACGTCCCTGGTTACAAATAATTTATTTCTGGTATAGCCTCCTGTGTGGTCGAGTGGTCAATGTCGTTGGCTTCGGTTAAGAAGGGCACGGGTTCAAATTACGGTGCGGACAGTTTTATAAATTGATTTTTCGATCGATTTATGAATTTCTGTTCGTAGGCGTATCGAGAGCGATTAGCTTACCACTAGTCCTGTCCTAGCTCTATCCTTCTATCCATACTCTCTTTGGAAAAAGAGAGGATGAGCAACTGAGTAACAAGCAGTTCTCGTAGAAACACTTCTGTTGAGATAAACTCCATTAGGAGTCCATATGCTGCACATTGGGAGCGGACATGGTTTAAAAAATATATATATATACCGAATTAAATTTACCAGTAACTATATTTTTGTACAGTTTTTGTACTGTTTTAAGTACAGTATTTTCTGGCTCACAAACATGAAGAGAGAACGAATGCCCTATAAACATTACTAGCTATTTTTAAGAACTAAATATTTGAAGCTGACATTCAAAACAATTAATGGCGACAACGTGAAGCTGAAATGTTTAACTTTACAACACCACTCTTGTGGAACAAAACACATATTTTGTTTCTCGTTACCTTTGTATAACCAGAGATACGTTATTATTGCGTTTTGCAATAAATGCGGCATAGAAGCAATACATAAAATACATGCGAAATTATTTCAAAATTTCATTAAATTCGATTTTCTCATCTGATTCGGTCTCATCTTAAATGAATTTCAAAGTGGGGTAAAAGCAGATACTCTTCTGCTATTACTTGCTACAAAAATGTAACATTTGAAATTTAGCAGTACTGCCATTCAATCCATTTCATGTCCTGCAAATGTGTAGATCAGTGATGCACAAACCGCAGGTTGAGCGTACTTTAAATCACTTTTTTCTTTGCGGCCCGAACCCACGATAATTTTTTTTATGCGGCCCGCTAGAAGGTAAAGGTTGTGCATCACTGGTGTAGATGCAGAACATTTCTTTAGCACTTAATAATCTAATTTTAACAGATCGTCATATTTGGCTAAAATACTCATCTATCAAAACATGTTCTTTGTAAAGTTATAATAATTTTTAATCATTTTGTTTTTGAACACATACTTTTCATTACTTTTAATTAATTTATTCTTATATTGTATTTTTACAACAATTTCAAATGTTTTTTACTCATTTGTAGTATATTTGTACTTTTGTATGTACGTACGTTTGTCTCTATTTTAAATTAAATCCTTGTTGTTTTTGTATATCTTTTTAAAATTTCAAATTGTTTCTAATAATAAATTTTATATTGTGTAGTCAGCTATTCTAAAGTTTGACTTTTTAGCTTATTATTTATGATTAAAAAATAAACAACGTTAAATAAAATTGAATCGTTTAAATTATTCACATTCACACTAGTTTTGTCACTAATGACCCGGATTTTGGCTTTTCGGCATCTTCAGGCGTTCAAGTGCACGAATGAACTTGAGCTAAATAAATGCTGACATTTATAATTTTATGTGCTGCAAAATGCGAAATTCAAGTGACAAAACGTTTTATTTTAAAAAAATAGATGCTAAAAATACGTTTCTCTCTCTACCTATAACTTAATGTTTATACGCACCCCGTTAACATTCATTAGGCAGCCACAACATACCAATTTGTCGACACATGCCTAACCTTATTATTTGTTGCCAGCTGATTTCCCTACCCTTAAAATTTATCGATTTCTCAACCCGAAGGTCGCCCGACGTTCAAATGTTACGAAACCTATTTTTGGTGCGTATACCTAGCAGAGGAAGACCAAATTGATCAAATAAAACAACACACACAACCTTTTTAGTATTTTTAACAGGGCTGTCGAGTCGGGTAAAAAAAACGACTCCGACTATGAATGATTTTTTTCAATCATTTCCGTTTTACTGACATGTGGGGTTAAAAACAATTGCACTTGTGGATTGGATGGTTTTCACTAGTACAAGTGAACTCGATTTTTGATATTGTTGAAAATATAACAAAATGTGTAGCCAAAAGATGGTTGACACGGCCAGTGCCAGTGCGAGGTTATTTGGCGCCCTAGGCAACGATTATTGGCGCGCCCCCTGTTTAAGAAATCTTCCAATTTATTTCGAAATAATGAAACAAGGACAATTCAGGATCATTAGATTTATTTTTATATATGTATATCTACTCCCAATGTGGAGAATATGGCCTCCTAATGGAAGTATCTCAACAGAAGCTTTTCTATGTTAACTGTTTGTTACTCAGTCGCTTAACATCTCTTTTTCGAATCATATAGAATACGGTACATAATTACAACGAACGGCTAATACATGCATCAAAATAAAATAAAATGTACTATTATTTATTATTATTAGAGTATATAAACATAGTTTTAATACTCCATTTATGCGACCTCTGATGGTTTGCGCCCTAGGCGGTTGCCTATTTCGTGGTGGCGCCGGCCCTGGACACGGCACAGACACACAGTGGATAAACACAAAAGTTGGAATATGTAAATGTCCCGACACATTATAGGCTGCACATTTTGTTATTAGAACCATCCGTGCATATAATGTTTTATTTTAATTCAAAAATAAAATATTGTAACCTAACAGAGTTGTATGGGGAGATACACTATAAGTGCAAATCATCTTACCGAAAGTTCATTTAATTCTAATCTTTATATATGTATAGCAGTAACGCACAATCCGTGGCCTGTTTTGAATAGTTTTGCAGCCCTCAAATGTTTGTTCTTAAAAATCAAATACATATTTTTTCAAGTGAATCATTAAATTTATTAAATATCTCTTTCAGTATCGAATGAAAATAAATCGTTCATTTCATCTTTTTTACGCGGATGTTATACATGGAACGTATCCTCTGTATAAAAGGGGATTTAATGTAATTTAATTTTAATTTTTCCTTGCGGCCCTAACACATGATATTTTTTTTTTATGTAGCCAACTAGAAGAAGAAGGTTGTGCATGTCTGATGTATACCATCAGATCATCTTTGGCCAGTCTAGCATAGAGTGGGAACACTATGGACTCTTGTGGTTTGAATAAAAATAGGTCGAAGTCGTAATATTCCAACTCAACATCTCTGCTTTTTGATACCATTTACTTCCGCAATGCTGTACAAATAGATCCGAACCGTAAGGGAGTATTTCAATATAAGTTGTTTTACACAAACTATATTTAGTTCAATGAATAAAAAAATATTAGTGTAGTAAAAGTATTTATTGGAAGAACTTGAAATAAAGACAAAAATAATATTTTTTTTGTTCCACATTTCTTTAATGGCATTACAGCTAATACCAACTGGCCAAATAGTTTGAATTTGAAAGATCTTACGTGATAAACTTGATGAGATTTTTTTGTACGTCGTTCAAGATCAAATCAAGAAGAATTGTACATCACAAACACCCATGTCTCAGATCTTAAATTAAAATTGAAAACATAAATATATTGACCGAACCGGCAATCGATACCCCAGGATATAACCGCCTGATATTTCACCCTAGTCAGTAGTACGTATGTTGAAGCGCAAATTAGGTTAGTATATATGTACGTACTGGCTTACAAGAGATACACAAAAAATTTTCTCATGTATTATTTACGTCTGGCTTAAATTGAAAAAAAAAATGTATTAAAACGATTATTTGTTTTGTCTTGGAACTGTGGCAAATATAGGATTATTAAAAAGTCTTCATTAGGATCGATACTTACTAGGGCATCCTATCCTGGACCCTTTTTGTGATCCCAGATTTTCGGGATTGACCATTTTTCCAATCCCGGGATTGAACATTTACCACTAAATCGTGTACAAATTCGGGATGCGGGATTGAATTTTTTTTTTAAATTTTAGTCGATTTCAAAAACCCAGGAATTCACGAAATTCCTAAAATGAAATGACGCGCAACTTTCTCAAATTTTTCAATCCCGGGGTTTCGGGATTACAAAATTGGACGGGATTGGAGGCCCTAATAATTACTAACCAATCATGTTTTCAATTGTATGCTACGAGCATGACATCGCTTTATCAGTGTTACAGTAGGATAATCGAGAAAAAAACATGTTTTGAGCTATGAATGCTATTATAGACAATATACAATGATGTATCCAATGCAAGGGCAGGATACAATGTAATTTAAAATATCACTATCATAGATTTAACCTTACAGTGAATCTCAGAATATTGATAAATATATATGTTTTTAATTTGACTTAAACATACACCCTATACTTTTTTTACGCGATGCATTGGTTCCAGAAATTGACGCGTAAAAAACCATACTTATATTTCATTTGATGAATTGGTTCTAAAAATCAAAATCTCTCGTTAAAAAGTATCAAAAATGTAAAAGAAACTAAAAAATTGCAGTGCAATTGCGCGCATTTTTTTACATATTAAGGAGTTATTCGTTGCTACCACGGTCGGTTGCAAAGTATAAACGTTCGCGAATTTTTTGAACAAACGTATTAAGTTTTGTTTGAATTTGAATTTTGCTTGAATCCGTTTTTGAAAAAAAACGCATAACAATGATAACATTGCGTAAAAAGAAGACTGTGTATATGAGAACACCAGCCAAAAATGAACAGTACTCTTGAGACATCCAGTATCAAACAGGGTTTTTCAAAAGTCAATTTTACTTTTTAAGAGAGCCGATCGTTTGTTTTTAACTACTTTTCACGAAATTTTATTGAGAATTCACATTATTAATGGCTACAAAAAACCATCAGCGCACAAAATTTAAATACATAAAAAAATACTGAATGACATTTATTTTTGCTGATTCAAATCCTGCAATCCGATTGGTTTTTATTGACTTGGCCGGTATGATAACGAAATGCGTTTGAATTGGTTACTTTTGATAGTAAAATCATTACTCATTCAATGTTGATTTTCATACACTTGCAGTACAATTTTGAAACTGATACATATATTGAATTATATGTTATGCAATTCTCTATAGCCATTTATAAAAAAAGTGTACATAGCCAAAAACATTACTAGGTCATGTTTGATGATAACAAAATATATAAAAAAATATTCTTCTTTCTTCTTTGGCCATGTTCGCTCCCTATGTGGAGCGTATGGCCGCCACGCGGCACCTCCATGTTTCCCTGTCTCCCGCAAATTGCTTTGCTTCCTCCCATGACATGCCAGCATCCCTCAGTTCCGCCGAGTACATCCTATGGATAGTACCCGACGGACGTCCGGGACGCCGGAAAAGGCAGACAGGATTGAGGCTTTCCGGAGACATCCGCAGCACGTAACCCAGCCAGTTCCAACGTCTCTCCATAACCGCTGACGTGACGGGACGCTGTCTTGTACGCTCCCTTGTCTCTGAATTCCTCACAAAATCAAACCACCTCACCTCCATTATCCGACGCAAGCATCTGTTCTCGAAGCTCAGTATACGGTTTTTCTGAGTCTTCGTCAAGTGCCATGATTCGCAACCGTAAAGCAGTTCCGGCAGAATGCAAGCGTTGCATTCTGCAAAATTCAAAAAAATATGCAGAATACTAAAGAGATCATCTAAGATTTTCAAATTGTATAGCTCTGTGTGTATATCTGGTCACGTTATTCAGTTTGAAGAGTCCAATTGCTTTTAACGTGTATCATTTTCTCGTAAGTTATTGTTGTTTTTATTTTTCTTCACTTCTCAGATATCAGCAATCAATTACGTCAAGCCGGCGCTAATTATTTCTAAAACTATTTTTGTTGGGTTTCTTAACTTATTATTGTAATTCATTTTTAAGGAATTATCACTATCTTGTTCTATGAATTTAGTATTAGCAATTTTATCTTATAAGTGACAAATAAAACGATAATAAAAATTCTAAATATTATTACTTATAATCATATCTAATCGAGTGATATTTTTTTGTAGAATATGTTTTATCTACAACGAAAATTTCTCGAATGTGTTGAAATTTATTTGATTCAATTTTATCATATTTTTTACAACGCCTTTGCGCACCTATGAATAATAAATGTATAATATGTGTAATTATAGAATAATTTATTTCACGAAATTTCTGCTAATTTATATACAGAGCTATATGTCCATGATCGATTTTTTCTATTTGCCAATAGCTGATTTCGCTTCGTTTCATTAAACTCATGAATTGGTGAAACTTGAAATTGTCATAATGTTTTGCATGTTTCTGGCTCTCTGATACCTTAGTTATTCTATTGATTGAATAAGCATTTACTTGGTAGAAATCCATTATAATAGGGTAAAAAAAGCAACGTAAATACTGTATAACCAAATACGTTGATATGTTTACCCTATTACTTTGCTTTTTTGTTTCCTCGACAACTTGGCTCTTCTTTCTTGAAAATGTGCTGACCCCCTGCACTACAATAATAGTTGAAACGTCACTAAGCTAACTGCATGTATAGTTTAACATCTCATGACCTTCAAATACATGAGGTCATATGTTATTGCTCTGGAATCGCGGCTGAATGACAATGACCCTATTTTGAAATTTAAATCTTGAATGTACGTAGGGTAACAATACATGTTATCTAAATTCCAACGCAAGTGAAAAAAACGTATGACAGCATACCCCGTAATAACAATTTTGTGATTAATGCACTACGAATGATTGTCGTCATGTTATTAGTGTCAATTTTAATTAACGGTATCAGCGGTTCTAAAACATTGTGTTACATTATATTAAAATATTTTGTTTCAGAATAATCTTTGATTATGTCAAAAAAAAAACGTATAAGTTATTAAAATAAAACACCGGGGAAAAAGAAGAGAGAAAATATGAATATTTTTATAACCATGTCTGCTGCCAATGTGGAGCAAATCGCCGCCTGAGAGCTATACTTTCACATCTCAAAAATCTAGTACAGTGATCTCCGACAACACGAAAGTCGGAACCGCGTTATTGGGATTCGCGTAATCGGGATAATGACGACGATCATACAAAAGTTGGGTTACGTTTTTTTTCGCGAAAAATGCAAAACTGTCAATCCTAAGAATAAATAAAAAAAATACATGGACGAAATATTTCGTTACTAGGCAGTAAAATGCATAGTCGCCCGCCAACGTTTGACTGTATGCACGACACAAACAGCCGCCCGACTGTGTGTCTACAACCGCGCATGTGCCGAACGCACGCCCGCACAGCAACGACAGTGGAATGCGTCTGCGCAATCGGAAAAAAAACAGCCGCTTAGTTAACCACTTAACTAGTCCTGTCCTTTTGCCTTATACTTATATCCCGACTACTCTCTTTGGAAAAAAGATGTTGATCGACTGAGGAACCAAAAGCTCTTGTGTTAAAAGCTTTTGTTGATATATGTACCTCCATTAGGAGGCCATTTGATCCACATTTAAGAGCGAACATGGATTAAAAAATTACATGTTTTTAAATCTCTATGCTTCTGTTTGTAAGCCGAATTTTTTTTTATGAAAATCTCTGATCAGAGGATCAATCAAACCTGTGAATATTGAAAGAATTTGGGCCCATTAGAAGTGAAGTGAGCTAAGTGATATTTTAGAAAAAATAGCTTAGATACGTTGTAATATTCTACACATCTTAGAGCAGTGATGCACAACCCTTACCTTCTAGCGGGCCGCATAAAATAAGTTATCGTGGGCTTGGGCTGCGCAAAAAATAATAAAGTATTCTCTATCTTCCATTCCAATCCAAGCATATGTACGTGAAAAAAATATGTATCAGAAAAAGATTTAAGGGCCGCCACAAAATTAAAAAAGGCCCGCGGGCCGCGGTTTGTGCATCACTGTCTTAGAGTATCGTAAAAGTGAAGTAACCTCAGTTAATACACATTGAAATAGTGTTATTACTGTAAAAGAAAAAAATATGCAATCCACCAAAGCACCAAGTAAAAACGTGATTGTACTAAAAAATATATTTTTACCATTTTACTATTATAGTTGGTTCACTTCAACTCTAATGGGCTCAAATAATAAGTCTCAACCAATCTGAATTACAAGTGCTTAGCGCATTACAGTTTAGGGATCCCTGAACTAGAAAATATGAACATTGCTTATGAGTTTTAAAATTACTGTGCCAATTGAAGCGAATCATACCTTGTCAAAACACCATTGAAGCCGCCTAAATCTTGCTCATTCAGATACTGCTCCAATAAACACAGTTGTGATATTTGAAAGTTTTACGGATGTTGGTTTTGTGATGTATTTATGTGATATATATATATATATATATATAAGTTATCGAAACTCACTCCTTGTCAAGATTTTTTCTAATCCATGTCTGTTCTTAATGTCAAGAACATGGCTTCCTAATAGAGGTATCTGAACAAAATTTATTTTACGAGACCTGCTTGTTACTCAGTTTCTTAACCTCTCTTTTTTTTCCGAAAGAGGGTAAGAATAGAAGGACAGGGTTAAGATAGTACTAGTGGTTACCTAATCGCTCTCGCTTTGTGATTCGAGCCCACCAAAGCCAACCACGTTGACCACTGCGCTATAAGCCCGACTGTTGGGATCAGGTAAATAAGAGAATTTTAAAAATCAAAACAATATATGAGGCACTAAGCCCAGGTTCTGGACACAGAGTTAGTCTTTGGAACTGGTATTTTTTTCACATTACATTCAAAAGGGACCCAAGATAGGAACACACAGACAATGGTTTCCATAAAAAAAATACAGTTTTTAAAGCAAAATAAAAAAAATACGAATTGATTTGAAGCATTAAAAATTACGAGGAAAAGGGTGACGGAACGTCGTTTCACCGCGTTACATGGACAGAAAAGTGTATATATTTAAAGTATTTATTGCTGTATACTCAGAGCCGGCGCGAAGTTATTTGGCGCCCTGGGCAACATTCACCTTAAAATCGTGTAGAATTTCAGAATTAAGAAACTTTTACTCGGCGATTGTGAAATCATAACTCAATAAGTTCGTATGATGCATCAAATATTAATAAGATTCGGAGTCTCCATGAGTACGCCTCATTTTATTATGTATAGGTTTATTCGCCACTGTCTGCTACTAAGCACTGCATATTTACTTAATTTCCGTGTAAATTGGGTATAAGAAATCTCATTTTGCCTCTCCACAGTTGATATTAAAAATCAGGGGACGTATTAAAATCTTTGGAGGGCCAGATCCGACCGTAGTTTGGTGATCGCTGGTGTAGACATACCAAAATCGACTTTTTGTAAAACGCAGGTGAAATTTATTTTTCAGACATCCTTTTGTTTTTTTTATAAATTGATTATTCAACAAAAAAAACAGCATATCCGTGCACCGAAATTATTCGAAGTAGTTAAACTTGACCACATTAACAACCAGCGGTGGGCTGCCAATATTTTAACAAGGAGCTCGGCAAATCCTATCCATGTCCGCTCCCAATGTCGAGCATATGGCCTTCTTATCTCTACATTTTTTCTACGAGAACTGTTTGTCACTTAGTCACTCATCCTGTCTTTTCCAAAGAGAGTAGTAGCGATAGAATGATAAGATTAAGACAGGAGTAGTGATAAACTAATCGCTCACGCAACGCCCAGTTGAATTGAAGGATCGGAAGAGTAGGAAGGATTTTTTTAGAAATCACAAACACCCATGCCTTCGAACAGAAAATCGATAAATCGATCGAAAAAATGCTGTTTCGTACTGGTGACTCGATGTATTGTTTCATAATAAAATTTACATAAATTGCAGTAATGTGCTGATTTGATCTAAGACGAATGATTTTCTTAACAAGGGGCTCGCCGGCCGCGCCGAGCCCCCTCCAGCCCACCCCTGTTAACAACTAATTGTTGAACAACATTGACATATGTATTATTTCTATTTGGTTTTTAATGTCATATGATTGGTATTATATTTCACCAGCAAAAGCTTGATTTTTCTCCATTGTGGCTTAGTAAACGCTGTGGCAGCGGTATACTTGATTTTATCGATTTTTAGTTATATTTTAAGCTCAAACAATCTGCTTATATTAATTTTATCAAAATAGTTCAAACATACGTTTAAAAAGTGGACATGCCTTATTGTTTCAAAGTTTTTTTTCAATTATTAACAATCCCCACTTTCCTTGCAAGATCACTGACTTAAACTCATAACAGTGGTTGAAATTGTCTACGAAAATGAATATTTTATTTAATTTGAATTCAATCTATTGTGCATACAAAATACATGGAATATCGATTGAATTTTCAAAACATATTTTCAATATTTCATTTAATAAGTATGTAATATTATAATCACTTGAGGAGCAAACATTCAAAAAGTGATTTGTTACACAAACACAGAGCTTGAAAAATGATGATTTGAGTGTTGATGAAAAATCACAGTTTGCTTGAATGTGTCAACTTTATGATTTATTTTTTATAGAAAAAAAAACATTTTTTGAACACTTATACGGATTTGTGTTCATAGATTTTATTATAGACTTTCAGAAATGATATTAAACAGATTTTTTAAAAAATTATGACAAATTACTTTTTGAATGTTTGCTCTTCACTTATTAATTTATTGTGTTGGAGAAATGTGTAGCCAAGTACAAATATCTTAATTAAAAATATATTCCGAAAAATTTCTGCTAAGAATCAGTATTCGAAAAGGGTTATGCTTAATTTAAAATAATATTTTACAACTTCGTTATTCCAATTGTTGCGTTAAAAAAATGGTCACACACGTCATCGGAAGGTTTACGAATACACTAAAAAATGATTTAATTCAAATTCAATATGTTATAAATTACAAAAGAAAGGTCGGGTTTTTTTATTTTCTACTAGAAACAAAGGTAAAGTAAGATAAAAAAAAATGATAGTTGTAATTCCAAATTAATTGCTAATGTTAGGTACGGTAAATCCCAGTGGAAATAAGTTCAACAATGGATAGCCGTACGTCTTACCTTAAATATTATTTACTAACGTTTCATTAATATTACTAATTATATTAATTTCCAAAGACTTTTAGCTATTCATTCCTAACCAGTGGCGGATTTAGCACACGGGAGGCCCCAGACGCAATTAAATTTGGAGGACCTGTATTTCGGAAAACATAAAAAAGCCATTTTTGAGGCTCCTAAGACTCGGAGGCCCAAAACGCGCGCTTCATTCGCTTATATTGTAATCCGCCACTGTTCCTCAATATTTACTATTTGGAGTATTTCAACATTTTTATTAAAAATAAAATTTATTCTATTAAATGATTCACAATTATCGCGTTTTGGACATTTTACGTGTTAAATTTGAATCGTTCAAATTATGTACATTCACACAGATAAATCTGTGGACATTCCCATGATCTTATTCTTTTCGCCAGCAATGGCTTTAAGCTCAATGATACATTTATTTCTTATATAAACACGAAACATTCTTTTACTAAGCGTCAGTTCAAGTTCATCCGTGCACTTGAACTCCTGAAGATGCCGAAAGGCGAAACCCGGGTCGTTAGTGACAAAATCTGTGAGAATGTATATAATTTGAACGATTCAAATTTAATATTGAAATTCCACCAAGCACCTTCAGTCGAAATCTTAAATTATCTTACGTGTTCCTTAATTCTTGGGGTTATTCTTGTTTTTTACACTTACAAGCACTAGTTAGTATACACCAGTTCTAAATTATAGTTGAAAAGAACTTTTTTTTACAGAAAAAAACAGTAGTCGACCATTTCCTTCACTGTTTAATATTTTCAAGTAGGCAAGCCTAAATTATACCAAGTGTGCGTATGGCAAAATTGTCTCATCCGTTGCTGGATGAACTCCGCTTACACGACTTGAGTGACAGGCACAGTACAGATAAAGGTACTGACTTTCGTATACAATTTAAAGGTTACCACTAACGATCAAAACTATAAACCGAAGAAGAGTATTTTTATAACAGCATCCAAGGTTTTAACCAGGGTTGTGGAGTTAGACTGTTTTAACTGGAGTCGTGCTCGAATAAAAATAATAACTTCGAATAATTCTAAATAAAATTGTGTATTCAAACTGGTAGGGTCAAAAGTGGCGCCACTGCATGCTACTAAGCCTAAAAAAATCGTGTTTGCTATGGTTGGAGTCGGAGTCGTCTTACTTCTTCACGACTTCACTGCCCTGGTTTTAACTATATTTAAAAGTGATCAAAAATCAAGTCACATTTGTCTAGTAAAGGTATTTTAAATTAATTTTGATATTATTTAAAGATAGTGCTTTTCTTTCTATGCATACGGTATAGCGGCGTTCCGACACTTTTTTCTCGATATTTTAATTTTTCTAATCAATACTTTGGAAACTGTTGAAAATATTTCGCGAAAAAGTAATAACAGCAAAAATGCTATGTAGTGTAAAATAAGCAAAGGAAAATCAATCTTCAATGTCTTTAAAAGTGAAATAAACCTTCAAGAAAAAAGTGGGTCGTATTCTTCATTCTAAAAAGGGAGAAGTTTAGGTTTAGGTTAAGTTATATTCGAAGGCGTAAGTGTTTGTGATATTTGAATTCTCTCCCACACTTCCAATATAAAAATTAGCGAGGCAAATCGAAAGAAATTGTTTAACCACTAGACTATGGGTGGCCAACCTTTTCAGCAGCCGGGCCAAATTTTAGAAATGAGATTTCCTACCGGGCCGTTTTTTTTTCTTAAATTTCTTTTATTATTCAACACAAACAAGAAATATGTTGTTTTTTTAAGAAGATATAACAAAAATGATAATCAAACAAATTTTAGTGAGACGTCTGATTTTGTTTGTCAGAACTAAGTGCATCAATGTTGGTAACTAAAAATAGCGAGATCATCGATAGAGCATGTTTTTAAAATGCAGGATATTTCTCCTTGTCCAAATATGTTTTGTAAAACTCTTCCAAACTAACCTGATTGAATTTCTCCTTAACTGTGCATCACAACACATTTCACAATGTTCCATTTGTAAAATTCCTGGCAATAAATTCACATCTACAGAGAATGGCGTTGCAAATGTAGCAAAAAGTTGTCACGATAGTTGAATCAATGTACTGAGATACTTCCATATATGAGATATGATACGAACTACGCACGTTTCTTAGCCCTATCTTTCTATCCTTAATCTCGTAAAAAAGTAATGTAAAGCAACTGATTAACAAGCCGTTAGCGTAAAAGAATTCTTTCATGGTACGTCCATCGGGAGGCCATATGCTCTACATTGGGAACGGGCAGGGCTTTTTTTTACCCTGTAACGCGGCGGAACGGCGTTCCGGCACCTTTTTTCTCAAATTTTAATTAATGTTCGTAATTTTTTTTTTTTTTAAACTTTTGTTTCTTTTCTTGGAAGCCATTGACTGTTAATCCCTTTTAAATATATAGATAAATTAATGTCATGCAAAAGATTATCAGGTATGTACTTTCTTGGAAAGGGCTTGTTGTACATTAATTCTATCAAAATGATATTCGAATATATAATAAATAATATACCTTCTTAGAAAATGCTCGAAAAAAGTGCGTTCTGGCACCTTTTGTTTTAAAAAAAAAGCACTGGGAACGGGTATATGTATATTGGAAAAACAACTTTTAGTAAAATGCTTGACATGAAATGAGTTCTGGCACCTTTTTATTAAAAAAATGACTCAGTACTTTTTCACCGTGTGATGCAGTAGAAAGGCGTTTTTCTTGGCTCTATCCTTCTATCATTACTTTCTTCGGAAAAAAGAGAGGTTGAGCAACTCACTAACAAGCAGTTCTCGTAAAAAATACTTGTGTTGAGATACCTACATTAGGAATTCATATGTTCCAAATTGGTAATGTACATGGATGAGAAAAAAACTTTAGTAAAAAGATTGACAATAAGTGAGTACTTTTCTTCGAAAAAAATAGAGGTTGAGCAACTCATTAACAAGCAGTTCTCGTAAAAAAACTTGTGTTGAGATACCTCCATTAGAAAGCCATATGCTCTACATTGGGAACGTACATGGATGAGAAAAAACTTAAAAGTTTGACAGTAAGTGAGTTCCGGTACCATTTTTTTTTTAAAGCACTATTTGATGTTATCCGCTTCTCTGTTGGGTTTCTGGTATTTTTTTATCTTCTGTTATCTTTCACGCATATTATCTTCATGGAAGATAGTTTTCCTGCGATTTCCAGATAGTGTCAGTTAATCTGAGGAGATAACAATGAAGGAACTATTGGTGTAGGCAAGAATGTGATCATGCACAGTGATCACATTCTATATAATAAATAATATTAAATTTAAAAAAAAAACTGATTCGAGGTTGAGTCAGAGCAACTTTTAAATATTAAGATCATGATATGCAAACATTTTTTCTGCGTATAGACTACATATAATACTTGCTGATTTTTTTTTATCCATGTCCACTCCTAATCTCGAGCATATGGACTCCTAATAGAGCTTATTATTAATTTATATTTAAAAAATATTTGTGCGTAAAATATGCCAATGTGTCAAATATTTTAAAGTTGAAAAATCATACGAGAAAAACTCGTTGAGAATTCATTGTAAGCCTCTCAATCTCTCTTTTTTGAGAGAGAGAGAAAGTACATATGTGTTCTTCTTTGCTCTTTTTCTAAAATCAGACGGGGGAACGGAATTTAAATACTCAACAAATTTGTTTATGACAGTGACCGTTCAGGAATTCAAACCGTATTAAATGGGAAGGACATCTTTGAGTGTTGATTCCTCAACCGCCTGGACCTTTTTGTTAATCATCTATTCACTTCTTCGGAATCTATCAATGACACAGATTCAGTCAGTAAAATATTTTTGTTTCGTCTCCAGGAAACAAAGTACGAGGAAAAAACTACTGAAACCGTGGAAACCTTCAATTGCGGCAATAGACCCGATCGTCGTGTTACCTTGCATGGTAAAAGAAGTGTTGCACCCCCGTTCAGCGCATCAGCCCCGGGATCGTCACGGGGGAGCCCGCCGGACCTACGCAGAGCCTGCTCGGCCAGTGCCCTCCACAACCAAAATGTAAGGAGTGGCAGAACATATCTCAGTCACAAAAGCGAAAAACAATAGCTCAAACAGATAAGCTTCAACAGAAAAAAAATACGTAACCATCCCGACTAGTCGAGCCTTTCAAAACAGTCATGTGATTCAATAAATAATAATTTAATTAATAATTTAGTTATACCTTTTCTGCAAAATCTTTTCATTAATTTTTTTACCATTTTAAAATAAACTTACCCCCCTATAGCGTTCCTCCCTATAGCGTATGCGACAGTCCCTATATAACGCCCCCATATAACGTAGTTTTTTTACAAAACGCTTAATTTTTATAAATACATATTTTATATACGTCCATTGAAAAATTGTAAGTAGTTGTTTGTCTCTTAACTTGCTAGACGTATTCTATGAAATATATAATAATATATTTGATTTCGTTCAATTCACAAAACACAATTGTTAGAAACTAACCTCAAATTTTATATAGATGCCTATTCTCTTATAACGTAGAATTCCTATAGCGTAGTTCCGATCTCTAAACTATAGGGGGATCGAGTGTGTTTAAAAAAAATAGAATACTTATTAACCTACGGGTTCCTATGGGGTACATTCGCATTTCAAAATTCTTCTTATTCCAACCAATAATATCTTGCTGATATTTATTGTAATCTACATTGATACCTCAACCAATGCGATGCAAATATTACGCAAATTTATCTGGGTCACTTTGTACCTCATCGCTTCTTGATCTTATTTTCGTCATTTCAGTACTCAAATGTTAAACATATAATGATATATTTTTTAACTCGATGGCTGCCACCATTGACGGATCCAAGGGGGGCGGCATGGGGGCCATGGCCCCCTCCTTGGGAGAATTTATTTTCCATTTTTATAATTTATTAAAACTTTATTTTGAAATGGGCTCTTTAATTGTTTAGTTTACTATGTTTTATAGAATACATACTTACTTAATTATGTATTGACTATTTTTATATACACCCAATCTTTTTTTTACGCGATACATTAGAGGAAGGTGGCGCGTAAAAAAACCTCACTTTCGTATGATTTGATAAATTGGTTCCAAAAATCAAAATATCGCGTAAAAAAGTATCAAAAATGTATGAAAAAAAAATTGTTACTCAAATTAGCGTGAAAAATATTTTTTTACGGTGCCGTCCAAAAAAATCGCGTAATTTCAAAATCGCGCAAAAACAATCGCATAAAAAAAGGCTTTCATCCATTTATTATTTATGTATCATGCTTATTTTCAAATTGAATGGCCCCCTTCTGGGCCAATTTCTGGATCCGCCACTGGCTGCCACAGACGAGATATCTCGTATTTTTTTTCATGCTCAACACGCCATAGTTGAGTTATCTCGTCAATAACGAATTAAATTAATAATTGCAAATTATAGCCGGCGTGCTAGGTAATTGCTATGAATTATCTACAGCAGCTAAAAGGTTAAGCAATTTTTACCATATTTCTTGCTAATGTGAAGCATCTTACTAAATAAAAGTGCATAGTACAAAGGAATATTGCGTTTTTTTTAATGCAAAGACATTGCTATTGAAATGAGGAGCAAACGTTCAAAAAAGTGATTTGTTACAAATTTTGAAAAACGCCATTTAATATCAGTTCTAATAGTCCATAATAAAATCTATGAATGGAAATCAAAATTAGTGTTCAAAAAAGGTTTTTTTCATATAAAAATTAAATCATAAAGTTGACACATTCAAGCAAACAGTGGCTTTTCCAACACTTAAATCATCATTTCCGTGTGACAAATCATATAAATTTACATATAGCATAACATTGCCTAGTTCTATACAATATATTAAAATCATTATTAGTTTCGGTTCATCAGCTTAAAATTCTTACGATGAGTGAAACTGGTCCTGACACCTCAATAAATAAGTTGGAATTAGTACAAAGTGTTGTTTTTGTTGTTGTATATGATGCCTTTTTACTAAGAATTGATGATGAACATCTTAAAAGGGATTTATTGGATATTTCATCTGAAGCAGTCCGCCTTATCTATCATGAAATAGTATGGAATTATTTCACACATCTATAAAGCTTACACTGTATATTTGATATCACCATTGTATTAATAATCGAAATACTAGTAAATTCGAATAATGAAAAGATAAATTTTATGTATTGATAACGTACATTCGATTATAAATAAAACGCACAATGTTTATTTCAAACTAGAGTTGATAGGTCTTCTTCCTGCTGTGATTATTTATTCCGTGAGTAGAAACAATTATTTAAATTAATTTTATATGATACCAAGTTTTGATCATCGCTAGTTATTGTTGTTTTTATTGATAGCAAACTTTAGTTAGGGGTGTTTTTTAAAACATGGTAAGCAAATATACTAATGTTGTTTTATTCAATAAAGTTTATAATGTTAAAAATATACAAGTATTTAGTTTCACAATTTTTTCATTAAATTAGTTTATAGCTATATCGGCGTATGCAATTGTCAGAATTATGTTTAAACCTGCATTTACTCAGCTATATATACTGCCTAGAAATACACAATACATCTTGTTTTTTAATCTAGCATCTTATTATGGTATTACATTTACTAAACATGACTTTAGTGTTTCTAAGAACGATAACAAATATGGGATTATTGAAGATAAATTACTTTTAGGGTGTTCACTGTCAATACTTGGTGGAAAGGCATTATATTAATAAAAACACAATAATCCTTTGTACTTCATTCCACTTTATTTAATATGTCAGAACCGGTTTCGCTCATTACGAGCATCGTCAACTGATAAGAAATATAATTTAACAGTGCTATTTATACAAAAATGAACAGTTATAAACAACAATTGGCATTGAAAAGAAAATACCAATTACATTAAAAGTGATTCTAAAATAGCACAAAATTAAAATGTTTAACACATCTAACATATAATTAAAAAGTCATCTCAGATTAATAAATTTAGAATGGGAATTGAAAGTAATTACAAACATAATTAAAATTTGTCATTATTATTATATTCATTGTCATTATTAATGTCATTATTTTTATTGTATCACTTTGTCAAAGAATTCCCAAATTTTAATTATGTTTGTAATTACTTTCAATTCCCATTCTAAATTTATTAATCTGAGATGACTTTTTAATTATATGTTAGATGTGTTAAACATTTTAATTTTGTGCTATTTTAGAATCACTTTTAATGTAATTGGTATTTTCTTTTCAATGCCAATTGTTGTTTATAACTGTTCATTTTTGTATAAATAGCACTGTTAAATTATATTTCTTATCAGTTGACGATGCTCGTAATGAGCGAAACCGGTCCTGACATATTAAATAAAGTGGAATGAAGTACAAAGGATTATTGAAGATAAATTAGTTTAAATCAAACTGATATTTATTATTGGTTACATTAGGGGTTTTAGTTGCGGTGATGGATTGATAATTGTTTGTTCATTTAAAATGTCTTTGACTTGATTATGATATTGATAAAAAATTCTAGAACTAAATACTCTGATATTTTTAAGATTATTACTATGAATTCTACCAAGTAAATGGCAATTCAATCAATAATTTAAGAAGACACATAACCAGTGGCGTGGCTAGACATTTGGGGCCCTCATGCAAACGTCATGCAAGGCCCTCCCACCCGATTTGTTTTATTTCTTCTTTCCGCTGGGTCCTCATGCACTGCTATGAGGTGGCTACATCTCTGCCCCCAACCTTTTACAGAAGTCTCGATGAAAATCCTTAAACTGATATTTCAATTTCGCTCATCCACAATGCTTTTTATAGTTACCAAAACACTCAAAACAATAGTTGTGTGTAAACTTACTAGTTCTATTTTAATTTCTACACCCCCAAAGCAGTAAATACCTTTTGGTTATTTTCCAAGAGAGCAAAAAGTTACCTTGATATTGAACTATTATCAATTAAAAATAAACTTATTGATATTTAACCGCTTCGAATTCATTGAAATTAATAAAACACTTGATTTACGTGGATTATTAGTAAATAATGTTTGGTTTCGCTCTCCTGTGCAAACTATGTAAAAGTGAGTAACTGCCTTTTTGTTGAAGATGACGATTAATTTATTTTATTAAAATCTTTTTACAGTGATAATTTGTTAGCTACAGTGTACAGCTGTAAAGCCCAGTCCTAATATTAGGAATGTTGTTTTATAATTATAAAACATTAACCAAAGTACAATATTACAATCTTTACACCATTTTTTAAGCTTTTAAAACATCTGATAATTAACCTAGGATGGTTTTTTTTTTATATGAATTTACTTATTGATGTATATTTTTCTCTATATTTCAGGGTCGCTTAAATAAAGTTGATGGACCAGTTAGGAAACAAAAAAATGAGAAGTTTAACAGTGCAAACCATTTAAATAAAAGCTTATTGAGTACTCCACAAAGAAGAGCCAATAATTTTACAATTTTGGATTCAGGAGGCGCTATCACCTGCAAAGCATCCATAACGGAGCCACAAAACAGCATCAAAGAAGTGCAAACATACATTCCAAATAATACAAGCCAACGGAAGATCTCCCATTGGAACATGTCTAATAATACGTGTAGCATATTTTCCGATTTTGAAAGAGACTGTCTTCAAGCGCATAATGAATATAGAGCGAAACATGGTGTACAAAATTTAAGGTTGAACCGTCGCCTGTGCAAGATGAGTGAAGAATGGGCTAAAAAATTAGCATCAAAAAGAAGAGTGGAGCATAGTAGAAACACAGACGTTGGAGAAAATATATATTCAGTGTGGTCTTCGAATCCCAACCATATTGTCAATGGGAGAGACGCTGTCGACAGCTGGTACAGTGAAATCAAGGATCATCCATTTGGACGAGAGCCTTCTTCGATGAAGTCAGGCCACTTCACGCAGATTGTTTGGAAGGAGACCAAAGAGTTAGGCGTTGCCATGGCACGAGGGAATAACGGGGATTTTTATGTGGTGGCTAATTATTCTCCGCCTGGTAATTTTATTGGCAGCTATGCGCAGAATGTCCCACCTCCACTAGCATATCATTGATGCACCATTCTAGCTAAATTATTATCACACAAAGCACTTGCAGGATATTAAATTTTTTTTTGTTCATTTGTGAAAAATCATTACATCACTTTTGTTCTTCTATAGCTTTATATAGACATTCTGACAAAGAACACTTGATACAATGTAAATTATTTCATCAAAATCTACTAAAAATGTAAAAAAAACAATTTTTACAGTAATGAAACTCAATGAATTAATTTTTACTTTTCATTTATCAATATAGGTTCAATTGACGACTTCTGACTCAATTATTGAATGTCCCAATCGAGAATTAAGATATTTCTGGTGACACTGTATACTCAAAGTAAATAATTTGTGTCACATTATTTACAATGTTTATCTTTTTCCTATGTATTTAGTTAGCTTAGGTCTGAATCCACAAGAACCTGTCAAATATTTTATTTATAAACAAGACATAATTGAATAAAATCTGTTTATAGATCTGTCTTAAGTACACAGTCACCTTAAATAACAAAGTTCTCACATATAATGTCTATGTCAGATTCTAAGAATCGGGTCCCTGACCTCAAATATTATGTTGGTTATTTGTCTAATAAATCAGTTTCAATTAATGTATTCACTTGCTAGTTACATCTAGGGATTGCAAATAATAAAAATAAATAAAAAACGGTGAAATTGCATCCCTATATCCAACGAATAAATCAATACAGGTATTTATATTATGGCATACAAAATACTGTTATTATGAGATATATTCATGCTGATTTTCATAAAATCCTTGAATCTATTGTTTCTTTGAATTGTAATCTTAGAAGGCTAGTTTAGTTCATCAATGCTTGAATCGATATTCTTGCAAATAATTTCCTATAATATGTTATATCCCTAGTATAGTCGCTTTCCGTTTACTATTGTACTATAACTTTCGTCGGTAATCTCAACAAATCTGCTATAGCACACTGTAAAAAAGTTTTTTTGAGTTAATTCTATAGCGACATAAAAAAGCTTTTGCTTTTTTCCACTGTAAGCAATGGACAAAGTGTAAGCAAGACATTGCTTTTTGATGATACCTATTTGCATATACTAATATCATTGACGTAAGCATCCATTATGCCACTTTCGTTTTTTACCTACTTTACATTTTTAAACCATACTAACTTAATTGACAGTCAGTAATTTAACATTTAATTTAATTATAAGTAGGTACCAATTGTCTAATAATGAGAAATTCATTTTCGGAGGTTCATCACACTTCGAAGCAGTATGCAGCTTCAAGATTCGCCACATCTATTGTCAATCACACGTGTTGAAAAAATCGCTTTACAAACGTATATACATTGAATTTCGTATTCTTTTGCCATATCCGTCCGCATATGAGAAGCAAATAGGCACCACGCGTTGCCCATTTGATTTGCTTTACTTTCTCCCTTGCTATGTCAGCGTACTTAAGTTCCACTGAAGACATCCTGTGGACAGTCCCTTATGACCATCCTGAATTTTAGAATCCTACTTTTTCAAAAAAGTGACGATCAGGGTTCCACCTGCTTCCAACACCTCTCCGTGACGATTAACATAGCAGAGAGCTGCTGAAGCCCATTTTTTTATCAAACATTAAAGACATACTCGAGAACTTCTGTATTTTACAAAAATATCCGAATTTAAATTGTTTCAGTGGAGGATATAGCAGTATAACCTCTGCTTTATTTGTAGAAATAGCATATACTCTCTGGATAAATAAAAATATTCTACCATAAGACAAAGAAGTTTTTTTTTCATTAAACTATTAAAATAATTTTAATCTTTATTCTTCATTTTCATTTTAGTTCATGCTCCTATTTTTTATTCATTGTAAACTAAAATCCAATAGTTTCACAAGAATTGATCGGTTGATAGCTATTTTGGCTTTACATCATTGTCAGCACTATGTTTCAATGAAGCTTAGATCATCATACGGGTTTATAAGAGATATACACCATGGTATTATTTTACTTACTTTAACATCATAACTTTACACTTTTGGGGTGTTCACTGTCAATATTTGTTGGAAATACATTATATTCAGAAAAATAAAATACTCATTTGTACTAATTCCGCTTTTATTTAATATGATTAGAATGAGCATTATCAATTGATAAAAGAATACAATATTACAGTGCTATTTATACAAAACAAAATAGAATTATTGGGGCGTAACAAACAATTGGTAATGACAGGAATTTACAGATAAATATTCAAGCAGTAGCGGATTACCCCATAAGCGCACGAGACCCACGTTAGGGGCCTCCAACCTTAGACGCCTTAAAATTACAAATATTCCATAAAACCTATGTGGTATGTGACGTTCGATAGGCATAATCATATACAAAAATCAATAAAATAATGTATAAGTTTCTACAAATCGACTAGAGAATTTACTGGTAGAAAACATCGTCATCGTCAAATAAGCTTCTATTTATTCTTGAACAGTGCGTGATCGGTTAACAAATACAATCTGTTCAAAGACACTGCTCACTACCAGAATTTTTCACCAACCGATCAAAGATTTTATGGGAATTTGATTAATAAATTCTCGAGATCTTAAAATGCCTAGAATAATTAGTCATCTTAATTAATGAAAAATATATTTAATGATGCCTATTCAAACAAAATAGTCCAAAGTGTTGACATTACATGCTTGACTGAATAAAGATGATCTGATGGAATACATATATATAAGTTAAAATGAAATTATTGAACAAATTCCACAGAGCCGGAATCGTTTTTAATTTATATGACTCCACACCCTGGTTAATTCACACTTATTTTGCAATGGTAAATAATAATTATATATTGTTGAAAATGTTTTTAAGAAACAATTTTTTTTTATTATTATTTTCTCTCTAATTTTTAATAGAAATATGACGTTTTAGTTAATGAGTAATTTATTGAAAAATTATAACAAATCAATCTACCGAGAGGTAAAGAAATATGTTATACTACAATAAACTGAAATAAATGAATTACACAAAGCATTGTGTTTATTTCGATAACTATTTTTTCACATTGACAAATGTCACTTAACTGAAAATCAGCAAAAAAAGCAGTGGAAATTTATATTCAATGTGTAAAATTAACAAGTTGTTATAATGAAAGCAAAAACAAAAGATTGGAATAGTAAAACCATACTTTAAACTTCGTATGTGTCGGGTCCGTGCCAAAGTAGTCAACATCGTTGGCTTCCATGCCAGAGACCTGACAGGCTCGAATCCTAGTATGAATACCATTTTTTCAACGCACCCGCCTACGCACAGGTAAATCCAGGACGCTACGCGGGAAAAGCAACATCAAAATACACCAGATGAAAGGGAAATTGGAGCTCGGCTCCACCAGCCCCATAATTTGATGTATAGATATCAATTGATTCTGTTTGAAGGCATGTATGTTTATGATGCCTAAAAGTCCTCCCTCCCCATTCTAATCTTAATTTAATAGGACGCAGTGAGAGTGATTTGTTAACCATTTGTCCTGTCTTGGCCCTAACCTTCTATTCATACTCTTTTCAGATAAGACAGATTGAGCAACCAGTTCTTGCAGAAAAAACTGCTGTTAAGATTCCACCTTAAAAAAACATTGGGAGTGGATATGGATTAAAAACAAAAATAAATGTAATGTCATTCTTTAGTTACTCTCGTTAGTGTATCAAGCTCCCGTCTTCACAGAAATGAATTAAGTATTGGCAATTACTTTAGGAAGACACTGCACCACGCTGATGATTATCATCCAATATTATTAGCCATCTTCTGTATTTTGAGAAGAAAAAAATATATATTATAATACTAGAGTACAATATAGCGGCTGTATATTCTATGATTTGACCACACTAGTTCACTTTTAAGATTACTGAGGTGGATATTTGATGTTTTAATATATCATTACAATTTGAAGCTGCATTGGCTTAACATCGTCAGGTGATTCATAGCAATCAATACAGTATCTTCCTAAAATCTTTTTTTACTGTTTTAAAGTAATTTTGGCTGGTAAAAAATCAGATAATTGTAGGGTTATAATGCTAAATGTACTATTTCCAAAATGAGCAATATTGAGTTAGGTATGCCTAAATAGGGTAATTCAAGCCTAAGGAATCGACTGGTCATATTAATTAGTTTTAACATAAAATGTCTAAAAGACTGTCATTTTCAAATTGGAAATCATATTTGTATGTAAATGTTATTTTGTTTGTGTTATTTGTTATAGTATTTGACTCTACTGCAAAGCTTCACTAATATTAGCACAAGCAATTTAGGCTAATACAGTGGACCCCTCTATTGCGTAAATATTGGGAATACACTATGGGAGTATCACATTATAGGCACCTATTCAAAATTTGAGGTTAGATTCTTCCAATTGTATTTTGTGAATTGAACGATATCAGATGATGACGGCTAGACATAAGGCTATCCGCACTTACGACTGAAAAAAAATCAACAATTTAAAAAAATTTGACCTGGTCACAGGGCACAATTGCACACAGCTGGCTTAGTAAAAAATACATAAATCGTGTCCTTGATTCTTCTTCAAGATTGCCGTGCTTTGCCGGAGATAATGTTTTATGGCAGACGTTGGTATTAGGCCCAGGAAATATGGTGTTTTCTCAGACCGAGTTTTCGCCTTCCAAAAACTGTGAAATATGTGCAGGAGATTTCTGACTAAATGAAAATTTGTATACATCACTTTTAATTTGTGTGAAAATCTCATTCCCATGACTTTGCTTGACGTGGAAGTTTGTGATGTCAATTTACCTCAAGTTTATCTCGAATGACAATAAAACTCTCATTGAGTTTTTCCCGTATGATATTTCAACTTTAAAATATTTGACGCATTAGCGTAAGCTGGAATGCCAAATATTAAAAAGTAAAAATAAAAAAAAGACGTGTACAAGGCGGGAGCAATTTCGACTACTTTAAGTGAAATCATAGCTGTAAAATATGAACCATATACCCGGTAAATGTGCAGTAAGATCACATGGATCATATTTAAATGATGGCACGTAGTTTGTTTTCTATCTCATATATAATGCTGTATTGTAACATGTTTCATACTTTAGAAGGCTGAGAAAAAAAATAGAAAAAAACTCTATATTTAGTTCATTTTCGTAAAATTGTTACATATACTGTATTTGGTGTGCAGCGATGACATATTTTGTATGAAATTCGACATACGACCAAAGCTCAGGAACGTATCGGTCGTAAGTCGAGGACTAGCTGTATTAAACATTTTTCCTGTCACATTCATATTCACCTTTTCATTTTGGCTAAAACGAATAAGTCAAAGGATAAACAGTTACTGACAAATATGTTTCAATGCATGTATATAAAATATGTATTTATAATATAATAAATTTATGAAAATTCTAATATGACCTTGAAAATTTAGCATTTTTCAAAAAACTAAGATATAGAGGGACTGTCGTATACGCTATTGGAACGAACGCTATAGGAGGGTTTACTGTATTTATTTTTATAAAATAAAAACATGTCGTTTAATAAATAAATCAGTTCACTATTTTTCAGTGGCGGTTCTAGGTACTGGGCTAGGTGGGCTAAGCCCGACCTGCATTTTTCACCCAAAACATTAGATGGCTGAATAAAAATCAACAGCAACTTACCTTTCCCAAATGAATAAAATATCTTTGTTTTAATTTTCCTCTGTCAATATAAGACAACGTCTACCTACAATCATATTCTCGATTGTGTTTTGTATTACAATTTTAAAGTGAGCCGGCATAAAAAAAACAATAACCCTATAAATACTTCACAGGGAACAGGAACTGGAACACGTCACTGGCAACACCACTCAGGGGCTAAATTCCTCATGCCCGTAACCACAGACAATATCATGCAATATTTATTTACACTGGGGCGCAATCAAGCACGATTAGATTTTTTTTGTATTTGTATGTACGGAAACGTCATTAACACAAAGGATAGTGTTTCAATCTGTCAAGTTTCTGTTGATCGTTGGGGGCTGATCTGATTCAGCCCATTACGCATACTTATGCATTGAAACACAATACCAATATCGTTGTATTGTATGAAAGTGACAGGTATTGACTTTCAGTGACAGCAAGTGACAGTTCTATACTGCTTTTAGTAGGTACTTGTTATTTCACTTTGAAAGAGACGAATTTAAGGATTCCGTGTTATTATTCTATTATTTCTTAGTTACATTAGCATTGATTTTATTATATAAAAATTTATGCATTGCAGTAGTATCGTAATATTTGTTAATTTGCTTGTAGATTAATGTATAAAGTGAAGTGGAAATATGCTTTTCTCTAGCCCACCCAAGATTTCAGGTCAGGAACCGCCACTGCTATTTATTGATTAGGTTGTGTTCTAGCAACAGTCATAGATAATAAGAAAACAAAAGAAGAAAATATTATATTTTCATCACTAGCAAAAAGCCCATTCAGACTTTGTCTTTCGGTATCTTCAGACATTCAAGTGCATGGATAAACTAAACTCCAGCTGACAGTAAATAATTTAAAGATGAGAAGAATTAAAAACCCACGCATAATCAAAAGCTATTTCTGTCATGATCTTTTCCAATTACCTTTTAATGATAATTGATCTTTTAATGTGATTCTTTTCCCAAATTAGGTTGAATATCATAAACAGGAAGTCAGTGTTAAAATTAATCCAAATCAGCCAAATATAGTTCCTAGATTTAGTTTATAATATTTATTCTAATTTTTTCATATATGTCGAAAATTAATTCTTCTCAGAGTTCATCTACGCACTTAAACGCCTGAGAATGTTGAAAGATGAAACTCAGGTTGTTAGTGACAGAACTCATGAGTGTTCAATATTTTAATAATTCATATTTGAAATTTGATTTAACAGAAATGTGTTTTTAGAAATATAATTCCATCAAGCACTCGGCTGAAATTTTAAATTATTTAATGAATAAATGTAATGTAAACATTGAAGATGTGCTTATGAACTATTCTGTTTTCTTATTTGTGCTTTATACACTTATCAACATTAGTCATTTGTCATTTTCTTGGAGTTTTTATTAATTGATTTTGCAATCGATGAATGTTACTGACTTTGTGCAAGTGATTAGTTATAAATCTAACCTTTCTGAGACTTGTCTTTCTATCTGGCAAAAAAGGTGCCCCTTACTCTCTTTGAATCTTTAATCTAGAAGTTGAGCAATTGATTTATAAGCTTCTCGCTTGAAAAACTTCTTCGATACTACTCGTCATCGACACAAAATTACATTTTCAAACATCAAACTCAAATATTCAAAACAAACATTAACTTAGAGAGCAAACACTTTTCCCAAACCATTTTGATAAGTCTTCTTTTGTCCTAATTAACTACTATACTTACATTAGGCATTGAGCAGACAGCAACAGGTGTCGTGAGGCCATCTTCTTCTTCTGGCCTGGGATACGAAGCTCACGGCTGGTCAGGAGGGGGATATAGGGAGTGCGGAGTTTAATGGAGTTTGAGTAACAACATAAAAGTCTCACAAAATCAGTAGTGGTGGACTCACAGTACGTGGTCAAAAGTGATTTGATACTCCCACTGTAAAATTTATTCAGACGGTGTAATCGGAAAGATTGTCTATCTCTAGTGGAGGGTCGCATTTCGCATGTACTGTGGAACGGGTGTGATACTGTGTAGAGTTCTATTTTGAAAGATCTGTAAGCGTTTCAACATTTTCGTTCCTACATGTTGCCCATATGGGGCATTTATAGTTCGAGATCAATCTAGTGACCACTGTGTGGAGTAATTTGCTGTAAATGGAAAGGTTAATCCTTCTCCTTATCGAGTATAGCCTATAAGTGACATAGGCAGCTTGGCGCCTTTTCGCATCTAGGTGTTAAAAAGTTTTGTGTCACAGGACTTCCATGTTTTGCAATCGGATGCATTTTACCTTTAAGACATGGCGGTTGTATCCAGCTGAATGCAGCTGCTGTCTTTCTAGCCGGATGTATTTTGATGGGCGCACCAGGTGGCGTTTATATCACTGGATCTATTAACTAGAGATGGCTCTGTTTCTGTAAACTGTCCTGGCCAGGATGGCTGTGGGTGGCCAGGGTTGGGCCTTAGGGTCATTGGTTGGAATTTGTATATTGTGGGTGTATAGATTGTATAGATGGGGAGACAGCACTGATCCTTGTGGTATGCCGGCGGTAGTGATATTAAACATTGGCTAACCCATTAAATGCTCATTATATTTTAAACAATTTTATTGTTTTTTTCATAATGAGCTGAAATCTTCTCTGAATATATACATCATTAAGCATCCCAACCTTATCAGTTGTGTATATTATCAGAATATAAATTTGAAGTAACACAATATATTGTTATGGAGATAGCATTAACTGAAGCCTTATCACTATTACCGAGCTATATGACATTTGACCAGTTTCAAGTATCGATCAGTCTCAAATTACCAATTCTTAACACAAATATCCGATATCCTTCGTATATTTATTAATAACTAGCTGTAAGCCCGTTGACCTCAACGAGGGGATTTTTTATGCATATTTAAGTAGTCAGAAAATTTACTGGCGTGAAAAATAAATTACAAACCTATTTATTGAATAAGCCATAAATTCTAAAAGTAAAAGAAATATATCTCGGGGCATATATCGACAGCCCTGCCCTGCAGTATTTAAATTGTATATAATATAATTTTTAGAATAATTGAAATGTTTAAGTTTGCTAACAATCATTTTTAGTAGTAGCAGAAATAGACCTCGGGGCATATATCGACAAGCCCTGCAGTATTTAAATTGTAAATTATTTAATTTTTGGAATAATGTTTAAGTTTGCTAACAATCATTTTTCTTAGTAGCAGAAATAGACCTCGTAAATTACTTAATTTTTGGAATAATGTTTAAGTTTGCCAACAATTATTTTTCATAGAAGATTTTAAAATAAAAATCAAAATATAGTTCTATAAAATATCCATACCGTCATTAGAATATTTCTAATGCATGTAAGAAATTAAAAATATTTTTAAGGCCGGATGCAAAATATAACCATACCTTCCAATAATCGAATCAATGACACTGAACAAAATCTGTTAAATTAGCTCCCAGCCCTATTGAATTATAGCTTCAAAAAATCGAATCAGTATATTTGATTATTTAAAAAACTTCGTAGCGATGCAAACTTTCAAATAAAGTTCTCTTAATATTAATACGATGCTTCAGTTCTAAGCCAGGAAATTTGAATTTTGAATATAAAAAAGACGTCCATTCCAATTGGACGAACGAAATATGCGATTCAAAATAAAACGTTAGCATTGGTCAAAAAATGTGCTGTTCAATATAAACCGCTATCATTGGGCGAAGTGGACATCAGGACATATTTGTGAGTGATTATTTTATCGGCTATTAATGTTAAGATTGTATGAATAAACATCAGTATTATTGCCGTTTTCTGCTATGGCACATACAAAAACAGTGTTTTATACGTCAAAATAATTCCGATCTTTCTTAAAATGAAGCATTGTTTGATAAAAAATATATACTATCGAAACGCATTTTTTTGTAAAATTTAACTCGTCTGATTTGAAAAAATCTACACATTGGCAATCAGCTGTAATGATCAATATAAACAGAGTCATAAGTAATGTTATATTTTTTAAAGAAAACAAAGGTCGTTTTTTACAAATTTTATAAAATTATCATATCATATAATTTCTACTAATACTAAGGACTTTCCGGTTTCAACACAAAGAATGTATCCAGTGCAGTTTTAAGGTACAAATCAAATCTTTTTTTCCTAATTATTGATTGATTTTATTGTATGTAAAAATATATAAGCTTTGATATTTTTTTAATTCTAATATTAGCATGAATTATTAAATGACAACAATTTTAATCAATCAAAGCAAAATGATTACTGAATAAAACTATTTTTTATATCAAACCAATGTCAAAAATTATGTTTTTAATCAGTTTGGGTTATCTTTTACGAGTGAAAAATTTAATGTTTCCGCTATTTACAATATCTCTCAGGATTAATAGTTTGGTTAGGTTGGAGATCTTTTTAAATGTTCTGACTTGGGGCTAGTGATGGCATTTCTCCCATTGTGACCCAATAATATTTTCTTTTTTGAAAATAAATATTTTTTAATCAGAAAAAGTATTAAACTCAATCAAAAAAGAGAAAACAGTATACAGAACCACAGCCTCCTTTATTCACTACAGTAGAAACATAAATGACTGAATAAAACAAAATAAGTTTTTTTCATATTCTGTTTAATAATAACAGTGAAATGCAAAAAGTTATCGAAAGGTTGATACAAAACAATAAATCAAAAATAACATTAACATTATTACAATTTTACTTAATATGACACTTTTAGGTTTGTGCAAAACAGCTGTACATCATTTTATAAAAATCACAATTATTAAAATCATAATGAAAGAAGATATTTCTCAGAAAACAATAATGTGCTGTATACACATACACTTTCACATGCGATTAGGTGGTTGCGTATGCTTTAAAACCCAAAAAGGTATGTAAAAAACGCGTGTAAGAGTGTATTCTCGTTTTACTGAACAAACACTAATCAATGTGTTTCATTTATATACATTTTCTCTAGTTTTATAACATACGTTTCAGTCAAACACAAGTGAAAGCACCTCCGTGGATAGCCCATTAATGATGCCGGGATAAATAATATACTATTAATATAGGATATTTATATAGGACATTACATTCATAAAGGTATGAAAATATTAAATATGGCATTACATATGAAGACGTTAAATAAGTTTGAAGTAGTAAAAAATGTATATTTATGCTCAAAAAATTACAAAATACTCAGCAAGTTTTTCTCATTATTCAACCACAATTCATTTTATGAATCTTTTTTTACGAATAGATATTGAAATGCAGGTCAATTCGCAAATGCCTTAATATATCCAAGTCATTTTTGTTAGTTGACATGTTTTTGCCTTAATGTTTTCATATTATTCAATGCAAAAATAGTATTTCATCATAATATGTACTATCTTTGTAAAATAAAATTGTGAATAAAATGAAACTTTTTCCCATTCAATAATTATCCTAAAATTAAATAAAGCTTTGAATCTTTAAAGATTATAAAGCTTACTTCAATTAAAAACCATTTTACAATATGTATAAATTGCTTTTGAGCAGAGCTAGTTTTGGTGCAATTTTATTGTAATGTGAGTTTTTGTGTTGTAACCTAAATAAATCGGAACAAGAATATTATTTCAAAATTTAAAAAATCGTTTCCTTTTTTAATTTACTCACTTGGGTTGTCTAATGCATCTTAGGTCTCGTATTTAAATTTACATGTATCTTTTATGCTATGCCACACATTAACTTTTCCGGTTCTAAGCTCAAGAAATGCGACCCAATACCCACATTTTCTTAAATATCTATTTTAATATGGGTGATACAATGTTTATAATTAAGGTATTTTCATATTATAGTTTTTTGGACCTTTTGTAGTTGATATACATACGATAACGAGATAAGCGCCCGCTTATCAGCGATCGTTCGTAAGATAACAGCTGAACGCCGCTGAACGTGTCAGTTGCAAATTAATATTTGCAGTGGAATTAAGTCTTTTTTACGCTCAACTTAAAATATGATTATTTATTAAAAAACCACGGATTTTTATAAAAAAAATGTAGGAATGATGCAGAGAGATACTTTAAAGCCCTTAGACTTTTTTTTTTTTTTTTAATTCATAAGAATAAGGCCAATAATGAGGAAACAACTGGGGTCCCTAAACGACCCCCATCGGCAGAGAAGTATTTTCCTAGTCTCCGAGCCGCGAGAGTTAAAGATCCAAGAAATTTTTTAGGAATATGTCTGGGTGAATGTTATAATACAAATACAGTTATAGCTAATAATGTCGAGCACTTAGATGAACATACTACAAGATTTTCTACAACTAATACTTTTTACTCAGTAGCTCAACCTCTCCTTTCCAAGAGTTGAAAAATGATAACTTGGAGTGGACTAGGACAGGACTAGTAATACAAAATGATGTCAGCATTATGAAAAGGTTTCAAAGAGAAAAATAGTTTTTCATTTTCAATAAACACCAACAGACAAAGAACAATGATGTTCAATATGGGAAAAGTAAAATATTTCATATCTTATCAACCATTTTGAATGAAGTCGACATGAAAAATTAGAAAGGCATCGACATCCAAAAAGAGGATAAACTTTCTATAAAAAAAAAGGGTCAGTATTCAGAATGGTTTAAATATATTGACTATTTCGAATTAAGAAAAAATGAATCATTAGATTCAGAATTAACTCTGTAAAAATCCATTTACTGAATCATTAGCATCACAGAAATATAAAAAAAAACAATTCCATTGTTGAATTAACATGGCTGTCTTTTCAAATAAAAGAAACGATTGATTAAAACATAAAAAGAAAAGGAACTTCTTTTCTTGGAAGATAAGACCGGCAAGATTTGCTTTTTAATTTGTTGTTTCAGCAAAATGTCGAGATAACACTAATGAAAGCAATCATCTTAGAAGCAATATGGATGACATCTGTTATGAAGAAGATTCGATTGACATAAAATTCGAAGCACTCGACACCCATCACAAGTCTATAAAAGTAAACGATCGTATAAAATGGAACAACTACGCCACCATGTAATTTTATTGTTTGTGACATGGATTATATATATATTTTTCCATTTTCCAGCAGGCTGACAAAAAATTAGCCGCCACGGAAAATATGATAAGTAGCACTAAGAAGCAGAATGCCTACTTTTAATAGACTTTGTTGCCTACTTAATCTTTTTCCAATTATCAAGAGATATGTAACCGAGGTTTAAGGAAAATATCGGCTCGTCCCCATCCTTTACTTCATACACTCTAATAAAAGAAGCTTCTTTTACAATAAATTATCAAAGTGAGAAACACTCCTTTAATCGCATCGAATCAGTGAAGAAAAGAAAGTCTTTCTTCTTCAAAAGATTATTTCTGTCTTAAGATACCAGGAAGCGCAGGAAACGGTAAATATGTCTATATCTTATTAACCATTTTGAATGAAGTCGACATGAAAAATTAGAAAGGCATCGACATCCAAAAAGAGGATAAACTTTCTATAAAAACTCGACACCCATCACAAGTCTATAAAAGTAAACGATCGTATAAAATGGAACAACTACGCCACCATGTAATTTTATTGTTTGTGACATGGATTATATATATATTTTTCCATTTTCCAGCAGGCTGACAAAAAATTAGCCGCCACGGAAAATATGATAAGTAGCACTAAGAAGCAGAATGCCTACTTTTAATAGACTTTGTTGCCTACTTAATCTTTTTCCAATTATCAAGAGATATGTAACAGAGGTTTAAGGAAAATATCGGCTCGTCCCCATCCTTTACTTCATACACTCTAATAAAAGAAGCTTCTTTTACAATAAATTATCAAAGTGAGAAACACTCCTTTAATCGCATCGAATCAGTGAAGAAAAGAAAGTCTTTCTTCTTCAAAAGATTATTTCTGTCTTAAGATACCAGGAAGCGCAGGAAACGGTAAATATGTCTATATCTTATTAACCATTTTGAATGAAGTCGACATGAAAAATTAGAAAGGCATCGACATCCAAAAAGAGGATAAACTTTCTATAAAAAAAAGGGTCAGTATTCAGAATGGTTTAAATATATTGACTATTTCGAATGAAGAAAAAGTGAATCATTAGATTCAGAATTAACTCTGTAAAAATCCATTTACTGCATCATTAGCATCACAGAAATATAAAAAAAAACAATTCCATTGTTGAATTAACATGGCTGTCTTTTCAAATAAAAGAAACGATTGATTAAAACATAAAAAGAAAAGGAACTTCTTTTCTTGGAAGATAAGACCGGCAAGATTTGCTTTTTAATTTGTTGTTTCAGCAAAATGTCGAGATAACACTAATGAAAGCAATCATCTTAGAAGCAATATGGATGACATCTGTTATGAAGAAGATTCGATTGACATAAAATTCGAAGCACTCGACACCCATCACAAGTCGATAAAAGTAAACGATCGTATAAAATGGAACAACTACGCCACCATGTAATTTTATTGTTTGTGACATGGATTATATATATATTTTTCCATTTTCCAGCAGGCTGACAAAAAATTAGCCGCCACGGAAAATATGATAAGTAGCACTAAGAAGCAGAATGCCTACTTTTAATAGACTTTGTTGCCTACTTAATCTTTTTCCAATTATCAAGAGATATGTAACCGGGATTAAGGAAAATATCGGCTCGTCCCCATCTTTTACTTCATACACTCTAATAAAAGAAGCTTCTTTTACAATAAATTATCAAAGTGAGAAACACTCCTTTAATCGCATCGAATCAGTGAAGAAAAGAAAGTCTTTCTTCTTCAAAAGATTATTTCTGTCTTAAGATACCAGGAAGCGCAGGAAACGGTAAATATGTCTATATCTTATTAACCATTTTGAATGAAGTCGACATGAAAAATTAGAAAGGCATCGACATCCAAAAAGAGGATAAACTTTCTATAAAAAAAAGGGTCAGTATTCAGAATGGTTTAAATATATTGACTATTTCGAATGAAGAAAAAGTGAATCATTAGATTCAGAATTAACTCTGTAAAAATCCATTTACTGCATCATTAGCATCACAGAAATATAAAAAAAAACAATTCCATTGTTGAATTGACATGGCTGTCTTTCCCTGGCTGTCTTTTCAAATAAAAGAAACGATTGATTAAAACATAGAAAGAAAAGGAACTTCTTTTCTTGGAAGATAAGACCGGCAAGATTTGCTTTTTAATTTGTTGTTTCAGCAAAATGTCGAGATAACACTAATGAAAGCAATCATCTTAGAAGCAATATGGATGACATCTGTTATGAAGAAGATTCGATTGACATAAAATTCGAAGCACTCGACACCCATCACAAGTCTATAAAAGTAAACGATCGTATAAAATGGAACAACTACGCCACCATGTAATTTTATTGTTTGTGACATGGATTATATATATATTTTTCCATTTTCCAGCAGGCTGACAAAAAATTAGCCGCCACGGAAAATATGATAAGTAGCACTAAGAAGCAGAATGCCTACTTTTAATAGACTTTGTTGCCTACTTAATCTTTTTCCAATTATCAAGAGATATGTAACAGAGGTTTAAGGAAAATATCGGCTCGTCCCCATCCTTTACTTCATACACTCTAATAAAAGAAGCTTCTTTTACAATAAATTATCAAAGTGAGAAACACTCCTTTAATCGCATCGAATCAGTGAAGAAAAGAAAGTCTTTCTTCTTCAAAAGATTATTTCTGTCTTAAGATACCAGGAAGCGCAGGAAACGGTAAATATGTCTATATCTTATTAACCATTTTGAATGAAGTCGACATGAAAAATTAGAAAGGCATCGACATCCAAAAAGAGGATAAACTTTCTATAAAAAAAAGGGTCAGTATTCAGAATGGTTTAAATATATTGACTATTTCGAATGAAGAAAAAGTGAATCATTAGATTCAGAATTAACTCTGTAAAAATCCATTTACTGCATCATTAGCATCACAGAAATATAAAAAAAAACAATTCCATTGTTGAATTGACATGGCTGTCTTTCCCTGGCTGTCTTTTCAAATAAAAGAAACGATTGATTAAAACATAGAAAGAAAAGGAACTTCTTTTCTTGGAAGATAAGACCGGCAAGATTTGCTTTTTAATTTGTTGTTTCAGCAAAATGTCGAGATAACACTAATGAAAGCAATCATCTTAGAAGCAATATGGATGACATCTGTTATGAAGAAGATTCGATTGACATAAAATTCGAAGCACTCGACACCCATCACAAGTCTATAAAAGTAAACGATCGTATAAAATGGAACAACTACGCCACCATGTAATTTTATTGTTTGTGACATGGATTATATATATATTTTTCCATTTTCCAGCAGGCTGACAAAAAATTAGCCGCCACGGAAAATATGATAAGTAGCACTAAGAAGCAGAATGCCTACTTTTAATAGACTTTGTTGCCTACTTAATCTTTTTCCAATTATCAAGAGATATGTAACCGAGGTTTAAGGAAAATATCGGCTCGTCCCCATCCTTTACTTCATACACTCTAATAAAAGAAGCTTCTTTTACAATAAATTATCAAAGTGAGAAACACTCCTTTAATCGCATCGAATCAGTGAAGAAAAGAAAGTCTTTCTTCTTCAAAAGATTATTTCTGTCTTAAGATACCAGGAAGCGCAGGAAACGGTAAATATGTCTATATCTTATTAACCATTTTGAATGAAGTCGACATGAAAAATTAGAAAGGCATCGACATCCAAAAAGAGGATAAACTTTCTATAAAAACTCGACACCCATCACAAGTCTATAAAAGTAAACGATCGTATAAAATGGAACAACTACGCCACCATGTAATTTTATTGTTTGTGACATGGATTATATATATATTTTTCCATTTTCCAGCAGGCTGACAAAAAATTAGCCGCCACGGAAAATATGATAAGTAGCACTAAGAAGCAGAATGCCTACTTTTAATAGACTTTGTTGCCTACTTAATCTTTTTCCAATTATCAAGAGATATGTAACAGAGGTTTAAGGAAAATATCGGCTCGTCCCCATCCTTTACTTCATACACTCTAATAAAAGAAGCTTCTTTTACAATAAATTATCAAAGTGAGAAACACTCCTTTAATCGCATCGAATCAGTGAAGAAAAGAAAGTCTTTCTTCTTCAAAAGATTATTTCTGTCTTAAGATACCAGGAAGCGCAGGAAACGGTAAATATGTCTATATCTTATTAACCATTTTGAATGAAGTCGACATGAAAAATTAGAAAGGCATCGACATCCAAAAAGAGGATAAACTTTCTATAAAAAAAAGGGTCAGTATTCAGAATGGTTTAAATATATTGACTATTTCGAATGAAGAAAAAGTGAATCATTAGATTCAGAATTAACTCTGTAAAAATCCATTTACTGCATCATTAGCATCACAGAAATATAAAAAAAAACAATTCCATTGTTGAATTGACATGGCTGTCTTTCCCTGGCTGTCTTTTCAAATAAAAGAAACGATTGATTAAAACATAGAAAGAAAAGGAACTTCTTTTCTTGGAAGATAAGACCGGCAAGATTTGCTTTTTAATTTGTTGTTTCAGCAAAATGTCGAGATAACACTAATGAAAGCAATCATCTTAGAAGCAATATGGATGACATCTGTTATGAAGAAGATTCGATTGTCATAAAATTCGAAGCACTCGACACCCATCACAAGTCTATAAAAGTAAACGATCGTATAAAATGGAACAACTACGCCACCATGTAATTTTATTGTTTGTGACATGGATTATATATATATTTTTCCATTTTCCAGCAGGCTGACAAAAAATTAGCCGCCACGGAAAATATGATAAGTAGCACTAAGAAGCAGAATGCCTACTTTTAATAGACTTTGTTGCCTACTTAATCTTTTTCCAATTATCAAGAGATATGTAACAGAGGTTTAAGGAAAATATCGGCTCGTCCCCATCCTTTACTTCATACACTCTAATAAAAGAAGCTTCTTTTACAATAAATTATCAAAGTGAGAAACACTCCTTTAATCGCATCGAATCAGTGAAGAAAAGAAAGTCTTTCTTCTTCAAAAGATTATTTCTGTCTTAAGATACCAGGAAGCGCAGGAAACGGTAAATATGTCTATATCTTATTAACCATTTTGAATGAAGTCGACATGAAAAATTAGAAAGGCATCGACATCCAAAAAGAGGATAAACTTTCTATAAAAAAAAGGGTCAGTATTCAGAATGGTTTAAATATATTGACTATTTCGAATGAAGAAAAAGTGAATCATTAGATTCAGAATTAACTCTGTAAAAATCCATTTACTGCATCATTAGCATCACAGAAATATAAAAAAAAACAATTCCATTGTTGAATTGACATGGCTGTCTTTCCCTGGCTGTCTTTTCAAATAAAAGAAACGATTGATTAAAACATAGAAAGAAAAGGAACTTCTTTTCTTGGAAGATAAGACCGGCAAGATTTGCTTTTTAATTTGTTGTTTCAGCAAAATGTCGAGATAACACTAATGAAAGCAATCATCTTAGAAGCAATATGGATGACATCTGTTATGAAGAAGATTCGATTGACATAAAATTCGAAGCACTCGACACCCATCACAAGTCTATAAAAGTAAACGATCGTATAAAATGGAACAACTACGCCACCATGTAATTTTATTGTTTGTGACATGGATTATATATATATTTTTCCATTTTCCAGCAGGCTGACAAAAAATTAGCCGCCACGGAAAATATGATAAGTAGCACTAAGAAGCAGAATGCCTACTTTTAATAGACTTTGTTGCCTACTTAATCTTTTTCCAATTATCAAGAGATATGTAACCGGGATTAAGGAAAATATCGGCTCGTCCCCATCATTTACTTCATACACTCTAATAAAAGAAGCTTCTTTTACAATAAATTATCAAAGTGAGAAACACTCCTTTAATCGCATCGAATCAGTGAAGAAAAGAAAGTCTTTCTTCTTCAAAAGATTATTTCTGTCTTAAGATACCAGGAAGCGCAGGAAACGGTAAATATGTCTATATCTTATTAACCATTTTGAATGAAGTCGACATGAAAAATTAGAAAGGCATCGACATCCAAAAAGAGGATAAACTTTCTATAAAAAAAAGGGTCAGTATTCAGAATGGTTTAAATATATTGACTATTTCGAATGAAGAAAAAGTGAATCATTAGATTCAGAATTAACTCTGTAAAAATCCATTTACTGCATCATTAGCATCACAGAAATATAAAAAAAAACAATTCCATTGTTGAATTGACATGGCTGTCTTTCCCTGGCTGTCTTTTCAAATAAAAGAAACGATTGATTAAAACATAGAAAGAAAAGGAACTTCTTTTCTTGGAAGATAAGACCGGCAAGATTTGCTTTTTAATTTGTTGTTTCAGCAAAATGTCGAGATAACACTAATGAAAGCAATCATCTTAGAAGCAATATGGATGACATCTGTTATGAAGAAGATTCGATTGACATAAAATTCGAAGCACTCGACACCCATCACAAGTCTATAAAAGTAAACGATCGTATAAAATGGAACAACTACGCCACCATGTAATTTTATTGTTTGTGACATGGATTATATATATATTTTTCCATTTTCCAGCAGGCTGACAAAAAATTAGCCGCCACGGAAAATATGATAAGTAGCACTAAGAAGCAGAATGCCTACTTTTAATAGACTTTGTTGCCTACTTAATCTTTTTCCAATTATCAAGAGATATGTAACCGGGATTAAGGAAAATATCGGCTCGTCCCCATCTTTTACTTCATACACTCTAATAAAAGAAGCTTCTTTTACAATAAATTATCAAAGTGAGAAACACTCCTTTAATCGCATCGAATCAGTGAAGAAAAGAAAGTCTTTCTTCTTCAAAAGATTATTTCTGTCTTAAGATACCAGGAAGCGCAGGAAACGGTAAATATGTCTATATCTTATTAACCATTTTGAATGAAGTCGACATGAAAAATTAGAAAGGCATCGACATCCAAAAAGAGGATAAACTTTCTATAAAAAAAAGGGTCAGTATTCAGAATGGTTTAAATATATTGACTATTTCGAATGAAGAAAAAGTGAATCATTAGATTCAGAATTAACTCTGTAAAAATCCATTTACTGCATCATTAGCATCACAGAAATATAAAAAAAAACAATTCCATTGTTGAATTGACATGGCTGTCTTTCCCTGGCTGTCTTTTCAAATAAAAGAAACGATTGATTAAAACATAGAAAGAAAAGGAACTTCTTTTCTTGGAAGATAAGACCGGCAAGATTTGCTTTTTAATTTGTTGTTTCAGCAAAATGTCGAGATAACACTAATGAAAGCAATCATCTTAGAAGCAATATGGATGACATCTGTTATGAAGAAGATTCGATTGACATAAAATTCGAAGCACTCGACACCCATCACAAGTCTATAAAAGTAAACGATCGTATAAAATGGAACAACTACGCCACCATGTAATTTTATTGTTTGTGACATGGATTATATATATATTTTTCCATTTTCCAGCAGGCTGACAAAAAATTAGCCGCCACGGAAAATATGATAAGTAGCACTAAGAAGCAGAATGCCTACTTTTAATAGACTTTGTTGCCTACTTAATCTTTTTCCAATTATCAAGAGATATGTAACAGAGGTTTAAGGAAAATATCGGCTCGTCCCCATCCTTTACTTCATACACTCTAATAAAAGAAGCTTCTTTTACAATAAATTATCAAAGTGAGAAACACTCCTTTAATCGCATCGAATCAGTGAAGAAAAGAAAGTCTTTCTTCTTCAAAAGATTATTTCTGTCTTAAGATACCAGGAAGCGCAGGAAACGGTAAATATGTCTATATCTTATTAACCATTTTGAATGAAGTCGACATGAAAAATTAGAAAGGCATCGACATCCAAAAAGAGGATAAACTTTCTATAAAAAAAAGGGTCAGTATTCAGAATGGTTTAAATATATTGACTATTTCGAATGAAGAAAAAGTGAATCATTAGATTCAGAATTAACTCTGTAAAAATCCATTTACTGCATCATTAGCATCACAGAAATATAAAAAAAAACAATTCCATTGTTGAATTGACATGGCTGTCTTTCCCTGGCTGTCTTTTCAAATAAAAGAAACGATTGATTAAAACATAGAAAGAAAAGGAACTTCTTTTCTTGGAAGATAAGACCGGCAAGATTTGCTTTTTAATTTGTTGTTTCAGCAAAATGTCGAGATAACACTAATGAAAGCAATCATCTTAGAAGCAATATGGATGACATCTGTTATGAAGAAGATTCGATTGACATAAAATTCGAAGCACTCGACACCCATCACAAGTCTATAAAAGTAAACGATCGTATAAAATGGAACAACTACGCCACCATGTAATTTTATTGTTTGTGACATGGATTATATATATATTTTTCCATTTTCCAGCAGGCTGACAAAAAATTAGCCGCCACGGAAAATATGATAAGTAGCACTAAGAAGCAGAATGCCTACTTTTAATAGACTTTGTTGCCTACTTAATCTTTTTCCAATTATCAAGAGATATGTAACAGAGGTTTAAGGAAAATATCGGCTCGTCCCCATCCTTTACTTCATACACTCTAATAAAAGAAGCTTCTTTTACAATAAATTATCAAAGTGAGAAACACTCCTTTAATCGCATCGAATCAGTGAAGAAAAGAAAGTCTTTCTTCTTCAAAAGATTATTTCTGTCTTAAGATACCAGGAAGCGCAGGAAACGGTAAATATGTCTATATCTTATTAACCATTTTGAATGAAGTCGACATGAAAAATTAGAAAGGCATCGACATCCAAAAAGAGGATAAACTTTCTATAAAAAAAAGGGTCAGTATTCAGAATGGTTTAAATATATTGACTATTTCGAATGAAGAAAAAGTGAATCATTAGATTCAGAATTAACTCTGTAAAAATCCATTTACTGCATCATTAGCATCACAGAAATATAAAAAAAAACAATTCCATTGTTGAATTGACATGGCTGTCTTTCCCTGGCTGTCTTTTCAAATAAAAGAAACGATTGATTAAAACATAGAAAGAAAAGGAACTTCTTTTCTTGGAAGATAAGACCGGCAAGATTTGCTTTTTAATTTGTTGTTTCAGCAAAATGTCGAGATAACACTAATGAAAGCAATCATCTTAGAAGCAATATGGATGACATCTGTTATGAAGAAGATTCGATTGACATAAAATTCGAAGCACTCGACACCCATCACAAGTCTATAAAAGTAAACGATCGTATAAAATGGAACAACTACGCCACCATGTAATTTTATTGTTTGTGACATGGATTATATATATATTTTTCCATTTTCCAGCAGGCTGACAAAAAATTAGCCGCCACGGAAAATATGATAAGTAGCACTAAGAAGCAGAATGCCTACTTTTAATAGACTTTGTTGCCTACTTAATCTTTTTCCAATTATCAAGAGATATGTAACAGAGGTTTAAGGAAAATATCGGCTCGTCCCCATCCTTTACTTCATACACTCTAATAAAAGAAGCTTCTTTTACAATAAATTATCAAAGTGAGAAACACTCCTTTAATCGCATCGAATCAGTGAAGAAAAGAAAGTCTTTCTTCTTCAAAAGATTATTTCTGTCTTAAGATACCAGGAAGCGCAGGAAACGGTAAATATGTCTATATCTTATTAACCATTTTGAATGAAGTCGACATGAAAAATTAGAAAGGCATCGACATCCAAAAAGAGGATAAACTTTCTATAAAAAAAAGGGTCAGTATTCAGAATGGTTTAAATATATTGACTATTTCGAATGAAGAAAAAGTGAATCATTAGATTCAGAATTAACTCTGTAAAAATCCATTTACTGCATCATTAGCATCACAGAAATATAAAAAAAAACAATTCCATTGTTGAATTGACATGGCTGTCTTTCCCTGGCTGTCTTTTCAAATAAAAGAAACGATTGATTAAAACATAGAAAGAAAAGGAACTTCTTTTCTTGGAAGATAAGACCGGCAAGATTTGCTTTTTAATTTGTTGTTTCAGCAAAATGTCGAGATAACACTAATGAAAGCAATCATCTTAGAAGCAATATGGATGACATCTGTTATGAAGAAGATTCGATTGACATAAAATTCGAAGCACTCGACACCCATCACAAGTCTATAAAAGTAAACGATCGTATAAAATGGAACAACTACGCCACCATGTAATTTTATTGTTTGTGACATGGATTATATATATATTTTTCCATTTTCCAGCAGGCTGACAAAAAATTAGCCGCCACGGAAAATATGATAAGTAGCACTAAGAAGCAGAATGCCTACTTTTAATAGACTTTGTTGCCTACTTAATCTTTTTCCAATTATCAAGAGATATGTAACAGAGGTTTAAGGAAAATATCGGCTCGTCCCCATCCTTTACTTCATACACTCTAATAAAAGAAGCTTCTTTTACAATAAATTATCAAAGTGAGAAACACTCCTTTAATCGCATCGAATCAGTGAAGAAAAGAAAGTCTTTCTTCTTCAAAAGATTATTTCTGTCTTAAGATACCAGGAAGCGCAGGAAACGGTAAATATGTCTATATCTTATTAACCATTTTGAATGAAGTCGACATGAAAAATTAGAAAGGCATCGACATCCAAAAAGAGGATAAACTTTCTATAAAAAAAAAGGGTCAGTATTCAGAATGGTTTAAATATATTGACTATTTCGAATGAAGAAAAAATGAATCATTAGATTCAGAATTAACTCTGTAAAAATCCATTTACTGCATCATTAGCATCACAGAAATATAAAAAAAAACAATTCCATTGTTGAATTGACATGGCTGTCTTTCCCTGGCTGTCTTTTCAAATAAAAGAAACGATTGATTAAAACATAGAAAGAAAAGAAACTTCTTTTCTTGGAAGATAAGACCGGCAAGATTTGCTTTTTAATTTGTTGTTTCAGCAAAATGTCGAGATAACACTAATGAAAGCAAACGTTTTAGAAGCAATATGGATGACATCTGTTATGAAGAAGATTCGATTGACATAAAATTCGAAGCACTCGAAACCCATCACAAGTCGATAAAAGTAAACGATCGTATAAAATGGAACAACTACGCCACCATGTAATTTTATTGTTTGTGACATGGATTATATATATATTTTTCCATTTTCCAGCAGGCTGACAAAAAATTAGCCGCCACGGAAAATATGATAAGTAGCACTAAGAAGCAGAATGCCTACTTTTAATAGACTTTGTTGCCTACTTAATCTTTTTCCAATTATCAAGAGATATGTAACCGGGATTAAGGAAAATATCGGCTCGTCCCCATCCTTTACTTCATACACTCTAATAGAAGAAGCTTCTTTTACAATAAATTATCAAAGTGAGAAACACTCCTTTAATCGCATCGAATCAGTGAAGAAAAGAAAGTCTTTCTTCTTCAAAAGATTATTTCTGTCTTAAGATACCAGGAAGCGCGGAAACGGTAAATATGTCTATATCTTATTAACCATTTTGAATGAAGTCGACATGAAAAATTAGAAAGGCATTGACATCCAAAAAGAGGATAAACTATCTATAAAAACTCGACACCCATCACAAGTCTATAAAAGTAATCGATCGTATAAAATAGAACAACTAAGCCACCATGTAATTTTATAGTTTGTGACTTGGATTATATATATATTTTTCCATTTTCCAGCAGGCTGACAAAAAATTAGCCGCCACGGAAAATATGATAAGTAGCACTAAGAAGCAGAATGCCTACTTTTAATAGACTTTGTTGCCTACTTAATCTTTTTCCAATTATCAAGAGATATGTAACAGAGGTTTAAGGAAAATATCGGCTCGTCCCCATCCTTTACTTCATACACTCTAATAAAAGAAGCTTCTTTTACAATAAATTATCAAAGTGAGAAACACTCCTTTAATCGCATCGAATCAGTGAAGAAAAGAAAGTCTTTCTTCTTCAAAAGATTATTTCTGTCTTAAGATACCAGGAAGCGCAGGAAACGGTAAATATGTCTATATCTTATTAACCATTTTGAATGAAGTCGACATGAAAAATTAGAAAGGCATTGACATCCAAAAAGAGGATAAACTTTCTATAAAAAAAAGGGTCAGTATTCAGAATGGTTTAAATATATTGACTATTTCGAATGAAGAAAAAGTGAATCATTAGATTCAGAATTAACTCTGTAAAAATCCATTTACTGCATCATTAGCATCACAGAAATATAAAAAAAAACAATTCCATTGTTGAATTGACATGGCTGTCTTTCCCTGGCTGTCTTTTCAAATAAAAGAAACGATTGATTAAAACATAGAAAGAAAAGAAACTTCTTTTCTTGGAAGATAAGACCGGCAAGATTTGCTTTTTAATTTGTTGTTTCAGCAAAATGTCGAGATAACACTAATGAAAGCAAACGTTTTAGAAGCAATATGGATGACATCTGTTATGAAGAAGATTCGATTGACATAAAATTCGAAGCACTCGACACCCATCACAAGTCTATAAAAGTAAACGATCGTATAAAATGGAACAACTACGCCACCATGTAATTTTATTGTTTGTGACATGGATTATATATATATTTTTCCATTTTCCAGCAGGCTGACAAAAAATTAGCCGCCACGGAAAATATGATAAGTAGCACTAAGAAGCAGAATGCCTACTTTTAATAGACTTTGTTGCCTACTTAATCTTTTTCCAATTATCAAGAGATATGTAACCGGGATTAAGGAAAATATCGGCTCGTCCCCATCTTTTACTTCATACACTCTAATAAAAGAAGCTTCTTTTACAATAAATTATCAAAGTGAGAAACACTCCTTTAATCGCATCGAATCAGTGAAGAAAAGAAAGTCTTTCTTCTTCAAAAGATTATTTCTGTCTTAAGATACCAGGAAGCGCAGGAAACGGTAAATATGTCTATATCTTATTAACCATTTTGAATGAAGTCGACATGAAAAATTAGAAAGGCATCGACATCCAAAAAGAGGATAAACTTTCTATAAAAAAAAGGGTCAGTATTCAGAATGGTTTAAATATATTGACTATTTCGAATGAAGAAAAAGTGAATCATTAGATTCAGAATTAACTCTGTAAAAATCCATTTACTGCATCATTAGCATCACAGAAATATAAAAAAAAACAATTCCATTGTTGAATTGACATGGCTGTCTTTCCCTGGCTGTCTTTTCAAATAAAAGAAACGATTGATTAAAACATAGAAAGAAAAGGAACTTCTTTTCTTGGAAGATAAGACCGGCAAGATTTGCTTTTTAATTTGTTGTTTCAGCAAAATGTCGAGATAACACTAATGAAAGCAATCATCTTAGAAGCAATATGGATGACATCTGTTATGAAGAAGATTCGATTGACATAAAATTCGAAGCACTCGACACCCATCACAAGTCTATAAAAGTAAACGATCGTATAAAATGGAACAACTACGCCACCATGTAATTTTATTGTTTGTGACATGGATTATATATATATTTTTCCATTTTCCAGCAGGCTGACAAAAAATTAGCCGCCACGGAAAATATGATAAGTAGCACTAAGAAGCAGAATGCCTACTTTTAATAGACTTTGTTGCCTACTTAATCTTTTTCCAATTATCAAGAGATATGTAACAGAGGTTTAAGGAAAATATCGGCTCGTCCCCATCCTTTACTTCATACACTCTAATAAAAGAAGCTTCTTTTACAATAAATTATCAAAGTGAGAAACACTCCTTTAATCGCATCGAATCAGTGAAGAAAAGAAAGTCTTTCTTCTTCAAAAGATTATTTCTGTCTTAAGATACCAGGAAGCGCAGGAAACGGTAAATATGTCTATATCTTATTAACCATTTTGAATGAAGTCGACATGAAAAATTAGAAAGGCATCGACATCCAAAAAGAGGATAAACTTTCTATAAAAAAAAGGGTCAGTATTCAGAATGGTTTAAATATATTGACTATTTCGAATGAAGAAAAAGTGAATCATTAGATTCAGAATTAACTCTGTAAAAATCCATTTACTGCATCATTAGCATCACAGAAATATAAAAAAAAACAATTCCATTGTTGAATTGACATGGCTGTCTTTCCCTGGCTGTCTTTTCAAATAAAAGAAACGATTGATTAAAACATAGAAAGAAAAGGAACTTCTTTTCTTGGAAGATAAGACCGGCAAGATTTGCTTTTTAATTTGTTGTTTCAGCAAAATGTCGAGATAACACTAATGAAAGCAATCATCTTAGAAGCAATATGGATGACATCTGTTATGAAGAAGATTCGATTGACATAAAATTCGAAGCACTCGACACCCATCACAAGTCTATAAAAGTAAACGATCGTATAAAATGGAACAACTACGCCACCATGTAATTTTATTGTTTGTGACATGGATTATATATATATTTTTCCATTTTCCAGCAGGCTGACAAAAAATTAGCCGCCACGGAAAATATGATAAGTAGCACTAAGAAGCAGAATGCCTACTTTTAATAGACTTTGTTGCCTACTTAATCTTTTTCCAATTATCAAGAGATATGTAACCGGGATTAAGGAAAATATCGGCTCGTCCCCATCTTTTACTTCATACACTCTAATAAAAGAAGCTTCTTTTACAATAAATTATCAAAGTGAGAAACACTCCTTTAATCGCATCGAATCAGTGAAGAAAAGAAAGTCTTTCTTCTTCAAAAGATTATTTCTGTCTTAAGATACCAGGAAGCGCAGGAAACGGTAAATATGTCTATATCTTATTAACCATTTTGAATGAAGTCGACATGAAAAATTAGAAAGGCATCGACATCCAAAAAGAGGATAAACTTTCTATAAAAAAAAGGGTCAGTATTCAGAATGGTTTAAATATATTGACTATTTCGAATGAAGAAAAAGTGAATCATTAGATTCAGAATTAACTCTGTAAAAATCCATTTACTGCATCATTAGCATCACAGAAATATAAAAAAAAACAATTCCATTGTTGAATTGACATGGCTGTCTTTCCCTGGCTGTCTTTTCAAATAAAAGAAACGATTGATTAAAACATAGAAAGAAAAGGAACTTCTTTTCTTGGAAGATAAGACCGGCAAGATTTGCTTTTTAATTTGTTGTTTCAGCAAAATGTCGAGATAACACTAATGAAAGCAATCATCTTAGAAGCAATATGGATGACATCTGTTATGAAGAAGATTCGATTGACATAAAATTCGAAGCACTCGACACCCATCACAAGTCTATAAAAGTAAACGATCGTATAAAATGGAACAACTACGCCACCATGTAATTTTATTGTTTGTGACATGGATTATATATATATTTTTCCATTTTCCAGCAGGCTGACAAAAAATTAGCCGCCACGGAAAATATGATAAGTAGCACTAAGAAGCAGAATGCCTACTTTTAATAGACTTTGTTGCCTACTTAATCTTTTTCCAATTATCAAGAGATATGTAACAGAGGTTTAAGGAAAATATCGGCTCGTCCCCATCCTTTACTTCATACACTCTAATAAAAGAAGCTTCTTTTACAATAAATTATCAAAGTGAGAAACACTCCTTTAATCGCATCGAATCAGTGAAGAAAAGAAAGTCTTTCTTCTTCAAAAGATTATTTCTGTCTTAAGATACCAGGAAGCGCAGGAAACGGTAAATATGTCTATATCTTATTAACCATTTTGAATGAAGTCGACATGAAAAATTAGAAAGGCATCGACATCCAAAAAGAGGATAAACTTTCTATAAAAAAAAGGGTCAGTATTCAGAATGGTTTAAATATATTGACTATTTCGAATGAAGAAAAAGTGAATCATTAGATTCAGAATTAACTCTGTAAAAATCCATTTACTGCATCATTAGCATCACAGAAATATAAAAAAAAACAATTCCATTGTTGAATTGACATGGCTGTCTTTCCCTGGCTGTCTTTTCAAATAAAAGAAACGATTGATTAAAACATAGAAAGTAAAGGAACTTCTTTTATTGGAAGATAATACCGTCTAGATTTGCTTTTTAATTTGTTGTTTCAGCAAAATGTCGAGATAACACTAATGAAAGCAAACGTTTTAGAAGCAATATGGATGACATCTGTGATGAAGAAGATTCGATTGACATAAAATTCGAAGCACTCGACACCCATCACAAGTCTATAAAAGTAAACGATCGTATAAAATGGAACAACTACGCCACCATGTAATTTTATTGTTTGTGACATGGATTATATATATATTTTTCCATTTTCCAGCAGGCTGACAAAAAATTAGCCGCCACGGAAAATATGATAAGTAGCACTAAGAAGCAGAATGCCTACTTTTAATAGACTTTGTTGCCTACTTAATCTTTTTCCAATTATCAAGAGATATGTAACAGAGGTTTAAGGAAAATATCGGCTCGTCCCCATCCTTTACTTCATACACTCTAATAAAAGAAGCTTCTTTTACAATAAATTATCAAAGTGAGAAACACTCCTTTAATCGCATCGAATCAGTGAAGAAAAGAAAGTCTTTCTTCTTCAAAAGATTATTTCTGTCTTAAGATACCAGGAAGCGCAGGAAACGGTAAATATGTCTATATCTTATTAACCATTTTGAATGAAGTCGACATGAAAAATTAGAAAGGCATCGACATCCAAAAAGAGGATAAACTTTCTATAAAAAAAAGGGTCAGTATTCAGAATGGTTTAAATATATTGACTATTTCGAATGAAGAAAAAGTGAATCATTAGATTCAGAATTAACTCTGTAAAAATCCATTTACTGCATCATTAGCATCACAGAAATATAAAAAAAAACAATTCCATTGTTGAATTGACATGGCTGTCTTTCCCTGGCTGTCTTTTCAAATAAAAGAAACGATTGATTAAAACATAGAAAGAAAAGAAACTTCTTTTCTTGGAAGATAAGACCGGCAAGATTTGCTTTTTAATTTGTTGTTTCAGCAAAATGTCGAGATAACACTAATGAAAGCAAACGTTTTAGAAGCAATATGGATGACATCTGTTATGAAGAAGATTCGATTGACATAAAATTCGAAGCACTCGACACCCATCACAAGTCTATAAAAGTAAACGATCGTATAAAATGGAACAACTACGCCACCATGTAATTTTATTGTTTGTGACATGGATTATATATATATTTTTCCATTTTCCAGCAGGCTGACAAAAAATTAGCCGCCACGGAAAATATGATAAGTAGCACTAAGAAGCAGAATGCCTACTTTTAATAGACTTTGTTGCCTACTTAATCTTTTTCCAATTATCAAGAGATATGTAACAGAGGTTTAAGGAAAATATCGGCTCGTCCCCATCCTTTACTTCATACACTCTAATAAAAGAAGCTTCTTTTACAATAAATTATCAAAGTGAGAAACACTCCTTTAATCGCATCGAATCAGTGAAGAAAAGAAAGTCTTTCTTCTTCAAAAGATTATTTCTGTCTTAAGATACCAGGAAGCGCAGGAAACGGTAAATATGTCTATATCTTATTAACCATTTTGAATGAAGTCGACATGAAAAATTAGAAAGGCATCGACATCCAAAAAGAGGATAAACTTTCTATAAAAAAAAGGGTCAGTATTCAGAATGGTTTAAATATATTGACTATTTCGAATGAAGAAAAAGTGAATCATTAGATTCAGAATTAACTCTGTAAAAATCCATTTACTGCATCATTAGCATCACAGAAATATAAAAAAAAACAATTCCATTGTTGAATTGACATGGCTGTCTTTCCCTGGCTGTCTTTTCAAATAAAAGAAACGATTGATTAAAACATAGAAAGAAAAGGAACTTCTTTTCTTGGAAGATAAGACCGGCAAGATTTGCTTTTTAATTTGTTGTTTCAGCAAAATGTCGAGATAACACTAATGAAAGCAATCATCTTAGAAGCAATATGGATGACATCTGTTATGAAGAAGATTCGATTGACATAAAATTCGAAGCACTCGACACCCATCACAAGTCGATAAAAGTAAACGATCGTATAAAATGGAACAACTACGCCACCATGTAATTTTATTGTTTGTGACATGGATTATATATATATTTTCCATTTTCCAGCAGGCTGACAAAAAATTAGCCGCCACGGAAAATATGATAAGTAGGACTAAGAAGCAGAATGCCTACTTTTAATAGACTTTGTTGCCTACTTAATCTTTTTCCAATTATCAAGAGATATGTAACCGAGTTTTAAGGAAAATATCGGCTCGCCCCCATCCTTTACTTCATACACTCTAATAGAAGAAGCTTCTTTTACAATAAATTATCAAAGTGAGAAACACTCCTTTAATCGCATCGAATCAGTGAAGAAAAGAAAGTCTTTCTTCTTCAAAAGATTATTTCTGTCTTAAGATACCAGGAAGCGCAGGAAACGGTAAATATGTCTATATCTTATTAACCATTTTGAATGAAGTCGACATGAAAAATTAGAAAGGCATCGACATCCAAAAAGAGGATAAACTTTCTATAAAAACTCGACACCCATCACAAGTCTATAAAAGTAAACGATCGTATAAAATGGAACAACTACGCCACCATGTAATTTTATTGTTTGTGACATGGATTATATATATATTTTTCCATTTTCCAGCAGGCTGACAAAAAATTAGCCGCCACGGAAAATATGATAAGTAGCACTAAGAAGCAGAATGCCTACTTTTAATAGACTTTGTTGCCTACTTAATCTTTTTCCAATTATCAAGAGATATGTAACCGAGTTTTAAGGAAAATATCGGCTCGCCCCCATCCTTTACTTCATACACTCTAATAAAAGAAGCTTCTTTTACAATAAATTATCAAAGTGAGAAACACTCCTTTAATCGCATCGAATCAGTGAAGAAAAGAAAGTCTTTCTTCTTCAAAAGATTATTTCTGTCTTAAGATACCAGGAAGCGCAGGAAACGGTAAATATGTCTATATCTTATTAACCATTTTGAATGAAGTCGACATGAAAAATTAGAAAGGCATCGACATCCAAAAAGAGGATAAACTTTCTATAAAAACTCGACACCCATCACAAGTCTATAAAAGTAAACGATCGTATAAAATGGAACAACTACGCCACCATGTAATTTTATTGTTTGTGACATGGATTATATATATATTTTTCCATTTTCCAGCAGGCTGACAAAAAATTAGCCGCCACGGAAAATATGATAAGTAGCACTAAGAAGCAGAATGCCTACTTTTAATAGACTTTGTTGCCTACTTAATCTTTTTCCAATTATCAAGAGATATGTAACAGAGGTTTAAGGAAAATATCGGCTCGTCCCCATCCTTTACTTCATACACTCTAATAAAAGAAGCTTCTTTTACAATAAATTATCAAAGTGAGAAACACTCCTTTAATCGCATCGAATCAGTGAAGAAAAGAAAGTCTTTCTTCTTCAAAAGATTATTTCTGTCTTAAGATACCAGGAAGCGCAGGAAACGGTAAATATGTCTATATCTTATTAACCATTTTGAATGAAGTCGACATGAAAAATTAGAAAGGCATCGACATCCAAAAAGAGGATAAACTTTCTATAAAAAAAAGGGTCAGTATTCAGAATGGTTTAAATATATTGACTATTTCGAATGAAGAAAAAGTGAATCATTAGATTCAGAATTAACTCTGTAAAAATCCATTTACTGCATCATTAGCATCACAGAAATATAAAAAAAAACAATTCCATTGTTGAATTGACATGGCTGTCTTTCCCTGGCTGTCTTTTCAAATAAAAGAAACGATTGATTAAAACATAGAAAGAAAAGGAACTTCTTTTCTTGGAAGATAAGACCGGCAAGATTTGCTTTTTAATTTGTTGTTTCAGCAAAATGTCGAGATAACACTAATGAAAGCAATCATCTTAGAAGCAATATGGATGACATCTGTTATGAAGAAGATTCGATTGACATAAAATTCGAAGCACTCGACACCCATCACAAGTCTATAAAAGTAAACGATCGTATAAAATGGAACAACTACGCCACCATGTAATTTTATTGTTTGTGACATGGATTATATATATATTTTTCCATTTTCCAGCAGGCTGACAAAAAATTAGCCGCCACGGAAAATATGATAAGTAGCACTAAGAAGCAGAATGCCTACTTTTAATAGACTTTGTTGCCTACTTAATCTTTTTCCAATTATCAAGAGATATGTAACCGGGATTAAGGAAAATATCGGCTCGTCCCCATCTTTTACTTCATACACTCTAATAAAAGAAGCTTCTTTTACAATAAATTATCAAAGTGAGAAACACTCCTTTAATCGCATCGAATCAGTGAAGAAAAGAAAGTCTTTCTTCTTCAAAAGATTATTTCTGTCTTAAGATACCAGGAAGCGCAGGAAACGGTAAATATGTCTATATCTTATTAACCATTTTGAATGAAGTCGACATGAATATTTAGAAAGGCATCGACATCCAAATAGAGGATAAACTTTCTATAAAAAAAAGGGTCAGTATTCAGAATGGTTTAAATATATTGACTATTTCGAATGAAGAAAAAGTGAATCATTAGATTCAGAATTAACTCTGTAAAAATCCATTTACTGCATCATTAGCATCACAGAAATATAAAAAAAAACAATTCCATTGTTGAATTGACATGGCTGTCTTTCCCTGGCTGTCTTTTCAAATAAAAGAAACGATTGATTAAAACATAGAAAGAAAAGGAACTTCTTTTCTTGGAAGATAAGACCGGCAAGATTTGCTTTTTAATTTGTTGTTTCAGCAAAATGTCGAGATAACACTAATGAAAGCAATCATCTTAGAAGCAATATGGATGACATCTGTTATGAAGAAGATTCGATTGACATAAAATTCGAAGCACTCGACACCCATCACAAGTCTATAAAAGTAAACGATCGTATAAAATGGAACAACTACGCCACCATGTAATTTTATTGTTTGTGACATGGATTATATATATATTTTTCCATTTTCCAGCAGGCTGACAAAAAATTAGCCGCCACGGAAAATATGATAAGTAGCACTAAGAAGCAGAATGCCTACTTTTAATAGACTTTGTTGCCTACTTAATCTTTTTCCAATTATCAAGAGATATGTAACAGAGGTTTAAGGAAAATATCGGCTCGTCCCCATCCTTTACTTCATACACTCTAATAAAAGAAGCTTCTTTTACAATAAATTATCAAAGTGAGAAACACTCCTTTAATCGCATCGAATCAGTGAAGAAAAGAAAGTCTTTCTTCTTCAAAAGATTATTTCTGTCTTAAGATACCAGGAAGCGCAGGAAACGGTAAATATGTCTATATCTTATTAACCATTTTGAATGAAGTCGACATGAAAAATTAGAAAGGCATCGACATCCAAAAAGAGGATAAACTTTCTATAAAAAAAAGGGTCAGTATTCAGAATGGTTTAAATATATTGACTATTTCGAATGAAGAAAAAGTGAATCATTAGATTCAGAATTAACTCTGTAAAAATCCATTTACTGCATCATTAGCATCACAGAAATATAAAAAAAAACAATTCCATTGTTGAATTGACATGGCTGTCTTTCCCTGGCTGTCTTTTCAAATAAAAGAAACGATTGATTAAAACATAGAAAGAAAAGGAACTTCTTTTCTTGGAAGATAAGACCGGCAAGATTTGCTTTTTAATTTGTTGTTTCAGCAAAATGTCGAGATAACACTAATGAAAGCAATCATCTTAGAAGCAATATGGATGACATCTGTTATGAAGAAGATTCGATTGACATAAAATTCGAAGCACTCGACACCCATCACAAGTCGATAAAAGTAAACGATCGTATAAAATGGAACAACTACGCCACCATGTAATTTTATTGTTTGTGACATGGATTATATATATATTTTTCCATTTTCCAGCAGGCTGACAAAAAATTAGCCGCCACGGAAAATATGATAAGTAGCACTAAGAAGCAGAATGCCTACTTTTAACCCTTTGATTAGTGAGTTGATTTTGTACGGACAACATCTCGGGAGTGAGTTAATTTTGAAGTATTTATTAATTTTTATTTGATTGATTTTAATAATTAAACTATGAATTTATTTATTTTTTTCACTAGGATAATTAACTTTGTACCTTTGATGATTACAGTATAATTTATATTTGGAAAAATCAGCGGTTCTCAACATTTTACATAAAGAAAATTGTTCAAGACATATTTAAAAAAAAATAAGTGCTAGATTATAAGAAGAAATGCATTTTAAATTATAATTGGACAAAGTCAGTGGTTTTCAACATTTTCCAAACAAAGTTTTTCAAGAAAATATTTTCTTTAATTTAATAGCGCTAGATTATAAAAAGAATCGTTCAATTATAATTTTTGGTCGGACAAAGTCAGTGGTTCTCAACATTTTACAAAATGTTATACAAGAAAATGTTTTTTTAAATTTATTAGTGCGACATTATAAAAAGATTTTTTTAATATTTTAAATTATAGTTGAACAAAGTCAGTGATTCTCAACATTTCACAAAATGCTTTCCAATAAAATATTTTTTAAGATTTATTAGTGATTGATCATAAAAATAAATGTACCTTATAATAAGTAAAGTGTCATTGTATAAACTTACCCAAAACATAAAAAAATAATTTTACACTGCGTTTATACTCACACTATTGATTTATAAACACCTATGTATATGTTTATACACACACTATGTGTTTATATACACACTATAATTTGAATAAATAATAGGGAAAATTGATTTTTCGATAATTGAAAATTATTACGAGTACATAATCGGAAAAATAAAATTGTTTATGAAGTAAGTAAGACATGATAAGTTTATACAAAGATAATAGAAAAATAGGACGCTAAAATTTTCTTTTCGTGTGGTATTCCTCAAAACACGGATAAACACACAGTGGAACATCACATCCAACACACATACATTTTGTGTCTTTCCTTTTTACTGGACGAATTTCGGAATGACTGCACACAAAGCATTTCCTCCGTGTGTTCAAACCTTGAGCCATCGTTTCCGGTACAGGGTGAATAAAATGTCTCGCTGATAGTCTTATAGGTGTCTCCTTAGCTCTTCTGCCTCCGGAAGACGATGGTCTTGGTTCATGGTATTTTTCAATAATTTGTTTTATTACTCTCATACGAAAATCACTGAATTTTACATTTTCCCCTGATTTAACTCCGTATAAACGATAAGCATTTAGAGTCGATACATCCAACAGTCGAAAGAATTTTTTTTTATACCACTTTAGCGATTTCCTTGAACAATCCATGAAACTAATCATCATATCCGTTTTGTCAACAATTCCCATGTTTAGATTATAATCAAGAACAGCTTCTGGCTTACTAATGTTTTCCCTTGTTGAATAATTTATGGCATTAGAAATAACCATTTTCGGTTCATGGATATTTGTGAGCATATACACCTCCCGTTTGTCCTTCCATTTTATAGATTCCTATCCGAATGCAAATGTTTCACATAACCACGAGTTTGCTTTCCTACTGGAAATTTCGGAAAACTTTTACGATTAGGTCGGACAGTACCACAAGCGTGAGTTTTATTATCCAAGAGGTAATCAAATAATGCTGGACTCGTGTACCAATTATCAATAAATAATCTATGTCCTTTTCCTAAATTATCACGAAGCATCGTTTTTACAACCGATCCAGATATACCTATATTTGTATCTATTTCCATGTCTGTTGTGGCTCCCGTGTAGACAATTATATCCAACACATAGCCCGTCTCAACATCGCAAAAAACAAATATTTTTATTCCAAACCGATGCCTTTTGGATGGAATATAAATTCTGAAAGACAATCGCCCTTTCCAAAGTAAAAGACTTTCATCGATGCATAAATTTCGGAACGGATGAAAGACAGCTTTATATAATGATTTTATTGGATCTAATAGTGGCCTAATTTTTTGTAATCGATCAGGGCTGCGGACGGTGTTATCTGCAAAGTGAAGTGCTCGCAGTAATAGAAAAAAGTTGCAATTAATTGATTTGTTGACCATGAATTTTAGAAAAAATACATTTTACTAATAATTTTGCAAAATTTTGAACACTACAATCTCTCATTCAGGCCTGGAATTTTTGATAGAACATCTGTTTGTGGAGCATAATTCACGATGTTTCTCAGAAGAACATAAAAAGGAAAAATAATAATTTTACGCAATTCGATTTTGTTCGTAATATTTGCATTTATTTCAAGCATTTTTTTTTCGCTAAAAACGATTATTTTTTTATACAACGATGAAAAATGATTGACAAATATATTTGAGTTATCTATAAACCAAATTTTAATTGAAATTAGAAACGCGGCGCAGAAAAATTGTATGAAACCGCGCGGCCGCACATACGCGGCGATACTCTATATGGATCTATAGAGTGCCGCCGCATACGTGCGGCGATACTCGTCAAAGGGTTAATAGACTTTGTTGCCTACTTAATCTTTTTCCAATTATCAAGAGATATGTAACCGAGGTTTAAGGAAAATATCGGCTCGTCCCCATCCTTTACTTCATACACTCTAATAAAAGAAGCTTCTTTTACAATAAATTATCAAAGTGAGAAACACTCCTTTAATCGCATCGAATCAGTGAAGAAAAGAAAGTCTTTCTTCTTCAAAAGATTATTTCTGTCTTAAGATACCAGGAAGCGCAGGAAACGGTAAATATGTCTATATCTTATTAACCATTTTGAATGAAGTCGACATGAAAAATTAGAAAGGCATCGACATCCAAAAAGAGGATAAACTTTCTATAAAAAAAAAGGGTCAGTATTCAGAATGGTTTAAATATATTGACTATTTCGAATGAAGAAAAAGTGAATCATTAGATTCAGAATTAACTCTGTAAAAATCCATTTACTGCATCATTAGCATCACAGAAATATAAAAAAAAACAATTCCATTGTTGAATTGACATGGCTGTCTTTCCCTGGCTGTCTTTTCAAATAAAAGAAACGATTGATTAAAACATAGAAAGAAAAGGAACTTCTTTTCTTGGAAGATAAGACCGGCAAGATTTGCTTTTTAATTTGTTGTTTCAGCAAAATGTCGAG